>CP125978.1:185902856-187152946 GCA_030063025.1 Avena longiglumis
TCAACTCCCCCAAAGCCAAAAATTGTCAAAAGAAAGTATCCAACCATATCTACCCACTAGCATGTGATTGTTATTCGTGCATATTTATTATAAGCCGTTTTATTCCAAATAAAATGTTTGCTTGATATGATAAGAGTTAGTTAGTAAAGCTCTCAAGAACTTGATGGCACACTTCTTTCTTGCCTTAATAAAAGCCCGAACCATTGTGAATAAATTAGCGGCTAATCCATAGAAGTTATATGCTTGTACAAATTATAGGCTGGAGTTAAGCAGAACACGTCTTGTCACAGGGAACACTTTTCAACACCTATAAATATTATAAAGTTGATTATCATGCTCTTTTACTTTCACGGATGTCGGTAATTGTGAGAAATAAAAGGGTAGCTTGTAGAATCCATGGAAGTTATGTATATGTGGTAATATTGAAAATACATACCTTAGGTGGCTATCCTAGTGATGCCTAATCATGGTGGGTAGAACTTGCGGCATAACCATAGTGAGCAATCGACATCCTCAAAAAAATATATAGAAAAAGAGAAGAGAGAAAAATATGCACCATAGCTATAGTGCAAATAAAAGGATCATTTGAGATGCTCTCATTGGATGTTGCCCTTGTCATTTTATATTCAGATAGCTCACATGTCATGGGGCAAAGGGGTGCACCACCTGTTGGCCCAGTTCTCTATGATACATACACTTACAATGATGAAGAACTACTGATAACTAAATTTGGAGTAGCATGAGGAGCGACCCTCGTACTCAAGGACATGAGTTTCGATTTATGATACATCCCCAAAAGCACCCTCCTTCACAATTTGACCTCACTCTTTTAAAGCCCAACCATTTAAAATATGCCTATGATAGGGGCAGCCAAGAGATCTCAAAGCTAATGGTACCCTTTTCCAGCATTTGGGAAACCTTTGCAAACTTTTCAAAACCTTTTTCACTACTATGTTGAGAGTCACTACATTTTATTCTTTGAGCACCTTCTTGAGAGCATAGTTGTCATTCTTAGTGTAATGTGCTTGTCTCAAAACATAGTTAATGCTGTGACATAACTTTGATCTTATCTTTGATATATTTGCCTTCTTGTCTTCACTTGAACTTGAGGTGCCATAGCATTTTATGTTTGGCTCCACAATCAAAAACAAGCGATATATACCACTTTATCATACCTTCTAATAGGCATTACAATGTTGCTTAATGCTTATGCTTATGTTTCATGCTTCTTATTATTAATTGTGTTTGGAATCTCTTACAGTATGACTTGCATGACTATTGAGTAGACTTAGTTGCATACTCCTTATTATGAATTGCCTAAGTATTTGAGAATATATATATCATATGAAGCAAATGTGTGCATAGAAATTTTCTTTTATCGCACTTTTCACTTTTCATTTGAATTGCTTGAGGACAATGCAATAAGCTAAAAGCAGGGGAGTTGATATGTCCAAAAGCGTATCTACTTTCCGAGAACACTTTTGCTATTGTCCTCACCTCTATTTTGTGTGATTTGGATACGCTTCTTGCAGATGGCTTTATTTTATTGAAATTGCTTTGGTATCTTTCGTTTTTGTCTGCGAAATCAACTTTCGAGGAAAAATCCAGGAAATATATATACATCTAATATTTTGACCGAATACTCGAACGGGCCAATGAAGAGAGACGAGAGAAAAGAACCTGAGGGCCACACCACTGGTGGTAGCGGGCCAGGCGAGGAACCATGCAGAGGGTGGTGTAGCGCCTCAGTCCCTGGGTATCTCGCCCACCTCACAGATCTCGACTAAAAAGCCCAGGAGGGCCGGCGAAGATTTTCAGGATATAGTTACATTTGCGCCGCTATACACCACGAAACCGTGATTGAGAACCCAGAAACTCCGTTCACGGCATCCCTGAGGGGCCAGGATAGAAATTTAAGGAAAAGGCATTGCCATCACATCATCAATATGGTAGCCTCTCCATCAACCATCCATGTTTCCCCCCATCCCATAAGTAGAGTAATCCCCTTGATGAGCTATGGGGATGGTAGGGATGGTGGGCCGAGATCTAAATGTAATCCCGAATAAGATTATTTTTAACATGAATTGCCTAGTATCTTTGTTGAGTGCTTTTGACTGTATTGTTGTGCAACTTGTTATGTAATGCTTGTCACTAGGGGCGAGTGCCATGATCCTCAGAATCTGAACATGTTATTGATTCATGATGATAGTATTGTTTGTGATCTTACACCAAGTTGTTTACATATTATTGTCGAGAACCGAGGCCGAAGTGATAGAAATTGGGATATAACCAAAGGGATGGGCATAGTGATATGAGGATCCCGTGTGTTCATGGAATGTTAATCGCTTTGCTCGGATTACTCTATTAAAGGATTACCTTAATTACCGGTGGAATTCCCTTGAGGCGCTGCACATTTTATGGCGAAATTTGGCCGGGACAAAAGATGTTGTGCAGAGTTCTCATTGCTGAGCACGTGCTATATTTATATTGGGAACACATGCCTATGATTATTTAGTACTTGGATGCTTTATATTATTTATCTGCCAAATGCCATAGATCTTGATATTACATGAATAGTCTTTTCCATGCAACACCGTCCATCCATCCTATGCCCACCATTTCAAATCCTCACATTTGCTACTATTGTTTACTCTGCCTTTATTTCTGGTACATTGTTACTTTATATTGCTACTAAAAAGATGTTGCTCTTGAAAAACTACTATGAGCAAGACTATTTCTAGTGTGCTGAATTGATTATTTCGATTGTTAAAACATAAATATTCTTTGGCTCCCCTTATGTGAATCAATAAATTATATTATACTACCCTCGAAGACTGCGATCCCTATACTTGTGGGTCATCAGCCACCCATGTTATGGCGTCGCCTTGGTCATCGGCGTGAGCTAGAGCTTTCTTGGCCTTACTGCTTGGCGAGTCTTGTACTCGGCCTCCATGGCTCTAGCCTCGATCGATTTCTACGCCTTGAATGGGATCTCGATCTAACTGCGCCTTGCTCGCGATGTCCTGCACCTCCTCCGGTAGTTTCTAGCACTTCTCAGCCGAGTTGGACAACGATACGTATATGGGCCATGGTCCGCAGGCTCGGCCAGAAAATTGTCTTACATCACTCTGCTCTATTTGGAGTGATTTGGGCAACCCTTGACATAGATGTTGGTGGCGGAAGATTTGCGGGGTTGGTGTTGCTTGGATTGGTGGGAGTTCCTCGGCTTTTGCACTAGGATAGCGAGATGGGACATGGCCTTCGACCATTTTCAATCATGGTGGTCCCTACCCTTTGTCCTGTGACTTAGGCGCTGCTCGGTTGATCTTCTTCCATCACACTCGATGGTGAGCACACGATGGGATGTGATGGCCTTGTTGAACCACTCCTCGGGATTGATCTCCGCCTATCTCCTTCATGGTGATCGAGCTCTTAGATTGACGTCCATCTCCTTCAGTCTCTGGTGATGTTGGCGTAAAGTCGTCCAAAAAGTCAGGGTGGGAGCTTCTTTGATGGAAGGGCGATCTTTGAAGCGGGACCATTGGCTAAACGGATGATAGTGGCGGTGGCGATCGGTGATACTGCTTGGGCCACCTCGCAGCCAAAACTATTAATAGTGTTGACCATACGCTTTCGAAAGTGAGATGCACGTGGCTTGTTGCCTCATGAGTGTATGTCGGAAGTGTCTTTGATCCGGCCTTCGGAAATGGTAAACGACATCATCGTTTGGGTGAGCCACTAGATAAAGCTCATATCCAGCCATACGGTGAGGTAATCTCGGGATTTCACCCTCTCTCTGAATGGCGCCAAATCAAAGATTACCACACCGGCGAAGTGTGATGGCTACTTTCTAGATGCATGGGCTAACCCGGAGTTTGCGGTGATCTTCACCATTATATCACGCAGGCGGTTTGGGTGGGCTTTGAATTTTCCGATCAAAGTCAGCCGTCCGGTAGATATCAAACCCGATCATACGTGAATGTGTCCTTCTTGTAGCGATCGCCAGCGATCCTCGGCTTCAAGGGAACTGGCGCTAAAGTCGGTTTCGCGATGAAGAGTGCATGTCCCCGATTGGAACAATCGAGAAAGCGAGGTCCGTCTTTGTCGGGATCGAGAACTCGTCCGGAGAGCATGATCGAAACATTACGGAGAAGAGAACACGACCGATAGCTCTGGTTTCGATTCCCGAAGATCTTGGACCTCGCTCATTGTAGAGCTTGAAGCACCTCTTGCCCACGATGGGCGCCAAGCGTATGGTATTGCCGGCAGTACGATGGAGGTCATCACGATGCATGTTTAGAGGCGTGGAGGAGGGGCGTAAGTTGGATGCGATGTAACACAACTTACCTAGGTTGAGTCCCGATGGTGTTGAACCTGCTCCTGCTATAAATCACTATAAAGACGTCCCGTCGAGTTCTGAGGTTTGGTTCCTTTGTGCAAGGTGTCGAGTTATATCGTATGAATTGTTTCCCTAAAGTCTCCCGAAGTTAAACATAAATACACGAGATCCTGGGTTCAGATAAAGTCCTAGTCGGACATACGAGTCCTACACTAGTACTAACTAGTCTTAGTGTCTTGCACTCCAAGGCTCCAAGTATGTCGATGACTCATCATAGCCTTCCTTTTATCGGCATGGGCCTCCTTGGATCCATCTAATGGCCACCTAGCATACCATGGGCCTTGCTACCAACCGTGGGCAACTTGGTTTTCCGAATAAGAGACATGCCATGGTGATACCCATTTAGAATATCCCAATAGGGAAGAAGATCCTAGAGACAATGGCCTTTGGAGGACTAAACTTGAAGATGGGCGGGGAGGATGAGGGAGGTTGAAGAGCCTCAATTTAGGGGCTTGGTTGATTAGGATCTTGAAGCAGTTAACCTCCTTCACCGACAAATTGCTTGAAGATAAGTACTCATCTAGCTCTCCGTCATATTAGATTGTTGCGGACTATGAAGGGCAGTGGACCACGAAGGATATTTGGGGCATACAAACAAACTCCATGTTTGAATGGAGACCATTGAAGGCTAGAGGAAGAGCTTAAGAGTTAGAAGGCCAAGTGGGAGGAACAAGTTGAAGTTAATAAGAGTTGCATGCGGCCTTGGTGAGGATCGGGAACACTACTAATGATAGGTTCATGAAGATTCGTTGCTTAAGGTATACATCGACACTCAAGATTGTGGGAGTTTCACCTAGTCTTTTATGCTTTTTAGTTTATTATATTGCTACTAGTCGTGATCTTTAGGTTGGTTTTCCTTTTATCTATTAGGTATCAATTTTCTCATCTCTTAAAGAGCTTTTAGGAAATTATATTGTATCCTTAGTGGGAGGTTTTTAATGAAATCTACAGTATGGTGCAATCCATGTGACATGGATATACCCTCAGTACCTTGCATTATATACGGTCCAGCCAGTGAAGGCCCACGAGACTTGCTGCCAAGAGATGCCGGATAGCTGTACCGGTAGAAGTTCGACTCCTTGGAGAACATGGCCAAGCTATAGATAGAATATTCAAAGGTGAAACCTAAACTTGTAACGGCTCGACCTACACGAGACCTGGCCTCCCCATATAAAGGCCGGAGGGCATGAGGAGAATCTCTCCAACTCATACACACACCTCACGCCAGTTGCATCACACCTTGTAACTTTGGTTCCTTGTCGATCAAACGGAACCAAGCGGAGTAGGGTTTTCCTCAGAGCTGAACACAGGTAAACCTCGTGTCCCCTTATTGTGTCTGTTAACCTTCTCGCGATATCATCCCCATATTCTCCAAAACCCAAGTCCATAACAACGGGCATTGGCAAGGTGAACCATAGATCAATTGGCGTGGTCCATATAGGGACTAGGGGACGATCATCCGGTCATGATGGTCCCATCCACTTGATCTATGATTCCTCGACAACAGAGAATCACCTCCTCTTGGTGCCCTCCACTTCCGCCTCCCGTCCACTACTTAAGGATTTTGATTACGTGAGGCAGGTGAGATCTTTGTTAAAAGAACTTCTGCTTCTGGGAAAGATCGGCTGCCATGCCTCCCAGGTGGCACCTCCTTGATCAGGCCTACACCGTGGGTTCCACCAATCGGCTGGCACATCGTCATCCGATAAGCAATTCGGACAATGGCAGCTCCAACTCTAATCTTTGCGACCCTCCCTCTGAAGGAAGGAACCTATAGTTCGGATCCCATTTGTGAATGTGATCTCCTCCTACACTACATGTGTCGTATCCCACAATGGAAACACGACAACGGATCGATCCTCCACGAATCCCCCTCCTAACCCCAGGCTAGAGAAGGCAGGCAACCCGCTTAATCCCAGCAGGGCAGGCACAAAGGCCTTGAGGGTATAAACCGTGTTCATAACAAGATCAACCTCAACAACAAAGTGTGTGAGATGGTGTGTGACATGTCGAGCACTCACCCTCTGCAATGGGCGCCCCTCGTGACATGATGATGGGCTGCAGCTCCTCATCGAGGCAGTGTCGAATCAAACAACAAAATGATCTGATCGTGGAGAGTGGTTTGTGAGTTAAGTGGCCGCTGCACACACACTTGATGGTGGATCTACCTCCAAAGGGATCTGACGGCGCAATCTGACTCTCGGTTAGGCGTATGGATCCTCTTTGTATGGCGCGAGGCCACCAAGGAACTCGACATGTCCATGACGATGGACTCGCGGGCAATATCATGCCCAAAAAATTTGAAGGCCACGGTCATGGCGGCCACTACCTATCAGCATCCAACCCTCCACGGCGTGAAATCCGAGGCATGATCCACAAATCTGCGACCGGGTCTCGAACTTATCGGTGTTCTACATGATGAAACATCCATGAGCCGAAGAAAAAGGCGCGGTAAAATTCATGAAGGCGCACCTCATCCAAGGAAGAAGAGCATGACCTTCACGGGCACCGCAGCCCACGGCGTGGGGCAACTGATGCTCGTGGTGAGCTCGCGTAAGCGCAAGATCGACAAGTCATCGCAAAGCGCGTCTCCACCGAGTGCGAAGATGGTACGAGATATGTGGCGCCGAGTGCTTCAGGAGGCCGTATAGCAATCGCATGCCCAAGAACTTCAAGCTCCTTGGACAAACCGAAATTGAAGGCGCGAGGCGAAGATGCAGCTCGATGACCACCTATCGTTAGTCAAGCTCGATGGGAGAAAAACACAGCCATGCAATGCCTTCACTGCGGTGTGGCGCGCGACGAGCTGGCTCAACGGCCTCCCGGATCCATCCACGGTTAGGAAGGCTAGCTTATCTGCTTCATTACGCCAGTTTAAAGGCACGATGAAGATCGACTTCGAGAACTACGCTGTTGCCGATCGTCCAGCGAGTATCTGCGTACATCATGTTGGTCCATCATCAAAACTCCACCACAAACTTCTCGGAGGAAAGGGCAATCGGCGCCTTTAATGACGATTATGAGCATCACGAATTCAAAGAAAGAGCTCGGCGTCAAGCCCAAAACCATCAATCACGATGGAAATCACCAATCGTGAGCCAATGGATAAGATGCCATAAACTAAACACTTTTGGATGATGAAGATGATTTGATCGCGTAATAAATCGATCGTCGCGAAAAAAGAAGAATGCGTCTCTGACGACATGGTCACGACTTATGCTCGCCATGCGCGACAACCGTAACGCTGTAGCGTATCACATTGGCAACTCTTGATGACGGAAGACCCACACAAACATAACAACGCCGCAACGACGATGAGCCATCCGCAATGAAACTATCGGGTCCCTACACCATCCACTTCTACATCGACAGCGGGGCGGCAAGAGGAAGGCCAGCCACATGCTCAAGGACTGGGGAGTTCAAGAAACTCCATGAGGCTTTGCCCACATCGCGTAAGCGGTGAACCGAGGATTTCCCCGCCCTAGGAGTTATGCACATGGAGCTCCACCTCCACCACCACAAGCACCCGCAACCAGCGAGTGACGGCCGAATAACGGGCAAATGCATACCGCCACCACTAGGGCCCGTAATGATACAAAAGGGCGTCCAACCAGCAGGGTGCGAGAACAAGATCATCGCTTGAGGTTAACGGCGTCACCTCTCCATAGCCATACCAGAGTACCTCACAGTCTCGAGTCTTGCATCACATTCGATCGCTCGAATCACCAGCCTTGAGATACCTCGCCAGTCACTCTTGGTGCTTGTTGGAGATATGCCTAGAGCAATAATAAGCGTAGTTATTATTATATCCTTGTGTTTATGATAAATGTTTACATTCATGCTATAATAGTATTAACAGAAACATTAATACTTGTGTGATTTGTAAACTTAATTTGAAGTCCCTAGTATAGCATCTATACTTCACTAGCTTGTTGATTGATTAATGATTGTGGTTTCCCTATCATGAACATTGAGATGTTATCAACAACAAGATCATATCGTTAGGAGAATGATATGGTGGACATACTCCTATAGATAAAGCGTAGCATAAAGATCAAGTCATTTCAATAGTTCAATTGCTATATGCTTTCTGATACATAGTAACCTAATTCCTTGACCATGAGATCATGCATATCACCTTTACGGATGGATGCTTTGATGACATCAAGCGACACCCGTGGCGGGTGGCTATAAAGGTGGCATTGAGTGTTCGGAAAGTATTGGTTGAAACACATGGATCAAGAGTGGGATTTGTCCATCCATATGATGGATAGATATACTCTGAGCCCTCTCGGTGGAATGTCATCCAATTGGCTTGCAAGCATGTGACTGGCTCACAAGGGATCACATATCACGGAGCGAGAAAAGAGTACTTATCGGTAGCGAGGTTGAACTAGGTATCTTGGAGATCCGACGATCATAACCTCGGATAAGTAAACTATCGTGAGACAAAGGGAAATTGGTATCGTATGTAAGTGGTTCATTCGATCATAAAGTAATCGTAGAAATATGTGGGAGCCATATGAATTTCCAGATTCCTCTATTGGTTATTGTTGAAGTGT
The DNA here is from genome assembly GCA_030063025.1 of Avena longiglumis. Taxonomy (NCBI): domain Eukaryota; kingdom Viridiplantae; phylum Streptophyta; class Magnoliopsida; order Poales; family Poaceae; genus Avena; species Avena longiglumis. The sequence goes on from CP125978.1 coordinate 185,911,818, forward strand.
CTCGATCATGTCCATAATTCACGAACCGTAGGGAGACACACTTAAGGATTGACGTTGTTTTGAGTAGTTATGGTATTATGAGAAAGAGAATGTTGTTGAGTCTCGGATGGGATCCGGGATATCACGAGGTGATCGAGAATGGTCCGAGAATAAGATTCATATAAGGAAAGTCCGTTTCGGAGTTCGGGAATGATTAGGTGTTTTCATCGGGAATGTTCTAGAAGGTTACGGATTGTCGGCACTCGGGGAGGTACATGAATGTGTCATTACATATTGAATGATTGCATCATGTACTAAGTGTTCTTCTGTTCCAAATAAAGGATTAAATTGAATCCTAAACAGAAAAGTCAAATGGCGGTTTAAAAGTCAAGCAGCTAAAGCGAAACTATAGGAAACAAGCAAGAGGTGGTTGGAACCGACTTGGGGAGAGTCCTCCAAGCCGTGCGCCAACCAAGGCCGACTTGAGGAGGACTCCCCTCCTTGGCCGCCCTCCCACCTATAAAAGGAGGCGGGGCCTCCTCCTCTAGACACACAAGTTCCTATCCTCTAATCTCCGGTTTAGAGCCGTTTTGGTTTAGAGCTTCTAATTGCCCTAGCCTTCGGTTTAGAGCCTTCTAATTGGTGTGTCTAATCTCTAGACCACTAATAGCTCTCTCTCATACTCCACCATACTCGCTCCGGCTTAAGGCGAAGCCCTGCGGGATTTCCCCTCTACTTAGGTACCACGCCGTTTGTCTTTGCCGGAATCGCGAGAGTGCTACAACCTCCAGCTGCTTTGGAACAAGGGAGAGGAAGGTCTTCGTCGAATTATGCGTGTGACCGACTACTGAAGTGCTGGAGCATGGCCGGAAGGATCGTCTACGATCTTGAGATCGGGAAGAATGCGACTACATCACCCACGAGAATCCGCTCTCGTTAAACACTTTGGAATCTTGAGGTAAGTTATTCCATCGACTCGTTGCTACAAACTAGTAGATAGATCTTGGCTTGTTTGTTTGTATCACGATAGAAATTTTTGTTTTTCCATGCTACGAACCCCTACGATTGGTATCGAGCCGTGTCTATATGTAGATCTGTTGCAGGTAGAACACAATGGTCATTGTGGGCGTTGATGCTTTTATTGTCGATTGCTTCTTGTGTACTTTGCATCTTGCGATATGTTGGGATGAAGCGGGCTAATCTTACATGACATCGTTCATGAGACTTGCTCACGCTTGACATGCAACTTGTATTACATAAGTGGCTTCTTGGTGCCTATTTCTCCTAGCATAGTTAAGATCCAATTTACAGGTGATCAACAATGCTAGTATCAATGTTGTGGTTCTCGTTAAAGTTAGAGCGAAACTTATTGAAAACCCCAAACCACGTAAAATATGCAAAAAGTAGAGGCGTCTAACTTTGTTTTGCGGGGTGTGCGGATGATGTGATATGGCCATGATTGTGATTATATTTGATGTATGCAATGTTCCTTATTGTAAGTTGGCAACGGCCGAAATATATGGTTGTCTTTAATTTATGTTAAGACCCGTGTCTATTCAAAGTAGTTGTAATAGTTGAAGCCGGTGGGCGACAACCATGGAGAAGCGTCATTGACCTTGATGCAATGCCGGTGATGATGGAGATCATGTTCGTGCTTGAAGATGGAGATCGGAAGCACAAAGAAGAAAACCATATCATATCACATATTATTGAATTGCATGTGATGTTAATCCTTTATGCATCTGTATTGCTTAGTAGGCAACGGTAGCATTATAAGATGATCCCTCATGCACATGAATTTCAAGTCATAGAGTGTTCACCCTTAGTTAGCACGTTGCTAAAGCTTGTTGTTTGAAGCACCACATGATGATCGGGTGTGTTAGATTACGAAGGCAACATCAAGAAGAAAGGTATATCGATATACATGTTATTGATGTGTATCTCACTAGTACTTCGTAGTAGTGCTGTGTATTTAATCTTGGTTGTTGCTCATATTTGTAACTTCGAAGCAGTCTTTGCGAGAATAAGCGGAAGCTAGCGAAGAGCGAGGTGGCGATGTGCGTGGGAAAGCAGATGAAAGGTTGATGTGATCGCGGTCGACGCTACCCTTCATCTACCATCGGGATTAGTTTTATACTTAAATAATTGTTATTTAGTGCTGTGTTGATCATGAACATTATATCGGGATCTTGTTTATTGCGAGATGGTTACTTGTTTAAGTCAGAGAATAATGGTTGTTCGATTTATATGAGTAATATGTTTTATGCACATGCACCTTTGATAGATGGTCTATTCTTATTGAATCTCGATGGTGGAAATACACATATCAACAACATTGAGGCTAAGCGTTTGAAATCAGCGATAATTGACCTATATGGCACTTTGTCGTCTTGGTCACATTGGGTGAAGCGTATGAAGAAACTCCATTCCGATGGACTTCTTGAATCACTTGATTTTGAATCACTTGAAGATCACGAAGCATGTCGATGGGAAAAATGACTAAGACTCCATTTTTGGTATGATGGGCGAGCTACGGACTTATTGGAAATCATACATACCGATGTGTGTGGTCAATGAGTGTAGCATCGTGATGATTATCGTTATGTTCTTACCTTCACGGATGACTTGAGTAGATATGGGTATATCTATTTCATGAAACATAAATCCGAAACTTTGAGAAGTTTAAGGAGTTTCAAAGTGAGGTAGAGAATCAGCGTAACAAGAAGATTAAATTTCTACGTTACGTGGAGGTGAATATCTAAATTCTGAGTTTGGTGAGCATTTGAAGAAATCTGGAATACTCACGATTGACACCTTGGGAACACCACCGTAATGGTGTGTCCGAACGTCGTGTCGAACTCTCTTAGATATGGTTCGTTCTATGATGTCACTTACAGATTTACCGCTATCATTTTGGGGTTATGCATTAGAAACATCCATAATCACTTTAAATAGGGCACCGTCTAAATCCGTTAAACGACACAGTATGAATTATGGTTTGGGAAGAAACCTAGATTATCGTTCCTTAAAGTTTGGGGATCGAAGCCTATGTAAAAGTTACATGGACAAGCTTGAACCCAAAGCGGAAAATCGTCTTCATAGGATACGAAGGAAACTATTGGGTATACCTTCTATCATAGATCCGAAGGCAAAATCTTCGTTGCCAAGAATGGATCCTTTCTAGAGAAGAATTTCTCTCGAAAGAAGTGGCTGGAAGGAAAGTAGAACTCGGAGGTTGTCGAACCTTCTCTCGAAATTGCGAGTAGCGGCACGGAAGAAGTTCTGGTGCCTGCACCAATAAGAGAGGAAGCTAATGATGGTGATCATGAAACTTGGTTGAAGTTGCTTCTGAGGCGTCGGAGGTCAGCGAGAACTCGTACCACTCCAGTTGGTATGATCCTGTTATGAGTGTCATGTTGGTGGACAACACCGATGACCCGAGACATATGAGGAAGCGATGATGAGCCCAGTTCAATAAATGGCAAGAAGCCATGAAATCCTAGATTGGATCCATGTCGAAAACCAAGTATGGACTTTGGCGGACTTAGGATGGCGAAGGCTGTCGAGAACAAATGGATTTTCAAGAAGAAATCTTGATGGTAATATTATCTATAAAGCTCGACTTGTGCAAAAGGGTTTCGACAAATTCAAGGAGTTGACTACGATGAGACTTTCTCACCGTAGCGAAGCTAAAGTCATGAGGATTATGTTAGCAATCGGCGCATATTATGATTATGAGATATGGCGGATGGATGTCAAAACGGCATTCCTCAATGGAGATATTGATGAAGAGTTGTATATGATGCAACCCAAAGGTTTTGTCGATCCTAAAGATGCTAACAAGGTATGCAAACTTCAGCGGTCCATCTATGGATTGAAGCAAGCATCCGAAGTTGGAATCAGCGTTTTGATAAGGTAATCAAAGTTTTGGTTTTATACAAACTTATGGAGAAGCTTGTATTTACAAGAAAGTGAGTGGGAGCTCATAGCATTCTTAATACTATATGTGGATGACATATTGTTGATTGGGAATGATGTAGACCTTCTTAATAGTGTCAAGGAATATTTGAATAATAGTTTTTCAATGAAGGATCTTGGTAATAAGTGACTTACATATTAGGCATAAAGATTTATAGAGATAGATCTAGCAAATATCATTGCCACCAGTACATATTTGGACAAAGTTCTAAAGAGGTTTGGAATGGAAGAAAGCAAGAAAGGGTTCTTGCCCATGTTGCTATCGACCTTGAGTAAAACTCAAAGTCCGACATCGTGAAGATAGAGAAAGGATGAGTAAGACTCCTATGCCTCAGCCATAGGATCTCTAATGTATGCCATGCTATGTACTAGACCCGACATTGCATATCTTTGTTAGTTTAACTAGCAGATATCAAAGTGATCCGAGTGGATCATTGGGCGTGATCAAAAACATCCTTAAGTACTTGAGAAGAACTAAGTATATGGTTCTTTCTTATGGAGGTGATGAATAGCTCGTTGTTAATGGTTACACCGATGCTAGTTGGAACACCGATCCGGATGATTCTAAATCACAATCTGGATCGTATTTATTTTGAATGGTGCAGATTAGCGGAGGAGTGCAAAGCAAAGTGTTGTGGCGAGATCTTCAACTGAATCGGAATACATGGATGCTTTGGAGGCTTCTGAAGCGATATGGATGAAAGAGTTCATTACAGGTGTGTGGTTCCTAGTCTGCTGGACCCAATGTCTATCTCTTGTGATAACATGGGCGCCATAGCCAATGCGCAAGAACCAAGGTCACACAAGCTGAAGCATATCAAGCTGCGTTTTCACGCTATTCGAGAACATATCCGGGATGGGGATATAAAGATTTGCAAAGTACACAGATCTGAATGTGGCGGATCCGTTGACTAAACCTCTCCGAGGGCAAAACATGACCAACACCAAACTGCCATGGGTGTTGGTATATTACCATGTAATCTAGATTAGATGACTCTAGTGCAAGTGGGAGGCTGTTGGAGATATGCCCTAGAGGCAATAATAAATGTAGTTATTATTATATCTTTGTGTTTATGATAAATGTTTACATTCATGCTATAATAGTATTAACAAGGAAACATTAATACTTGTGTGATTTGTAAGCTTAATTTAGCATAGCCTCTATGCTTCACTAGCTTGTTGGTTGATTAATGATTGTGGTTTCCCTATCATGAACATTGAGATGTTATCAACAACAAGATCATATCGTTAGGAGAATGATATGGTGGACATACTCCTATAGATAAGCGTAGCATAAAGATCAAGTCATTTCAATAGTTCAATTGCTATATGCTTTACGATACATAGTAACCTAATTCCTTCGACCATGAGATCATGCATATCACCTTTACGGATGGATGCTTTGATGACATCAAACACCACACCGTAACTAGGTGTCTATAAAGGTGGCATTGAGTGTTGGAAAGTATTGGTTGAAACACATGGATCAAGAGTGGGATTTGTCCATCCATATGACGGATAGATATACTGGCCCTCTCGGTGGAATGTCATCCAATTAGCTTGCAAGCATGTGACTGGCTCACAAGGGATCACATATCATGGGAGCGAGAAAAGAGTACTTATCGATAGAGGTTGAACTAGGTATGCGGAGATCTGACGATCATAACCTCGGATAAGTAAACTATCGTGAGACAAAGGGAAATTGGTATCGTATGTAAGTGGTTCATTCGATCGCAAAGTAATCGTAGAAATATGTGGGAGCCATATGAATTTCCAGATTCCTCTATTGGTTATTGTTAGGGGAAGTGTCTCGATCATGTCCGCATAATCCACGAACCGTGGGAGACACATGAAGGATTCGACGTTGTTTTGAGTAGTTATGGTATTATGAGAAAGAGACGAATGTTGTTGGTCTCGGATGGGATCCGGGATATCACGAGGTGATCCGGAATGGTCAGAATAAGATTCATATAAGGAAATTCCCTTTTCGGAGGTCGGGAATGATTCCGGTGTTTTCATCGGGAATGTTCTAGAAGGTTCCGGATTGTCCGGCACTCCGGGGGGTGGGGGAGGGTACATGAATGTGTCATTACATATTGAATTATTGCATCATGTACTAAGTGTTCTTGCTGTTCCAAATAAAGGATTAAATTGAATCCTAAAACAGAAAAGTCAAATGGCCAGTTTAAAAGTCAAATGGCTAAAAGCGAAACTATGAAACAAGCAAGAGGTGGTTGGAACCGACTTGGGGAGGAGTCCCTCAAGCGGCCAACCAAGGCCGACTTGGGAGGACTCACCTCCCTTGGCCGCCTCCCACCTATAAAAGGAGGCAGGGCCTCCTCCTCTAGACACACAAGTTCCTATCCTCTAATCTCCGGTTTAGAGCCGTTTTGGTTTAGAGCTTCTAATTGCCTAGCCTTGGTTTAGAGCCTTCTAATTGGTGTGTCTAATCTCTAGACCACTAATAGCTCTCTCTCATACTACACCATACTCGCTCCGGCTTAAGCGAAGCCTGGGATCTCCCTCTACTTAGGTACCAGCCCGTTGTCTTTGGAATCGCGAGAGTGCTACAACCTCCATTTCTTTGGAACAAGGGAGAGGAAGGTCTTAGTCAGTACCGAGCGATGTGGCTGACTGAGCCGCTTAGGAGCATGGCCCGGAAGGATCGTCTACGATCTTGAGATCGGGAAAATGCGACTACATCACCCACGAGAATCCGCTCTCGTTAAACACTTTGGAATCTTCGAGGGTAAGTTATTCCATCGACTCGTTGCTACAATCTAGTAGATAGATCTTGGCTTGTTTGTTTGTATGCGATAGAAAATTTTTGTTTTCCATGCTACGAACCCTACGCTTTCGAGGCCCAGATTAGAGGATTCGAGATGAGCCGTCTTTATGGACGGTGGCAGCGGCATCAACCTGATATTCTCCAGCACACTCGCAGCTATGCGGATCCCACTATGCATCCTGGAGGCGTCGGACATGACGTTCCACAACATCGTCCCTGGGAAGGGAATATACCCCCTGGGCACAATATGGATCAACGTCATTTTTGGCACCTAACAACCGAGCATGAAAGTATGAGTTCGAGGTGGTGGACTGGCCCTCATAGTACCACGCCATCCTCGGGCATGTCGAGTTCACAAGATTCCTTGCAGCGCCACATTACACATACCTTGTACTGAAGATGCCAGGACCCAACGGTGTCATCACCGTCCCAAGAAACTTCACTAGGTCGGACAGCTGTGACTGAGACTTCCAACAGAATCTCCTAATCGTTCGGCATGCAGGAGGATATCACAAGGCTAAAGGAGGTCATGACAACGGTCTTCCCCCAGTCACCAGGCAAGACGCACCTGACATGTCGTTTGACTCCACAGTCAACACCAAAAAAGTGCAGGTTTAGCCGATGGACCCCTCCAAGACGGCGTTGATCACCAATGACCTGAGTCCCGCATAGGAACTCGCGCTCGTCGAATTCCTCCGTGAGCACTAGGAAATCTTCACATGCTGTCCTACGGAGATGCCAGGAGTTCCCAGGGAATTTGTTGAGCACGCACTCAATGTGTTTCCGGATGCTAAACTAGTGAAGAAGTCGCTGCGTCGACTATCCGAGCAAAGGGCTGAAGCCATCAGCGTCAAAGTCAACTGAATCCTTGATGCCAAATTCATCAGGGAGATAAAGGAAAGCGTCTAGCTAGTGATAAGTCAGAAACGTATCTATAATTTTTGATGTTCCATGCTTGTTTAGTATCTACTTTGCTTTGCTTGTCTACACTTTGAGATGCTTTTTACATGTTTTCTGGTACTAACCTATTAATAAGTTGCCACAGTGCCAGTTGCCCATTTTCTGTTGTTTTTGGTTTCACAAAAGTTAGTAAAGAAATATTCTCGGAATTGGACGAGACAAATGTCAAAGTCAATTACTTTCCATGGGGAACAAGAAGTCCAGAGAGGAAGCGTGCAGGTGGCAAAACCCCTAGGCACGGCCAGGTGGGCCACGCACAGGAGGTGTGGCCCCAGTCGCCTCCTCGGCCTCTCCCTTCTATAAAGCCCCCGATGCAGAAACCCTAAGCACCCGATCAAATCTCCACGAAACCGTCTGTAGCCGCCACCATCATACCTAGATTGGGGGATCTAAAGTTCTTCCCGGCACCCTGCCGGAGGGGAGATCATCCCGGAGACCTTCTCTCCGGTATGATGCATGAGTAGTTCCACCTTGGACTATGGGTGCATGCAGTAGCTAGATGGTTATATCTCCTACTTTGTGCTTTCATGTATAGATCTTGTGAGCTCCGTTCATGATCAAGATCTAATCTATTTGTAATCATGCATGTTGTGTTTGCAGGGATCCGATGGATATTGAGATTATTGTATTGGTTTGATTAATGGTTTTGTCTTTATGATTCTATCATGTCCGTGTTGTTTGTGATCTTGCATGCTCTCCGTTGTTAGTAGCTATCTTGTCCAAGTAGTTGCTAGTGACTCCAAGAGGGGGTATTTATGCTCAATAGTGGGTTCATGCCTCTAGTTTCCAAGGGAAGTGACAATAATCTCTTCGGTTGTAGATGTGGTGTTGCTACTAGGGAGAAAACAATGGTCTCTTGTTCATGGAACATGTGGACTATTTACCTTACACACTTTGCTTAAAGCAGTTGTCTGTTGCTCGCAACTTAATACTGGAGGGGGTTCGGATGATAACCTGAAGGTGGACTTCTAGTCATAGATGCAGTTGGATGGCGGTCTATGTATCTTGTTGTATTGCCCAATCGAATCTCATAGGATCTTTCTGACTAGTAATTGCATTGTTATGCCTTCCTCAGTTCCTGTCAATTGCCCTGCTGTAATTTGTTTACCCTTCATGCCATGTTGCTTACCTAAGGAGAGCACCTCTAGTGAACTATGGACCCCGGTTCAATCTTTACCATTGATAAATCTTCCACTGTTACTTGTTTACTTGCTGCAAACCATTACCTTCCACATGGTACATTTAATCCTTTGTTACAGCAAACCTCACTGATTCGTTGGGGCAAAGTCTTGAGTTTGTGTTGTGCAGGTCACCGCATTGCTTGCAACACCTATGTGACGTTTCCTTCCTCCTTCTGGTTCGATAACCTCGGTCTCTACTGAGGGAAGACTTGCTGCTGTGCTCATCACACCTTGCTCTTGGGGTTTCCAACGAAGTTCTCCACGTTAGCACCATCATCTATCTAACCCCGTGTTAGTCCCTAAGAAGGTCACGGACATCCTGCGGATGTGTGGACTTCACGCTGACAATCAACATCCTGGGACCACTTCCCTCTACCACAGATAGATCAAACTATCGACTCTAATGTCCTTCCTCGACGCCTATTCAGGCTTCAATCAAATTTGACTAAAGGTCGAAGATTAGGAGAAAACAACGTTCATCACACCGTTCGGGGTGTTATGTAAATACAATGCCCTTCGGGCTGAAGAACGTGGGCGCTACCTACCAAAGATGCATGTAGGCATGCTTGAAGAGCCGGATCGGTCGCAACATTTAAGTCTATGTCGATGACATAGTAATCAAGACCAAGGAGGCTAGAACACTCATCGACAATCTCCACGAGACGTTCGACAATCTTGATCGCTACAAGATCAAGCTGAACCCAAACAAGTGCGCCTTGGGCGTCCTGTCCGAGCAACTACTCGGGTACTTCATCTCTCAGTGTGGCATCGAGGCCAACTTGAAGAAAATAAGGGCTATACTATCCATGGAGAAGCCCAAGAATGTCAAAGGGTACAATGGCGGCGAATCGTGACACTCAGATTCATCAACCGCATGGGCGAAAAGGCGCTCTCGTTATATGAGCTGTTGCGCAAGTCCGAGAAGTTCGAGTGGATGATAGAAGTCGACGAGGCATTCGAAGACTTCAAGCGCCTACTCTCCACATCTCCAGTACTAGTCACGCCAAAGGAGAGGGAGCCCATGCTGCTATACATTGCGGCCACACACCAGTTTGTAATCACATCCCTCATGGTTGCACGACCCGAAGATGGCAAACCCATGGGGTACAACACCCAGTCTACTACCTCAGCAAGGTACTAATGCCAACAAAGAAACGGTATCCTCACTACCAAAAGTTTCCTACGGCGTATTCATGACGGCGCGTCGACTATGCCACTACTTTCAGGAGCATCAGATCGTGGTCGTCCACGACGCACCACCGTCGAACATCCTAAACAACCCCAAAGATATAGGGCGAGTAGCCCTGTGGGGCATCGAGCTGCCCACTCGGGACATCATCTATGAGCGTCGCACCGCCATCGAGTCTCGGTGCTCCCTAACTTATTCGTCCCTGGATGGAGCTTCACTAGGACACTCGGATATGTCGATCCTAGACAATGCACTTGATGGCTCCAAGCGTGAGGTGGAGCAAGATCCGAGTGATATTAGCGTCCCTCAAGGGTTAAGATGAAATCGTCTATTGGATGAAGTTCGCGCATCTAACAACGAGGATGAATACGAGGCACTCCTACATGGCATGCGGATGGCCAAGGTATGCAGCGCCACACGCTTCGTCAGCTATGGTGACTCCAACCTCGTCGTCCAGCAGACGATGAACGAGTGCGATGCCCATAGAGCCAACATGATCGCATAATGTGCGCTCTACAACACACTCGAAGGAGACTTTGACGGCTGCGAGCTCCGGCACGTTGCCAGGGAAAGCAATGAAGAGGCTGGCAAGCTCGCCAACATCGGCTCCACCTGCGTCCCAATGCCACCGGGCATGTTCCTCGAACAAATCTGCGTGCCCTCAATCAAGCGAAAATTCCCGAAGGACATATCCGAATCCATGGGACACTCGGGGGTTGCGCCACCCAAGAAAGCCGAAGGACCCGAAAAACTCGACACAGAAGTCGAACTGGTGAACCTCATGGAGGTCTTAGGAGTCGAGAAAACGTGGACTCAGAGATACCTCAGGTACTTGGTAAGCAAGCAAGCGCCGGAAGACCCAGGAGCTTGGCAGTCGCTTTACATATCAAAGGCCTTCACCATCATCAATGGCGAGTTGTACAAGCACAACATTTCGGGTGTGCTCCAGCGATGCATCACTAACAGTGACGAGAAGAGCATCCTCCTCAACATCCATGAAGGTATATGTGTCCACCACGCAGGAAGCCGCACCCTCGTCGCCAAGGCTCTACGAGCTGGCTTCTACTGGCCAATAGCGATGAGAGACACCAAGGGCATCGTACAGAGATGCAACGCCTACCAAAGGTACGCAGACAAGCCGCATGCGCCAGGACCAGAGCTGCGGACCATACCATTGGCCTGGCCTTTTGCCCAGTGGGTACTCGTCATGATCGACAAGCTGCTAAAGTCCTCTCTAGGAGGACATGTCTTCCTCCTAGTGGTGGTCGAAAAATTCACAAAGTGGGTCGAGGCCATGCCCGTCACTATCCAAACCGGCACCTCCGCCGTCAAGTTCTTAGAATCCATTGTCTACAGGTTCAGGGTGCCTCACAACATCATAACCGACAACGGATCGAACTTCACCTCGAAGGAGTTCCGCGACTTCTGCGAAGATCTCGGCATCAACCTCACATAAGCCTTCGTGTCGCATCCACAAACCAATGACAGGTCGAAAAGGCCAACAGTCTCATCGGCAACAGCATAAAAAAATGGCTGCTATGCCCACTCGAAAGGCTAGCGGGAGCCTGGCAGACAAGCTACCCTTCGTCCTCTAGAGCCTTCGCACAATGCCAAACAGCTCAACCAGCTACACGCCCTTCTTCATGGTGCATGGAGTTGAAGCCATGTTACCCGCCGAGGTACGCTATAAGGCCCCCATGGGTTCTCGCCTATAGCAAAGTCTCCGCAACTACCACAGCCGTCGACTGCGCCCAAGGTCCTTTGTCAATGGAGACCTCGTCTTGCGACTCAAGCAGAAGGGGCACCCAAAGCTCGAATCACCCTGGGAAGGACCCTATGTAGCCACTGAAGTAATCCCAGGTGGCTCCTACCGCCTAAAGGAGGTCGCGTCTGGAGTCGAATACTCCAACACCTGGAACGTTGCACAACTGCGATGCTTCTACCCCTAGTTGTCTTTTACTTTCAATAAGGCTATTTAGCCAGGATATTCATCCGAACACTGTACCACCTACATTACGATGAATAAAAGCTAAGTTCCTTGGCCCAAATTTCACTCTCTTGCATGCATTTACATCGTTAAATACACTCGAGGGCTATGCCTCACCTTACGACTTTGCCGATTGATAACAACAACGCATACACCCTGAGTAGCTGACCACGTCAGGCTAACGAAAAGGACATGCACAACTCATAGTCAACAATGCACTACGTGCCAATAAATACAACTTTACAAGGGAACCAAAGCACACTTGATAAAATACAGACTTTACATTGTTCTAATTACTATTCGCAGGATTCAGCTGTGTTGGAGCAGGATGTTCATCCACTCCTCGAAGACATATACTATTTCCACAGCATACTGTGCCACCGCAGCATAGTGCAGATGCATGTCCCACACCATACCATCCGGAGGAAAGGGTGGCCCAGCCGCTATCTCAGCAAGGTCCACATCGTGACAATGTAGCCGAACGAGCGCTAGAGCCGCCTTTACACCTGCCACCAGCTAATGATGCACAAGCTCCCGCAGGGCGTCCACATCACGAAACTTTCCCAGCAAGCCTAGTAAGATGGAGGGCCCTGCATCCAAGGGAAACATAGTGGCCCAGATGGCCGCGAATGATGACCTCGCGCATTTCAGCACCTGAAGCACTTGGTGAACACAGTCCTGAACCGTTGTGAAAACAGTCGCCTGGTTGCGATCCATCCAGAAACCTCCGTACTCCAACTCTTGTTGTGTCAAGCAATTCAGTCGAATCGCAACACGCTCCTTCTCTTCCTTCGGAAGAAGATTCACAACTGCATGCAAAGGCAGCATATGAGAAGACATGAAGGTTAGTCACAGTCAAAAATAAAAGAATATCACGGTAACTTACACTGGAGTTGCTGCGATGAGTCAAAAATAAAGAATATCACGATCAAGGAGAAATTCCTCTCTACTTAGCGGCCCATTCGATCTTGGATTTTCTAACGTCTGCATGACCACAGATCATGAGAACATCCTTCTCCAGGCTTCAGATGCGACCGCGCAGCAGAGACAATTGCGATGCCTCACTCGCTGGCAAACATGCACTAGTAACGATAGGAGGTGTGGTCACTGCTCAGCGCTCAAGGACCCTAAAAATGCACAAGTGACAGAGCATAAAAGCCAGGAAAATTGACAGCAGTCAATGGAGACACTTATATTTACATCAATAAACCACTACGTGGCAGGGTCATACTTGTTCAGCTCGAAGCATTACATGCACAAAGGCAAATCAAAATCAAAATAGTGCTAAGTAAACTACAAGGCAGATGACCTAGCGGTAGCATCACGGGCAACCGGACTCGAGGCCTTCGCCTTGACGCCGCTTCTGACTCCGGCACATAAGTGGCGAGAAGATCAATAGGCTTTGGCCAAAATTCTTGCGCCAGCGAATGGAGCAAACGCTACCTCAGTGCCATCCACTGCCGTAGGCATCCTGGAGGTGATCTGATTAAGATCCAGCTGTGCGCCAGATGCCACTGCCATCGCTAGCCGCATCCGACATGGGATCCCCATGCTCTAGTGTCAACACCCGGATTTTTAATCCTAGATGCCTGTTATGCCATACATCGCAATCCTAGGATTAACATTTTTGCGAGACATAACACATTGGTACCATAGTTCATCATCCATTACAAACCATAATAAAGGTCTCACAAATAAAGGATCTCATGATCCGGTCTTAATACAATCAACGCATCGGAATAATATAATAACGGTAGTGTGGGCGAAGCTCCATCTTCAAAGTCAAAGGCAATGCTGACGATGGGAGATGATTCTAGTTGTCATAGACTTCCTGCTGTCCATCATCTTGGTATTCCTCTTCAAAGTCTGGCCATAGGAATAGCCAGGGACAAAGTTATGAGTACTCTTTAAGTACTCACAAATTATCACTAACAAGTAAAGTGGTTCGAGTAGGAATCCTAAGCTCTAGGTTGTTTTGCAAAAAGCCAGGTTTATCTCTAACTGAGTTTAGAAGTAAATAAAACTAGTTTAATGTTCTACAACACCTAAGTGGGAACTTAAGTTTCATATCACAACTCTGTTGTGGTCAAGTCAAGTCATGATTCATTTCACAAGTCATTTTCGGAAACATCTGACGATGGAACAGTATGGCCACTCCATGTCCATAACCACAGACCGGCTATTGAATAGTTTGACACTCTGCGAGAGGTGGTAAACTTTCACCACAACATTCAATACATTTGCTAGGAACAATCCTGAATCACCATACTCAGTATGCGGATAATCAATCCTAACCTTTCAATTACACACCCTAGTATAGGCACCTCCCTTATGAGTTTGGCCTCCCAACCATGACCATCTTTGGAACTACGGTGGAAAATCATCACGAGGTAGCCTCAGCTCAAACCTCTTCCTCAAGGGAACCCATACTAAAATATATAAGCTTCCAGTCAAGCCCTACCCAAATTCGGGTATTGTGGTTGTACGGTAAAATTGGAATGGTATCGCATCCAAACTCAACCATCAGTTTTATAAAGGGCTAAGGCTCATGCCTCAACATTTTCATCATCAAATCATCTGTTGTTCATAACCATGTCAAAACATTTCATTAGAATGACTCATCATTCTAAGGTTTTCATAATCATTTTCAGCAAGTATTCCCATCTGAAGTGATCAAGTTTTATGCTTAGCACTAGCCAGTAAGGTTGGGGGTAGTCACTAATGAGGGGTGCTAGACTTATCCAAGTCTAATCTCATGCCTTAGTATGACATCTGGTTCTATCTAACTTAGGCCAAGTTTTATGCTCTTTATGCTACCTCTAATATCCTTCCAAAATATCACCAACACTAACTAAAAATAATAAAGAACTTTGCTAAAGAAAGAAAAGAATAAAGCTTGAAAGTAAAAGTGGGATTTGGGATAATCAAGGTTGCATAGCCAAATATGCCTAAGGCATGTCAACACTCTGATTTTTAATCCTAGATGCCTGTTATGACATACATCGCAATCCCACGATTACCATTTTTGTGAGACATAATAGATTGGTACCATAGTTCATCATCCATTACAAAACAATTAAAGTGGTTCAAGTAGGAATCCAAAGCTCTAGGTTGTTTTGCAAAAATCCAGGTTTATCTCTAGCTAAGTTTAGAAGTAAAGAAAACCGTTTAATGGTTTATTACACGTAAGTGGGAACTTAGTTTTCATGCTCACAACCTGTTGTGGTCAAGTCAAAGTCATGATTCATTTCACAAGTCATTTTGAAAACATCTAATGACGGAAGTATGGCCACTCAACTATCCATAACTTGCGGACGTGGCTATTGAATAGTTTGACACTCTGCGGAGATTGTACACTTTCACCACAACATTCGATACATCTTAGGAACAATCCTGAATTCACCATACTCGGTATGCGGATAATCAATCATATCCTTTCAATTACACACCCTAGTATAGGCACCTCTCCTATGAGTTTGGCCTCCCAACCATGACCATCTGTCATCTTGGGAGGCTGCAATTGGTCAATCATCACGAGGTAGCCTCGGCTCAAACCTCGGCCAAGGAACCCATACTAAGGTATATAAACTTCCGTAAGCCCTACCCAATTTGGGTATTGTGGTCATCGCTAAAGGGCTAAGGCTCATGCCTCAACATTTTTCATCATCAAAATCATCTGGTGTTCATAACACGTGTCAAAACATTTCATTATAATGACTCATCATTTTAAGGTTTTCATAATCATTTTCACCAAGTATTCCCATCTAAAGTGATCAAGTTTTATGCTTAGCACTAGCCACGAAAGTTGGGGTAAACACTAGTGAGGGGTGATAGTCAAGTATGACATATCTAAGTATAATCTCATGCCTCAGGATGACATCAATTTCTACCTAACTTAGGCCAAGTTTTATGCTCTTTATGCTACCTCTAATATCTTTCCAAAACTTCATCAGTCACTAAGTAAACATAAATAAAAAGCTTTGATAATGAAATAAATTAATGAAGCTTGCAAGTAAAACTAGGATTTGGTATAATAAAGTGGTATAACCAAGGCATGTCTATTACATTGCATAGGTTAATTGGTATTGTGGGGCTTGCAAGTATTGGCTTGAATGGTTTAGCTTAGCTTGCTAAGATAGTAGCTTGACTTGTGATGCGAGTGGTTGAAGTTCTCCTCGGCTTCTTCCTCGTAGTAGTCCCCTTCCTCCTCGTATCCTTGGTCGGTACTAGTGTCTATAAATAAATACGAAGTACACAATCACCAAAAAATACTTAAATACTTCTATTTAGCACACAAGGGCTCACACTAGATGTTCTAGCATCATCACAATCATCACAAGAATTAAGGCAAAAGTTTCATTTATTTTATTTTAGAAAAGTAATTTCTACTCATTGAAAAACTACTTAAGATTTAATATTCTCCAATTAAAATATGGGATCATGTGGACACATGTCATCACCACATATTCCAATACTTGGTAATGTCATTTAAAGTGGTGTCACAATTTAATAAGGTTTAACCTTTTTATTTTAATTAATTAAAGTGACTAGAAATGCCTATGGGGCATTCTTTTATTACTTGTTCATTATTACTGCAAGTAAACCTAGATATTTTTATATATTCAGAAAGGTCTTATCAAATGTGATTTTTGAGAGTTGGAATCAACTCAAAAGCATTTATGGTTGAATTTTGGAAAATGTTTGAATGCAGAAAAGTCTCTGCGTTGTTATTTTTACTATGGGTGATCTATAATATCAAATGATTTGAATCCAACGGTCTTGGATTAATAATTTCCATATCTTTCTGAAAAAATAGTTTTGTGCTATTTGGTTTAGTGGAACTCTCTGAATTGAATTTTGAATCTGCTGCTAGAACTAGGTTTGAAACTAAATAGATAAACCTAAATTCAAACTAACTGGGTCGTGCAGAAATTCTAATTGGGCCAGCCCACTGCGCACAACGCACCCGTGGGCTAGTTAAGTTGTGTCCCCACGCGTCGGTGGGACAGGGGGTGCGAAGGGGTACGGGCTAACTACGACCATAGGATTAGACTAAGGATCAATGGCTCATGGTCGTTGTCTTCGTCAAATAGAACACGACGGGCTCGAACCCTAGCACGGACAGTGGGGGTCTGGGGCGGCTCACCGGGGCTCAGGCGATGGTCGGCAATGGGGGCGAATGACGAAGTCGACAACTGCAGTTCTCCTGGTACATGAGGCTCCTCCTGGGGTGGCTCCAATTGACGACGCCCTTCTCCTCCAGCAGCGGCAGGCTCCGGCGAAATTCCGGTGTGGGAGAGCTTGCCTTGCTCCAAGAATAAGTGAGAAGGATCAGTGAGAGGTGGGGAGTGAGATGGTGTGAAGAAAACAAGTGGGGAAGGCCTCCTTTTATAGGAGAGCGAGAGTGGCTGAGCGGCATGGGCAATGCTCGTCAGGGTCGGGGTTACAGTGAGCTATGGGCATGGCTGAAGGTAGGGGATGGTGCGCGGTCTCCTGGCGGTCCTCAACGTCTTGATGGCGCGCAAGGCGGCGAGGTTGGTCGGGCAATCGGCGCTCTGGCGGCACCGACAATAGTTTTGACAACGCCTGAGTGCTACTGGTGTGATGGCGACAGGGTTATCAGGAGGTTCACAGTGTCGCGGTGATTGCATGCATGGCGGTGAAAGCGGCGATCTGTCAGCGAGCGGCAAGCTGGGCTCTGGACATGGCGAGACAAGCTGGTAGCGTCGTTCTTGGTGGTCCACGGCTTGGCGAGCTCGAGGCTAGACAGGGGTGGCGGTGGACGGTGGCATGCCTCCTGGACACGGTGGCTAGGCGCGGCGCTTGCTCCTGCTAGCTAGCCATGGTCGGCTGGCCGGGGTTGGCTTGGGCATGCATGGCATTGTGCAATGGTAGGGTTCTAGGTTGGTTCATTGCCTTTGGTGAACTAGGGAGAGAACGGTGAGCAATGGTGAATAAGGTTTGGCCAAATTACTTCTCAAAATAGTGAAGTTTGGCCAAATTTGTTTTCTGTCTCCAAGAAATTCATATTTGAATTTTTGGATGAAACTTGGTGGGTGAAATGGTCACATACTAGGTAATCTCTGGTTGTTTGGATTTGTCAAGGTGAACTGGCTTGGTTGGGTTTTGAGAAATGGTGATCTTACCATATGAACTAGATTCAATTTTCAAATGTCATTTGAATATGGTTGCCAAATGTTTCCGTGGGTTTGCAAGGTGGGCTTGGGTTCACTTTCACTTGGTCTAGCAAGGCGTGAAAAGAATTGGATTTGTTTACATTTGGAATCTTGGACTAGAAACACTCAAAGTGGTCTAGTGAGCAAGATTGGCAAAAGTGACCATTTGCTTATTTTGTTGGTTTTTGAATTTCTATTGAATTGATTCTGCTAGGAAATGATTTATATGATGTTGTTTTCATCTTTAAACCAATCCTTGCCATTCACAACAATCACACAAGTCCATACAAGCATTCATGCATTCATCACATACACACATGCATTCATATTGATTTTAATTAACAATTTTTTTTGTGAATCCTAAATTAGGGTGATTGGAATTTGATAACCTTGATTAATTGGGATGTTACAAGACATCTGGTAGGTTTAATCTTGCAAGTAAAACTTGCATGGTTTAGCTCAGCTTGCATGGTTAATAAATTTGCAAGTGGAGCTTGCCTTGAGTAGTGTAATGTTTGAAGTTCTCCTCTGCTTCCTCTTCATAGTAGTCTCCTTCCTCTTCGTATCCTTGGTCAGTACTAGCGTCTATAAACAAATATGAGGTACATTATCACCAAACAATACTTAACTACTTCTATTTAGCACACAAAGGTTCACACTAGATGATCTAGCATCATCACAATCATCGCAAGGATTAAAGCATTAGTCTTATTTATTTCATTTTGAAAAAGTAATTTCTACTCATTGAAAACTACTTAAGATTTAATATTCTCCAATTTAAAATATGGGATCCTGTTGACACATGTCATCACCACATATTTTAATACTTGGGAATGTGATTTTAAGTGGTGTCACAATTTAATAAGGTTTAACATTATTATTTTAATTAATTAAAGTGACTAGAAATGCCTATAAGGCATTCTTTTAATACTTGTCCATTATTACTACAAGTAAACCTAGATATTTTTATATGCTTAGAAAGATATTATCAAATGTGATTTTTGAGAGTTGGAATCAACTCAAAAGAATTTATGGTTGATTTTTGAAAAATGTTTGAATGCAGAAAATCCTCTGCCTTGTTATTTTTACTATAGATGATCTATAATTTCAAATGGTTTGAATCCAACGTGATTGGATTAACAATTCCAATACCTTTCTAACAAAATTAGTTTCATGCATTTTGGTTCAGTGAATCTCCCTGAATTGATTTTTGAATCTACTAACAGAACTAGGGTTTGAACTAAATTGGAAAATCTAAATTTGAATCTACTCGGTTGTGCAGGAACTAACTGGGCCAGCCCACTGTGCACATCGCAGCACGCGGGCTGAGTTAAGTGATGGACCCACGCGTCAGCGACTCTGGTTTCGCGAAGCGGTAAGGGGAAATCTGGACTGTACGATTAGCATCTACTCTAACGACTGGGGTGTGTCGTCTCCGTCGAACATGGCCCGAACCCTAACAGGTGGTGGGGTCGTCTAAGGCTCACGGGGCTCTAGCTAGGGTTGGCGTTGGGGAGAATAGCGTTGTCGATGGCGGCGATTCGAGCAGTAGATGTGGTAGCTCCTAGAGCAGCTCCAATCAACGGCTCCTATTCTCCTCCTTCGCGGAAGACTCCGGTGAAATTCCAGCGATGCGGAGCTCGCCTTGCTTCGGGGAAGGGTCAGTGGTACTCTGTGAGAGGTGGGGAGTGAGATGGTGTGGCAAATTGAGGCTGGGGAGGCCTCCTTTTATAGCCGAGTGAGAGAGGCAGTGCGGCATGGACAGAGGGCGTTGGGGTCGACGGTACAATGAGCTAACAGCATAGCGGAGGGTATAGGCCAGTGCGCGGTCTCCTGGCGATGATCAAGGATGTAATGGCGCGGCAAGGAGCGGTCGAGGTTGGTCGACGGTGGTTTTGATGACGCACGGGTGCTACGGGTCGCGCGGCAGCGAACAGGGGTGTCTGGGAGGTTCCTAGGGTCGTGGTCATTGCAGGCACGGGCGGCGAAGGCGAGGCATGGAGTGTGCGAGTGTGTCGGGCGCGATGCTCTGGCATGCTCTCGGCATGGCGTAGAGACATTGGGCAAGTCTATGCTAGGGTGGTCCAGGGCCTGGCTGCGTGTGAGGGTTGGACATGGGGTGGAAATGGACGACCAGCTGCCTCCTGGACATGGTGTCTAGGCGCGGCGGTTGCTCCTGCTAGCTAGCCATGGTCGGCAGTCAAGGGGGGCTCGGCACTGGTGCAATGATAGCTTGCTAGGCTATTCAATGCAGGTGTGCTCACTGGGGGGACAAGGGTGATCAAAAGGGAGACAAGGTTTTGAATGATCATGCTCAAAACAGTGTAGTTAGGCAGAGTTTGATTTGTGTTTCCAGCTGTTTGATGAAATGGCCGAAAGAATTCAAGTTTGAAAATTTTGAATGAATTTTGGTGGGTGTACTGGTCACATACTTGGAAGTATCTGGTTGCTTGGGTTTGGCAAGGTGAACTGGTTGGGTTTTGAGAAATGGTGATCTTAGTACCTACACTTGATTCAAATTTGAATTTTCATTTGAATAGATTTGGAAAATGTTTCTGTGGGTTTGCAAGCTGGGCTTGGGTTCACTTTTACTTGGTCTAGCAAGGGGTGAAAAGAATTGGATTTGTTTCTGTTAAAATTTTTGGACTAGAAACACTCAAAGTGGTTTAGTGGTTAACTTTGGTCAAAATGACCATTTTCTCATAATGTTTATATTTGAATTTCTCTTGATTTCATTCTGCTTGAAAATGGTTTAGATAATGTTGTTTTTATCTTTAAACCAATCCTTTCCATTCATAGAAATCAAACAAGTCATTGCAAGCATTCATGCATTCATGACACACACATGCATTCATATTGATTTTAATAACACAAGTTTTTGTTAACCCTAAACTTCGGTGATTAGAACTTAATAATCTTGATTAATATTTTTGGGATGTTACATCTAGAACGTAGTGATCAAATGCAACACGAGTAGCATCTACAGGATGCGGCAAAAAATTCGAGTGAAACAAAGGGACCGCACTAGAATAAAAATATGCTCATGAAAAGGAACGTAGTGTGACTTTACCGGATAGCGCTTTGGCAGCAGCCATAAGCTTCTCCCCATGGCTTTCTCCCGAGACGCCATGGCAGCTGCAATCTGCTTCTCACGATCCTGGACCTCCTGTTGTTGGCGCTGAAGGTCTTCCACGGCATCCTTCGCCTTGGTCTCCGCCTGGCCGAGACTCTTCTCGAGTGCATTAATCTTGCAGAGGGCGTCATTGTTCTCATCTGCAATATTCAACAAGGAAAAAGTCTGCACAACCAATACTTATTAGTACTCGCAATCGAACAAAAGAAATATATGCACCTTGGAGTTGCTTGAGGTCACCCTCCAAGGAAAGGTATTGCTGGCCCAGGCTATTAACGTCACGGATGAAGGGCTGCAGAAAAGAAGCAGCAAGCCAAATAAACAAGAGGGCTCGGGGCTTTCTCAGGAGACAGGGTAAGCTACTTACATGGTCACCGGAAGACTCCGAAGGTCTAATTTGTGTATTTTGAGCAACGACCGCATGAGTCCTTGGCCTCAAGGAGATTGAAAGATCGTCGTCGGAGTTGGCCACCGCCTTGGGGGAAGGAGCAGCAACCTTCGACTCCTCATGCATCTCGTCAAGATCCTCCTCGAGGGATTCATCTAAGGAGTTCCTCCTAGAAGCACACGAAACATTTCAAGCTAACCAACAATATAGTAAGCTAATACTTAGCACACTTCAAATGCAAAGGCAACAGAAAACTTACGACCCAATATAAGAGAGGTTGAAAACTGGCACCTCCTTCTTCTTCTTTTTGTTCTCGGATGGCGGCTGAGGAGCTATGGCCCGAACGGGCACAACAGGAATAGGGGAGTCTGCACCCTCGTCCCCAGCATGACGCTCAAGGAAGGAAGGCCCCCTTGACGTTGGCGGCGTCACTCCATCCGAACTTTCGCACCGAGACCTCTTGCAAGAGATCTATTCGCTATGCTTGGGGGCTTCCGCGGTAGGCAATTGATGACTACAAGTGCACAGATTGTTTGTAGCTAGTTTCGAAGTTTAGATATTGATCCCACAGGGAGCCCAAAGGTAAATGTTTATTGTGAAGTCTACATGCACTTTGAATTTATCACATGTCTTGAGTGAATTAACTACAAATGTTGAGAATAAGAATGGAATTTGGGTGTAAATGAAAGTAAGTAAAGCTAAAGTGTAAACTTCAGAAATAAAAAGCATAAAAAGTAAAGGATGATTTGTTTGTTTTTTCTGCAGATGACGAAGTAGGCGCGGGGAGTTTCAGTTCATGGTGATAGAGAATATGCCGGTGAATGAGTGATAAGTGTAACAATTACAATATTATAAGTACGTGTGTAGGCGAGCAATCCATAATTTTCCGGAACTCCTCTTGGTAGATTTCATCCCAACTTCAATAATCCTACTATCCTGTTTACCACAACCATAGTCATTCGCTAGACGATTAAGATCCTTCAGGTTGCTTAGCAATTAATCTCCTTGGATCGGACTAATGCAATAAGCTCGGTGGTTCCCGTTATCCTCAAGTTAAACTAGTTTCCCATGATATCCCCATGTCACTCGAGGGTTGCGATTACGCTAACAAACAAGATCTTATCTATGTAGAACAAAGCATCAAGTTGTCTGGGCCCTTAATTGGACAACAGGCATTAAGCATCCCACAGATAGTCAAGCACACATAATATAGCAATTAGAATTAACCACAAACTTGATGGAAATTGTGTAGGCACATCACATCTCACCAATCCCCTACATCGCCACGCCCAAGGTAACTTACTCACACATGAGAGAAGAAAGCATCGTCAATCTAATTAAATAAAGGGAGTTCTTCTCAATATTACCGTGGAGATCCACAATAAGAAATAGAAACAAATCCAACACAATTCACGATAGGAAGAACAATCTCAAACCCTAATCTTGCAAAGTGGAGATCTCTCTCAAGTACAAGTAATGGATATGAAGGTGTGGTGGCTAGGAGATCAAAGATCGTGGAGCGAGATGAAGAACGTCTTCCCCTTCTTGTCTGAATCCCTTCTCTCTTCCTTCTGGATGGTATGGCGGCTTGTGTGGCCTGTTTTCGACCTTGGCCTCTTCATGAAAGTTGTCCCTTTTAATAAGATGAAGGAGATGGAAACTATACAGCGGCAACTATACGGCGGCGGCCCGTATAGTTGGTCGTTAAACTTGTAGTGAATTCCCCTCGATTGCTTCCAAAAAGGGACTTGCTTGTTTTCGCCTGAATATTGTGTTTTTGCTGTTAAATCCCTATGTTGATGTTTAGAACCTTAAACACATATTAAAAACCAAGTTTTCTTTGCTACCGAAGTATTAGCGTTAGGAAAAGCGGGAAAACCTTCAAATCCAAACAAAAACCATTGATATAAGCCATAAAGAATGTGTAGAATCTCAGAGCTATCAACTCCCCCAAGCTTAGGTGTTGCTCTTCCTCGAGTGACAAGGAAATAAGAAAGGATAGCGGAGATTCGAAACAAAAAATAAAAGAACTTACAACCTTGAATTGGTGTAAAATTCTTTTCTTCATGTTTCCTGCAACCTTAAACATGATCATACAAGTATTCACAAGATTGCACTGAGTTCACTTCCTAACCTAGCATATCTTGCTAGAAAATAAATCATATGCACGAGCAAGTGTCGAGAGCTTTGCTAGGAAAGTGAAAAAAATCTTTTTGGTCTCTCTCTTATTGAGAGATTAAAACTTTTTGCTCTTATTCCTTTAATCATTTAAGAGTACTCAAGTTTGCACCAAGAACATTTAATTTAAGAACAACTCATCTACTCCCACGTCAAAATTCAAGACTCTCAAAGCACCTTTTTCCTTTCCTTGTTTTAAAAAACTTCAACACTTTTCATAGAGAAATCATGCCACTATTTTTAACATGTTAATTGGAGTTGTGTTGCGCACTCGTGACCATGCCAATAGATAGCTATTGAGCAATAGTTGGTCAGAGGAGGAGTACAACTTCACTTGGAACGTAAAACCATGAGGAGACTAAATTTTTTACACGTCATAGCTTTGCAGCTACAGACGTTTACATAACTCATAGCCGAAATCAAGTGGTTTCCCAAATTTAGATCGTTCATTGGCTAGCGGAGTTAATAGTTCCCCAAGGAGTACGACAGTATTTGTAGTGACACGCGTAAAGCAATATCCTACTATAATTATTAGAAAAAGCAGTGGAATAATCTCTACTACTTCGAAGTATCCATTTTATCAGACAATTTCATTCAAAGGTGTTATCGAGTCTATTTACATTAAGCTCAATGGGGTTGAGTATTTTCTAAAATCAAATCTTTTGGGCTAAACATGGACTCAAGTCATCTCTTGGATGCGTTTTCTTGTTGTAAAAATGTTGGAAATATTTAACCAAGTTCATTGCTCAAGGTTTCAAAGCTAAAAGTGGACACTGTCAAGGGAATATAATTTATAGGATAACAAGCTAGGTGGGGAATGACTCAAGTGCAACCGAGTAAATAATTATAGGATCAATTTAATATTGCAAGAGAGGTGATGAAAGAAATGTGATACCTCCTCTTTCTTGCTTTGTTCTTGTACTTGAGTCGAATCCTCTCTATATTTCCCTATTGTCAACTCACCTAAAATTGAGCAATCTTCGAGAAAAGCAAAGAAACAAATTGAAATTGAAAGTTACACTAATTTTTTTTGTGTTTTGGGTTTTAATAATGCAAGCTGAAAGTAAACATGCTATTCTTGGAAAAGAAAACAAATCAAAAAGAAGAAATAGAAATATAAATGCAAGTTTGGAGGTTTTCAGAACCTCCCCCAAGCTTAGGCTATTGTCATGCTTAGTTGTTGCCATCATTTGGCGGCGGCTGGTGGTGCTGCTAGTAGTATTCGGGGAAGTAGGTCATGAAGTTACCAAAGGTGTGATTTAAAGCACTCACATCATCACTAACTCCATGATGATTCTGATCAATCTCCCCAACGCGCTGGTTGAGATGCAAAAATTCTTGATAGGGGACATTGTTGAATCCCTATTGTTGTCGTGGCTGATTGGGCCATTGGTCCCAATGCTGCTCATCCTGCTACTGCAGATGCTATCCTTACCAAGCAGGATTGTGCTCCTGCTCCTGCTCTTCCTGCTGCCCTCCTGCCTCTTCATCGGAGTCTGGATAGAGCTCCATCATAATTTCAGTCACTTGATCCTTGGTGAGAATCCAGTTGTCCCTTCCTTGAACCTCGAAGGCTTGCGGGCAAGGCAATGGTATCTGACCCTCCTGCACATCATTAAGATAACCAAACCGATAGGCTCAGAGCCTCATGTTAACTCGGTAAACACCGAGGAAGCCACAAGCAGTAACATATCTGACATCCATAAGTATGGATCCATCAACAGGTTCTGCAATAGGAATTGCAATTTCAAGTGCTTGGACTAGGTGGGTTACCATCACACCGATACGAATATCACCTTTTGTCTTGTTGCTCTAGTGGCGGAGGTGCTGGAGGAATAGAGCTACAGGAGTGGGACTCTGTGGCGCACCAGGGAAGAGCGCCTTGGTGATCATGGCCATATCTGCGTTGGCCATCGAGCCGGTATCTCCTCTTCCTAACAAGGTGTGAGCAAGAAACATAACAAAGTAACAGATGGTTGTGTTATGGATGGTGGACATTTCCTTCTGGTAGAAGTCCCTGCCACCATGAACAGAAACAACTCCCAGGAACCTGCACTCGAGGTGCTATACAGTTAAATAGGTTGGTTCCCCTCTTAAGGTAATCCATAAGCATGTAAAATTGTTGATAATTAATTTGATATGATTGTTGGTTAATGGTGAAATTTACCATGCATGCATTACCTTTTTACCTGGAGCTGCCGTAGAAGGAGGAGAGGAACTCATGGGTGAGCCCTTTGTAAGTGTGGTGGCTAGCGTTGGCGAGTCCGGCGAGCCCTGCATTTGCACACAGGTAGTCAAAGTCCCCCTTCAACCCGGTTGAGTTGAGGAAGCCATTGTTGGCCCATCGCGTGGGAAGCACCGTCCTTGCCAACACCATGGCATACTTGTAGTCGAGCTCATCCCAGAGCCCCGAGCCATCACCATGTTGTCGCTTGCTCTTGCGAAAAATACTACCAAGCATGTTCATCTTGATGCCTTTGAGAAATTTCAACATAAAACCTTAGACATATAGTTTCTACATGATATATGGCGATTCTCATTGGAGTAATTCAATCCTAACATGAGAAATTAAAGTAGAAAATCAACCAAACTTGAGTTCATCCACTAATTCAATGAGAAGATTTAAACCATGGAATTCTGAAAAGAAAGCATGGATAGAGAGAGAAACATACCGATCTATTGATTCCCCCACTCAAACGAACGAAATCCGTGAAGAATTGAAAGTTCTTGAGGGGTTTTGAGAGTTTTGGTGAGAGAGGTTGAGAGAAATAATGAGGAGGAAGAAGATGGCCCTGCCCCGACCTTTTTAAGTGATCGGGCCAAACTATACGGCCGGGTAGTTCTCGCTATATAGTTGTGGCAGCGGCGAGGGTTAGGGTTGCCCTTCGCCAGATCACAACTATACGGCCGGACCAGATAGTCCCGCCGTATAGTTGGTCGTCAACCTTCCTTTATCCAACGCCAAGTTTTGAGAATTTTGTCGATAACTATACGGTCGCAACTATCTGAGAGGAAAATTTTATTACGCCGTATAGTTGGTCGTTAACCTTTTGTAGCATGTTTTTCACCAAAATTTTAGGGATGCATTTTCATTTGGAAAATAATATTGAGCTAGTTTCTGAGATAAAACTTGAACTTTATTTTCTACTCTAAATCTATGCTTGTTTAGTTGGTTTTTACGCTACTTTTTGGCAATTGCATTTTTTTACGGTATTCCGCAAAAATGTCTGTGAAAAAGTTATAGGAATGCGATGAACAATTTTATTATCTAATTCCAATCTATTTTATAAAAATAATGGGTTGACTCCCATTAAGCATTTTATTGAGTATGGTTGAATATTTTTCAACCTCTTTTCTGTTCTCAAATTCTTACCTTTGGTTGCCCTTTATCAATGGCACTTATCACATGAACTCTTTTTGCTGGTGGAACATACATCTCTCCTGCTTCTAGTTTCTTTGGAAAATACCGGATTATTTCAGCATCATAAACATTGAATATTATTTTCCCTACAACACAATCAACCGATGCTCCTGCAGTGCTAAGAAAAGGTCTTCCAAGTATTATAGATAATCTTTCATCTTCTGGCATTTCAAGAATAATGAAGTCGGTGGGAATAACATGCTCATCTATTCTAAATAGAACGTCCTCAATCATACCAACATGTTGTTTAGTGGATTTGTCAGCCATCTATAAAGTGATAGAAGTGGGGGAGTATTCCCTCAATCCGAGCCTTTTATAGAGGGAGTATGACATTACACTAACTCCTGCACCTAAATCACATAAAACATTATGAATATTAGTTTTGTCTATTGAACATGAAATAGTTGGTATACCGGGATCTCTTGACTTAGACAATAATCTCTCATTACCAGGGTAACTAGTCACCATGACAATAGTTCCAGTTATCTCTTTCTTTCTATTAAGAATGTCACAAATAAATTTAGCATAATTAGGCACTTTTATTGCATCAGCAAATGGAATTTCTAGACGAAGTTTATTAAGTGCCTTTGCAAAAGAATCATAAATTACTGGATCTGGTGCTTTCTTTTTGCGATCTAGAAATGGAAGTTTCTTAACTTTGTATTTTACCTTTTATTGAGGTCCAGGCTCTTTAGTAGCTTTCTTTTGCTGTTGCTTATCGTTTTTCTTTTTCTCTATTGCAACAACTTCATCTTCTTTGCTCGTGTCTTTTCTTCTTACGGATCAAGTTTCTACAAGACATTATAATTGTCATCTGTGTGGCACCTGGATTCTGATCCGAGAATAACCCGTTATGCATACAATTCACGTTTCCATGATCGGTGAGCCGTGAGCATAACCGATTATAATTACAACATCCGAAGGTACGATTACAAAACTTACAAAGGGGCCATTATGTCAATTACAACACAAGTAGCGGAATTCTTCAAGCGTAGAGCCCATGTCATGCCTTAACCTACAAGCAGCTGACTAGGAAGACGGCCTAGCTCGCATAGACATCAGCACCTTCTCCACTTCTTAACATCTGCAATCTGGCCAAGTAAAGAGCCAGGGATAATGCCGGTGAGTAATTTGAATGTACTCGCAAACCACCGAAACAAGGTAACAAGATAATGCATATTTGGTTGTGGCGAGATAGCTCTACACTATAGTTGTTTCTGAAAAAGTCTAACAATGGCATCTCTATATCTTTGTTGAAAAAGAGTTTTTGGAAAATATGCCTCCTTTTAGAAAGTCGGGATATCTCCATATCCTTGTTAAAAACTTTGAAAACAGTTTTATAGTAAAACCCTTTTTAAACATCTTCGACCATCAATGGTCAAAACCGAACTCGTATTATTTTCCTCCGAGACCAAGTCACATCCCTTTTATTCATCTCAACATATCCGAAGGGTACTCCTAGCACTTGCCATTCCAACCGTCCTTGACCGTGGACACGAATATTCGAATAGATTAGGCTCTGCAGAGTTTATGCACTTTACCCACAAGAATCAATACATCCGCTGGGATACAACCACGGCCCTCTACACACGGTAGACGGGGGTTCGGATAATCAAACCTAGCTTTTCATTTGTCCATCCCTAGAAAAGGAGGCTTTTCCTTTTGGGTTTGTTCTCCCCGGCACGAGTATGTGGCACGACGACCATAGTCCTTCCTTATGCACTTATGTATACCCAAACTCGTAGCTTCGCAATATACAATAACCTCGGTGACTCCACTTCCTTATCCACTCCTAAAGCATACCGTCCATGGGAGACCCAATTGTTGCACCAGCCTCCTACCGAGACAGGCTCACTCTTGCCGAAGCAATCAATAGGCCCCAAAATCCGAAGATTTGTTGTAGATCCTACCTAGGCTTCCAGGGATTTCTCCCCTTAAGCAAGTACAAGCAACCCCGGCTAAAGACATCAAACTATGAGCTAAGCTCCAGCGACTGGGGTAATGTGGTTGCACAGATAAATTATTCCAAACATTGGCGTAGAACATCCCTTCTCTTTAGCTTGATTGACTTTCTATTCATCCTCCTCCTATCTTCTTTAGTAAAACTTCCACTTGGAAACGATGCCTCTTTCCAAGGGTTTTATTTTGAAAACCTTGTAGTAGGATAAACCCAAAATAGTTTTATCATTAAAAACCCGTGGTTTACAGGAGGAAAGATGCTAAGCATCTTAGCCTCACTCTAAGGGGTAAAAGTGGGTGTCAACTAGGGTAAGTGTCCTAATGGACACTCCATCATAACTTGGAGGAGCCAAGTTACTCACACCTTTTTATTTGAAACAAACCATGCATTTAATCATGAGATTCATAAATGAGATATAAAATAGTTGATAAAAAGTAGTTTAATATAGGAGTTCAGGAATGGTGGCTTGCCTATGACCAGCGAGATGTCCCTTGACTTCCTTAGAATACGAGAAAACCAATAATAACAAATATAAGAATAACTTAGATGCTTCCAGCTTCTCGGCGTCTCACAATCGCAACTATAAATGATTATCGAGTATACATGCAAACAACAACAACACCATCAATACAATACATACAAGCATCAAACCATATAGAAAGCAATTTACAAAAAAATTTATAAATCGATAAGGATTGAGGATTTGGTTGGGGATGCAAAGGAAATGGGATTCCTATTTAAGATTTAAGGTCCAAAACCACCTAGACAAAGGGTTTTGGAGCAAGGACAAGTTCTATATGATAACATTGCATGAAAATGATACCATCGAGATAGGTATTGATAAAATGAATCCAACAAAAGTGGTTTCACTATTTTATCAATTTCCCTTGATTTATAGTGATTTTTATAGTGGATAAAACCCTAGTTTAGGGAAATAATTCACGGACAATTTCTGGAGCTCCAAAAATTATTTACTTGGATGATTAGGTAGTATTTAGTGGACTTATTCAAGAGTTGTTGGAATCACCTCAAAAATTTACGAGAATGCCCTTGAGAAATTCCCAAAGGCAGTCTTGGATGAGATCTCTCTTTTCATCCTATTTAAATTACAGAATATTTTTATGTGATTCAAAGGAAACATGTTATGTCTTGAGAATACCTTTCTACGTAGAAATTGGAATCACCCTTTTGGAGTTCAGAACTCAAATGGTGGATTTATTGGTGAACAAACCATGCACAGTAATGTTTAATTCACCATAAATCAATAAAAGATCCATAAATCTTGAGCTCCTAGATTTTGGTAAGTAGGGTGGTATGGAGGTACGGAGAGTTGGAATTAGGTCATTACCTCCTTTGGTTTGACCTAGAGAAATTTCTAAAGGTAGAAAATGCATGATTTTGTTATTTTTACTAGGGGTGAACTAGAAGCAAACTAAGGTGGGGCCAGTGGGACATGAGAGGTATGGATAATACTGTCTAGTAAAAATTGGATTTATTCCAATTGGACTTGCAGAACTCCCTGGAGGATTTTATTGGGGGGACTATACATCTAGGAAATTGATTGATCAAATTTATTCTACACAACAAAAGAGTTAACCAAAACTTCTACATGGTAGGGAAAACATTTGTGCACCTAAGTAAAATTAGATCTGGGCAATTGGAATGGTTTTCCATTTTGTTTTTGATTTAAAACGGAATCCTAAAAATTGGATCTAGACAAAATAATAAAAGTCGATTGGGCAGTGGGCTAAATGGGTCGCCTGGGTGCAATTCGGCCCACCTGGGCAAGTAGTGCGTGGGAGTTAGATTCAAAGGGCACAGCGGTGTGGTCCCGCTAGTCGGTGAAGGTGAGGCGAAGGGTACCACGCAATATTGGCCATTCGATTAAAGCGGATGAGCGGCGAGGCATTCTTCCTCATTTGGGATGGGGTGACGGGCTGAAACCCTAGGTCGAGCCGAGATGGTCGAGGCTCACCGGAAGACTCGGGCGTCATGGGGTGGCGGAGGAGATCACGGCATGCCAGGAAGTCCGGCAAGGTATGTCTTAGTGGCAAACTTCACGGGACCTAGATCTTCACCACTATGGTGTCGAGGGCTCGGTTGCTCGCCGGTCTTGACTCTAGGGTGCATGCATGCTTAGGAGGGATAGTGAGGGTTACGGTGGTGGCCGGGTCGGTGAAGGGTTGCATGCATGGAGGCAGTGCAGCATGGTCGAGGTTCACCGAGGAGCTCCTCATTGGACATCTGTGGCGGCGCTCGTGTCCTGGCAACGAAACGAAGAACACGAGGAGGGGGATCAGAGGTAGGAGAGCACAATGAGAAGAATGAGAAGGGGGAGGGGTGGTCGGGATGAGTGCATGCCTTGGGGTTCTCCAAGGAAATGGAGAAGAGGAGGCCGAGATCTGGAGCTCGGGGCGAGTTAGGTGGGAGTGAGGGAGTGAAATGAGAGGGCAGGGGAGGTGTGCTCTGGCCTCTTGGCTTATAAACCGAAGGAGAGGGTGTATGGTGGTTTAAGTCCATATTGAGCATGGAGGAGGGGTGATACTCGATGGTTGGGCCTCAGGGGCGGTGGAGAGAGTGGTGTGGGGGTACTGGGGTCGACCAAAGAGTGGTGGGAGGGTTGGTGGCTGCTGGTTTGGGACAAGCAAGATATTTGGGTTCCCTCCTCTATCCTTTTTTATTATTGAAACAAGAGGGACCAAGGGGTAGGGCTGCTACAGTCCTAGGGATACAATGCACATGACCATAGGGAGGTGGGGTCTTTGTACAAACTTGCTTGGCCCTGTTTGGTGCTAGTTTGGAGAAGTTTTTGTTCTTTGCAAACTAGAGGTTTCAAATTGGCAAAAGGAAGGTTATGAAGAAATTCCAAAATATTGCATTGGACAAGGTAGATACAATGGTACTGGTAGATGGATATGGTCAAGATATACCCTAGGGATTTATTTGGGATTTTTCAGAAGATTTTTAGACCACTATATACCATTTATTCAAAAAGGGCAGAAGTAGATTATAGAAGCTCATGTCATATTTTTACATCGGACAAGCTTGGTTTTTTATGTGATATGGTCCTAAATACCATATTACACATTGGAGAATTTTATTGGGATTTATTGAGGTGGGAAAGTATTTTTAGGGAATTATTTCTTGTTTCTGCCATTTAAGAAAAAGGGAAAAAAGAAATAATAAAGGATCTCAAAAATATTTATTTTTGAGTTGGAAAGATGGGATATGATAAATAGGCTTCAAATTTGCCTTGAGTTGGCAAGGTGATTTGGAGAAAAGCAAACTTGCCTTTATAGACAAAAAATTTGGGAAATTTTGCAAGATAATGAATTTAATTTGTTTGATGATCCATTTAATTATGGGAATTATTTGGGGATGGTTACATTAAAGGTAGATGTTGTAAACTTGGTTCATACACCATGGTTAGCCTTGAGTTTTGAAGAAATGTGGTGAAAAGGATGGAAACTAGATTTGGGAGGATCTAGGGTTTGGTTATTTTGATGCCACCAAGACATGGTTGTATTTGTGAGCTCAGAGCTCACCTTGGTACAAGGGTATATGGATAGGTAGACCAAGTTATGTAGTTGAGCATGGAAGCAAGAGTTGTGCTTGGTTTCATCTGAGGTGGTCTATAAGTGATGGCAAACTTTGTTGAAAATAAGGCTGCCAAAGGAGATACATCAGGTAGCCTCCTAAACCATGTGGGTTTAAAGCACAAGGCTCAATGGAAAAAGTGAGGTGGGGGTTGATAGGCCATGGTTAGTAGCTCATAACCATGGAAGGAGTTGGTCAAGGGGAGTTGTCATATAGATGTGAGCTTCTTCCAAAGTAGGCAAGATGATAAGGTTTACAGAAAATATTATTATCTTGACTACAAAACCATCATGGATGAGTGGGAATTAAAATGTCTTACCAAAGGTCAAGAGTAGGCTTTGGTATTACTAAAGGTGTATTACAAGATGGTTCAAGTACATTCTCAAGAATGCACATAGGTTGGAAAAGGTAGAGCTCCAAAGATTGAATCTAGATAAGAAATCCAGACATCCATTTTGGCAGATTTAGAGATTTTGACTAGTATGCAAGAGGGAAACATTAGAGAGGGTGGAAAGGGTTTATCCTTTCCATTAATTGGTTGATGTTGAGGTATAGATTGAATAGAGGGGATCCAAACTTGGATTGGTTCTTCACTAGGTTGGAAACCATCAAGAGGGATTATCCCTGGATTGATCTGATTAGGAGGTGAGATGGTTACTTTAGTGGCTTAGGATAGATCCAGATTTGGATGCTTGGTTTGAGGTTGAGGATCACAAGCATAGATTGGGTTCTAAGGGATGAGCTACTAGATTATCCCACTCTAGTTCCTAAGCAAACAAGGCAGTCAGCAGATCAAGGCAATTCATCAAACAGCAGATCAAGGCAATTCATCAAACAACAGTTCAAGGCAATTCATCAAACAGCAGATCAAGGCAATTCATCAAACAGCAGATCAAGGCAATTCATCTTTTCACTTACCCAACTACCACTAGGTTTACCATCAATCCTATCTTGAGGTAAGGATGGGTATTTTTAGTTGGGTCTGCTTTGAAGGGAGGTAAGGATCATCTTGGTATTACTACCAAGATTGGAATGAAAAGGTTTTAATAAAGGTTTTGGAAAACCTAGGGATAAGAGTAGCTGGGAGTTCTGTCTTGAAAACATAAGGAGATTTTATATAGGTCTCCATAGTTTTGTTAATAGAAACTAGTAAAGTATTTTGTTTTATCAAAATCATCTTGGCACAAGTTTGAGTTGCCAGAAAATTTGAGAGTATGGAAGATGAGACAAGACATCTCTTTGGTAAAATAGCTTTTGTCAACTAAGGTTGAGGTAAGAAGTATATCACCTAGTACACCATCAATTGCATGAACACAAGCAAACAAGTAAGCAATCATTGCACACTTAACAAGAAAAAGTTTTTGTTCCCCCTGATTTTTGCCCTGTGGACACCAAATCTGGGTTGCTGAAATTGGGATGTTACACTGTGAATCCTTCTTCTCCTCCAAGGTTTGATCTTGTGTGTCTTGAGCAGTCTCATCTTGAGGATCCACCAATGTATCATCTTCCTGTCTTGCTTTAAGAAAGTATTTTTCCTTTCGGTATTTTTTAGCCTCATATTCTAGTGACCCTAGTGGTCCTTTAACTACTGCACCTCTCCTTGTAACAACATTAGTAGAAATAGGAATATTTATATCATTACTAATAAAATTTGATAACCAGACGCTATTTGTTCACATTGGTTTTCAATCATACTGAGGTACTTATTGAATAATTTTATTTCTTGACCAATTTCCTCATAATTTTCTGTAAGTTTGGCCAAAATCTTTTTATGTCTTTGAAATTGCTTATGCAAGTTATTATACGAATTTGTCTATCGATGTTTCAATTCTTGGAAAACTTTTCTAGTTTCATCTTATTCAGTTAAAACTTGTAATAAATCTACTTTGTTTTCCTTGCAAGCTCTGAAGGTATACCTTTTTCTTTCATGGTTTTACGCACTTCAGGCATAAGATCAGGATTTATATGAAGTATTCCCTTTTCTGGCTTAGTGCCAAAATCATGATTATATAAAGAATCATTCTTAGCCCTAGTAGCCAGTAATTCCAAACATACTTTAATAGTTAAGGTATTTATCGATCCTCCTGGCGATGAATCTATCAATTCTCTGCATTATTAAGACCATGGTAAAATAAGTGGCAAACAGTTGTCTCAGAATAGCCATGATTAGGGATACTATTGATCATTCCAAAAAATCTTTCCCGGGCTTGTGGATAGTTTTCTCCCACTTTTTGACTAAAATTGTCTATATTCTTTCTAAGTTTCGTTACCTTTGCAAAAGGATTAAAACTGTTTATGAATTTGACGATGTAGTTTTCCCAACATTTAATATAATGGCTAGGGAGAGAATATAAGCAGTCTAGAGCTTTACCTTTG
Organism: Avena longiglumis; assembly: GCA_030063025.1. Lineage (NCBI taxonomy): Eukaryota > Viridiplantae > Streptophyta > Magnoliopsida > Poales > Poaceae > Avena > Avena longiglumis. Next base: position 185,947,109 of record CP125978.1, read on the forward strand.
AGAGACCAACAAAATAATTTTAGACAAGAGAATTCTTTTGGCAAACCTTTTGGTCCAAGTGAAGTTATCACATCGTTGAACACTCTAAGATGCCTTCCTGGGTCCTCATTTTCCCTTCCCCTGAAGGCCTTTTCTTGTAATATTTTAATAATTTCACCGTCAAATTGATATTCCCTAACTCCAGGATAAGGAAATTCTATAGGTTGTTTAAGAAATGCAGAGTTTGGATCACTATATTCTCTAAGAGTCTTCTCAGGTTTATTTGGTGTCGTCCTATGTATGGACATTATTTCCATGAAGTCACTTAAGTTGTCAACTTCAACTCTATTCTATCTCAAAAGTTTTTCAATGATTTCCTCGCGCCATTGAGAAGGCACGCGTTCAAAATAATCTGGTAGATAGGTCCTACCAGAGCGTGTAGACCCTTTGTATCCTAGGGAGAACATCTTGTAACAGTAACACCTAAAATGTCAAGAGACAAAACACTTAGCGCTTACCTCCCCGGCAACAGCGACAGAAAATATCTTGATGACTGCAAGTGCACAGATCGTTTGTAGCTAGTTTCGAAGTTCAGATATCGATACCACAGGTAGCCCAAAGGTAAATGTTTATTGGTGAAGTCTTTGTCGCACCCGAAGTTGTCACAAGTCTTCGAGTGAATTAACTGCAAGTGTTGAGAATAATAATGGAATTTGGGTGTATATGAAAGTACGTAAGTAAAGCTAATGTGTAAAATTCAGAAATAAAAAGCATAAAAAGTAAAGGATGATTTGTTTGTTGTTTTCTGCAGATGACGAAGTAGGTGCGGGGAGTTTCAGTTCATGGTGATAGTGAATGTGCCGGTGAATGAGTGATAAGTGTAACAATTATAATCTTATAAATGCGTGTGTGGCGAGCAACCCATAATTAGGAACTCCTCTTGGTAGATTTCATCCCAACTTCAATAATCCTACTAGCATGTTTACCACAACCATGGCCAATCGCTAGACTATTAAGATCCTTCAGGTTGATGTTGGAGCTTTGTTGACGTGGGAGTATCTTCTTCTTCGTTCCCCGGCAATGGCACCAGAAAACTTGTTGATGGTGCTGACATGGAGAACTTCTTTGGAAACCCCAAGAGCAAGGTGTGATGAGCACAACTGCAAGTCTTCCCTCAGTAGAGACCGAGGTTATCGAACCAGAAGGAAGAAGGAAACATCACCAGTGTTGCAAACAGCGGAGACCTGCACAACACAAACTCAAGAATTTTCCCCCTAGCGAATCGGTGAGGTTGTCAAGCTCACAGTTTGATGTAACAAAGGATTAAAGCACTGTGTGGAAGGTAATGGTTTGCAGCAAGTAAACAAGTGATGGAAGATTTATCAATGGTAAAGATTGGACCGGGGTCCATAGTGCACTAGAGGTGCTCTCCTTAGATAAACAACATGGCATGAAGGGTAAACAAATTACAGCAGGCAATTGATAGGAACGAGCAAGGCATAACAAAGCAATTACTAGTCGGAAAGATCCTATGAGATTCGATTGGGAAATACAACAATATACATAGACCGCCATCCAACTGCATCTATGACTAGAAGTCCACCTTCAGGTTATCATCTGAACCCCCTCCAGTATTAAGTTGCGAGCAACAGACAACTACTTTAAGTAAAGTGTGTAAGGTAAACAGTCCACATGTTCCATGAACAAGAGATCGTTGTTTTCTCCCTAGTAGCAACAGCACATCTACAACTGAAGAGATTATTGTCACTTCCCTTGGAAACTAGAGGCATGAACCCACTATCGAGCATAAATACCCCCTCTTGGAGTCACTAGCAACTACTTGGCCAAGATAGCTACTAATAACAGAGAGCATGCAATTCACAAACAACACAGACATGATAGAATCATAAAGACAAAACCATTAATCAAACCAACATAGTAATCTCAATATCCATCGGATCCCCATAAACACAACATGCATGATTACAAATAGATTAGATCTTGATCATGAGCAGACTCACAAGATCTATACATGAAAGCACAAAGGAGGAGATACAACCATCTAGCTACTACATGGACCCATAGTACAAGGTGGAACTACTCACGCATCATCTGAGAGAAGGCCTCGGTATGATCTCCTCGCAGTCTTGCCGGAAGAACTTTAGACCCCCCTCCCGATCTAGGGATGATGGTGGCGGTGGCTACAGACGGTTTCATGGAGATTTGATCAGGTCTTAGGGTTTCTGCATCGGGGGCTTCTTATAGGCGAAGGGGGGGGGGGCGAGGAGGCGACCAGGGGGTCTCACCCGTCCCAGGCGCGGGCCCACCCCTGGTCGTGCCTAGGGGGGTTTGGCTGCCCTGGCACGCTTCCTCGTCTCCCCTCTGGACTTCTTGTTCCCCATGGAAAGTAATTGACTTTGACGTTTGTCCCGTCCAATTCCGAGAATATTTCTTTACTAACTTTTCTGAAACCAAAAACAGCAGAAAACAGACATCTGGCACTATGACAACTTGTTAATAGGTTAGTACCAGAAAACATGTAAAAAGCACCTCAAAGTGTAGACAAGCAAAGAAAAGTAGATACTAAACAAGCATGGAGCATCAAAAATTATAGATATATTTCCGACGTATCAGCATCCCCAAGCTTAAATCATGCTCGTCCTCGAGTAGGTAAGTGATAAAAAGAATAATTTTTTAGGTGACATGCACCCTCACAATAAAGATCCAACTATTTGCAAGCATTGAAAGTTGGGATCAAAGAACTCTAAACATGTGCATGAAAGATAGAGTTCTAACAATAGGACATAGTAACTATGCATGCAACATGACAAGCTACAAACAAATATCATGAATAACATACATTGAAAAACGTTTGTTTGTTTCACATGCAGAAAACATAGCATAATGGCAATCAGCTTGTCCCTCATAGAGTAGCAATATAAATGCATAGGACACCTTCAAAGTTCACAAGGGTGACTAGAAACAAATAGCACAAGAATAGGTAATATCACAATATGCATCAATCAATAAGCTTTGGAACACTACACACAGAATGACAACTATGCTCTCTTAATGGTGCCTAAAGGTAGAAGGTGGAGACTCAATAATGGTGGAAGAAAGGCCTTTTTATAAAGGAAGTAGGGATTACAAGTTTCAAAAAGAGCTTCCAGAAATTATGGTACTTGTTAGCTTCCAACCCTCATTGCCCCTATCATAAGCATCTTGAAGTGGTTAAGGTTAAAGTGGCAAAGATGGAGTATATGCTTGACGAGGATGGCGACTCTCTCACCCACCCACCCATGGCGACTCCTTGGAGATCTAGGGTTTTCTCTCCCTCTCCACGGCAATGGAAACTCTACTCCATTGGGGTTTCTCTCTTGGCCAGGCATTGGATAATCAGGTGCGTCGAAGCTTTGGATCTACGGTGCACTTTCTCCCTTCATCGAGTGCCAATGAGTTCTTCTTGGTGGTGTCCTTCTCCTGGGCATCTTTTTCTCTGAATGTTGAATCTGTGGGTCTTGCTCTTCAATGTTGCATTGGTGGAATTGCGGCTAGATTCAGGGTTTTTCAATTAAGTGATCGAATATTTCGGTTCTCTATTGCTTCAAATAAAGTGGGACACTTCATCTATAGTTTGAGAGATAGAGTCTGGCCTGATTTTGTGTGTCATTTCAGTTTGTTTCGAGGTTACCATCCTCATATCTCTGGCTTCACACATGATCACTTGTGCTCTGATTTGCCCTTTGATAATTACGTGAAGAGTTCTCCATCTAATCTGTTTGTTTTAAGCCAAATTTGGACTTCCTAAAGAAATGTGTTGCACAAGATCTTCATTGATTCATCACATGAATTGGCTAAATTTGGTTTTCATCAACAAGGATCTCCTGGTTTTCTTCGGATGGATCCGATCGCTAGACATCTTTTTTGGAAGTTTCTCGATCCTATTTTGGTGGATCATGAGCGTGATCATAAGGAAGTTTTCTTGGTTCAACGTTTGTACGTAATTATTGCATGCAACTGCCTTCTGTCACGTTAGAGAAGATTGAAGATATGAGACAGGCCCTATACTCTGACCAAGACATCATGCATGCATTGGACTTGAAATTTGTTCCAACCAAAGCTATGGTTTTTGAAATTCTGGGACGCTGCTCAAATTGTGGAGATCATGATCATCTTGTGGATTCTTGCCAGAAAAGTTGTGAATGTATTATTTCTCTGGGTCATAAATGTTTGAATTGCCTTTCTATGCAGCCAATGGTGTGTTAAATGTTTAATTTCTGGTCACTGGCGAGTAAATGTGTCTTAATTTGGCGTTGTCGGAGTTGTCGTTTATTGGGCCATTGGGCAGAGTTGCCCAAAGAAGATCTGAGAGTTTGGCAAAAAAAGCGCATTAAACAATCAGTCGATATTTACGGTGAATATCGGGTAGTTAAGAAGCGACCAGTTTTTCACCGAGTTTCACCCCTCCTATCCCTTGCGTCAACTCCTTCTCCATGACGCTGAAGTTTCTCTCTCCACCTCGACAAAGGCCAACTTTCCTGTCAATCCTTTAGATTTTCTCCCCAATGGCTTGACTATAGATCCAGGGTCAGTTGATCGCTTGGTGAGGTCACACATGGTGGTTCCTGCTGAGGCTCCTCTGCAGCATGACCGAAAGGTAATTGCTGAGACCAACAGATTTATTCCGATTCAGCTTAGAGAAGACTATAGGATTCAGGTGATGAATCTTCTCAATGAGTCACAGTTGTTTGTCAGTCGCTTGGATGATCATCCTTTAGGACTTGGCATCTTTACTATGACTGAAACCCTGATTGCGGATGCTACAGTTGGAATTACCTTTGAGATTGATGAGATTACCACTGTCACATTTGTGAAACACAATGAAGCCAGAAATATGCGTCTTCTTTGCTGGCAGGAAACTTGGATACAATTTTTAGCTTTTCCCCTTGACTATCAGACTAGCCATTATATTCATAGTGTTGTTCAAGAGTTTGGTCTGTTGTCCATGTGGCATAACCCAAGAGGGGATGATAAAACTGTTTTGGTCAAGGTGTGGATTGTTCATCCTAAGTTTGTGCCCAAAAGTTTGGTTATTCATCAGCTTGGGGGGCTAGGCACTCCTGGACTGTCCCTGTTATTTTACTCAGGTGTGCTGACTGGAATGCTCATTTGCCTGATATTCTGCCACCTCGTGAAGACCCTGAACCTGATGATGGAAATCCCCATCCCATGCATGGTGAAGGTTTATCTTCTGAACAGCTATACCAACAGCAGCTTAACAATTGGAATCAGCAGAATCAGATGCCTGGAGGGGGACATGCTCAAGGAGGAAATGCTGGAGGAATGAACAATGCTGCTCTGTTTCATCAACCTGGACATTTTGTTCCTGCTAAGGTCATTGCTGCACTTTTTGATAATAATGTTTCACAAGATGAAAATATTGTTGCACCAGTTGTGGAGGATGGTGTAGTTGTTCCCAACCCTCCTTTGATTAATTTTCAGCAGATCCTAGCTGCACAGGGGGTTTCTTTTCAGGATGGTGTGCCACCACCTACCACCAATGTCCAGGACAATCCTATGCAAGCTTGGCATGAGAGTATTTCTGATGTTTCTGATGGAAATTCCTCTGGTTCAGATTTGATGCAGATTGATACCACTTTATCCATCAACTTTGCTTTGGTTGATGACCATCTTTTGGATGTCAGTTTTGAAATCTGGATGACAAGGAACTTTGCTAAATCTGCATAAGGAGTTCTGCTTCCCTAAGTTTGCTCTGGATAATGCCAAGCTCCTCTCTTTCACTCTCCCTATGCCAAAGTTTATGCAGTTTGAGTTGGTGGATGAATGGGAGTTATTGCTCCATTCAAGGAAGAAGCAGGAAATGAACTATAATAGAACTTTGGGATATCCTGATTTTACTCGAGCTGGCACCAAAAGGAAGATTCCTGAGTTTGATGATAGTGATGTGGTTTCCTTTGGGACACCTATCTCTACTAATCAAGTCAGAAGAAGCTCAAGGTCTACTAGATACAGGGGCTTTAAGCCTAAAATCATTTGTGACTCCAAGACCACTAAATCTAAAGTGAAACAAAGGAAGATTCCAGAGGTTAAGGCTGTTGAAGTCACAGAAGAAATTGCCCAGATAAATCATGGTCAGGTTGGCATGACTCCCTATAGGACTCTCCTTGCAACACCAATCCCAGTGCTCCAGTCTATTGGAATATCTCTTTGTGGGGTGCCTCAGGAAGATCTCACTCCTCTGAAGCTTATGGAAGGCTGGCAGGAGAAGGAAAATGCTGACAGTGCCTGGTGCCTGTCTATTTATACTTTGGTTTCTTTATTTTTGAGTTGTAATAATGTCACTACTTAAACAATGGGTTATTTTGTGTTGGAACATCAGAGGGATTAATGCTAGAGAAAAACAATTAGCCTTAATGGATGCTATTAAAGTAAGTGGATGTTCAGTTATTTTCCTTCAAGAAACAAAGAAGGAGGATTTTGATCTGCAATTTATTAAATCATGTTGTCCAGCAAAGTTTGATGAGTTTGTCTTTGTGCCTTCTGTGGGGGCTTCTGGTGGCCTCATTATTATATGGAATAGTTCAATTTTTTCTAGAATGGTCATGCATTGTGAAAAGTTTGCTCTCTCTGTTCATTTCACTTCAACACATTCTGGGCAGTCTTCGACCTTAATTAACATTTATGGCCCTTGTAATGGTGAATTGAGGGAGAAATTTACTGAATGGATGTTTGAGGTGCATATTCCTGATGATGAAGAATGGATCCTAATGGGAGACTTTAATTTTATTAGGTCTCCTACAAATAGGAATAAACTTGGGGGAAATGTTAATGACATGCTCATCTTCAATGACTTCATTAGAGAACAACATCTCACTGAATTGCCAATTAAAGGAAGAAAATATACTTGGAGTAACATGCAACAAGATGCTCTGTTGGAGCAACTTGATTGGTTTTTCACCTCCATTCACTGGACAACTAGTTTTCCTAACACAGTTGTTTCCACACAAGGCAAACCAATCTCTGATCACACTCCCCGTGTTGTATCTATTCAGACTAAGATCCCGTAGTAGGATTTTAGATTTGAAAACTTTTGGGTTGCCCATCCGGTTTCTCGAAGTGGTTGCAAAATCTGAGTAAGACAACTCACAAATCTAATAGTGCTGCAAATCTTAATGCAAAGCTAAAAAAGTTGAGATATGATTTGAAATTTTGGAGCAAATCAATCTCAAAGTTGTCTACTTGTATTGAAAATACCAATAAAGTTCTCTCTGAACTTGATAATCTGGAGGACAAAAGGACTTTATTCTGTCAAGAAGCAAATTTCAGGAAAATTCTAAAAGCTCACCTAGTAAGACTTTTACAATACCAAAATGCTTATTGGAAGAAAAGGTGCACAGTTAGATGGAAAAAGTTTGGAGATGAAAACACAAAATTCTTTCATAATTTTGCTACCGAAAGATATAGAAAGAACAATATTGCCTCCCTCAAACTCTCAGATGGTTCTTTTGTTATTGAGCATGCTGATAAAGAAAATGCTATTTATCAAGCCTATAAAGAAAGATTGGGCACATCTACACAGCCTGAGATGCTTTTTAAGCTTCAACATCTGATTACTCCAACTGAGGGCCTTGAGGTTCTGTCCATACCATTTACCAGAGAGGAAATTGACAAGGTGGTGAAAGAAATGCCAAGTGATAAAGCCCCAGGCCAAGATGGTTTTAATGGTCTCTTCCTAAAAAGTTGTTGGCACATCATCAAGGAGGACATCTATTCTTTATGTTTTCAATTCTATGAAGGAGATCTGAATCTAGAAAGTATAAATATGGGTCATATTACACTCATTCCAAAGATAGGTTCACCTGAATCTATCAATGATTTCAGGCCAATGACTCTACTTAATTGTGTTCTGAAGCTTATAACAAAAATATTCTCTAATAGGCTACAGAAGGTTATATTGAAGATTATTCATAGAAATCAATATGGTTTTTTAAAAGGCAGAAACATTCAGGATTGCCTTGCTTGGGCATTTGAATTTCTGTATCAATGTGAAGCCTCAAAGAAAGAGATTATTCTACTTAAGTTGGACTTTGCCAAAGCTTTTGATACCATTGATCTTATGGATATGATGAAAATTTTGAAACAGATGGGTTTTGATGATAAGTGGCTGAAATGGATTGAAATTATTTTTGGTACTGGAAAGTCTGCTGTTTTGCTCAATGGAGTACCTGGGAGGCAATTTCATTGCAAAAGAGGAGTTAGACAAGGAGACCCTCTGTCCCCCCTTATTTTTGTGCTTGCTGCTGATTTACTACAATCTGCAATTAATAAGGCATTCAGAGAAAACATACTCAGGGCCCCTTTCTCCCCTGATTTTGGACAGGATTTTCCTGTTGTTCAATATGCAGATGACACTTTGATTATAATGCAAGCAGACAAAGATCAAATACAGATAATGAAAGGGATTCTTCAGAATTATGCTGTTTCTACTTGCTTACAAATTAATTTTCATAAGTCACACCTAATACCAATAAATCTGGCTGATAACTTCTCTCAGGAAATTGCAGATATATTGGGATGTGCAATTGCCAAAATGCCTTTCACTTATTTGGGGCTTCCTCTTGACACCACTAAACCCACCGTTTATGATCTTATGCCACTGATTGACAGAGTTGAAAGAAAGGTTTCTACTTCATTCATGATGATGTCTTATAGTGGGAGAGTTACTGTGATTAATTCTTTACTGGCTTCAATTGCAACTTTCACAATGTGTGCAATCAAACTGCTAGATAAGATAGTGGGGCATATAGAAAAAATTCAGAGACATTGTTTGTGGAACAAGAAAACTGAAGAGGGTGAAAAATGCAATTCTCTAGCTGCTTGGGATATGATTTGCAGGCCAAAATGTAGAGGAGGTGTTGGCATTCTCAACCTTAGAATTCAGAATGAAGTCCTGCTGCTTAAATTCCTGCATAAGTTCTATAATAAGGATGACACACCATGGGTCTCCCTAGTATGGAATGCATATTACAGCAACAATGTTCCTCATGCTTCTGGACCTTGTGGCTCTTTCTGGTGGAGAGATGTTTCTAGACTTTCACACTTATTAAGAGGAATAGCTAAAAGCTCTATTGGTAATGGGGCTACCACACTGTTTTGGAAGGATCAATGGTCTGCAACTATCTTAGAAGAGAGTCACCCGACCATTTATTCCTATGCTAGGAAGGAAGATATCTCTACACAGGAGTTTCTTACAGCTGATAGTTTGACACAGCTTTTTTATCTCCCTTTATCACCTGAAGCACTAGCTGAATTGAGAGACATTCAGAACAGCTGTAGAGAAATTCAACTAAGAGAACATTCACATGACACTTGGAGCTATGTTTGGGGGGCCAAAGATTACACTTCCAGCAAATATTACCAATACAATTTCAGAAATATAAATCCACATATATCCTTTAAATGGTTGTGGAAATCGAAGTGCACTGCAAAAGTGAAGTTCTTTGGGTGGCTGATTCTGTCTGACAGATTGAATACAAGAAACATGTTAAGAAGAATACATTATGCACTGGGGACTGGATATGACTGTTTTATGTGTAATCACAATACTGAGGAAACAATTGAACACTTGCTTTTTCATTGCCCATTTAGCCAAGCTTGCTAGAGTTCAATTAACATCTTTTGGTCTATGACTAACTCTAGACTTCAGATCATTGAGCAAGGAAAAAAGAGCTGGAATAAAAAACTATTTATGGAAATCACCTTGCTGGGCTCTTGGAACATCTGGAAAGAGAGAAACAACCTCTGGTTTAATAACATACAACCCTCAGTTCAGGCTTGGAAGTCAAGATTAGCTGTTGATCTGTCATTGCTGATTCATAGGACAAAAGAGGAGCTACATCCACTTATCAAGAGCATTATTCATAGTTTGTAAACCTTTTTGTAATCCTAGACTTATCTATTCTGACTTTTAGAGACTCCGCCCCTCTGTCTCTATGTAAATATGTAACTTTATAGACTCTGACCTTTTATTAATGAAAATGAGGCAGTAGGAGCCTTTCCTACTGTTATTACCCTAAAAAAAGTATATGCTTGACGAAGTATAAGTTGGCAATCTCAAGTCCTTTGAATATGAGGGCCACACCTCATGCATACTCAACTTTGGGCCCAGGTAAGTTCTTGTCATTGTAAGTATTTGCATATCATTGAGAACCGCCAACGGGGTACCCCTTGCACATGGTACAGGAGCTTTCCCATAACCAAAATGATAAGGCAAGCAGACAATGAGCATCTCAGCAATCTTTTTATTTACCATATGCATAGCTTTTTATTGAGGATGATTCATAGATAGCTCACTATGGTGATGTTGCAAGTTTCCACCATGATTAGGCATGGCTTAGGCTAGCGGCCCAGGCGTTTCTCTAACACAGGATACAAACTCCATGGACTTACAAGTTCCCTCTTTATTTCACACCGGTGACATCCATACACAAAAGAGCATGATATCAACTGAGTACAAAGTACAAGTGCAATGTTGAAAACGTCCCCTGTGACAGCATTGTTCTGTTAATTCCAACGTATAAGTGCAAGCATATACAACAAATTTGTCACAATGGTTCAAGTTTATTAGAGGCAAATAATATAAAGTGTGCCATCAAGTTTTTGAGGGCCTTAATCACTAAGTTTTCACATAACAAAATAGTTTTTAATAGGAAGATAGTTGAAAACAAGAATATACTTGGAATGGTGTAACACACCATGCATAGGAGTTTATAGTGGACACTTTGGAATAACTTGGTTTCTTGGGAGTTGGAAGCATGAGTATAACTTACTCATACAAGTAGAGGCTAGCAAAAAGACTAGGAGAAACCAACTAAGAGAGAATAATGGCCATAATCATGCAGTGCAACAAAGCATACTAATCAAAGCAAATAGTGGTACTACAAGTCAAGGATTAAATGATCATAGAGGCTAATGGTGACTTGTCATAGTCATAACATGGTGTGAGCATGTGCCAAGTCAACCCAAGCAAAGCATCAAAGGAGAATACCACAATACTATGCTTTTGCATGCTAAAACAAGGCATAATTTCTTCAAGGCACACTACGCAATACCAATTGTTTGGAACAAGACATGCTACAGCAATAATCACTAATCATAAGGTCAAAACAACACCTAGCATGTCATGCTAAAGTCTAAGTCATAGTCAATGCAAGCTCCTCTTGCACTTCAAGCAAGAAATTACTGCTCTTTTCCAACACCAAGCAACTTATTTGCAAAACGACACAACGAGAATGTAACATCCCAAAAATACCAAACTTAGATCATCAAATTATAATCCTCACATTTAGGGTTAACAAAAACTTTTCTAAATAAAATTATGAATGCATACATATGTGTATGCATTGATTTTTAATTCTTTTAAAACCACCTTGTTTGTGTGTGATACATTGCTTGTAAAATGTTTCTTAGGTGAAATAAACATCATCTAAAACATTTCACACTTTTCCTAAAGACAAGTAAATCAAAACAAATATATTAAGTGAATGGTCATTTTGACCAATTTAACTCCCATGCCTACTTTGGTTGTCTCAAACTTTCAAAACCTATGAAACTTTTCTGGATCTTTGCACCCTTGAAGGTACTCATAACAAGGTATCAAGGCCCACTTTGTGATCATCCGAAACTTTCAAATGCATAGTTTAAATGACAATTCAAAATTGAATCTTCTTCATATGGGAAGATCCCACTTTTCAAAAACCACTCAAACAAGCTCAACTTTCAAAACCCAAGCATCTGCAGACTCACCAGCACCAATCTAGCAAACCCACCAAAATTCATTTCAAAATTCAAAACTTTATTTCATGCGGCCATTTCATCAAACAGGTTGCAGACACAAAGCAAACAAAACATAAAACACTATAGTGTGCAGTGATTCTTTCCTAACTTGTTCCCTAGTTAGCTCACACACAGCCCAGTAGATCATCTAGAAAGATTAGCCCAACACTAGCACCCCTGTGAGCTTGCCATTGCCATTAATGGTGAACAAAGCACCTCAATGCCACCCCATAGTCGGCCAGGCTAGAGGAAGAAATAGCCATGCCAACCTTATGCGGGAGCCCACCGTCCACCGCCACTACGTCCCAGCCTCGGCGTTGCCAAGCCTGGACCACGCACAAGCCGCGCCCGGACCATGCCGAGCATGCGCCAGGCGACCCTCGACCATCGTCACAGACCGCGCCGCCCTCACCGTGCACACGATCACCACCGACCAGGAGACCGCCAGACATCCCGTTTGCCCGTGCCATACGGCCACCGCCGTCGAAGCGCCGCCTCTGCAGAGCACTGCCCGTTCTAGGCCAAACCCACACCCCATGCCTCGCGACCATGTTGTTGAGCATCGCTAGGAGACATAGCACCGCCCCCTACCCTTTCTCATGCCATTAGCCGCATGTAACGTCGCCCCCGACGATCTCACCATGCGCCCCGACGGTCCCCTCGCTCGACTATAAATAGAGGCCACCCCCGCACGATTTCTTCACACCATCTCGCCCTCCCTCCTTGGACTGCACACGTTCTCGAGCAAGCGAGCACCACCTCGCCGGAATTTCACTGGAGCCTGCCGCTGCCGTAGAAGAAAAGAGCCAGCGATTGGAGCCGCCCCAGGAGAAGCCACCGGTACCAGGAGGTTCGCCATCGTCGACTTCATCGTTCGCTCGCCTCGCCGATCCTCGCCCGTACCCCGGTGAGCCCCCAGCACCCCTCACTGGCCGCGCTAGGTTTCGTTCTCGTCGGAGTTGTCTCGCGTCGACGATGTCCCTCAGCCGTTGGATTATAACTAGATTGAACGATCCACGTTGCCCCATACCGCTTCGCCCAGCCCTGTGTCACTGACGAGTGGGGACACCCACTTAAGCAGCCCGCGGGAGCACTGCGCTTAGCAGGCCGGCCCGTTAGAATTTCCCGCGCAAGCCCAGTGATTCAAATTAAACTTTTTCTATTTCAATTCAAACACACTTCTGTACCCAACTTCAAAAATTAACCTAGACCGATTCAGTGCACCAAATTGGATGAAACCAATTTTGTTGGAAAGTTCTGTGAATGCTGAATCCAAGCCCGTTGGATTCAAGTCATTTGGATCTGTAGATCACCCATAGTAAATATAACAAGGCCGAAGCTTTTCTGCATTCAAACATTTTTCAAATTTAAGCCATAAAAGATTTTGAGTTAATTTCAACTCTCAAAAATCACATTTAACCATACCTTTCAGAATATATAAAAATATATAGGTTTACTTGCAGAAATAATGTTCAAGTAATAAAAGAATGCTTCATAAGCATTTCTAGCCACTTTAATTAATTAAAATAAAAGGGTAAAACCTTATTAAATTGTGACACCACTTTAAATCACATTCCCATGGACTACAATATGTGGTTATGACATGTGTCAACATGATCCCATATTTGGTTTGGAGAATATTAAATCTTAAGTAGTTTTTCAATGAGTAGAAATTACTTTTCTAAAAAAAGAAATAAAAGGAATTAAAGCAAGCCTTAACCTTGTAAGGTTAGAGATGATGCTAGATCATCTATAGGACCCTTGTGTGTGATGATTGCAAGTAGTTAAGTATTGTTTGGTGATTGTGTACCTCGTATTTATTCATAGACGCTAGTACCGACCAAGGCTACGAGGAGGAAGGAGGATACTACGAAGAGGAAGCCGAGGAGAACTTCAACCACTGCTCTGCACAAGGCAAGCTTATATTGACACTGATGCAAGCTGATACTATATTGATGCAAGTTAACCCTTGCCAGATACCCTACTGATGCCACAAACCCATACTTGTGATATGACTACTATATGCCTTAAGCATATGTGATCATACCCATTTGATAAACCAATCCTAGTTTTACTTGCAAGATTCTTACTTTATTTCTTTATCAAATCTTACTTAGAGTTTACTTAAGTGACTAGTAGATTTTGGAAAGATGCTGATGGTTGCCTAAAGAGCAAAAAAATTTGTCCTAAGCTAGAAACCTTGATATCAGCCTAAGATATAAGGTTGGACTTAGTTGAAACTGCACTAGTTACCACCCCTCATCATTACTACCCCACAGTAGATGCTAGTGCTAAGCATAAAACTTGATCAACTTTTAGATGGGAATACTTGGTGGAAAAATGGTTATGAAAACCTTGGAATGATGGATCATTCTATTGAAATGTTTTGGACATGTGTTTCCAAACACTTGATGATTTTGGTGATGAAAATGTTGAGGCATGAGCCTTAGCCCTTTATAAAACTGATGGTTGTCTGGATGCGATACCATTCCAATTTTATCGTACAACCACAATACCCAAATATTTGGGAGGGCTTGACTGGAAACTTATATACCTTAGTATTAGTTCCCTCACGACCAAGGTCTGAGCTGAGGCTACCTTGTGAAGATTGTCCACTGCAAGATGCAAGATGACAATGGTCATGTTTGGGAGGCCAAACTCACTGAGAGGTGCTTATACTAGGGCGTGTAATTGAAAGGTTAGGATTGATTATCCGCATCTTGAGTATGGTGAATTCAGGATTTGTTCTGGCGGATGTATCGAATGTTGTGGTGAAAGTGTACCACCTCTGCAGTGTCAAACTATTCGAATAGCCGCGTCCGCGGTTATGGACAGTTGGAGTGGCCATACTGTTCCCCCGTCAGACTTTTCAAAATGACTTGTGAAGTGAATTGAGACTTTGACTTGACCACAACGGAGTTGTGACCTGAAATACAAGTTCCCACTTAGGAGTTATAAAATTATGACTAGCTTCAGAACCTAGTAGAGATAAATCTGGCTTTTGCAAAACAACCCTAGAGTCTAGTGTCCTATTATCCAAAAACCCCCTTTTCCTGTTAGTATTAGTTTGCGAGTACTTAAATAGTACTCATGGCTTTGTCCCAGCTATTCCATGGCGGACTATGAAGAGGAGTACACGGAAGATGGACCCCGGAAGGTTATGACAACTAGGATCATCTCCCATCGTGACATTGCTGTGACCCGAAGATGGAGCTTCGCCACGCTTCTATTATTATTCGTATTCCGCTTGATGTTGTATTAAGAACTGGATCATGAGATCCTTATTTGTGTAAGAACTTATGTATCGTTTTTAATGGATGAAGTACTATGGTATCCAAGTCTGTTATGTCTCGCAAAAATGGTAATCCTGGGATTACGATGTATGGCATAACATGTATCTAGGATTGAAAAATCCGGGTGTTGAAAAGTTGGTATCAGAGCCATCTTGACCATAGGAGACCCTAGTTATATTGGACGTTGAACCAAAAACTTAGTTTCAAAACCAAAGGAAACAAATATTTACGAAAACTTATTCTCATTCTTACCTCTTTAATTCTTTCATAAAAATTCATGTTCCTCCAAAACTCTTGCAAAATAGATAAAATTTTGACACACTTGATCACTCGCTAATCTACTCATCCTCTATTTTTATAGATGGACGTGAAGTACTGAAAGTTTTACCAACTAGGGAATGGTGGAGACCTTATCTTTGAGAGGGATCTGGATCGACTTCGAACTTCGGGCGTCACACCCGAGTTCTTTGAGCTCGGCTCAATGATCAAGGAGGAGAAGATCTGCGGTGGCTAATTGTTGCAAGTCTCCGAGGAAAGATTGAACCTCCCACTGCGGAGGAATTCGGTTTACCTTGAGGAAAACAAGCGCTCGATGGACTAGCGAGCAATGCGAAGCTCTTTCACATGCGTGTGGGCGAGCATCAATCAGATCAATGGTACTCTCTTTGAGTTTTGCCCAAGGCATGATGCAAATGGACAACCATTGGAAGCCCCATACCACCTCGAGCTGAAGACTCAATTGGACCACCTTAGCTTCATGATGTATGATCGCCGTGAGGCGGACAAGCTGTGACTATTGCAACCACAAGTCTGCCATCATCAAGACGAAGGATCGGACCATCGCCATGCTAGCAAAGGATCGCAAGTCTACGCCGTCATTTCGACAAGAAGGAGCATTATTGCCGTCTTCTCCATCGCATCTCATCTCTGGAGGAGACCATCCACGAGAGAGACATGCAGTTGGAGGAAAGGGAGAATGCGGAGAGGATCTTCGTGGAGACCCTTACTCCTATCTCATGATGACGATGATTTTACGGAGGATCGGGCCATGGACTTCTTCACCGATGAGGATGATTTCGCCATCGATGATAATGAAGATGATGAAGCCACAGACTCAGGAGTAGTAACCGAGCACTAGCATAGTGAGTAGTAGTCGGTCCCACTATATCGTAGATTTCAGAATGGTTCTTAAAACCATATGTTTTTCTTTGTTGTGGTGTGTGTTGTACTGTGTGCTATGAGTGAATGAATGAAAAAGCAAGTTTCTAGAAAAACCTGAGTCAAACTCTAAAAACTTTGCAAAGACCCAAAACCTTAGAAATTTCCCTCTTTTCTCATGATCTATATCAATCTTCAGATGCCACGTGGAGGAAGTGGTTCAGCCCCGGACCCGATGTTGTAGATCCTACAAATGTTGACTTCTGACCACGAAGCTGAAAGAGCGGAATGTCAAGCCAACCTAGCCACTCTGCAACAGATAGCCCAACTAGCCCACAACAACCAAGGCCATGGAAATCAGGACAACCATGGATCTAAGCTCAAGAATTTCCAGAATACCAACCCGCCCATTTTCACCAAGTCAGAAGAACCCCTAGACGCCGATGATTGGCTGCAAACCATGGAAAACAACCTAGAAGTCGCCGGAGTGGAAGCCAACGAGAAGGTCCTGTTTGCCACCCATTATCTAGCCGGAGATGCCAGGGCATGGTGGAACAGTGTTCGTGCAATGACCGGAGGCCAAATGATGACCTGGGAGGAATTCAAGGTCAAGTTCAGCAGAACCCATGTACCACCAGGTTTGATCAAGAGAATGAGAGACGAGTTCAGAGAGTTTAAGCAAGGAAGGATGACTGTAGTGGAATACCATGACAAATTTTTGTCATTAGCTAGGTATGCCCCGGACGAGATAGACACCAAAGCCAAGAAGAAAGAAAGATTCCTGAATGTTCTGCACGACGAGATGCAGACAGTGTTAGTCAATATCCCTTTGTTGATATTGAAGCCCTTGTCGACTCGCTATCCGGATGGAAGGAAAGATCAACCAGGCCAATGAGAACTTAAGCGTCGCATGATGCATCAACTAGGAACCCATCGGACCCCAAAGTATCGCCCTAACCCATCTCCGTGATTTGCCCCAAGAACCAACAGACCCCTATGAACCGTCAGGCCTACCCCAACCGTGGAAACCCTAGACCGAGGAAATCACAACAACCGGCAACTCTAGCAATTTCACCGTTCCCCACCCAAGTTCAACAACAACAATACCGCCAACACTGCCCGAGGACTGGAAGCCATGTTGTGCCTGTCGCAACCAAGGACAAGTCACAAGTGACCTGTTATGACTTCGGAAATAAATGCCACTGTTCCAACGAGTGCCCCAATAAGAAGAATGCTACAGCCCCAATGTCCATTTCGTGAAAGCGTCGTGTTTAGCCAGGGAGAAGATTTTCCCCAGGGAATTCACTCAACCGCAATGGCCGTCTTTTTCTCATGCATGCTGAAGAAGCTCAGGAAGCGCCAGACGTTGTGCTGGGTATGTTTTCTTAATTTAGTACTTGCAATAGTGTTTTTGACTCGGTGCATCGCATTCATTTGTCACCGAACAATTTGCCTGCACTAGTAAAATTACATTGGGAATATGCCCTAGAGGCAATCATGTATGATGATATTTCCCATTGTATTCATAAAGTTATTAAGTAGTCCTTGTATAAGCATCGATGTGTATCATTGAATATGTGATTCTTGTGGAACTATGCATTCATGTTGTTTGTACTAAATATCCTTGGTCATTGAGGTTGTCTTTGGACACACAACTTAGACCAATGTGAAAGTTGGCTTGATGACTCGGTTCCACTTGTCATGGGCATGGAGATGCTATTCCAACTTACAGACTAGGCTAAAGAGTTTAGCGAGTCGGATTGACCCATATTGAGGTACAACGAACTAAGTTGTCATTTGTATATCTCAATCAATGTAATCCTTAGACCGAGGTTGTTGCATAGTCCGAGTTGAGGATCACCGACTTAGGTTCTCAAGCGTTGATCCGTGAATCGGGCGCTTATAAAGGGGTTGGTCGATCGAGAATCAAGCTGCGTGATGTGAATAACCAAGATGGGATTTTGCCCTCCACTCGGAGAGATATTCTGGGCCTCTCGTGAGATATGATTCGGAAAGCATGGCCATGCGACTCGGTTAAGTGTTAATCGAGGCGATCGACTAAGAGTTAGTCGGGTGAATCACTTATCTCGGATCGAGAAGAGTCGGACTATTTAAGGGATGACATATATTCGCCTATAGTCGACAAGGTATATCGTGAGGTAAAGGGACTCGGACGTAAGTCGCATTGGAAAACAAGTCGTCATGACTCTTTGGTACTTGGGAGTCGGCACGTTACGCTAGGAGCCGCCGATCGATCAATTGTGAGTCGGACTCTAATCGTGTCCAAGTAACCATGAGCCTGCGGGTCACACACTTAAGAGCGGGAGAAAATTGGATCCGAATCAATGTCTGGTTGGGTTGGACCTAAACCAGATTAGGACTGAGTTAGTGAGTTGGACTCACGGTGACTAGTTTTATATGGGCTTTAGTGAATGGGTGGTCGCGTGAGCGAGCCCACGCTCACTCCTATATATAGTGGAGCACAACCCGAAGGTTAATCGTTGTTCGGTTAGGTCATTCCATGTGTTGGAAACCCTAGCTCCACAGTCCCGCCGTAATGTGAACCTAGCGATTCGCCACCGGTGCTCCTCCTTATGCGATGTGGATACCGGCAGAGGTGCCTTGTCGATCAGCACGATCGGATCGTGAGGACTGCTTGCATCAAATGATGACGCTACATCGGTAATCCGCAACTTGGCGTCTAGTGGTAAACCTCGTGGCCTTCTACCTCAGCTAGGTCTTGGGATCACCACGTTAGAGGAAAAGTTTTGTTTTATCTCTGCATGGCCCAACAGTGGTATCAGAGCGATAGCTTCTGGTTTTAGGCTCGAGATCTTGCATATGTGATATGCGGTAGGCTATAGATGAGATCTATGTGCTGTTTTGGTGGTCGATCTATGAGATAGATCGGTTTTGTATGAAGTTGATTGGATCAAGCGTACTCGGGAATGGTAGATCGATTTCCGTGATCATCTGCCGAGGTCGTGGAACGACATACCCCTACGTCGGCTTCCGCCATCGGGTAGATTGTGACACGTAAATCCGAAGCGGTGATCGAAGATCAAAGAGTTTGATCGAATCGGAACGATGGTCGGAATCCATGTTGGTACGCGCACTTTCAGCGAGGCGCGCCTTCGATCCCTTTTGCTATCCGGCTAAGCGGGACCGCCGGCCATCAGAAGCGCCTTAGATGTCGTTCAGAGTTTCACAACGCGGTAGATATTGTATCTATGCATAACTTGTTTTGCGGAAGTTGTGAATGGTATGGTTCATGTGCATGTGATGTATGTGTAATCCATACGTGATCTGCGAATCACGGTTTTTGTCACCAGTGGAGCCTAGGTGTTGTCATTTTATTGTATAACGACCTGCGTGTCGGATTCTCTATGTAATTTACTTTACTAAGCTAGTGTAGCTGTTTGAGAACCCGGAAGGCATGCAAGGCATTGTACATGTCGGCGACATGGAGTAAGACGGCAAGTGACAAGAGTTGGCACGAGTCGGATTACAGGCTTTGTGGAGATGGAGATCGCCATGAAGAGAGCCATACCATTTCACATTATAATTGCTTTATTTTGTGTTATTGTTATGTCTCAGTTTTACCTCTATTAGATAGTCGGTAAAATTTAATCCCTCAAAGAAGGTCTAGTCGGTTTTCCTTGATGTTTGCACCATCACAAGTCGGACATTTTTGGTAGTGGGCTCATAAAATTGAGGTGCTGCCAATTCTTTCCGACTAGGTGGTTCAGTCGGACTCTTACTGCAGAAACACTCGGTAAGCTAGGCGGTCTATCACAACAGTTGTGGGACTCGGGAAAGTCGGATGGGAGCCGGGCATGTGATGCCACCCGTCCAGAGTCGCATGAGATGCGATTGACAAGGAGTTGTCTACCTAGATCACTTGGCGGCTAGCGGTGATGCTAAAGCTCACTAGCCGACTTGCTTATTTAGGATCTGAATCACTAAGTAACCATCGGAGGGTGTTGGTTCTAGTGGGAGCATAAAATATTAAAATGTTTAATATGCTTGCTCTTTTATGAATACATGTCTTAAGTGTTTTGCATATTTTTGTTGTAGATCATGGCACCAAGTAGCAGTCACTCTCGGATATCCGGTTTTGCGTTGAGAACCATTCTTGAGAAAGATAAACTGAGCGACACTAATTTTACCAACTGGTATCGAAAATGAATTGTTCTCAAACAAGAAAAGAAGGACCATGTCCTAGACAACCCACTTCGGATGAGCCGAATGAGAATGCTGTCGTCATGACCACCAATGCCTACCGTCGGGCTAAAGATGAGTCCACGGATATTATCATCTTATGCTTGCTCACATGGAACCGGACTTGCAAAAGCAGTTCGAGCATGTTGAGGCCTACAACATGATCGAAAGCCTCAAAAGTATGTTCGTGCTCGGTAAGGCGAGAGGTATCAAGTCTCTCGGGCTTTCTTTGAGTTGCAAGCTTAAGGATGGTGATCCACGAGTCCGCATGTGATCAAAATGGTTGGTTACGTGCGTCTGGAGAGACTTGGCTACCCCATAAGCGAAGAGTTCGCTGGATATAATTGAACACTCTTCCTAGTGCATATGGGCAGTTCATTTCAAACTACCACATGCATGGTATGGATAAGAAACTCACGAATTGCATGGGATGCTCAAGCGGCGGCGGATCTCAAGAAGGGCACCGTCAAGTGTTGATGGTGCAGAATAAGGCTAAGTTCAAGAAGAGTTCTTGGACTAAGAAGAAGTAAGTCGAGGAAAGCGGGCTCGGGACCCTGTCCCAAGCGCTTCCTCGGGGACTAAGCCATCTCCTTCAGCCGGATCCACTTGCTTCTTCTTGCAAGACGGATGGCCATTGGAAGAGGAACTGACAAGTACTTGGCCGACAAAGCCAAGAGTGGAGGTATGACTTCGACTGGTACACTTGTTTGCAATGTTATAGACATATATCTTTGATGCACCTAATAGTTCTTGGGTATATGATACGGATCAAGTTATTCACATCAACTCGTTGCGGTAATAAGAACTAGGAGCGTAGCAAGAGGCGAGGTTGATATTCGAGTCGGCAACAAATCAAGAGTTGCTGCGTTGGAAGTCGACGCGATGCAACTTCATTTACCTTCTGATTCATTATGGAACTAAATAATTGTTATTATGTTCCGATGCTCGATAAACATTATTTCGCTTCATGTTTGATGAGGCAAGGCTATGAGTCGAATATCAAGAATAATGGTTGTTCTTTGTATTTGAATGATATGTTTCACGACTTTGCACCCGTCGGGGCGGGTTATTTATTTTGAATCTTGATGGTGAGTCGGTTTATAACATAAATGTTAAAAGGTTGAAACCAAATGATCTGAATATGACTTACTTTTGGCACTGTCGGCTTGGTCATATAAGTTGGAAACGCATGAAGAAGCTCCATGATGATGGACTCCTAACCCGTTCGACTTAGAGTTCGAGACATGCGAATCTTTCCTACTCGGCAAAATGACCAAGACACCTTTTGCAAAGAGTTGCGAAAGGGCGTCCGACTTGTTGGGACTAGTACATAGTGATGTATGTGGACCAATGAGCACGACAGCCAGGGGTGGTTATGAGTACTTCATTACCTTCACTGATGATTTGAGTAGGTATGGATATATCTACTTAATGAAACATAAGTCGGAAGCCTTTGAAAAGTTCAAACAATTCCAGAATGAAGACAGAATCAACTCGGCAAGAAAATAAAGTTTCTTGATTCGGACCGAGGAGGCGAGTACATGAGCCATGAGTTTGATGACCATCCGAAAAGTTGTGGAATAGTTCCTCAACTTACTCCGAGAGCATACAAAGGAATGGTGTTTGGAAAGGCGGAATCGGACCTTGTTGGACATGGTACGATCAATGATGAGTCAGACGGATCTGCCTTTATCATTTTGGGGTTATTGTCTAGAAACAATGGCGTTCACACTAAACAAAGTACCATCAAAATCGGTAGAAGACACCGATGAGATGTGGACAGGCAAAAGCCGAGTTTGTCTTTTCTTAAGATTTGGGGTTGTGAAGTTTTTGTCAGCGACTTTCGGACAAGCTTACGGCCAAGTCGGATAAATGTATTTCGTGGGGTATCAGAAACCTTGGGTTACTACTTCTACAACCGAGAAGAGGGAAAAGTGTTTGTCGCTCGGAACGGTGTCTTCCTTGAGAAAGAGTTTCTCAGTCGGGGAGTAAGTGGGAGCACGGTGCAACTCGAAGAAATTCGAGAGGAATCGGCTAATAGCGAATCGGCTAATAGCGAATCGGCAAAAACCTTGGAGGTTGATCCGATCGTGGCAGCTGAGCCGATAGCAGCACCTGTACTACGAAGATCGGCAAGATTACGAAGTGTTCGTGATGTGTTACTATTAGACAGTGATGAGCCGGAAAATTATTCGGAAGCGATGGTGGGATATGATTCCGAGTCATGGCTTGGAGCCATGAGATCCGAGATAAAGTCCATGGCTGAAAATCAAGTTTGGAACTTGGTTGATCTGCCAGACGGTGCAAGACCCGTCGAGTGCAAATGGGTCTTTAAGAAGAAAACTGATATGGATGGAAATGTTTCAATCTATAAAGCACGCCTTGTCGCGAAGGGGTTCCGACAAGTTCAAGGAGTTGATTACAACGAGACTTTCTCGCCCGTAGCGATGCTTAAATCAGTTCGGATCATGTTAGCTATAGCGGCCTATTTCGACTATGAGATATGGCAGATGGATGTCAAAACGGCTTTCCTTAACGGAAATTTAACCGAGGACGTGTATATGATACAGCCCGAGGGTTTTGTCGATCCGGCTAATCTTGACAAGGTATGCAAACTTCAAAATCCATTTATGGGTTGAAGCAAGCATCTCGGAGTTGGAACATTCGCTTTGATGAGGTAGTCAAATCGTTTGGCTTCATCAAGAGTGATCATGATTCTTGTTTGTACAAGAAGTTTAGTGGGAACAAAGTAAATTTTCTAATCTTATATGTGGATGACATATTACTGATTGGAAATGATGTCCAGATTTTGCAAGAAACCAAGGAATCATTGGAAAGGAGTTTCTCAATGAAAGACTTGGGTGAGGCAACATACATCCTCGGAATCCGGATCTATAGAGATAGATCAAGGAGGCTCATTGGATTGAGTCAGAGTACTTATTTGGACAAAGTGTTGAAAAAGTTCAACATGGAATCGTCTAAGAAGGGGTTCTTACCGATGTCCCATGGTGTAAAACTTAGCAAGACTCAGTGTCCTTCGACAACTAATGAGCAAAGTCGGATGAGTGCGATTCCATATGCTTCAGTCGGATCCATCATATGCGCCATGATTTGTACTAGGCGGATGTTTCCTATGCTCTAAGTGTTGTGGCGGATACCAGGTGATCTGGAGAGATCCATCGACGGCTAAAATATCCTAAAGTACTTGAGAAGGACTAAGGATATGTTCTTGGTTTATGGTGGTGAAGATGAACTCGGTGTAAAGGGTTACGGATGCGAGTTATCTCACCGACTCGATGATTCTCGCCGCAATCCGGATACGTGTTTATTATAAGCGAAGGTCTTTGAGCTGGAAAAGTTCCAAGCAAGAGGCGTGTTTGCGTCTACAACAGGTTGAGTATATTGCGCCTCGGGCGACAAGGAAGGCTGTTTGGATGAGGAATTTCCTCATGGATCTTGGTGTGGTTCGGCTCGTCCAATCCGTTGGGCGTGTATTGTGACAACAATGGTGCTATTGCACAAGCCAAGGAACCTAGACAACACCGGAAGAACAAGCACATACTCATGCGGTACCACCTAATTCGATTCGTGGATCGGTGATATCAAGTTATGCAAGGTACACACGGATGCAAATATTGCGGATCCGTTGACAAAGCCGTTACCCGAAGCATGAGGCGCACGAAGCCATGGGCATTAGATGCTTAGACATGTGATGTCGGAAGATTGACTCTAGTGCAAGTGGGAGGCTGGGAATATGCCCTAGAGGCAATCATGTATGATGATGTTTCCCATTGTATTCATAAAGTTATTAAGTAGTCCTTGTATAAGCATCGATGTGTATCATTGAATATGTGATTCAGTTGTGGAACTATGCATTCATGTTGTTTGTACTAAATATCCTTGGTCATTGAGGTTGTCTTTGGACACACAACTTAGACCAATGTGAAAGTTGGCTTGATGACTCGGTTCCACTTGTCATGGGCATGGAGATGCTATTCCAACTTACAGACTAGGCTAAAGAGTTTAGCGAGTCGGATTGACCCATATTGAGGTACAACGAACTAATTTGTCATTTGTATATCTCAATCAATGTAATCCTTAGACACGAGGTTGTTGCATAGTCCGAGTTGAGGATCACCGACTTAGGTTACATCAAGCTGATCCGTGGCGGGCGTTATAAAGCGAGTTCGGTCGATCGAGAATCAAGCTGCGTGATGTGAATAACCAAGATGGGATTTTGCCCTCCACTCGGAGAGATATTCTCTGGGCCCTCTCGTGAGATATGATTCGAAAGCATGGCCATGCGACTCGGTTAAGTGTTAACCGAGGCGATCGACTAAGTTAGTCGGGTGAATCCCTTATCTCGGATCGAGAAGAGTCGGACTATTTAAGGGATGACATATATTCGCCTATAGTCGACAAGGTATATCGTGAGGCAAAAGGGACTCGGACGTAAGTCGCATTGGAAAGGCAAGTCGTCATGACTCTTTGGTACTTGGGAGTTGCACGTTACGCTAGGAGCAGCTGCCGATCGATTGTGAGTCGGACTCTAATCGTGTCCAAGTAACCATGAGCTGTGAGGTCACACACTTAAGAGCGGGAGCAAATTGGATTGGATCCGAATCATAATCTGGTTGGGTTGGACCTAACCAGATTAGGACTGAAGTTAGTGAGTTGGACTCACGGTGACTAGTTTTATATGGGCTTTAGTGAATGGGTCGTGCGAGCCCACGTTCACTCCTATATATAGTGGAGCACGGTAACCCGAAAGGTTAATCGTTGTTCGGTTAGGTCATTCCATGTGTTGGAAACCCTAGCTCCTGGCAGTCCGCCCATGTGAACCTAGCGATTCGCCGCGGTGCTCCTCCTTGCGTGTGGATACCCGGAGGTCTTTGTCGATCGGCACCGAGACGATCGGATCGTGAGGACTGCTGCATCAATCGACGCTACATCAGTAATCCGCAACCGCGCGTCTAGTGGTAAACCTCGTGGCCTTCTACCTCAGCTAGGTCTTGGGATCACCACGTTAGAGGAAAAGTTTTTGTTTTATCTCTGCGTGGCCCAACAAATTCAACCAACCAAATTGAAGCATGTGATGATTGTACAAATTCCCGGATCAACCACCAAGGCTAGGCAAATTTGCAAGGCCGTCCCTATCCAAATCCATGGCATAGATTTTTATGCTAACCTAATAGTACTCGGAACTAAAGGTTTGGAAGTAGTACTAGGAATGGATTGGATGTCCAAACATAAAGGATTGATTTGTTGGAGATATGCCCTAGAGGCAATAATAAATGTAGTTATTATTATATCTTTGTGTTTATGATAAATGTTTACATTCATGCTATAATAGTATTAACAAGGAAACCATTAATACTTGTGTGATTTGTAAACTTAATTTGAAGTCCCTAGTATAGCCTCTATACTACACTAGCTTGTTGGTTGATTAATGATTGTGGTTTCCATATCATGAACATTGAGATGTTATCAACAACAAGATCATATCATTAGGAGAATGATATGGTGGACATACTCCTATAGATAAGCGTAGCATAAAGATCAAGTCATTTCATTAGTTCAATTGCTATATGCTTTCTGATACATAGTAACCTAATTCCTTCGACCATGAGATCATGCATATCACCTTTACGGATGGATGCTTTGATGACATCAAACACCACCGTGTAACTGGGTGGCTATAAAGGTGGCATTAAGTGTTGAAAGTATTGGTTGAAACACATGGATCAAGAGTGGGATTTGTCCATCCACATGACGGATAGATATACTCAGGCCCTCTCGGTGGAATGTCATCCAATTAGCTTGCAAGCATGTGACTTGGTCAAGGGATCACATATCACGGAGCGAGAAAAGAGTACTTATCGATGTGAGGTTGAACTAGGTATGCGAGATACGACGATCATAACCTCGGGTAAGTAACATATCGTGAGACAAAGGGAAATTGGTATCGTATGTAAGTGGTTCATTCGATCGTAAATAATCGTGAAATATGTGGGAGCCATATGAATTTCCAGATTCCTCTATTGGTTATTGTTCGGAGAAGTGTCTCGATCATGTCCGCATAATTCACGAACCGTAGGAGACACATAAGGATTCGACGTTGTTTGAGTAGTTATGGTATTATGAAAGAGACCGAATGTTGTTGAGTCTCGGATGGGATCCGGATATCACGAGGTGATCCGAATGGTCCGGAGAATAAGATTCATATAAGGAAAGTCCGTTTGGAGTTCGGAATGATTAGGTGTTTTCATCGGGAATGTTCTAGAAGGTTCGGATTGTCCGGCACTCCGGGAGGGTACATGAATGTGTCATTGCTCATTGAATGATTGCATCATGTACTAAGTGTTCTTGCTGTCCCAAATAAAGGATTAAATTGAATCCTAAAGCAGAAAAGTCAAATGTCGGTTTGAAAGTCAAACCAAAACAAGCGTGGGAAACAAGCAAGAGGAGTTGGAACCAACTGGAGGAGGAGTTGGACTCCTCGGTAGCGCCAGCCCTAGGCCGAGTTGGGAGGGACTCCTCCCTCCCTGGCGCCAAGGACCCCCTCCCATATAAGGAGGCAGGCTCCTCCATAGACACATAACTTTCTACTCTAGATCTCCGGTTTAGAGCCGTTTTGGTTTAGAGCTTCTAATTGCTTTAGCCACGGTTTAGAGCCTTCTAATTGGTTTAGAGCCTTCTAATTGGTGTGTCTAATTACTATACCACTAATAGCCTCTCTCATAAGCTCCACCATACTACTTGGCTTAAGCGAAGCCTGGGATCTCCCTCTACTTAGGTACCACGCCCGTTGTCTTCGGAATCGAGAGAGTGCTACAACCTCACGTGCTTTGGAACAAGGGAGAGGAAGGTCTTCGTCAATCGAGCGTGTGACCGACTGCGGGCTAGCGGAGCGCGTTTGGAAGGATCGTCTACGATCTTGAGATCGGAAGAATGCGACTACATCACCCACGAGAATCCGATCTCGTTAACGCTTTGGAATCTTCGAGGGTAAGTTATACCATCGACTCGTTGCTACAATCTAGTAGATAGATCTTGGCTTGTTTGTTTGTATGCGATAGAAAATTTTTGTTTTCCATGCTACGAACCCCTGATTGGTATCAGAGCCGTGTCTATATGTAGATCTGTTGCACGAGTAGAACACAATGGTCATTATGGGCGTTGATGCTTTTATTGTAGATTGCTTTTTGTGTACTTTGCATCTTGCGGTATGTTGGGATGAAGTGGCCCGGGCTAACCTTACATGACATCGTTCATGAGACTTGCTCCACGCTTGACATGCAACTTGTATTGCATAAGTGGCTTTATGGTGCATGTTTCTCCTAGCATAGTTAAGATCCAATTTACAACGGGTGATCAACAATGCTAGTATCAATGTTGTGGTTCTTGTTCGTAAGTTAGAACGACACTTATTGAAAGCCCCAAACCACGTAAAATATGCAAAGAAAGTAGCGTCTAACTTTGTTTTGCAGGGGTGTGCAGTGATGTGATATGGCCATGATTGTGATTATATTTGATGTATGCAATGTTCCTTATTGTAAGTCGACAACGGCGAGAATATGGTTGTCTTTAATTTATGTTAAGACCCGGCGTGTCTATTCAAAGTAGTTGTAATAGTTGAAGCGGTGGGCGACAACCATGGAGAAGCGTCATTGACCTTGATGCAATGCGGTGATGATGGAGATCATGTTCGTGCTTGAAGATGGAGATCGGAGGCACGAAGAAGAAAGGCCATATCATATCACATATATATTGAATTGCATGTGATGTTAATCCTTTATGCATCTTGTATTGCTTAGTAGGCAGCGGTAGCATTATAAGATGATCCCTCATACATCAATTTCAAATCATAAAGTGTTCACCCTTAGTTAGCACCGTTGCTAAAGCTTGTTGTTTGAAGCACCACGTGATGATCGGTGTGCTAGATTACGCAAGTGTATACAACGTGAGCAAGCGATTTGCTCATGCGAAACTAAGGTTTGATCTTGCGAGCCTAGCATGTGAGACATGGTCTCGGAACACGGATTACCGAAAGGTAAAGCATGAATCGTATAGTAGATATGATGAACATGATGATTGTTCGCCATTGAAACTATATCAACTCTCGTGATGATCGGTGTTGATGTGGTGGATTTGGTTCGTGTGATCACTAAAACAATGTGAGGGATATTGTTTTGAGTGGGAGTTCACCTAGTTTAATTTCATTAATTAATTTGAACTCAATTTGTCATAAACTTAGTCTAAAACTATTGCAAATATGTTGTAGATCAATGGCAGCCCCTACCATCAATTTTAATGCGTTCCTAGAGAAAGAAAAGTTGAAAAACAATGGAAGCAACTTCGCGGATTGGTTCCGCAATTTGAGGATTGTCCTCACGGTGGTAATTTGACCTATGTCTTTGGATGCATTTGGGTGACCCACTGCGGTGATGCTTCCGATGAAGTAAAGAATGTTTACCTTGCTCGGAAGAATCGTACTCCATAGTTCGATGTGCTATCTTGTATGGTTTAGAATCAGAGCTTGAGAAAAGGTTTGAAGAGTCGGACCCATATGATATTGTCGAGGATCTCAAATTGATTTTGAGACTCATGCGGCAATTGAAAGCTATGAGGCTTCGAAAAGTTCTTTAAGCGCAAGATGGAAGAGGGCAGCTCGTCGGTGAGCATGTGCTTAAGATGTCAGGCATAAACAAACTTCAAAGCTTGGGTATAGTGATTCCTAATGCTTTGGGGATTTACCGTGTCCTCCAATCACTACCACCAAGTTACAAGAACTTTGTGATGAACTACAACATGCGAACATGAACAAGGCGTTGCGAACTCTTTGCCATGTTGAAATCTGCGAAGTGGAGATCAAGAAAGAGCACCAAGTGTTGTTGGTCAATAAGACCACCAAATTCAAGAAAGGCAAGTCTAAGCAAAGGGACACTTCAAGAAGGGTGGTAAGAAAGCTACCACTTGACGAAGAAGACCAAGGCTGGACCTAAGCACAGCCCAGTGCTTTCTTGCAAGGGAGAAAGTCCTTTGAGCGGAATTGCCCAAAGTACTTGGCGGATCAAGAAGCAGCAACATCAAGAAGAAAGGTATATGTCGATATACATGTTATTGATGTGTATCTCACTAGTACTGTAGTGGTGCACGGGTATTTGATCTTGGTTGGTTGCTCATATTTGTAACTCGAAGCAGGTCTTTGCGAATAAGCGGAAGCTAGCGAAGAAGCGAGGTGACGATGCGGCGTGGGAAGCGGATCAAAGGTTGATGTGATCGCGGTCGACGCTACCCCTTCATCTACCATCGGGATTAGTTTTATACTTAAATAATTGTTATTTGGTGCTGCGTTGAGCATGAACATTATATCGGGATCTTGTTTATTGCGAGGCGGTTACTTGTTTAAATCGAGAATAATGGTTGTTCTATTTATATGAGTAATATGTTTTATGCACATGCACCTTTGATAGATGGTCTATTCTTATTGAATCTCGATAGTGGAAATACACATATCAACAACATTGAGGCTAAGCGTTTGAAATCAGCGATAATTCGACCTATATGTGGCATGTCGTCTTGGTCACATCGGGTGAAACGTATGAAGAAACTCCATTCGATGGACTTCTTGAATCACTTGATTTTGAATCACTTGAAAGATCTGAAGCATGTCGATGGGAAAAATGACTAAGACTTCATTTTACGGTATGATGGAGCGAGCTACGGACTTATTGGAAATCATACATACCGATGTGTGTGGTCCAATGAGTGTGGCGTCATGTGATGGTTATCGTTATGTTCTTACCTTCACGGATGACTTGAGTAGATATGGATATATCTATTTCATGAAACATAAGTCCGAAACTTTCGAGAAGTTTAAGGAGTTTCAAAGTGAGGTAGAGAATCAACGTAACAAGAAGATCAAATTTCTACGTTACGATCGTGGAGGTGAATATCTAAGTTCTGAGTTTGGCGAGCATTTAAAGAAGTCGGAATACTTTCACAATTGACACCGGGAACACCACAGTAATGGTGTGTCCGACGTAATCGAACTCTCTTAGATATGGTTCGTTCTATGATGTCACTTACAGATTTACGCTATCATTTTGGGGTTATGCATTAGAAAGCAAACGCATTCACTTTAAATAGGGCACCGTCTAAATCCGTTGAAACGACACCGTATGAATTATGGTTTGGGAAGAAACCTAAATTGTCGTTCCTTAAAGTTTGGGGATCTGAAGCCTATGTAAAGAAGTTACAGCGGACAAGCTTGAACCCAAAGCGAAAAATGCGTCTTCATAGGATACGAAGGAAACTATTGGGTATACCTTCTATCATAGATCCGAAGGCAAAACATTCGTTGCTAAGAATGGATCCTTTCTAGAGAAGAATTTCTCTCGAAAGAAGTGACTGAAGGAAAGTAGAACTCGGAGGTTGTTGAACCTTCTCTCGAAATTGCGGTAGCGCAGCACGGAAAAAGTTCTGTGGTGCTGCACCAATAAGGGAGGAAGCTAATGATGATGATCATGAAACTTGTTGAAGTTGCTCTGAGCCTCGGAGGTCAACGAGAACTCGTACCACTCCAGTTGGTATGATTCCGTTATGAATGTCATGGTGGTGGACACCGATGACCCGAGACATATGAGGAAGCGATGATGAGCCAGATTCCAATAAATGGCAAGAAGCCATGAAATCCGAGATTGGATCCATGTCGAAAACCAAGTATGGACTTTGGTGGACTTACGGATGGCGGAAGGCTGTCGAGAACAAATGGATTTTCAAGAAGAAAGCAGATCTTTGATGGTAATGTTCTTGTCTATAAAGCTCGACTTGTCGCAAAAGGGTTTCGACAAATTCAAGGAGTTGACTACGATGAGACTTTCTCACGATGCGAAGCTAAAAGTCTGTGAGGATTATGTTAGCAATCGCTGCATATTATGATTATGAAATATGGCAGATGGATGTCAAAACAGCATTCCTCAATGGAGACATTGATGAAGAGTTGTATATGATGCAACCCAAAGGTTTTGTCGATCCTATAGATGCTAACAAGGTATGCAAACTTCAACGGTCCATCTATGGATTGAAGCAAGCATCCCGAAGTTGGAATCAACGTTTTGATAAGGTAATCAAAAGTTTTGGTTTTATACAAACTTATGGAGAAGCTTGTATTTACAAGAAAGTGAGTGGGAGCTCTGCATTCTTAATCTTGTATGTGGATGACATATTGTTGATTGGGAATGATGTAGACCTTCTTAATAGTGTCAAGGAATATTTGAATAATAGTTTTCAATGAAGGATCTTGGCGAGCAGCTTACATATTAGGCATAAAGATTTATAGAGATAGATCGAAGCCTTGAAATATCATTGTCAAAGTACATATTTGGACAAAGTTCTAAAGAGATTTGGAATGGAAGAAAGCAAGAAAGGGTTCTTGCCCATGTTGCTAATCGACCTTGAGTAAAACTCAAAGTCCGACATCGCAGAAGATAGAGAAAGGATGAGTAAGACTCCTATGCCTCAGCCATAGGATCTCTAATGTATGCCATGCTATGTACTAGACCCGACATTGCATATCTTGTTAGTTTAACTAGCAGATATCAAAGTGATCCGAGAGTGGATCATTGGACGTGATCAAAAACATCCTTAAGTACTTGAGAAGAACTAAGGATATGGTTCTTTCTTATGGAGGTGATGAAGCTCGTTGTTAATGGTTACACGATGCTAGTTGGAACACCGATCCGGATGATTCTAAATCACAATCCGGATCGTATTTATTTTGAATGGTGCAGCGATTTGGAGGTGCAAAGCAAAGCGTTGTGGCGAGATCTTCAACTGAATCGGAATACATGGCTGCTTGAGGCTTCACAAGCGATATGGATGAAAGAGTTCATTACAGCTGGGTGTGGTTCCAAGTCTTGGACCCAATGTCTATCTACTGTGATAACATGGGCGCCATAGCCAATGCGCAAGAACCAAGGTCACACAAGAAGTGAAGCATATCAAGCTGCGTTTTCACGCTATTCGAGAACATATCCAGGATGGGGATATAAAGATTTGCAAAGTACACACAGATCTGAATGTGGCGGATCCGTTGACTAAACCTCTCCCGAGGGCAAAACATGACCAACACCAAACTGCCATGGGTGTTCGGGATATTACCATGTAATCTAGATTAGATGACTCTAGTGCAAGTGGGAGACTGTTGGAGATATGCCCTAGAGGCAATAATAAATGTAGTTATTATTATATCTTTGTGTTTATGATAAATGTTTACATTCATGCTATAATAGTATTAACAAGGAAACCATTAATACTTGTGTGATTTGTAAACTTAATTTGAAGTCCCTAGTATAGCCTCTATACTACACTAGCTTGTTGGTTGATTAATGATTGTGGTTTCCATATCATGAACATTGAGATGTTATCAACAACAAGATCATATCGTTAGGAGAATGATATGGTGGACATACTCCTATAGATAAGCGTAGCATAAAGATCAAGTCATTTCATTAGTTCAATTGCTATATGCTTTCTGATACATAGTAACCTAATTCCTTCGACCATGAGATCATGCATATCACCTTTACCGGATGGATGCTTTGATGACATCAAACACCACACCGTGAATCGGGTGGCTATAAAGGTGGCATTAAGTGTTCGGAAAGTATTGGTTGAAACACATGGATCAAGAGTGGATTTGTCCATCCACATGACGGATAGATATACTGGGCCCTCTCGGTGGAATGTCATCCAATTAGCTTGCAAGCATGTGACTTGGTCACAAGGGATCACATATCACGGAACGAAAAGAGTACTTATCAAGAACGAGGTTGAACTAGGTATGCGAGATACCGACGATCATAACCTCGGGTAAGTAACATATCGTGAGACAAAGGGAAATTGGTATCGTATGTAAGTGGTTCATTCGATCGCAAAGTAATCGTGAGAAATATGTAGAGCCATATGAATTTCCAGATTCCTCTATTGGTTATTGTTCGAGAAGTGTCTCGATCATGTCCGCATAATTCACGAACCGTAGGGAGACACACTTAAGGATTCGACGTTGTTTGAGTAGTTATGGTATTATGAGAAAGAGACCGAATGTTGTTCGAGTCTCGGATGGGATCCGGGATATCACGAGGTGATCCGGAATGGTCCGAGAATAAGATTCATATAAGGAAAGTCCCGTTTGAGTTCGGGAATGATTCCGTGTTTTCATCGGAATGTTCTAGAAGGTTCGGA
Organism: Avena longiglumis; assembly: GCA_030063025.1. Classification (NCBI taxonomy): domain Eukaryota; kingdom Viridiplantae; phylum Streptophyta; class Magnoliopsida; order Poales; family Poaceae; genus Avena; species Avena longiglumis. Next base: position 185,980,864 of record CP125978.1, read on the forward strand.
TTGTCCCAAGACCGGGGAAGGGTACATGAATGTGTCATTGCTCATTGAATGATTGCATCATGTACTAAGTGTTCTTGCTGTCCCAAATAAAGGATTAAATTGAATCCTAAAAGAAAAGTCAAATGTCGCTTTGAAAGTCAAACCGCCAAAACAAGAAACTGGGAAACAAGCAAGAGGAGTTGGAACCAACCGAGGAGGAGTTGGACTCCTCCAGCCGCGCCAGCCCTAGGCAGTTGAGGAGGGACTCCTCCCTCCCTGGCTCGCCAAGGACCCCCCTCCCATAGAAGGAGGGGCAGGGCTCCTCCCATAGACACATAACGTTCTACTCTAGATCTCCGGTTTAGAGCCGTTTTGGTTTAGAGCTTCTAATTGCTTTAGCCATCGGTTTAGAGCCTTCTAATTGGTTGAGAGCCTTCTAATTGGTGTGTCTAATTACTAGACCACTAATAGCCTCTCTCATAAGCTCCACCATACTACGGCCATGGCTTAGCCTGGATCTCCCTCTACTTCGGTACCACGCCGTTGTCTTTGCCGGAATCGCGAGGAGAGTGCTACAACCTCCATTTTCTTTGGAACAAGGGAGAGGAAGGTCTTCACGAAAATTTAACGTGTGACCGATCGCGGAGCGCTGCCGAAGCATACGCTGGAAGGATCGTCTACACGATCTTGAGATCGGAAGAGTGCGACTACATCACCCACGAGAATCCGATCTCGTTAAGCGCTGGAATCTTCGAGGGTAAGTTATACCATCGACTCGTTGCTACAATCTAGTAGATAGATCTTGGCTTGTTTGTTTGTATGCGATAGAAAATTTTGTTTTCCATGCTGAACCCCTACATGATTGATCGTGCCGAAGCCATCACCATGACGATCTGGTAATATCGATCGAGCATATATCTGAAACCTTACCTCGCCAATTCAAGTGTAACAAGAGTATAGCCCAACCTACCATTGACCAAGTCCGGATAGTGCGAATACCCGATGTATTTCGGATGTTTTGCCAGTATGCCCCGGATCGGGATATCGAGTTTATCATTGAACTAATCCGGAGCAGGACCCATAGCCCGGAGACCCTATAGTATGAACCCGTCGAACTAGAAGAATTGAAGAAGCAAGCTGGATTCCATGTTGGAAATCGGATTGATTCAACCAAGTGCGTTCCATGGAGATCACTGTCTTGTTTGTGGACAAGAAGGATGGAGGTAACCGTTTGTGTCGGATTATCGAAAGTTGAATGATGTCACCATCAAGAACAAGTACCCCTTGCCCAAGATAGAAGATTTGTTTGATCAGTTGATGTGCCCAGGTGTTTTCTAAGACTGATCTTAGAACTGGCTATCATCAACTCAAAATTCGTGCAGAGGATATTCCAAAGACTTCCTTTACCACCAGATATGGATTGTATGAGTATAAAGTCATGTCTTTTGGATTAACCAATGCCCCCGCTTATTTCATGAACCTCATGAATAAGATTTTTATGGACTTCCTGGATAAGCTTGTCGTTGTTTTCATAGATGACATTCTGATTTATTCCAAATTAGAAGAAGAACATGAGCTACACCTAAGGACCATTCTTGGAACCCTTAGAGAGAATCATCTGTATGCAAAGTTTAGCAAATGTGAATTCTGGTTACAGGAAGTACGATTCCTCGGTCACATTGTATCGGTAGGAATTGCGTTGACCCTGTAAAGTGAAAGATGTAGAAGATTGGCAAGCCCCAACCACTCAAACCCAAGTTCGTGCTTTTCTCGGATTGGCGGGATATTACCGCAAATTTGTAGAAGGATTCTCTAGTATCGCCAGACCCATTACCCAATTGCTGAAGAAGGACAAGAAGTTTGAATGGACCGACAAATGTGAAGCGAGTTTTCAAGAACTCAAAAGGAGATTGATTTCAGCCCCAATCTTGATTATGCCGAATATCACGAAGCCCTTCGATGTGTATTGTGACGCATCCAAGATTGGTCTCGGATGTGTGCTAAGGCAAGAAGGAAAAGTTATATCTTATCTATTGCGACAATTGAAGCAACATGAACAAAATTACCCAACCCATGACCTCGAACTCGCAGCCGTAGTTCTAGCCCTGAAGACATGGAGACATTACCTGATGGGAAACCGTTGTGAGTTTTATTCGGATCACAAGAGCCTAAAGTATATATTCACTCAGAAGGAGCTGAATATGAGGCAGAGAAGATGGATTGAGCTAATCAAGGATTACGACCTGGACATTCACTATCACCCTGGTAAAGCCAACGTGGTAGCCGATGCCCTTAGTAGATTGTGCCGTGCGCTGAACTCCATGATTTTGAAGGAGCAACCAAGTTTGCACAAAGATATGGAAGATTTTGAATGGAATTAGTAAGTGAAGAATTTTTGGCTAGCATAGAACTTCAGCCCACTTTGATCGGTCAGTTAAAGAGGCGCGGAAGAAATGCGATGTCAGAATCAAGCGTCGTGTCAGTGCAAGGTACCGATTCACAGGACGAAGAGGAGTTTTGTGGTACAAAGGGCGCCTTTGTGTACCAAGCAGATTCTGAGTTGAAAGAAGTCATCTTGAAGGAGGCTCATGATACTCTTTATTCTATCCATCCGGAGGAACTAAGATGTATCAAGATTTGAAAGAGAAATTTTGGTGGCATAAGATGAAGAGAAATCGGAAGCTATATCGCCAAGTGTGATATATGTCGGTAGTCAAGGTTTGGACATCAAAGACCCGCAGGATTGTTGCAACCTTTGCAAATTCCGGAATGGAAATGGGATTCTATAGGAATGGACTTTATCACTGGACTACCTACTTCTAGTAGGGGAAATGACTCTATCTGGGTCATAGTGGACAGATTGTCCAAAGTTGCCCATTTCTTACCCGTCAAAACCACCTATCAGAGTTCGAAGCTAGCGGAGTTGTACATCGCTAGAATCGTTAGTTGCATGGAGTCCCCAAGAACATCGTATTGGATCGAGGAACTCAGTTTACCTCGAGATTCTGGAAGAAAGTCCAAGAAGGTTTAGGAAACCGCCTAGATTTCAGTACCGCGTATCACCCTCAGACCGATGGACAAACGGAGCGAGTAAATCAAATACTCGAAGATATGCTTAGAGCATGTGTGCTAGAATATGGATCCAAGTGGGAAGACCGCATGCAGGTTTGCAGAATTTTACTACAACAACAGTTACCAAGCCGGTTTGCAAATGGCCCCATTTGAATTATATGCGGAAGGAAGTCGCACCCTTTGAACTGGTCGGAAGTAGGAGAGTCAATTTTTGACCCGACATCCTACGAAGAAGAAGGTTCACAAGATTCGTGAGCACCTCAAGACAGCCCAATCCGACGGAAGAGTTCGCCGACAAGAGACGTAGAGACCTCACCTTCAACATAGGAGATTTTGTTTATCTAAAAGTGTCGCCATTGAAGGAATACATCGTTTCCAACTCAAGGAAAGTTAGCCCCATATATCGGACCTTTCAAAATTTTGAACCGTTGAGGAGAGGTATCGTATCAATTGGAACTACGAAGAGATGTCGGTGTGCACGTGTTCCATATCTCGTTACTTCGCAAGTGTCTCGAAGTCCCCGAGAAGACCGAAGTGTTCAAGAATATCGATCACCGGACCATAGAGATCAACGATGACCTGACCTATCCCGAAGTACCCATCCATATATTGGAAGAAGCCTTTCGAACTACCAGAACTAGAAGCATCAAGTTTCTCAAGATTCAGTGGAGCAACCACACAGAAGAGGAAGCTACCTGGGAACGCGAAGATCACATCAGGACGGAGTTTCCCGATCTCTTCAAATCCTAGGTAATCTTTTCGTCCTTTTCAAATCTCGGGATGAGATTTTGTTTAAGGGGGGAAGGTTTGTAACATCCCAAAAATACCAAACTTAGATCATCAAATTCTAATCCTCACATTTAGGGTTAACAAAAACTTTTCTAAATAAAATTATGAATGCATGCATATGTGTATGCATTGATTTTGAATTCTTTTAAAACCACCTTGTTTGTGTGACCCATTGCTTGTAAAATGTTTCTTAGGTGAAATAAACATCATCTAAAACATTTCCCACACTTTTCCTAAAGACAAGTAAATCAAAACAAATATATTAAGTGAATGGTCATTTTGACCAATTTAACTCCCATACCTAATTTGGCTGTCTCAAACTTTCGAAACCTAACAGAAACTTTTCTGGATCTTTGCACCCCTTGAATGTACTCATAACAAGGTATCAAGGCCCACTTTGTGATCATCCAGAAACTTTCAAATGCATAGTTTAAATGACAATTCAAAATTGAATCTTCTTCATATGGGAAGATCCCACTTTTTCAAAAACCACTCAAACAAGCTCAACTTTCAAAACCCAAGCATCTGCAGACTCACCAGCACCAATCTAGAAAACCCACCAAAACTCATTTCAAAATTCCAAACTTGATTTCATGCGGCCATTTCATCAAACAGGTTGCAGACACAAAGCAAACAAAACATAAAACACTATAGTGTGTAGTGATTCTTGCCTAACTTGTTCCCTAGTTAGCTCACACACAACCCAATAGATCATCTAGAAAGATTAGCCCAACACTAGCACTCCTGTGAGCTTGCCATTGCCATTAATGGTGAACAGCCGAGCACCTCAATACCACCCCATAGTCGACGGAAGCTAGAGGAAGAAATAGCCATACAACCTTATGCAGGAGGCGGTCCACGTACACCGCAACGCTGTCCCGGCCTCGGCGTTGCCAAGCTCGACCACGCGCACAAGCCGCGCCGACCATGCCGGCGTGCGCGAGCGCCACCCTCGACCATCGTCCCACGCACGCCGCGCCCTCACGCGTGCACACACGATCACCACCGACCCGAGACCACGGACATCCCGTTTTCCGCCCCGTACAGCCACCGCCGCCGAAGACGCCGCCTCTGCCAGAGAACCGCCGTTCAGACCAAACCACACGCCCCATGCCTCGCGACCATGTCATTGAGCATCGCCAGAGACCAGCACCGTCCCTACCTTGCGCATGCCATTAGCCGTATGCGTCGCCTTGACGAGCTCACCGTCGCCGGCCGGTCCACTCGCCGACTATAAATAAAGGCCACCCCACGATTTCTTCACACCATCTCACTCCCTCCCTCATTGACCGTGCCACACGTTCTCGAGCAAGCGAGCACCACCTCGCCGAATTTCACTGGAGCACGCCGCTGGAGAAGAAAGAGCCAGCGATTGGAGCGCCCCGAGAAGCCACCGGTACGGAGGTTCGCCGTCGTCGACTTCATCGTTTTCCGCCTCGTACCGACCCTCGCCCGTGCCGGTGATCCCCTAGCACCCCTCAGCGCGCTAGGTTTCGTTCTCGCCGAGTTGTCTCGCGTCGGCGATGACCCTCGGCCGTTGGATTAGAACTAGATCGAGCGATCCACGTTGCCCATACCGCCCAGCCCCATGTCAGCGGCGGTGGGGACACCCACTTAAGCATCCAGCAGCACCTTTAGCAGGCCGGACCGTTAGAATTTCCCGCGCAAGCCCGGTGATTCAAATTAAACTTTTTCTATTTCAATTCAAACACACTTTTGTACCCAACTTCAAAAATCAACCCAGATTGATTCAGTGCACCAAATTGGATGAAACCAATTTTGTTGGAAAGGTCTGTGAATGCTGAATCCAAGCCCGTTGGATTCAAGTAAATTTGGATCTGTAGATCACCCATAGTAAAAATAACAAGGCAGAAGCTTTTCTGCATTCAAACATTTTTCAAATTTAAACCATAAAAGCTTTTGAGTTAATTCCAACTCTCAAAAATCACATTTAACCATACCTTTCAGAATATATAAAAATATATAGGTTTACTTGCAGAAATAATGTTTAAGTAATAAAAGAATGCTTCATAAGCATTTCTAGCCACTTTAATTAATTAAAATAAAAGGGTAAAACCTTATTAAATTGTGACACCACTTTAAATCACATTCCCATGGACTACAATATGTGGTGATGACATGTGTCAACATGATCCCATATTTGGTTTGGAGAATATTAAATCTTAAGTAGTTTTTCAATGAGTAGAAATTACTTTTCTAAAAATAAAAGGAATCAAATCAAGCCTTAACCTTGTAAGGTTAGAGATGATGCTAGATCATCTATAGGACCCTTGTGTGTGATGATTGCAAGTAGTTAAGTATTGTTTGGTGATTGTGTACCTCGTATTTATTCATAGACGCTAGTACCGACCAAGGCTACGGGGAGGAAGGAGGATACTACGAAGAAGCCGAGGAGAACTTCAACCACTGCTCTGCAGAAAGCTTATATTGACACGATGCAAGCTGATACTATATTGATGCAAGTTAACCCTTGCCAGATACCCTACTGATGCCACAAACCCATACTTGTGATATGACTACTATATGCCTTAAGCATATGTGATCATACCCATTTGATAAACCAATCCTAGTTTTACTTGCAAGCTTCTTATTTTATTTCTTTATCAAAGCTTACTTAGAGTTTACTTAAGTGACTAGTAGATTTTGGAAAGATGCTGAAGGTTGCCTAAAGAGCAAAAAAATTGGCCTAAGCTAGAAACCTTGATATCAGCCTAAGATATAAGGTTGGACTTAGTTGAAACTCCACTAGTTACCACCCCTCATCATTACTACCCCACCTGTAGATGCTAGTGCTAAGCATAAAACTTGATCAACTTTTAGATGGGAATACTTGGTGGAAAAATGGTTATGAAAACCTTGGAATGATGGATCATTCTATTGAAATGTTTTGGACATGTGTTTCCAAACACTTGATGATTTTGGTGATGAAAATGTTGAGGCATGAGCCTTAGCCCTTTATAAAACTGATGGTTGTCTGGATGCGATACCATTCCAATTTTATCGTACAACCACAATACCCGAATATTGGGTAGGGCTTGACTAAAAACTTATATACCTTATTATTAGTTCCCTCACGGCCAAGGTCTGAGCTGAGGTTACCTTGTGAAGATTGTCCACCTGTACAGTACCCAAGATGACAGCTGGTCATGGTTGGGAGGCCAAACTCACAGGAGAGGTGCTTATACTAGGGCGTGTAATTGAAAGGTTAGGATTGATTATCCGCATACTGAGTTTGGTGAATTCAGGATTTGTTCCTGACGGATGTATCGAATGTTGTGGTGAAAGTGTACAATCTCTGCAGAGTGTCAAACTATTGAATAGCGCGTCATGATTATGGACAGATTGGGTAATATCTGTTCCCCGTCGGACTTTTCAAAATGACTTGTGAAATGAATTGAGACTTTGACTTGACCACAACGGAGTTGTGACCTGAAATACAAGTTCCCACTTAGGAGTTATAAAATTATGACTAGCTTCAGAACCTAGTAGAGATAAATCTGGCTTTTGCAAAACAACCCTAGAGCCTAGTGTCCTATTATCCAAAAAAACCCTTTTCCTGTTAGTATTAGTTTGCGAGTACTTAAAGAGTACTCATGGCTTCGTCCCTGGCTATTCCCATGGCCAGACTATAAAGAGGAGTACCTAGAAGATGGACCCCAGGAAGGTTACGACAACTAGGATCATCTCCCATCGTCAGCATTTCCTATGACCCCGAAGATGGAGCTTCGCCTACGCTACCGTTATTATTACTTATTCCGCTGCTTGATGTTGTATTAAGAACTGGATCATGAGATCCTTATTTGTGTAAGAAATTATGTATCGTTTGTAATGGATGAAGTACTATGTATCCAATTCTGTTATGTCTCGCAAAAATGGTAATCCTGGGATTGCGATGTATGGCATAACAGGCATCTAGGATTGAAAAATCCGGGTGTTGACAGAGAACGGGGTCCAAACTACTTTATTAAACCAAACAAAACAACCTAAGCAAAGCAAACGAAAACTAAGACGCTCCAATGACAACACAACTGTGCATGAAACAATAAAAACAAAGTGTCTAGACAGACCTGATCTTTTTATTGATGAAGAAGGGGATGCCTTGGGCATCCCCAAGCTTTGATGCTTGTACCTCTTGGATATTTCTTGGGGTGACACCATGGTGGAATCCCCAAGATTGAATTTTCCATTCTTCATCTCATTGCATCATTCTCTCTACACCTGAAATTTTTCCTTCATACAAAACTTCACACAATCTTCATTAGCAACATTAATGTATTCAAAAGATATTAGACCCCTGGCAAAGCTTTAGAACAGCAAGGATTTTCACTAAAAACACAAGCTACTGTATTAACTCCTTCAAAAATCTCAATTCACCTAAAGAGAACTCAAAAAGGAATCAATAAGAAGCAAATGCAAATAATTGCAGAAATCTGTCAAAATAGACCAGCAGGTAGAAACCGATTTTTTCGAAAATATTCTGTTGCTCAAATAAAAAAGTGTTGATCTAACGAAAGTTAGCTAACATACTGGGGCATTTATTAGTAAATTTGCAGCTCAAGACGAGTTACAGAGACTCCTCATGATTTTTTTTGGTGGAGGATAGAAATCTGTTTCGGGACAGCAACTCCCCAAATCTTACTTTCCTCTCATTAGAGGTCATTATTGGCACAAAAAGCAAACAAAAAGGATAAGGAGAGGTCATTACTGAAGTAATAACTTCCAAGACTCAAGGAAACTCTTGGGTTATCTCCCAACAAGTAGTTTTCTTTAACGCCTTTATGTTAGGCATGATAGTTTGAGAAGATGCTCTCATAAGAACTATGAGTTGGAGTAAAAGAGAGCATCAAGAAGCAAATTCAGAACACATTTGAGTCTAACCCACTTCCTATTTATAGTAATCTTGTAAGAAAATAAATCAAATAAGCACATAGTAACAAGAGTGGGTAGATAACATAAGAGCAACTTCAAAACTTTCAGCCATAGAGAGGTGTTTCAGTACCATGAAAAATTCTACAACCATACTTTCCTCTCTCATAATAATTTTGAGTAGCATCATGAATAAACTCAAAAATATAGCTATCACATAAAGCATGCTTTTCATGATCTACAAACACATAATTTCTATCAAGATCAAAAATAGTGGGATTAAAACCTTCATAGGTTTTACCCAAAGTAGATATTTCAAAAGGATCCACAAGAACATAACATTCATCCTCCTTTGGTAAGCATGGGGGACAATCAAATAATGTAAGGGATAAAGAGTTACTCTCATTATAAGGTAGGCATGGGTAGATAATCCATTCTTCCTCCTTTTGTTCATCACTCTCCTTTTTTTAATCTAATGAGCTTACAGTTTCAACAATTTCTTCTTTCATAGGCTCCTGCAATGCATTGGACTCTTCCATTTTTGGAAAGCATCTATTAAAATATTCAAGATTATAGCTATTTTCTTCCTTATAATTATCAAAGCAAAATTTAAGTATCTCAAAAACCTCATGTTCATAAGGTGCATCATCAGTATTTTCAAGCAAACTGGCAAGTTCAAAAGCACCCTTGAAGGAAATAAATTCTTCAATTTGTTCCACATCATCAAAATCATAATTTCCTTTAACATAAGAAGATATGATAACATTGTCATTATACTCACATTGAAAGGGTAGGTGTTTATACCTCCTGCAGCAGGAAGCTTTATCAAAGCAATAAGTAACATTATAAATAGAGCACACGTCTCTAGGAATAGTATTCAACTTATCAATTTGTTCCCATAGGTGTTTCCATTTTTGTGACAAACGGTGTTCCCTATAATAATACTTTTGTTCTTCTGTGAATCCACCTTGCCAATAAGAACTAGTTTCAAAGAAACCATCCATCGATAGAAAGCAGGACCAAGCAAGGCAATAATAGACCAGCAACTAGAGTAGGAACTAATTTTTTTTGTGTTTTTGAATAAAGAAAGCAAACCAAACTATACTAATTTTTTGGGTTTTTTGAAAAGAGGCAAACAAACCAAGCAAAAGAAACTAAGAAAACTAAAAAAAGTAAAGAGAAAGGAAGTGAAGGACTCCCCTTGTGAAGACGTCCTTAGCCTCCCCGGCAACGGTGCCAGAAAATAGCTGATGACGTGGAGGGAAGGTAAAATGCCAAAACCTCCCCGGCAATGGAGCCAGAAAACTTGTTGGCGCTTTGTTGACGTGGGAGTTTCTTCTTCTTTGTTCCCCGCAGCCTTGAAAACTTGTTGATGGTGTCGACGTGGGCACTAGTTGGAAACCCCAAGAGCAAGGTGTGATGAGCACGGTGACAAGTCTTCCCTTAGTAGAGACCGAGGTTATCGAACTAGAAGGAGAAAGGAACGTCCTGCAGTGTTGCAAGCAGCGGAGACCTGCACAACACAAACTCAAGACTTTGCCCCAACGAATCGGTGAGGTTGTCAAGCCCGGTTTCTTTGTAACAAATGATTAAATGTCGGTCACGGAAGGTAATGGTTTTACAAGTAAACAAATAGATGGAAGATTTATCAATGGTAAAAGATTGGACAGGGTCCATAGTTCACTAGAGGTGCTCTCCTTAGATAAACAACATGGCATGAAGGGTAAACAAATTACAACAGGCAATTGGCGAGGCGAGCAAGGCATAACAATGTAATTACTAGTCAAAAGATCCTATGAGATTCGATTGGGCAATACAACAAGATACATAGACCGCCATCCAACTGCATCTATGACTAGAAGTCCACCTTGAGGTTATCATCGAACCCCTCCGAGATTAAGTTGCGAGCAACAGACAATTGCTTTAAGCAAAGTGTGTAAGGTAAACAGTCCACATGTTCCATGAACAAGAGACCGTTGTTTTCTCCCTAGTAGCAACATCACATCTACAACCGAAGAGATTATTGTCACTTCCCTTGATAACTAGAGGCATGAACCCACTATCGAGCATAAATACCCCCTCTTGGAGTCACTAGCAACTACTTGGCCAAGATAGCTACTAACAACGGAGATCATGCAAGATCACAAACAACACAGACATGATAGAATCATAAAGACAAAACCATTAATCAAACCAACATAATAATCTCAATATCCATCGGATCCCCGCAAACACAACATGCATGATTACAAATATATTAGATCTTGATCATGAATGGATCTCACAAGATCTATACATAAAAGCACAAAGGAGGAGATACAACCATCTAGCTACTACATGGACTCATAGTCCAAGGTGGAACTACTCATGCATCATACTGGAGAGAAGGCCTCCGAATGATCTCTCCTGGCGGTCTTGGAAAGAACTTGATACCCTCCCGCCCTCCCCGATCTAGGGACGATGGTGGCAGCTGCTCTGAGCAGTTTCGTGGATATTTGATCGGGTCTTAGGATTTCATCGGGGCTTCTTATAGAAGGGGAGGCGAAGAGGCGCAGGGGCACACCCTCCAGGCAGGCCCACCACAGCTGCGCCTAGGGGTTTGGATGCCCGCACACTTCCTCGTCTCCCCTCTGGACTTCTTGTTCCCCACGGAGTAATTGACTTTGACGTTTGTCCGTCAATTCGAGAATATTTCTTTACTAACTTTCGAAACCAAAATAGCGAAAAACAGGCATCACTGTGGCAACTTGTTAATAGGTTAGTACCAGAAAACATATAAAAGCACCTCAAAGTGTAGACAAGCAAAGCAAAGTAGATACAAAACAAGCATGGAGCATCAAAATTATAGATCGTTTCGACGTCGTTGCTTAACAATTAAGCTCCTTGGATTGGACTAATGCAATAAGCTCGATGGTTCCTGTTATCCTCAAGTTAAACTAGTTTCCCATTGATATCCCCGTGTCACTCAAGGGTTGCTGGTCTGCTAGCAAACAAGATCTTATCTATGTAGAACAAAGCATCAAGTTGTATGGGCCCTTAATTGGGCAACAGGCATTAAGCATCCCAGAGAGAGTCAAGCACACATATTATAACAATTAGAATTAACCACAAACTTGATGGAAATTGTGTAGGCACATCACATCTCACCAATCCCCTACATCTCCCACGCCCAAGGGAACTTACTCACACATGAGAGAAGAAAGCATCATCAATATAATTAAATAAAGGGAGTTCTTATCGATATTACCGTGGAGATCCACAATAGGAAATAGGAACAAATCCAACACAATTCAAGATAGGAAGAACAATCTCAAACCCTAATCTTGCAAAATGGAGACCTCTCTCTATATATCTCAAGTACAAGTAATGGCTATGGAGGTGTGGTGGCTAGGAGATCGAAGATCGTGGAGCGAGATGAAGAACTTCTTCCCCTTCTTCTCCAGATCCCTTCTCTCTCCCTTCTGGATGGTATGGCGGCTCGTGTGTTCTATTTTCTACCTTGGCCTCTTCATGAAAGTTGTCCCTTTTAATAAGACGAAGGAGATGGCAACTATACGACGGCAACTATATGGCGGTGGCCCGTATAGTTAGTCATTAAACTTGCAGCGAATTCCCCTCGATTGCTTCCAAAAAGGGACTTGCTTGTTTTCGCCTGAATATTGTGTTTTTGCTTTTAAATCCCTCTATTGATGTCCAGATCCTAAAACACATATTAAAAACCAAGTTTTATTTTCTACCGAAGTATTAGCGTTAGGTAAAGCGGGAAAACCATCAAATCCAAACGAAAACCATTGATAGAAGCCATAAAAAATGTGTAGAATCTCACAGCTATCAGCGATCGCGCGGGGGGGAGCATGGATTTAGAATCCGCGTCCCCACCATCGGGCGCAGCTGTAAACTTCTCAAGAAGAGGCAGCATCATGCCCGCCATCTAATACTCCTGCGAATCAAGAAAAAGGGAGAGATGAGTCAAAGATTATCAATGAGGACACTCAAAAATGCATTACATGCAACAACAAGATTCACCTAAGGAACTTCCTTCTTGTCATGAAAGGGGGAAGTCAGAGACTTCCTCGATAGCTCCTCGTCAGCTTTATGCCTCAGCATAGGTCGAAGTTCCCGATCGAGGTCGGCCGAGGACATCTCCTCCGCCAAAACTCTCATCGGGTCGCTGGCGCTGGAGTACAAGAACATCGGATGCGCCCTCGCTTGGAGAGGTTACACTCGATGCTTAAGGAAAGTGCAGATGATATCGACCCCACAGACCTCCTTGCCCCGCACCAGCTGGAGCTCTTCCACCCGCCGGTACAGCTTCTCCACCTCCGTGGCTTCACCGTCCATGATATCATTTGACCATTAGAGCTTTCGGGATATCACCTTGCTGGAGTCAAAGGGGGCCAACCCGTAGTGTTGGCCATCGAGCTTTATGTCGCGAATGTAGAACCATTTGTTCCGCCATTGCTGGACGGACTTGCAGAGATAGAAGGAGAAGAATTGGATGGTGGGGCGGATAGAAATCTCGCGCCCACCCAGTGGATAGACGCCACCGGTACCAGACCGCCTCTTCAGAAAATATAGTTTTTTGAAGAGGCCGAAGTGTGGCTCGATGCCGAGCCATTACTCGTAGAGCGTGATAAAACACACGATGTGGAGAAGACAATTGGGCGACAACTGGTGGAGTTGTAGCCCATAAAGGAAAAGAAGCCCACAAAGAAATTCGTGGGAAGGCAAAGAAAGACCATGAACAACAAAGGCATATAACATAACTCGAAACCCTTCGGGTGGGTTCGGAATTACCTTTTCCTTCGGAAGGAGGGCGTCGTTATTGTTCTTGGAGATGAGAACAACCTCACGCATCTTGCGCAGGTCCGCATCCCTCATTTGTGTGCGCCCCTACCCACCATCGGTGACACAACTGGCGGTTGAGGCCTTCTTGGTAGCGCCAACGGCGCTTGTCCTTGCAGCAGCGGAGGAGGAGGACTTCTTGGATTTTACCATCTTGGTGGTGCGGCGCGCAGTGTGATGAGCACGAAGGAAAGAGGAAGGAAAGACACGCATGACGTCCAGTGCGTAATTAGAGCGATCTCTGGGAATGGTAGAAGCAGAGGAGATGAAAGCAAATAGCAAAGGGGATAATTACTTTGATCCCTTCATAGTTAAAAAGGACGAAGAAGATGAAGCGGAGCCGTTGATTCAGAAGAACTAACATGTATCCATCATCGCACCATATACGTGTCACGAGCCGCCTAAACCGTCGCGAGCACTTTGTCCACTGTGCACGGAAATCGAGGAGACGTCATAATTATTGCAAAAATTACACGTGAATAGTCAAATCCAGGTCAGAATGTGGGACTCACGGTCGCTCATCACCTCTCTACCTACCATGACGTTTTAGTTTACGGACATCATTAATGGCGTCATCAAAGCAAAGGTAGCAACGACTAGAAACTTTCGACTAAACAAAGTACTCGAGTCTACGACTCAACCAACTACTCATGGGCTACTCCTATCAGGAGCGCTGACCGCGCACCTGAGAAATTAACATGGTGGAAATACTTCTTCGAAGAAATCTTCGAGTCCTTCATCAAGTCTGCGACTCCACTATGGACTTGAGAGATACTCCCATAGGGAGCGCTGATTGAGCATTCAAAAACCTCTGACGTTCATGACATCCGCAGATTTAAAGTCTCCGCTCGAGTCTACGACTGAACAGACACTCGAGGGCTACTCCCATAGGGAGCGCTGGTCGTGCACCCTATGAACTATTCGGATGAGATCCTCCGGATCACATGTGACAAAAAAACAAATATATTTGGCAACTTTGCCCGAACTAACGCTGAGAGAGATACCGCCTCCTTAGTCACCCGAAACACCTCCGCGGTGATAAAATTTCATATGTTGTGTCTGCGATGCAAATATAAGACCTATAGATATCATATAATGGCCTAGTATCCCACCTGACTGCGCTCTGCCATTAACATACCGTGTTAGCAGGCACGATGAAAATCCCGATGGACGCGTTGGGTACTCAACTTAAAACACTGGAATTCGACTCCTGTAAGACCTCAACGGCCTGAGCCGAATTACGCCAGCATTGTTCTGGATTCAAGTCCGGGGACTCGAGTCTGAAGTAGATCGTGTTGTTTTTTCCAATGATACTTAACTGACCTGATCTGTCGGGTGAGTCAGGCACACATATCAACAATCCCTATGAACTAACATATACATCCGAAAACAGGTTCGGGTGAGAAGCACCCGAAAGACTATAGAGTCTCTAGTCGAATCTACGACTCAACTGAACACTCGGGGGCTACTAACATAGATATACCGTACGGTTACCTTGCATTGGTATACCTGGTCCATCCCAAGAAGGACCACGTGAAGACTTGCTGCCCAAGGAGACTCCGGATAGCCCAAGCCTGGTAGAAGTTCGACTCCTTGAAGAACATGGCCAAGCTATAGATAGAATATTCAAGGGTGAAACTCTAAACTTGTAACCGACTCGACCTACCCCGAGACCTGGCCTCCCCATATAAAGGCCAGGAGGGCACGGCGAGGAGGATCTCTCGAACTCATACACACACCTCACACTAGATTGCATCTGCGCACCCCCTGTAACTTTCAGTTCCACCGTTAATTAAGAACAAACAAGCAGGAGTAGGGTTTTTCCTCGGAGGCCTGGTAAACCTCGTGTCCCCTTGCTGCGTATCTATTAACCGTCTCACGATCTCCAGCATCCCCATCTTCTCCAAAACACAAGTCCATAACAATGGGCATTGACGAGTCGAACCCTTATCACCATGATTATTTTGTTTAGAGATTTATGGGTAAATATCATGCAGATGTGCGCCTCATCTCTAAAAGTTTCAGTTACATCTTGTCTTGAATTAGATTAACTTGAGTGTGTTAGACAAGTATAGAACTTCTCAAACAAACAAAAACTTGCAACAAAGGAAAGATCCATGGGAGTTATGTTTACAATATATATATAAGAAAATGCGCGGATTTGTTGCCTATGGTGGTAACGGTGCATGGGGCCGCGACCATCAGATTGCATGTATATTTGCTCTCTTGATAACAATCTTCCAAACTTGGCCGATACCGTGGGCGACGGAGTGTACTCTCTGTTTATCCAAACCGTTTCGTTTTCCACTATGAGGCTACTGATTTCGTTTTTGCTGGCCTCTGTTTTGTTTTTTGAGCTATTGGTTGACGGCTACAAGTTGTAGAGACTCACACTAAATAAATAAGACCCTTGCTTAGTGTTATCTAGATCATCCGTTGGTATTCATTTTTGGTCGACAGTGGTATTCATTTTTTGGATAATGCATTTGTTGGTTTGTCAGTATGTGTAAATATTCACGGCGAACTGTTCGCCTTGTGATGGGCCATTGACCGTGCAATACTTTTACCCACGCTCGAGATATACTCAAAAACGAATACCGCGGGTGTCCTAGTACATTTAGTTGATAATATTTTATGGTTGTGCATTGTTCGAAGATCTCGTGGGACGGGCGTGATTTTGGGTCTAGTCGGGTACTGTGTGCGCATACATATCTGTATTCTAGCTTTCCTCCGAACGTGAATGCTCAGTAATAATTTTCTGCTAGCGGTACAGTCTAAAAACATAGAACGGATGAAGGATGGCAGCTCATCTATCGACATATTTTGTGAGCGGGTTTTGATTTGACGAAAAATATACTACGGTACACCCATTATAATTCTTTTAGGTACCAGTACAGAATTTCATTTATGCGTGTTTGAGGATGAAAAGTACCGAAAACAAATGCCAACATTGTAGTAGTTTGTTTGGTAAAAAATTGTAAACAAATGATAAAGATGTATTGAGAAACAAATATCAAAATAGATCGGTGGACGGGCGACAATACTGAAATTTTGAACTTAGCAAAGACAAGACAAGAGGGTTATAAAAATAAATAAGACCCAAACATCTACGGCCACGGCTCTCTACACTTGTTGACAAATGGTACTGTTGGAGTTGTATTATTCTTGTTACAAATTGGTATGGAGTAGTACTCCAACCGGACTTATCTGTAAAGCCACGTGGGGGGTTTTTTCCTACCTATATTAACACGTACCGGTGCACCCCAACGGGCACGCATCTTTCCCGCAACTCGACAACCAACATGGTATCCAGAGCCTCGTCTCTTCCCTTCTAGCCGCCGCCGACCCCCCTGGTTTTCTCCTCTCCGTCAGCCCTCCTTCTCCCCTCCAAAAATTCCCGAGAACATCTCCTCTCCATAGATCAAAGCCCCCTCTACCTATTCCCCACAAATTTCATCCAAAACAACACACAAAATCCCACCCTCCCCCAAACCCTAAATCGCCAGGAGCATGTCTTCCTCGACAATCCCGTCGTCGGCCTCCCTCGGGGCGCCCCCTACCACCAAATTGACCCGCGAGAATTTCCTCCTATGGCAGACCCAGGCTCTGCCTACTCTCCGTGGTGCCCGTTTCATGGGCATCCTTGATGGCTCTGATGTGGCGCCACCTCCGCAGATTGAAGCTGAAGATGCAAATCAAAAGAAGATCTCCATCCCCAACCCCGACTACGATGCTTGGGTCATCAAGGATCAACAGGTTATGAGCTACCTGGTGAATTCCCTCTCTGATGAGATGCTTCCCAATGTTTTTGGGCTTGTTCATGCCAAGGATGTATGGAGTACCCTCACCAGCCTCTACACCACCCAATCCAAAACAAGGGTCTCTACACTCCGTGGCGCCCTCACCAACACCAAAAAGCTCGACATGACTGCTACTCAGTTCCTGACAAAGATGAAGGGGTTTGCCTCGGAGCTTGCTTCTGCAGGAAAACCAATTGATGATGATGAGCTCAAGGATTACATCCTCAATGGTCTTGATGGTACCTTTAATCCCCTTGTTGCTTCCACTAATGCAAATCCTGCTACAACCCTCCCTGACATGTGCTCTCAGCTCTTATCCTATGAGTATCGCGAAAATATGCTCACCTGGTCAAAACAATGGTACTTTCACCTCCTCGTCAATGCGCTTCGTCGCCCTCCCCTCCCTATGGAGGCGCATCACCTAAACCACCCCTCATACCTTCTCCGCCCACCTATCATCCCACGCCACCACCCTACAACCCCCCATCTCAACCCTACAATCCCTCGCCACCAAACCCCTACCAACCACCATCCTACACCAATCCCCCATACACCACACCACCTCACCCACACTACTCCCCTCCCTCCTATGCGCCACCACCCTATTCCTATCCACCACAACCCTACCATCCCCCTCAACCATATCGCCCCCCTCCTCCTCCACCTCGGCCAGCTCGACCAGTGTCGCCGGATCGTCGCCCAAGGGGCGGCAAAAATAAAGGAAGAGTTGCCTCTCCTTGGCAGCCCGGTGTCTATTGTCAGATCTGCAAAAAGGAGGGTCATCCTGCCAACGACTGCTGGTGGCGTTATGGCGACGATGATGATGATGATACACCCAATGATCCCAAAGGTGCTTATGGTGTTGACACAAATTGGGTCATTGACACGGGGGCGACAAATCATGTTGCAGGACAGCTAACCAAGCTCCAGGTTCATGATGCATATCCAGGCCATGATCAAATCCACAACGCTAGTGGACAAGGTATGGCAATCGCTAATATTGGTCATTCAGTTTTGCACACCCCTAGTCATTCTATTCAACTCCGTAATATCTTACATGTTCCTAGCTCTTCCATGAATCTAGTTTCTGCTCATAAACTTACCTTAGACAATAATGCCTTTATTGAAATTCATCCATTTTTTTTCTTGATCAAGGACCAGGCCACACAGCAAATAATGTATAGAGGTCCATGTCGGGGTGGTCTCTATCCTCTTGTCCCTGCGTCAACGGGTCCCTCCAAGCATGCTTTGGTCACCATCAAGCCTTCCTCCTCTACATGGCATCGTCGTCTAGGTCATCCTTCGTCGTTTATTGTTCAGCAAATTCTTAGAAGAAACAATCTCCCTTATACCCCAGAAATAAACTCTTACATATGTGATTCATGTCAACTGGCTAAGAGTCACCAGCTCCCCTATCATGTTTCCACTAGTGTTTCCACTGTCCCTTTGGAACAGGTGTTTTCTGATGTTTGGGGTCCTGCTCCCTTGTCTTTAGGCAAACATGCGTACTATGTAAGCTTCATTGATGATTTTAGTAAATTTACATGGATTTATCTTCTCAAGAAGCGTTCTGATGTTTATCAAGTGTTTCTAAATTTTCAACAATTTGTTGAGCGCAAGTTTGATAGAAAAATCATTACCATGCAAACTGATTGGGATGGTGAATATGAAAAACTTAATGGTTTCTTCCAAAAGTGGGCATCACTCATCATGTTTCATGTCCTCATGCTCATCAACAAAATGGTTCTGAACGAAAACATCGTCATATTGTTGAAGTTGGTCTTGCCTTACTTGCCAACGCTTCTATGCCATTAAAATTTTGGGATGATGCCTTCCTAACAACCACCTTTCTCATTAATCTCACTCCCTCCAAAGTTATTAACTTTGAGACTCCCACAGAACGACTTCTTCACATCAAACCTGACTATGATTCTCTACGTGTTTTTGGCTGTGCATGTTGGCCAAATCTACGCCCATACAATAAGCATAAACTTTCTTTTCGTTCTAAGAGATGTGTGTTTCTTGGATATAGCCCATTACACAAAGGAGTCAAGTGCCTTGATGTTCCCACTGGCCGCGTTTATATCTCTCGCGATGTTGTCTTTGATGAAAATGTTTTTCCCTTTGCCTCCCTACATCCAAATGCTGGTCGTCGTCTTCGCGAGGAAATTCTTCTTTTGTCTCCAGAAACTCCACCACCGGTTGATACAAATCGGGGTGTGCATACTAATGAACATTATTTGCCGATTGTTCCTGTTGTTGTTTCTTCCCAGGTCCCTACTACCAATCTTGCTGCAGAAACTAGATCCACTTTGGAGCAAATTACAGCCTCAAATACATGCAATATAGAGCTAGAAGAACAAGCTACTACAGGACAAGAAAGCACTGACTTTCAGGCTGATTCTGGGACCAGCACCTCGGATCAGGAGCCAGCAACCGATTCTGCAACGTCGCTGTCGCCTCCGGTTCGAGCGCTCACGCGGGAAGATCCTCCCTCTGACGCGGAGCGGCCCTTGGAAGCTACGCCCGTCCGCGCGCGGGAAACATCTTCACTTGACAGCGACAGCACCCGTCCGCGGTCTCCCTCTGACGCGGAGTGGTTCTCGGCAGCATCGCCCGTCCCTGTGCGTTCCCGCTCCCCGCGGTCTCCCTCTGACGCGGCGTGGTTCCCGCGCGACAGCGACGGCGCGTCCCCGCGTGACAGCGACAGCACCCAGCCGGTCTCTCCCTGTACTACTGCCTCGCCCCAGGACAGCGACAGCGCCCGGTTTTCCCAGGACAGCGACAGTGCCCGGTCTCCTGTAGCCACTGACAGTGACTTGTCTCATACAGCTCAGGGATCTTCTGTACCAGATGATGCTGCAGTCTTGCCTGTTGCTGGACCGCGCACTCGCCTACAAAAAGGTATTAAAAACCCCAAAATTCGTACTGATGGCACTGTTCGATGGGTTTTGTTAACATCTACAGGAGAACCAGCAAATCTTCATGAGGCTCTCTCTGATGAAAATTGGAGACACGCTATGCAAGATGAGTATGATGCTCTTCTCTCTAATAACACATGGCATCTTGTTCCTCCAAGTTCTAAAAGGAATGTCATTGACTGCAAGTGGGTCTATCGTATCAAGAAAAATGCTGATGGTACAATTGACAGGTATAAAGCTCGCCTTGTTGCAAAAGGATTTAAACAACGGTATGGCATAGATTATGAGGATACTTTCAGTCTAGTTGTTAAAGTTGCTACTATTAGAATTGTTCTGTCAATATCTGTTTCACATGGTTGGAGTCTCTGGCTAGATGTCAAGAATGCGTTCATGGTGTTCGAAGAGGAGGTTTACATGAAACAGCCCCCTGGTTTTGAGTCTTCCGCTAACCCAAATTATGTTTGTAAACTTGACAAAGCTCTTTATGGACTGAAGCAGGCACCTCGGGCTTGGTATTCTCGGTTGAGCACTAAGCTTCATTCACTTGGGTTCATACCGTCCAAGGCAGACACATCTCTTTTTCTGTTTAATCATGATGGTATTCAGATTTTTCTTCTTATATATGTTGATGATATTATTGTCACCAGTTCCTCTAATGATGCAATCACAACACTTCTTAAGAATCTCAGTCATGAGTTTGCGCTCAAAGATCTTGGCGATCTTCATTATTTTCTGGGTCTTGAGGTTCACAGACAGTCTAATGGTTTACTGTTAAATCAAGAGAAGTATGCTACTAATATTCTAAAACGTGTTGGTATGCAAGATTGTTCATCATCTCCTACACCCTTGTCTGTCAATGATTCCCTATCACTGCATGATGGTACTCTGCTTGGTCCCGAGGATATTACCAGATACAGGAGCATTGTAGATGCTCTTCAGTATTTGACTTTGACACGACCAGACATATGTTTCTCTGTTAGCAAGGTATGTCAGTTTCTTCATGCACCTACCACAACTCATTGGACAGCAGTTAAACGGATATTGAGGTATATTCATGGTACATGTACAGTTGGACTAACATTTAGTAAGTCCAATTCCACACTTCTTAGTGCATTTTCAGATGCAGATTGGACAGGAGATTTTGATGACAGACGCTTTACAGGTGGCTTTGCTATTTTCTTTGGTCCTAATCTCATATCATGGAGTGCTAGGAAACAGCCCACTGTGTCACGCTCTAGCACCGAGGCTGAATACAAAGCACTTGCTAATGCAACTGCCGAATTGATTTGGCTTGAGGCGATAATTCGAGAATTGGGTATCTCTATTCTGGAAAAACCTTGCTTATGGTGTGACAATCTTGGTGCTACTTTTCTTTCTGCTAATCCTGTGTTTCATGCTCGTACCAAGCACATTGAGATTGATTTTCATTTTGTTCGGGAACGAGTTGCTAATAAACAACTTGAGGTCAAGTTTATCTCTAGCAAAGATCAGATTGCAGACGGCTTCACAAAGACACTTTGCTCTAAGAAGCTCGATGAGTTCAAGCGTAATCTAAATCTTTCCAAGCTTTAGATTAAGGGGGGGTGTTAGAGTTGTATTATTCTTGTTACAAATTGGTATGGAGTAGTACTCCAACCGGACTTATCTATAAAGCCACGTATGGGGTTTTTCCCTACCTATATTAACACGTACCGGTGCACCCCAACGGGTACGCATCTTTCCCGCAACTCGACAACCAACAGGTACCACCATAAATAATAATGGACCGTGTCTTTCAAATGATACACGGGTAGACGAATTCTAGGACGTGCACTCGGTGTGACGGCGTTTGCAAACCAGACTTGACGATGCATGCAGTAAGATAAGCATTGTGTGCTCTCTTTATCAAATCAGACGGTAGGCATCCTATGCACATGTACCATCGTAGACACCCCACTATTATCTCGAATTTATCGTAGAGATATGGTTTTGTAGAACAAAGAGCTAGGAAGAGATGATGACAAGGTGGTATGAGATACTCTTGTTCTTCTAGTAATCAACGAGTAAACTGGGTCATGGTTATTTTAATATACTAGATGATTACCCCGCGTGTTGCAGCGGGATATTTTAGAAAAGATATTATTCAACATTATAAATATGTAAGATAGGTAACTGAAAAGGTAGAAATAGTGTAATATGGTGTGGTCAAAGGCTTAGCAAGCTATACATAGAAATACGACTTGTAAGAAATCGAAAATCAAATACACACGAAATTTGGTACATTGTAGACAATATGATGAAATCATTTGTAAGCAACATATGGGACAGGTATGTAGGACGTGTTCCCATGGATGCACTGCTGAGTTTTTTTATGCAAAGTGCGTCTTTCTTTTTGTCCATCACCTTCTCATTGTTTTTGTAGATACAATCTCATGTCCATCGCTCAGCTATGCTAAAAGCGAAACATAATAAACATTTTTCTTAAGAAAATTAAATAGATGAACAAACACCATGAAAAATAAGTGAACGGGCCAGTAGTTGTTGCTAGAATCGTCCAAGATGGTAAATTGATCAACAGCTGTACGAACCGATAGGTGGCTCGTAGAAGCTGCACCTGAATATGAGCAACACAGTTACCATTAGAAGTAAGGTATAGCTGACATCGGTGAAACAGAAAACAGAACAAAACAAAGCAGATCTCTTTTATATTACATGAACATGTCAGCAGGTGCCTATGCATAATTTTTTTGCGGGTAAATACCTATGCATAATTGACACATTAGCATCACCACATGCCTCCTGCAGAAAGAATAAATCAATGAATCAATTGCAATAAACAAATTAGGAGGTTCTCCCTGATTATACAACAAACATCGAGTTCCGAGCTAGTCTAAAATCTCATGGCAAAAATCTAAACACAATCGATCAATGAATCAATTCCAGACGCTCACAAAGGATTGGGGTTTGGCGACCAAGTACGGTGCGAGCTGGCGGCAGCCTGCCGATACAGCGGCGGCTAGCAGGGTGTGACTTACAGGGATGTTGGTCAAATTCAGATCTGGATTAAGCAAACAGAAAAATCAAGAAATAGCAATAGATCGAAACGTATTTACCAACTAATAGCAGCTGTCAAACACATGATTACTGGTATCATCGGCGAAGGTTAAGATATATGACGGCTTTGCACATCCAAGTTGTCTAGCGCTTGAGGGATGATGTAGGAGCAATATTAGTGGGGGAGAAGATGAGAGGGAGTGGCTCACCGCCGACCGGAGGCCAACCCGTGCTGGAGGATGTGAAAATTTCGGTTTGAGGCTGAGGCGCATGGCTTTTAAATATGAAAAAACTCCGTGAACTTCTCATATGCCTCTATCAATTTCCGTTTCTCACAGATATTATTGTTGGCTGCGCCGTCGAGGAGAGGAAGGGTTCGGTGGTTGTATCGTGTGCCTACACAAAACAATAAGGAAAATGATGTACATCCCCCGGACGATCGTCCGGGTCCTTTTCCATCGTCGCGTAGGCCGTGTGAAAACAGTGTATTATAGTATTTATATAGTCGTATATTATCTCCTGTAACCTGTCCTAGGTCGGTTATACGTACCACACCGTGTATGGCCAGGACACGGACTCTGTATGTCAATCTCCTATTAATACATCAATTGGTCCTAGTCAGGGGCAACGCTTCCCATAGCTTTTGATATGGTATCAGAGCCCGTTACTTCCAAACGCATATGAGAAATCGCAAAACGGATCTGGATCGCCGCTGCCGACTGCTGCCATGTCGTTTGGTGGTTCTTCTTCGTCGACCTCGACCAGCGGCAATCCTCTCAACGTCACCCTCTCTGACAAATTGACAGGGGACAATTTTCTGCTGTGGAAAATTCAGATTTTGCCCGTTGTCCGTGGTGCACAACTCGAGGGCTATCTTGACGGATCGGTGCCAGCTCCGGACAAGGAGTTGAAGACCAAGGACAAGGACGGGGTGGAGATCAAAATCCCTAACCCTGAGTATGCGAGGTGGATCTCGCAGGATCAACAATTGCTCGGCTACCTTCTGCGGAATATGTCCAGGGAAGTGCTAACGCAGATGGTTGGACAGACTACTTCAGCGGGTGTGTGGAACGCGGTGACGGAGATGTTCTCTTCTCAGTCTAAGGCGCACGTGGTTCATCTGAGGACTAAGCTGAATCAAACCCGCAAGGAAAACAAGACCGGTGCAGTCTATTTTGGTCAGATCAAGAGACTGGCTGATGAGATGGCGACTGCCGGCAAACCTCTTGATACAGAGGATATTATCTCGTATGTGCTTGATGGGCTAGATGATGAGTACAACGGTTTTGTCGCTGCAATCATGGTGTTGCTCAAGGCTCAACAGTCTATAAGCCTGGGAGATCTCTATGCTCAATTTCTCTCTTATGAGGCTCATCTGGAATCCCAAAACCATACCGGTGATTCATCAGTCAATGCTGTTGTTCGTGGTGGAGGGCGTGGATATCGTGGCAGTCATGATGGTGGTCGTGGCGGTGGACGAGGTGGTTACTCCGACCAGCGAGGCAGCTATGATCAGCGTGGTCCGTATGAGCCACGCGGCTATGAGCAACGTGATCAGCGAAACAAAGGCCAACAGTATGGTGGCCGTGGCAACTATCAAGGTAACCGCCAGCAGTATGGTGGTCGTGATCAACAAGGTCCAAGGCCTATATGCCAAGTATGTGGCAAGGAAGGGCACATTGCACTAAACTGTTGGAAGAGGTTTCAGAAGAGTTATCATGGTCCTGAAAAATCTGCCGGAGCGGCCATTGGATCATATGGAGTTGATACGAATTGGTATAGCGACTCCGGAGCAACTGACCACGTCATGGGTGAGCTTGAAAAGCTACACGTGAGAGACCGCTACAATGGAAACAAGCAAATTCACACGGCTAGTGGTGCAGGTATGGATATACGTCATATTGGTCACTCGTTAATTCGTACCCCTAATCATGATTTGCATCTTAATAATGTGTTGCATGTTCCTAATGCCACTAAAAGTATTGTTTCTACTAGTCGCCTTGCCAAAGATAATCATGCTTTTGTCGAATATTGGCCTAATTCGTTTTTTATAAAGGATCAGGACACGCGGGAGGTCCTTCTTCAAGGTAGATGTGTGGATGGTCTCTATCCTCTGCCGCCGTCATCTTCTTCATCCTCTAGCGGACAAGTGCTTGGTGTCGTCAAGTCTACCTCCTCACATTGGCATAGGCGTCTAGGTCATCCATCTTCAACAGTTGTTCAACAAGTTCTTAGAGACAATAATATTCCTTTTAGTGAGTCAAATAAAGAGTATGTTTGTGATGCTTGTCAAAAAGGCAAAAGTCATCAACTTCCATATCCGAAGACATCTAGTGTGTCTACTTTTCCTCTTGAACTTGTTTTTTCTGATGTTTGGGGCCCTGCTCCATCCTCTTTTGGAAGATATAAATATTATGTTAGTTTTATCGATGATTATAGCAAGTTCACATGGATATATCTCTTGAAACATAAATCTGAGGTGTTTCAAAAGTTTCATGACTTTCAACATCATGTTGAACGACTCTTTGATAAGAAAATTATTGCTATGCAAACTGATTGGGGAGGTGAGTATCAAAAACTCAATTATTTCTTTCAACGAATAGGCATATCTCATCTTGTTTCATGTCCTCATGCTCATCAGCAAAACGGTCCTGCTGAACGCAAACACAGACATATTGTCGAGGTTGGCTTATCTCTTCTTGCATATGCATCTATGCCTCTTAAATTTTGGGATGAAGCCTTTCTTACCGCAGTCTATTTGATTAATCGCCTCCCTAGTAAAGTTATTCAGTCTCAAACTCCTATTGAACGTCTCTTTGGAAATAAGGGGGATTTTTTTTGCGGATCTTTGGTTGTGCATGTTGACCAAATATTCGTCCGTATAATAATCGTAAATTGCAATTCCGTTCCACCCAATGCACCTTTTTAGGATATAGTGGTCTCCATAAAGGTTATCGGTGTCTTGACATTTCCACTGGGCGCGTGTATATTTCGCGTGATATTGTTTTTGATGAAGCGGTGTTTCCTTTCGCTGCACTGCATTCTAATGCTGGAGCTCTTCTCCATACCGAAATTAATATACTTCCCCTTTCTTTGCAACCTATTAATTTGCATGATCATGGGGATTACGAGTTACGAAAAGATATTGACGCTAATCCTGCTAATAGTGATTTTGCTGAGTCTGTTGAACAGGAATTGGGTCATGATTTTATGCAAGAGGAAAATTTCAGTGCACGTACATGATCGGATGGTGATTTTAATGCTGATTCTCCTGCTCGTTCTGCCCAACACGGTAGCTCCACACGATTTGTGTCAGATCCGGTTTCACAATTAATTCCGAACGAGCAGTTGCCTCCGTCTTCGCATGAATCCGTCCATTCCCGCCTCCCCTGCGGGTTGCACGACGGCGACGGGTTGTCCGGTCGACATGGTTTCACCTGCAGCAGCTTCAGTTCCACCGGATCTTCTATGTCCGCTCTTCTGCCTAGCAATCACCGGATCAAGTGCGGCTATTTTGACCGACTATAGATTCTCCGGACTTTCAGAGATATTGTCCTGGAGCTTCAACTGGTAGATCCTCCACGTGCTCGTGTACCAGGTTGCAACATGGAGTTGTTCACCGCATGCTAGGCTTCAACATGACGGTGATGGCCGTGCGTTACGACGAATTCGCTTTGCTAATTTTTGCAGTTCGGTGAACCGGATAATGTTCGTGAAGCCTTGCGATCCTCGGTGGAAGTCTGCCATGGATGAGGAGTATTCGTCTCTCCTGAAAAATCGAACCTGGCACTTGGTACCGGCTAGTGATGGTAAAAATATTATTGACTGTAAGTGGATTTATAAAGTCAAACAAAAGGCCGATGGTTCGATTGATAGATATAAAGCTCGCTTGGTTGCTAAAGGTTTTAAGCAGCGCTACGGGATTGACTATGAGGACACGTTTAGTCCTGTTGTTAAGGCGGCGACTATCCGTTTGGTGTTGGCTCTTGCTGTTTCGCGTGGATGGCAGCTTCGTCAACTAGATGTGAAGAACACGTTTTTGCATGGTGTTCTGGAAAAAGAGGTCTATATGAGGCAACCTCCAGGATATGAGGAACGCTCTCGAATGGGACACATTTGTAAACTTGATAAAGCTCTATATGGATTGAAACAGGCGCCTCGTGCATGGTACTCTCGTTTGAGTTCTAAGCTGAATTCACTTGGCTTTACTGCGTCAAGGGGCGACACCTCTCTGTTCTTCTACAACAAAGGGGGAGTCTCCATATTTATGCTCATTTATGTAGATGATATTGTTGTTGCTAGCTCCTCAGAGAAGGCAGTTGATGTTCTTCTTCATGATCTTGGGTTGGAGTTTGCTCTAAAAGATCTTGGAGCTTTGCATTATTTCCTTGGGATTGAGGTTAAAAAGGTACATGATGGTATTATTCTCTCACAAGAAAAATATGCAAATGATTTGCTTAGCCGTGTGAATATGAAGATATGCAAGCCTGTTGATACTCCTTTGTCAGTGTCTGATAAATTGTCTTTGGTCGATGGTGAGGTATTGAGTAGTGAAGATTCTACTCATTTCAGGAGTATTGTTGGGGCTTTGCAGTATATTACTTTGACTAGACCAGATATTGCCTTTTCTGTAAACAAGGTTTGTCAATTTCTATATGCACCCACTACAGTTCATTGGACAGCTGTCAAGCGGATCTTGAGATACTTACGGGGTACAATCTCACTTGGACTGCGTATGTGTAGATTTGATTCTACTTTGGTCAGTGCTTTTTCTGATGCTGATTGGGTTGGTTGTCCAGATGACAGACGGTCGACGGGTGGGTTTGCAGTATTCTTGGGATCGAATTTGATCTCATGGAGTGCAAGAAAACAAGCAACAGTTTCCAGGTCTAGTACA
Organism: Avena longiglumis; assembly: GCA_030063025.1. Lineage (NCBI taxonomy): Eukaryota > Viridiplantae > Streptophyta > Magnoliopsida > Poales > Poaceae > Avena > Avena longiglumis. Next base: position 186,009,087 of record CP125978.1, read on the forward strand.
GAAACTGAATATAAAGCACTTGCTAATGTCACGGCCGAGGTGATATGGGTGCAGACATTGCTTACTGAGTTAGGAGTACCACAGTCTCGAGCGACATGTTTATGGTGTGATAATATTGGAGATACATATCTCTCTGCTAATCCAGTGTTTCATGCTAGGACAAAGCATATTGAAGTGGATTATCACTTTGTTCGTGAGAGGGTGGCTCAAAAACTTTTGGACATACGGTTTATTCCTTCAGGAGATCAATTAGCGGATGGATTCACAAAGTCTCTTGCTACACGACAGTTAGAGGCGTTTCGACGCAATCTTAACTTAGATAAGTTATGATTGAGAGGGAATGTTAAAATAGTGTACTATAGTATTTGTATAGTCGTATATTATCTCCTGTAACCTGTCCTAGGTCGGTTGTACGTACCACACCGTGTATGGCCAGGACACGGACTTTGTATGTCAATCTCCTATTAATACATCAAGTGGCCCTAGTCAGGGGCAACGCTTCCCATAGCTTTTGATAGGCCGCACAGGCCCACCACCTGCTTTTGTGCTTGGGAGAAAAAACGACCGCGTCCTCAACCTCCCCTTGACCATGCCTTCTCCTCCAGTTTCTGTCTTTGCCCTCTGCTTTGCACGTGCTCACTCCGTCCCCGCCTCGCTGCTGCTCCTTCGCCCACTCCTCATGAGCGCCTTCGTGATGGGCCCCACGATCTCCTCCTCCCGGTGGGACGGGACACCGCGACGTACCAGCCCCTTGGTTCTTCTTTCGTAGTCTCGCTCCTCCTCCGCATCTAGGCTGCCGTCGAGACGAGGCCCGCTCCTACCTCCATGGCCTTGGGTTCCTCACGCATCCGAGCTTGCTTCCATGGGCATCCGAAGCCGCCACGGCGGTAGTGGTTGCTACCAATGACCGAACTTGCTTCCAGGTGTTGAGCTTGCTTCCACAGGCGATCGAGCTTGCTTCAATGACGAGTTCGCTTCCATGGACAGGTGCCAAGTTTGCTTCAGGTGAAGCTTGCTTCCATGGGCAGCCTTGGTCGCCGCCATGGGCGACCGTGGTTGCTTCCGTAATGACGAGTTCGCTTCCATGGCCAGCTTGGCGCCGCTACAATCACGAGTTTGCTTTCTCAGATGGCGAATCTTGCTTCCATGGATAGCCAGTATTTGCCATGGGCGATCGTGGTTGCTTCCAATGGCGGTCGGCTGGCTTTCTACAAGTTTACGGCGGTCTTCCGGCTAAATTTTTCCGGCGATGTCTCTGACGAAGTAGGGTTTTTGCTACATTAGAAAAACTTTTTTGCTACGATCGTATTGTGGTTTTGCTACAATAGTGTCAGGTATTTGCTACAAGGTCTCCGGCAAGAGTCACCAGCGAGTTTTTCCGACGATGTTTCCCGCGAAGTCGGTTTTGCTACATTAGAACTTTTTTTTTGCTGCATGGTCTCCGGCAAGGTCTCCGGCGAGGTGTTCTATTTCTAAAACGAGCCGTTTTTTGCTTCGGAAGCAAAAGCGGGGACATATACAGCAAACGCGGGATGTTTTGCAGCAAAAGGACACGTGTCGACACCGGAAGCAGGACGATGGAAGCTCCCGTCGTCCGGGGGACGCCTAGCACTATCCAAACAATAACGAGCCGATTCTTTGGGTTCAGGAGCATCTAGAGCAATGGGCTGTACGTGGGTTGAAATAATAAGCTACAGTGGGCTGATTGGTGCAATATGATGAATTCCAAGAATGGACACCCACCCAGACCCAGGTTGAAAAATGCTGGCGACGCAGAGCAATCAGAGAAACAACGCGGGGCAAATAAGGGGTGACGTGGATGCACAGGAAGGCTGGAAAATCAAGTAGCATGGACTCTTATTTAGATATAGAATATATGCTCTATGGAAAGTATATGAAAGGAAGGCATCACTAGTGGACACCTCCTCTAACACCGGTTTGGAGGGCCCTCTGTAATGCCCGGAAATATTAAAAATTAAAAATTGATTGTTACTTGATTTTGTGCATCATCATATCCGTAAACTTATTTTATCAAATCATATTTTGTTTTACTAAATATCCAATTAAACCCGTCTCTCGTTCTTATTTTAAAACTAAAACAAATAATATTCTCGCAGCAAAAGCTTTACTTGTTTTATAAATAAAATTAGGCTAAATTCAGTCTAACGTTTTGGCCCAAAACTAGTCTCATCTAGTCTACTTTAGACTAGATAAATATCTCAATCCCCTCTTCTTTCCCTAACCCTAACCCTAGCCTTGCGAGCCACACCCAGCCGCCGCCGCCGCCAGCTACACGCGCTCGCGAGGCAGCACACACACACGCACCCGCGTAGCGCAGCCCAACACCACCACACAGGCCTGGACACTCAACGCACACAACCCACACCAGACACGACACACACCCAGGACGCACACACTGGCAACACACGCAACACGCACCACACACGCGCCTCTTCCCCATCGCCACCTACCCTGCCTCGCGCCCTCTCCCAGATCGAGTCGCCGCCGGCGCCCACCTGTGCTCCTGGCCGCTGCCCCGGGTCGACCGCCGTCGTTCCTCCGCGTCCCCCTATCCCCGGCCCGAGCGCCTCCGTCTCTGCAAGCCGCTGCCTCCCTGGAGAGCTCCGCCGTTGTCCAGATCGCCTCCAGGCTCTGTTCCGCCATCAACCTCGCCCGGTCTCTCCTTCCCCGAGCCGTCGCGCCGGCCGTGTGTCCTTGGTGGCCCTGCATCGTGCCGCCAACCCCGCGCCGCCACTGTCTCTCGCCTCCTCCCTTCCTTTGTTCCCCGTGCGTCGCCGCCGCCTGTGCTCGCGAGCGCTGCCGCCTCACCGCTCGAGCCCGACCGCAGTTCCCTGCAGCCCCGCCCTGCGGAACTCCGACGGCCTCGCCAAGCTTGCCTCGTGTGCGCGCCGTTGCCAGGTGCTCCGTCGCCGGGAATGCACGTACTCGTCGTCCCGCTCGACATCGCGTCCTCGCTGACCGACTCCAGCCGTGCTCCTGCTGTCCACAGGTAGTGCCCACCTTGAGATCCTCCCGTTGCTGTACCGTGAGGCCGAAGACACTGTCATCCACTTGTTTGCTGTCACCCAATCGAGCTTGACTTGCGTGCTTGTGCTTGTATGTTCCAGAGTTTGTGTGTCCTCGTGGCTCTCTAAAGATTGCAATACCGTCACCAAGCACGACAAATGATAAGATAGTGGGAGGACGAACAAGAGATACTCCGGTTTGGTGCGACCTAAGACCATCGGTTAACATTCCAAGAACTTCTTCACGGAACGCCAGGACCTCCTTCACGAATCCGAAGGCCCCGATTTCATCGGAACCAAAGAACGTCGAACCCCGATGTGTGACCCTTTTCTTGAGACCATGTATTTTATAATATATAATATCTATCTGTTGCATATAAATGTTCATGTTGCATACAAATTGCGTGGTTTGGGGGCGTTATGCCGATTCATCGTAATTAAATATATGGAGTCCATATGGCGAACCTAGTCTAATATTGGCCTCATTTAAATTTGTGTAGCGACGATGATATAATTTTGTCTTGTTAATACAACATTAAATTGTGGGGTATCTAGACAACATAAACCACTTAATTAATTGTCGGACCTTGGTTCCAATAATATTGCTTTAATTGCATCGCGCCTTGCCATGTCATACATCATGCTTGCATCATGCCCGATCTTCTGTAGTAGTATTAAATAGTGCATCCTGATTCTTTCTAGTGCTTTGCTTCTTATCGGATAGGCCGTTGAGTTGGCGCGAGATACGACGAGCCTTTAGATGATCTTCTCAGGCGAGCATTCTCTCCCTTCTACCTATTTTGCATTTATAGTCTTTACTTCCTTTCTTTGATCTATTGCTATCCTTATTGTCGATGTTGTAGTACCATCCCATTATTTACCTTCTCCACTATATTGCCTTAGTCATCCTATTGCCTTGTTTGATTAGCTAGTTCTGTCCTTGCGAGTCGTAGGCATGCTTAGTATTGCTCTCATACAGGTGGAACATGATACTCGAATATGGTTGATGATAAGATAATTAATCTGATGTTGTTGGTTATGGTTTCACCTAATGATAAGGCCCCTGAGGGACCAATTTTGGGAACCGCTTGAGCCGACCTAGGACCCGTTCGTTCTACGATACCGTTCCGAGTTGATCGCGCTAACCAAACGTGGGCCTATGGGATCCCTCAACTACCGGCGCTATTCGATATCCGAGGGTTACAAAATTGGTTTTCCATTTGGTGCATACGCATAATATGTCCTCGGACATGGGTTGAGTTGTGATATAATTTTGGTGGACTGCCATGGCTTGCATTGCATAAAATCGGGATATCATGTCGGAGATGGGATGGAGCTCTACAAGTTATCTGCCGATCATCGTCCGGCCGTAGACTCCAACGCTGTGCCACCTGGAGAATCGGTATCTCTTGTGGGTAAAACACATGAGGTGATGCCTCGGATATGCGTAGTTATGAGATGCTTCTTGTTGTGAGATTCGAAGGCACGCTTTATATGTTCAAGGGTTGAGCATGCGTTTGGGTATAGTAGTGCACCTGCAGGTAAATCTTTCGAGAAGCCGTGTGTCCACGGTTATGGACGCCTTCTCAGTACAAATGTCATGATCATAGACAACGCCATTAATGTTTTGCCTCTAATAAAATGACTAGTAATTATCCATATCAACTAAACACCGCTTAACTAAAATTGCCACCGTGTGTTCCAAGGGACTTCCTCTCGGTCTTCGAGGGAAATCTTGGATGGATTATGTTTGGTGTTATATTATAGTTATCGTTTAGCTCTCATCTCGCCTAATAGCCAAGTTGTAGCGTGTCTCTATAAGTTAGATAGTACAAGCTTTCTGCCACTGGGCACATACCTATGTAGCGAGGACCGTGAATTATAGTCTCGCCGCAATCGCCTCAAGATCTTGACCGCTCCCTCTTTGTTTTCCTTTGCCCTTTGTCGGCATCCTTTTGGCTTGACAGGTATGTGATTGACGACGTTAGCAAGGTTACCCTTCCGACTTGGCCTGGGCAGGGTTGGACACCGCTTAGTTATTCTTCAGGACTCTTAGTGCCATTTGGATCTTGTCCGTACTCGGATACTATTTGGCTTTTTTTATGATTTAGATCATTTGTATTCTTGACTTGTTGAATCGTTGTTGTATATATAAGTTCTTGTGGACTCTGTTGTAAACTACTGTGATGTAACTACTTGTATTCAAATCCCACCCACACGAAAGTGTCTGGTGGGCATCTTTGAATCGCTTCTATGCGGGTTTTGGCGGGAAATGCTAAGATCTTCATAGACTCGATTCGGGGGCGTTACAAGTGGTATCAGAGCAAAGGTTTACGATACCCCACTGGTCCAGACTGTAGGTTAACCTTGCCAACGGACGATGTCTAGTGTCAAAACTATTTTGCTACAAATGCGTTGGATAGATCTGATTAGCTCTGACTTTAATCCTTATCTCTATTCTTTCCCCTCTTATCTTTGCGTGTTTTAATCTGACCTCTTACCTTCTTCAAGTCCAGGACTTCTCGCGGTTGGCTTTCCGTCGTATCTTTAGGGTTCCGCTTTTGTCCTTTGGTAGCGGTGGACCTACATCGATTTCCTTATACTTGATCCTCTTCAAATGTTTTCCTGTCCTACAACTTTCTACGATGACATCATCTGTGACTCTTTGTTAATACCGTTTGTCAAGATCTTTAATCTGAATTTTGAGAGTTTTGTTGCATGATCCTCTTATTCATGTACGAGTAATGCTTAGGTGCGAGATGGAGTAGCTACCATACCACTACTCTTATCATTAGCTCTTGGGCATTGAATGGTGGATTAATGTGACTAATACTCTTTCCTTGGAAGTTAGAGATGACCTTGTGATCTCTTTCTTTGCCTTTGTCTCTCCGGAGTGTTCTCTCGAAGAATGTGGGCAACCAACCCTTGTTGGTGGTGTCAAGAATTCAAGACGGGACAAGAATTCTTGTTAGTGGTGTCATGACCATCAATCGATGCAAGAAGATCCAATCATCAACCCCTTCCTCGGTGTCTGCTTGGATCTCGGACGAGATCCCTTGTTAGGTGTCGAGTTGTAATGCGGAAATATTAAAAATTAGAAATTGATTGTTACTTGATTTTGTGCATCATCATGCATATTTTATCTGTAAACTTATTTTATCAAATCATATTTTGTTTTACTAAATATCCAATTAAACCCGTCTCTCGTTCTTATTTTAAAACTAAAACAAATAATATTTCTCGCAGCAAAAGCTTTACTTGATTTATAAAATAAAATTAGGCTAAAGCCCGTCTAACGTTTTGGCCCAAAACTAGTCTCATCTAGTCTACTTTAGACTAGATAAATATCTCAATCCCCTCTTCTTTCCCTAACCCTAACCCTAGCCTTGCACAATACATGCTTGACTACACGCACCTGCTTCATAGACACGCATTCGCTGCTCAACACCACCACTGTTGTAAACTACTGTGATGTAACTACTTGTATTCCAATCCCACCCACATGAAAGTGTCTGGTGGGCGTCTTTGAATCGCTTCTATGCGGGTTTTGGCGGGAAATGCTAAGATCTCCATAGACTCGATTCGGGGGCGTTACACCCTCTAACAGCGGTTGTCGAACCGCTGTTGAGGGTTCGGTGTTAGAGGGGCCCCCCTTTAACACTGTTCTTATACGAACCGGTGTTAAAGGGTGGCACACGTGGGGCTAGCGCAGCGCCCAGGGATCCCCCCTTTAACACCGGTTCGTAACACGAACCGGTGTTAAAGGTTTTCGCCAGAAAGAAACGGCATAAATCTACGATGCGGCATAGTTACCGCCCGTTCTGGACGTATTTCTGCGGCGCGGTGGGTACGGGGAGGGGGAATCGATCAGGAGCGGTATACACATACATCGTCATCGGTACATACGAGTACATGAATAATTAAGTAACTATTATTATACACAACATCGTCATTGTGTGGTATTCTCCGTAAACGTTGAAGCATCAAGTACAAGACAAACACGTTCAAGCATATATACAACGTTTATTTTGGTGGATATCTAAAGAGTTCTCTTCCAGGCGTGTCGACCTCATCAAGTATGAACCCCGCCAATTCCTCTTGAATGGCTCGTATGCGTTCAAATGGTAGGAGTTGGTTCCGCATCCGTTCGATCTGAATATATATGAAGAATGGGGTCAATATATATCAGAATAAAACTCAACACAATTGATGGTAATAAAATAATTTTGTGTACTTTGTTTACTTACTCTAAGTTGTTCTAGTGTGGTTTGGCCCGTCGCACATATCGTGTTGCGAATGAACTCGCAAACATAGTACCCACATAAGTTATTGCCGTGTCCCTGATGCGCGCACTTTACGAGAATAGAGAGTTCAATCAAAATAATAATCAATAAAGCATGATATAATGGAATTGGAAGTAGAATCAAAGAGATACAGAACTAGCTAGCTGGTATTACTTACATTTTGGTCTACAAATTTTAGTTCTTGACCATTCACCCATGGCCCTGCCCGTGAACCTTTTCTAAACCCAATCAAGAAAGAAAATGGATAAAGGAGTAATTAATTACTTGTTGTCACGAAAGTTGTCGATCTAGTGCGATAATATGATTGAAATTACCTGGAGCATCTCTAATGTGCCCATATCTCTTTTCTTTTCAGAACGAGTCCATGACAAGGACTTTTCCGAGTCGGGTTGAATGACTAGCAAAATAAAGTGGAACCTACGCATAACTCATCATCGTTACACTTAACATCGAGTAAGCCAAACATAATGTGTACAAGAGAGGGTAACAGTACTCACGAGAAGTTGTAAGGCAATAGTATTTCCCTTTTGGTTTGTTGTCTCAGTAAAGACCTTAGCAAGTAATCTTCTGTTTGCCCGAGTTTGGTTCTTACCACTTCTTCATGAACTCTATTTGGGTCAACGAACCCAATGTCAAAAGGGCATCCTTTCATGCATTCCATAACCTTTTTCCTGCATAATAGTATATACATATATGGTGAGCATATATATATATATACATGCAATTAATGAAGTGAATGAGATGAGATAGAAATTACAGAAATAGTACTTACACACAATAAAGCCTGATGACAGCTTTGTCGAGTTCCTTCTGATTGAATAGAAAATGCAAGTCTTGAATGTTGAAGTCGATCTCGTCGTCTCCGCACAAGAAAATATCATCTCTTATATGCGCCGTGATCCATTCTTCCTTTCTCATCTTGCAGAAATCAAGGTACCACTTGTGCAATCTTCGCATCTTTGTTGGTAGATTCTTGAGCTCCTATTTCTTGACGAGATTCTTCCCATACTTCCATGGCTGTATGGGGTTGGCATCGCATTTGGGCAAGTTGTCTCCCATGATGTTAAAGTATGCAATGTAAGTCATCCCCATCTCATTGGTCTTTCTTTGTAGCTCTGCCTCGTAATCATTTACGGGAGGAGTGTCCTGTGTGTCGAACACTTGGAGCGGGGCGCATGATTGGTTTTCCTGCTCTCCGAGCATGGGAACTGTTTTCTGGGGTGCCGCATGACTGCTACTTTCAGTCTCCCTACGTCGCCTTGCATCCCCCTTCAAAATCTGGCGCTCGTAGTCCGGAACAAGTGGGCTTTCAGGTTTCAAAAGATTATTGTAAAACTTCTCCACCACCGCCGGATCTATTTTCTCCTTTGGCTCGGCCCGTCTAGGTGCAAAGAATTTCTTGACATCTTCTTCCGAGATCCTATTGGTCTCCTCGTCGCTGCGATTCCACGGTAAAACCGGCAATGGCTTGGCGGAAGGCTGCGGGACGTAGTTTTTTGAACTCTTTGGCATACGGTTTCCTATGGATTTCTTTGTGGCAGTGCTAGTGATGCTCTTCGTGGCAGTGCTCTTCCGCTTCTGTTGAGGAGATGGGTGGCGCCACAGATGGTGAGGCGGAGATGGCTGGGCAGGAGATGGTGGCCTTGGAGATGGCTAGTCTTGAAGATGGCTGGCAGAGATGGTGGCCAGGAGATGGCTGCCAGGAGATGGTCAAGGCTCGGGCTGCTGACAGCTGCGGAGGCAGCGGGGTGCAGTGGCCTCCAATTTGGAAGCACGATGTGTTCCTTCTTCCAAAGAATCGTTGTTTTCACCGCAAATTTGAGTTGAGTTTCCCTTCACCGTAGCATGGTCAAGCTGTGCTTCCTCATATTCCTTCACAACCTCATCCACCCCGACAATAGCATAGCCATCGGAATCGGTCGGTAGTGGTAAGTTCCACCAGCTATAGGAGGTAAGGCATAGCCGTGACCACCTTAATGGATACATTAATCTCACATGCAGCTCAGTGTTCTCTCCGTGATCTCATCCACGGGTATCGAGGACCCGCCATTTCAAGCGTGGGTTGCACGTTCTCTGTGGAAGCCACGCTTTCAGCAGAGTCTAGGCATGGCGACTTCTCAAGGCTCTTCGTGCCGATGAGATGGGCTGGTAGCTTGATGGCTCTGTTGTGCATTCACTTGCTCCTGCAGCGCCACAAGTGCATGTTCTATCTGTGTCATCCGCTTTGTACGCTCTTTTTCTTTTCTGCCGCGCCATCTATAAGATTCGCTCCACTCGGCAAACCCATCCTTCCACGTCATACCCCCTGTGCCTCGTGCATGTCCAGGGTGTTCTTTTTTACCGATGGCGCGTGTGAGCTGGTCATTCTCTCTGTCGGGATGGAAGGTCCTGGCGGCTGTTTCCTCGTATGCCGTGATGTGTTCAGTGACGGGTTTGGCAAGGAGTGTTGACAAGATACACAATCCTGTTTCTGGGTACAACCTTGCCCCGATTCCGTAGAACCAAGTCTTTGCACGTAGGTCCCACCCATCTGTCTGGGGTGTGATCCCTCTAGCGCGCGGGGCCTTCTCAACTTCCTCCCACTTAGGCCTCCGAGATATGTAACCACTTGACCCCGTCCTCTAGTGATATTCCTTCTTCTGGGCATTTAGCGTATTGGTTTCTGACCTCTTTTTAGCTATAGCACCTTCCTTATATGCCACAACTTCGGGCCAGTGAGGTCTTATCTTCGCATTGCGTCTTCGAAATTTGGAGTCTCCCGAGATTTGACAAATTTTTTCAATTTTGTCTTCCAGTTGCGGAAAGCGTCAGCCATCTTCTTTAGAGTCCACTCTTTGACTTTTTCCTTTATAACCGGTTTGTTTTCATCCTCCTCTGGCGGAAGGGTGAAATTTACCAATAACGAATTCCAAAGCGTTTCTTTGGATCTTTCATCGACAAAGGTACTGTCGCCCTTCTTTGGCTTATTACAATATTCAATTATGATTGGGATTTGGTCCCTAACAAGAACTCGACTGACGACAAATTTGTGCGGCCTTCTTGGGCTCCATCGGCCTGCCATCAACACGGCTTGATCATGAACTTTGCACGATCTTTCAACCGATGGCTCACGCCTCGCTTGCTCTTTTTCGTAGAAGAAGATGGTTGCTGGCTGGTCGATCCAGAGGGCTAAAATAAGAAAGAAGCGTTAATTAATACATGTAGAAGAAGATTGTTGGTGGAAGTCGGCGAGGCTTAATCAATTCATATACCTCGCGGACTTTGTAATCACTAAATTGCGTTCACGAGTCTTCATCTTCTCCATGACTACTTGAGCTGTCATCATGTCCCTCAAGTTCGAGATATTGTGAGGTGTCCTCATCGATAATGTTCTCCATTATTTCTTCTTCTTCAAGGTTTCTACTAAGTGGATCCATAATTTCTAAAACAATAATATTATCTAGAGTAAGATAGTAAACATTCAAGTGGACTTGGATTCATACACAAATATACATATTATTCATACAAAATACAAAAATAAATACACAAATGAAATTAAAACCCTAAGGATGCTTGATCATTTTAAGCGAGTTCGAGGGTCCAAACCCTAATTGGAGAAATCCGGATGCATATGAGAGGGCTAGCTACGATGGTGGCCGGAGGATGCTCGAGGCGTGGTGGCGTTGGAGGCGACTTAGGGCACGAGGTAGCATGATGCACCTACCTAAAGCAGGCGTTGTTCGAAAGAGGAGGCCGAGGAAAGCATTATAGTGGCGCCGAGATGGTCACAGGCGGCAGCGTGACGACAAACAACTTGCGGAAACGATACAATGTGGAGGATATCCCTTTTATAAAGCAGCTCAAAATAAGCAAGAAAACTGCGGAGAACCTAAACTTGCCACGAAGTCAATGAGCCAAGATCGGGATGACTCGAGCTCCACAACGCGCCCCAAGAGGGTAACGACGAGACCTATGGTAAAGGGTTTTCACCTGGAGCCTTGTGACGAAGAAGGTAGCAGCATCGGTGGCCCCAGGCCCTGATACATGTACAGCATCGCCGCACTGAAAAAACCTCCGTCTGCTCCGTCTTCTGCCCCGCCCGTTGTCCCCAAGATAGGCCTCCGGCACACGATTTGGGAGCTGCCGAAGCCAAAATGTCGCCAACAGCAAAGCCTCCCGACGCCCTCTCCTCGCCATCCACATGACCGAGGGGAGAAGCCACGACACTGGCCAAAGAACTGCCCGCGCAGTCCACCTTCTAAGGCCGCCACCGACATCCGCGAACTCTAGCCACCACTCTGACGACCAACGACACATCGCATCGCCGAAGAGAGGGACGTCGTGCCGTCGTTGCCAGCGGACACACCTGCAACCCGAGAAGGACCATGCATACCCCGATATCGCTGGCATATCGCCATGGCCACCACCGGATCTCTGGTCGAGCTCGCACCACCTAGGTCGTGCCCCGCGGTAGGAGGCCGTCCGTACCACACAGGCATGGGCCATCCATCGCTCGCGTCGCCGCCGCCCAGACACCAAGGACCGCGTCGCCACCGCTGAAAACTGCTGGGAAACAGGGCGCCACCGCGAGCTCCACCACCGCCTCCATGTGCAAGGTGCTCATCGGGACAGCAACGCAGCAAGGGAGAAAGCGGAGGGACCAGGAGGTCCGCTAGCTCACCACGAGCACTACGGTGGGGTTCTTAGGCGCGGCGTCATCGGCTGCCGGTGCTACGCGCGGATGGCGGTGTTGGCGCAGGCGGCAGTGGCTCGATCGAGTTGGCTGGCGGCGGCAGCGGCAGCGAGCGGCGGCGGCAGCGGGCGGCGCGGCTCTCTCTCGTTTTCTCTGTGACTTCGATCGCTCACGGGGAAGAAGGAAGGCGAGCTCGCATTTAATACCTTTAACACGGTTCGGGCTGGAACCGGTGTTAAAGAACTATCTTGTGAAAAATAAATGCCCCACTTTAACACGGTTCGTGTGGGAACCGTGTTAAAGAGCATTTATTCATGCATTAAAGGGGTAGGGGCATTTTATAATTCAAAAAATAGGATATGAATTTAGTAAATTCATATCTTATTCATTTCAACTCAAAAATATATGAATAATATATCATAATTTTCAGAAAAATAATATCTATCCATTCATGTAAAAACATTTTATGTTTACTTTAGATGAAAATTTTCAAAATGATTAAAACACTTACATATAAATTTTGATTATTCAATTCAAACAAAAATAAATTGTCAAATCCTAAAACTTTGAACATAAGAAATATTAAGCATCTAAAAAGGAATCTAACCCTATTTTATTAGAGCAAATCATATTTTATTTTGTATTAACATTTTTGAATTGATTGGATATTTAAATGCCGCATCTTTTGTATACAGTTGAATCTGACAAAGCCTCGCTCAACTTGCATTGGATTTTTGATAAAATAGCATATTGTGAACCTAAAAATGATTTTTGTAAAAAAACATGAGCATCGTATCATGTACCTGTAGTTCATATCTGACTCACTTCCTACCGATTCGGCAGGAATTTGTCTTTTTACCAGAGGTGGACGGAAAGGTTTCAGATCCCCCTGTTGGTACATTGTCCATATAAGGTGGTCTAGTCTTTTTGTAAAATGTGGTGGTGGTTTTTTGAATTAGCCATTTGGTGGTTGCTTCACAAAACCATTCGTTTTTTATGCTCGGAAAATGGAAAATGCCTTTTTGGTGCGATAAAAAGGAAAACTTCCTCTTGCAACATTGTTTGCCATGCCATGATGCACATGTATGCACAATATGGCCATATTATCACAAACTATGCCTTGATTCTAGCCATAACATTGGTCATTTGACACGAAAGCCAAGAAACCTCGAATGAGATAGGTCATTTTGTGAAGGAGATAGAATGGAATTAAAATACGAATGCAACTAATAGTAAGTTACATAAAGCACGTGAAAATTAAGATACATAAAAGAACTGAAAATTAAGATACATGGCGATTAAGTAACAATCGGCGAACTTGTTTCGGAATGTTGGAGTGATTCATCATGCTCCACCTACACTGTAATACTCGCCATTGTAGTCGTAATAATGCCGCCGTCATCGTTGTCGTCGGGTCGCCGTAATTGAACCTTGAAGGCTGAGTCTGGCGTGGGCTGCACTTGAGGGTAGCGCAGACGGGGTTAGAGTCGGCGGCGATGTCATAGGCCATGGCCTACGGAGAGTCCGCGCCACCATAGCCGGCGGACTCGTTGGAGTTCGGAGGAGGTGGGCCGTCCTCCTCGTGCTGGCGCCCTCACGCCGATCCACGAAGGCTTCCCAAGTAGGGAAATAGTCGGGATGCCATCTGGGATTCCTCCGCTGCTCCGGCGTGAGCTCGAAGTAGTAGTGGTTCGTGATGGCCATCCGGCGCGCCACACGTAAAGGGACAGGAGGAACCGGCACGCCTCCGACGCTCAGCATCCAGCCGACGGGGACACAGTAGCCCGGGCGAGGGTGGTCGGCGCAAGAGCCTCCGCCTCCCTGGGGGTTAGTGCTACGGTGGAAGCCATGGGAAAGAGTGATGAGGTTGCAGATATGAGTCTAGAGATGCGATGAAAATGGAGGTCAACCCTACATATATATAGTGAAGAACTGGCGGGAAGAACTGGCGGGAAAAAATGGCGGGAAAAAATGGCGGGAAGAACTGGTGGGATGAATCTTTAGTCCCGGTTGGAGACACCAACCGGGACTAAAGATGAACCTTTAGTCCCGGTTGGAGACACCAACCGACAAAAACGACTTCAACTAATAATAGGGGTGAGTGTCGACATTATTTCGTAAGTGTCGACACTATGCCGAGCCTTGTACTATAAATAGGCATCCTTGTGAGTCCAGTCCTCCAGCCGTTTGAGGCATCTCCAAGATGGTTTTCGAGCGAGACACCACTACGGCCATTCGGGGAGATGCAAGCGGGCCAGTCCTCCGGCATCTCCGAAAGCTGGTCATAGAGGCACTCCCTAATATGTGAAATTAGTTAGCTCCGGTGTATTGATCTAGTTAGAGAAGTTACAAGCTGCAAGATGGTTTTCGAGGCGGGGACACCACTACGGCCAGTTTAGGGAGATCTGACGGATCCCAGTCCTCGGCATCTCAGAAACTGTCATGCACTCTAATATGTGAAATTAGTTAGCTCCCGGTGTATTGATCTAGTTAGAGAAGTTACAATATGCAAGATGGTTTTCGAGCGGGGACACCACTACGGCTAGTTTCGGGAGGCGCACGCCACAATCCCGTCCTCGGCATCTCCAAGAAACTGGTCATAGAGGCACTCCTAATATGTGACCGCGTCGTTCGAGATCAGATCTTAATGGTAAGTACGAATCGGGACAACTTCTTCTCATAGTCCCGGTCCAGCCACAAAACAAGACTAACACTCAAGAAATTTATTAATATTAAAAATTGAGACTACCAAACCGGTCCCCCTATATAGTCCGGTCAATCCACAAACGAAAGATATCCTTCGGTCAAGCCACAAACTGCGAAAGACATGAACTAGAGTTACATAATATGAGCATGAAATTCTTGGCATATGTCCTTCCTTATGCTCGCTTCAGACGTAACCATGGAGCATCTTATTTACTTAACGGAATGCTTGGGTCAGTTTTCACTATGAAGGGCGGAATTTCATCAAACTTATTATAATCTTCTGACATGTCTGTCTTGTCCTCGATTCCCACGATGTTTCTTTTCCCTGAAAGAACTATGTGGCGCTTTGGCTCATCCTATGATGTATTTGTTTGCATATTTTTTCTTTTTTTTTGGTCTGGAGGACATGTCCTTCACATAGAAGATACGTGAAGAACTCAATCTTATCACATGTTACAAATGCAAAGATCTAGGCCATTATGTAGCAACTTGTCCACAGAAGATACATGAAGAACTCAATCTTATCACATGTTACAATTGTGGTAACCAAGGACATTATGCAAGCAATTGTCCAGAAAATATGAAGCATAAGATAAAGCCTATGAAGGATCTCAGCCTTGTCACATGTTTCAAGTGTGGAAACAAAGGACACTATGCAGATGTTTGTCCAGAGAGATTTCAACAAGATTCCAAGAAAGCCAAGATGTAATCTAGTTGGAAATTTTTTTAGGGTGGTAGTACCCTAGTTGCTTTGAGCCAATTTGTAACCCCTAGCCTCCCCAAATCTATGGACGAGATTTATTTTAAGGGTGATATCTGTCACATCCCAAGATTTTCAAATCTGTTATGTGAAAAATAAATAAACAAAATAAATTATTGTTGAAAATCAGGGTGAAAAGAAACTTTTGTTTCTAAATGGAAACTTAAAATCCCATCTTGAACAAACTTTAATTAAACAAACTTTAATTAAATTTTGAATTCAACAAAATCCAAATCAAGAGAAATGCTTTCCTCATTAAATGCATTTGGAAATTTAAACACTTGGAAAATAAATCCAAACCCTAAGCCCTAATGGAATAAAAATCATTTCCAAGTTATCTCCAAGCCTATGGATTTGATCCATGTAAAATCTTGTCAACAAACATTTACAAATGATCAAGAATGACAAATAGAAATATTATAAAGCCATATAAATTGGTTTCACTTAATTTGGAGCCATAGATAAAATCTTATGAATTTAATAATATAAAGGAAAAGTAATTTCCAAATCTAATAAAGCACTTATCTAAAATCCATACATAATGGTGAGCAAATAATCCTAAAGATATTTAAAAAAATAAACAAATATCAAATAAGATTTAACAAATTGGAATCACCAAGTTTGGATCTCTAAATAAAAAGATATGGATTTTATAAAGATGAAGAAAGAAATATTAAATAAAGAATATTTAAAGACCAAATCAAATCTTGGCCAAATCCATAAGCAAATGGAATGAATTATAATCCAAATCCAAATAAAATAAAAGGATAAAGAATTTCCAAAATAAAATAAAATGGCATTAACCATTCTATCCCTATTTTAATAAAGATAAATCTCTAATAAGAATAATTACATAATGCATGAGAAAATAGTATTTTGGAATTTACCCAAGTGAAATAAAAGTTGCTTAATTCAACCTAATTAAGATTAAAGAAAACATCCAAATAAAAATTAGGGAATTAAAACTATATCAAATTCCATTGGAATTAAAACAAATACCCAATTCAAATGATTTATGAATCATATTAAATACTTTCCAAATAATTCAAGATGAATTATTTGACACCCTATTAAACAAATAAAAACCCACTGAAAAGATTTGGAAGGTTTAAGAAATTAAATGGTGTTTGAAAATATTATTAAATCTTATTTGATTTAAAACAAGGGCCTATTTAAATAATTAAAAAGACGCCAAAAAGAATAAAGTTTTATTCCAAAATTGACTTCAGAATATACTATTAATCAGTATTGAAGTCTTCACAAAATTTGGCAAAGGTTTGAATTCAAATGAGTGTTTGAATTGTTTATTCAAAATCAAAATAGAATTAAAGAAAAGGGAAAAGGAAAAACAAACAGAACAAAATAAATGTAAAAGACCAACTAACTTGAACAGACTAGCCCAAAGAAGCCCACCCCCACCGCGAAAAGAAACCCGTGACGATCCGACGCATGGACCCCACTCCTCTCTTCCTTCGCTAGCGGACCCACCACACGGCTCACCGCCGCTCACCTCATGGTGACCACGCCCTCTTTCCTCGCCGTCGTTCAGCCATTGAAGCAGGCGTCAATACATGTTAATGCCTGCGTTACTCCACCCCGCGACCAAGCACTCTTATTCGCATGCCTCCCCTCTCTCTTTCCCCTCCATCGCCTCACCCTAGCGCGCCCCCACGCTACCCAATTTCTCTGCACCGCCCTCTGCTCCGGCGAGCTCCACCAGCGATTTCGCCCCTCGTCGCCCTCGCCTCCTCGAGAACCGAACAAACTCCCGGACCACGGAGATTCTCTCTCACTCTACTCGCCTGCCAGATGCCCCGCAGACCTCGGTTCCGTCCATGTCGGCGCCACCGATGATGAACTCGACTTGAGCTATCTATAACGACCTCGTCGCCTTGCTCACCGTAAGTATTATCATGATCCTTGAACTCGTGTGCACCTTCACGCGTTATTTTCTCGTTTGAGTCGAGAGACTCGCCGACCATGGTCGTGCGTGCAGCCCGCAAGCCACCCATGAAATCCCCACAACACCAATGCGCCCCTCGACAAACAAGGAGCTGAGCATCGCTGTGATCTCTGAACCGTGAGCCAATCCTTCCTCCTCGCTTCCTCTATCACCAGCCCGCCATAGCGAGCCGCCGCCACTGCCGCCACGCCGCCATCTCGGCAAGTGTCTTTGTCTTGTGCGATTAAGATCAATGGCTAGGATAGAAACTAAACAAAGGGGTAAGTAACTGAGCCACACGATCTGTTTAGATCCAACGCACCTAAGGCGTGATCCGGCGGTACCGATGAATAAAAGCGCGCGTGTCACAGAGTCTGATTTAAAAACAGGATTTGATCTATTTGTGATTCAATTTTGTAAAATCCATAACTTTCAAACCACACGTCCAAATTTTGCAAACTTTATATCAATAGAATCAACAAGACAAGTACTTTCGACCATGCACTTTGTTTAGTAAAAGCTTCATTAAATTGATTGTTTTTGCAGAAACTTGTGTATGCATGTTTAGAATAAAAATTGTTCAAAAATGATTTTGGGGATAAAATCTTTGGCAAATGGTTTGTTTTGAACCTCTGACCCTAGAAATCAATTGGTGGTTTCAAAAATGTATTTGGTGAAACAAAGAATGAATCTTTGATTTAAAACATTTCTAGTCAAATAAAAATATGGTTTAATTATTAAAATGGTTTTGAAGAAAACCTTTGAGAAATGTTTTGGAAATAAACTCTCTGACCCTAAACACAAGGTTTTATGGTTTGAAAACATATTTTGTGAAACCTATAGAATGTTGCCTTATTAAAAGCATTTCTTCACCACATAAAATAATGATTTGGTTTAAAAATGTTTTATGAAGTAAAACCTTTTGCAAATGGTTTTGCCACTTTATAAAATGACCCTTATGTGTTTTCAAATGTTTATGACCCATTAGAAACCACTTTTACAAATAAAACAATCTTTAGCATGCTTGCATGCATTGTTTTGTTTCTATCATTTTATGTGATGAATTGCTTGAATGGTAGATTGAAATATTGTTTGTTTGCTTGAATTATAGTGATTTGAAGAGTGTGAATATTTAAAGATCAAGGAGTGAACTTATACTCTCTACCAAAAAGGCAAGTGATGCTTCATACTTTTGTCCCATTATTTTCACTATGCATTAGTGATATTTCTAAGTAGGACTTGCATGGAATTTTTCCTAAGTATAAACTATGCCATGGGAAATCCTAGTAGATGAAACCTCAGTAGAATTTCCTAATTAAGATTCCTACTACTATCATGATTAGCTTAGCTAGTAGAAAACAAGGGTGGAATATGTATTCATGCTATGGAAAAATTTCTAAGTCTGAGGACTTGTGTTTTGTTTAATAAAACAACTAAGTGAATGAATCACCTGGGTGGAATGGAAGGAATGGTTTGTGTTGAGTGGTTATGCAAGTCCAGTATGCTGGGGAAAACTTGGGTATCACCAAGTCCAGTATACTGGGGAAAACTTGGTATCTCACTTGTGGATGGCCACCCAGGAACAAAGAGATTTGAGATGTCAAATGGTGAGAAGCTTCAAGTGCAGCCACTTGGCATTATGGGATCTTCCTGGATCATATAGGTTGCAATAACTTAGCCAAATGGACAGTTGGTGTTAGGGGTTTGATAGGTTGGAACGCGTCCATTTTGGTCTAAGGGAAGGCTTCTGAAAGATCTTGTCTTGGTGAAACCAAGTCTTGTGGGGAAAGTGCACCACCTCTGCGGAGTGTAAAATCTAAGTACTTACCCATGTCCCTGGCAAAGGACAATTTGAGCATCAAGACATGGAAGCTATCAAGAATCTCATCATCGAAATTTCTAAGTTAAAAATCTTGTGGGTGAACAAGGGATTGAAAGGATCACCAATTTGTATTGGGAGATGCCTTGGGAAAGATTTTGTCAAAGCAAAAACTTAGAGTTTTCAAATGATAAGGAAAATCTATTTTGATAAATGCAAGACTAAGCTCCACTTAGCCAAATGCATATAGATGATAGACTCCACTATACTACCATAGTATCACTTGCCAATACAATTCAAATGTATTGACCCTTGTGGCTGTAACTTGTTATGTTGCAGGTTTAATTGTTATTAGTGAAGTTTAATGATTAGGATTCCAAGTCTACAACCAACATGTCTGCCTGTGGCACTTTGAAGATGAAGGACCCCATGCTATTGTTATATTATGATGCATTGTAATGAGTTAGGCAAATGAGCTATGTAAGATGTAATAAATCATGTTATTCCTGGTTATAAAGTTGTATTATGACCTTTGTTTCTTGATATTACATCTTAACTGTGGATGCTAGCTATTGATCCAGGGACTAGCATTCTAAACACAGGGATCTCTACCTTATTAAAGGTTGGGAACCTTCTGACTGAACCAACTCCAACACCAACACCAACACCAAAGAAGAGGGGAGTGATTGCATTAAATGATGAAGTGATGAAAGAAGCTAAGAAATGAATTAAGGAGAAAGGTATTAGATCTAAAGATGTGAAGAATCTACCTCCCAATGAAGAATTATGTAAGACAATTCCCCACTCATCCACTATTGAGGTACACTCTCTCCACTTTAATGAAGGTGATACTCCTTATGTAAACCTCCTGATCAATGCTTAGAGGAACTTGATACTTTTATTGTTAAACAAGGTAATTTGAATAAACAAGTTTAGAATCATTTATTGGAAAACTCTAGAGATATTAATGATTTGAAATATATTGTGGAAAGAACTGCTAATGATGTTAAAATGCTTTGTAAACACTTCCAAATGGTTTAAACCCAAGTTGATCAACTTGCTAAGGTACAAAAAGATATTCTAGTTAATGCCTCGGGAGATAAACATGCTTATGAAATTATAACTAGGGGTGGTGCAGCCACTCAAGATCCTTTATATCCTAAAGGACACCCTAAAAGAATTGAGCAGGATTCTCAACAAGGTTAAAGTAGTGATAGTCCTCATAAGAGAAAGAAAAAGAAACATAAAATAGTTGAGGAACCACCTGAACCTGCTGTAGATCCTAATAGTATATCAGTCTCTAACGCTGAAACTGAAAGTGGTAATGATAAAAATGATACTCCTGATAAGGTAGAAATTGAGGAAGAACCTGAGAAGCACACTAATAATAGTAGGTACACTAAGGAAGATTTTATTGCTAATAAATATGGTAGTGAGAGAGAACCTTGGGTGTAGAAACCTATGCCTTTTCCTAATAAGAAACATGTAACACCCTCAGAATCGGCCCTATGCAAGTTTTAGCGAAACCCGCCAAACCCGCATAGAAACGATTCAAAGGTGCCCACCAGGCACTTTCGTGCGGGTGGAAAACAAAGTAATATCATTACACAATAGTCCACGATGGAACCCACAGAACATATATATACAACAGCGACTCAATGAGTCAAGAATTCAGATATCTGATACAAAGATCCAAATCACCTTTAAAGCGATAGAGCGTCCACTACGGACAAGATGCAAATGGGGCTAAGAGCCTGAAGAATAACCATCGGCGTCCATAACCTGCCAGGCCAAGGGTAACCCTGCTAACGACGTCGATCTCAAAACCTTCTTAAACAAAGGGGTGCGAAAAGGGCAAAGGAAAAAAGAGGCGGTCGATCGAGGCGATTGCAGCGAGGCTAGAATTCGGTCCTCGCCTACATAGGTATGGTGGATGAAGCGGCGCCGACATGCACTAAACAGCCTATAGAGACTCGATACAACTAGCGGCTATCGAGAGGGTAAGAAAGACCTATTCGGAACCAACGATACTACCACCAAACATACCCATCTGGTATTTCCCCTCGAGACCAAACGAGGAAGTCGAGGAACTCACAGTTGGCAATTTTATTTATTCGATTATCGTTGCGGCAATTACTAGTCGGTATAGATAATCATCACGATATAATAAGCGATGGGCAATTTTAGTTAACCATTCATTGTAGTTGCAACACTTACTAGTCGAATACAATTGGCATGAGATATCCCAAAACCCAGTTGTTGGCACTTTTATTTAGCCATTCCGTTGTAGTGGAGCTGATTACTAGTCATATCGGATACAAGTCAAATTATAACGATAAACTTTAGTTATAGTTGTCTATGATCGAGAATGCTCCAAGTCGTCCATAACCGCGGACACGGCTTTTCGAAAGATTTAACCTCAGGGTGCACCAAAGTATCCACACGCCGACCCTTTTGCCGATCGGTTAACATACACCCATCGATATGTCGGCGGGCCTAAGTCATGACGTTTCCCGGACCAAAGCAAGTACATGGGGCCACCCACTAAGCTACCATAGCGTCGGCCGGTCTCGAGGCGGACTCGGGTTTGTGTAACGGTAAGCGGCGGGAACCCGAAAGATGACTAGGCTTGTCGATACAGCGATGTCACGATCCTAAGCGATGCAGTGCGATTACCTCACAATTTAAATAAAGCGATAAAGCATGGCATAAGTACAGGATAGTAATAAAGCCCCAAACTAATTGTGGCCTCGATGCAGTACTTTGAAATCGGTACTAATCGATGGGGTGCCCATACACCCCACGTGGTTAGCGCTCGATCTCGGAGCAGTGTCAAGAACTCGGGTCCTCGGGACACAAGTGGACGGTTAACAACCAAATAACATCTATTGCCCACCTGTGCCTCTGCATTTACCTACTTCAATTTTAGTTATTAAACAATAATGAAAGTCTTGTTCATCTCCAACATTAAACATGCTGCAATATTCCAACAACTGTGGTACTTGACGACACGCAACAACACTTGAGCAAGCGACTACGACGCGCAAGTCCAACTATCTACCAAACAACAGGTAATAGGATGTGTCCAAGGCAATATAAGGCTGCAAGGGATATCACGGGCACGAAAACTAGAGCATCGCAACACAGATAGCAATAGATCAACAGGAGGGAATAAATTCTATAAAAGCAAAATAGGTAGAAGGGGAAGAGATGCTCGCCTGGAAACTTTGCCGAAGGTTCATCCGAAGATCGGGCCGACACTCGCATCAACTCATCGGCCAAATCCGTGAAGAAGCAAAACACTAGCACAAACACCGGATGCACTATTTATTACTATGACAGAAGATCGGGCATGATGCATGTATGATGTATGACATGGCAAAGGTGCAATGCAATTAGGCAAGATTAAGCAGAACCGGGGTCCCGACATTTAATTAAACGGTTCAAGTTATTTAGATACCTCGCAATTTAAATGTGGTATTAACAAGGCAAGATTATATCATCGGTTCGATGCACAAATTTAAATGGGACCAATATTGGACTAGATTCGCCCGCATATGGTCTCCATATTTAATTTAGGTGAATCATCTATATACCCCTAAACGCCCACAATATGTATGCAAACATGTTCATTTAATATGCAACAAGATCAATATCATATATTATATTATAAAAATATGAGGGGTCTCGGATAGGGTTCACACATCTGGGTTCGGGAGATCTTGGGGTTCCGGGGTTCGGGGTTCGGTCTCAGGGTTCAGGGTTCGACGGGATCGGTCTTCGAAGGTCGGATACAAGATGAAGAGCTTGGCGTTCCGGGAAGAAGGACTTGGTGTATCCATGTGGACGACCTGGGCATCCGGGTTCTCGGCGAACTTGGCGTCCGGGAAGGAGTACTTGTCGCACCGGGGTCTCGGTGTCCTCGGATCCGATTGAAGATCTTGGCGTTCGGCGGGATCGGTCTTCGGGTTCTCATCTCGTTTCGGTCTTGGTCTCTCAAATGGTCAAGAAGATCTTGTCGGCACGCGATCTTCGATCCGAACTTGGCGGTGGATGTTCACCGAAGCGCGAGCAACAAACCCACGGGGTATAGAAGACAAAGTCGACAGCTTAGCACGCAGAACAACATGAAGGCATCCTCTCGAGATGGCGCTAGTGGTCTGCGCACGCAGGTCGACAACACTGCCCAAGCGGCGTCGGCGACATGGCCTAGCCAAGCGAGGCGGGAGGCGACACGGAGGGCGTAGCGAGGCGGCGGCAGCTGTCGGAGCGGCGGAGATGGGTGGGACAGAGGCCATGGCCTTGGCGAGGCGACCAGGCGTCTCGAGAAAGGCGAGCTGAGGCTCGAGGAAGCGGCTCGGAAAAGGTGGAAACGGACGACAGGCGGCGCCACCGCGAGGCAGCGAGGCGGTCAGCCGGGATTGTGGCGAATGGGCTCCGGATGGCGCTGAGTCGTGGAGCTCTGCGGGAGGCGGCCGGAGAGAAGCGTGGGGAGGCAGCCAGCGGCTGCATCGTGGCGGCGGAGGTCGCGGCGGGAAAAGCGGCGAGGAGGCCGGAGAAGGAGGCGGCGGCGATCTTGGCGAGGCGACCATGTGATGGGGCACCATGGACGGAGGAGGCCACAGGCGGCGGCTCGGCGGCGACGGAGGGTCAAGGTGGCGGAGATGGAAGGCGGCGCGGCGCTCGCAGCAGGCGCGCCAAGGACGGAAGGGTGTGGGCGGCGGGACCTGTAGAAGGGGACGGGCTCGGGCAGCCGGTCGATTTAGTCTGGGAAGAGGCCGTGACCGGCTACGGCCGGGAGAAGGCTGGGCGGAGGAGGAGAGGCGGCGGCGGATCGGCCGAAGAAGGAAGGTTCGAGCGAGAGGAGAGCAGGGGTTGGTGGGCGAGGCAGGTGGTGGGGCGGGGGTCAGTGGTGGGGGCAGGCGGGCAAAGGGTGGGAGGCGAGAGAGAGAGGGAGTCGTCAGTGGTGGTGGGCGTGTGCGTGTTTGTGTGCCTGGCGGCGGGGAGGGGAAAAGGGGTGGTGGCGGCTGGATGGGGAATAGCTGGGTAAGGCTAGGGTTTGGAGATATTTGGGTTAGGGTTTCCAGGAGGGTTGTAGGTGGCTAGCTGCTGGGCCTTGGGCCTGGCTGCCTCCACAAAAAATATTTAGGGTTTTATTTATACATTTATTTCAAAGAACTTTTGTAAATTATTTAGTCAAAACAAAATATCTGGACAACCGAAGTTTGATTTGAATTAAGATGGGGGTGTTTCCAAAAACAAAATAGACCTTTGTAAAATAGTTTTTATCAAACAGATGCATGATGATGTCATGATGATGCACAAAACAAAATACCAAGCGATTTTCTAGTACTGGATTTACCCGGGGTGCTACAATTCGACACCACTAACAATGGATCTCGCCCTCGAGATCCGCCTCATGGTACCGGGAAGAAGGTCGGTGATCTGCATCTTATCGCTTCATGTAGATCTTCGCGACACCACTAACAAGAGGTCGTAGTCGTGATCGTCGAGAGAACACTCAGGAACAAAAGGTCAAGGTAGGTATCAACAAATAAAGCCACCTCTAACTCTGATAGAAAGAGGGAACCGATGCATTCTCATCCACTTCAATGTACACAAGCGAATAGAGTGAGTAGTCGGCATGGGGGACAATCCATCACGCACCCAAACTATTACTCCACACAATCAGTAGAAAAGCGTGCAACCATTCTCGGAATTAGACTGAAGATCTCGACAATCGAGGTTCAGGAACAAAGGAGTGATGCAGACTCTGCATCGGATCTGGCGTAGATGATGTCGTCGTGTCGGAAAACACCGGAAGGCACGAGAAGGAACAAAGAGAAGTCCACCAGACGAAGGATTCCTCGGATAGCATGAAGACCAGATGTAGCAACACCGTTACCAAAGGAGGAAGCGAAACCCTGAAGGTACGATGGAACCCAACCACGAAATCCTGGACTCAAGAGAGAGAAAGCGGATTCAAAGCAGCAGAGGTGAGAGGAGAGCAGCGGAGGGGTAAGGAGTAAATCAGATCTAATCGAACTATCCAACCGATTTTGCAAAAATAGTTTTGACACTCTACTTGACCGTTAGCTAGGTTATCCTCGAGGCTGGACTTGTGGTGTCATAGCTGGAGCTCGATACCACTCGTAACACCCTCGAATCGTCCTATGCAAGTTTTAGCGAAACCACCAAACCCGCATAGAAGCGATTCAAAGGTGCCCACCAGCACTTTCGTGTGGAAAAGCAGTAATATCATTACACAATAGTCCACGATGGAACCCACAGAACATATATATACAACAGCGACTCAATGAGTCAAGAATTGATATACAATACAAAGATCCAAATCACCTTTAAAGCGATAGAGCGTCGACTACGGACAAGATGCAAATGGGGCTAAGAGCCTTGAAGAATAACCAATGGCGTCCATAACCTGCCTGGCCAAGCCGGAAGGGTAACCACCTAACGACGTCGATCTCAAAACCTGCTTAAACAAAAGGGTGCGAAAAAGGGCAAAGGAAAAAGAGAGCGGTCGATGATGGGGAATACCAATCGGTATTACACAAGCGGATTTGCCACTGGATCGCATAACGTGCGGGTCGACTCGCCGGATCTGGCAGTGCGTCTTGGACCCGAACGATCGCGCCCGTGGAGGCCCAACGGCGACTCAATAGAAAGCCCACCAAAGCACTTGTAAACCCTAACTGGCTGCATATATAAAGCCAAGGACACCCAAAGTGCGTCATATTAGATCTAGTCTCCCCTCACCTGGCTCCATGTAAACCAATCTATACTCATCTTGGATTGATAGCGGGGCGTGGCGATCCTCCACCGAGGGGCGTGAACCTGGGTACATCGTGTGCCAATCTCTCCGGATTCTCCTCGTCGCCTTGCTCCTCTCGTAAGCTACCCCGGTAGCATCTGCCGTGCAATACCACGGTTAGGCGCCACCGTGGGGCAAGCGGCGCTTGGAGGGTGATAATCCGGGCGGGATCCCTCATCGTCGCCGGCAGCCAGATCGCGCCACCATACGTGCTGTTCAAAAACTGCTATTTGGAGGCTCTAGGATTGGAGGCCGATCGGTCTCGTTCGGTAGCCGGCCGGCGCGGTCGACTTGATCAGAAGCCCTGCGTGAGAACGCACAGATCGACTCCACGCGGTGACAGCTGAGTTTAATTTTCATCCCATCTTGCTTTGATTATTTAATCAATCGATATTTTATTAGATCTAAATCTCTTACGTATGCATATTATTGACATGCACTGGTTGTGAAATCGGAACCGGAGCATCGCTACGGACCAATCTGTTTTCATGGCTGAGCTATATTGATAGAGCTCGTGATCGCCAACAAGTGGAGGCATGCTGTGCGAGGCATACGCACATGCTTATCGACATGGAAAATCAACTGGCGCAAGCATGCGAGTTCGATTTCATATGGCCGATCGTCCGTGACATGCAAAACTTGATGGAAATAATCTGTCTGGGCAACGCCGCAATAAAGAAATCATCATGTTGCTCAGTGCCACCGGCATCCTTAGCGGTGACTCTGAAACAAAGAGACTGCGCACAAAATATGACAGATCAATTGCCCGATGAAGCAACCATGAAGAAAATTAAAACGCATGGACCAATGCAATATATCAATGGGATAAGCATAAAACGATTTCTCTTATTTCAACTTTTATATTTTATCATGTCTACTAATCGTTTTGTCTTCTACAAGTACATGCAAAACCAAGTCGCAATGTGAATTTAAATTGAGCACCACGCCAATCGGTCATGGGTTCATCTGTTGTTGACTCTCCTCCGTGGGCGCCTAACTCAAGAACTTCGCCACGGTCGCGGACTCGCCAAGCGGAGACTTGGCACTAAGGTCGCTCGACCTCGTCGCTTCGTGCTCGGGACTCGGCGCCCGTCGGTCGCTCGGTCGCTCGGCCTCACATGCCGGCAAGTTCAATTACCTCAACACGATTCGGAGATCCGGTCGGACACGCTGCCGTGGCCGGAAGACTCCATCGATTGTGCTACCACAAGCTGCTTCATCGACGACTCGGCTATGGCCGAATAATTTTCTCCCAGTTGATCTTATTTTAAATATTTTATTTGTGTACTAATAATCTTTTTACTAAATGTGTGTTGATGCATATGTGCGGAGAAGAAGCAAATTGCACTCTCGCGGCCCGGATGCGTGCAACACGCCTACCTGCCGCGTACTCGCCACGTCCGGCGACTCGTTCATCGCGGACTCGACATGTTCCGGACCTCGCCTAAACGCGGACACGCTTAAACGCGGACTCGCTAGGCTCGGGGACTTGCCCGTTGCAGACTCGTCCGCCGCGTCAACTTCGCCATAGCGCGACCTTCGTCCGCCGTGTCGACTTCGCCATAGCGCGACCTCTGTCCGCCGCGTCGACCCCGTGTCCGCCGCGTCGACTTCCATATAGCGACCTCATCGCGCGTCGACCGTGTCGCCCGCGTCAACTTCGCCATAGCGCGACCTTCGTCCGCCGTGTCGACTTCGCCATAGCGCGACCTCTGTCCGCCGCGTCGACCCCGTGTCCGCCGCGTCGACTTCGCCGCCGGCGACCTCATCGCCCGCGTCGACCCGTGTCCGCCACGTCGACCGCCATAAGCGCGACCTCATCGCCAGCGTCGACCCGTGTCCGCCGCGTCGATTTCGCCATAGCGACCTCTGTCCGCCGTCGACCCGTGTCCTCCGTCGACCATGCCGCGCGACCTCTCGCCGCGTCGACCCCGTGTCCGCCGCGTCGACTTCGCCATAGCGCGACCTCCGTCCGCCGCACCGACCCCGTGTCCTCCGTGTCGACTTCGCCATAGCGCGACCATACGTCTACCGTATGACCCCATCACCTCGTCGGCGTCGCCGTGCCTACTAAGGGACCTTTATCGTCGAGTCACGAGAGGGCATGCCACGCTGCATGGACTCACCACGTGTCTCTTCCCGGAAAAATTTATTCGCCTTTGTCAACCTTTGAAAGAGCGACTGCATGGCCAAGTAGTGCGGACGAGGACTCAAACCGAGCCTCGGATCGCCCACAAAACGCTAACCGAGAGCCATCATTGGAGTCGCCTTGCTCGACCGCCTCCTCGGGCCAAGACAAATGGTAGTGCTACACAAAGCAGCACCTTGTCCTCCTCAACCTTAGAAGGCGACTCGCACGGCCAAATCTGCGGACGAGGACTGCAAACGAGCCTCGGATCGCCGAGGAAGAACGCCAAGTCGAGAGCCATCTTTGGAGTCGCCATGCGATCGCCCCGGCCAAGGCGAAGACTCGCTAAGAAAACAGCGCAATCAACATCATCAGCGGACTCATCATCGCGGACTCGCCACCGGGACTCTCCCTCGCGGACTCGCAATCGCCAGCGGACTCGCCACACTCGGGGACTCTCCCCTCGCGGACTCGCAATCATCGCGGACTCGCCACACTCGGGGACTCTCCCCTCGCGGACTCGCAATCATCGCGGACTCGCCACACTCGGGGACTCTCCCCTCGCGGACTCGCAATCATCGCGGACTCAACACGCTCGAGGACTCTCCCCTCGTGGACTCGCAATCATCGCGGACTCGCCACACTCGGGAACTCTCCCCTCGGGGCCCGTCGCCTTGCTCGCCGGTCGCTCGACCTCGCCCCTCGCCGCGCTCGGGGACTCGGCGCTCACCGGTCGCTCGGCCTCGCCGCTCGCCACGCTCGGGGACTTGGTGCTCGCCGGTCGCCCGACCTCGCCACTCGCCGCGCTCAGCAGCAACCACTAATATTTTCAAAATATGCATCTCTAAAGAGCCTCAAGTCGCCTCTACAAGCCAACTCGAGCCTCGGGGACTACTCCTAGGCATGCAGTGTGTATGCGTGGTTCCACGACCGCGGCTCGCCCTCGTCGACTCGCCATCGTGCACTCGCCCTCGCGTGCTCAACGCGCTCGTCGACTCGCCGCCGTGGATTCGCCCTCGCGTACTCAACACGCTCGGGGACTCGCCGCCGCGGACACTCGCCCTCGCGTGCTCAACGCGCTCGTCGACTCGCCGCCGTGGATTCGCCCTCGCGTACTCAACACGCTCGGGGACTCGCCGCGGACCCTCGCCCTCGCGTGCTCAACGCGCTCGTCGACTCGCCGCCGTGGATTCGCCCTCGCGTACTCAACATGCTCGTCGACTCGCCACCATAGACTCGGTACTCGCGTGCTCAACGCGCTCGTCGACTCGCCATCATCACGGATTCGCCCTCGCGTACTCAACACGCTCGGGGACTCGCCACCGCGGTCTCGCCCTCGCGTACTCGACACTCTCGGCGACTCGTCATCGCGGACTCGCCCTCGCGTACGCCACACGCTCGCGGACTCGCCGGTCGCTCGACCTTGCCACTCGCCGCGCGGGACTCCGGCGAGCTCCACGTTCGAGACTCGCCGGTCGCTCGACCTTGCCGCTCGCCGCGCTCGGGGCCTCGGCAGGCTCCACGTTCGAGGACTCGCCGGTCGCTCGACCTTGCCACTCGCCGCGCTCGGGGACTCGGCAGGCTCCACGTTCGAGGACTCGCCGCAACGGGCAGCTTCACCGACGCCCTGCGTATTTCGCCAACTGGCCATCACCGGCTCAGCTCCGACCGCCTCCGCTTCACGGTTCTTTTCTCTATTCAGGAACTCGTCGCCGATTCGCCACGACCCATCGTCGGTACTCTCGCGCTGCCTCAAGCCCGTCGAATCAACAACGCGCCGGGGACTACCGATGGGGAATACCAATCGGGTATACCCAAGCGGATTTGCCCTGGATCGCCAAACGTAGAAGCGGGTCGACTCGCCGGATCTGGCGAGTGCGTCTTGGACCCGAACATTGGCGCCGATCGAGGCCCAAGGCGGCGACTCAATAGAAAGCCCACCAAAGCACTTGTAAACCCTAACTGGCTGCATATATAAAGCCACCAAGGGCACCCAAAGTGCGTCATATTAGATCTAGTCTCCCTCCGCCTCTGCGGCTCCATGTAAACCAATCTATACTCATCTTTGGATTGATAGCGGGCGTGGCGATCCTCCACCGAGGGGCGTGAACCTGGTACATCGTGTGCCAATCTCGCTCCCGGATTCTCCTACGTCGCCTTGCTCCTCGTAAGCTACCCCGGTAGCATCTGCGCAATACCACGACGGTCGATCGAGGCGATGCAGCGAGGCTAGAATTTCGGTCCTCGCCTACATAGGTATGGTGGATGAAGCGGCGCGACATGCACTAAACAGCCTATAGAGACTCGATACAACTAGCGGCTATCAGAGAGGGGTAAGAAAGACCTATTCGGAACCAACCTGATACTACCACCAAACATACCCATCCTGGTATTTCCCCCTCGAGACCAAACGAGGAAGTCAGCCGAGGAACTCACACCGTTGGCAGTTTTATTTATTCAGTTATCGTTGCAGCAATTACTAGTCAGGTATAGATAATCATCCTGATATAATAAGCAGTGAGCAATTTTAGTTAACCATTCTGTTGTAGTTGCAACACTTACTAGTCAGATACAATTGGCATGAGATATCCCAAAACCCAGCAGTTGTTGGCACTTTTATTTTGCCATTCCGTTGTAGTGGAGCTGATTACTAGTCATATCGGATACAAGTCAAATTATAACAGTAAACTTTAGTTATAGTTGTCTATGATCGAGAACTGTGCTCCAAGTCGTCCATAACCGCGGACACGGCTTTTCGAAAAGATTTAACTGCGGGGTGCACCAAAGTATCCACACGCACTTCGACCCTTTTGCGGATCAGTTAACATACACCCATCGGTATGTCGGGGCCTAAGTCATGACGTTTCGGACCCCAAAGCAAGTACATGGGGCCACCCACTAAGCTACCGCAACGAAGTCGGCGGTCTCGAGACGGACTCGGGGTTTGTGTAGGTACGTAAACGACTGGGAACCCGAAAAGATGACTGGGCTTGTCGATACAGCGAAAACGTGTCACGATCCTAAACAGTACAGGTGCAGTACCTCGCACAATTTAAATAAAGCAGTAAAGCATGGCATAAGTACAGGATAGTAATAAAGCCCCAAACTAATTGTGGCCCCCGGTACAGTACTTTGAAATCAGGTACTAATCGATGGGGGTGCCCATACACCCCACATATGGTTAGCGCGCTCGATCTCGGAACAGGTGTCAAGAACTCGGGGTCCTACGGGACACAAGTGGACGGTTAACAACCAAATAACATCTATTGCCCACCTGTGCCTCTGCATTTACCTACTTCAATTTTAGTTAATAAACAATAATGAAAGTCTTGTTCATCTCCAACATTAAACATGCTGCAATACTCCAACAACTGTGGTACTTGACGACACGCAACAGCACTTGAGCAAGCGACAACGACGCGCAAGTCCAACTATCTACCAAACAACAGGTAATAGGATGTGTCCAAGGCAATATAAGGCTGCAAGGGATATCACGGGCACGAAAACTAGAGCATCGCAACACAGATAGCAATAGATCAACAGGAGGGAATAAATACTATAAAAGCAAAATAGGTAGAACGGGAAGAGATGCTCGCCTGGAAACTTTGACGAAGGTTCATCCGAAGATCGGGCCGACACTCGCATCAACTCATCGGCCTAATCCGTGAAGAAGCAAAACACTAGCACAAACACCGGATGCACTATTTATTACTATGACAGAAGATCGGGCATGATGCATGTATGATGTATGACATGGCAAAGGTGCAATGCAATTAGGCAAGATTAAGCGAACGGGGTCCGACATTTAATTAACGGTTCAAGTTATTTAGATACCCGCAATTTAAATGTGGTATTAACATGGCAAGATTATATCATCGGTTCGATGCACAAATTTAAATGGGACCAATATTGGACTAGATTCACCCGCATATGGTCTCCATATTTAATTTAGGTGAATCATCTATATACCCCTAAATGCCCACAATATGTATGCAAACATGTTCATTTAATATGCAACAAGATCAATATCATATATTATATTATAAAAATATGAGGGGTCTCGGATAGGGGTCACACATCTGGGTTCGGGAGATCTTGGGGTTCGGGTTCGGTTCGGTCTCGTGGTTCGTGGTTCGGAGGATCGGTCTTCGAAGGTCGGATACAAGATGAAGAGCTTGGCGTTCCAGGAAGAAGGACTTGGTGTATCCGTGTCGACGACCTGGGCGTCCGGGTTCTCGGCGAACTTGGCGTCCGGGAAGGAGTACTTGTCGCACCGGGGTCTCGGTGTCCTCGGATCCAGAAGATCTTGGCGTTCGGTGGGATCGGTCTTCGGGTTCTCATCTCGTGTCGGTCTTGGTCTCTCAAATGGTCAAGAAGATCTTGTCGGCACGCGATCTTCGATCCTAACTTGGCGGCGGATGTTCACCGAAGCGCGAGCAACAAACCCACGGGGTATAGAAGACGGCAACATACAGTAACAACATGAAGGCATCCTCTCGAGATGGCGCTAGTGGTCTCATGGCACGCTTGGTCGGACGATGTGGCCTGGCGGCGTCGGCGACATGGCCTAGCCAAACGAGGAGCGAGGCGGCACGGGAGGCGTAGCCAGGGCGGCGACGCTGTGCTGGAGCGGCCGGAGATGGGGTGGGGGCAGGGAGGCCATGGCCTTGGCGAGGAGGCGATGCGTGCAGAAAGGCTGCGAGGGCTCGAGGGCAGTGGCTCGGAAAAGGTGGGACGGGCGACAACGGGCGCCACCGCGAGGCAGCGAGGAGGCCGGTCAGCCCGGGATTGACGGCGAGATAGGCTCGACGGATGGAGGTGCTGGGTCGTGGAGCTCTGCCGCGGGGAGGGCGGCCGGAGAGAGAGGCGTGGGGAGGCAGCCCGCGCGGCTGCATCGTGGCGACGGAGGTCGCGGCCGGGAAGGCGGCCAGGGGAGGCCGGGAGAAGGGAGGACGACGGCCAGTGCTGGCGAGGACGCGACCATGTGATGGGGCACCATGGACGGAGGAGGCCCTGGGCGACGCGGCTCGACGGCGACGGAGGGTCAAGGTGAGGCGGAGATGGAGAAGGCGGCCGGCGGCGCTCAGCGACTGCAGCAGAGGGCGCGCCAAGGACGGAAGGGTGTGGGCGGCGGGACCTGAAGTAGAAGGGGACGGGCTCGGGCAGCCGGCGGTCGACGAGTACGGGAAGAGGAGCCGCGACGCCACGGCGACGGGAGAGTGGGCCGAGGAGAGAGAGCGGCGCAGGATCGGCCAGAAGGAAGGTTCGAGGAGAGAGGAGAGACGCGGGGGTTGGTGGGCGAGACGGGTGGTGGGGAGCGGGGTCAGGTGGTGGGGCGTGGGCAGGCAAGTGGGGCCAAAGAGAGAGAGGGAGGCCGAGGGGGTGGTGGTGTGCGTGTTTATGTGCTGGCGGGGAGGAAAATGGGTGGTGGCGCCGGATGGGGAATAGCGGGTAAGGCTAGGGTTTGGAGATTTTTGGGTTAGGGTTTCGGGGAGGTTGTAGGTGGCTAGTCTGGGCCTTGGGCCTAGCGGCCGCCTCCCCCACAAAAAATATTTAGGGTTTTATTTATACATTTATTTCAAAGAACTTTTGTAAATTATTTAGTCAAAACAAAATATCTGGACAACCGAAGTTTGATTTGAATTAAGACGGGGGTGTTTGCAAAAACAAAATAGACCTTTGTAAAATAGTTTTTATCAAACAGATGCATGATGATGTCATGATGATGCACAAAACAAAATACCAAGCGATTTTCTAGTACTGGATTTACCCGGGGTGCTACAAAACACAAGTCAAAGGAGGAAGAACACTATAGCAAGTTTTGTGAGTGGATGAAACCTTTATTTTTACAAATTCCTTTTACAGATGCTATTAAGTTGCCCCCTTATTCAAAGTATATGAAGGATATTGTATCTAATTAAAGGAATATTCCTAATGAGGAAATTTCTACTTTTCTTGCTAATTATTCCTTCAATGGTAAGATTCCAAAGAAACTTGGTGATCCAGGTATCCCAACTATTCCTTGCTCTATTAAGATAAATTATGTTAGAACTGCTTTGTCTGATTTGGGAGCTGGAGTTAGTGTTATGCCTTTTTCTCTTTACAAGAGACTCCGCCTAGAAAAGTTGATATCAACTGATATATATTTGCAAATGGCTGATAAGTCAAGTATATGTGAGGATGTTCCTATTCAAGTGGCTCATAATTTCTTGGTTTTAACTGATTTTGTTGTGCTTGAGATGCCTGAAGATGATATTATGTCTATTATTCTTGGGAGACCTTTTCTTAATACTGCAGGTGCTGTCATCAATTATAATCAAGGAAAAGTAACTTTTAATATTAATGACAAAGAGCATACTGACTATTTCCCCAAGAAGATTGATAAGAGCTATTGTCTGAATTCCATTGAAAATATTGAGAGCATCAAAGTTGGAGAAATATATTGTCCCATTCCACAAGAAAGTTTGGAAACTATTATGATTGGGACTATTGCTATCAAGTTTGAGGTAACAAAATCATTTTGTGAAATGCAAAGTTTTGTTTCATATAAGATTGTTTTGGTAACAAGACTTGATCAACCTTGTTAACAAAAAGATTTTAATGAACAAAACAATGCTTTCACAGTGGTTATACTTGCTCACTATTATTTTTCTCCTTCCTAGTCTTTGCTCTTCCTCTTGTTAGCTTTAGTTTTGCTAGTTGTTTGCTTGTTAGTGTGTCTTAGAACTTCTGTAGTTTTGGTTTTGGTTTTCTTCTTGATTCTTCTAAAAAATCTTTTTCTGCGAGAAAATCAATTTTCATACCCTGAAAATTGGCCAAAAATAAAGTTTCTCGAAAAATTCCAAAAAATTCATATTATTTTTTTCCTCGAAAAAAGGGGCAGAAGGGCACCTGGATTTAGTTCATTCTGATGTTTGGGGTCCGGCTCCTTTCGCTTCGAAAGGGGGCCATCGCTACTATATTTTATTCATCGATGATTTTTCGCGGTACACTTGGTTGTATTTTATGCGCTCTCGTAGTGAGGTGCTCTCTATATATCAGCTTATGCCATGGTTCGTACTCAATATTCTACCCCCATCCGTGTGTTTCGTCTGATTCTCACCGGTGAGTATATCTCCCGGATGTTGCGAGGTGTTCTTCTTTGAGTGGCACTCTTGCTCAATTCTCCTCGCGCACATGCCCGAGAATGGCGTTCGAGCGTAAGCATCGCCATCTTCTTGAGACCACTCGCTATGATGATTGCTTCTTCTCTTCGCATTGGCCCGAGGTCGCCACGTCGGCTTACCTCATTAATATTCAGCCTTCACGCTGCCTTGCAGTGGTATCCTCTTGAGCGCCTCTGGACAGTCTCAGATACTCCATGCTTCGCTTGTTTGGTTGTGTTTGCTATGTTCTCCTTGCTCCTCGCGACGCACCAAACCGACCGCCACTGTTGAGTGTGTCTTCCTCGGATACGTTGATGAGCATAAGGGCTATCGCTGTTGGGACCTGTTGGTCGGATGCGTATCTCGTGATGTTACTTTTGATGAGACGCGTCCTTTCTATCCTCGTCCCACCGCTGGTACTTACCCGGTGGAAGATATCTCTTTTCTTCTTTTTCCTGACACACCTCCTTCTACCCCTATTGTGTCTTCTTCAGGATCTCCTCACCCTGATGTCTCTTCTTCGACACCGTCTTCTTCTGCTCCATCTAGTTCTCCTAGTTCTCCTGCTCTCCGAGTCTTCCTCTACTATTCCCTCTTCTTCATCGCCGCGTCTCTGCCGTCTTCCTCGATGATCTTCCTCTACTCGTTCGCTCGTCAGTGCTCCCCACCGTTACTCTCCTAGTCAAGATGGTCTTTCTGCCTCCGAGCCGACTTCTTATCGGGATGCCAGCATCATCCCGAATGGCAGGCCATGGTGAGGAGATTGTGCTGAGCGCACCGCACTGGGATCTTGTTTCTCCCCCCTGTTCGTCCTATCACGTGTAAGTGGGTCTATAAGATTAAGACCCGCTCGATGGATCTCTTGAGCGCTATAAGGCGTCTTGTGGCTAAATGGTTTTCAGCAGGAGCATGGTCGTGACTATGATGAGACCTTTGCTCCTAGCCCATATGACCACCGTGCATACTCTTCTTCTTTGCTTGTCACATTGGTCCGTGTCTCACTTGATGTTGAACGCCTTTCTCAATGGTGAGTTGAGTGAGGAGGTTTATATGCAGCCTCCTCCCGGGTCTGTTCAGGGGATGGTTTGTCGTCTTCGACGGTCTCTTTATGGCCTCAAACAGGCTCCTCGTGCCTGGTTTGAGCGCTTTGCTTCTGTAGTGACTGCTGCTGGTTTCTCCCCTAGTGCTCATGATCCAGCGCTGTTTTTTCACACTTCTCCGCGTGGACGCACTCTTCTTCTTCTCTATGTTGATGACATGATCATCACTGGTGACGATCCTGAGTATATCGCCTTTGTTAAGGCTCGTCTTCGTGATCAGTTTCTTATGACTGATCTTGGTCCTCTTCGATACTTTCTTGGGATTGAGGTTTCCTCCACTTCTGATGACTTTTACATCTCTCAGGAAAAGTATATTCAGGATCTTCTTTCTCGTGCTGCTCTTGGGGATGAGCGCACTGTTGAGACCCCTATGGAGCTTAATGTTAAGCTTCAACCTACTGATGGTGATCTCCTTTCTGATCCGACGCGTTATCGTCATCTTGTTGGGAGTCTCGTTTATCTTGCTGTCACTCGTCCTGACATTTCTTATTCTGTTCATATTCTGAGTCAGTTTGTCTCTGCTCCCACCACTGCTCACTATAGTCATCTTCTCCGTGTTCTTCGTTATCTTCGTGTACGATCACTCGTCGCCTTTTCTTTCCTCGTTCCAGCTCTCTCCAGCTCGGTGCTATTCGGACGCTACGTGGCGAGTGATCCATCGGATCCGCTCACTTTCTGCCATCGTGTGTTTCTTGGTGGTTCGCTCATTGCTTGGAAGACGAAGAAATGCGAGCAGTTTCCGCTCGAGTGTTGAGGCTGAGTTGCGTGCTATGGCCTTGTTGATCGCCGAGGTGACCGTTACGGTGGTTACTTGCGGATTTTGGGGTCTCTCTTACCACACCCACTGGTTTTGTCGGCGACAGGTGCTATTAGTGTTGCACGTGATCCGTCAAGCATGAGCTACCAAGCATATTGGTGTTGATGCTTTCTATACACGTGCTCGGTGCTCAGTTGTTGCGCTTCAAGATGTGCCTTCGACTTACATTGGCGGATTTCTTTTAAGGCCTGCACTGAGCGCAGATGATTTCTTACTCTCCAAACTCAGTGTTGTGGATCCACCATGAGTTTGAGGGGGGGTGTTAGATGTATATATATGTATATTGTATTTCCCCCATATGTTAGGGGGCTTCCTGCATATTTGCCCTGTACCTGTACTATATATTGTGGCCTTTGGCCCCAGAGGAATACAAGTTGCATATTCCTGACAGGACCCACCCGTGGCCTTCCAAAGTGTCTCCTTCCAGCCATTTCTTTATCTCTCCCGAAAAACACCGGAAAACTTTCTCAAGCTCGAGTTCCTGTTGTTCTTGCTCCCGATTTTTGATCTTCTTGCTCAGCCCATCTTTGCTGCTGATTTTTGGAGGGATTTATCCTTAGTATATGCCTCCTCCGCTTGTCCAATTATATTTGTGATTGGTAGATTGTATCTTGAGTATTTTGCTACAATAGATGACTGGTTGTGTGAGCTTGAATGCTTGTTCTATGCTTAGAGATTTCATTTTGATGCATGTTTAGCCCTCTAGCAAGTTCCTATAGTACTTCCTCATCATTTATCAACTTGGAAATTACTTGGTTTGATGTTTATCTAAATTTTTTAGAAAAAAGGGTCATGGATAACCACACCTTTGGAGAAGTGTTTGAGAGTGATGCACCTAGGAGGACAAGGCATTCGAGATCATCCACCAGAGCTAGGCTATCATACAATGAGGATCTTATTACACCGTGTTTTGGCAACGAGGGAGATGAGGGGGATGCGCACCCTTCTACCTTCCCTTGTTTTACCTTTTTGCAGGCTGAAGGGATTCTCACTAATTTCCTAACTCTTATTAGGAAGGTTGGTCCAACTAGTTATATGCAGGATGGGAGTGAGCAGTATGCTATGCTCGCCAAGACTTTTGTGGAGAGTTTCTCTTTTACTAACAACCCTTTTAGGTCATAGGTGTCATTCAAAATCTATAATAGACCCTTCACCATGACATTGAAGAAATTTTGCGAAATCTTGGGTATTGGCACGGCTAGGACGGTGAAGAAGATTTCAGCTCAACCCGCTGACTTGTTGGAGCTCTACCGCGGGGTGACTAATGATGATGACCGCAGAGCCCAGCGCGGAAAGATAAGAAATATTCAACTTCCAGCTATCAGATATTTTTCTTATTATCTTGCAACTAGTATTCTTGGTAGGGAGAACACAAGCAATATTTCTAACTATCATTTGGCCTCTCTAGCTGCTGCACTCAACAATGAAACCAGGTATAATCTTGGTTCTCTCATTGCTCGTCGCTTAGCTGCTAGAGGACCCATTTATGGGGTATTATTGTTGCACGTGTAGTTGCTGCTTTAGAACTTTTTGTTTATCCAAATGATACAATTTTGGATCCTCTAAGGCTTGATCTTGCTGCCATGAAAGCGCATCACTTCGTCATGGCTAGCTCTACTATTGAGAGTTTGGTTTGATGTTTACTAATGGGGAAGAAAGAGAAATTCCTTTGCCACAAACCACTTTGTGCAGTATTTGCCAGGGACCTTGATCACGCTCCAAGGAGGAGATGGACGAGCAGCTACGCATTCGTGGTTTACACGGACACTACCAGGGGGACGCTCCCTCTTATGACCACTCTGTGCATTACACAGGGGCGTCCTCGAGCTCGTACCAGGACGAAGGGGCCTCTTCGTCGCATTACGGAGGTGCACCTTCTTGGTCACCATGGTATTGAGCCGCACTTAGGCCAAAATCCTAAGCTTTTGGGAGGTATACCGACATCACACTCATCTATATATCATGTTTCGTTGGTTCTTTATATATCCATGTTTCGCTTTCTTTTTGGTTTTTGTTTCTGCTTTCTCAAAACACAAAAATACCAAAAATATTTTCATTGTTTCTCCTGGTTTATTTCTTTGCTTTTTAGCTTTGGTTTGCATTAATAAAAATCTAAAAAGATTTTGCTTTGTGTGCTTGCTTTAAAAAATCGAAAACACCAAAAATATTGTTGTTCTTCTTTGGTTTTGTGAAGTTCTTTCAGGGGTTCGGCAGTTCTCAATGGGGTTTGGTTTCATGTTATTATTCAAGCCACACAAGTGAAGGGAAATAATGAATATTAATGATAACTTGAGGTGTGGTAAGAGGCTGGTAACAAACTCTATTTGTTTTCATTTTTGTACATATACTCATCTGAAAGGGCATGTATGCCCCATGTGGTTTTGGTAATTAATGACAATCTCTATGGACTAATGTGTAAATTGAGTTTCACTTGTAGGTTTGTCCATTGGCATCGCTTGGGCCATGTGTTGGTCTCAAGGTTGGAAGATGAAGAAATGTCCAAGGGCTTTGTGCCCATTGGAATCATGAAGAAAGAAGGAGCTTGAAGGTCGATCAAGGCATGTGCAAAGAGTTGCATCAAGATGGATCAACCTTAAGTAAGGATGAAGAAGGACGAGCTCAAGATGCGCCATCTCTAGAAGATCTCATGCTTGAAGCTTGCCATCCTCGTGCTCATGGAATGATGAAGACAAGTTCAAAGAAGAGGTTTCCCCATGGAATATGGGGGAGTATTTTGCAAGTCTTCATCAAGCAAGAGAGAGCAAGAGCAAACAAGAAAGGTGTTCCCACTATAGAAAAACAAGACGGTCTACATCAAGTTCAAATGGGACGCTCAAGGCAAAGGTATGTTGATAGGGCTTCTCTTTTGCCGGTCTCGTGCTGTTAGTTGGGAGACCGGGTTTAGGATAGATAGACGTTCTATCAAGAGGGGCTCTCAAGCGGTTGTCTCGTTTGCATCGTTCAGAGAGAGCTCAAACCTTTGCATTCATAGCATCATCTTTCTTGGTTGTTATTTGGTTCTTGTCCATGAGAGGATCTAGAGCTTGTGGTCATCATCATAACAATCTCTAGTTCATCATCTAAGGATTTCACTTGCATATCTTATTGCGGTTTTTGATCTTGCGAGTTTTCCGGCTCCACACCTTGGGGGATACTTCACATATATATTTATGATATTTTCTCCCAAGGTGATACCCAATATTTCGATTCGTCGTTATCTTTCCAACAAAATTGGTTTCATCCGATTTGGAGTTCGGATGCAAAAGTTATTGCGTTTCTGGTTTTCTGGTTTCTGGAATTTCTCTGACCGGAAGTTCCAGCTTCCCACCGGAAGTTCCGCTAGGGCATCTTTGCCGCCGAAAGTTCTGGTGGAAGTTCCGGGTCTTCTTCGCCACGCCAAGAACCTTCTTTTGAAGTGTTCTATTTGCCAACATTGTCGGAACTTGCTCGAAGTTCACCGGAACTTCGTCTTTTGACCGAACTTCCGGTTGCGAGCGGGCGCCAACGGTCGATGACCGTTGGAGCCAGGCGGAACTTCGCCCAGCCGGAAGTTCCGCCATGTTTCGTTTTTCTTTCGCTCCGCTTTTTTCGCTGGTGGGTGCCACCGGAACTTCCAGCCTCCCACCGGAAGTTCCGGCCAGGTGTCGCGAATGCCCATAACGGGCAGATCT
Source organism: Avena longiglumis (assembly GCA_030063025.1). NCBI lineage: Eukaryota > Viridiplantae > Streptophyta > Magnoliopsida > Poales > Poaceae > Avena > Avena longiglumis. The sequence continues at coordinate 186,050,006 of CP125978.1, forward strand.
GGGAGCCCTTTAAAAGGGGCTCCTCTTCCCCTTCGTGGGCACTAGCTTTTCTTCTTGGTTCTTGGCTTTCTCTCTCTCCTCCATTGTCAACCTTGAAGAAGCTTTCCCTCTCCCTTCCCCCTCCTATGATTCTTGTATCTTTTTGAGGGATTTGAGAGAGGAGATCTAGATCTACAATCCCCCCAAGTCAAATCCCTTCTTTGTGAAGGAATCATTGGGATCTAGATCTTGGAGACTCTTGTGTTCTTCCTCCCTTATTCCCCCAATAGCTTTTGTAGCTTTGTTGGAATTTGGGAGAGAAGGACTTGCCCTTGCATTTGGTGCATAGGTTTGAGTTCTCCTCTTGTGTTCTTCCTCCCTTATTCCCCCAATAGCTTTTGTAGCTTTGTTGGAATTTGGGAGAGAAGGACTTTCCCTTGCATTTGGTGCATAGGTTTGAGTTCTCCTCGGAGATTCGACGAGTTCAAGCTTGTGAGCTTGTTTCTCTTGGGTTCCTTGGAACCCTAGACGGTTGTGTGGTTGGATTGTTGACCTTTTGTGGTCTTGTTGACCTTTTGTGGTCTTGTAGCCTTTTGTGGCGTTGTTAGCCTTTTGTGGCATTGTTGGCCTTTTGTGGCTTTGTTGTTGGGAACCTCCAATTGAGTTGTGGAGTTAGCCCCAATATTGTACGGGTTCGATGACCGCCCTCAAGCGTCCCATAGTGGAGCAAGTGCCCGCCTTTTGTGGTGCGCACTTGGGAGAATAGGGTGAGACTTTTGTGGCGTCGGTGAGTTGCGTGCTTCCGCATCCGGGTGAGGCCTTGTGTGGCGTTGGGTGAGCATCGAGCCACCACACCTCGAGGTGAGCCATTTGTGGCATTCGGAGAGCATTGCGCCATCGCACCTCTCCAACGGAGACGTAGCTTCTTTGGAAGTGAACTTCGGGAAACAAATCTTTGTCTCCGCGTCCATCGGTTATCTCTCAACCGAACCCTTTAATTATGCACTTTACATTGTGATAGCCATCGTGCTTGAAGTATTTATACCTTGCTATCACCTTGTTGCTTGTATTGCTTAGCATAGTTTGTTGGTGCACCTAGGTAAACTTAGTGGCTAGGTTTTGTGCTCAATAAATTAAACGTTAGTTTTATTCCGCATTTACTTGAGCCTAAACCGTAATATTTTTAAAAGCCTATTCACCCCCCCTCTAGGCGACTTCCTTTGTACTTTCATCATCATTGTGGGCATGCTTAGTCTGTTCATGTAAGGTGTATGTTATTTATGGATGCTTAGTAGTTCTTGTTTTCTTATGATTAGCTCCAGCTTGCTAATAGTTTGTAGCATGTCATATGAATGTTTGCTTGCATTGTTATATTCATAACTTGGAATGATATTGTGGTATCCTCCTCTGAATGTCTCATTTGAATCGACTTGGCACATGCTCATGCATGCATATGGTGAACAACAATGAGAAGCCTCGATGATTTATTTTGCCTCAGAGTTCTTGTATCACTTTCATGCCATAATTAGTCATGTTTTGCTGCAAGCATGATTATGACAGTTATTGCTCTCTTGTTTGTCGCTCCCTCTCTATTGCTAGCCTTCACTTGCACTGAGTATGAGCTCTCGTGATTCCCTCCCAAAACCAACATTGCCAAAAGTTTCCACCATACCTACCTACTAGCCTTGTTTTCTTCCAAAAAAATGTTTGCTTGTTTTGAGAAAGTTAGTTAGTAAAGCTCTCACGAACTTGATGGCACACTTCATTTCTTGCACTTAATAAACCGAACCATTGTGACTGTCCATGAAAGTTATATACTTGCAAATTATAGGCTGGGAGTTAGCAGAACCATGCTGTCACGGGGAACGCTTTCAACATTGCACATGTACTTTGTACCCAGATGATATCATGTTCTTTTGTTTACGGATGTCGTTGGTGTGAAATAAAAGGGGAGCTTGTAAGTTCATGGAGTTATATATATGTGTTAGAGAAACACCTGGGCCTCTAGCCTAAGCCATGCCTAATCATGGTGGAAACTTGCATCATAACCATAATGAGAAATCTGTGAAGCATCCTAAATAAAAACCTATGCAAATAGCAAATAAAAAGGTCGATGAGATGCTCATTGTCTGCTTGCCTTGTCATTTTGATTATGGGATAGCTCCTGTATCATGCGCAAGGGGTACCCCGTTGGCAGTTCTCTATGATACGCATGTATTTACTATGACTAGAACTTGCCGGTAACTAAAGTTGAGTAGCATGAGGAGTGGCCCTCGTATTCAAGGGACATGACATTTTCAGTTTATGGTTTGTCAAGCATATAACTCATATTGCACCTCACTTTAAACTTAACCATTTAAAGATGCAAATGATAGGGGCAATGAGAGATCAAAGCTAATGAGTACCATACTTTCAGCATTTGGAAGCCTTTCAAACTTTTCAAAACCTTTTAACTTCCTTTTTGAGTCACCACTTATTCTATGAGTGCCTTCTTGAGAGCATAGTTGTCATTCTTAGTGTAATGTGCTTGTCTCAAAACTTGGTTAATTATGTCATGACTTTTATTCTTGTATCTCTGATATCTTTACTTCTAGTCTTCACTTGAACTTTAGAGGTGCCTTGGCGTTTATGTTGTGCTCTTCAATCAAAGGCAAGAGAGATACCACTCATTCATTCTTTTTTATGAGCATTGCAATGTTGCTTATGTTTATGTTTCATGCTACTTATTATTATTGAGTTGGAATCTCTTCATAGCCTGCAATGACTATTAAGTAGACTTAGTTGCATACTCCTTATTATGAATTGTCTAAGTATCTACTCATGTACTTGGAATATTTACATCATATGAAGCAAATGTGTTCGTGAAAGTTCTTTTATTGCACTCAGTTTTCAACTAAATTGCTTGAGGACAAGAATTAAGCTAAGCTTGGGGGATTTGATACGTTCAAAACGTATCTACTTTCCCTAACACTTTTGCTATTGTTTCTCCTCTAAACTTGTGTGATTTTGATACAATTAACACGAACTGACGCTGTTTTCAGCAGAGTTACCCTGGTGTCTAGTTTTTGTGCAGAAAATCAACTATCAGGAAAAAACCCGGAAAAGATGCTAAAAATCCTATTTCACCAGAAGACTCACCAAGGTAATCCCAGAAAATCAACTATCGGGCACCCCCTCGGCCTTCCTCTTCACCTATAAGATGCCTCTTGACCTAAAAACTCAGGAGGGGTTCGACGTTTTTCCCGAAAGAGTTCCGTTGCGCCGCCACCACCAGAAACCGCGATTAAGAACCAGAAACTCCGCTCGCACCCAATGGATGAGGAATTTGGAGAGGATCATCGCCATCATCATCAACAATGCCTCTCCATCAAACATCCATGTTTCCCCCATCCATGAGTGAGTAATCCCCCGCTGTAGGCTATTGGGATGGTAGGGATTAGAGGAGTTCTATCATGTAATCGAATAAGATTGTTAGGGCATGGTGCCTGGTATCTCTATTAGTGCTATTTGAATTTGTTGCAACTTGTTGTGCTTAATGCTTGTCACTAGGGCCCGAGTGCCATGATCTCAGATCTTAACTTATTATTGATTCATGATAATAGTATTGTTTGTGATCTTATCTGCAAGTTATGTACACATATCATTGTCCAGATCCAAAGGCCCAAAGTGACAGAAATTGGGACAACCGGAGAGGATGGCTGTGATATGAGGATCACATGTGTTCATGGAGTTTTAATGCTTTTCTCTGGTGCTCTATTAAAAGGAGTACCTTAATTGCCAGTAGATTCCCTTGAGGCCCCGCTGCAGCGGGCTGGCTGGACAAAAGATGGTGTGCAAGTTCTCATTACGAGCACGTATGACTATATATGGAGCACATGCATATGATTGTGTAGTACTTGGATGCTTTATCTTATTTATCTGCAATTTCCCTAGATCTTGAAGTTACGTGTTTAGTCTCATCCATGCAACGCCCATCCATCCATCCCTATGCCTACCGCACTCATATCCTACTGTTTGCTGCTATTGTTACTATTGCTTTCGTTTTACTGATGTTGTTACTTTGCTATTGCTACTAAAAAATTGTTGCTACTGATAAACTTCTGTGAGCAAGACTATTTCCAGGTGCAGCTGAATTGACAACTCAGTTGTTAATGCTTATAAGTATTCTTTGGCTCCCCTTGTGTCGAATCAATAAATTGGGTAATACTACCCTCGAAGACTGTTGCGATCCCCAATACTTGTGGGTCATCACTTGTTCACTTGCCCAACATACAATGGTTAGTTTGTTCAAAAGCAAGGGGTAGTTGCTAGAGCTCCAATCTATGAAGCCCACATTTGTGTGATTATTAGTCTATAGATCTTTTAAGACAAGTGAATATGCATAAGTTTATGTTTCCATGCTCGTATTTTATTATCAACCATAAGCTCATCGCTACATGATATGATATATTCACTTATTTGACCGAGGAGGAGCAAAGGTTTAACCTTGGGGACTTGATACGAGCATTTTACATCATCAATATAGTGACTTATATGATCTGTTTTGAATAATATTTTCCATGTTCTATCATTATTAATGCCTTTTAAAGGAGTTGAGAGGGATAATTTGGTTACTTGGTTATATAACCTTAATATCCCTTCTCATGAGTATTGGCTATTGACAGGGGATTTTAACTTCATCAGATCAGAAGAGAACAGAAACAAGCCTAGAGAAGATATGAATGACATTATTTTGTTTAATGACATCATTAGTCATTTGGGATTACTAGCGTTACCTTTGAAAGGTAGATCCTTCACATGGTCTAATATGCAATCCCAACCTTTGCTGGAACAATTGGACCGGTTCTTCACTTCTTGTCATTGGACTCTTAAATACCCCAATACCTTGGTTCTTCCTTTGGCAAAAACTACTTCAGACCATATACCTTGTGTGGTTCATGTGGGCACTAATATTCCAAAAGCTAGAATTTTTAGGTTTGATTTTTTGGTTCCATCAACCTGGGTTTAATGATCTTGTGGAAAAGTCTATAAGCAACCTCCGAACCATAAATCTTCGCTTGCTCCTTGATCAAAAATTCAAGATGTTGAGATATGAGTTGAAGAGGTGCGGGGAAAATCTATCACACATAAAAATCTTAATTGATAAAAGTAACTATGTCATCCTGTTACTAGATCAGCGTCAGGATAGTAGGGAGTTATCCACACCTAAATTCAATTTCACAAATATTGTTGAATACCATATAAAGAAATTGATGGGCATACAATAAGAGTACCGGAAGCAACGTTGCACTATCATATGGGTGAAATTAAATGGGGAAACACAAAGTATTTTCATGCAAGGGCCATGGAGAGATACAAGCAAATATTATTTCTCATATACAGGATGAAAATGGGAATGATATGACAGAGCATCGAGAAAGCTACACCTTCTAGAGATGTTACAAAATAGGATGGGGTTTCCTTCCTATATATGATAATTTGGAGTTAGGGAGTTACTTCCTAAAGTGGACAATCTATAAAGTCCGGCTTCCTAATCACCTAAGAGGAAATAAATGGGTGGTTAAATTCTTAAAACCGGATAAAGCACCTGGACCAGATGATTTTAATGGTTTCTTTGTTAAAAAATGTTGGCACATCATCAAGGATGATTTTTTCAAGTTATGCTTGGATTTCCATCAAGGTAAAATCTCTTTGAAGAGTATTAATGGCTCATTTATAACTTTAGTACCAAAGAATAAAACCCTAGAGACAGTAATTGACTTCATGCCAATTTCATTTACAAATACATTTTTAAAGTTCATTACAAAAAACTATGCTAACAGATTTCAGAAGGAAATCACTAGATGTATTCATGATAATCAATATGGATTCATCAAAGATAGAACCATTCAGGAATGTTTGGCATGGTCCTTTAAATATTTATATCAGTGTCAGAAATCAAAGAGGAAAATAGTGGTTATAAAAATCGACTTTGAGAAAGACTTTGAAACCATTGAACATCATGCTATTCTGGAAATCCTAGTTGATAAAGGGTTTCCAAACACATTCATTCAGTTGGTAAATGAAATACTTTCCTCTGGGTCATCTGTTGTTTTTCTTAATGGGGTGCCAGGGATGAGTTTTATGTGTAAGAGGGGAGTTAGACAGGGATATCCACTGTCTCAATTATTATATGTTCTTGGTGGAGATGATTTGCAGAGTATTGTTAACTTAGCTTATCTATAAGGAAGGTTGAGGATGCCAATTCCAAAAAAGGGGCACTATCCTATTATCCAGTACGCTGATGATACGATTATTGTGCTTCCAGCCGAGGATGACCAGCTCATAAGTTTCAAGGAATTACTTGATCAGTATGTTGCTTGCATAGGGCTAATAGTCAATTATCACAAATCCTCTATGATTCCTATTAATTTGACAGATCATGAAGCTACTCATCTAGCCAATACTTTTGAGTGTTATCTTGGATTAATGAAATTTACATATTTGGGCTTACCCATGGGTACCACTAAACCCACTGTCAAGGATTTCTCCCCAATTATTGACAGAGTTGAAATAAGATTGAATGCTACTGTATCCTTCCTATCTTATGGTGACAATTTAATTCTGGTTAATTCTATTTTTTTCTTCATTGCCAACATATTTCATGGGTACTTTGTTTATTCCCCTGGGATTTATTGAGATTCTTGATAAAGCCATAAGAAGATTCCTATGGAGGAAGGATAAAAATAAAGAAAGAGTAAATTCTTTAGCTGACTGGGATATGATCTACAAGCCAAAAGAGAAAGGAGGACTGGGAGTATTGGATCTCAAGATTCAGAACAAAGCATTACTAATTAAACACATGGATAAATTCTATAATAATGTTGATTAGCCATAGGTCAAACTGATAAGGGACACTTACTATCATGAGTCTATCCCCCATGCAGTTACTCAATGTGGATAATTTTGGTGGAGAGGGATATTTAGTCTTGTTGATGAATGGAGAGCCATGACCATAGAAACAGTGGGCAATGGTTTCAGTATCCTTTTCTGGAATGATCTATGGTGCAACACATTTCTATCAGCCAAGTTTTCCAGGCTTTTCTCATATGCTAGGGACAAATTTTTTGGAATTATGCCCTAGAGGCAATAATAAAGATGTTATTGTTATAATTATTGTTCATGATAAAGTTTATATTCCATGCTAGAATTGTATTAAGCGGAAACTTTGATACTTGTGTGGTTTATGAACAACACCGTGTCCCTAGTACGCCTCTATGGACTAGCTCATTGATTAATGATGGTTAAGGTTTCCTAACCATAGACATGAGTTGTCGATTAATAATGAGATCATGTCATTAGGAGAATGATATGATGGACAGACCAAATCAAGCAGAGCAATTAGATCGTGTCATCGTGTTCATCTTTGCGAAGCTTTTTCTATGTCAAATATTTCCTTAGACCATGAGATAATGCAACTCCCTGGTATCGGAAGAAAGGTTTGAGGTCATCCAACGTCATCCTATGAGAGGGTGATCATAAAGGTGTCTCTCAGGTGATCGGAAAGTACTTGTTGGGTTGTATGTATCGAGATGGGATTTGTCCCTCCCGAGTCGAAGAGATATACTTCGGGCCCACTCGGTAATCGATATCAACACCGCTTGCAAGCATGTGGTTAAGGAGTTAATCACAAAGTGATATCGGATTACGGAACGAGTAAAGTACTTTGCGTGGAACGAGATTGAACTAGGTATGCCGATACCAACGATCGAATCTCGCAAGTAAAATATCGCGTGACGAAGGGAATATATATATGGGATTAATTGAATCGCATCGTGGTTCATCCGATATGATCATCGATGAATATGTGGGACTCAATATGGGTTTCAGATCCGGTTGATTATTGATAAAAGTTCATGTTCCATATTCTCGAACCGTAGGGTCACACACTTAACGGTATCGACGCTAGGATAGAATGGATAATTGGTTTATGACTTTTTGTTCGAGTCTCGATGAGATCCAGGACATCACGAGAGGTTCCGGAATGGTCCTAGAATAATATTCATATAAAGGAAAGAAGTTTTGGATTTGAATCGCTTTGAGTATTCGGTATTGTACCGGAAGGTTCTAGAAGCTTCCGGAGTGGGACCAACGTGGCCCCACTTGTCGGAGACCTGCGTGGGACTAAGGGGAGTGCCCTGGCCGCATTGGGCCAGGGGCACAAGGCCCCATAGGCCCAGCCGGCCAAAACCCTAAGGGAAACCCTAGGAACCCTTCTACAAGGAGGGGGGAACACTACTAGGAAAACGGTTATAGGTAATCAGCACATCCGTGGCTCACATGGTTGAAGTGCCCCATGGCTAAAACAGACGTGGCTCACCTGTGGGCAGTGCCCTACTAGTAACTAGAACAACCGTGGCGCACATGACTATAGTGCGCCACAGATGTGTGGGCAGGCCCTGCTGGCGCACGCCAAACATCTCAGCGCACTAGAGTCATGTGCGCCACGGTTGTTAGTGTCATCTGTGTGGCGCACATGGGGGTGCGCACGCCAAGCGCACGCCCCTCTGCTCAACGGCCACAAACATCAGGCGCAAGCCTAGTGCGCCACAGGGTAGGATCATCCGTGGCGCACATGGCATGGTGCGCCACAGATGTTTGTACTCCCTGTGGCGCAATAGGGCCGTGTGCGCCACGGATGTGTCGATTTTTTTAGGACAGCACTTTATGTGCACATGTGTGACCACACATCCACCACCCCACACTTCACTTTCCCTTCTTCTTCCTCCTTAGATCTAGTCGGGATCTTCTCCTTCCCACCTCAATTTCTCCACCCATTCACCATTTTTAGCATGTAAACTTGCTTTGGATGTTACATAAGTAATAGGAGGTCTCCGGTCTCTCATCTCCTTCTCCGTCGACGCAAGCACCTCTCCTTTCCATCTTTTCTCGCGATCGGTCTCTCATCTCGGTAAGTTGTCCATGTAAGGATATGTTCATGTGTATATGGATGATGTGCTCATATGTATGTAGATGATCGATGCTCATGATGTGTGTATGTGGAGAGGATGGTCATATGTGTGTGTATATGGAGAGTATCGATGATGCTCATGCATGTGCGTATGGAGAGGATAATGATATGTTCATGTGTGTATGGATCGGTCTCGATCTCTCTCTCTTGTGTTTGTATGTGAACAAGTTGCCATTTGTTTTGCCAAAATGTTGATTCATTTCCATTTTGGCAAGACTTTGGCATTTCGCAAAGGTCCTAATTTTAGGATAGGTCATGCCTAAATTTTCTATCGACCATTGCGGCATGCATTCATTATGTGGTTCTAATAGACTTCAAAATTGTACCGTGTACACCGTGCAGGCAAAAATGGTCCGCATAATGAGCGAAGGCATTGTGGCTAGATTTTTGAAATGTGCGACGGCCGACATGATACGAAATAACAAGACAGATATAAGATGTCTGTGCAGAAGATGCAAACTCAACTGGGTGATCGACCCAGTTCCGGAATCACAGCGCACTCGCCCGCCATGGTTTCATGGATGGATACACTCGCTGGATAAGCGATGACGAGATGATGGAGACGGTGAAGGTGGCCAACATGACGATGATCATCATCACGGCGAACGGGCGAGATGATGAAGAGTCTCCTGAGATGGTGAAGGTGCGAGCGGCATCGGGATGATGATGATCTAGATGTCGGAGGAGCGCATTTACGATGGAACAACGTCAGGCTGGGTGCAGGACCCTTATGTGCAAGAGATGCTTCTCAAGCAGACGAGTAACGCCAGGGCTGCCGCTAGAGATAAACCCAAGCTTGCGCAACTTGAGAAAGATGCGGTTACTCCATTGTATGAAGGATGCAGGCCCGATGATACCCGGTTGAATGTAACGCTCAAGGCTATGGAGATGAAGGCAAAGCACAAATTGAGCGACGCAAGCTTCGACGATATGATGGCATTCGCACGATCGCCTCCCTGGAGAACACATGTCCAACTAGTATCGAGGATGCCAAGAAGATCGTCGGTCCTCTCGATCAACCGCACGTTAGATAGCATGTATGCATCAATGATTGCATCATTTATCGGGGCGAGGACGCGGAGAAAACCACATGTCCGGTGCGGCGTGAGTCGATACAAGAAAGGGAAGAAAGCACCTCAAAAGTGGTATGGTACTTTCCTATCACCTCGTTCGCGTCATAGCTATTTCGCGGACCCTAAGGAAGCGCTCATGCGATGGCATGCGGAAAGGAAGAAGCCAGAGATGATGATGACCCGAAAGGATGAGCTGCCGACGCACCCTTCGGATGCTAGCTTGGAAAGATTGGACCTCGAATTCCTAGAATTCGTGGAGATTCGAGGATCATCGCTTGGTGCGAGCACCGATGGACTCAATCCATTCGGTAGCCAGAGAGCACGCACAAAGACTTGGCCGTGTTTGTATGGATGTACAACCTCCTCCATGGTTGTGCATGAAGAAGAAGTACATACAAATGAGTATGCTAATTCAAGGCCGAAACAACTTGGTACCGACATCAATCAGATCTCGGCTGTTGAAAGAGGAGCTAGCCACGCTATGGGAATCGAGCCAATACTTACGACGCCGCACAAGATTATTTCACTATGAGAGTCGCTGGTCACTATGGTGCAAGACTATCCAGTTAGGGTATATCTCGGGCAGGTTATCCAAGGATTCTCGCATGCGTTAGGTGCATGGATAACACAAGCTATCTCCAACTAGAGAAAGATCCGTGGTCATCGAAAACTGTGTTCATGGCGCACCGGAGGTGGCTCGGCAAGAAAGATCCATGGAGAAAACGTGGAGACCTGTTCGATGGCAAATCGAGACCCGAGGAATCCCAGAGCGAGGAGCAGCGAAGAAGTGGAAGAGTTGTCAAAACCGGAAAGATTGTCCTAAGCCTAGAAAGAAGCGAAAGAGGCAGCAACAAGACAAGCCGATGAAGGTATGGAAAACAAGGTCTGTTTTCGAGTTGCCATCGAAGTTTCTCCGCACCTCATAGCCTCAACATCATGCATATCACGAAAACGTAGCGAGTCTTGCCACCATAATTAACATGCCGATAGGACGAAGATGGTCCAAACCAAGGCACGACCGATATGCTTGGGTATCCGGAAGGAGCTTCACGGACGACTACTCGATGATCGTGAAGATGACGATGATCATGAGTCGAGACGACACAAGGTCGCTTAAGGGTAAAAGTTCAAGAAGAACGAATATCGCCTCCTTCTTGATTCACTCTAAGCCGTGATGAGATCAAACAGTTTTTCAAGTGCCTTCTAGGAGTCAAATTTCCTTACGGCCACGGGCAAGATAAGCGATACCTAGACGAGGCGAAGTAGAGGTTCAAGGCATGAAGTCTCACGACCGTGCCGCTAATGACGCAGTACTTCGGTCGCACTAAGAGGGATAATGGACGAGCACGTCCGTGAAACGTTATTTGGCCTATGCAAGTTTTTCGACGCCATCTCTAGGAAGTCGATTGGCTTGAATAAGCCTCGAAGGCTACAGGAGGAGATCGTGGTGATACTATGTGAGCTTGAGGTCTACTTCCCACCCGCATTCTTCGACATTATGGTGCATCCGCTGGTCCATGTCGTGGAGGACATTGTACAACTCCGATGTTCCTCCGCAGCAAAGATGATGGCGTCAAAGGATGAACGGACACATCAAAGGATACGCTCGCAAAGGTCCCGGCCCAGATGGAAGCATAGCCAAGGGCTTTCGTCAAGAGTGCATCTCTTCGCATTTAATTATCTAGACAACGAGAACCTCAGATGTCTTCCCGCCAATGTACACCTTGGCAAGATCGACGGATCTCGTCACCGAGAGGGTCGTCGATACCGCATGTAGACTTCGATTTTCGACGCCAGAGACTTTGATCGAAAGCAAACCTCGCCGCTACAAAGATTTAGAACTGGTCGATCCTTGGGCATGTACACAAAATGTTAATCGAAAAGAAGTACAAAGACCGCATACAGAGGACGCAGGGATAAATAATCAAAGAGCACAACTCAGATTTCACGCGTTGGTTTAGGCAGACGCTCCTTGATAATCCCCCGCGCTCGCATTCTTCTGACACGGAAAAGATCATATTCACCTTGTTGCAGGGACCGATGCAAAACCTAGTGACCTATCAGGAGTATGATATCAACGGCTACACATTATACACGGAGGAAAAGGACAACAAGTGTGATTATCAGAACTCAGGCGTAACGTCGTAATTCTACACCGATGACAACGTGAAGGAAAGATTCTACGGAAGAATCGAGGAGATCTGGGAGCTCGACCATCGTGGAGAAAAAGGTGCCGATGTTCCGTGTCGATGGGCAAAGAGCGTCGAAAGAGAAGACCGGTATTTCACAACCATGGTTATACCCGAAGCAGCCAAATCCAAGGCCGCCGGTGCAAACGTGGCCGCGAAAAATGAACCGTGGGTACTGGCTACCAAAGTGGACCAATGTTTTTTCATTACCGACCCGACAAATCCTAGCCGTGTTGTCGTGAGGAGAGGAAAAAGAAACATCATCGGAATGGATGGAGTTGCCAACGAGCAAGACTTCGACCAGTACGGCGATCTAAAGATTGAAGATGACGACGACTACGACGCAGCAACATACATCACAAGAAGAAAAAGGACAACCCTACCCAAAAAAGGTAGCCCGTTTGAAAGAAAAAATATTAAAGTGCCGGGGCTAAATTATTCAACCGCGACAAAGAAGGGAAAAAAGATTGTAAAACGCTAGCTCAAAAAATATTGTAAAACGCGTGGTCGAAAAAGATTGTAATATTCATGGACAAATTATTATGAAATTTAGTTATACTTTAAATCATATTTGTACCACTTTTATGACATATATTTCACTTTTGGGCATTTTTGGAATATTTAAAAGTATTTTAAAATCAAAATAAAACTTCTAGCATATATCACCACTTTTGGGCATTTTTTGGAATATTTAAAAGTATTTTTAAAATAAAAACAAAAAATTGGGGCACCAGGATTCAACCTGGTGCTCAGTTTAGAATAGAGCAAGGCGTAACTAGTGGGATAGGCTAGTATAGTTGTTAGCTAGTGGGGTGTAGTTCTCTTATGCAAGAGTTAGAAGTCGATAGGCGAGCGACCAGCCCATAGTGCGCTACAGATATCCGTAGCGCACTATGGCTCAGTGCGCTACGCCTAAGTGGCTTTATCCACACGTGGCGCCCGACCCCATCTCTCCATCTCTCAGCCCGAGCACTCGATCCGCTGCCGCTCTCGATCCGCCGCCGCTGCGTCTGAGGAGGAGGAGGAGGCCTGCCCGCGCCCGAGGAGGAGGAGGTCCGCCCGTGTCCGAGGAGGAGGTCCGCCTGTCTCGTGGAGGAGGCCCGTGTCCGGAGGAGCAGCCGCTGCCTCAGAGGTGAAGGACGCCTGTCCGCCTCGCCGTCAGCCTGCCGAGGTGAGCGCCGCCTCTCCTCTCTCTCTCTCCTCTCTCTCTCTCCTCTCTCCCACTGAAATTCACTCACCTTGTCCTCATCTTTTTATCAACACAATCTCAGTCTAGTAATACAATTTTCACTACTAGATAGCATCAAATCAGACTTATGGATAAACAAATGGCTAAATGGAATGATAGGACGGACTCAAAGGTTGGGTGAGAGGGAAAATGGAGGATGCGATCATGGATACAGTCAAGAGTTGGTGATTACGCATTATTATGGTTTTTCAGATATTTGATTGTGAGGCCATCATCGAAGTTCATGAGTTCATCATCAGCCGCCCCGGTCGCCTGTCTGGTCATGAGTTCATCATCAGCTCATCGTTGTCGTTAAAAAACTCAAGAACAAACACAATGGAAAACAAATTGTTAGAGAACTGCTCAGCAGAAGCAATAAGTTTTTTTTTAAATTTAGCAATCAGCATTTTGCTAAAAGAAGAAGACGCAACAACTGTTTCTTTCTTTCTTTCTTTCTTTCTTTCATCTGGGAAGTTTTGTTTTTATTTTGGGCCAGGACATGCTGCGAAACGAAGGCACTTGATCGACAGAGATAATAAGAAAAAGAAAAGGATAGTTCAATTCACAGGTGCATATCATCATCATCTAGTAATCTGTGTCTTGGACTTGAAGCCTAGACATGTCTCGACAATCCTTTTGGGAAAGGATTAGTTAGGGAGGGAGGCCTACATGCATGTCCCTGAAATGATCTTTTCCTTCTTCTCCTGTGATAAAATTCCAATCTCAGAAAGGCCAAGACCAATGCGGCGAGCACCAACGTAACCTGTGCCACCCCATCTACCCTCACCTCAAGTCATCTTATTTTGTATCCGTTGTGTATTATAACTGTTTATATTGGCACCGGGTATAGACCATCATAATGTAAATATTGATAGTGGTTATCCTTGCCCGCTCTAGTTGCTAGACTCTTAGCTGTAGTGATTTGAGAGATAAGTTTGTTTCTTGTTTCGCGATCTAGCAAGAAGGGTTTTCTAGAGTAATATGTCGTCAAGAACATTCTTGTGTCATTAATTGTGAAGTTGTCATCATGTGTTATCATATCTTATTTTATGGGAAAAGTTGTATTTTCATTTGAGATCATATATCCGATGGTGGACACCTTGCTCTCCCTACAATCAAGCACTTGTTGAATCGGTGTTTTCTATCTCTTGATATATATATTCTGTGATTATGGAAAAGATGTATTCATCGAGGATGGTACCGTGTTGCATCATGTTGTATTGACATAGATGGGGCAATCGTCTGTGATGCGTGTTGAAACTTGTACATTTTCAGTCCTTATGGCCAATCCTTAGTGACCTGCTAGTTTAGTTAGATGGAGTATAACCGATTGTCGAAGCCTGTAATCTAGACAAGGAGGAATAGTTACCACTATGCCAATGTAGTAGTAAATTTTTGTCAATTGCTGATGTCATTTGTATTCTCATTTGCTTAGTCAAGTAGTAAAGAAAACCTCGTCAATTGTCGATGTCAATTGTCGCCGCGCTGATAGAAACATGTATGCTTGGGTTTTAGTTGTCGCCAATTTCTTGGGTTTTATTTGCTATCAATTATTTATTTGTAGTAAATGGAACTTTGATGTCATTTTCTTGCTAGCCTTGTCGTCATTTTCTTGCTTGCTATCATTTGTGCTTCTAAGTTAGATGTTGTAGGATTGCAAAGAAATGACAAAGAAGCATTAAAGTGCAATTGGTTATGAAGCACTTGAAATTGTGCGGTGCTTGTATATGAAGAACTTTATTATGTGTGTATGCAGGTTCTTGTATGAAATGAGTCCCGATTCTGCCGGAATGTTGATTAACTTCCGCTTCGCGTAAATCGGCACCCTAGTTTAAGAAAATTAGCAAAGGTCATGCCGGATTTTTCCGCATTTAACCAATTATTTGTTTTTATTAGTGCAAAGATGTGTGACAACGACGAGGCTGGATGTTCTAAGCATCGGTCAAGGAGAACTCGACCAATAAACAATTGACATTCGGGAGGCGCCCAAATGCCTAGAAGATGATGAAGAATACCATCCCCGGAGAGCGAGGATGATGAGATGGAAGACGCGAGGAAGAAGTCAAGGAACGGGATGATGAAACCACTAATGGCGGCGAGGGCAGTGGAGTGGTAGCAACCTCCTAAGAAGAAGAAGAAGAAGCCGAAGGACCGCCAACACGGTCGGCACGGTCGTGGAGGAAATTACCAAGTGAGCCCATCAGGTTCCTTTGAGCCCGCCTTGTCGCCAAAGGCACGGTGGGCAAGTGGTGGCGATCACCCGACAACCATCTCGATCAACACCGAGAATCTCCGCATAAAGATAATGGCTACTGCGCACACTCTTCGAGAAGTCGCACGCAAGATACAAGTTCCCCGCTAAGTATCGTAACACAAATTATCATGGGAACGGCAAACAACCGCCTCACAAAGATGAGCACCTCCGCCAGCAAGAACCCGGATAAAGAAGAAGATCTATAAAGAAGGCAAAAGTCTCGAGGTGATCCGTAAGATTGACCCGCAGATCACCGAATATCAGCCCGGAGTTCAAGGAGAGGTGTGAACCAAAGAGCCCCGCCAATAGTAATCGGGAAAGGTGCCGCAGCGATGAATATAGGTCATCACCATCTCGGATCCGTGGATACGTAACCGCTGAGGCCAAATGGAATAAGGAGGACGAAGAGTATAGATCCAAGGGATAGAAAACCCTTATAAATTCAACCCGCAGGTTCGAACTTCATCAGGCCTGCTACCATGTGGACCCAAATCAAACAACTCACCGCGATCCTCGCGTGAAGGAATTCGAGGAAATTGTGGTAAGTATAATCTAATTACCGGATCAACACGATTGCAATCTAATCGATGATCTAAATGATTCACCGTTACTTCTTCCGCAGAGGAGGAAATTGTTGCTAGTCATGGATCCTGTGGTTCCTCATCCTGTGGGTCTACGGCGCCACGGTGGGATAACCCTTTTAGCAGGCGGCGAACCAAGCCAAGAAAATAGAGCCGTTACGAAGAAGTTGTTGCCGGGCCGCCCGCCGCCTCGGGTAAGAATTGAGTGGATCATTTTGGTCCACCGTCGAGATCGCATGTGGCGCCCGCCGAAGGAGCGAGGAGGAAAACCGAGAGGTTCAAGAACTTAAGGCACAAGTGGCGCGATCCCGCAGATCGCCCAAGACAACCTCGGCAATCACCCTCACGCCCTTCCTTCCTACCTTGGTGGAGTCAATAGCGAATCGGAGTGCGGTGGTCGAGTAGGGCCGCGTTCGATTCCAAGCATGGTCAAGAGCCACCGAACAACACGGCGCCGACGAATCGTGAACTACGTGTTCGTGACTCCACCCGCTAGCACCGCTGGGCGCCGCAAGTGTTGGTGACTTCGCCATCACCGCGCGCCGAGTACATGTTGGTGCCCCGCCATCGCCGCGCGGCACCGAGCTCCAAGCACCCGCCGGTAGGGATAATACACCGCGCCGTGACCGCGCCATCAAGCAGCCTTTCGCCTCTTGCACGCCTGCCGCCAGACAAGCGCCGACATTAGCCGATCTCGACGCCATCACGGTAAACAAATTGCTTTAATTACCACCTTCATGCCATCTATTACTCTTATGGCATCTCGCCCGACGACGCCATACATGTTTTCCGCAGACGGATGTTCCTTGCACTCTTATGCTACTTGAACAACGAAATGAGGGATGTTGCTAAGGGTACCATCGCTCAACCTTGCAAGACGCTCCACTCAAAGCCGATGCCGAGCGTGCACAGGTTAAAATTAGTCGGGTGCTAAGGGTCATGACGACCTGAACCTCCCATTCAACCCCAGAGCGGATGAAGAAGAGCCGATGTCCTCGGTTGCTTTGGCTTATTCTTGCTATGGCCAAAGAGCATGATCCGCTTGGGGATGGCGGGGCCATCACGCCATTGACAACAAAGCACCGTCGTGCTAGTGACAAGCGGTGGCAAGGCCCCCTTACCGCCCTCGCCTTCACCTCCACGCGGTGGGTCGGATGATCATGTTGATGATATGCACATGGCGCAGGATCCGGACGAGGACGACGAAGACTGGAATGATCACTTCTTCAAGACTCGCTTGGCAACGAAGAAGACCTAGCTGGTGGCCCCACAGAGAAAGCCACTATCACCAAGCGCCTGCTTGGTTCTCGTGAGACGCCCAGCTTGCGCCTTTTACAGCCACCGATACAACCAACCGCCTTTATTCTAAGCCCCGACACACTACAGGGCGCCGGTGCTCAGATTGTGCCCGCCCGCCTCCAAAAGGAAAAAGGGCAGAAAGAAAATATAGCAGCTCGAGCCAGGTGGCGCCAACAACCGCGAATCCGATCAGGTTTCGGACGGGCCACCAAGACCCGAGGGAATTATGTGGAGGATTCATGTGGCGGTGAGCCCATGCTACCTAAGAATTTATAAGCTCGCCAGCTGAACCGCAGAGTGTGCATGACGGCGCGGCGACGATAGAGAGACGCCTTCTATCGGAGAAAGATCCTCGCCCCAGATTCGTGGTTAAGGTGCCACCAGTTGGGCTTCATCGACAATGCCCCGCAGATATGTTCTTCCCGCGTTCGATGACATCTTCAATATGTTCCACCTATACCACGCACTATACCATGGTCCGCCTGCTTTCCTCACCGCCATGCATCATTAGAGAGAACACACCGGCATCGCTATAGTGGACCCCTACTACATGCGTGATTTCCGCTTGGGTTCCCTCGCCGAACGACGATCGTGGCCTCGCACCAAAAGAATCCTCGTGGACAAGACAAAGGAATACATTCTCGTGCCTTACTTTCCCGAGTAAGTCGTTATTCACCGCCACCGCCGATTGGCTTTATTAGATCATCATCATTCTTTTCCAACACATTCCATTTGAATTTTTTAAGCAGAGATGAACACCGCACGCCATCTCCTTATCGCCAAGAATTCCCACGCCATTTATTTCGACTCGGGAGTCTAGAAAAGAAGAAAACTATGACAAGATCAAGGAAGTTCGATGATGCTCTCACCGGCTTTGCCTCGACGGAAGGCACCACCTTCGTATGCATTAAGGTCAAGTTCGCAGCACGCCTTCAACCATGTAACGGAGTTCCCTGCGTGAAGTAGCCGGAAAACAAGAAGAAGGAAGCCTACTATGCACTCCATCACATGAGGGCGCTCCTACTTGACCAAAGAAATTCTACCGCCACTCATCTCAAACAGCAATAAGCAAAGGCCAAGATCAATGATTCGGATATTAGACAAGATATGTATCGCATCCAGCAGTTGTTTGGGGCAATCATCTTTAGTGATGTCATGACTTCGGGGGAGATCTTCTATGGAGGAAATATCCCGAATAACCGTGACATAGAAGATCGCCTAGAGATGCAGGTGACTATAGGAAGTTCATGACGAGACAGGCGCCCTCCGCTCTAAGTCGAGCCAGAAGGCTTGATGTTGGCCTAGTTGTAGTTACAAACTATAGATGACCTTTGTGTGTGTGTGGAAGACAAGTGAACTTATTTTGCTTATTATTATATATCAATCAATGCTTGGTTTTTTTGCTTACTCTTTGGTCCTTTGCTCATTTTGGTCCTTCTTTTTTTCCTTACTCTTTTTTCGAGAATAATGCCGATGATTGAAATGTCGTGGAACACTATATATGTGAATGTGCTACGATGGGATTGTACGCCTTGTGCTATGCACAAGTCCAGGTGTCGTGCATTCTACTTGGCATACGGTTCCATCGTAGCATATTCCTGTGTCCAACAACCTATGTATATATATGAGGCATGCTTTTTGAGTTACTTTGGTCTTTTTCGAGAATAATGCCGATGATTGAAATGTCGTGGAACACTATATGTGAATGTGCTATGGGATTGTTCGCCGTGCTATGCATGTGTCCGTGTGTTGTGCATCCTACTTGGCTAACAGTTCCATCATAGTATATTCCTGTGTCGAACAACCTAGTTATATATGAGGCATGCTTTTGAGTTTGGTCTTTTGATTTAGGAGTACTTTCTATAAGTGTATCTTCATATGCGATTTTAATTATATATGTTTTTTTCAATAATCGTTAATTATTAT
This sequence comes from Avena longiglumis, assembly GCA_030063025.1. Classification (NCBI taxonomy): domain Eukaryota; kingdom Viridiplantae; phylum Streptophyta; class Magnoliopsida; order Poales; family Poaceae; genus Avena; species Avena longiglumis. The sequence goes on from CP125978.1 coordinate 186,069,545, forward strand.
TGTTAACTTATAGATGACGTATACGTCAGGTACAAGGGACGGGTTCCCGAGTCTACGATGATTGGGAAGACACGAGACAGTGCACCGCTTCAAAGGCAATAGCTACAAAGGGTACAACACTATGGCGAGGTGGAAGCTAGATACACGCGCCATCTAGCGGGAGTTAGGACAAGGAACCGGATGAAGACCTACACCTTCGTCAAGCGGTGATCATGCTTATCTTCTTGGTTATTTATCCCGCTTGTGTCTAGCTAGCTAGTTTAGATGTTCAGGCGAGCCCGAGCTCTAACTTGTTCGATCGACACATGTATTCGCATGTCACCAACTACTACTTTGTAACATGATCGAAACAATGTAATTAACTTAGACTATGTATTCATGTATGAGACTTATCTATATGTATTTGTTTCAATCTTGTTTTTCATATTGAGTATTTATATATATAATTGTATATCTTGTATCCGTGTGTGTATATCTCACTGTAATATTGTATATAATCTGTATTGCATATAATCTGGCTCGGAAATTAAAAACAAAATACATCTGGGCGCACATGGACTACCTTCTCGTGGCGCACTACACCAAAGCGCACTATGGAAGTTTAGTGGCGCAAGGTAGTGCGCCACGTAAGATCCTGGGTAACGCACCATCCCAAACTGTGGCGATTAGAGGTGCGCCACGCCTATCTCTACACAACCGGGGCAAGATTAGGCAAAGGCGCCACTACCGAGAGATAGCCAGAAGAGGTCTGGGCACACTGCTAGTGCGCCACGGATGGGAATTTTGGGTGAGCCACTAACAGCCTGTTTCCTAGTGGAAACTTGCCCCCCACTCCAACCCTTCGGGCCGCCGCCCTAGGGCATGGAGGAGGGGCCAAGGGGGCCAGCCTATATATCGTGGGCAGGGCACCCTCCCCCCACTCCTTCAACCCTAGCCGCCGACTTTCTTCCCTCCACATCTCTCTCTCCCGACTACGCGTAGGCGAAGACCTGCCGCGGAAACTCTCCACCATTGCACGACGCCGTCGTGCTGTATATCCAATCTATCTCTCCACCCCACTTGCTGGACCGAGGAAGGAAGAGACGTCGCGCACCGCACGCAGCATCTCTGAGGCGATCCACTTGCGCGCTGGATCGATCGGATCACGAGGAGGAGAAGGCTAGTTTGACTACATCACCCACGTTCTGTTGAACGTTTCCGATGTGCGATTTCTTCAAGGGTATGAAGATATCATCTATCCCTCTCGTTGTTTTCATCTCCTAGATTAGATCTTGGCTTTCCCGTTCACGTCCGTAGAATTTTTTTGATTTACTATGCTGCGAATCCCTTCAGTGGTATCAAAGCTAGATCTATGAGTAGATGTGTTTCACGAGTAGAACACAACATGCTTGTTGCGGGCGTTGATGTTTTCTATTGCAAGCCTCTTGTTGTGTACTTCTTATAAGCGTGATAGTGAGATCAAGCTGTCCGTGCCAACTTTACGCAACCTTGTTTGAGACCGCCCGCACTTGACGGTGGCTTGTTCCACACATGCGGCCGGTGGATGCCGTTTCTCACTATAGTAGTCATGGGATTTACACGGATGTTGGCAACCATAATATCACCGCTGTGGCTTTCCGTAGGTAAGAATCGTTTCTTAGCTTGTTACCCCATAAGCCACGAAACATGCAACAACAAAGTAGAGGCGCCTAACTTGTTTTTGCAGGAGTGTTTTGATATGGTATGGCCCAAGCCATGATGTGCCCGAATTGAGATGTATGCAATGATCATGTTTTGTAATATTTCACGACTTGCATGTCGATGAGTTCACAACCGCGTGAGCCGTATGGTTGTCTTTATAATTGTATATGACCTGCGTGTCAACTTCTTATACGCCATGTAATATCTTTACTTTATCGCTAAGTAGTTAGGAATAGTTGTAGTTGCTATTCACGGTGGAGGCAATCATGGTGGAGTGATGGAGATCATGCTGGCGCGCACAAGATGGAGATCATTGCGCAGAGATTGGTTATACCATGTCACATAAAATTATATGCATGTGATGTTTATCCTTTTATGTATCTTATTATGCTTAGATCGCGACGGTAGCATTATAATATGATTCCTCACTTAAAGATCAAGATAAAATTGTGTTCTCCCCATGTATGCACCGTTGCGAAAGTTCATCGTTTTCAAGAACCTCGTGATGATCGGGTGCTATAAACTCTACGTTCACATACAACGGGTGCAAGCCGCTTTGCACACGCGGAAGTACTTGAGTTTGACTTGACGAGCCTAGCATGTACATACATGGCCTCAGAACACACGAACCGAAAGGTTAAACATGAGTCATATGAATGATATGATCGACACTTTGTTGTCCACCATTGAAACAACATCTCTTCTCGTGAAGATTGGATTAGGTGTGGTGAATTTGGATCGTGTTCACTAAACAACTTGAGGGATGTTGAATTTAGTGGGAGTTCATCTAGTAATTTGATTAAGTTGAACTAGTTATCATGAACATAGTCTAAATTATACTTGCAATTTTTTTAGATCAAATGGCTAAGTCCAACTTCAACTTCAACGTTTTTGCTGAGAAAGAAAATCTTAAGAATAATGGGTCTAACTTCACCAACTGGTTCCGCAATCTGAGAATCATTCTCGCTGGCGGACAAAAGGACTATGTCCTTGAGAAAGCGCTAGGTGACGCCCCTGCTATTGATGCGCCGGCTGATGAAAAAGCTGTTTATCAGTCGCGCAAAGATGATTATGGAGTGATTAAGAGTACCATGTTGTTTGCTATGGAATCGGACCTTCAAAATCATTTTGAGGAGTTCGCCGGGCCCTTTGAGATACTTGAGGAACTGAAAACCATGTTTCAGACTCAGGCCCGTTCTGAGAGATATGAGATCTCTGAGAAGTTCTTTAACTGCAAGATGGAGGAAGAGAGTTCATAGTGAGCACGCCATTAAGATGTCGGGCTACACTCAACGCCTTGAGCAACGACTGCAAGATTCCGTAAGAGCTCAAGATTGATAGAGTTCTCGCAATCACTCCCTCCTAGCTACACAGGTTTTGTAGTTACTCACAATCAGATTGGTTCCACTGATACGATCACTGAGCTCTTCGCTAAGCTGAAAGCTATGGAGGTGGACATCAAGAAAGATAATCATGTGTTGATGGTCAACAAGACCCCTAGCTTTAAGAAAGGTAAGGGTACAAAGAAATCCTTCAAGAAAGGCAGCGCAAGCACGTTTCCCCTGCTAAGAAGAAGCTCAAGTTCAGACCTGTTTATTAATCGACAAGTGCTTCTATTGCAAGGACAAGGGTCATCGAAGCACAATCGTCCAAGTACTTAGCGGACAAGAAGGCTAGCACCATTAAAGGTATATTTGATATACATGTTATTGATGTTTACCTTACTAGCGCCGTTGTAGTGCCCGGTATTTGATAATCGTTCGCTAATATTTGTAACTCAAACAGAGCTACTAATAGACGACGGCTAGCAAGGGATGAGGTGACGCGCTTGGCAATGGATCAAGAGTTGATGTGATGGTCAAGCACGCTCTCCTTAGTTTTACCCTCGAGAATAGTTTTAAACCTTAATAAATGTTATTATGTGCCTGCGTTGAGCATGAACATTATATCTGGATCGTGTTTATTGAAATATGGTTATTCATTTAAGTCGGAGAATAATGGTTGTTCTATTTATATGAATAACATCTTCTATGGTCATGCACCTGCTGTGAATGGTTTATTTCTTCTGAATCTCGAAAGCAATGAAACACACATCCATAACATTGAGGCTAAGAGATGCAAAGTAGATAGTGATAATTCGACTTATTTGTGGCATCGCCGCCCAGGTCATATTGGTGTAAAACGATGAAGAAACTCCATTCGATGGACTTTTGGAGTCTCTTGATTTTGAATCATTTGACACGCGAGCCGTGCCTCATGGGCAAGATGATCAAAACCCGCTCTCCTAATAATGAAGCGAGCAACGGACTTGTTGGAAATCATACATACCGATGTATGCAGACCAATGAGTGTTTCGACGCGTGGTGGATATCGCTATTTTCTCACTTTTACTGATGAATTAAGTATATATGGGTATATCTATTTAATGAAACATAAATCTGAAATGTTTGAAAAGTTCAAAGAATTTCACAACGAAGTGGAAAACCATCGTAACAGGAAAATTAAATTTCTGCGATCCGATCGTGGAGGTGAATATTTGAGTTATGATTTTCTCACGCATCTTAAAGCAAGCGGAATCGATTCGCAACTCACGCCACCCGGAACACCATAGCGTAATGGTGTATCTGAACGCCGGAATTGAACTCTATTAGATATGGTGTGATCAATGATGTCTCTTATAGATTTGTCGTTATCATTTTGGGGTTATGCATTAGAAACCGCTGCATTTACTTTAAATAGGGCACCATCTAAATCTGCTGAGAGGACACCATATGAACTATGGTTTGGTGCTAAACCTAAGTTGTCGCTTAAAGTTTGGGGATGCGGCTTACGCCAAGAAGTTGATGCCGACAAGCTCGAACCCAAAGCGAGAAATGCGCCTTCATAGGATACCCTAAGGAGATGATTGGGCATACCTTCTACCACATCCAAGGCAAAGTGTTTGTTGAAGAACGGATCCTTTCTTGAGAAGGAGTTTCTCTCAAAGAAGTGAGTGGAGGAAGGTAGAGCTAGACAAGGTTATTGAACCTTCTCTCGAGTTGGAGAGTAGCGCAAGACCGAAATTGTTCCAGCCGCCCGCACCAACAAGAGAGGAAGCTAATGATGAGGATCATGAAACTCGAACGATGTCAGCCCGAACGTCACAGTCTACAAGGTCACGTGCCCCTCCCGAATGGTATGGCAACCCCGTTTTAACTGCCTTGTTGTTAGACAAGTGAACCGCGAACTATGAGGAAGCAATGATGAGCCTGCACTCTAAGAAATGGCTAGAGGCCATGAACCAATTGGGATCCATGAGCGAAACCAAGTATGGCCTTTGGTGGATTCTCCTAGCGACCAAAGGTCGTTGAGTGCAAATGGATTTTCAAGAAGAAAATGGACGCGATGGTAATGTTATCGTTTATAAATCCGCTTGTCACGAAAGGTTTTCGGCAAGTTCAAGGTGTTGACTACGATGAGACTTTCTCTCCGTAGCGATGTTTAAGTCCATTCGGTTTTATTAGCAATTGTTGCATTTCATGATTATGAAATATGGCGTATGTATGTTAAGATCGCTTCCTCAATGGAAACATTGATGAAGAGTTGTATATGATGCAACCCAAGGTTTTGTCGATCCTAAGGATGCTAATAAGGTGTGCAAACTTCAGCTGCTCCATTTATGGACTAAGCAAGCATCTCGGAGTTGGAACCTTCACAGATCAAGTGATCAAGAGCTTTGGATTTGTTCCAAATTGCTACTAAGCTTGTATCTACAAGAAAGTGAGTGGGAGCTCAAAGGACATTTTTAGTACTATATGTGGATGACATATTGATTATTGAAATGACATTGATATGCTTAACGATGTGAAGAGTTATTTGAAAAATGTTTTCAATGAAAGACCTAGGAGAAGTCGCTATATATTAGGCATCAAAATCTATAGAGATAGACAAAGACGCCTAATAGCTTTAAGCCAAAGTACATACTTAGACAAAGTTCAAAAGGTTCAGAATGGATAAAGCAAAGAAAGGTTCATTGCCCATGTTGTCGTAAGATATTGAGCAAGGCTCGTTGTCCGCCACGTAAACGAAAGAGAAACTATGAGAAAAGTGCCATATGCCTCGCCATAGGTTCTATCATGTATGCCATGTTATGTACTAGATCGATGTGTCCAATGCTCTTAGTTTGACGAGCAAATACCAAAGTGATCTAGGAGTGAACATCGACAGCCGAAGAACATCCTAAAGTATTTAAATAGGACTAAAGAAATGTTCTGGACTATGGAGGTGATGAGCAGCTTGTCGTAAAAGGTTACGCCGACGTTAGTTTCGACATCAACCCTGATGATTCTAAATCTCGTGACAGATACGCTTATATTTTGAATGGAGGAGCAAGTGAGTCGAGAAGTCAAGCAAAGCGTGATTATGGATCTATAGTATAATCGAATACATGGTCACGCAGGCCAAGTGAAGGAGTTTGGATCAGAACTTCATCATCGAAGCTTGGTGTGGTTCCAAGTGCCTTGGACCCACTGGAGATATTGTGTGACAACACTAGCGCCATAGCACTGGCTAAGGAACCAAGATATCATCCAAAGACCAAGCACATCAACCACCGGTTTCATATAATTCGATATTATATAACAGATGGAGATATGAAGATTAGAAAAGTACATACAGATCTGAATGTCGCAGATCTATTGACTAAACCTCTTCCACGAGCAAAACATGATCAGCACATTAATGCCATGGGTGTTAGATTGTTTCCAGATGTAAACAAGATTATTGACTCTAGTGCAAGTGGAGATCATGGAATTATGCCCTAGAGGCAATAATAAAGATGTTATTGTTATAATTCTTGTTCATGATAAAGTTTATATTCCATGCTAGAATAGTATTAAGCGGAAACTTTGATACTTGTGTGGTTTATGAACAACATAGTGTCCCTAGTACGCCTCTATGGACTAGCTCAATGATTAATGATGGTTAAGATTTCCTAACCATAGACATGAGTTGTCGATTAATAATGAGATCATGTCATTGGGAGAATGATATGATGGACAGACCCAAATCAAGCAGAGCAATTAGATCGTGTCATCGTGTTCATCTTTGCGAAGCTTTTTCTATGTCAAATATTTCCTTAGACCATGAGATAATGCAACTCCCTGGTATCAGAAGAAATGTTTGAGGTCATCAAACGTCATCCTATGAGAGGGTGATCATAAAGGTGTCTCGTGTGATCGGAAAGTACTTGTTGGGTTGTATGTATCGAGATGGATTTGTCCTCCCGAGTCGGAGATATACTTCGGCCCACCGGTAATCGATATCAACACCGCTAAAGCACGTGGTTAAGGAGTTAATCACAAAGTGATATCGGATTACGAACGAGTAAAGTACTTTGCCGTGAACGAGATTGAACTAGGTATGCCGATACCAACGATCGAATCTCGCAAGTAAAATATCGCGTGATTTAAGGGAATATATATATATGGGATTAATTGAATCTCGCATCGTGGTTCATCCGATATGATCATCGGCGAATATGTGGGACTCAATATGGGTTTCAGATCCCGCTGTTGATTATTGATAAAAGATCATGTCTCATATTCTCGAACTCAGAGGGTCACACACTTAACGGTATCGACGCTAGGATAGAATGGATAATTGGTTTATGAATTTTTGTTCGAGTCTTGGATGAGATCCAGACATCACGAGAGGTTCTAATGGTCCGGAGAATAAGATTCATATAAAGGAAAGCAGTTTTGGATTTCGAATCGCTTTTAGTATTCGTATTGTAATGGAAGGTTCTAGAAGATTCCGGAGTGGGACTAACGTGGCCCCACTTGTCGGAGGCCCCGCGTGGGACTAAGGGAGTGCCCCTTCAAGATTGGGCCAGGCACAAGGCCCCATAGGCCCAGCTGACAAACCCTAGGGAAACCCTAGAACCCTTCTACAAGGAGGGAAACTTGCCCCCACTCCAACCCTGGGGCCGCCGCCCTAGGGCTTGGAGGAGGGGCCAAGGGGGCCGAACAGCCCCCTATATAATGTGGGCAGGGGAGCACCCCTCCCCCAACTCCTTCAACCCTAGCCTCCGACCTGCTTCCCTCCACATCTCTCTCTCTCCCGACTGCACGTAGGCGAAGCCCTGCCGCGAAAACTCTCCACCATTGCACCACGCCGTCAGGTCAGATATCCAATCTATCTCCACCCCACTTGCTGGACCGAGGAAGGAGGAGACGCGGCACCGCACGGTGCATCTCTGAGGCTTCTCCACTTGCGGCGTTGATCGGATCGATCGCGAGGAGGAGAAGGCTAGTTCGACCACATCACCCACGCTCGCTGAACGCTTGCGGCAATTTCTTCAAGGGTATGAAGATCTCATCTATTTCTCTCGCTGATTGCATCTCCTATATTAGATCTTGGCTTTCCGCTCGCATCCGTGAGAAATTTTTGATTTACTATGCTGCTAATCCTTCAAAATTGGCATCGACATGACATATGTTCTTTACAAATTCTACATGATGCTTTTCTTTTACCATTGTCTGTAGAGGCTTTCATAGAGTATAATAAGTTGCAGACAATCCAGAATGGTGTGTCCTCTGATTCTGACCAATGGATATGTCAATTAAATAATGCCATATACAGAGATAAAGCATATTATAAACAATGGTTCTCGATTATGCCTAATGATCAACTATCCATGACAATTTGGAAAAGTAAATGCATGTCTAAGCATAATTTTTTTGCTTGGTTGATTATTCATGATCGAATAAACACAAAGGATATGTTACAGAGAAGAAACTGGAAGGTTTCTGACATCTATGGCTGTGAACTTTCAAGGACCATGCTTCACTGAACTAGCAATTCTGGTGTGTTGGAATATATGGAAGCAAAGGAATGGATGGATATTCAAGAGCATTAAGCCGACGTTTAGAGGCTGGAAGGTTGGTTTCTTCTATGGTGTTAACTTGCTGAAACATAGGCTCAAGAAAACCCTCAGGGACTCTTTGTCATTATGGCTTACAGTTTTCCCTGATTGTACATAGCTCTATACATATCTCTTTTTCTTTGTTTTTCTTTCTTCCTTTTTTGTAAGTTGACCTGTGTTTTGTCTTCTCCGGTTTTTAATAAAGGGTTGTGGGGGTTCCTAGTAGAAAAGGTTTCAAAATATTATTTATGCCTTTTTAGTTGATTTATTGGACTTTCCTACAAAGTACGATTCAATGGTATTTAATTTTGAGATGTAGAAAACCTCCTTTTCATATTTTTCATTTTAGGGCCTTCTTGACACCTAAAAATCAAGGTAAAAATACCTGATCAGTTTTTCACCTAAAGAAGGACCGTGGCTAAATAATCCAGTAGAGGAGCTACAGGACCAAAGATCCCACGTGGCGCACCCTACCCTGATGGGCATGTGTAGCACCCCGAGTAAAACCACTACTGGAAAATCGCATGTCTCATATCTATGCATCATCATGACATCAGCATGCATCTGTTTTCCTAAAGGATTTTGCTAAAATCCTATTAGTTTTCTAAATATTCCCCCATATTTTATTTCAAATCTAAACCTCAGGCTTGTCCGAAGTATTTTTTTATAAAAATTACTTACAAAATAATATTTTAAAACTAAATAAAATAATAACCTATTTTTATCCCCGAGGGAGGCAGCCGCCAGGTGATGACCCATAAGTATAGGGGATCGCAACAGTCTTCGAGGGAAGTAAAGCCCAATTTATTGATTCGACACAAGGGGAACCAAAGAATATTTATAAGCCTTAACAACTAAGTTGTCAATTCAGCTGCACCTGGAAACTATCATGCTCGCAATAGTTTATTAGTAGCAACAGTTTTGTAGTAGCAATAGAAAAGTAACAGTAGTAGTAAAATAAAGACAGTAGTAACAATTGTAGTAAACAGCGGGATTAAAGTGCGGTAGGCATAGGGATGGATGGATGCTGTATGGACAAGACCATTCATGTAATATCAAGATCAAGGGCATTTGCATATAAGTAAGGTAAAGCATCCAAGTACTAAATAATCATAGGCATGTGTTCCATATATAGTCATACGTGCTCAATGATACGTCGGAAACGTATCTATAATTTTTGATGCTCCATGTTTGTTTTGTATCATTTGTCTTATGTTTTGTCTACACTTTGAGGTATTTTTATACACTTTCTAGAACTAACCTATTGACAAGATGCCACAGTGTTAGTTGCATGTTTTCTTCTGTTTTTGGTTTTAGAAAGGCAGAAAATCAATATTCTCGGAATTGGACGGGACAAAAGCCAAAGTCATTATTTTTTCCGGAGCAACACGGAACCACGAAGCAGAGCCGGAGGGGGGGCCATAGGGTGGCCGCACCCCCTAGGCACGGGAAAGCCTTGGAGGCACCCACAGGGGGTGTGGGCCCCCTGGACCCCCACCGACCTTGACTCTTGCGCCTATAAGAAGCCTCCGACCCAAAAACCCTAGGGAATCCAGAAGAAATCCACGAAAACCTCTATAGCACCGCCGCCACCGAAGGGGAGATTTGGGGGACAGAAAGTCTCTGTTCCGGCACCCTGCTGGGACAGGGAAGTGCCCCCGGATCCATCTCCATCAATCTCCACCACCATCTTCATCGTCGTTGCTGATTCCCATGATGAGGAGGGAGTAGTTCTTCCTCGAGGCTAAGGGCTCTACCGGTAGCTATGTGTTCCTCTCTCTCTCTATGCATGATCTTGTTGTGGTCATGAGCTTTGTAATCAAGTAGATCTACCTTGCTACTCAAGTGCTTTAATAGATCTCTGCTCTCCCCATGTGTGTGAAAGTGATAGTGTGCACGCCATGGTGGCACTTAGGTTTGAGTGTACATAAATACTCTTTGTGCTTTAATAGATCTATGCTTTTCTCCACGTGTGTGAAAGTGACAACGTGCATACCGTGTGTGGCACTTTGGCTAGATTGAATATTTTTTATGAGTTATATTTGGAGTTGAATGTCTCTATGAAATTGTGGTGTTTGTTAGAACCATCTAGCGCTCAAGGTGACGGTGTGGGGTTATCTAGATTGGGGAAGGCGGACTTTGAGGAGTGTTTTTATAGCCCTACCGATGATTAGAGTGTCGAACCGGAGAGTAGTTAAGAGTAGTATCATGAAGAGAGGATATTTATATGAGAGAGTGTTCACTAGTGAAAGTATGATCCCTAGGCATTGTTTCTAAACATTGAAACACCGTTTGCTACTAGATCCGTTGCATGTTTGCTTGCTTTAGTATTTACCTCATTGTCAAGCTATTTTCTAGCACCGTTACCACTTGTATTTCATTATCTCTTCGCCGAACTAGTGCACCTATACACCTGACAAGTGTATTGGGTGTGTTGGGGACACAAGAGACTTCTTGTATCTTGATTGCAGGGTTGCTTGAAAGGGAATACCTTTGACCACTTCCTCCTAGAGTTCGATAAACCTTGGGTAATCCACTTAAGGGAAACTTGTTGTTGTTCTACAAACCTCTGCACTTGGAGGCCCAACAATTGTCTAAAATAATAGAAGTGCGTAGACATCAAGCTATTTTCTGGCGCCGTTGCCGGGGAGGTAAGGTAAAAGGTACTCACATCCTCCAGTGTGAGTGCTCTAAGTTATTTCCTTTAGATTCTGCAATTTTGTCTTTTTGTTTCTTGTTTTCACTAGTTAGGCTTTATGGAAAACAACAACAAAATTAGAGAGCTCTATAGTATTTATCTTGAGTTAGGACATGAAGTGTTTGAAGAGAAAATTAAAAAAACTATGGAACTTTATTTTCATGCTAATATCAATGTTATTAGTATGAATTATTTGAACACCATTGTTACTAATGGTATGGAAACGTCTAAGCTTGCGGAAGCTAGTTTTTATGAGAAAGATCTTTTTAGTTCCCCCTTTAGGAAAGAAAAATTTGCTCTAATAATACTTTATCTCCCATATGTGGTAATTTAATGATACTTGTGATCCACTTATCGAAGTGTCCCTTTTAAAATACCTATTGAAATTGTTGAATGTGTTATGAACAATCATATTTTGGAGATGGAACTGCCCATCCTAGTGATCATTTAGTCTTTATACATGAATTATGCGAGTTGTTCAATTGTGCAGGTATTTCAATGGACCAAGATAAGAGGAAGCTATTCCCTTTCTCACTTAGGTACAAAGCAAGGGAGTTGTATGAGCTACTAGATGATCCTCTGTAACACCCTCAGAATCGGACCTATGCAAGTTTTAGCAAAACCCGCCAAACCTGCATAGAAACGATTCAAAGGTGCCCACCAGGCACTTTCGTGCGGGTGGAAAACAAAGTAATAACATTACACAACAGCCCCGATAGGACCCACGTAATGAGATATATACACATGACTCAACGAGTCAAGAATACAGATATACGGTACAAAGATCCAAATCACCTTGAAAAGAGGGGGCGTCCGACTACGGACAAGATGCAAATGGGGCTAAGAGCCCTAAAGAATAACCACTGACGTCCATAACCCTGCCCAAGCCGGAAGGGTAACCGCTAACGGCCGATCTCAAAACCTGCTTAAACAAAAGGGTGCCGAAAAAGGCAAAGGAAAATAGGAGCGCCAAGATCGAGGCCAAGACACGAGACTAGAATTCAAGGTCCTCGCCACATAGGTATGGTGGATCAAGCGGCAAAAGATGCACTAAACAACCTATAGAGACTCGATGCAATCAAGGCATACGAGAGGGGTAAGAAGGACCTAACCGGAACCAACCCGATGCTACCATCAAACAAACCCATCCCGGTGTTTCTCGAGACCAAATGAGGAAGTCAACCGAGGAACTCACACGCTGGCGCTTTATTTATTCGCTTATCGCTAAAGCAATTACTAGTCGTATAGATATTCATCCCGATAAAGTGAGCAAGGCACTTTTGTTAACCATTCGTTATAGTTACAACACTTACTAATCAGATACAATAGCATGAGATAACCCAAAACCCAGCAGTGGTTGGTACTTTTAGTTAGCCATTCCGTGATAGTTACAATATTTACTAGTCAGGTACAATGGTCGCAAGCGACACTCCAAACAAGCAATTGTGGGCAGTATTATTTAGCTATTCCATTATAGTGAAGCTGATTACTAGTCATTATAAAGTCAAATTTATAGTACTACTTTAGTTATGCTTGTCTATGGTCGAGATACTGTGCTCCAAGTCGTCCATAACCGCGGACACGGCTTTCAGAAAGTTTTGCCCGGCCGGGGTGCACCAATAGCAACACACGCTCGATCGACCTCGGAAAAACCAAATCAAAACCCAACGAGGCCTTCACGACAAAGCAATCACAGGATTCAGAAATATTTCAGGGGGCCACCCCATTAAGCTACCCGCAACGGTTAGCCGACCAAACGGACTCAAGGTTTGGGTATACGGTCAGGAACGATCGGGAACCCAAAACTGGCTTGTCGACACCGCTGAATCGTGTCCCGATCCTAAACAAGAGGTGCTATCTGTCGCACAATTTAAATAAAACAGAAAGCATGGCATAAGTAGGATAGTAAATAAAACCTCAAACTAGTTTGTGGCCCCAAGAAATAAGATGAATCAAGCTCGCCTGGGGGTCCCATAATCCTCCGGATGTGGATAGCGATAAATCAAGGAACAGTATCAAGTACTGGGTCCCACGGACACAAGTGGGCGTTCGGAAACCAAATATTATCTATCACCCACCGATGCCTCTGCTTACTTACTTCAATTTTAGTTGTTATACAGGAATTAAAGTGAACGATAAGTAAAGCCATGATCATTCTCCAACATCAAACATGCGGCATTACTCCAACAACTGTGGCACTTGACGGCACGCAACAGCACTTTAGCAAGCAACTAAGACGCGCAAGTCCATCTATCTACCAAACAACAGGTAATAGGTTGTGTCCAAGGCAATATAAGGCTGCAAGGGATATCACGGGTACGAAAACTAGAGCATCGCAACACAGATAGCAATAGATCAACAGGAGGGAATAAATACTATAAAAGTAAGATAGGTAGAAAGGGGAGATGCTCCGAAAACAATGTCAAGGTTCAACCGAAGATCGGGTGGACACTCGCATCAACTCAACGGCCTTATCCGCGAAGAAGCAAAACACTAGAAGAAACACCGGATGCAATATTTAATGCTATGGCAAAGATCGGGCATGATGCATGTATGATGTATGGCATGGCAAAGGTGCGATGCAGTTAGGTCATGTTAAGCGGAACCGGGGTCCGACAATTAATTAAATGGTTCATGTGGTTAAACTACCCCGCATTTAAATGTTGTCTTAACATGGAAAAATATGTCACCGGTTCGCTACACAAATTTAAATGAGGCCAATATGAGACTAGATTTGCCCGCATATGGGCCCCATATTTAATTATTAGGTGAATCGGCATAAGGCCCCCAAACCACATGACAAATATGCATGCATGAACAATTAATATACAACAAGTTGTGTTATATTATAAAATAGGGTTTTCGGGAAGGGTTCACACATTAGGGTTCGGCAGATCTTGGTTTTCCCGGGGTTCGGGGTCGGTCTCAGGGTCCGGATCTGGGGTTCGGGGTTCGACGGGATCGTTTCGACTCGAAGTAGATCTTGTCGCATGAGCGCCACTTCCGGAAGAACTTGTCGCCTGGTCCCGTGTCCGGTGCGGCTCGACGCCCCGGCCCGGGAGGAAGATCTTGGCGTCGGATTCGGGTCTTCTAATCCATGTAGTAGACCTGTTCGGGCCCATGTCGACGACCTTGGAATTCGGGGCTCTTTCTTGAGGCGACCTTGGCGCCCGCGCCTTCGTCACGGGTTCTCCGGCTCCCATGTAGGAGATCTTGTCGACGTCAAGAACTCGGATTCGGGTGTGGACTACTTGATGTTCCCCAGACGATCTTCGGTTCCGTGAAGGAGATCTTAGTACCGAAATCTCGGGTCGATCATCGGATCCGACGACGGCACTTGTTATAGGGTCCGCTTGTATCTCTGTGCACGGGGTCTCGGGTCGAAGAGCTTGGCGCCCGGCCGGTCTCGCTAGAGCGCCTGGATTCTTGGGGTGGGAGCGCCACGGGCCTTCTCCAGCCCGCCCTTGTAGGTGTGACCGCCCCATCTCGTAAAGCTCACCGTACTCCATCGCCCACTCTGCGTGGTCGCGCCACCAGAGCGCATGGAAACCTTGGGGCGCCGAGGCACGCGCAGTCATCTCGACGCAGCGACGCGCCGCTGTTTGCCGCACGAGGCGCGGACGCGCGATGACGAAGCTCTGGCCGGGAGGAGAACGGGCAGAGGAGAACGGGCTTGGGCGGCGGGGTCGCCGCCGACTCGCTGGCGCGAGGACGAGGCCGATAGCAGCGGCGACCGGACGGCTCGCAGAGGCGCGGGTCGAGGACGGCCAGAGGGCGGCCGGAGGAAGACGCGGGAGGAGGAGCCGGCGCGCGGGGCGGACGGTGGCGCGCGAGGTCGGGAGGCTCGCGGGAGGTGGCGTGGCTCAAGGCGGGAGGGCGGCTCACGACGCACTGCCAGGTCGGGCGGCGGATCGAGCGGGCGCCTGGGCGACGGGCCGGGCGGCGGACGCGCTGCCTGCAAGGGAGGAGCTTGGGAGCGGAGGCGCTGCAGAGAGGCCGAGGAGGGCGAAGGGAGAGCGGGCGCTGGAGGCGGAGCCGGGAGAGCCGAGAAGCAAGGTGGAGGAACCAGAGGAGAGGGAGGGTGGTCGCCGGGGTGGGGTGGTCACGTGGGGCGAGCGGGGAGAGCCAGACGGGGAGGAGGAGGAGGAAGAAGGTGGAAAGGGAGAAGGAGGCGGGGAGCGCGCGGAGGTCGGAGGAGGGCCAGGGGCGGCGCGCTGGCTCGGGAGAGAGATGGCCGGACAGGGAAGAGGCAGGGAGGAGCGGCGCTGCGTCGGGTGGGGAGCGAGGCTGCGCGGCTGGCGGGGGAAGAGGAACAGGGGGCTACAGGGGGTGAGGATCGTGTGGGGACTGTGGTGTGGTGTGTCAGTGTGTGTGTGGGTGTGTGGTGGGCAGGGTTGAGAGGAGAGAGAGGAGGCTGGGTGACGTGGCAAAGTGAGTGGTGGGGGGGAGAGGTGAGGTGGCGAGGGGATTGGGTGAGGTGGAGGGGGTGTGGGTAGATTAGGACCGGTAGACTAGGGATTTTGGGCTGCTTTAATTTGGGTGGTCGTTCGGAATCGGCTCGACTGCCCCCACTAAAAATAATTTAATATTTTATTTGTTTTAAACGGACCGCTTGCAAACCGATAGCGCATAAACAAAATATTCGCCAATCCGTTTTGCGTGTTGAACAAAGGCGGGCGCGAAAACAAAACTAGGTTTTTCCGAAAATAGTTTTATGCGTTAATGCAAGATGATGACGATGCTCAAATGCAATGTGGCATGATGACATGAGCATGCGGTCATTATGATGCAATGCACAAAAACAACGCGATTTTCTAGTAGTGGTTTTTGCGGATGCCAATTCGACACCACTAACAATGGATCTCGCCCTCGAGATCCGCCTCATGGTACCGGAAGGAAGGTCGGCGATGCATCTTCTCGCTTGCGTAGATCCTCGACACCACTAACAAGAGGTCGTTGTCCGTGATCGCCGAGGAACACTCCCGGAACAAAAGGTCGAAGGTAGAGGCATCAACAATAAATCCACCTCTAACTTCGATGGAAAGAGGGAACCGATGATTCTCATCCACTTCAATGTACACCGAATAGAAAGGGTAGTCGGCATGGGGCCAATCCATCACGCACCAAACTATTACTCGCACAATCGGTGGAAAAGCGGCAACCATTCTCGAATCGATCAAGATCTCGGCGAGGTTCTAAACAAAGGAGTGCGCATCAAGGCTGGTCTGGCATAGACGATGTCGTCGCGTCGGAAAACACCGGAAGGCACAAACAAGGAATAAAGAATGGTAACACCGTAGACGGATTCATCAGGGAGCTTGAACACCGTTAACAGAGGAGGAAGCGAAACCCTGAAGGTACGACGGAAAACCCCAGCACGAGAATTCCTAGACTCGAAGAAAGATAAGAGAGCAGGTTCAAAACACGACGAGATAAGAGGAGAAGAGCAGAGTGGTAAGGAGTAAAATCAGACCTAATCAGAACTATCCAACCGATTTTGCAAAAATAGTTTTGACACTCTACTTCGGCCGTTAGCTAGGTTATCCCACAGTTGGACTTGGGGTATCGCAACCGCTGAGCTCGACATACTGAACACCCTCGAATCGGACCTATGCAAGTTTTAGCAAAACCCGCCAAACCCGCATAGAAACGATTCAAGGTGCTCACCAGCACTTTAGGGTGGAAAAGTAATAACATTACACAACAGTCCTCGATAGGACCCACGTATCAGAGATATACAACAGCGACTCAACGAGTCAAGAATACAGATATGGTACAAAGATCCAAATCACCTTGAAAAGAGGCGTCCGACTACGGACAAGATGCAAATGGGCTAAGAGCCTCAAGAATAACCATCAAGGCGCCCATAACCCCGCCTAAGCGGAAGGGTAACCTCGCTAACGGCCGATCTCAAAACCCGCTTAAACAAAGGGTGCCAAAGGGCAAAGGAAAAGAGGCGCCAAGATCGAGGCAGACACGGCGAGACTAGAATTCGCGGTCTCGCCTACATAGGTATGGTGGATCAAGCGCGGCAAAGATGCACTAAACAACCTATAGAGACTCGATGCAACTGGCGGCATACAGAGAGGGGTAAGAAGGACCTAACCGGAACCAACCTGATGCTACCATCAAACAAACCCATCCTGATGTTTCCCCCTCGAGACCAAATGAGGAAGTCAACCGAGGAACTCACACAGTTGGCAGTTTTATTTATTCAGTTATCGTTGCAGCAATTACTAGTCAGGTATAGATATTCATCCTGATAAAGTGAGCAGTGGGCACTTTTTGTTAACCATTCCGTTATAGTTACAACACTTACTAATCAGATACAATAGCATGAGATAACCCAAAACCCAGCAGTGGTTGGTACTTTTAGTTAGCCATTCCGTGATAGTTACAATATTTACTAGTCAGGTACAATGGTCGCAAGCGACACTCCAAACAAGCAATTGTGGGCAGTATTATTTAGCTATTCCATTATAGTGAAGCTGATTACTAGTCATTATAAAGTCAAATTTATAGTACTACTTTAGTTATGCTTGTCTATGGTCGAGATACTGTGCTCCAAGTCGTCCATAACCGCGGACACGGCTTTCAGAAAGTTTTGCCGCCGGTGCACCAATAGCAACACACGCCGATCGACCTCGTAAAACCAAATCAAACCCAACGAGGCCTTCACGACAAAGCAATCACAGATTCAGAAATATTTCAGGGGCCACCCCATTAAGTTACCCAAGAACGGTTAGTCCGACAAACGGTTAGCCGACTCAAGGTTTGGGTATACTACCGTGGACACGGTCGGGAACCCAAAACTAGGCTTGTCGACACCGCGGAATCGTGTCCCGATCCTAAACAGTATGGGCCCCATATTTAATTATTAGGTGAATCGGCATAAGGCCCCCAAACCACATGACAAATATGCATGCATGAACAATTAATATACAACAAGTTGTGTTATATTATAAAATAGGGTTTTCGGGAAGGGTTCACACATTAGGGTTCGGCAGATCTTGGTTTTCCCGGGGTTCGGGGTCGGTCTCAGGGTCCGGATCTGGGGTTCGGGTTCGACGATCGCTCGGACTCTGGTAGATCTTGTCGCATGAGCGCCATCGCGGAAGAACTTGTCGTCTGTGGTCCCGGTGTAAAGTGCAAGGCTCGACGCCCTCGGCCCGGAGGAAGATCTTGGCGGTCGGATTCGGTCTTCTAATCCATGTAGTAGACCTGTTCAGTTCCATGTCGACGACCTTGGAATTCGGGGCTTCGTTTCCTTGAGGCGACCTTGGCGCTCCGCGGCCTTCGGTCACGGGTTCTCCGGGCTCCCATGTAGGAGATCTTGTCGACGCGTCAAGAACTCGGATTCGGTGTCGGTGGACTACTTGATGTTCCCCGGACGATCTTCGGTTCGTGAAGGAGATCTTGTAGTACCGAAATCCTCGGGTCGATCATCGGATCCGACGACGGGCTTCGGCACTTGTTATAGGGTCGCCTTGTATCTCCGTGCACGGGGTCTCGGGTCGAAGAGCTTGGCGTCGGGCTCGGTCTCGCTAGCGCCCGGATTCTTGGGTGGGGAGCGCGAGCACGGGCCTTCTCCGCAGCCCGCTGCCTTGTAGGTGTGACCGCCCAGATCTAAAAGCTCACCGGTACTCCATCGCCCACTCGCCGTGGTCGCGCCACCGAGCGCGATGAAACCTTGGGCGCGAGGCACGCAGCAGTCATCTCGACGCAGCGGACGCGCCGTTGCTGAGCTGCACGAGGCGGCGGGACGGCGCATGACGAGCTCTACGCGGCCGGGAGGAGAACGGGCAGAGGAGAACGGGCTTGGGCGGCGGGTCGCGCCGATTACCCGGGCGGAGGAGGCGAGGCCGGGAGGCGGGCGACACCGGACAGAGGGCAGTCGCGCTGGAGGCCGCAGGGGGCGGCGGAGGAAGACGACGCTGGAGGAGAGGCCGGGCGGACGGTGGCGCGCGAGGTCGGGAGGCTCGCGGGAGGTGGCGTGGCTCAGCGGGAGGCGGCCTGCGGCGCCAGGTCGGGCAAGGCAGATCGGAGCGGGCGCCTGGCGACGGGCCGGGCGCCGAGGCTGGGAGGAGCGGCGAGCGGCGGCGGTGGAGGAACCAGAGGAGAGGGAGGGTGGTCGCCGGGGTGGGGTGGTCACGTGGGGCGAGCGGGGAGAGCCAGACGGGGAGGAGGAGGAGGAAGAAGGTGGAAAGGGAGAAGGAGGCGGGGAGCGCTGGAGGGCCTGAGAGGCTGGCGGCTACTGCCTGAGGAGAGATGGCCGGACAGGGAAGAGGCAGGGAGGAGCGGCGCTGCGTCGGGTGGGGAGCGAGGGTCAAGGTGGCATGGGGAAGAGGAACAGGGGGCTACAGGGGTGGACCGGGTGGGGCGGGTGGTGAGGATCGTGTGGGACTGTGTGTGGTGTGCGTGTGTGTGTGTGTGTGGGCAGGGTTGAGAGGAGAGAGAGGAGGCTGGGTGACGGGCAGCGTGTGGTGGTGGGGGAGAGAGAGGTGAGGTGGCGAGAGGGATTGGGTGGGGTGAGGTGGAGGGGGTGTGGGTAGATTAGGACTGGTAGACTAATGATTTTGGTGTGGCTGCTTAATTTCTGGGTGGTCGTCGGGTCGAATCGCCCGCTCGACTTCCCCACTAAAAATAATTTAATATTTTATTTGTTTTAAACGACCGCTTGCAAACCGATAGCGCACAAACAAAATATTCCGCCACGGTTTTTGCGTGTTGAACAAAGGCGGGGCGTAGAAAACAAAACTAGGTTTTTCCGAAAATAGTTTTATGCGAATGCAAGATGATGACGATGCTCAAATGCAATGTGGCATGATGACATGAACATGCGGTCATGATGATGCAATGCACAAAACAACGCGATTTTCTAGTAGTGGTTTTGCGGGATGCCACATCCTCGCTATTTGGAGTGGAAGGAACATGAATCTCTCTTTTATTCTAAATTTTATCCTCCTCATGAAATTCATAAAGGTAGGAATTATATTTATAATTTTCAACCTCATGAGGGAGAAATTATTGCCCAAGATTGGGGAGATTGAAGCCACTAATGCTCAAATGTCCCATTTATGAGCTCCCAAGAATGTTGTTATCAATAATTTTATGCAAGGCTTTCGTGACATTACAAGGACTATTTGGATACGTGTTTAGAGGGATCCTTCACAAGTAAGGAGGTCAAGGCTAAGTGGGATCTTCTTGAAACAATTCAAAGCAATACCAAGGTTTGGATAACGACAAAGGTAAAAACCTGGTATAAACTATGAGTATGATTGCATTAAGTCTTTTGCTGAAACTGCTAATTTTCAAGAGCTTAGTGCTAGATATGGTATTGATCCTCAAATTCTTGTTAAATATTATGGAGCCTTTGCTTCCCATATTAATGCTCCTAAAGAAAAGTGGGACATGTATCATGAACCTTTTAAAGACACTTGCATGGAAAATGAAAATGTTATTAATGATTGCAATAAACATGCTCAAACTTCTGAAAGTACTATTTCTTATAACCATGTTAATTTTTGTGGTATGCATAGACCTTGTGAAAAGAATAAAATAGAATAAGAATATTGTATCACACACTATAATGAAAAAACTAGAACGTGGTATAAGGCTCTTAATGATCTTGATAAAAAAATTGTGCCCTCTATCCTTTTATTTGTGAACTCTCCTATGAAGTGGGTCATTTCAATTTTCAATTCTCAAGCCATACTAATTACCTGTCTAATCCAATGAGTACTACAAGTTTGTATCATGATCACTTATAATCAACATGATGAACTTACATTGTTTTTGGGGTGTGAAGAGTTATCTAGAAAAACTTCTTTGGTAGACATGAGTGCTTATGGTATGAACTATGTCCTGCATGGGTGTCATCTTTATTGTGTTGATAATTGCCACACGAATACTTACATAAAAAATCTTATAAAAGATGATATTTTACCAAACTATGACAGGACTGATATGAGTTTTGTTCTTATTAATGAAAAGGAGGAATCCTCCAAAGTTTCTTCTATTGTCTCTAACAATAAACCAGGGTATGTGGAGAAGCTTCCTTTCAAGCCTCTCCCTCCTAAAGAGGAGAAGAAGAAGAAGAAGAAGAAGAAGAAGAAGAATAGTAAAAGGAGAGAGGAAACGGTATCTCCCTCTAAGCATGTTACTCCTATCATAGTTTTTGCTGATGAGTCTGAACTAGATGATGTTCATATGCCTGTTACCTATATTAGTGATCATGATTGGGACAAGCACACTACTTTTGATATTGAAAATATCTTTGGCACCAATTCTGAAAATGATAATATTAATAATTGTTGTGCTATTAGTTCTATTTATGTTCCTTCCAATGATGATATGTTTCCAAATGAACACACTTGGGAAGATAGCTATTTTGTTGAATTTTCTCCCACTACAATTAATAAGAATGACTATGCTTATGTGGAGAGTAATAATTATTATATGCATGTGTCTCATGATAAGAATGTTTTATGTGATAGTTATATTGTTAATTTTATTCATGATGCTACTGAAAGTTATTATGAGAGAGGGAAACATGGTCTTATGCATCTCAAAAATATTAAGTTTTCCCTCTTTATGTTGAAAATCTTGAAGTTGTACTTGTTTTGCTTTCCTATGCTTGTTGCTTTGTGCTTTCATGACTTGTTTCTTTAAAAGATTCCTATGCATAGGAAGTGGGTTAGACTTAAATGTGTTTTGAATTTGCTTCTTGATGCTCTCTTTTAAATCAATTCATATTTCTTATGTGAGCATTTTCTCAAACTATCAAGCCTAACTTAAAGGTGTTAAAGAAAAGTACTTGTTGGGAGATAACCCAAGAGTTTTCTTGAGTCTTGGAAGTTATTACTTCAGTAATGACCTCTTATTATACTTTTTGTTTGCTTTTTGTGCCAATAATAACCTCTAATGAGAGGGAAGTAAGATTTGGAGAGTTGATGTCCCAAAACAGATTTCTGTCCTCCACCATAAAAATTCGTGAAGAGTCTCAGTAACTAGGATTGAGATAAAACTTTACGAATAAATCCCCCAGTATGTTAGCTAACTTTCTTTAGTTAAACACTTTTTGATTTTAGCAACAGAAGATGTTCGAAAAAATCGGTTTCTACCTGTTGGTCTGTTTTGACTGATTTCTGCCATTATTTGCATTTGCTTCTTATTCATTCCTTTTTGAGTTCTATTTTGGAGATTTGAGATTTTTGAAGGAGTTACTACAGTAGCTTGTGTTTTTAGTTAAAATACTTGTTGTTCCAAAGCTTTGCCAGAGGTCTAATATCTTTTGAATACACTAATGTTGCTAATGAAGATTGTGTGAAGTTTTGTATCGAGGAAAAATTTTAGGTGTAGAGAGAGAATGATGCAATGAGATGAAGAATGTACAAAATCTCAATCTTGGGGATGCCACACCGGTGTCACCTCAATAAATATCCAAGAGGTACAAGCGTCAAAGCTTGGGGTGCCAAAGGCATCCCCTTCTTCATCAATAAAAAGCTCAGGTCTGTCTAGACACTTCGTTTTTATTGTTTCATGTCAAGTTGTGTTGTTCTTGAAGCATCTTAGTTTTCGTTTGCTTTGCTTAGTTTCTTTAGTTTGCTTGATAGTTTGGACCCCCGTTCTCACTGTGTTGTTTTGCAAATAAGTTGCTTGGTGTTGGAAAGGAGTAGTAAGTTCTTGCTTGTAAGTGCAAGAGGAGCTTGTATCGATCAGGACTTAGACTTTAGCATGACATGCTAGGTGTTGTTTTGACCTTATGCTTAGTGATTATTGTTGTAGCATGTCTTGTTCCAAAAAATTGGGATTGCTTAGTGTGCCTTGAAAGAATTATGCCTTGTTTTAGCATGCAAAAGCATAGTATTGTGGTATTCTCCTTTGATGCTTTGCTTGGGTTGACTTGGCACATGCTTACACCATGTTATGACTCTCATAAGTCACCAGTAGCCTCTATGATCATTTAGTACTTGACTTGTAGTACCACTCTATGCTTTGATTAGTATGCTTTGTTGCACTGCATGATTATGGCCATTATGCTCTCTTATTTCGTTGCTCCCAGTCTTTTGCTAGCCTCCACTTGTATGAGTAAGCTCTACTCATGCTTCCAACTCCCAAAAAAAACCAAGTTATTCCAAAGTGTCCACTATAAACTCCTATGCATGGTGTGTTACACCATTCCAAGTATATTCTTTTTTTAGCTATCTTCCAATTAAAAACTATTTTGTTATGTGAAAACTTAGTGATTAAAGCCCTCATGACCTTGATGGCCCACTTTATATTCAAGTTGCCCTAATAAACTTGAACCATTGTGTCATCTATGTTGTATATGCTTGCACTTATACGTTGGAATTAGCAGAACCATGCTGTCACGGGGAACATTTTCAATATTACACTTGTACTTTGTACTCAGTTGATATCATGTTATTTTGTCTATGGATGTCACCGGTGTGAAATAAAGAGGGAACTTGTAAGTCCATGGAGTTTGTATCCTGTGTTAGAGAAACGCCTGGGCCGCTAGCCTAAGCCATGCCTAATCATGGTGGAAACTTGCAGCATCACCATAGTGACATCTATGAAGCATTCTTCTTATTAAAAAAAGAGAGACACGTTGATAAAAGAGGAAAGAGATAAAAAAGAACCATATTTCCATGGTAAATAAGAAGATTGTTGAGATGCTCATTGTCTGCTTGCCTTGTCATTTTGGTTATGGGATAGCTCCTGTACCATGTGAAAGGGGTACCCCGTTGGCGGTTCTCAATGATATGCAAATACTTACAATGACAAGAACTTACAGGTGACTAAACTTGAGTAGCATGAGGTGTGGCCCTCGTATTTAAGGTACTTGAGATTGCCAACTTATACTTCGTCAAGCATATACTCCATGTTTGTTCACTTTAACCTTAACCACTTCAAGATGCTTATGATAGGGGCAATGAGGGCTGAAAGCTAACAAGTACCATAATTTTTTAGCTCTTTTTGAAACTTGAAATCCCTGCTTCCTTTATAAAACGCCTTTCTTCCACCATTATTTTAGTCTCCACCTTCTACCATTAGGCACCATTAAGAGAGCATAGTTGTCATTCTGTGTGCAGTGTTCCAAAGCTTATTGATTGATGCATATTGTGATATTACTTGTTCTTGTGCTATTTTTTTTAGTCACCCTTGTGAACTTTGAAGATGTCCTATGCATCTATTTTCTACTCCATGAGAGACAAGCTGAATGTCACTATGCTATGTTTTCTGTATGTGAAACAAACAAACATTTTTCAATGCATGTTATTCATGATCTTTGTTTGTAGCCTTTCATGTTGCATGCATAGTTACTGTGTCCTATTGTTAGAACTCCATATTTCATGCACATGTTTAGAGTTCTTTGATCCCAGCTTTCAATTCTTGCAAATGGTTTGATCTTGGTTTTGATGGTGCATGTCACCTCAAAAATTATTCTTTTTATCACTTACCTACTCGAGGACGAGCAGGAGTTAAGATTGGGGATGCTTGATACGTCGGAAACGTATCTATAATTTTTGATGCTCCATGCTTGTTTTGTATCATTTTTCTTATGTTTTGTCTACACTTTGAGGTATTTTTATACACTTTCTGGAACTAACCTTTAACAAGATGCCATAGTGCCATTTGCCTGTTTTCTTCTGTTTTTAGTTCCAAAAAGGCAGAAAATCAATATTATCGGAATTGGACGGGACAAAAGCCAAAGTAATTATTTTCCCGGAGCAACACGAAACCACGAAGCAGAGCCGGAGGGGGGCCACAGGGTGGCCGCACCCCTCTAGGCGCGGGCAAGCCCTGGAGGCACCCACAGGGGGTGTTGGCCCCCTGGACCCCCACCGACCTTGACTCCTATGCCTATAAGAAGCCTCCGACCCAAAAACCCTAGGGAATCCAGAAGAAATCCACGAAAACCTCGGTAGCGCCGCCGCCACCGAAGGGGAGATTCAGGGGACAGAAAGTCTATTATGGCACCCTGCCGGGACAGGGAAGTGCCCCCGAAGCCATCTCCATCGATCTCCACCACCATCTTCATCACCGTTGCTGATTCCCATGATGAGGAGGGAGTAGTTCTTCCTCGAGGCTAAGGGATCTACCGGTAGCTATGTGTTCATCTCTCTCTATGCATGATCTTGTTGTGGTCATGAGCTTTGTAATCAAGTAGATCTACCTTGCTACTCAAGTGCTTTAATAGATCTCTGCTCTCCCCATGTGTGAGAAAGTGACAACGTGCACACCATGGTGGCACTTAGGTTTGAGTCTACATAAATACTCTTTGTGCTTTAATAGATCTATGCTTTTCCCCACGTGTGTGAAAGTGACAGCGTGCATACCGTGTGTGGCACTTTGGCTAGATTGAATATTTTTATGAGTTATATTTGGAGTTAGATGTCTCTATGAAATTGTGGTGTTTGTTGGAACCATCTAGCGCTCAAGGTGACAGTGTGGGGTTATCTAGATTGGGGAAGGCGGACTTTGAGGAGTGCTGTTATAGCCCTACCGATGATTAGAGTGTCCAATCGGAGAGTAGTTAAGAGTAGTATCATGAAGAGAGGATATTTATATGAGAGAGTGTTCACTAGTGAAAGTATGATCCCTAGGCCTTGTTTATAAACATTGAAACACCGTTTGCTACTAGATCTGTTGCATGTTTGCTTTCTTTAGTCTTTACCTCACCGTCAAGCTATTTTCTGGCACTGTTACCACTTGTATTTCACTATCTCTTCGCCGAACTAGTGCACCTATACACCTGACAAGTGCATTGGTTGTGTTGGGGACACAAGAGACTTCTTGTATCTTGATTGCAGGGTTGCTTGAGAGGGAATACCTTTGACCACTTCCTGAGTTTGATAAACCTTGGGTAATCCACTTAAGGCAAACTTGCTTCTGTTCTACAAACCTCTGCACTTGGAGGACCAACAACTATCTACAAGAATAGACGTGAGTAGACATCACTCGCAATGAGAACTTGCACAACATATTTTGTCCTGCCAGCCCGTTGTAGTGGGGCCTCAAGGGAATCTAATGGCAATTAAGGTACTCCTTTTAATAGAGTACCGGAGCAAAGCATTAACACTCCATGAACACACGTGATACTTATATCACAGCCATCCCCCCTAGTTATCCCGATTTCTGCCACTTCGGGGCCTCGGGTTCTGGACAATAATATGTGTAAACAACTTGCAGGTAAGATCACAAATAATAATATCATCATGAATCAATAACATGTTCAGATCTGAGATCATGGCACTCGGGCCCTAGTGACAAGCATTAAGAATAACAAGTTACAACAATGTCAAAGCACTAACAATAGATACCAGGCACCATGCCCTAACAATCTTATGCAATTACATGAGAGATCTCATCCAATCCCTACCATCCCCATAGCCTACTGCGGGGGATTACTCACTCATGGATGGGGGAATCATGGATGGTTGATGGAGAGGCATTGTTTATGATGATGGCGATGATCTTCTCCAATTCTCTGTCCCGGCAGGGTGCCAGAACAGAGTTTCTGGCTCTGAATCGCAGTTTATGGTGGTGGTGGTGTAGCGGAACTCTCTCTAGAAAAACATCGAACCCCCTTTATTTTTAGGTCAGGGGGCTGTTTGTAGGCGGAAGGAGAGGTCGAGGGGGAGGCCGAGGCACCCACACCACCCCCTAGCGCGGCCTGGCCTGGCCCGCGCCACCATGTGGTGTGGGCCCCTCGGTGCCCCACTCCGTCTCGCCTCGCCCGTGAGTCTTCTAGTAAAATAGGAGTCTTGATATTTTCTTGGATTTTTCCCGAAAGTTGATTTCTGCACAAAACGAGACAAAAGCAATTCTGTGAAACGGGCGCTTGTGTTAGCTGTATCCAAATCACACAAATTAGAGGAGAAACAGTAGCCAAAGTGTTCGGGAAAGTAGATACATTTTAGACGTATCAAATCCCCCCAAGCTTAGCTTATTGCTTGTCCTCAAGCAATTCAGTTGAAAACTGAGTGCGATAAAAGAAACTTTCACAAACACATTTGCTTCATAAGATGTACATATTCTCAACATATGAGTAAATACTTAGGCAATTCATAATAAAGAGTATGCAAATAAGTTTACCCAATAGTCATGCAAGCTATGAAGAGGTTTCAACACAATAATAATTAGCAACATGAAACATAAGCATATGCAAGATTGTAATGCTCATAAGAAGGTATGATAAAGTGGTATCTTGCTTGCCTTTATTTTGGAGCAAAACACAAATGCCAAGGCTCCTCCGAGTTCAAGTGAAGACTAGAAGTAAAGATGTCAAAGATACAAGCATCAAAGTTATGTCACAATTAACCGTGTTCTGGGATAAGCACATTACACTAAGAATGACAACTATGCTCTCGGGAAGGTTCTCATAGAATCAACGGTGAATCAACATAGAAGTGAAAGAAAATATTAAAAAGTTTGAAAGGCTTCCAAATGCCTGAAATTATGGTACTCATTAGCTTTGAGCTCTCATTGCCCCTATCATAAGCATCTTTAAAGTGGTTAATGTTAAAGTGAGGTAAAATATGAGTTATGTGCTTGACAGATCATAAGCTGGAAATCTCATGTCCCTTGAGTACGAGGGCCGTTCCTCATGCTACTCAACTTTAGTCACTGGTAAGTTCTTGTCATTGTAAGTATATGTGTATCATAGAGAACCGCCAATGGGGTACCCCTTGCCCCATGACATAGGAGCTATCCCATATCAAAATGACAAGGCAACAGACAATGAGCATCTCAGCGATCTTTTTATTTACCATTAGTATGGTGCCTCTTTTTTTATATTTTTTTTCTGAAGATGCTTCATAGATTGCTCATTATGGTTATGTTGCAGGTTTCCACCATGATTAGGCATGGCTTAGGCTAGCCGCCTAGGAGTTTCTCTAACACATATACATAACTCCATGGACTTACAAGCTCCTCTTTTATTTCACACCTCTGACATCCATAAACAAAAGAGCATGATATCAACTAGGTAAATATGTATAGGTGTTGAAATCCTTCCCCATGACAAGATGGTTCTCTAACTCCCAACTTATAATTTGCAAGCATATAACTACATAGATCGTCACAATGGTTCAAGTTTATTAAGTGCAAGAAAATTAAGTGTGCCATCAAGTTCGTGAGAGCTTTACTAACTAATTTTCTCATAACAAGTAAACATTTTATTTGGAAGAAAACAAGGAATAATAAATACGCATGGAATATCAATGATGCTAATAGGTAGATATGGTGGACACTTTTTGACAATTTTGTTTTTGGGGAGTTGATGCAGTAGGGCTCACACTCAGGGCAAGTGAAGGCTAGCAATAGAATGGGAGCCACAATCAAGAGAGCAGTAACTGTCATAATCATGCTTGCAACAAAACAAAATTAATTATGGCATAAAAGTGACACAAGAACTCTGAAGAAAAATAAATCATCGAGGCTTAACTGACTTTTGTTTAGTCATATGCATGCATGAGCATGTGCCAAGTCGATTCAAATAAAACATTCAGAGGAGGATACCACAATGTCATACCAAGTTATGAATAGAACAATACAAGCAAACATTTATATGACATGCTACAAACTATTATCAACTTGGAACTAATCATAAGAGAGCAAGAACTACTAAGCATCCATTAAATAACATACACCTTACATGAACATACTAAGCATGCCCACAATGATGAGTATATGTACAAAAATGAAAACAAATAGAGTTCATACCGGCCTCTTACCACACCTCGAGTTGTTATAAATTATCATTGCCTTTCACTTTTGTGGCTTGAATAATAATATTAAAACCAAACTCCAAGGAGTAACTGAGAACCGTTGAACCCTGCAATGAACTTTACAAAACCAGAGAAGAACAGCAAATATTTTTGGTTTTTTGATTTTTAAAAGCAAGCGTTGAAGGCAAAAGCAAACAAAATAAAACCTTTATGGATTTTTCTTATAACAAACCAAAGCTAAAAGAAGCAAATAGAGAGAAATAACGAAAATATTTTTGGTGTTTTGTGTTTTGGAAAGCAGAAACAAAGCAAGAACAAAAACTAAAAAGAAAGCGAAAGATAGATATGCAAAGTACCAACGAAACATGATTCGTAGATGTGTGTGATGTCGGTATACCTCCCCCTGATGACCCACAAGTATAGGGGGTGTATTGTAGTACTTTTGATAAATAGCAGTGTTTATCCCAACGAGGAGCAGAAGGTGTTGACTAGAGGTATGGAGCAGGAAATCTCTGTAAATACTTAGCAAACGAATTTTTAGGGGTTTTCTGATAAAGCAAAGAAACAAAGTGCAAGTAATAAAGACAACAAACAACTGCAGAAAGTGGCCCAATCCTTTCTTAGCAAAGGACAAGCCGCTGGAAATTCTTATAAGGACCAAACGTTCTCGAGAACACATGGGAATTCTGTCAAGTGCTTTCGCTTCAGATAGCTGAGTAGTCTTCTTTGGTGTTGTAAGTGTTGTGTGGGTGAACCTGTGCTAATGTACCGAACTTACTTGGACTTATACATACTTGTGATTAAACCCCCTGCAAGCATCTGCAACTACAGGAAAGCAATTAATATATAAACCTAACCACAGCCTTAAACTCTAAGATCCTACACTCCCTTATGCAATGGTGTCCTAACGGGGGTTCAGGTTTCTGTCACTCCGGCAACCCCACAATTAGTATCCAAATACACAATGCATTCCCCTAGGCCCATAAATGGTTAAGTATCATGTAGTCAAAGTTCACATGACAACACTAGAAGAATATCACCACAACTTAAATACTAAACCATTGAATAATATCTCAACACAAATCCACTACTAACAACATGACTTCTCCCATGTCCTCAAGAACTAAACGAACTACTCACAAGACATCATATGGATCAAGATCAAAGATGATATGGTAATGGATAACAATCTGAACATAAACACTAATCCAATGGTTTCACTCACAAGCATCAACTACAATAGTAATCAACATCGGGAAAGTTTCCCCTAAGATCTATGCAAGTATTCAACACAATTGTTACAACGAGATGGAGTGGTGATGATGGTGCTGGTGGAGATGATGATGTGGATGATGATGATGATCCCGATGAAGTCTAGCTTGATGATGGTGTTGATGGCAACGATCTCCCCTCTTCGGGAAGGAATTTCCCTGTAGAAATCTCACGGAGATCTCTTTCTCTCGGTGTTTTCCGCTCGCAGAGGCGATGTAATCTTCTGTGGTCGCTCCCCATGTTTTAGGGTTTCGAGGAGAAGATATAGGCGAGAGGGCGGAGTCGGAGGGCGGCCATGTGGGCCACACCCCTGTAGGCGTGGCCTAGGGGGTCGCGTGGGGTGTGGCCTCGGCCCATCTCCGCCTCCCCTTCTGGCTTCCTTCGTCTTCTGGGAAAATATGATTTTCCATGATTTTTCTGGTATTTTTCTGATATTCACGAAATTGCATCAAAACACCTCTTTTTCCATCAGAATCTTGAGTCCGGCAGTCCATCCTCCAAGAATCATCCAACATGCAAAAACAGATGAAAAGACATAAGTAACACCTCTTAATAAGAAATATATCAATGAATAGAGGCGAATTATGATATAGAATGGTGATGCAAATTGGACGTATCAACTCCCCCCAATCTTAGACCTTCGCTTGTCCCCAAGCGAAAACTGAGCTCACTAAACATGTCCACAGGTTTATGGAGTGAAGTGTCGATAATAGAATACAGACAAGAAGCATCACACTTACCATTACACAACTCATAGAAGAAAGCAACTCACCATTATATAACTTAGCTTGTAACAAGCAGAGGAGTCACAATAGAGATGCATAAAGATAAATCATAATTGGAATTGGCAAACTTTGTTCTTGGTCAGAGAACAGCTGGCAAACAGTTTCACAAAAAGCTTTTGTAGAAGTTTTCACAACAAGAGTACTCTTTGCTCAAGCATATAAGGTTTTTCACAATGATGGATTTCAAAGTAATACTCAATAGATAATAGTCTTGTGCAAACATAGAAAATAGAGAACATGATTGAATAAATCATCATATGAATGCTTGAAACACAACAACTCAAATGCTTGCTGGAGAAAGAGAGGAAAAAGGTTTACTCAAATAGGAGAAATGCCCTCATAGAGGGAAACAGGGATTTCAAGTCATAAAGATCTTCCAAAATATTATGGTACTTACTAGCTTTGAGCCCTCATTGCCCCTATCATAAGCATCTTGAGGTGATTAAGGTTAGAGTGAACAAAGATGGAGTATATGCTTGACGAAATATAAGTTGGCAATCCATGTCCCTTGAGTATGAGGGCCGCTCCTCATGCTACTCAACTTTAGTTACCGGTAAGTTCTTGTCACTTTAAGTACATGTGTATCATAAAGGACCGCCAATGGGGTACCCCTTGCACATGATACAGGAGCTATCCCATAATCAAAATGACAAGGCAAGTAGACAGTGAGCATCTCAGCGATCTTTTTATTTGCTATTTGCATAGGTTTTTATTGAGGATGCTTCACAGATTGCTCACTATGGTTATGCTGCAAGTATCCACCATGATTAGGCATGGCTTAGGCTAGCGGCCCAGGCATTTCTCTAACACACATACATAACTCCATGGACTTACAAGCTCCCCTTTTATTTCACACCGAGGACATCCACAAACAAAAGAGCATGACATCAACTGGATAAGAATCCATAAGTGTTGAAAGAGTTCCCCGTCACAACACGGTTCTGCTAATCCCAACGTATAGATGCAAGCATATACAACTTCGATGACACAATGGTTCAAGATTATTAGGGTCAAGAAAATAAGGTGTGTCATCAAGTTCGTGAGAGCTTTACTAACTAGTTTTCACATAACAAAATAA
Organism: Avena longiglumis; assembly: GCA_030063025.1. NCBI lineage: Eukaryota > Viridiplantae > Streptophyta > Magnoliopsida > Poales > Poaceae > Avena > Avena longiglumis. The sequence goes on from CP125978.1 coordinate 186,101,700, forward strand.
TTTTTAATTTGAAAGATAGATGAAGCTTGAGAATTTGCTTGGAATAGCAATAATGCTAATAGGTAGGTATGGTGGACACAAATGGCACAGGTTTGGTTCAAAGGGATTGGAAACATGAGAAGTATACCTCCTCAAAATAGGTTTTTGGCTAGCAAGGTTGGGTAGCAAGCAAAAGAGTTGAAGGAAACAAGCAAACTTACAAGTGATAAAGCCAAACATGCAATCTTCCTTGAAGACACAAAAGAACTTAAATAAAGAATACTAAGCTTATGAGCCAATGAAGAAAGAAAATAAATGATACAAAATACATGTAAGCTTTTTTCTCTTTTCCTTTCAAACCTCAAAAAGTGTTGCTACTGACCAGAGCTCGGTTTGCCAAAACCAATTTAGATCTACTTGATGCTCCCAAAGTGATACCAATACTGATCAACAAGATCAATCATATAATAGAGATTGCAAACTAAAATAAGAAGTGCGAAAAGTAAAAGATGAAACTTCTCATTAATATTCCATAAAGGCACTCACACTAAGGGGTACATAGATAATCAACTAAAGGAGAGATACTTCCACATGCAAACCAACCTATAAGATAACTTCTCTACCAAAGATATGAATCTACTAAAAGGTAAAAGGTAAAAGATAATGATGTGATACCGCGACACTCCCCCAAGCTTGGAACAAGCCAAGGGGATGCCAAACATGATGACGAATTACTCCTTCGGTGGTGGTATTCTCCTGATAATCTCCTCAATCAGTTTCCTCAAATCCTCAATCTTGAAGGTTAGAGTACGAATCAACTCCGGATTTTGCTCAATGCGGTTCACGATCATATCGGACCGAGAGTCCCAGTCCTTGCTATTCTTTCCCCCACTATTCCTTCTTAGTGTGTTCCTTCCCCGCATGATTAGAGTGAGGCAGATCCTAAACCGAGGGAAAGTTCCCTTTGGGCACCTGTTAGTATTTTTGCTCATGTACAAGAGTATGGAAAAGATTCTTGGTACATGGAGGAGGTGACTATGGAGAGATGATATGACGTGGGGTTTTCCCTCCTATAGACATATGTGTTGTCCTCCTAAGCCTGGTAGGATTTGCCACCACTCCAATGCTTGCGACGATAGCGCGGGTGTCCGGATACTCTTCCTCCTCCATGTCTTATTCATCCCCAACCAAGATCTCCTCCTCCTTGGGGTTTTGAGGATCATCTTCCTCGGGATTCTTGCCTTTGTCGTTGGCGGAGACCATGGTGCTCTAAACTTTGAGAAGATTTCCTGACAGAAACAAATCGAAACGAAAACACGACGAGAACACGATACAAGAACCTCGGGGGATCTGGGGGGGTTATATATTAAGAAGTTTCAAAGCAAAATGAAGGTGTTGGTACGAAAAGGAGGCGGAGACGGAGCTCAGGGGGCTCACACCCCCTCTAGGCGCGGCCAGCTGGGGCCCACTCCTGGGGTGGGTATGGCCACCCCGGCCTCCGTTTCCTCCTCTGTTTTGTTTCGTAACCTTCTGTATGTAATAAAAACATTGAAAATATAAAAAGATTAGGCTTTCACGAACCTTCTGTTTTCACCACTTTTACCTATTCAAAGACGAACCCTGCAGACTCCGTTTCTCCTTCTCCTAGAAATTCCTTTACTCACAAGGCATTACACAAACTTCAGTGGCAATATTAGTGTAAGCAAAAACAATAAACCTTTGGTTCATACATCAACTAAAATCCATCAAAACAAAAGCTACTGTAGCAACTCCTTTCCAAAAACCCAAAAGAATCTAGAAGGGAATCAATATAAGAGGCAAGTGCAAATGATGGCGAAATCACAAAACAGACTCAAAGGTAAAGATTGATATTTTCTAAAACCTTCTGTTGCTCAAATCAAAAAGTGCAAAACTAATGAAAGTTGGGTAACTACTTGGAGAACAAGCACGGAAAATACAGCTCCATCTGAAGTACTGAGCTCCTTCACAAATTTTTACAATGTAGCACAAAAATCTGTCCTAGGACAGCCACTTTTCACAACTCCTCTACTTGTCAAAAGTAGTTGAACTTGACACAAAAACCAAAACAAAAAGTATAAGGAGCGATTATTACTGAGGTAATAACTTCCAAGATTCGACCAAACTATTGGGTTATCTCCCAAGAAGTACTTTTCTTTAATTCATTTAAGTTAGGCTTGATAGTTTCAAAGATGCTCACATAGGAGATATATATCTGAAGTGAAAGAGAGCATCAAGAAGCAAATAACTAACACATTTGAGTCTAACACACTTCCTATGCATGGGTGTATCATGAGAAAGCAAATTGTTGAAACAAAAAGCCACTAGCATAGGAAGACAAAACAAATGCAACTTCAAAGATTTCAACATAAAATGGGGAAACTTAACATTATTGAGATGCATAAAACCATGTTTCCCTCTCTCACAATAACTTTCAGTAGCACTTTGAATAAAGTTGAAAATATAACTGTCACAGGAAACAACTCTATCATCAGAATGAGCATACTTACAATCATCAAAAAGAGGTCCAAGGTCATAAACTGGATCAATAGAAGCAAGTTGTTCCATCCCGAAATCTTCATTAGACAAGCTGTTTTCACAAGGAGATTTAGCAAATTTGGAAAATTTAAACTCATAAGAATCTCCATCAAACTTAGTCAAAACTTTATCATTCTTACAATCTATAATAGATCCACAAGTGTTCAAGAAGGGTCTACCAAAAATTATAGGACAAGTTTTGCTAGCTGTTGAATTAAGCACTAGAAAATAAGCAGGATACTTAATCTTACCTCAAAGGACTTCCACGTCTCTTATAATACCAATAGGGCAAATGGTTTCCTTATTAGCAAGGTGAATAACCACACCAATGTCCTCAAGTTCACAAGGACCAATTTCATGCATAATTTCCAGAAGCTCATAAGGAATAGCACTAGAACTAGCACCAATATCACATAAACCATAGTACCAATGATCACCAATTCTCACAAAAAGCACAGGGACACTAGTTTTTCTAGCTTTACTAGGATGATAGATAATATTAGAAGCATCTTCACAGAAGACAATGTGCTCATCCTCTATATTTCTAGTGACAAGTTCTTTCACAATAGCTACCACAGGTTCAGTATTCATTTGCTTATCAGGTTTCACAGTTTTCTTTGTACCTTTGTTATTCGCACGAATTATCATAGAGTAATCCTTTACCTTAGCTGGGAAAGGTGTTTTCTCAACATAAGGTCCAGGAAAATTATGATTAGTAGTACAAACTTTGGTGCTTCTAATAGGAACATGACAAACAACATATTTATAAGGTGCATGGTACTTATTCCACTTATTTTTGGGAATTTCTATGTAAGAGGCAAAAGCTTTAAAACAATTGGCAATACTTTGGGAGTCTAGACCAAACTCATTACTAATATCACGAAAGTCATTAGTTGCCATAAAAGATTTTATGCATTCATAATCATAGTTTTATACCTGACTTTCTTCCTTTTTCATTCTCCCAAGCTTCAGTGTTCTCTTGAATACGTTCTAGTAGATCCCTTTTAGCTTCTTCCTTCATACTATCTTTATCATGAAGAGAAAGCCTAGCATAAAAAGTTACTGATAATGATATTGTTAGGGAGTTCATGAATAGCACATTTAAGCATTAGTAACTTCAATCTCCCCCAATCTTGAGCTGTACTCTCTCCATCTCGAGGCCAAAAGTTATATATCAGATTCCTATCCTTATTAATCTCACTGTGAGGATAAAATTTAAAATAAGAGAGGTAATATTTCCTCCCATTCCATGGATTGCCCATTCTTCAGCAGCTTATACCATTCTTCAGCTCTCCCTTTCAAGGATATAGAGATTAACTTCTTCTTCACCTGTTCAGTTGTGATACCTGCACACTTAAACAACCCGCATAATTCATGGATAAAAAGCAAATGATCTCGAGGGTGGACAGTTCCATCCCCTAAATAATAATTATCCATAACACGATCAATAATACTTGTAGGTATCTTAAAAGGATATATCTTAATAGGTGGTGGTTCATCTACTACCCTAACAGTGCTAGTAGTTTTCCCAAACAGAAAACCAAGTGGGTTATCCATATTGGAAATAAAGTAACAAATAGAAATAAAAAAGCAATACTCACAGTATAAGTTTTTTACCGCCCACTCTTCAATAGCGCTTCACTCGGCAACGGTGCTAGAAAATAGTCTTGATGACCCACAAGTATAGGGGTGTATCGTAGTACTTTTGATAAATAGGAGTGTCGATCCCAACAAGGAGCGTATGTTGACTAGTGGTATGGAGCAGAAATCAGAATACTTAGCAAACGGATTTTTAGGGTTTTCGATAAAGCAAAGAAACAAAGTGCAAGTAATAAAGACAACAAACAACTTCAGCAAGTGGCCCAACTTTCTTAGAAAAGGACAAGTGGTGGAAATACTTATAAGGGCCAAACGCTCGAGGACACATGGAATTCTATCAAGTGCTTTCGCCAGAGAATGAGTAGTATTCTTTGGTGTTGTAAGTGTTGTGGTTGAACCTATGCTAATGTACCGACCTTACTTAGACTAATACATACTTGTGATTAAACCCCTGAAGCATCCGCAACTACAGGAAAGAAATTAAGATATAAACCTAACCATAGCCTTAAACTCGAGATCCTACACTTTATGCAATGGTGTCCTAACGGGGTTCGTGTTTCACACCCCAAGAACCCCACAATTAGTATCCAAATACACAATGCATTCGCCTAGGCCCATAAATGGTGAAGTATCATGTAGTCTATGTTCACATGACACCACTATAAGAATAGCACCACAACTTAAATACTAAACCATTGAATAGTATCTCAACACAAATCCACTACTAACAACATGACTTCTCCCATGTCCTCAAGAACTAAACGAACTACTCACAATACATCATATGGATCAAGATCAAAGATGATATGGTAATGGATAACAATCTGAACATAAACACTAATCCAATGGTTTCACTCACAAGCATCAACTACAATAGTAATCAACATCAGGAAAGTTTCCCCTAAGATCTATGCAAGTATTCAACACAATTGTTACAACGAGATGGAGTGGTGATGATGGTGTTGGTGGAGATGATGGTGTGGATGATGACGATGATCCCGATGAAGTCTAGCTTGATGATGGTGTTGATGGCAACGATATCCCCTCTTCGGGAAGGAATTTCCCCGGTAGAAATCTGTCTGCCGGAGAGCTCTTTCTCTCTCGGTGTTTTCCGCCCCGCAGAGGCGACAGAATCTTTTTGTGGTCGCTCCCTGTGTTTTAGGGTTTCGAGGAGAAGATATAGGTGAGAGGGCGGAGTCGGAGGCCGGCTAGGTGGGCCACACCCCCTGTAGGCGTGGCCTAGGGGGCACGCCTGGGGATGTGGGCCCCTGTGGCCGATCTCCACCTCCCCTTATGGATTCCTTTGTCTTCTGGGAAAATATGATTTTCCATGATTTTTCTGGTATTTTTTTGATCTTCACGAAATTGCATCAAAACACCTCTTTTTCCATCAGAATCCTGACTCCGGCAGTCCATCCTCCAAGAATCAGCCAACATGCAAAAACAGATGAAAAAACATAAGTAACACCTCTTAATAAGAAATATATCAATGAATAGAGGCAAATTATGATATAGAATGGTGATGCAAATTGGACGTATCACCCCCCAAGCTTAGGCTTTTGGCCTAAGTGGAGATCAATCCCATCTTGGCCAAGAAGGAGCGCCTCCATAATATGACGAAGAAGTGCCTTTGTCTTGGAACGAACTCGAGGAATCCCCTGCGTAGTGCACAGAGTAGTCATAAGAGGGTGCATCCCCCTGGTGCCACCCGTGGAAACCAAGCTAGCGGAGCTGCTCGTCCATCTCCTCCTTGGAGCGTGACCATGGCCTCCTGAAAATACTGAACAAAGTAGACTATGGCAAGGGAATTTACCTCTCCTTGGAGATCATATGATGTAGAGGGAGTGTCCCAACCTTTACACAATATAAGGTGGAGTCCCCTGTGTTTACAATGCTAGTCCCTGGATCAATAGCTAGCATCCACAGTTTAGATGTAATATCAAGAAACAAAGGTCATAATATAACTTTATAACCAGGAATAACATAATTTTATTACATCATACATAGCTTATTTGGATATTACATTACATTGCAGCGGAATAACTATAGTCATGGGGTCCTTCATCTTCAAAGTGCCACAGGCAGATGTTGGTTGTAGACTTTGTAATCCTAATCAATCAATCTTCACTAAAAACAATCAAACCTGCAACATTACAAGTTACAGCCACAAGGGTCAATACATTTGAATTGTATTGGCAAGTTTCACTACTTTGTAGAATATAAGTGGATCCTATCAATACATGCATATTTGGCTAAGTAGAGTTTAAGGCTCATTTGCATAAAGCAATATTTATCCTATCTTTTCAAAATGTTTTGGTCCTTTGTCAAATCTCCTTTTCCAAGTTCCTTGAACTCCTTGGTAGAAACTCAAGTGTGCAAGTCCTTGTCAAAAATCTCTTGAGCTACTTGGTAACCCCAAGTGCAACAAGTTTTATCAAAATCTCATGAGTTCCTTGGTAACCCCAAGTGTTCATGTTTTCAACAAAATCTCTTGAGTTCCTTGGTAACCCCAAGTACATCAAGTTTTGTCAAAGTCTCTTGAGCTCCTTGGTAACCCCAAGTGCATCAAGTCCTTAAAAGTTTTCTTTTAGAAATTAGAATGTCGAGATCTCCCATAGCTTCAAACTTTAGTTTCTCAGTATTGTCCATAACCGGGGACACGGCTAAGTACTTAGATTTTATTATCTTCTGCAGAAGGAGTACACTTTACCCACATGTCACAATCCCATCCTTTTGCCACCAGTGGCCACTGGATTAGCACTCACCAAGATGGAGTACTGGCAGATTGAGAATGTGACGAAGTATTTCCAAAGGGTCCTCCCATACACCATTGCTAGCTTGTCTTCAGCACCCATGAAGCATTCCAGATCCCCATGTCCAGTAAAATGAAGACAATGCATGGGTCTTCCCAATGTAGTTGACTAAGCCAGAGCCATAATAGCATGTGGTTGCACACGAAAGCCACAATTGGAGAAACATGTTCAATCTCTAAGTTTCCTAGGTGGTTTTCTTTTGGAGCACAACACAAAGTGATTGCCATAGACATGGTTCCTTTTGTTGCCACCTTCTCCAAAACTTAAAGTATCCTCCACCTAGGTGGTTCATTGAGTCCTTGTTTTATTATGTAAAACACAAGTCCTTTTCTCAACCTTTGTAAAATCTCAACATGTATCTCTTTTCAAAATATAGCATGGCCAAGCATATAACAACTACATTGTTTTCTCTAAGGAATGTATAGGGAATCCTATTAGGATTTAGCATAGCATAAGTATGAAAATATCTTTTCATGCATGTTTCAAAATCCACTAATTATAATGAAAATAGTAGGACTTTTGATGATAGTGTAACTTGCCTTTTTGGGTAGGGAATGATGGTTCACTCCTTGATCTTGCTAGTCTCACACTTTGCTAATTCCACTATAATCAATCAAGCAAACACAAACTCAACTAGCATTCCAAACCAATATTCAATCAAACATTTCACACACATAAAACAATGGGATTCTAAGATCTAAGTCATGCATGTGAGCATGCAAGAGATGGTCCTATTTGCAAAGATGGTCTCCACTAGGCTCCTAAACTTGGTAAGGTCCAAAGTGGTCATTTTTCCATAGTGGCAAAGTCATTTGCAAAAGTGTTTTGTTTCAAAAACTATTTTAAAATCCATCATCATTTTATGTGGTGGAAAACATTTTTATCAAAGCAAAACTTTATGTTTTTCACCAAATGAGTTGCTATTGCAAAACTTGGTGTTTTGGGTCAGTAGGTTTGGTCCAAAGCATTTTCCCAAAGTTTTCTTTACAAAAACATTTTCATAATAAAATCAATAATTTTATTTGGCTAGAAAATGGCTAAGTCAAATATTCCAACCTAAATTTTACCAAAATCATTTTCAAAACCATGGGTTGGTTCCTGGGGGCAGTAAGTTCACAACAAGCCATTTTGCCAAGGTTTCAAACTTGGAAACATTTTTGAATCATTTTTCTATTCTAAACAAGCATACAAATGTTTCTGCAAAATCAACCAATCTAACAGATACTATTTGCTAAACAAATTCCATGGTTGGCTAGGGTTTGTTTCACTGATTCCAACGGTATAAAGTTTGCAATTTTTGGACGTGTGGATCAAAAGTTACAGGGCTTTCAAATTGCAACTTAAATCTGATTTCCAAATTCTGTTTTAAATGCAGACCGCCACGTCACAATATGACCGCTGGTACCGGTTCGCCGGATCGGCTCGCGGCGTTGATCTGAACAGATCGCGGCGTCTGATCGCTGCATTCTTCGGTGATTAAGTGGATCTGTTTCATTCGCCGATCTAGATCCTATTGCTAGCATGCTTGCCAAAGATCGGCGGCGCTGGCGGCGGCTAGCGGCGGCGACGGTCAGTCAGGGCGGCGCTAGTGAAACAGGAAGCGAGAGAGGGAGGCAGTAGGCTCACCGAGATCGCAGGAGGCTGGGGAAGCTCAACGTGTGGTCGACGAGGCAGGGGGCGCACGGTCGTAGGAGTAATCGCTCGCCGGAGTTCGTTCTGGCAACGGCGTGCTCTGGTCGCGGTCGGAGACGAGGCTGTGGTTCATGAGAAGGCAAACCGAAGGTGTGGTCAGACGCAGGAGAGTGAGGTGAATGTGTGAGCGTGATTTAGAAAGCGCGGGGCGGTCTGAAACTACCTGGTGCTTGCCGGAGTTGAAGATGACGCGCGGAGGTCGAGTTTGTCAAGACGCCTCGGGCGCCACTACGAACCGGGGCACAGGAAGATGCGCCGAGAGGGGAATCTCCTAGTGTGCTCAGGGAGGCAAGAGGTGGCTGTGGTTTGTCGGATTTCACCGGAGGAGCTCGCCGAAATAGTGGCGGTGCAGGGCCAATTCGAGGCAGCCTGGTGGCGATGTGGAGCTGGTGTTTGAGGGAAAAGACAGAGGGAGGAGAGGTGCTTATGTACGCATGGTCGGGGCGAGATTAACGCGGCCATTATTCGTGAATTGATCGCAGCTTTGAATGGCAGCAACGGCAACGAGGTTTGGGGGGAGGAGGTCGCGCGGGTGAGGAGGATGAACAGGGAGGTGGGGTCCAGTCGTCAGTGGGAATGCGAGAAGGAAGGGAGGTCACCTCAAGGTGTCTCAGGTCAGCTTGTGTGAAGCGTTTTCTTCGGGGAGGAAAGCTGGGCTAGTTCCTGGGCTTATGGGCTTGGCCGGCTGGGCTAGGTCCAAACTCTATTTTTTCTGTCTGCTGGCTTTTTCTTTTTCTTTAACTATTTCCTGTTTTGAAATTCAAACAATCAAACAACACTCAATTTGATTCAAACAATCACTAAACTTTGTAACTTTGAATTTGGTTCTGTTTATCAACATAAACCAAATCCCAAAATAAAATAATATTTTTATTCTTTTTAGGATCTATTTAATAATTAAATAAAATAGACCAAAGTTATTTAATCAAATAGGGTTTGATTTATTTAATAAAATCTCCATTTGAAATACAAATATTTTCAAAACCAAATCTGTAGGTTTTATTTGGAAATATAAGATATTTGGAAAACTTGTTTAAAACAAAAGAACATTTTTATTTTATGGTCCATTAACAATTAAATAAAATGGGTCTTAGTTATTAAATCAAATAGGATTTGTTTTATTTAAATATTTATTTTGAAATCTAAAATAAAACCAAAACACTTCAGTAGGTTTTATTTGAGAATATAAAATACTTGGAAAACTCATTTAAAATAAGTAAATAAGTTTTTGTGTTTATTTTAAAATGGGAAAAGCCTTTACTTAAATAAAATTTGGATATTAAATCCTTATTATTTTATTTAAATAAACCTTTACTATTTTTATAAAACAAAATGTTTTATTTCAAAAGTTTGGCCAAGGTTTAATTTGGCTCTATAAAATAATATTTATTTATAAAACTTCTATTTCCTTTGAAAACCAAAACCTTTATTTAAAAGATCCAAAATAGTAATTCCAAAATATTTTATTTTCCTTTATTTAAAATGTTTATCTTTTAAATCCTTTAGGATTTTATTTAGTCCAAATTGGTTTGAAGTTCCAATTGATTCAAAAGTTTCTTCCCTCGAAAATCAAACAAAGTTTTATTTTATTCATTTATTTTTCACATTACAAGATTTGGAAAATCTTGGGATGTGACAGTTACCACTTAAAATAAATCTCGTCCCGAGATTTGGGGAGGCTAGGGTTACAAGCAGGTTCAAAACAACTAGGGTACTACCACCCTTAAAATTTTCAAACAAAAATTACATATTGGCCTTCTTGGGATCCTGGGAAAATTTCTCATGGCAAACATTTGCATGTGTCCTTTGTTTCCACACTTGACTCATGGGCCAAGGTTGAGTTTCTCCATAGGCTTGTTCAACTTGTTCTTCATCTTTTCTGGACAGTTGCTTGCATAATGTCCTGGATTCTTGCAGTTGAAACAGTGGATGTCCTTGAGTTCTTTACGTGGCTCTTGTGGACAAGTTGCTACATAGTGGCCTAGCTCTTTGCAGTTGTTGCACACTACTTGGCCAATCTCTTTATTCTTCGGGTTCTCTGGGCATTCACCCGAATAGTGTCCCATTTCTTTACACTTATAACATTGCACATGGCTTTTGTCTATCTTTTGCTTCTTGGGTTTCTTTGATCCTTTGAATTGGGTTGTCTTGTTTGGGGGTATAAGTGGTCCTTTTCCTTTGCCATCAACATTCTTGGCATACTTGGATCCTTCTTGTTTCCTTTGTTCAACAATGGCATAGATGGGGCATTGGATAGGAACATGATTGTTTCCTTCACACAAATAACAAGTGGCTTGAGAGGTGGGACATTGTCCAACAGGATGTTTCTCTTCACAGTTTGGGCATTGATCTCCATGCTCCTTGTAAGTATGATCCTTGTCTCCACAAATAATGCAAGCTGGGGCTCCATCTAGAATAATATTTCTGGCATCCTGTTGTCATAGACTCTTTTGGGATAGCTTTCTTCCATTTTGATCATTTGATCACCACCTTAAGCATCAATTGGCCTTGAGTTTCCAAAAATCCTTGTAGTTTTGTATCTTCTCCACTAGAGTTGGCTATGAACCGAGCCGTCACTTGGTTCAACTTCTGGGTTGCTATGAGCTCTTTCATGTGTCCTCTTGATCGGTGCTGATGTCATCAACTTTGAGTCTTTTGAGTAGTCATCTGTTTGGGTTGAATGAGGATTAGAATAGGCAAGATATTTCTAAGGAAATATTTCTAATCACACACATCACAATTCACACAAACAATGTGCATGCAATTACAAGTCAAACACTTCACTCAACAACAAGTTTCAAGCACATTCTTAGGCAACAAAATATTTTTGTTACACCACATAAGTTGGTGTGTTTTGACTTAACTAACATATGGTGGTCCATCTATATGGTTCACTTGTGACCTTTCCATCATTGTTGGTTGCTTCTTCTTACTTGAGATCATGGTTTCCTTGAGAAAACTCTTGGTTGCAAGACTTCAAAGTTGTTGATGGCTCCTTCTTACTTTTGCATTCCTCACCAGAAATCTTGAGCAAGATTTCCTTGTCTCACTTGTAGTCCTTGGTGGTATCCAAGTTGGAAGTCCTAGGTGAACATGCTGAAGATGTTGAAGTCATTAGAGTTGAAAAAGTTGAAGTCATTAGAGTTGAAGGTGTTGAGGTAGTCCTTTGCACATGGTGTAGTCTTTGGTCATGGGCTAGGTTTTCCATCAAGTTGAAATAGAAGAGAAGTAGAGTTGAAACCAAAATGGTTGAGGAAAGAGTTTACAAGTGTTTTTGTATATAAGTTTTGGATCAAAATATAACTCCTATTTTTCTAAGGGTTTTTGTCCAATCCTAGGTTTAAAAATCCTACAGGCAACACAATGCTCTGATACCATCTGTAGAGGGAGTGTCCCAACCTTTACACAATATAAGGTGGAGTCCCCTGTGTTTACAATGCTAGTCCCTGGATCAATAGCTAGCATCCACAGTTTAGATGTAATATCAAGAAACAAAGGTCATAATATAACTTTATAACCAGGAATAACATAATTTTATTACATCATACATAGCTTATTTGGCTATTACATTACATTGCAATGAATAACTATAGTCATGGGGTCCTTCATCTTCAAAGTGCCACAGTGCAGATGTTGGTTGTAGACTTTGTAATCCTAATAAATCAATCTTCACTAAAACAATCAAACCTGCAACATTACAAGTTAGCCACAAGGGTCAATACATTTGAATTGTATTGGCAAGTTTCACTACTTTGTAGAATATAAGTGGATCCTATCAATACATGCATATTTGGCTAAGTAGAGTTTAAGGCTCATTTGCATAAAGCAATATTTATCCTATCTTTTCAAAATGTTTTGGTCCTTTGTCAAATCTCCTTTTCCAAGTTCCTTGAACTCCTTGGTAGAAACTCAAGTGTTCAAGTCCTTGTCAAAAATCTCTTGAGCTACTTGGTAACCCCAAGTGCAACAAGTTTTATCAAAATCTCATGAGTTCCTTGGTAACCCCAAGTGTTCATGTTTTCAACAAAATCTCTTGAGTTCCTTGGTAACCCCAAGTACATCAAGTTTTGTCAAAGTCTCTTGAGCTCCTTGGTAACCCCAAGTGCATCAAGTCCTTAAAAGTTTTCTTTTAGAAATTAGAATGCCGAGATCTCCCATAGCTTCAAAATTTAGTTTCTCAGTATTGTCCATAACCGGGGACACGGCTAAGTACTTAGATTTTATTATCTTCTGCAGAAGGAGTACACTTTACCCACATGTCACAATCCCATCCTTTTGCCACCAGTGGCCACTGGATTAGCACTCACCAAGATGGAGTACTGGCAGATTGAGAATGTGACGAAGTCTTTACAAAGGGTCCTCCCATACACCATTGCTAGCTTGTCTTCAGCACCCATGAAGCATTCCAGATCCCCATGTCCAGTAAACTGAAGACAATGCATGGGTCTTCCCAATGTAGTTGACTAAGCCAGAGCCATAATAGCATGTGGTTGCACGAAAGCCACAATTGGAGAAACATGTTCAATCTCTAAGTTTCCTAAGTGGTTTTCTTTTGGAGCACAACACAAAGTGATTGCCATAGATATGGTTCCTTTGTTGCCACCTTCTCCAAAACTTAAAGTATCCTCCACCTAGGTGGTTCATTGAGTCCTTGTTTTATTATGTAAAACACAAGTCCTTTTCTCAACCTTTGTAAAATAATATTTATTTATAAACTTCTATTTCCTTTGAAAACAAAACCTTTATTTAAAAGATCCAAAATAGTAATTCCAAAATATTTTATTTTCCTTTATTTAAAATGTTTATCTTTTAAACTTTAGATTTTATTTAGTCCAAATTGGTTTGAAGTTCCAATTAAATTTAAAAATTTTCTTCTGGCCCTGAAAATCAAACAGAGTTTTATTTTATTCATTTATTTTTACATTACAAGATTTGGAAAATCTTGGGATGTGACATATGAAGATAATTTATTAGCGCCTTCCTAGCAAGAACACACTTGGCAATGAAATAGGAAAATATCGAATAGATGGGAGATGAATATACCGAATTTTACCATTCTCCTTTGAGAAGTCGCTTCCTTGGCAAATCTCTCGATATAAGTTCATGAGTGGTGCAGCCGCCCCTAATCTTCTCGTGTGAACCCCACTGTGGCACTTTAATAGCTGCAAAAAAATCATCAAAAGGGAGATTGATAGCTACATTGTAAATTTTGTAGTGAACCATGGGGTTAGGCAAGGACCAACTAAATCGAAAATCCTGCACCACAAACTTATTTAGTTTCACATATTGATAAGGTTCTTCTCGAACAAAATGCTCCAACCCTGCATTAGAAATTAGAATCTAGAAATCTTGAAAAATCCCTGCAGCTCTCATGAATTCGGGGCATCGATAAATAGAAGGGAAAACTTCCTCCTCGTGGTGGACTTTCATAATCTCAAACCCTTAATTCATGTTGATTCACCGGTGTTCACTCATCTTATTTTCTGAAATTCTTAGACAAACATCAAACAAAGTGAGTTCAAAGCTAATAAGTGATGGGGAACTACTATAGTGACTTGTAAGAGGGTTAAACATGCATCAAAATGATTTATATAAGCATAGAACAAGCATGCAAACTCACATAACCTGTCACCTTGATGACCCACAAGTATAGGGGATCGTAACAGTCTTCAAGGGTAGTATTACCCAATTTATTGATTCGACACAAGGGGAGCCAAAGAATACTTGCAAGCCTTAACAACTGAGTTGTCAATTCAGCTGCACTGAAATAGTTCTTCCTAATGTAAGTTTATTAGTAGCAACAGTTTTGTAGTAGAAAACAAAAAGCAACAATGAGTAAAACAAGAGCAATAGTAATAGTAGCAACAAACAAGAGGATATGAGCGGTAGTCATAGGGATGGATGGACTATGCTGTATGGACAAGTTTAAATATGTAACTTCAAGATCTAGGAAATTGCAGATAAATAGGAATAATCATCGAATTACTAAACAATCATAGGCATGTGCTCCATATATAGTCATGCGTGCTCGCAATGAGAACTTGCACAACATCTTTTGTCCCGCCAGCCCTGCAAAGGGGCCTCAAGGAACTATCGAAATTAAGGTGCTCCTTTTAATAGAGCACCGGAGCAAAGCATTAACACTCCGTGAACACATGTGATCCTCACATCACAGCCACCCCCTCCGATTGTCCCAATTTCTGTCACTTCGGGGCCTTTGGATCCGGACAATGATATGTGTACACAACTTGTAGATAAGATCACAAACAATACTATCATAATGATTCAATAATAAGTTTAGATCTGAGATCATGGCACTCGGGCCCTAGTGATAAGCATTAAGCACAGCAAGTTGCTACAAAGTCAAATAGTACTAATAGAGATACTAGGCACCATGCCCTAACAATCTTATTCGATTACATGATAGAACTCATCCAATCCCTACCATCCCCATAGCCTACAGCGGAGGATTACTCACTCATGGATGAGGGAAACATTGATGGTTGATGGAGAGGCGTTGGTGATGATGATGGCGATGATCCTCCCGAAATTCCCTGTCCCGGCAGGGTGCCAGAACAGAGTTTCTGGTTCCGAACCGCGGTTTCTGGTGGTGGCGGCGCAGCGGAACTCTTTCTGGAAAAACGTCGAACCCCCCTCGGTTTTTAGGTTAAGAGGCGTCTTATAGGCGAAGAGGGAGGCCGAGGGGGTGCCTGAGACGGCCGCATCCCCTAGGCGCGGGCTGGGCCCACCCGCGTCGCAGGGGATGTGGGCCCCCCCCCCAAGGCTCCCCTCCGTCTCGTACTCTGGCTCCGTGAGTCTTCTAGTGAAATAGGATTTTTGGCATATTTTTCGGGATTTTTCCTGATAGTTGATTTTCTGCACAAAAACTAGACACCAAGGTAATTCTGCTGAAAATAGTGTTAGTATGTGTTAGTTGTATACAAATCACACAAGTTTAGAGGAGAAACAATAGCAAAAGTGTTCAGGAAAGTAGATACGTTTTCGACGTATCAACTCCCCCCAATCTTATCTTATTGCTTGTCCTCAAGCAATTCAGTTGAAAACTGAGTGCGATAAAAGAACTTTCACGAACACATTTGCTTCATATGATGTTTATATTCTCAGCACGGGATTAGATACTTAAACCATTCATAATAATAAGTATGCAACTAAGTCTACTCAATAGTCATTGCAAGCTATGAAGAGATTCCAAATCACAAATAATAAGTAGCATGAAACATAAACATAAGCAACATTGCAATGCTCATAATAAGGTATGATATAGTGGTATCTCGCTTGCCTTTGTTTGTAGAGCACAATATAAATGCCAAGGCACCTCTGAAGTTCAAGTGAAGACTAGAAGTAAAGATATCAGATGTAAAAGCATCAAAGTCATGACATAATTAACCAAGTTTTGAGACAAACACAAGAATGACAACTATGTTCTCAAGAAGGTGCTCATAGAATAAGTGGTGACTCAACAAGGAGGTGAAAAGGTTTTGAAAGGTTTGAAAGGCTTCCAAATGCTGAAAATAAGGTACTCATTAGCTTTGAGCTCTCATTGCCCCAACCATAGGCATCTTTATGTGGTTAAGGTGAAAGTGAGGTTCAATATGAGTTATATGCTTGACAGACCATAAACTGTAAATCCCAAGTCCCTTGAGTACGAGGGCCGCTCCTCATGCTACTCAAGTTTAGTTACCTGTAAGTTCTTGTCATCGTAAATACATGCCAACGGGGTACCCCTTGCACGTGATACAGGAGCTATCCCATAATCAAAATGACAAGGCAAGCAGACAATGAGCATCTCATCGATCTTTTTATTTGCTATTTGCATAGGTTTTTATTGAGGATGCTTCACAGATTGCTCATTATGGTAATGCTGCAAGTTTCCACCATGATTAGGCATGGATTAGGCTAGAGGCCCAGACGTTTCTCTAACACATATATATAACTCCACGAACTTACAAGCTCCCCTTTTATTCACACTGACAACATCCGCAAACAAAAGAGGATGGTGTCACCTGGATATGTATCCATAAGTGTTGAAAGCCTTCCCCCCTGACAGCACGGTTCTGCTAACTCCCAGCCTATAATTTGCAAGCATATAACTTCCATGGACAATCACAATGGTTCAGGTTTATTAAGTGCAAGGAATGAAGTGTGCCATCAAGTTCGTGAGAGCTTTACTAACTAATTTTCTCAAAAAAGTCAAACATTTTATTTGGAAGAAAACAAGGCATAATGAATATGCACCGAATAGAAAACGATGCTAGTAGGTAGGTATGGTGGACACTGTTGGTAATATTGGTTTGGGGGAGTTGGATGCACAAGTAGAGATCATACCCAGTGCAAGTGAAGGCTAGAAATAGAGAGGGAGCGACAAACGAGAGAGCAATAAATGTCATAAGCATGCTTGCAACAAAACAGGACTAATTATGGCATGAAAATGATACAAGAACTCTGAGGCAAAATAAATCATCGAGGCTTACTGACTATGAGCATGTGCCAAATCGATTCACATGAAACATTCAGAGGAGGATACCACAATATCATACCAAAATATGAATATAACAATGCAAGTAAACATTCATATGACAAGATACAAACTATTAGCAAGCTGGAGCTAATCACAAGAAAGCAAGAACTACTAAGCATCCATAAATAACATACACCTTACATGAATAGACTAAGCATGCTCACTATGATGAGTATATGTACAAAAATGAAAACAAATAGAGTTTGTTACCATCCTCTTACCACACCTCAAGTTGTCTTAAACTTCATTATTGCCCTTCACTTGTGTGACTTGAATAATAACATGAAACCAAACTCCAGTGAGGACGGCTGAACCCTACAAAGAACTCACAAAACCAAAGAAGAAGAATAAATATTTTGGCGCTTCGATTTTTAAAGCAAGCAAACAAAGCAAAAACAAACAAAGCAAAAATCTTTTTGGATTTTTCTTTAAGGCAAACCAAAGCTAGAAAACAAAGAAACAAACCAAGAGAAACAACAAAAATATTTTTGGTATTTTTGTGTTTTGAGAAAGCAGAAATGAAAACCAAAAATAAAACGAAACAATGGATATACAAAGAACCGATGAAACATGATATATAGATGAGTGTGATGTCGGTATACCTCCCCCCAAGCTTAGGATTTTAGCCTAAATGGGGCTCAATAGTGCGGGTAGTAACCCCAAGCTGGTGGGTCATCATAAGAATGATTATAGTTAGGCGCTTGCAATGAAGAAGAAGACGCTCCCCAATCATAAGAGGGCTGCTGGTATGAAGACTCTCCCAAGTTGGAGGGCTGAACCGAATCATCTTCGGCATCCAATCTACATTCTTCTCTTGCTGGGAAAGATCCGCCACATATGTGTCAAACTCCTCCTCCATGAGCGACCATCCTTGCCTGTTATCAAAATTAAACAAAGCAGTTGTAGGAAAATAAACTATTTTCTCAGTCCTACCCCCTCACCAACCATGCTTGACAAAGGATAATTCATACGGTAAACTTCTCATAGTAGCCCCTGAAGAAACAAAATTATGCTGAACCATGGAATCAAGATCAAGCCTCTCTATGGGGAACCGATAATCTGAATGGTGACGCTCTAAACCATGGAAAGCTAGCAACCTAGAGGCGATGAGGCCTCCACAAATTCCACCCTTCTCACGATTAGTGGTAAGACGGTAAGCTATAAAAGCACCCAGGTTATAAGATCTATCCCTATTCAAAGCAACTGAGATAAAAGATAGATCAAAAGAAGATAACTTTCTAGCAATCTTTCTAGCAGGAACACATTTGGTAATGAAATAGGCAAAATATCTAATAGATGGAACTGGATGTTCCGAATTTTACCACTTTCCTTCGAGAAGTCGAAACATTGGCAAATTTCAGCATATAAATCCATAAGTGACTTAGGCCTTTCCTTGATCTTCTCACAAGATCCCCAACGAGTTACTCTAATTGCTGCACAGAAATCAGCAAAAGGCAGGTCGACAGCTAGAATTGTAGATTTTATAATGGACCATGGGATTAGATGAATACCAAGTAAACCGTAAGTCCAAAACCACAGCCATGGTTAGCTTGACATACTGAAATGGTTGCCCTTCAACAAAGTGTTCCAACCCTACATTGGTAATCATAGTTTGGAAATCCTAGAAAATTCCCGCGGCTCTCATAAATTCAGGGCATGGATAAATGGAAGGGAAGACTCCTTCCTCACGATAGACTTTCATTGGCTCAGGTACCATCAAATCATATTGATTTAGTGGGTATGCACTCATCTTCCTTTCTGAAATTTTTAGACAAAAAACAAACCAAGTGATTTCCAAGTTGATAGATGATGAGGAACTACTATAGGAACTTGCTAGAGGGCTAAACATGCATCAAAATGAAATCTCTAAGCATAGAACAAGCATGCAAGCTCACACAACCTGACACCTATAGCAGAAAAATACTCAAGATACAATCTAGAAATCACACATCTAATTGGACAAGCGGAGGAGGCACATACCAAGGAGCAATACCTCCAAAAATTAGCAAAGAAGATGGGCTGAGCAAGGAGATCGAAAATCGGGAGCAAGAACAGCAGGAACTCGAGCTTGAGAAAGTTTTCCTGTGTTTTTCGGGAGAGAGAAAGAAGATGGCTAGGAGGAGGCATCTTGGAGGGCCACATGTGGGCCACACCTGTGCCAAGCGCCACTGGGCCGGCGCCACTGTGTGTGGCTGGTGGGTCCCCTGGCCACCTGTGTGTTCCTCCGCCTTTTTCGAGGAAAATTTTAATATGAATTTTCTGGGATTTTCGGAAACTTTATTTTGACAAGTTTTCGTGGTATGAAAAGTGATTTTCGCAGAAAAGATTTTTTAGAAGAAGCAAAAGCAAACCAAAACCAAAACTACAAGTTCTAAGACACTCTAACAAGTAAACAACTAGCTAAACCAAAGCTAGCAAGAGAAAAGCAAAGACCAGAAGGAGAAAAGTAAAAGTGAGCAAGAATAACCAGTGAAAGCATTGTTTTTTCATTAAAATCCTTTTGTTAACAAGGTTGATCAAGTCTTGTTACCAAAACAATCTTATATGAAACAAAACTTTGCATCCCAAAAATTGATTATGTTACCTCAAACTTATAGCAATGGTCCCAATCATAATAGTTTCAAATCTTTCTTGGAATGGGACAATATATTTCTCCAACCTTGATGCTCTCAATATTTTCAATGGAGTTTAGACAATAGCTCTTAGCAACCTTCTTGGGGAAATAAATGGTATGATCTTTTCATTAATATTGAAAGTTACTTTTCGTTGATTACAATTGATGACAAGACCTACAGATAAGAAAAGGTATCCCAAGAATAATAGACATATTATCATCTTCAAGCATTTCAAGCATGACAAAATCAGTTAAAACTAAGCAATTATAAGCCACCTGAATAGGAAAATCCTCACATATACCAACATGAATAGTAGTTGACTTATCAGCCATTTGCAAAGATATATCAGTTGGTATCAACTTTTTAGCTGGAGTCTCTTGTAGGGAGAAAAAAGCATAACACTAACTCCAGCTCCCATATCACATAAAGCAGTTCTAACATAATTGTTCTTAATAGAGCAAGGAATAGTTGGTATACCTGGATCAGCAAGTTTCTTTGGAACCTTACCATTGAAGGAATAATTAGCAAGCAAAGTAGAAATCTCCTCGTTAGGAATCTTCCTTTTATTATAGATAATATCCTTCATATACTTTGAATAAGGAGGCACCTTAATATCATCAACAAAGGAATTTGAAAAATAAAGGTTTCATCCACTCACAAAACTTGATGTAGTGTTCTTCCTCCTTTGACTTGTGTTTCTTATTTGGAAAAGGCATAGGTTTCTGCACCCAAGGTTCTCTCTCACTACCATGTTTTTTAGAAATAAAATCTTCATTAGTGTACCTAGTGTTCTTAGTGTGCTCCTCAGGTTCTTCCTCAACTTCCTCCTTATCAGGAGCATCATTTTTATCATTACCACTCTTAGTTTCAGCATCAGAGATAGACATACTATTAGGATCTACAGCAGGTTCAAGTGGTTCCTGTAACATCCCTAAAATCATGTCTTCAAAGATTGCATATCATCCATGCATGCATAATCATTTAGGGATATTTTTCAAAGTCATTTCAAAGAAACAGAAACTTTGGGTGCTATTATTTCATGTGGACAAGCTTTGATCCAATGCTACTCTCTAGTGGGAGAGTATATGTTTTAAAAACCATTGTTGTCTGTTCAAAGGATTGTTTGGTGAGTTTCAAAGCTTGAACAAAATTTCCAAAAACAAAATATGGTTTTTAAACCATTTATATATCTTTATTAAATCTTGTGCTAAGGCACTGTTTATTTTGAATTTTTCAAAAGGACCAAGCAAGTCTAATGAGATAGCATGGTTTTATACCCAAAAGTATACTGGTTTCACTTTATAAAAGTCCAGAAAGATTTGGAATTCAAATGCTTTTGAATTTATTTGAAAAGGATTCCTGAAAATCAACTTGGAAAAATAAAAGGAATTAGAAATCAGAACTAGGCCTGGCGCCACTTATTCAGCCCAACAGTCGAGGAAGCCCACCCGGGCCACTCCTCTCTCTGCCTTTCCCCACCAAGCAGAACCCACCCCTCACGACCATCGGGCCACGTAGCCACGTCATCTCATCGTCCCCAAATCATGCCTGCGACCAGCGCTGCCGCGGCCGTTTCCTCCCCGACGCAAATGCACTTAAATTCCACCGATGCAAAGGCGTGATTCTCGCCTCCGCCATTTAACCCCACCCTCTGCGACCATTTCTCACTCAAGACCCCCACTCCGCCACCAGATGCGAATTCGCGAACCTCGCTGCTCCGACGAGCCGCGCCGATTCGCCAACCCGACCACCCTCTGCTCCTGGTTCACACGAGCAGGCTCCACTTCACCTTGCGCACCTCCCAGTACCACTAGCTCGCCCACGCGTGCCCTAGAGGGTCGGCAACACAACCGACTGAGCGCCACCGTCTTCGGCTTCAACTCCGATGACCTCCAGTGGTAATTTCCGACCGCCCCTTTCTCTCTCGTTGACACCCGTGTGGCTAGCATCGCCTTGCGCAATTGACCCACCACTTCTTTTGCCTTGGCATGATCTGTACCCTCGCCAACATCGACGAACAGAAGCATCTGTCGCCAGAAGGAACTACGGCAAACAATACCCGACAACCTCGAGCGCCCCATCGCCAGCCAAGCACACCTTGAGCATCAGCAACGCACGGCGAACTCGGTGAGCTATCTCTCCCTCTCCCGCGTGACCTAAATCGCCGGCAACTTCTCTGACAGAGCCGCCGCCGCCACTCGCCGCCGCTGGCGCCGCCAGACTATGGTCGTTTGACCGACAGCCGTTAGATCTAGATCTAACGCGTGAGATAGAATCACTTAACGAAGCGGTATGTTTAGATTTGGACCGTGCACAGTCACTTTAATCCAACAGCTCTTATTGATCGATCCGTGCGAACTGGTACGGGCCAATCAGAAGCTGCCGCGGGTCCTGTGTTTAGATTTAAAATCAGAATTTAGATCTATTAGTGATTCAAACTTGTAAAATTCATAACTTTTGGTGCCCACGTTCAAATTTTGCAAACTTTATATCATTGGAATTAGGAGAGAAAATCGTATCTGTTTATGCAATGTGTTTAATGTTTTGCCTCTGTAAAAATGGTTGTTTTTGCAGAGACATTTGTAGGCTTATTTTGAGTATAGAAATTATTTGAAAATGTTTTAAAGATCAAATAAAGTTTATTTTGGGTATCTTGTACTTGTTTATGTTTTAGTACTGTTTACTTGTCTTGTTGGGTGTAGAAAAATCACCACATGGCATTTGCATGCATTCATATATTTTTGTTTGTATATTTTGTTATGTGATTTTGGTGCCATTATTTTATGTGTAGATTTTGGTGCAAATAGTGATTGTGATTGTGAAGATTATTGCTACTCCCCAAACTACCAAGGCAAGTGGTGCTTTATGTTTTTATCCCTATATTTTCACCTATGCACTAGAAATATTTTGTATAGGACTTGCATGAATATTTTGATAAGTATCTATATGCTATGCTTGGGAAATCCTAGTAGTTGTAGAATTGTTAGAAATTTCTCTAAGTTAAGATGCTTACTATTGCCATGCTTAGCCTAGCTAGTAGCAAACAAGGGTGGTGAATATATTCATGCTATGTGAAATATTTCTAAGTCTTTGACTTGTGTTTTTACTTAATAAAACAACTAAGTGAATGAAACACTTGGGTGGAATGGAAAGAATGGTTTGTGTTGAATGGTTACACAAGGCCCATTTCTATGGTTTACCTTGTGTATCTCACTTGTGGAAAGCCACCCAGGAACAAAGGGATTTGAGATGCCAAATGTTAAGAAACTTCTAGTGTAGCCACTTGGCATTATGGGCTCTGCTTGGATCATATAGGTTGCAATAACTTACCCATTTGGACAGTCGGTGGTAGTAGGATGATAGGTTTGGAACGCGTCCATTTGGTCTATGGGAAGGCTTCTGAAAGGTCCTGTCTTGGTGAAAATCAAGTCTTGTGGGGAAAGTGCACAACCTCTACAGATGGAAGAATCTAAGTACTTAGCCATGTCCCTGGTATTGGACAACTTGAGCATCAAGACATGGAAGCTATCAAGAATATCCTCATACCATTTTCTAAGTTAAACCTTGTGGTTGAACAAGGGTGAAGGTTCACCAATGTCTATCAAGCGATTCCTTGGGAAAGTTTTGTCAAAGAAAAACTTAGTGTTTTCAACTAATAGGTAAAACCTATTTTGAGCAAAGCAAGCCTAAGCTACACTTAGCCAAATGCATGTAGTATCTAGATGCCAATACTATACTAAGGTATCATTTGCCAATACTATTCCAATGTATTGACCCACTATGGTTGTAACTTGTGATGTTGCAGGTTATTCTGATGACGATTCGGGGTTATGAGTCTACACTCAACATGTTTGCCTGTGGCACATGAAGATGAAGACTTATTTATATTATTCTATATTTGAACTCTTGTATTAGGCCTGTGGCCATGGAGTTGTAAAAGACTATGTTTGTCTCTGGAATGATATGTAATAATGACCTTTGTATTTGTGTACTTCATCTTAAACTGTGGATGCTAGCATTGATCCAGGGACTAGCATTGCAATCACAGGGATCTTTACCTTTATAAAGGTGGGATCTTACAGATGGTATCGATCACGTGTTTCTGTAGGATTATGACCCTAGGATTGGATTAGAAACCACTAAGAAAAATTTCAACAATTTCCACACTTGTCTTTTTCTTCTCAGAACTTTTCTAATTCTTCTTTCTCATCTCTATTTGTAGATGAACTCCATCAACGAAGCTGTGAGGAAGGGACCACTCATGACCATGACCCTAGAGTGTGAGACTGAGTTTCCAAAGGCCCTCAAGAACCTTATGGTTACCATGGGGATACATGGTGCAGCTGTGTACAAAGGTTTTCCTGTGATGGATGAAGGAGAAGAATATTGGTGGGTGCATCTTCACTTGTACAAAAACAAGGAAGACAACCACAAAGAATCAGGATTCTGCATGGTCACCAACTCGGTGATGCACACCAGATTCTTTGATTCAGCAAGGGATGCAGCTTGGAAGGCCATCAAGGAGCTTGGTGATAGACTCAAGTGCAGAATGCTCAACACCCAAAATGACCTTAGGGAAGAAAAGAAGCATACCCAAGAGTTGGAAACTACCAACCAACAACTAAGGGAAGACATCATAGACTTGATTTGGGAATCTTGTGAACAAGATAGGCAGATGGCTACTAAGGATGCTTTGATATCCATTTTGTCTAGTGAGTGAGAGTTGTAACGTAACTCCGTTAGTTGGACCATCACACTTATCATTTTATTTCCAAAATCTTTGTCTATGTTGAACCTTGGATGCTTGTAATGGATTTATGTATGTCATGACTTGTGTGTTTGGTTTACAAATGATATGCTTGTGCTACCTTGTCTTGTGTATATCTGTCGATGTTGATTCTAACTTTTCCCTATCTTATAAAATAGATGCCTAATGTTACTATCGGCACGGCTGAAGAGTTAAAGGGAACTCGTTTTGGCACTCGTCTTATTGAGCTCACTAGTGTGCTCAATCTTCCGCTCCCTGGCATCATGATGCTTCCCCTCACCAAGTTCGAGAGGAAGGACCTTTGGGGCTTCAAGGTTACTCAGCCAGGACGCCAGACTGAGCCAGCCACGGAGTCTATCACCTTCAAGCTTATGCATGATGACAAGGAGAGAGGCCTAGAGGTAGTCATGCAGGATTTACTTGGGCGTTTGCTAGGGATACACTCTCGGGAGGTTAGAGGTACTCACTTCCACGCCTTCGGTAGACGTGACAAAGATGGTGAGGCTATTGAGTTCGAGGATACTGCTAGAGAGACGACAGAGCCGATTTGTCTGTACCTCCAAGACCTAGAGGTTATTCTTAGGCACCTAGACACTGATAGGACCAACGTCATGCTTAGAAATGACGAACTCCAGGTGCAGCTTCGTGAGAAGGACAAGATCTTCGCGGAGCAAGATGAGATAGTCAAGGAAATGGAGGCCAAGTTTGAGAGTCAGGATAGAAAGTTCAAGAGTCAAGAGAAAAGAGTCCAAGATAGGAACAAGAGGATTCGAGAGATGACTGCAGAACTAGAGGCCAAGGACTTCGAGCTCGAGCATCAGCAGGGTGTGATTGAGAGGCTTCGTTCACAGAAGAGGGATCTCAAAGCCAAAGTAGAGGCCTTGACTACCAATATCGAGGAATACAAGACTGCTATGGAGAATGCAGGTCTTACACTTGTTGAGGAGGAGGTTGATGCAGAGGAGTAGTGATGACTACTCATTTACCTTTCATTTACCATGCTTTTGATTATTGAGTCACAATGACCATCCAACATGTGGATGGCTTGCTATTGGTGTGTTTACTTTTCAAAACTTGTTGTCTATGTTATTGAACTTTTGTTATTTTGATGCTTGTTTGAGATTGTCTGTGCGATGTATTGTGCATGTTAAGCATCTATGGGTATCTCATTCTTATCCTTATGAAAACCACAGATGCCTCCTCGACATGCCAACCCCAACCCGAACAACAACAATGTCACCCCAGAGATGCAGCAGCTGATGACAGCTCAGACACACCTAATGCAGATGATGACCACCTTTATGCAGAATCAGAACAACAACAACAACAACAACAACAACATAAACAACAACAACAACAACAACAACAACAACAACAACAATAAGAACAATAAGAACAATCCACCAGGTTTTGACATGCTTACCAGATTCCTAAGACTGAGACCAGCAAAGTTCTCAGGAACTACTGATCCCATGGTGGCAAATGATTGGCTACGCTCAGTGAACAAGGATTTGGTAACTCATCAGACCGGTGAGGAGAAAGTCAGGTTTGCAGCACACTTGTTGGAAGGACCAACAGCTACATGGTGGGATAACTTTTAGATCACTACTCCCATTGAGGATGTGACATGGGCTATCTTTGAAGATGGTTTTCGTACAGCTCACATCTCATCCAGAGTGATGAGTTTGAAGAAGAAGGAATTTCATAACTTGAAGCAGCGCCACCGCAGCGTGGCTGAATATATTGAGGAGTTCAACAATCTGGCGCGTTATGCACCGGATGAAGTTGACACTGATGCCAAGAGGAAAGAGAAGTTCGTCGAAGGACTAAACTATGAACTGAACCTGCAGCTATATGTGGCCTATGTCCCCACCTATCAATCTTTTTGTGGGAAGGTTGCCATCTTGGAGAGCAAGATGAAACAGGTTGAAAGCAGAAAGAGGAAACACAACTCTGATAAGCATAGCTCGGGATCGTCTCACAAGCGTTCCCATTACGATGATAGTGGGAATTCTAGATCCCACAAGCATGGAAAGTACAACAACCACCACAACCACAACCTTCATCGTGACAACAAGCATCACCGTAGTCATGACAATGACAAGTACAAGAATCACAAGAGTGGATATAAGAGCCACCACAATGGAAGTGGAAGTGGTAGTGGAAGCCACCACAAGAAGGATCTTAGTCAGGTTGAATGTTTCAAGTGCAAAAAGATGGGGCATTATGCAAATGAATGCCTAGAAAAGAAAGTTGAAGGACCCAACAAGCCCAACCCTTTACAGAAGGGACAAGTGAACCACATCAATGTGGAGGAAATCTATGAGGAACCTGATGCTGTTGCTGGTAAGTTCGAACTCAATTCTGTTCCAGTATTTGTTTTCTTTGATACTGGTGCATCTCATTCATTCATATCAAGATCATTTGTTGAAAGAAATGAACTACCGGTAGAAACTATTGGGTGTCATATAAAAGTAAGTTCTCCTGGCGGAGAAATGATAATGAACTCGGGATGTCATGATCTAGTCATAGAGTTTGGGAAGTATAAGTTTCCCGTTAATCTGATAATCCTAAATTCCCAAGGATTGGATGTCATATTGGGAATGGACTGTATGACCAAGCACAAAGGAGTGCTAGATTGTGCCAACCATACTGTCACACTCACAACTCCAGAAAACAAAAGGATTAGATTCAAGACTAACTTTGAATCAAAAGGAGGTAAGCTAAATTCTCTTAAGGGGGTTAGCATAGACAGTGCTAATTGTGACCGAATATCCGGATGTGTTTCCTAAGAATTGCCGGAATTCCACCAGATAGAGATGTGGAATTTGATTGATTTGCTACCAGGATCTGGACCAATAGCAAAGAGACCGTACAAGATGTCAGTTGATGAGTTGAAAGAACTCAAGAAACAACTTGGAGAACAGTTGCAGAAAGGATTTATTCAACCGAGTTCTTCGTCTTGGGGAGCACCAGTTTTGTTTGTGGAAAAGAAAGATAGAAGTAAAAGGTTATGCATAGATTACCGTTCACTCAATGAGGTGACTATCAAGAACAAATACCCTTTGCCTAGAATCAATGACTTGTTTGATCAGTTAGAAGGAGCCTGTGTGTTCTCAAAGATTGATCTCCGATCAGGATATTTTCAGCTTAAGATAAGAGAACAAGACATACCTAAGACAGCTTTCACCACTAGGTATGGATTGTCTGAGTATACCGTGATGCCATTTGGTTTGACCAATGCCCCACCATACTTCATGAATATGAGAACAAGGTGTTCATGGAGTTCCTTGACAAGTTTGTTGTCGTTTTCATCGATGACATTTTGATCTACTCCAAGAGAAAAGAAGAGCATGAATGTGGCATCCCGCAAAACCACTACTAGAAAATCGCGTTGAATTTGTGCATTGCATCGTCATCATCATGCATTGTTTGCCTCAAACTATTTTTCGCAAAGCCTGTTTTTGTTTTCTAAAACGCCCCGTCTTGTTTTCAAATTCAAACCCGGGTCGCCGGAATATTTTGTTGTCTACTATTGGTTTGCAAACGGTGCATTTAGCATTAAATAAAATTATTATATTATTTTAGTGGGGGCAGTCGAACGGGCCAAATCGACCCGAACGACCACCCCCGTACAAAACAGATCGGTCCATCCCGTTTTCTTTTCCTACCAACCTATCTACCCATCCCTCTGGCCACATCACCCTGCCAACCCCTGGGTCACCACCTCACCTCTCCTCTCCCCCCCCCCAATCAGATGCTGCCACTTGGCCTCCCTCTCTCTCTCACCCCACTCCCCAACCCCACCACACAAACACACCCCACCCCACACTGCACCCACGCACGCAGCACCCCTGCCACTCCCACTCAACCACCCTTGGGTCCCACCCCCGGCTCCCTCTGCCCACCGCCTGGGTCCCACCACCAACCTCCCCATGCGCCTTCCTCCTCCCTCCTCTCCTCTCTGGGCTGCCTCCCGTCCCGAGCCGCCCGCCTCCTCCTTGCTGCCCACAGCCCCTACTCCTTCCCACCATCCTCTCCTCCTGGCCTCGCCGCCTCGCCTCCTCTCGGCCAAGCTCGCTCCGCCTCACCTCCGCGCCGCCCGCCTCCCCTCAGCCTCCGCCGCCTCTCCTTCTTCTCCGCCGCCCGCCTGCACTCGCCTCACCCCGCGCCAGGCCACGCTTTCTCCCCACCTCGCCAGCCACCGCCACCCCCGCCTCGAGCCTCTCCGCCTTCCTTCCACTCGACCACCGACCGCCCGCTGCCCGCCTCACCTCCGCCGCCAGGCGCCCGCCTGGCCTCCTCCGACGTCTGCCGGAGCCGATTGCCGAGCCTTCGCCGCGCCCGTGACTCCTCACCGCCCCACGCCGCGCCCCTCTTCACCGCCTCCACGCCCTCCGCCTCTGCCCCGCTCGCCTCCCGGCCCTGCCGCCTGACCACCGCCGCTTGTCCTCTCTGCACCGCTGCCGGCCTTGGCCTGCCCTGCACCGATGCCCAGTTCGCCGGCCCCGCCGCCCTTCGCCGTCGTCGACCGCCACCTCCTCTTCGCCCTCCTGCCTCGCGCCGGAGTCTCCGGCCAGTATCATCGCACGCCAAGCGGTCGTGGTGTCCATCTGATGGGGTGTGTTGTTCGTTGCCCCGTTAGGTGTTCGTGGAAATGCCTGAACAAGACTCCAAGCATGACCCCGAATAGGAACGGACTCGTGCAGCTGCAACCGCGGCAAGACCAAGCTCTCCGCCAAGTTGTCCTACACCCGACGGCGATGTGCCAGAAGTGTGGCGCCCCGAGTCAACTACCGGCAAGATCTTCGTGAATCCGCCATCCGGCTTGACCGAGGTCGAGGACGCATCAAGTACGCTGTCGACGTCGAACTCGTGGGACTCACAAGATCTACCTCCCGGAACACCAAGAACTCCCTCCCGGACCCGGAGGATCCCCGGACGACAAGCACTTCATCCCGGACGCCAAGACCGACTCGATGGCGCGGACCCGACAAGAGCTTCACAGCGACAAGCACGACACCGACCCAAGTCCCGCACCCGGACGCGCCAAGATCTACCCCGATCCGAGACCCTAACCCCGGAGTCCGAGAACGACCCCGTCAAAACCCTGGACCCCGAGACCGGACCCTGGACCCTGTCGAACCCCGAACCCCGGAAACCCAAGTTCGCCGAACCCTAAATGTGTGAACCCCTTCCCGAAAACCCTATTTTATAACATAACACAATTTGTTGCATATAAACTTGTTACATATAAACTTGCCATGCATGTAACCTGACATGTGGTTTGGGGGCCTTATGCCGATTCACCTAATAATTAAATATGGGGCCCATATGCGGGCAAATCTAGTCTCATATCGGCCTCATTTAAACTTGTGTAGCGAACCAGTACTATAATCTTGCCTTGTTAAAACAACATTTAAATTGCGGGGTAGTTAAACAACATGAACCACCTAAATAATGTCGGGACCCCGGTTCCGCTTAATATGACCTAATTGCATCGCATCTTTGCCATGCCATACATCATGCATGCATCATGCCGGTCTTCCGTCAGAATCTTAAATATTGCATCCGTGTTTATTCTAGTGTTTTGCTTCTTCGGATAAGGCCGTTGAGTTGATGTGAGCTTCCGATCTTGGTTGAACCCTTCAAAGAATGTTTTCAAAGCAGCATCTCCCCTTTCTACCTATCTTACTTTTATAGTATTTATTCCTCATGTTGATCTATTGCTATCTGGTTATGATGCTCTAGTTTCGTGTCTGTAATATCCCTTGCAGTCCTATATTGCCTTGGACACATCCTATTACCTGATGTTTGGTAGATAGTTGACTTGCACGTCGTAAGTCGCCATATATTGCTGCTATGCGGTCGTCAAGTACCACAATTGTTGGAGAATTGCCGCATGTGATGTTGGAGATGAGCATGGTTTTACTTTTCGTCACTTTAATTCCTGTTTAACAACTAAAATTGAATTAAGCAGAGGCATCGGTGGGTGATAGGTAAGATTTGGTTTCCGACCGCCCACTTGTGTCCGTGGGACCCGAGTTCTTGACACTGCTCCGAGATCGAGCGCGCTAACCACAGGTGGGGAGATATGGGCCCCCATTGATTATTACCTGATTTAAAAGTATTGTACTGGGGGCCACAAACTAGTTTGAGGTTTTATTTACTATCATGTACTTATGCCATGTTTACTGCTTTATTACGTTTGTGCGAGGAGCACACTGTACTGTTTAGGATCGGGTCACGTTTCGCGGTGTCGATAGTCCCCGTTTGGGGATTTTCTGTCGTTCACAGCCGTCTACCCAAACCCTAAGTCCGTCTCGGAGACCGGCCGACTTCGTTGCCGGTGTCGACTTGGTGGGGTGGCCCCCATGTACTTGCTTTGGGTCTGGGAACGTCGTGACTTAGGCCCCGCCGACATACCGATGGGTGTATGTTAACTGATCTGGCAAAAAGGGTCGAAGTGCCTGTGGATACTTTGGTGCACCCCTGCAGGGTTAAATCTTTTCGAGAAGCCGTGTCCGCGGTTATGGACGACTTGGAGCATAGTGCTTGATCATAGACAACTATAACTAAAGTTTATTGTTATAAATTGACTTGTATCCGATATGACTAGTAATCAGCTTCACTACAACGGAATGGCTAAGCAAAAGTGCCAACAACTGCTGGGTTTTTGGGTTCTCTCATGCTAATTGTATCTGACTAGTAAGTGTTGCCACTATAACGGAATGGTTAACTAAAATTGCCCACTGCTTACTTTATCAGAATGATTATCTAAACCTGACTAGTAAATGCTGCAACAGTAACCGAATAAGTAAAACTGCCAACTGTGTGAGTTCCTCGGTTGACTTCCTCGTTTGGTCTCGAGGGGGAACGCCAGGATGGGTTTGTTTGATGATAGTATCAGGTTGGATCCGAATAGGTCTTTCACCCTCTCTCGATAGCCGCCAGCTTGTATCGAGTCTCTATAGGTTGTTTAGTGCATGCCCGCTGCCGCCATCCACCATACCTATGTAGGCGAGGACCGCCGAATCTAGTCTCCGCTCCGTGGGCCTCGCATCGACGCCTCTTTTTCCTTTGCCCTTTGTCGGCACCCTTTTGTTTAAGCAGGTTTTGAGATCGACGCCGATAGCGTGGTTACCTTCCGCTTGGCTGGGCAGGGTTATGGACGCCATTGGTTATTCTTCGGCTCTTAGCCCCATTTGCATCTTGTCCGTAGTCGGACACTCTATCATTTCAAGGTGATTTGGATCTTTGTATATTATATCTGTATTCTTGACTCTTTGAGTCGCTGCTATATATATATATCTGTTATGTGGGTCCCATCGAGGACTGTTGTGTAATGTTATTACTTCGTTTTCCACCCGCACGCAAGTGCCTGGTGGGCACCTTCGAATCGTTTCTATGCGGGTTTGGCGGGTTTCGCTAAAACTTGCATAGGGCCGATTCAGAGGGTGTTACAGAGTGGTATCAGAGCTCAGCAGTTGCGATACCCCACAAGTCCAGCCTGTAGGATAACCTAGCTAACGGCCGAAGTAGAGTGTCAAAACTATTTTTTGCAAAATCGGTTGGATAGTTCTGAATTAGGTCTGATTTTACTCCTTAACCCTCTGCTATTCTCCTCTTACCTCTACATGTTTTGAATCCGCTCTCTTCTCTCTCTTCGAGTCCAGGATATCTCGTGGTTGGGTTTCCGTCGTACCTTTAGGGTTTCGCTTCCTCCTTTGGTAACGGTGATGCTACGTCCGGTGTTCATGCTGCCTGAGGAATCCGTCTTCTGTGTTACCATCCTTTGTTCCTTCTCGTGCCTTCCGGTGTTTTCCGACGCGACGACATCCTCTACGCCATATCCGATGCAGAGTCTGCATCACTCCTTTGTTTCCGAACCTCGCTTGTTGAGATCTTCAGTCTGAATCCTGAGAGTTGGTTGCATAATCTGTCTATTCGTGTACATAGTAATGCTTTGAGTGCGGGATGGAGTCGCGACCATACCACTACTCTTATCATTCGCTTATGTACATTGAATGGTGGATCGATGCAATTTTACTCCTTCCACGGAAGCTAGAGGTGGCTTTATTTGCTGATACCTCTACCTTCGACCTTTTTGTTTCCGGAGTGCTCTCTCGACGATCACGGACAACGACCTCTTGTTAGTGGTGTCGCGAGGATCTACACGATGCGAGAAGATGCAGATCGCCGACCTTCTTCCGGTACCATGAGGCGGATCTCGAGGGCGAGATCCATTGTTAGTGGTGTCGAATTGTGGCATCCCGCAAAACCACTACTAGAAAATCGCGTTGAATTTGTGCATTGCATCGTCATCATCATGCATTGTTTGCCTCAAACTATTTTTCGCAAAGCTGTTTTTGTTTTCTAAAACGCCTGCCTTGTTTTCAAATTCAAACCCGGTCGGAATATTTTGTTGTCTACTATTGGTTTGCAAACGGTGCATTTAGCATTAAATAAAATTATTATATTATTTAGTGGGGCAATCGAACGGGCCAAATCGACCGACGACCACCCCATACAAAACAGATCGGTCCATCCCGCTTTCTTTCCTACCAACCTATCTACCCATCCCTCTCCACATCACCCCGGCCAACCCCAGGCCACCTCACCTCTCCTCTCCCCACCCAATCAGATGCTGCCACTTGGCCTCCCTCTCTCTCTCACCCCACTCCCAACCCACCACACAAACACACCCCCCACCCACTGCACCCACGACGCAGCACCCTGCCACTCCCACTCAACCACCCTTGGGTCCCACCCCGGCTCCCTGCCCACCAGCCACAGGTCCCACCACCAACCTCCCCACACGCCTGCCTTCCTCCTCCCCTCCCTCTCCTCTCCTGCTCCCGCGTCCCCACCCGCCCTCCTCCTGCTGCCGCCCAGCCCCTCTCCTTCCCACCATCCTCTCCTCCTGGCCCCTGCCCTCCGCCTCGCTCCTCTCGGCCAAGCTCGCCTCTCACCTCTCTGGCCCCCCGCCTCCCCCGTCTCCACGCCTCTCTCCTTCTTCTCCCTCAGCCCGCCTTGCACCGCCCGCCTCCTCGGCCCCCATGAGGTCACGCCTTCCCACCTCGTCAGCCACCACCACCCCGCCTCGAGCCTCTCCACGCCCTCCTTCCACTGCGACCACCGCCCCACTCCGCCTCACCTCTGCCGCCCGGGCCCGCCCGCCCTCCGCGCCCGTCGCCCTCTGCCGTCTGGAGCCGCCTGCCGAGCTCCCACGGCGCCCTTGCCTCCTCGCCGCCCCACGCCCGGCGTCCCTCTCACCGCCTCCCCACCTCCCGTCCGCCGCGCCCCGTCCGCTCTCCCCCGTCGCCGCCCGACTGGCCGCCTTCCTCCTCACCGCCATTGCTTCGGCCTTGGCTGCCCTGCCTGATGCCAGGCCATTGCCCGCCGCCCTTCGCCGTCGACCGCCACCTCCCTCTTCCCCCTCCTGCCTCTCCGCCGCGGAGTCTCCTCCTGTGCTACTGCACGCCAAGGGGTCGTGGTGTCCATATGATGGGGTGTGTTGTTTGTTGCTCCGTTAGGTGTTCGTGGAAATGCCTGAACAAGACTCCAAGCATGACCCCGAACGGGAACGGACTCGTGCCGCTGCAACAGCGGCAAGACCAAGCTCTCCGCCAAGTTGTCCTACACCCGAAGGCGATGTGCCAGAAGTGTGGCGCCCCGAGTCAACTACCGGCAAGATCTTCGTGAATCCGCCATCCGGCTTGACCGAGGTCGAGGACGATCACGCCTGTCGACGCCGAACTCGTGGGACTCACAAGATCTACCTCCGAACACCAAGAACTCCCTCCGGACCGGAGGATCCTGGACGACAAGCACTTCATCCCGGACGCTAAGACCGACTCGATGGCGCGGACCACAAGAGCTTCACAGCGACAATCACGACCGACTCCAAGTCCCGCACCGGACGCACAAGATCTACCCGATCCGAGACCCTAACCCGAGTCCGAGAACGACCCGTCAAAACCCCGGACCCGAGACGGACCACTGACCTGCCGAACCCCGAACCCGACCCAAGTTCATTAACCCTAAATGTGTGAACCCCTTCCCGAAAACCCTATTTTATAACATAACACAATTTGTTGCATATAAACTTGTTACATATAAACTTGCCATGCATGTAACCTGACATGTGGTTTGGGGGCCTTATGCCGATTCACCTAATAATTAAATATGGGGCCCATATGCGGGCAAATCTAGTCTCATATCGGCCTCATTTAAACTTGTGTAGCGAACCAGTACTATAATCTTGCCTTGTTAAAACAACATTTAAATTGCGGGGTAGTTAAACAACATGAACCACCTAAATAATGTCGGGACCCCGGTTCCGCTTAATATGACCTAATTGCATCGCATCTTTGCCATGCCATACATCATGCATGCATCATGCCGGTCTTCTGTCGTAATCTTAAATATTGCATCCGGTGTTTATTCTAGTGTTTTGCTTCTTCGCGGATAAGGCCGTTGAGTTGATGTGAGCTTCGCCCCGATCTTCGGTTGAACCCTTCAGCAATGTTTTCAAAGCAGCATCTCCCCTTTCTACCTATCTTACTTTATAGTATTTATTCCCTCTGTTGATCTATTGCTATACGTGTTGCGATGCTCTAGTTTCGTGCCCGTAATATCCCTTGCAGCCCTATAATGCCTTGGACACATCCTATTACCTGATGTTTGG
Source organism: Avena longiglumis (assembly GCA_030063025.1). Classification (NCBI taxonomy): domain Eukaryota; kingdom Viridiplantae; phylum Streptophyta; class Magnoliopsida; order Poales; family Poaceae; genus Avena; species Avena longiglumis. The sequence goes on from CP125978.1 coordinate 186,136,951, forward strand.
TAGATAGTTGGACTTGCGCGTCGTAGTCGCTTGCTATATTGCTGTTGCGTGTCGTCAAGTACCACAATTGTTGGAGAATTGCCGCATGTGATGTTGGAGATGAGCATGGTTTTACTTTTCGTCACTTTAATTCCTGTTTAACAACTAAAATTGAATTAAGCAGAGGCATCGGTGGGTGATAGGTAAGATTTGGTTTCCGACCGCCCACTTGTGTCCCGTAGGACCCGAGTTCTTGACACCTGTTCCGAGATCGAGCGCGCTAACCACAGGTGGGGAGATATGGGCCCCCATTGATTATTACCTGATTTCAAAGTATTGTACTGGGGGCCACAAACTAGTTTGAGGTTTTATTTACTATCCTGTACTTATGCCATGTTTACTGCTTTATTACGTTTGTGCGAGGAGCACACTGTACTGTTTAGGATCGGGTCACGTTTCGCGGTGTCGACAGTCCCGCTTGGGGATTTTCCGTCGCTCACGTACCGCCTACCCAAACCCTAAGTCCGTCTTGAGACCGCCGACTTCAAGGTTGTGTCGACTTGGTGGGTGGCCCCATGTACTTTTGGGTCTGGAACGTCGTGACTTAGGCCCGCCGACATACCGATGGGTGTATGTTAACGATCCGCAAAAGGGTCAAGTGCTGTGGATACTTTGGTGCACCTAGGTTAAATCTTTTAGAAGCCGTGTCGCGTTATGGACGACTTGGAGCATAGTGCTTGATCATAGACAACTATAACTAAAGTTTATTGTTATAAATTGACTTGTATCCGATATGACTAGTAATCAGCTTCACTACAACGGAATGGCTAAGCAAAAGTGCCAACAACTGCTGGGTTTTTGGGTTCTCTCATGCTAATTGTATCTGACTAGTAAGTGTTGCCACTATAACGGAATGGTTAACTAAAATTGCCCACTGCTTACTTTATCAGAATGATTATCTAAACCTGACTAGTAAATGCTGCAACAATAACCGAATAAGTAAAACTGCCAACTGTGTGAGTTCCTCGGTTGACTTCCTCGTTCGGTCTCGAGGGGGAAACGCCAGGATGGGTTTGTTTGATGATAGTATCAGGTTGGATCCGAATAGGTCTTTCTCACCCCTCTCTGATAGCCGCCAGTTGTATCGAGTCTCTATAGGTTGTTTAGTGCATCTTTGCCGCCGCCACCACCATACCTATGTAGGCGAGGACCGCCAATTCTAGTCTCTCCGTGTCATCGCCTCGCATCGACGCTCCTCTTTTCCTTTGCCCTTTGTCGGCACCCTTTTGTTTAAGCAGGTTTTGAGATCGACGCCGATAGCGTGGTTACCTTCCGGCTTGGCTCGGCAGGTTATGGACGCCATTGGTTATTCTTCAGGGCTCTTAGCCCCATTTGCATCTTGTCCGTAGTCGGACGCTCTATCATTTCAAGGTGATTTGGATCTTTGTATATTATATCTGTATTCTTGACTCTTTGAGTCGCTGCTATATATATATATCTGTTCTGTGGGTCCCATCGAGGACTGTTGTGTAATGTTATTACTTCGTTTTCCACCCGCACGCAAGTGCCTGGTGGGCACCTTCGAATCGTTTCTATGCGGGTTTGGCGGGTTTCGCTAAAACTTGCATAGGGCCGATTCAGAGGGTGTTACAATGAAGGACATTTGTGTTTGATACTTGAGAAGCTTAGAGAGCATAAGCTGTATGCCAAATTCAGCAAGTGTGAATTTTGGTTAAATGAAGTTGGATTTCTTGGACACATTGTGTCAGGAGATGGTGTAGCAGTTGATCCTGCTAAAGTGTCAGCTATAACTGAATGGGAATCTCCTAAGTCAGTAAAAGAGGTTCGTAGTTTCCTTGGCTTGGCAGGATACTACAGAATATTTATTGAGAATTTCTCCAAGATAGCTAAACCAATGACAGGGTTACTAAAGAAAGACAAGAAATTCGCTTGGTCTGAAGGATGTGAACTCAGTTTCCAAGAATTGAAGAAGAGACTAGTGACAGCACCAGTCTTATGTCTTCCAGATTTGGAGAAGGATTTCCAAGTATATTGTGATGCATCTCATCATGGATTAGGTGCGGTTAATGCAAGAAGGAAAGTTGTGGCTTATGCCTCGAGACAACTCAAAACTCATGAGGTAAATTACCCTACTCATGATTTAGAGTTAGCCTCGTTGTCCATGCACTCAAAACATGAAGACATTATCTTTTGGGAAAGCGATGTGAAGTGTTCACATATCACAAGAGTTTGAAGTATATCTTCACCCGTAAAGAAATCAACATGAGACAAAGAAGATGGCTAGAACTCATCAAGGACTATGACTTGAGTTTGCAGTACCACCCCGTTAAAGCAAATGTTGTAGCAGATGCTCTAAGTTGTAAAGTTTTTGTAAATGGACTTACTAAGGGAGAGTTGCCAGATGATCTGTGTGCCCAATTTAGAGATCTCAGATTGGAGATTATGCCTGAAGGACATCTCATGTCATTGGATGTTCAGCCCACTTTGTTGGACAAAATCAAAGAAGCCCAAAAGATAGACAAGGAAATTGAAGAGATCAAGGAAAAGATTAGCAAAGGAAAAGCCAAAGGATTCCATGAAGACGAACAGGGTACTTTATGGTATGGAAAACATATCTGTGTTCCACAAGATCCGGAGCTTCGGAAACTGATTTTACAAGAAGCACATAACTCACCATATTCCATTCATCCGGGTAACACCAAAATGTACATGGATATGAAAGAAAGATTTTGGTGGAATAATCTCAAGAAGAACACCGCTGAACATATTGCTTTGTGTGATGTATGCAGTAGAGTGACAGCGGAACATCAGAAACCAGCAGGATTGCTACAACCACTACCTATTCCTGATTGGAAGTGGGACAAGATTGGCATGGAGTTCATCATTGTATTTCCAAGGACCAGGTCATGATATGATTCTATTTGGGTAGTAGTGGATCGCCTAACTAAAGTGGCTCATTTCATACCCGTGAAGACAACCTATACAAGTGCTAAGTTAGCCAAGATCTATATGAGTAGGATTGTATGTCTGCATGGCGTACCCAAGAGTATTGTATCTGATAGGGGAACTCAATTCACTTCTCATTTTTGGAGGCAACTACATGAGTCATTGGGAACGAGGTTGGAATTCAGCACTGCTTTTCATCCTTAGACTAATGGACAAACATAAAGGACCAACCAGATACTTGAAGATATATTGAGGGCATGTGCCCTAGACTATGGAGCCAGTTGGGATGAAAGTCTGCCTTACGCAGAATTCTCTTACAATAACAGCTATCAAGCCGATTGAGATGGCACCGCTTGAATTTCTCTATGGAGAAAGTGTACCACCCCATTGTTATGGAATGGCGAGGAGAAAGAAATTTGTTCTGACCAAAACTAATCAAAGAGGTCAAGAGAAAGTCAAACTAGTTAAGGACAGATTGAAGATAGCACAGTCCGGCGTAAGAGCTACACAGATCCTAAGCGTAGAGAAGTCACCTATGAAGTGGGTGATGGAGCTTATCTTAGAGTATCACCACTTTGTGTAGTGAAGAGATTTGGAGTCAAAGGAAAGTTTGCCCCAAGGTATGTTGGACCATTCAAGATTCTGAGTTGTAAAGGAGAAGTAGCTTATGAAATTGAATTGCCAGAATCATTGTCGGGCGTTCACAATGTGTTTCATGTGAGTCAGCTAAAGAAATGCCATCTAGAAATGGAAGAGACTTCTTTGAAGGATACTATACCTTTGGAGGAGGTTCAATTGGAGAGTGACCTCACTTATGAGGAAAAAACTATCAAGATTCTTGAGACTGCAGAAAGAGTTACTCGGACTAAGAGCATCAAATTCTACAAAGTTCAATGGAACCATCATTCCGAAGAAGAAGCAACATGGGAAAGAGAAGATGATCTTCGGAAAGACCACCCTTACCTATTTGCTAGCCAATCTGAATCTCGAGGGTGAGATTCACCTTAAGGGGGTTAGATTTGTAACATCCCTAAAATCATGTCTTCAAAGATTGCATATCATCCATGCATGCATAATCATTTAGGGATCTTTTTCAAAGTCATTTCAAAGAAACAGAAACTTTGGGTGCTATTATTTCATGTGGACAAGATTTGATCCAATGCTACTCTCTAGTGGGAGAGTATATGTTTTAAAAACCATTGTTGTGTGTTCATAGGATTGTTTGGTGAGTTTCAAAGCTTGAACAAAATTTCCAAAAACAAAATATGGTTTTTAAACCATTTATATATCTTCATTAAATCTTGTGCTAAGGCACTATTTATTTTGAATTTTTCAAAAGGACCAAGCAAGTCTAATGAGACAGCATGGTTTTATACCCAAAAGCATACTGGTTTCACTTTATAAAAGTCCAGAAAGATTTGGAATTCAAATGCTTTTGAATTTATTTGAAAAGGATTCCTGAAAATCAACTTGGAAAAAGAAAAGGAATTAGAAATCAGAACTGGGCCTGGCGCCACTTATTCAGCCCAACAGTCAAGGCAGCCCACCCGGGCCACTCCTCTCTCTGCCTTTCCCTACCCGCAGAACCCACTGTTGGGGATATGCTATATGGGTATCCTAATAGCATGTCTCTTATCCGACTAACCCGGGTGGCCCATAGTCTGTAGCATGGCCTATGTCTGATAAAGGAAGGCTATGGTGGATTCACCAAGTGCATCTTGAGCCTTGAGTGCAAGATACACAAGACTAGTGATAGACGGTGTAGGACTCGTAACTGTCTGGCTAGGACTTTTCCCTGTAACCCTAGGACCTGGCGACTATATAAGTCGGGCCTATGGGAGCCTTTAGGGCACGATCATAGATAACTTCATACAACCTCGCACAGAGAACCTATCTCTGTAACTCGGCATATTGCCCTTATAGTGATTTATAGCAGGAGTAGGATTCCGCCACCGTTGTGGGATCTGAACCTGGGTAAGTTGTGTTACCTCGTACCCGTCAACCGTCCGCCTTACTCCACGTCTCTAAACACGCACTGTGAGTACCCCTCCATGGTGTACTCGTCGGCAATACCACGACAGTTGGCGCCCACCGTGGGGCAAGAGGTGCTTCAAGATCTTCGCGGGAATCGGCGAAACCGTAGCCATCGGTCGTGTTCTCTTCTCCGGCAATGTTCCGATCGTCCCTCCTGACGAGTTCTGGATCCCGGCGAAGACGAACCCTACGCGGTGTTCGATCGTTCCTATCGGAGACATCCACCTCTTCATCAGCGAAACCGACTCGGGCACTAGTTCCCTGGGAGTCGGAGGAGCTTCAAGACCCGCACGGACCGCCTATGGGATAGATACGTCATGAAGGATCGATGTCTGATCTCTCTTTGGAGTTTGCCGACAAAGATCGAAGCATCAAGGCCGCGGACCGCCTACAGGCAGGATACGTTCGCGGAAGGATCGATGTCGGATCTCTCTTCGGAGCTTGCCGACAAAGATCGGAAAAATTTAAGACCCACCCAAACCGCCCCTGTGCAGGATATAAAGGTGGAAGATCACTGCAAGTCCGCCGGCTTCGTCCGTGCGTCTGGACAGCAGAGATCCAAGTTCGTCGGCGTGGTTACCATCTTCCATATGGTGCGATGCATTCAGAGAGAAGGTGAAAACCCCCGCGACTACCTGGCCAGGTGGCTCCGCATACGAGCCGATCTAGCCCACTACCCCGATAATAACGCTTTGTATCACTTCGTGGAAGGACTATACCGCGGCACACTTCTCCGGCATTCTTTAAGACGGCAGCAGGCAACAGGACGCCTTACCCTCGAAGAGATGGTGAGCACCGTCAACAGCTACGCGGCAGCTGACGCGGCAGCCCAGATGGAGCTTGCGCTCAGAGATGGAGAACCTCCGGTTCAGCAGCCGCCGCCACCACCTCCCGCCGTCATCGTCGTAGCAGCACCACCACCTCCAGTCATCATCGAGCCCGTTGCACCTCCACCGCCCGTCATCGAGGAAGTCCTGGCACCCTCCGACTCTGTCATTGACGCGATTCATGCTGATTTCAGTGCAGATTTAGAGGAGATAGACTTCAGTCCAGAAGAGCTAGACTCCGCTATGCAGGAGATGGAGGAGGAGTACTCGCGCGACGAGCAAGCTAACAACACCGTCAGGTCTCGAGGGGTGTTCGTCACCATTGGGACGGCGATGGATGAAGATCAACCCGGGAAAGCTCCGCCTACGATGCTGGAAAAGGGGAAGGGGCCACTTATTGCTGCTGACGATGATCGCGCAAAGGTCATGCCTCCTCCGCCTAACCTAGTGCAGCAGCCGCAGGAACTCGGCACCGGCCCGAGCAACAACAACAACACCGCAAACTTGCCGCCTCCAGCATCCACGTCGGCAGCAGCCCATGTCACTCCAGCTAATAGAGTGATGTACGGCAACCTCCTTGTCGAGCCACTAACCGTTGCTCATATCCGGAACGTGACTCAGCTTGACGAGAAGTACCAGCAGCTGCTGGAGGAGGCACAAGCCATCGCGGAGCAAGGCGCTAAACTAGATCGAGATTTGGTCAACGCGCAGAAGTCCATAGAGAAAGCTAGAGCAATGGAGGCCGAGTACAAGACTCTGCTACAACAGCAGAAGGCTAAGAAAGCTCCGGCTCGCGTCATCAACGATCCTGGTGTACGGCGCAACCTAGGATGGGCTCCCTCGAAGCCGGCACAGGCCAAGCCATACATTGACAGTGAAGGCAAGCAGGTGATGCCCACCCCACTCCTTAACCTCGTCGTCGCCAAGACCCTTCTGGAGCAGGACAGATCGCCTGAGGCAGTAGAACAGGTCTATGACCTAGTGGCCAAGGCGGTAAAGCAGCAGGAAAAGGCCACCTCTCAGAGTCTTGAGTCTGACCCAGCGCTCTGCCGATCTAGCCAGTACAAACCGCCAAGGGACAGATCTCCTCAGGATGTCGGGTCACGGACGGGTTCATCAGAACGAAGACGGTGGGATGCGCGCAACAGGAAGGATGATATCCCCATATCCTCTAACCACGGATAAAAAGCCTGACCTAGTCGCCCATCGCCACCACCCCGTTCCCCCCGATGTCAGGAAGACCACAAGGCTCACCATCGTACGGACATGCCCCCACCAAAGCAGTGCGGCATCGTCATCCGTGACAATGCGGCACAGACCCGTCATGATGAAGGGCGCCACCAAGGACACAAGAGCAGGTCACACCATGACCCTCCATGTCCGACAAGCAACCGTGACAGGCATGAGGCGTCGCAGGAGGGTAATAGCAAGAAGGCTAACCCACCGCCACCTCCGCCTCCGTCGCCACCAAGCAGTCACCATGGCGGAAGAGGCCCGCGTCGTTCACGCAGCCCATCCCCTGTTGACAACAAGAAGAAGAACCGAGTCAGACGATGCACGTTCGCGGATCGGTAAGATCCACGAGGCCCGGAAGGACCATACCGACCACGTTGCTTTGGACCTGCAATACGGTCTGCAACTTACCCCAAAGGTTTCTGGATTGACAAGACCATCAAGCCCTACGACGGCACCGCCAAGCCAGCCACATGGTTGCAGGACTACGGCAACGCGGTGGAGATTGCCGGAGGCAACCCCAACGTCGCTATCAAGTACCTCCCGTTAATGTTGGCGGGCACGGCCAGTCAATGGATCGACGACTTGCCAGAGAAATCTATCTACAACTGGTTGGACATGCAAGAAGCATTCACCAAGAACTTTGAGGGTACATACAAGCATCCCTGCACTGTGGGCGATCTACAGCGGTGCGTGCAAGAAAAAGACGAGACATCTCACGCCTACCTCTCCCGCTGGTTGGATATGAAGAATTCATGCGCAGGAGTGCACGCCGACCGCCATGGCTGCCTTCATCGATGGGTTAGAAAGGCACGTTGTTCGACATAAGCTGAAGCGCTTGCGGGACAATCATCGCCTTGACTTGAATCGGATGATTCGATTAGCTAGTGAGTTTGCTGCCGACGACGATGCTCGTGGCTCTTTGCCGGCAACAGCCGTTCCAACCCAAGCTCGGAGGAACAGCAGTACAAAGCGGAAAACCGCTCCAGAATAAAAGCAGTCTACCGACATGGTCGCTATGACTTTTGTAGGACGAGGAGAAGGCGGACAACATGGCCGAGGAAGGGGAGCTGGCCGCGGGTAGCAACGAGGAAGTGAAACCACCTCGGCGTCGCTCCGTGTTCCCCAAACCTATGAGGAGTACCGCGATATGCCGTTCCTCGTACACCTCAACACCAACGGCAAGGCCACCCATACCAATCGACACTGCAAGTTCGTCAACGACCTCAAGGAAGACCCGGAGTCCGGCTACAAGCGAAGTCGGAAGAACAGACCGCGAGGCAAGGGCAAGGGGAAAAGAAGGAGGAGGAGTCCAAGGATTCAAGTGACATGGACGAGGACGTTGACCCCAAGAACGCCGCCAAGAGCGACGACAAGGGCAAGAAACCCTTCGCAAAGAAGGCCCCAGTCTACCACACTTTCCTTGGCACCCCCACCGTCCGACAACAGAAGACCTCTCTAAGGATCCTGATGGCCACTCTCCCCCAGTTCCCCAGTACATGCGCTGGTCGAAGGTTCCAATAACTTGGGACAGGACGGACCACCCAGACCTTGTGCCCACGGAGAACCAGTACACCATGGTCATCAACCCATTGATTGACGGCGTGGAGTTCACCAAGTCCATGGTGGATAGTGGAAGCAGCATCAACATCATGTACCTGGATACACTACAGAAGATGAACTTGACGGAGGCAAACCTAAGGCGTACCAACACCGTTTTCCACGGCGTAGTTCCTGGTCGGGAGGCTCGGTCCCTTGGGTGTATTACACTTCAGGTAGCCTTTGGCGATGTTAATAATTACCGCCAAGAGCGCATGACTTTTGAGGTGGTCCCCTTCAAGAGCGTGTACCACGTCATATTCGGTCGCGACATATTCCACACATTCATGGCCAAGCCATGCTTCGTCTACAACAAGCTCAAGATACCCGGACCTAACAGTGTCATCACCGTATCCGGAAGCTTTACCAAGGCAAGGGATTGCGAGATCAATGAAGCAGCCGTTCGGCATCCTCTGACGAAGAATTCAAAGAGATCTAGAGCAAGGTCAATGACTCAGAGATGCCCGCGTCGAAGAAGCAGATCTCCGACTCCGCTCCTGCGTTCAAGGCCGCCATCGAAACCAAGCCGGTGGAACTTGTGGTAGGCGATGCCTCCAAGACCGTCGCCATTGGGACGAACCTGGATCCCAAATAGGAAAGCGCGCTCGTCGAGTTCCTCCGTGAGAATAGGGACATCTTTGCCTGGCAACCTGTCGACATGAAAGGTGTAACTAGGGAACTTGCCGAGCACAGCTTAAACATAGATCCAAAATGTAAACCAGTGAGACAACCTCTACGACGCTTTGGAGATGAGAAGAGACGCACCATTGGCAAAGAGATAGCTAGGTTACTTAAGGCTGGGTTTATCCGAGAAGTCCTTCGCACCATTGGAACTAATGAATTAAGAATGTGCGTTGATTACACTGGCTTGAACAAAGCATGTCCCAAAGATCCGTTTGCTTTGCCTCGCATTGACCAAGTCATTAAATCGATGGCTGGCTCGAAACTTTTGTGTTTTCTCGATCCATACTCAGGATACCACCAGATCAAGATGAGGAGGTCGGACCAATTGGCCACTTCGTTCACTACCCCATACGTCACGTTTTTCTATGTTATGATGCCCTTTGGGCTGAAAAACACAGGTGCTACTTACCAGCGGACAATGGAACGTTGCCTCCACGACCAAATTGGTCGGAACGTTCACGTCTATGTGGACGATATTGCGGTGATGTCTAAAAAGTCAAACGACTTAATCTCCGACTTAAAATAAACCTTTGATAATCTCCGGAAATACAACATGATGCTCAACCCTAAGAAGTGCGTCTTCGGGGTTCTAGCCGGCAAATTGTTGGACTTCATCGTTTCCCAACGCGGAATCGAGGTTAACCCGTAGAAAATCAAGGCCATATTAAACATAAATCGTCTGACATGCCTAAAGGACATTCAACGACTAACAGGTTGTGTTGCAGCAGTTAGTCGGTTCGTCAGCCGACTTGGAGAGAAGGCTTTGTACAGATTCTTTGAAGAAGGCGGAAAATTCATGTGGACGAGAAGCGGATGCAGCATTGAAGCTCAAGGAGATTCTTTCCTCGGCGCCCATCCTTGCGGCACCGAGCCTGGTGAGCCCTGTTAATTTACATGGCGGCAACCAACCGGGTTATCGATCGTCGTCAGAGAGCGAAGGAACCAGGCTATGAGCGGAGTTCAACGACCAGCTTACTACGTGGCGAGGTCTTGACGGAGTCCAAGCGAGGTTACCGACTACCAAAAGATAGCTTATGGAGTATTCCTCGCTTCTCGAGTCGAGGCATTACTTTCGAGCACCCAATCATAGTGGTGAGCAATACTCCACCGTCGACATTATCAATAACAGCGGCTTCTGAGGAAGGGTCGCGAAGTGGGGCATTGAGCTTGCCGCCTTGAGATCACCTACAAGAGACGTGGCGCTATCAAGTCACAAGCCTTGGCGGATTTTGTTGTTGCAGATTGGACGGAGATGCGGATGCTACTCCGTTGCGAGCAGTATCGGGTGATGCACTTTGACGGATCAAAGTTGCTCAACGGCTCGAGGCTGGTGTATTGCTCTGATCACCAGGACAAAAGCTACACTACGTTCGCAGATCCACTTCGAGGCTACAAACAACATGGCGAAGCACGAGGCACTCATTCACGGACTACGGTAGCCAAGGATATTGGCATCAAGCGCATAGTTCTTTGTGGAGATTCCGACTTGGTTGCCAGTGGTGGCACGGAATGCGCGGAACCCTATTATGGCGGCATATCGGAATGAAGTGGAGATAGCCAAGAGTTTCTTGGCTCTGAAGTCAAGTATGTGCCTAGGGAGCAAAAGCAGGCGGCCGATATCTTGTCTAAACTTGGATCGGTATGGCGAATTCCGCCAGGAGTTTTCCTAGAGCATCTACGCACACCATCCGTGAAGGGCACTGACATCGACAACCCGGATAGAGCTGACTCTTTCGTCAACATGGTGACAAAGATCCCTCCGGCTTGGACAAACCCCTTACTTCATGGTATATGGAGCAGAAGCCATCTTACCTTCTGACATCCTCCACGATGCACCAAGAGTTGCCGCCTACGACGAAGATGACGCTGAATAATCCAGACGCCTAGATGTGGACCTTCTCGAGGAGGAGTGCATTTTGGCATGCCAAAGATCCGCCATCTACCTGCAGAAGCTACACAGCTACCATAGTCACCGCGTTCGGCATCGCTCGTTTAAAGAGGGCGATTTGGTGCTCTGACTTAAGTAGAAGAAGTCGCACAAATTATCCCCGACATGGGAAGGACTGTTCGTCATAAGCAAGGCGCTTCTCAATGGGGCTTACTACCTTGTTGAAAATCATGAACTAAAGGATAGACCCAACAAGGATCATAAGCGTAAGCGACGTGACCCGGATGATGACTACCCGGAGCTTGATCGGCCATGGAACATAGCACAGCTACGTCCTTTTTACACTTAGCATTTTTATCTAATTGTGTACATTTTATATGATCAATGAAATAAAGCTCTTTGGTTCACTCATATTTCTGAGTCTTTTACCTCCTTTAGTGTTCATTTTTGGATCATGTAAAATCTTTATGCACAAGTATTGCATTTGCACTTGTGAAAATTCCGCCTACGGGCGTTAGCTTAAGTTTTCTGGTCTACACGTTCTTTGTCGTTTTTATGTGGATTCTGGAGTAGTGACTTTCGGCACTTGTTGTCGGTGATTTTGTGCTCGGGTTATTGACGGTGGCATTGGGCATCATCACCTAAGCGCATGGTTTCGACAACGAGTCTTCCGACTCACGAAAAGTCAAGCATAAGAACCAGAGTAATGGATAAGCCAGCACTTGCTTAAAAAATATATACATGCTGGAAATTAGTTCTTAAGTAGCAGGACATAACAACAATTGTTTTCCACCTTAAGTTACATCGCCAAGTTTTTCGCGCACACACCAAAGGTGAAACAGAAATTACAAAGGGTTTTTCATTCTTTGGGCGCAGGAGACTTGGAGGCAGCATCGTCACCAGCCGGAGAATCACCCTCAACGTCGGCGTTGTGATGAGACTTGGAGGAATCTTGGTTGACGCTGTCGATGGTGTTCATGGGCACAAAAACGTCGACGTCCACCAACTCGGCAACTCTGGTGTCATAAACCGCGAGTGATGACAAGATGGCTTCGTGATCAATCTCCTTGCCGTCATCATCCACGTCGGGGATACCAGAGGTCACCGTGTCGATGTCGGCATCTTCGTAGTGTGCCTTCACCATTGACAGCGCCATCCTTACGCCAGCCCATGCACATGAATCTTTCCAGCTCGTGACACGCTCGGGGGCTCGGCGCAGAATCTCTGAGTACTTCCGTCCGCAGTCGAGGCCTTGATGTATATCTAGAGGGGCTTGGCAATCTCCTTGGATTGGGTGATGGCGGTGTTGATGAAGTTGCCGGCAAGAACCATGCATTCCTTGTCCGAAGGAGGCGAGCGGGTTAAACCCATAGGAGCTGAAAATTCCGACAAGTAGCGCATGAGTTCAATAGACTCTAAGTATCCAGACTACAGAAATACAAGGCGGAGGAAACTTACTGAAGATGCTGGCCTTGGCCTGCCAGAGCATGTCCGCTAGGGATTCCTTCTCTTGTTGGAGGAGCTTAAACGCCTCGCTATGGCGATGGTTTTGCTCATCAGTAGCTTGCTTCTGATCTTTTAAGATCGCAAGCTCCTCCTTCAAGCGATTAATTTCCGTAGTGGCGGAATCCTGCAGGGCTTTCATGGAATCCTCATGCATCTTCAGCATCTCTTCTCTCTCCTTCTTAAGGATTTTGTTCTCGCTGTCCAGCTGCTGGATGTGCTTGGACTGCTCGACAATATCCTTGGCATTGGCGACATGTTCTGCAAGTCGGAGAAAACAAAGTACACAGTGAGTACTCGGAGATTATGGGCACAAAAATAAGACGGAAATGCGCAAAAAGAAAACAGACTCTTGTTTTTGATGATCTGTTCCTTCAAGATGGCAGTTTTACCCTTTTCGGCTTCAAGATCTGCACGCATCTTCTGATACTTGTCGTTGGCCATGCCCCTCCGAGCATTCTCGTTCTGTGGCAACAAGTATAAAGTTAAACCGTTGTTTGGTCTGCTTGGAGCATCTAGTCGTAAACTTTCCACCTAGACGCTCGGGGGCTACAACGAGAGTTTTTAACTTAGCGATATGCTTAGCTTTTCTTTAAGCATCTAGTCGGAGCTAATTCAGTTCTTGATTAGAGGCTTGGGGGCTACAGTATAAAGTTTTTAACTCGGAATCTGTTTAGCTTTTCTTTGAGCATCTAGTCGGAACTAATTCAGTTACAACTAGAGGCTTGGGGGCTACAGTATTGAAAATTATGAACAATGCGTATGCTACTCTTAAAGCATGTAGTCAGAATAGTTTGTTCCATCTAAATGCTTGAGGGCTACAGTGAGAGTTTCTTCTAACTTATTCACTCTTAGAGCATATAGATGCAACACCTATGGTTTTCCGTCTACATCCTCGGGGGCTACAGTGGGATACTCATATGAAATGCAAAAGGCAAAGTAAAAACTTACAAGTGCAATAATCTTGAGGTTTGTAGCACTCTCGGCTAGCAGCTTGCCGAAGGAAATGCTATTTCCTCGCAAGATATCCGCTTGTCGGAGTAGCTCCTCAAGACCGCACGTCGGAGATGACGGTACACCTCCAGGAACCAGAGTTGTGTTACTCGGTGTGAGCGCCGGGTAAACTATCTTCGGAAACTCAAAAGGTTTCTAGGGAGTAGGGGCACCGCCTTCGGCAAAGGTACCAGCTCCCACCACCGCCTTGCCGCTACCGATGGCATCCTTAGCCGGAGCTTCAGCCATTTGTAGAGCAGCGCTCTCCTGCATCGCTTGCTCGCTGACAACAGCGAGTTCGGTAGAGGCGCCAGAATCCACTTCCATTGCGGAAGGGCCTGGTGCCTGCGGGGCTTGAGAGCTTGTCGGAGCAGAGGAGGGCTTGACGGCAGGAGTAGCAGGGGCGATGGCGGGGGAGGAGTCGCGATGCAACATCCTTGATATTTCTAGAAGCCCCCAAAGTTTTGGAGGACTTCTTGAGGCTGGTCGTGGATTTCTTCCTGAAACGTGCAAAGTGCATAAGTACAGGAACAAGACAAATAAATAGACAATGTCGGAGAATGAGACGCTTACACTAGGGGGGCGCTTTGGCAAAAATCCCGGTGGCTTTTCTCTTTTCCGCCTCCAGGGCGGCGGTAGTCTTCTTGGAGGCTCCACCCTCCGTCTTCTTCTTCTTGCCTCCGTCGACAGCATCAGAGGTGGAGCTCTTCCGCTTTCGCGCCAACGGGACATCGTCGCGGACACGACCGTGACTTCCTTCATCTTTGGATCGTAGATTTGGGCAGCCAGGTTGCCCTCATCTAGATCGCTAAGCTGTTAAGTGAGAAATCACCGTGTTAGATAAGATGGTATTGGCGAGACGGAAAAACTGGAGCAATGTAGTACACGGAAAATAAATATCTACCTTTGGGAACTTGACGTCTACGAACATGTCGTAGGTGATGGTGAAACCACGCTTCTTATCCTTCACCTTGACGATGTCCTTCAGGCGGAGCTTGACGGAGTCGCTCGAGAAGTTATCCACGGAGATCCGGAGGGTATCCCTTCGATCACTGGTGTACTCGTGCATGAACTTGGCAGTCTGCAGAGGTTGGATTCGCCTGATGAACCAGCACATGGCTAGGTCCAAGACGGTCAAACCCGTCTCTACGAACCATTCGATCCGCCTTATTGCACGAGAAGCGTCGAGGTCGGAGGGAAGGGAGGCATGGGATCTCCATGTAGAAACTTCAGCGGCGGCTCCATCCACGAAGTCCGGGTACGTCAATTCTCGGCCCGCCAAAGGAATGTCGGGGCCATAGAAGTACGTCCGCTGCCAGTTCTTGCAGGACTCGTGGCCGACGATGTCGGGGAACCGCCGGCCAGGTCGAATCTTGAAGCTTATGGTGCCACAGTTCCTAAGCTCCTCCCTACTATGTCCGGCTTCACGTTTGACGTTGAAGAAGTACACGAACAAGTCTAACCTAGGCCTTATCCCTAGGTAACCCTCACAAAGTGCCGCGAAGTTGCTAAGCACTAAGATGCTATTGGGGGAGAGGTTGTGGGGTTGGACCTTGTAGTGGTTCAAGATGGAGATAAAGAAGTGGGAGATGGGCAAGGAAACGCCGCGTACCAGCTGAGCCTTGAGGTACACCTTTTCTCTGACTTGGGGAGAAGGTGTCACCTCGTCGGTCGGCGCCGCCCGCCAGGCGAGCCCCTCCGTCGCGGGGAGGTAGACTTCGGCGACCATCTCCTGGATGTCGCGGTCGGTGATGTCCGAGCCGCGCTAGTCACCCTTATGCGAGTCTGGCTCTTCTTCGAGTGGTTCCAGCGCCGCCAGATTGTGGTCGCCGCCGGTGGTCTCGATCACCGCCGATGCAGGGATGACCAGGCCCTCTGGAGGCACGACGACAGAGCTCGCCGGCTTCGCCGCGGCTTCGCTCGAAGCCACCATCGATGGGGAGGAGCTGCTGCCGGCCATGGAGTGATGGAAGGATCTGCGGCGCAGATGGGAGCTAGGGTTTCGAGGTTTCTCGCGGAGCTCGAGGAGGCGTCTTGGTGGAGGAAGAAGACGGCGATGGCGAGAGGAATGAGGTAAAAAGTTGAAAGTGTCCCGGTTACTATTTATCATACTGCGTCAAGATTCGTGCAGCTAATCGAGCGGTTGCAGCGTGACAGCGTGTTCGTGAGCGTGCGCGGTAATTTCGCCACGTCTCCAACCGCCGACGCCAACGGTTCGTATCGCTCGCGCGGGAAAATCGGATATGATTGCATTCTCTGCATGTGTGAGTTGCGAGGCATCGCTGACCTAAGCCTACGTCGTCATAGCTGACACAGGTAGATGAGCCATCGCATCGAAGATTCCGGCATGGACGGATTTAATCTGACTACAGAAGAGTACGATGAAAGATTCAGCATTTTTCCGGCTTATAAATCGAAGACGGAGAAAACCTTGCAGGGTTCTTTGGGAGGACTACAAGATATTGCTTGACGATTTGCCGACATCCATCTAGACGGAGCATTCCATGTGAAGAGGCAAGACAGCGCAAGATCTCGGAGTTCTCCGGGGGCTACTGTTGGAGATATGCTATATGGGTATCCTAATAGCATGTATCTTATCCGACTAACCCGGGTGGACCATAGTCGGTAGCATGGCCTATGGCTCTTTGGCCCGATTAGGTGGATCGAAGGGAGGCCCATGGGATAAAGGAAGGCTACGGTGGAGTCACTAGCGTGCTTGAGCCTTGGAGTGAAAGATACACAAGACTAGTGATAGACGGTGTAGGACTCTGTAACCTGTCCGGCTAGGACTTTTCCCTGTAACCCTAGGACCTGGCGACTATATAAGTCGGGCCTATGGGAGCCTTTAGGGCACTATCATAGATAACTTCATACAACCTCACACAGCGAACCTATCTCTGTAACTCGGCGTGTGCCCTTATAGTGATTTATAGCAGGTAGGATTCCGCCACCGTTGTGGGGAACACAGGTAAGGTGTTACCTCGTACCCGTCAACCGTCCGCCTTACCCCGCGTCTCTAAACACGCAATGTGAGGACCCCTCCATGGCGTACTCGTCGGCAATACCACGACACCCACCTCCTCGCTGACCACTGGGCCCCGTAGCCACGTCATCTCATCGTCCCCAAATCACGCCTGCGACCAGCGCCGCCGCGGCCGTTTCCTCCCCGACGCAAATGCACTTAAATTCCATTGATGCAATGTGTGATTCTCGCCCCTGCTCCGGCTACTTAACCCCCACCCCTCTGCGACCATTTCCCCTCACTCAGCACCCCCACTCCGCCACCAGGCTGCGAGAATTCATCGCCGCAACCTCGCTACTCCGACGAGCCGCAGCGTCGATTCCGGCCAACCCCGACTGCTCCTGGTTCACACGAGCAGGCTCCACTTCACCTTCTGAACCTCCCAGTACCACTAGCTCGCCCGCGCGTGCCCAGAGCGTTGGCAACACAACCGACTGAGTGCCACCGTCTTCGGCTTCAACTTCGACGACCTCTAGTGGTAATTTCCGACCGCCCCTTTCTCTCTCGTTGACACCCGCGTGACTAGCATCGCCTTGCGCAACTGACCCACCACTTATTTTGCCTTAGCATGATTTGTACCCTCACCAACGTCGACGAACAGAAGCATCTGTCGCCAGAAGGAACTATGGCGAGCAATACCCGACAACCTCGAGCGCCCCTTCGCCGGCCAAGCACACCTTGAGCATCAGCAATGCACGGCGAACTCGGTGAGCTATATCTCCCTCTCCCGTGCGACCTAAATCGCCGGCAACTTCTCTAACAGAGCCACCGCCGCCACTCGCCGCCGCTGGCGCCGCCAGACTATGGTCGTTTGATCGGCAGCCGTTAGATCTAGATCTAACGCGTGAGATAGAATCACTTAACGAAGCGGTATGTTTAGATCTGGACCGTGCGCAGTCACTTTAATCCAACGGATCTTATTGATCGATCCGTGTGAACTGGTAAGGGCCAATCAGAAGCTGCCGCGTGTCCTGTGTTTAGATTTAAAATCAGAATTTAGATCTATTAGTGATTCAAACTTGTAAAATTCATAACTTTTGATCCCCACGTTCAAATTTTGCAAACTTTATATCATTGGAATCAGGAGAGAAAATCCTATCGGTTTATGCAATGTGTTTAATGTTTTGCCTCTGTAAAAATGGTTGTTTTTGCAGAGACATTTGTAGGCTTATTTTGAGTATAGAAATTATTTGAAAAATGTTTTAAAGATCAAATAAAGTTTATTTTGGGTATCTTGTACTTGTTTATGTTTTAGTACTGTTTACTTGTCTTGTTGGGTGTAGAAAAATCATCACATGGCATTTGCATGCATTCATATATTTTTGTTTGTATATTTTGTTATGTGATTTTGGTGCCATTATTTTATGTGTAGATTTTGGTGCAAATAGTGATTGTGATTGTGAAGATTGTTGCTACTCCCCAAACTACCAAGGCAAGTGGTGCTTAATGTTTTTATCCCTATATTTTCACCTATGCACTAGAAATATTTTGTATAGGACTTGCATGAATATTTTGATAAGTATCTATATGTTATGCTTGGGAAATCCTAGTAGTTGTAGAATTGTTAGAAATTTCTCTAAGTTAAGATGCTTACTATGGCCATGCTTAGCCTAGCTAGTAGCAAACAAGGGTGGTGAATATATTCATGCTATGTGAAATATTTCTAAGTCTTTGACTTGTGTTTTTACTTAATAAAACAACTAAGTGAATGAAACACCTGGGTGGAATGGAAAGAATGGTTTGTGTTGAGTGGTTACACAAGGCCCATTTCTATGCTATACCTTGTGTATCTCACTTGTGGAAAGCCACCCAGGAACAAAGGGATTTGAGATGCCAAATGTTAAGAAGCTTCTAGTGTAGCCACTTAGCATTATGGGCTCTGCCTGGATCATATAGGTTTCAATAACTTAGCCATTTGTACAGTTGGTGGTAGTGGGATGATAGGTTTGGAACGCGTCCATTTGGTCTATGGGAAGGCTTCTGAAAGGTCCTGTCTTGGTGAAAATCAAGTCTTGTGGGGAAAGTGCACAACCTCTGCAGATGGAAGAATTTAAGTACTTAGCCATGTCCCTGGTATTGGACAACTTGAGCAGCAAGACATGGAAGCTATCAAGAATCTCCTCATCCCATTTTCTAAGTTAAACCTTGTGGTTGAACAAGGGTGAAGGTTCACCAATGTCTATTGGTGATTCCTTGGGAAAGTTTTGTCAAAGAAAAACTTAGTGTTTTCAACTAATAGGTAAAACCTATTTTGAGCAAAGCAAGCCTAAGCTACACTTAGCCAAATGCATGTAGTATCTAGATGCCAATACTATTGTAGAGGTCCCAACCTTTAATAAGGTAGAGATCCATGTGTTTACAATGCTAGTCCCTGGATCAATAGCTAGCATCCACAGTTAAGATGTAATATCAAAAAACAAAGGTCATAATATAACTTTATAACCAGGACTAACATAATTTTATTACATCTTACATAGCTCTTTTGGCTATTACTTTTCATTGCAGCAGAAAATCTATAAGCATGGGGTCCTTCATCTTCAAAGTGCCACAGGCAAACATGTTGGTTGTAGACTTGTAATCCTAATCAATCAACTTCACTATTATCAAACAAACCTGCAACATAACAAGTTACAGCCACAAGGGTCAATACATTTGAATTGTATTGGCAAGTTTCACTAATATGTAGAATATAAGTGGATCCTACCATTACATGCATATTTGGCTAAGTAGGGTTTTAGGCTCATTTGCAGAAAGCAATAATTTATCCTATCTTTTCAAAACAGTTTTGATCTTTTGTCAAATCTTTCTGAACTCCTTGGTAAATCCCCAAGGGATTCAAGTCTTTGTCAAAATCTCTTGAGCTCCTTGGTACACCCCAAGTGCTTCAAGCCCTTTGTTGTCACTTTAAAGTTTTCCTTTTAGAAATTGGAATGTCGAGATTTCCCATAGCTTTAGGCTTTAGTTGCTCAGTATTGTCCATAACCGGGGACATGGCTAAGTACTTAGAATTTGATCTTCTTCAGAAGTTGTACACTTTACCCACATGACACACTCTCATCTTGTTGCCACCAGTGGCCGCTGGATAAGTACTCACTAAGATGGAGTACCGGCAGATTGAGAATGTGACGAAGTCTTTCCATAGGGTCCTCCCAATCTAGCTTGTCTACCAGGCACCAATGTAGGGTTCCAAGTTCCCTCATTTAGTTAACCTGAAGAGGCTAATGCATGGGTCTTCCCAATGTAGTTGACTAAGCCAGTGCCCATTTAGCATGTGGTTGTACATGAAAGCCACTGTTGGAGAAACATGTTCAATCTCTAAGTACCTGAGTGGTTTTCATCTGGTGCACAACAAAAGGAGATTGCCATATAAACATGGTTCCTCTTGTTGCCACTTTGTCCAAAACTTGAGTAACCTTGTCCACCCAGGTGGTTCATTGAGTACTGGTTTTATTATATAAAACATAAGTCTTTTCTCAACTTCATAAAATCTCAACATGTATCTCTTCTCAAAATATGTAGCATGGCTAAGCATTTTACAACTACATTGTTTTCACTAAGGAATGTATAAGGGTATCCTATTAGGATTTAGCATAGCATATAGTATAGAAATCCTTTTCATGCATGTTTCAAAAATCCACTAAGTATAATGAAAATAGTAGGACATGGATGATAGTGTCACTTGCCTTTTTGGTAGTGAATGTTGGTTCACTTCTTGATCTTTCTAATATCACACTCTTCTAACTTCACTACAAATCAATCAAGCAAACATAGATTCAACTAGCATTCCAACAATAATCAAACAAATCATCACACATAAAATAAGAGAAACTAAGTCATGCATGCAAGCATGCAAAAGATATTTTATTTGTAAAGGTGGTTTCTACTAGGCTCTAAACATTGCAAAGTCCCAAGTGGTCATTTTCCAAAGTTTCAAAGTCATTTGTAAAAGGGCTTTATCTACAAAACCATTTTAAATCAAATCATTATTTCATGTGGTGGAAAATGTTTTAGCAAAGAAACACTTTTATGTTGTTCACCAAATAAGTTATTAATTCTCAAAACTTGGTGTTTAAGGTCAGTAGGTTTGAATCAAAACATTTTCCATAGATTTTACCCAAAATTCATTTCCATAGCAAAATCAATATTTTTATTTGTTTAGAAATGAGTTAATTTAAGTGTTTACTCCTAAGCTTCACAAAATACATTTTTAAATCCATGGGTTGGTTCCTAGGGTCAGTAGGATCACAACAAACCAATTTGCAAAGAATTTATCCCAAAAATCATTTTGGAATAATTTTTATAACCTAAACAAGCATACAAATGTTTCTGCAAAAACAAACATTTTACCAGAAGCCTTTTACTAAACAAATTGCATGGTTGGCTAGGGCTTGTTCCACTGATTCCATTGATATAAAATTTGCAAAATTTGGACGTGTAGAACTAAAGTTATGGGTTTTTCAAATTTGCAAACAAATATGATTCTAATTCTATTTTAAATCAAAAAAGGCCCGCTTGGCGCAATACTACTAATTGTGTACCGGTTGACGGATCGGCCTCTGTGAGGCGTTAGATCTAAACAGTCGCACGGCTCAGGCGTGCTCATACCCTTTCGCTCAGGTTCTAATTTTAGCCATAGGATCAAGATCTAACGGTGTAAATCTGATTGACCAAACTCGAGCGGCGCTGACGGCGGCTGGCGGCGGTGGCGTGTCTGGCTATGGCGGAGTTGGTGCTAGAGGAAGCGAGGAAGAGGTTGGCGAGGCTTACCAGACTCGTAGAGGCTTGCTGAAGCTCGAGGTGGTACTTGCTGGCGAAGGGCACCTGAGTGAGTAATGTCGCCTCAGGAGACGATGGCGGCGTCAGGCGGTTCTGGTGGTCGTTGGGGACGACGTTGCAGATCACCCTAAGATAAGCGGGTGGTACGGTTAGAAGCGTGCTGTTCTGGAGAAGATGGGAGCATCATCGAGGAGTGCTGGGGCGAACGGAGGTTACCTGTGGAGGTCGCCGGAGTGTCAGTGAACGGTGTTGGCGCTCGGATGTTGTCGAAGCCGAGGCTCTAGGGTGAGCGCGGTTGAATAAAAGGCACAGGGAGGAGCGCCAGAGGCTAGGGAGTGTGTGAGCTTGGTCGATGAGGCAAGGGGCGGTGTCTATTGGCCGGAATTGCTCGGTGAGGCTCGACGGAGCAGCGGCGGTGCAAATCCGATTCAGGACAGCCTGGTGGCTCTCGTGTAGCGGTGTTTGAGGGGAAGGGAGGAGGATACAGAGGCGATTAAAAGGGCGTAGACGTTGGAGAGATTAATGGCTTCATTAACACGAATTGATCGCTGCAATTCAAGACAGAAACGGCGAGGAGTAATCGGCGCGAGTTTGAAGACGATGTACAAATGGTGTGGGGTCCAGTGTCGGTGAGTGGCGAGATAGAGGCGAGGTCCACCGGTCGATGGTGGGTTCTTTCTCTGGTGCGAACCGTTTTCTTGCGGGGAGAGAGGGAGTGGGCTGGCTGGGCCTTGTTGGGCTGGCCGGCTGGGCTGATTCCTTTAGCATTTTTTTTGTACTGAAACTTTTCTCTTTTTCCATTTGATTTTCTGTTTTGAAATTCAATCAAATAATTCAAACATTCAAAACAATCAAACTTCCACCTCACTTTGCAATTGAGTTTGGTTCTGTTTAACAACACAAAACCAAGTCCTAAAAACAAAATAATATTTTTATTTTAGGGTCCATTAATAATTAAATGACTAGACCTTAATCATTTAATTCAAATGGGATTTGTTTTATTAAAATCTTTATTTTTGAAATCTAAATATAAAACCAAAAACACTTCAGTAGGTTTTATTTGAGAATATAAAATACTTGGAAAACTTATTTAAACAATTTAATAAGTTTTGAGGTTTAATTAAAATAGTAAAACCTTTATTTTTAATAAACTTGGATATTAATTCCTTATTATTTTATTTAAATAAACCTTTACTATTTTTATCAAATAGAAATATTTTATTTCAAGGCTTGGACAAGTTTTAATTTGGCTTTATAAAATAATCCTTACTTATATTTCTACCTTTTCATTTGAAAACCAAATCTTTTTATTTAAAAGATCCAAAATAGTAATTCTAAATATTTTGACTTTACTGTTTATTTATCTTTTTAAATCCCTTTAGGATTTGTTTGATCAAATAGGTTTGAAGGTTTCCATTTGGAATCAAAAAGTTTCTTCTCACCCTGAAATTCAACAAAGTTTTATTTTATTCATTATTTTTCACATTACAAGATTTGGAAAATCTTGGGATGTGACAACTATACTAAGGTATCACTTGACAATACTATTCCAACGTATTGACCCAATGTGGCTGTAACTTGTGATGTTGCAGGTTATTCTGATGATGATTAGGGGTTATGAGTCTACACTCAACATGCTTGCCTGTGGCACATGAAGATGAAGACTTATTTATATTATTCTATATTTGAACTCTTGTATTAGGCCTGTGGCCATGGAGTTGTAAAAGACTATGTTTGTCTCTGGAATGATATGTAATAATGACCTTTGTATCTGTGTACTTCATCTTAAATTGTGGATGCTAGCATTGATCCAGGGACTAGCATTGCAATCACAGAGATCTTTACCTTTATAAAGGTGGGATCTTACAGATCCTCAACTATTTTATGTTTCTTTCTCTTATGAGGACTACCACTACTTTCACCTTGTTGAGAATCCTGCTCAATTCTTTTAGGGTGTCCTTCAGGATATAAAGGAACTTGAGTAGCTATACCACTCCTAGTTCTAATTCCATAAGCATGTTTATCTCCTGAGGCATTAACTAGTATATCTTTTTGTACCTTAGCAAGTTGATCAATTTGGGTTTGAACCATTTGAAAGTGTTTACAAAGCATTTTAATATCATTAGTAGTTCTTTCCACAATATCTTTCAACTCATTAATAGCTCTAGCGTTTTCCAATAAATGATTCCGAACTTGTTTATTAAAATTACCTTGTTTAACAATAAATGTGTCAAGTTCCTCTAAGCATTGATCAGGAGACTTATCATAGGGAATATCACCTTCATCAAAGTGGACAGAGTGTACGTCAATAGTAGATGAGTGGGGAATTGGCTTACATAATTCTTCAATAGGAGGTAGATTCTTCACATCTTTAGCTCTAATACCTTTCTCCTTTAGACATTTCTTACCCTCCTTCATCACTTCATCATTTAATGCAATTACTCCCCTCTTCTTTGGTGTTGGTGTTGGAACTGGTTCAGGCACAACTGGTTCAGGAGTAATAGGCTCAGGTGTATTTAGCTTAGTTGAAGTCCAATTGCTTATTTTAGCCATTAATTCTTCAGCATCTGTAGGAGTTCTTTTCCTGAAAACACAATCAGCAAAACTATCTAGGTATGTCCTAGAATCATCAGTTAGTCCATTATAAAAAATATCAAGAAGCTCATTTTTAGGTAATTGACATCCAGGATGTGCATGAATCAAGGCACAGAACCTTGTCCATGACTTAGGCAATTTCTCTTCTTCTCCCTGTTTAAAATTAAAAAGTCTCTGCAAAGCAGCATGTCTAGCACTGGGAGGAAAATATTTCTAAAAGAAAGAAGCAATCAAGCAATCAGGGCTATCAATGGAACCAGGAGGTAATCTATTAAACCAAGCCTTAGCTTATCCTTCTAGTGAAATAGGGAAGATCTTAGTAACAAAGTACTTGCGCATATTAAAATCAACAGAGAATAAATAACTCATAGTGGAAAGCTCATTCATATGAGCTATAACACTCTCATTTTCAGTCCCACAAAAAAGTTCTTTCTCAACAATGTCTAAATAGGATAAATCAAGAGAGAAATCATAATATTTATCTTTAATATCTATGGCAGAGGTGGCAAACTTAGGATCAAAGGATAGTTTAGGAATAATGGTACGTCTTTCAAGGATACTCTTAATAGCACTAGCACCATGCATGTTTTGGCACTCTTCAATAAATTCATCAGTAAACTCAATGTAACCATCATTAATATCATATCTCTCTCTAGACTCAGGTGAGCTAACGGGTGTAACAGTTCTTCACTAGGAGTTTCAGTATTTCCTAGATTAGCCATAGTAGCATCTAGAAAAGGACCTAATGAACCACTCGCATCAAGCATAGTAGAAGTAAAATAATGAGTATTAGAAGCGGTTTTAGATTCAGCAGTAGCACCAGTGCGTGTAGCATGAGTATGTGGTGGTGGTGTAAGAAGTTTACTTGTAACATACGGTGAATCAAGAGCAGCAGAGGTGTTTAGGACTGTAACTCTCCTTGTAGTGGATGATAAAATAGGAAACTTTCCATCACGAGACTTTCCCATGATAAAGGAGTAGTAGTGAACAATAGTAGATCCAAGTGAACTTACAAATAAAGCTATGCTCCCGGCAACGGCGCCAGAAAATAGTCTTGATGACCCACAAGTATAGGGGATCGCAACAGTCTTCGAGGGTAGTATTACCCAATTTATTGATTCGACACAAGGGGAGCCAAAGAATACTTGCAAGCCTTAAAAACTGAGTTGTCAATTCAGCTGCACCTGGAAATAGTTCTTGCTCACAGAAGTTTATCAGTACCAACAATTTTGTAGTAGCAAACAACAAAGCAACAACAGTAGTAAAACAAGAGCAATAGTAATAGTAGCAACAAACAGTAGGATATGAGCACGGTAGGCATAGGGATGGATGGACGGGCGTTGCATGGATGAGTCTAAACATGTAACTTCAAGATCTAGGGAAATTTCAGATAAATAGGAATAAGCATCCAAGTACTAAACAATCATAGGCATGTGCTCCATATATAGTCATGCATGCTCACAATGAGAACTTGCACAACATCTTTCCACCTTGACCGGTAGGGCCTCACTCAAGGAACTCTTGGAAATTAAGGTGCTCCTTTTAATAGAGCACCGGAGCAAAGCATTAACACTCCGTGAACACATGTGATCCTCACATCATAGCCACCCCCTACGATTGTCCCAATTTCTGTCACTTCGGGGCCATTGGATCCGGACAATGATATGTGTACACAACTTGTAGATAAGATCACAAACAATACTATCATAATGATTCAATAATAAGTTTAGATGATGAGATCATGGCTTTCGGGCCCTAGTGATAAGCATTAAGCCACGACAAGTTGCTACAAAGTCAAATAGTACTAATAGAGATACTAGGCACCATGCCCTAACAATCTTATTCGATTACATGATAGAACTCATCCTACCATCCCCATACCCTACGATGGGGATTACTCACCACCACTCGAGGGAAACATTGATGGTTGATGGAGGCGTTGGTGATGATGATGGCGATGATCCTCCGAAATTCCTGTCGTGAGGTGCTGCGAAGAGTTTACGGTTCGAACATGATTTTACGGTGGTGGCGGCGTGCGGAACTCTTTGGAAAAGCGTCGAACCCCCTCGGTTTTAGGTTAAGAGGCGTCTTATAGGCGAAGAGGAGGCCGAGGGTGCTGACGCAGCGCATCCCCTAGGCGCGGGCTGGCCCACCAGCGTCGCGGGATGTGGGCCCCAGGCTCCCTCTCCTCTCAGTCTGCCCGTGAGTCTTCTAGTGAAATAGGATTTTTGGCATATTTTTCGGGATTTTTCCTGATAGTTGATTTTCTGCACAAAAACTAGACACCAAGGTAATTCTGTTGAAAACAACGTTAGTCCGTGTTAGTTGTATCCAAATCACACAAGTTTAGAGGAGAAACAATAGCAAAATTGTTCAAGAAAGTAGATACGTTTTGGACGTATCACACCTACAGTAGAAAAATACTCAAGATATAATCCACCATTCAAAAATCTAATTGGACAAGTGGAGGAGGCACATATTGGAGAGCAATCCCTCCAAAAATCAGCAGCTAAGGTGGGTTGAGCAAGGAGATCAAAAATCGCAAGCAAGAATCAGCAAGAACACAAGCTTTGAGAAATATTCCGGTGTTTTCTCGGCAGAGAGAGTGGAGTGGCAGGTGGGAGAGTAAGTGGAGGGCCAAGGGTGGCCCACACCATGGCCAGGCGCGCCCCTGGTCTAGCCGTTCCACCAAGTGGTGTGCCTGCTTGGTGGGCCCCCTGGGTCACTCCCGGTAACTCTCTGCCCCTTTTTGGCATAAAATTTTAATATGAATTTTCTGGAATTTTTCGAGAAACTTTATTTTTGAGCAATTTTTAGGTATTTATAAATGATTTTCTCGCAGAAAAAAGATTTTGGAAAGATGCAAAAGAAAATCTAAACTAAAACTACAGAAGTTCTAAGACACTTTAATATGCAAGCAACTAGCAATACAAAGATGAACAAGGTGAAGAGCAAAGATTGGAAATGAGAAAGTAAAAGTGAGCAAGGATAACCATGGTGAAAAAATTGTTTTGTTCATTCAAAATCCCTTTGTTAACAAGGTTGACCAGGTCTTGTTACCAAAACAATTTTATATGAAACAAAACTTTGCATTTCACTAAATGATTATGTTACCTCAATCTTGATAGCAATAGTCCCAATCATAATAGTTTCATAATTTTCTTGTGGTATGGGACAATATATTTCTCCAACTTTGATGCCCTCAATATTTTCAATTGAATTTAGGCCATAGCTCTTATCAATCGTCTTGTGGAATAGAAAGTATGCTCTTTTTAATTAATATTAAAAGTTACTTTTCCTTTATTACAATTAATGACAACGCCTATAGTATTAAGAAAAGGTCTCCCAAGAATAATAGACATATTATCATCTTTAGGCATTTCAAGCACAACAAAGTCAGTTAATATCAAACAATTATGAGCCACTTGAACAGGAACATCCTCACATATGCCAACAAGAATAGTAGTAGACATATCAGCCATTTGCAAAGATATATCAGTTGGTATTAATTTTTCCAGTTGAAGTCTCTTGTGGAGAGAAAAAAGCATAACACTAACTCCTGCTCCCAAATCACACAAAGTAGTTCTAACGTAATTATTTTTAATTGAGCAGGGAATAGTTGGAATCCCTGGATCCCCAAGTTTCTTTGGAACCTTACCATTTAAGGAATAATTAGCAATCAAAGTGGAAATTTCCTCATTAGGAATCTTACTTTTATTAGAGACAATATCATTCATATACTTTGAATAAGGAGGCAATTTAATAGCATCAGTCAAAGTAATTTGCAAAAATAAAGGTTTCATACACTCACAAAACTTGTTATAGTGTTGTTCTTCCTTTGACTTGTGTTTCTTATTAGTAAAAGGCATTGGTTTTTGCACCCAAGGCTCTCTTTCACTACCATGTTTGTTAGCAACAAAATCTTCCTTAGTGTACTTAATATTCTTAGTGTGCCTTTCATGTTCCTATTCAATTTCTTCCTTATTAGGAGCATCTTTTTTATCATTACCACTTTCAGTTTCAACATCAGAGACAGATATACTATTAGGACTATAGCGGGTTCAGAAGATTCCACAACTATTTTATGTTTCTTTTTCTTTCTCTTAGAAGAAGTACCACTATTTTCAACTTGTTTAGAATCTTGCTTAATTATTTTAGGATGTCCCTCAAGATATAAAAGATCTTGGGTGGAAGCACCACTCCTAGTTCTAATTTCATAAGCATGTTTTTTCTCCAGAAGCATTAACTAGCAAATCTTTTTGTACTTTAGTAAGCTGATCAATTTGAGTTTGAACCATTTGGAAATGTTTAACAAGCATTTTAACATTATTGGAGATTCTTTCCACAATATCTTTCAACTCATTAATAGTTCTAGAGTTTTCCATTAAATGATTTTGCACTCTCTTATTAAAATTATCTTGCTTAACAATAAAAATATCAAATTCTTCTAAGTATTGATCAGGAGGTTTAGAATAAGGAATATCACCTTCATAAAAGTGTTGGAGAGAATGTACCTCAATAGTGGATGAGTGGGATATTGGCTTACATAATTCTTCTATAGGAGGTAAATTCTTCACATGTTCATATTTAATACCCTTCTTGTGGCATCCCGCAAAAACCACTACTAGAAAATCGCGTTGTTCTTGTGCATTGCATCATCATGACCTCATGCTCATGTCATCATGCCACATTGCATTTGAGCATCGTTATGTCATCATGCATTGGTTTGTCGAAACCTATTTTCTAAAAGCCTAGTTTGGTTTTCTAAATATTCCCCGTCTCCATTTCAAATTAAAGTGTCGGGCTTTTTTGGGTCTTATATTTGTCTAGAAACTAATTACAAAAGTTTATTTAAATCAAATAAAAAGTTATATTTTTTTAGGGCAATAATGGGCAGTCCGACCCAAGTCGCCACCCAGTACAAAACCAACCGGTCCACCTAAACCTTTTTCTACCAATCATATTCTACCCACTCTGCCTCCACCTCACCCCACCCAATAGCCTGCTGCCACCTCATCCTCTCCCTTCCCCCTATCCTATCCCAGCC
The DNA here is from genome assembly GCA_030063025.1 of Avena longiglumis. Classification (NCBI taxonomy): domain Eukaryota; kingdom Viridiplantae; phylum Streptophyta; class Magnoliopsida; order Poales; family Poaceae; genus Avena; species Avena longiglumis. Next base: position 186,166,098 of record CP125978.1, read on the forward strand.
TGCCACCTCACCTACCCCATCTCCCTCACCCAAACCACCCCACCCACACACAGCACACACGCCTACACGACACACGCTGCAGCCACACACCACGCACACACTCACCCGCTACCGACAACTCCCGTAGGCCCCACCCCGACCCGACCGCGTCCGCGTGATCCCCACGCGAGCAGCCCCGGCCCTGCACCCACCTTCCCCCGATGCCTCTCTCCCCCAACTTCCGCCGCCGCCTGCAAGGTTCCGATCGAGCCAAGCCGCTCGCGCGCGTCCCTCGTCGCCCTCCCCGATCGCCTCCACCTCCCGCTCCTCTCTCCCTCCCTCTTCTTCCCGAAGCCCGCCTCCCGCTCGCCTCGCGACCTCCAGACCCGCTGCGCCGTCTCCTCTTCCTCTGCTCGCCCCGGTGGCCGTCCCACCGTCTGCGGCCTTGAGCTCTGCCTCAATACCCTCCCTGCCTTGCCCGTCGCCCGGCCGCCTCTGCACGTCTCCCCTGCCGCCAAGCCCGGCCGCGGCCTTCCTCCACCTCGGGTTCCACCTCTCCCTTGCGCCGCCGTCGCCGCCGCTAGCCTCGGCGCCTCCTGCCGCTCTCTCCTCTCCGGTATATCCTCTCTGCTCTTCCGCCACCGACGACCCGGACTCGCCGCGGGAGCCCTCCGTCCTGCCGCGTCGCCCTCTTCCCTGGAGCTCGTTTCCTCCCTCTGCCTCGCCATCGCCCGTCCCAACACGAGCTCCGGCCTCCGCCGCCCGGAGCCGGCCCGTCGTCCACGCCACCGTGGCCGTTCCCGGCGCCCTTCTCCGCGGCCATGACCTCCTCCCGAGCCGACCCAGCTCGACCTCTGCGCGGGTTTTCCCCAATTTCGGCCAGACGTGGAGTCTCCCTGTAGCTCCTTGTGTCTTTCTTGTCCTGAAAATGAACGTCTTGGTTTCTCCCCTTTTTCGCCTGGTTGCAGTACACTGATGTTCTAGTTCTCCTCGGTTGACAGTGCCTCTACCGTCGGGTGTAACTGCGTTTTGTTGTTCCTATGCAAGACCGCCGACCATCCGAGCTCCCCGCGGTGGGACTGTTTTGTAGCCAAGATCTCCCTCTCCGAACCCGGTGCCACTCGAAGACCACCGGCAAGAACTCCTGCACGGAACTCCAAGCCCTCCATCGCGTATTCGAGAACCCTAGATCTGAAGGTTCGAATACCAAGCCTCGATACCCCGAACCCGGTGCCGCGCCAAGACCTCCTATCCGGATCCGAAGACCGAACCCGGGCATGCCAAATTCTTCGGCTCGAAGGACACAGAGGTGACAAGTATGTCTTCCCAGATCTGATGCCCGAGAACCCGGACGCCAAGTTCGTCGACACGGATTCGCCAAGTATTTTCCTCGAGGACACCAAGTTCTTCACCCCGAACGCCAAGACCGACCCGATACGGGGACACGACAAGATCTTCGCGACGACAAGATCGGCACCGACCAGGACGATTCCGATGCGCCCCGACACCGAACCAAGTCCTTCTTCGCAGAACGCCAAGATCTACTCTGTTATCCGAGAACGATCCCGCCGATACCGAACCCCAGATCCGGACCCTGAGACCTACCCTGAACCCCTCGGAGCCCAAGTTCGCCGAACCCTAATGTGTGACCCATTTCCCCGAGACCCTATTTTTATAAATGATATAAACTTGTTGCATTAAATCATTCATGTCGCATACATATTCATGTGGTTGGGGGCCTTTTGCCGATTCATCTCATAATTAAATATGGGGTCCATATGCGGGCAAATCTAGTCTCATATTGGCCTCATTTAAATTTGTGTAGCGAACCGGTAACTTATTTTGCCATGTTAAGACAACATTTAAATTGCAGGGTACCTAAACAACTTGAACCGTTTAATTAATTGTAGGGACCCTGGTTCCACTTAATATTGCCCCATTGCATCGCACCTTGCCATGTCATACATCATACATGCATCATGCCCGATTTTCTACCGTGGTATTAAATAGTGCATCCGGTGTTTCTTCTAGTGCTTTGCTTCTTCACGGATTAGGCCGATGAGTTGATGCGAGTTTCGACCCGATCTTCGGTTGAACCTTCGGCAATGTTTTTCAGGCGAGCATCTTCCCCTTTCTACCTGTCTTACTTTTATAGTATTTATTCCCTCCTGTTGATCTATTGCTATCTGTGTCGCGATGCTCTAGTTTTCGTACCGTGATATCCCGTGCAGCCTTATATTGCCTTGGACACAACCTATTACCTGTTGTTTGGTAGATAGTTGGACTTGCGCGTCGTAGTCGCTCGCTCAAGTGCTGTTGCGTGTCGTCAAGTACCACAGTTGTTGGAGTATTGCCGTGTGTTTATTGTTGGAGATGATCAAGACTTTAATTACTGTTTAAACAACTAAAATTGAAGTAGGTAAATGCAGAGGCACAGGTGGGAAATAGATGTTATTTGGTTGTTAACCATCCACTTGTGTCCCGTAGGACCCCGAGTACTTGATACCTGTTCCTTGAATATTCGCGCTATCCACATCCGGGAGGATTATGGGACCCCCCTGAGCCAGAGCTTGATTCATTCTTATTTCTTGGGGCCACAAACTAGTTTGAGGTTTTATTTACTATCCTGTACTAATGCCATGCCTTACTGCTTTATTTACGATTATGCGAGGAGCACCTGTACTATTTAGGATCGGGACACGTTTTCGTGGTATCGACAAGCCCAGTCACACTTTCGGGTTCCCAGTCGTTTACAGCCGTCCACCCAAACCTTGGGTCCGTCTGAGTCATAACCCGTTGGTGTACTCAATGGGGTGGCCCCCTGAAATATTTCTGAATCTTGTGATTGCTTTGTCGTGAAAGCCTCGTTGGGTTTTGATTTGGTTTTTCCGAGGTTGATTGAGTGTGTGTTGCTATTTGTGCACCCCTGCAGGGTAAAACTTTCTGAAAGCCGTGTTCGCGGTTATGGACGACTTGGAGCACAGTATCTCGATCATAGACAACTATAACTAAAGTAGTGCTATAAATTTGACTTTATAATGACTAGTAATCAGCTTCACTATAATGGAATGGCTAATAAAACTGCCAACAATTGCTTGTTTGGGTTGTCGCTTGCGACCATTGCATCTGACTAGTAAGTATTGCAACTACAATGGAATGGCTAAATAAAAGTACCAACAACTGCTGGGTTTTGGGATATCTCATGCTAATGGAATTTGACTAGTAAGTGTCGCAACTACAATGGAATGGTTAACTAAAATTGCCCACTGCTTATTATATTAGGATGATTATCTATACTTGACTAGTAATTGCTGCAACGATAACTGAATAAGTAAAACTGCCAACTGTGTGAGTTCCTAGGTGGACTTCCTCATTTGGTCTCGAGGGGGAAATACCAGGATGGGATTGTTTGGTGTTAGATTCAGGTTGGATCCGAATAGCTCTTTCTTATCCCTCTCTGATAGCCGTCAGTTGTATCGAGTCTCTATAGGTTGTTTAGTGCATGCTTCTGCACTGCGATCCACCATACCTATGTAGGCGAGGACCGCCAATTCTAGTCTCGCCGTGTCTTGGCCTCAAGATCTTGACCGCTCTCTTTTTCCTTTGCCTTTGCCGCACCTTTGTTTAAGCAGGTTTTGAGATCGGCGTTGTTAGCGGGGTTACCCTTAAACCTTTGGCAGGGTTATGGACGCCATTGGTTATTCTTCAGGGCTCTTAGCTCAATTTGCATCTTGTCCGTAGTCGGACGCTCCATCGTTTTCAAGGTGATTTGGATCTTTGTACCGTATATCTGTATTCTTGACTCATGGAGTCGTGTTGTATATATTTCTGTTCTGTGGGTCCCATCGAGGACTGTTGTGTAATGTTATTACTTCGTTTTCCACCCGCACGAAAGTGCCTGGTGGGCACCTTTGAATCGTTTCTATGCGGGTTTGGTGGGAAGCGCTAAAACTTGCATAGGGTCGATTCTGAGGGTGTTACACTTCTCTTTAAGACATTTCTTAGCTTCCTTCGTCACTTCATCATTTAGTTCAATAACTCCCCTCTTCTTTGGTGTTGGTGTTGGGGTTGGCTCAAGCACAGTTGGTTTAGGTGTAGTTGGCTTAGGTGTAGTTGACTCAGATGTATTCCAATCATCATAATTCTTGCTTATTCTAGCCATTAATTCCTCAGCTTCTTCGGGAGTTCTTTTCCTGAAAACACAATCAGCACAACTATCTAGGTATGTCCTAGATTCATCAGTTAGTCCATTATAGTATATATCAAGAAGCTCATTTTTAGGTATTCGACATACAGGCCGTGCATGAATTAAAGCACAAAACCTTTCCCATGATTCAGGCAATTTCTCCTCTTCTCCCTGTTTAAAATCAAAAAAGTTCCTGCAAAATGGCATGTCGAGCACTAGGAGGGAAATATTTCTGAAAGAAAGTATCAATCAAGCAATCAGGGCTATCAATAGATCCAGGAGGTAAATTATTAAACCAAGCTTTAGCTTCTCCTTTCAATGAAAAGGGAAAATTTTAGCAACAAAGTAGGTGCACATCTTAATATCATCAGAAAATAAGCCATTCATAGTAGAAAGCTCAGTCATATGTGCTACAGCACTTTCATTTTCAGTCCCACAAAAAGGTTATTTCTAAACAATGGTTATGTAAGATAGATCAAGAGAGAAATCATAATCCTTATCTTTAATGTTTATGGGAGATGTGGCAAACTTAGCATCAAGAAATAGTTTAGGTCTAATAGTATGCCTCTCAAGAAGACTTTTAATAGCACTTGCACCATGATTGTTTCGACATTCTTCAATAAATTCATCAGTCAATTCAATATAACCATCATTAATATCATAGCTAGGTCTCTCTCTAGACTCAGGTGAGCTAACAGGTGTAGTAGTATCTTCATTAGGAGTTTTAGTGTTTCCAATTATAGTTCTAGCAATTGTAGCATCTAGGGAAGGACCTAATGAACCACTCTGATCAAGCATAGTAGAAGTAACATCATGAGTATCAGAAGCAATGTTAGATTCAGTAGAAGTAGAAGTATGTGTAACATGTGTATATGGTGGTGGTGTAAGGAGCTTACTCATAACAGATGGTGAATCAAGAGCAGCAGAGGTGTTCAGAATTGTACCTCTTGTTATAGTGAATGGTAATATAGGAACTTTTCCATCACGAGTTTTACCCATGATGAATGGATAGTAGCAAACAATAATAATTTCAAGTGAACTTTATAAATAAAGCTATGCTCCCTGACAACGGCGCCAGAAAATAGTCTTGATAACCCACAAATATAGGGGATCGCAACAGTCTTCGAGGGAAGTAAAGCCCAATTTATTGATTCGACACAAGGGGATCCAAAGAGAATTTATAAGTCTTAACAACTGATTTGTCAATTCAGCTGCACCTGAAAACTGTCTTGCTCGCAATAGTTTATCAGTAGCAACAATTTTGTAGTAGCAATAGCAAAGTAACAGCAGTAGTAGAATAAATACAGTAGTAATAATTGTAGTAAACAACAGGATTAAAGTGCGGTAGGCATAGGGATGGATGGACGGGCGTTGCATGGACAAGGCCATTCATGTAATATCAAGATCAAGGGAATTTGTAGATAAGTAAGGTAAACCATCCAAGTACTAAATAATCATACGCATGTGTTCCATATATAGTCATACATGCTCGCAATGAGAACTTGCACAACATTTTTTGTCCTGCCAGCCCGTTGTAGCGGGGCCTCAAGGGAATCTACTGGAAATTAAGGTACTCCTTTTAATAGAGTACCGGAGCAAAGCATTAACACTCCGTGAACACACGTGATCCTCATATCATAGCCATTCCCTCCAGTTATCCCAATTTCTATCACTTCGGGGCCTCAGGTTCCGGACAATAATATGTGTAAACAACTTGCAGGTAAGATCACAAACAATAATATCATGATGAATCAATAACATTTTCAGATCTGAGATCATGGCACTCAGGCCCTAGTGACAAGCATTAAGCATAACAGGTTGCAACAATGTCAAAAAGCAATAACAATAGATACTAGGAACCATGCCCTAACAATCTTATGCAATTACATGAGAGATCTCATCCAATCCCTACCATCCCCATAGCCTACTGCGGGGGATTACTCACTCATGGATTCTCCAATTCCTCGTCCTTGCAGGTGCGAGCGGGAGTTTCTAGTTTCGTCGCGGTTGGTTGGTGGTGGTGGTTGGGGGGACTCTGACTGAAAAGGTCGATGGCTATTTGTAGGCGGAGGAGAGAGAGAGAGGGGAGACACCGCGGCCACACCACCACAGCCTGGCATGGTGGGCAGCCCCCGTGGGTGGGTGGGGTGGGCCCCACCACTCGGCATGAGTCTTCTGGTAAAATAGGAGTTTTGCGATATTTTCCGATATTTTTCCTGAAAGTTGATTTCCTACACAAAAACAAGACATCAAAGCAATTCTGCTGAAAACAGCGTCAGTCCGTGTTAGTTGTATCTAAATCACACAAATTAGAGGAGAAACAGTAGCAAAAGTATTCGGAAAAGTAGATACGTTTTGACGTATCACCAGACCCAAAAGCCTAGCTGGCCACCTACTACCGGACAAACCCTAACCCTAAAAATCTGCCCTACCCTAATCCCTCCACCCCGCCGCTGCTATGCACCCCACACACCACCCTTCCTCTGGCCGCACTCCCCGTGGTCGACCACCCACCCTCGAGCATGGCCCCACCTCGCATACACGTCTGAGCACCCGTTCCCGCACCTTCCGTCTTCAATCCCAGCTCTCCATCGCTTCATCCTTCCTCTCCCGGGCGCATCTCCCTTCCACCCCTGCAACGATCCCCGCTGAGCTCCCCGCCTTGCCTCCACTAGCAGCAGCGACCGCCGTGGGACCCATCACCTCCCTAAATCGTCACCTTCCCATCGCCCGGCCGCAGCCTCACCGCCGCCACCCGCTGTCGAGCTCGGCTGGCGAGCCCTCCTTCCTCCACGCACGGCCGCGTCGTCGACCCTCCCTATCCTCTTGCATGGCGTCGTCCCTCGTAGCGAGTTCCTCCACGCGCAGGCCCGCCTCCCCAAGATCCTCATCACCCCGCCATCAGACCCCTACCGCTGTTCCCATGTGTCACCCTTCCTGGTCGCGTCGGCACCATCCGCAGTCGCCCCTCTCTACGAGTACCGTAGGAGCTCGGATTGCGCGCCACCGGTCGCTTGTGCCGCCGCTCGGGGCCCTAATCTTATTTGGCCACCGCCATATAGCGTCGCCAGCCTGTTTGTTGAGCGTCCTCAACCCGGAGATCGTCACCGTGCTGTTGACCTCTGGTGAGGCCACACCCCTGAGCACGACCCTGACCCCCTCTCTTCGGTGATCTCCGTTGGTTGCCGCTGTATCGGGTTCCTCCCCAGCGCCGCTTCCTCGTCGTCTCCCTGTTGGCGCCTGACAGCGTCCCGAGGCCTCGCTTTGATCCTCGTTGTTGTGCTGGTTGCTCAAGTCCTTCACGGCAGGCTCTGTTCGACTTCTAGCTAAGTCAAGACCAACCTGAGGCTAACACGAGATGATACCGAAGACCCATTGCGAGGCTCTAGCACCACATCGACAAGTTCTTCTTCTAACCCGATCGTGTACGTTGGCAAGATCTCCCAAAGAAGGAACATGGTGCCGCCCAAGGGACCGTACCGAACCCGAACCCCCTCGAAATGCCGAGCTCTTCCTCCCAAAAACCAAAGACCGAACCTTGGCGCTTCTCTTCCTCCTTGACATATTTTGCCCTGTTAATACAACATTTAAATTGCGGGTATCTAAACAACTAGAACTATATATTTAATTGTCGGCACCCCGGTTTTGCTTAATATTGCATAATTGCATCGCATCTTTGCCATGTCATGCATCATACATGCATCATGCCTGATCTTCTGCCGTAGTATTAAATAGTGCATCTGATGTTTCTTCTAATGCTTTGCTTCTTCACGGATTAGGCCGATGAGTTGATGCGAGTGTCGACCAGATCTTCAGATGTATCTTCGACAATGTTTTCCATGCGAGCATTCTCCCTCTTTCTACCTATTTTACATTTGTAGTCTTTACTTCCTCCTATTGATCTATTGCTATCTGTGTTGCGATACTTTAGATTCCGTACCCGTTACATTCCTTGCAGCCTTATATTGCCATGGACACCTCCTATTACCTGTTGTTTGGTAGATAGTCGGCCTTGCGAGTCATAGTTGCTTGCGCAGGTGTTGCTTCGCGCAGTCAAAGTACCATAGTTATTGGAAGGTTGCCATATGCTTTATGTTGGAGATGATCATGACCTAAATTACAACTTGATATTAAAATGATGGGACTAGATATAACTAATGAAGAGGCACTAGTGGGCAATAGATGTTATTTGGTTTTTAACTGCTCATTGGTGTCCCATAGGACCCGAGTACTTGATACATGTTCCTTGACTATTCGTACTATCCGCTTGTGGAACCATGAATCCCCTTAGCTAGAGCTTGAATCATATATTATTTCTTAGGGCAACAAAGTAGTTTGGGGCTTTATTACTCTCCTGTACTTATGACATGCTACTGCTTTATTTACTAGTGTTGCTCGTGGAGAGCGTTTACTACTGTACTGTTTTGGAATCCCATGCCAAGTTTTTGTGGTATCGATAAGCCCAGTCACACTTTTGGGTTCCCAGTCATTTACAGCCGTCGTCACAAATCTCTGGGTCCGTCTCAGAGCCGGTCGACTTCATAGCGGGTAGCTTAGTGGGGTGGTCCCCTGAAATATTATATGAATCTTGTGATTGCTTTGTCATGATGCCTCGTTGGGTTTTCATTTGGTTTTTTCGAGGTTGATCGTGTGTGTGTTGCTATTTGTGCCCCCCTGCAGGTTAAATCTTTCTGAAAGTCGTGTCTGTGGTTATGGATAACTTGGAGCACAGTATCTCGATCATAGACAACTATAACTAAAGTAGTGCTATAAATTTGACTTTAAAATGACTAGTAATCAGCTTCACTACAATGTAATGGCTAAAAAAAAGTACCAACAACTGCTGTTTTTGAGATGCCCCTCATGCTATATGTATCTGACTAGTAAGTATTGTAACTATAATGAAATGGTTAACTAAATCTGCCCACTGCTTATTATATCAGGATGACTCGTGCTATCTATATCTGACTAGTAATTGCTGCAACTATAACAAAATGAATAAAATTGCCAACGGTGTGAGTTTCCTCGGTACGACTTCCTCGTTTGGTCTTGAGGGGGAAATACCAGAATGGGTATGTTTGGTGTTAGTATCGGGTTGGTTCCGAATAGGTCTTTCTTATCCCCCTCTGATAGTCGCTAGTTGTATCGAGTCTCTATAGGATGTTTAGTGCATGCTGCGCTACCGCTTCAGTCCACCATACCTATGTAGGCGAGAGCCGCTGAATTCTAAGTCTCGTCTTGTACTGGCCTCAGTATTGACCGCTCCCTTTTTCCTTTGCCCTTTGACGACGCCCTTTTTTGTTGAGCAGGTTTGAGACCTGCAGCCACAAAATACCACACCAACAAGGTATCTAGAGGAGGAACTTGGAGAAGGGAAAATCCTTGCTGCTACACGAATCATCGGAGGACATCACATCATCCCCTTCATCATCAACCACTACATCTCCATCAACACCATCATTCCCCTCTCTCATTTATTAGATCTTATTGTAATTCCAATACAATTGTGGGTTTGCACTTGATTTTATCTTTGCACTTTCAATCCATCCATATGAATATGATAATGTTGTTGATTGCCACCATGCATGAGTAGTTTCCTTTGTTCTTGGAAAGATGGAGAAACCCTAGCATTATTATGAAATGAAATAAAGATGATTTATAACTTTGGTCTTTGATCTATTGATTTATGATATTGTGTTAGTTCTCTCTCTCTAGATGGTATGTGAAGTCGACCACATAGCATCTGCCTTCAGGACTAGAGTGAGGTAACTACTCGTTGAACGTGCATGGGAGTATTGCCGGTGCTACTTTGTGACTACAAGCATTGACTTATAACCTACACGGTCAAAGGGGCATTAAGGGAAATTTACTAAGCTCATAACAATATCCATGGGGAAACACTTAATTATGGTGGTTGAAAGAACATGTGGGCCCCATGTGTGGTTTTGGTAATTAATGACAATCTTTATGGACTAATGTGTGTATTAAGTTATACTTGTAGGAATTGTCCATTGTCATCGCTTGGAGCATGTGCTGGCTTCAAGGTCGATGAAATGAGAAGAAGATGTGATGTGCAAGCTCAAAATGCGCCATCTATAGAAGATCTCATGGTTTATGCTTGCCATCCTCGGTGATCATGGATCGGTGATGAGGAATCAAGAAAGGCGTTCCATCTTGAGAAGGGAAAGATCGTCTACATCAATCTCAAGTGGAATGCTCAAGGCAAAGGTATAATCTTGATAGGTTTTCCCTTTTGCCGGTCTCATATTGTTAGTGGAAGACCGGGTTTAGGATAGATAACCGTACTATCAAGAGGGGCTCTCGAATGAGTAACTCGATCACATCATTCGGAGAGAGCTCAAACCTTTGCATATTTGCATGATCATATTTGGTTGTTATTTGGTCTTATCCATGTGAGGATATAGATCTTGTGGTAATCTCCATAACAAGCTCTTGTTCATCAAAATCGGATCTTCCGTTTGTATCTTGTTGCGATTTTGATCTTGGCGGCTTTTCGGTTTCTCACCAAGTGAGGTATCTCACATTATTATACATGATACATTCTCACTTGGTTATAACCAATATTTTCACCTTTCATAGGGTGGCCCATGTCGTCCTTTTTCCAACGCAATTGGAATCGGGTCGATCGGAGTTACCAATCAAAAGTTATAGAGGTTTGAATTTTCCTAGGTACCAAAATGCGGTAGTACCGCATTTTAGTACCTAGCGCGGCAGTAGGTTTTGGCAAGTTGCCAAATGTCACTGCCCTCTTAGGTACCAAAATGCGGTAGTACCGCATTTTAGTACCTAGCACGGTAGAAGGTTTTTGACAAGTTTCCAAAAGCCACTGCCGGGCTAGGTACCAAAAAGCGGTAGTACCGCATTTTAGTACCTAGCGCGGCAGAAGGTTTTTGACTTCAAAATTTGGATCTATCCTCCCTTGTTGTACTATGATGTTTCTTTGCATGATCTTGTAGAGGTTATTGTCCTCTTAGAAACGAGCCCAATGTCATCGAAATCAGAGTCCGGATGCAAAAGTTATGGCTGTTTTCGTTCTGTGATGACCGGTAGTACCGGACCAGGATCCGGTAGTACCGCATTTTGGTACCGGGGAGCACAGAGAAAAATGCGTTTGGAGCCCCAGGAACCCCAGGAAATGTCCGGTAGTGCCGGGAAAGTCCGGTAGTACCGGGAAAAAGTCCGGTAGTACCGGGAATCGCGTTTTTGGGCTGCAACGGTTGGATTTTGGAGGGACCTATATAAGGGGACTTCTTCCCCAATGGTTTCTCAACCATTATTGCAATTTTTTCCCTCCATTATTGACCTTCTTGAGCTTGCTTTCTCTCAATCCCTTCGATGATTCTTGCATATTCTTGAGGGATTTGAAAGACGAGATCTAGATCTACAATCCCACCAATCAATCTCTCCTCTAAGTGAGGGGAACATATTGGGATCTAGATCTTGGAGTCTTTTGTGGATTTCCTCCATTGTTCTTTCTCTCTTATTCTCCCATAAGCTTTTGTAGCTTTGGTGGAATTTGGGAGAGAAGGATTTGAACACCTTTGTGGTGTTCTTGCCATTTGCATTTGGTGCATCGGTTTGTGTTCTCCTCGGAGGATTTGGTTTGAGTTACTCATTAGAGCTTGTCCCTCTTGGGTTCTTGGAACCCTAGACGGTTTTGTGGCCTTGGTGGCATTGTGGCCTTGGTGGCGTTTGTTGGGAGCCTCCAATTAAGTTGTGGAGAAGTGCGCCAACCTTGTGAGAGGTTCCGGTTGCCACCGACAAGTGCACCGATAGTGGAAGTGTGGATCGATCCCGTTGGGGTGAGATTCACTGGAAAATAAGGGAGGCCTTTTGTGGCGTTGGTGGTTTGATACCACCCCCTCTCCAAACGAGACGTACTCCATGTTGGGAGGAACTCGGTAAAATATCGTTGTCCCCGTGTGCCTCGGTTATCTCTATACCCGAGCTCTTTACTTATGCACTTTACATTGTGATAGCCTTCGTACTTGAAGTAATATATATCTTGCTATCACTTTGCTGCTTTTATTGCTTAGCCTAAGTTGTTGGTGCACATAGGTGAACCTTAGTTGTTTTAGGTTGTGCTTAACAAAGTAAACACTAGTTTTATTCCGCCTTTGTTGAGCCATTCTAGGAAAAGTTTTAATCGCCTATTCACCTCCCTCTAGGCGACATCTGTTTCCTTTCAGTGGTCTATAGAAGTGATTTGCTCGCAGACATCACAGTGATTATTTAGAGATGACCTCATCACATGATTCGCAGAAGTGGCTTACTCACGAGACTTGTTGGTGAACATATTATTATGGAACTCTCTCCACACATATCACGACGAAAGACATAGATTATCCTAATCATAAATAATTCTTATATGCTAGTGATGTATCCTACATCCCCGAGAACATTTAACCCTTATTGAGTTCCAACACCAATCTCAACGCACATGTTACTTGTTTACTCTACTTGCTTTCATTACTTTCTTGCACACAAACACAAAACCTTTTAAACACCCTTTACTCGAGATCAAAGGCAACTTACAAGTATCCTTTGATAGATAGTGACGAGGGGCATAAATACCTTAACCAAAATAGCTTGTTTTGGGTTAGATACTCTTATTTCGAAACTAGCTACAATTGATATGTGCACTTGCATTCATCGGTCACACGGCACGATCTCGTCACGATAACCCGCGTCGTCTACAGTCCACGTTCACAAATGCCCCGAGCTTACGTCGCCACGTCGGTTCTGGACGGCCCCATGTCCGTGACAAACCGCGACCGACATGGTTTTACTATGCCACTTCATCTCTGGTCGGCCCCATGTCTGCGAGGAACCGCAGTCGGCATGGGATTATGGTGCCATGTCATCTCCGGTTGGACCCAATTGCCGCGATATCTCGCATCTGTCCATATCGTACGTCTCCATGTCTTAATTTAGAGCTCTAGCCTTATGCTTTGTCATGGCGATCGGTGCTGTAGTTGGTAGAAAAATGATATATTAATGCTAAAAAGTTAGCTTTTAATGCAACTAAGAGAGTCATAGTGACTCCTGTGTGTACATATTTTTATTTTTTTCACTGTGGACACTTATTAGAAAACGACTATGTTATGGTAGGTTTTAGTTTTGTTAATGGGCAGTATATTGTTTTGCTTATGTTATGGGTGTACTACTTCTTGCTTTTTATCATTAACCATGTCCACTTTTTATTGTGGCACACAATCTGTGTCATATCAAGTCAATGAATGTACCATGCCATCTTTTTCAGGTTTCTGGGCAATTAAAAATCATCAAGTGAACATGTAGTAGTATTAGTAGAAATAATGTAGGCATTACCAGTAAGTTTTCTTGTACGGTCGTTAGCCTTCCATGTGTACATGTAAGTTATTCATCTAGATAGTGACCCCTTTGGCCAGCGGTTCATGCAATCATTTGATTCACATGCTAATATGGATTTTATCAACTTTAGTCTCGGATGGCGGTTTAACTTATGTTCATTCTCGAGGAAAATAATGAGTTTATACTTGAGTTGCATGTAGAGATGTACATCATCATACGTAGTTCATATGTGTCATTTTATGTTACGTATTGTATTTGAGACAAATAGATTAAGAAGTGTTATGTTTGAATCTGGTATGACATTATGAGCCCCCTTTGAGATTTGGCTTGATCGTTCTTTACAATAACTTTGGGTTATTTGACACAACATTGTGGCCATAGTTCACTTCACTGTACCAATCGATCCTTGAAGATAGAAGAACAACACGGTATGTGTTCAACGGGTTTTAGGGACGGGCTTAAAACAACGCGATGGCTAGTTGGAAAAAAAGATATTGGAAAGGTTCGGCTTCACGATGACTGTCACTCCACCAATAGTACCTACACTCACTAAGCCCAAAAAATTGGACAAGAATTTCAGATGGCGAAAAGATTGGAGTGTTTGATGTTCTTACTTTTTTCTTATAGCCATTGCACGGATCATATTATTGAAAGTTGTTTATGACTATGCAATATAGGTCGCCTATTTTTAGGATGGATCCTTCGGTGCCTGATACCGTTGGTGGCTCAAGCTTGCGTCCTCCTTAGGCTGGATGGACAAAAACAAATGTTAATGGTGGCTGGGACTGGGCAAGTAAGGAGGCAGGTTGGGGTCTTATTATGCGGAATTCGGCGGGTGCTATAATTCTCTCGGCTTGGCAACATATCGGAAGCACGTGCATGTCTGGAAGGCCTCAAACACATCATTGATCTGCGGTGTTGGCCGACAACTATAGAAACTGATGTTTCCGAGTAGTTAAAGCTGTGGCAGCAAATGCGATGGATAGGTTGGCACTTTGGTGTATTTATATAAGAAGATACAGGAGGTGCTTAGAGTTTATCCAGATATCTCAATTCAGAAAGTAAACTGTGAGCGTAATAGGATTGCGCATACACTAGCGCAAGCGGACAAGAGTAAGCAGTGCGGGGTCTTACATGTGTTAGCTCCGACCTGTGTGTCGGCGATGATCATGGATGATTGTAAAAAATCTATTGCCTAATAAATAAAACTCAAAACTCACGGTCACCCTCAAAAAAAAATTGTTTAGATGACCTGTGGTTTTGTTCGTACCAATCTATTATAAGTAGTCGGGAAGTGCCAATAATAGATGTTGAGAGTTTGTCTAAATTTAAATTTATATATACGATTTATTATAAAATAAAGCTTCTAATTTTATTGCCCTTTCACTATGGAAAATGATTCCCGTCACCCGGGGGACGCGATCCTCCGCTTCCCTGACGCGACGCGTGTCCCGCATGTGGAAACGGCCGAATAAGGGGTGGCCCACCACGAGCGCTAGTACACCCGTTTCTTCTCTTCCACTTCTTTTTCGGTTCCTTATCTTCTCCTCTTCTCTTCATCCGGTATGGCTGGTGAATTACTCAGCCACCGACGCCGCCCCTTGTGTCGGCCCGCTCCATCCCATTGCTACTCTACCGTCCGGTGCTGCCCCCGCTGCTCCCCTTCCGCAAAGAGCACGAAAATTTTGCTGCCTCCCGCAGCAAGGAGCTCACCACGTAGTGCAAGCGCTCACCACCGCCGCTGATGTCGCCTCTGCTACAAACACTTTCTTTTTTTTTCGCTACAAAGGCCGGCCTACGCTGCTACAGGAGATGGCAAAATCTACTACAAGCCATCCGCCATGGACGCCCCACTGCTGCCGGTGGTTCCGGGGCGTCGGCCACCTGCTGTCGGCGGTTCTGGGCGTTGCTACCTTGGGCGTCAGAGTTTGCTACCTTGGGCGGCGGGTTTTGCTACCCTGGGCGTGGCCAGAATTGCTACCTTGTGCAGCGGAGCGGTTCTAGGCGTTGGTACCTTGCAACCTTGGGCGTCGGAGTTTGCTACCTTGGGCGCCGGGTTTTGCTACTCTAGGTGGCCAGAAGTGCTACCTTGGGCGGCGGAGCGATTCTGGGCGTTGCTACCTTGGGCGTCGGAGTTTGCTACCTTGGGCGCTGGAGTTTGCTACCCTGGGCGGCCAGAATTGCTACCTTGGGCAGCCGAGTGGTTATGGACGTTGCTACCTGGGCGTCAGAGTTTGCTACCTTGGGCACTGGGTTTTGCTACCTGGGCGTCAGAGTTTGCTACCTTGGGCATTGGGTTTTGCTACCTTGGGCGGCGAGACAGCTGATTCGATGATGCTGCGAAGGTTGGGTGTGTGCTATGAATCTCCCTTCAAAGTTGTATCCCAAAGGCAGATCGTTCTCGCCGACGGTGATCATACCGTGTAGCACTCTTTTTTGCCCCAGAGCTGTGAGGGGAGAAGCCTTATCGTAGACGAAGGGGATTTGCGAGACTGGTCAAAGCGAGGCTCCTGTGCGTAAGTTCGGGAGACATCGTGTTGTTCCCTCCATCCGGAGGATCGGAAGCCCGGATCCCGGGGGACGCCTAGCACGACCCTTTCACTATGGCCAATTCAAAAATCATTGGCGGAGACGTGAAAAAAGGCGGAAGGGGCAAAAACTTGAACAAGGGCCGTCCCATGTTGGCCGCACAGCGAACACTGGGCACACATTCCGCTCTTTCTTCCTTTTCCGGCCTGCCCTTTCCACCTCCCCACACCGCAAAACTCTCCCACCTATTCTCTCTCTCTCTCTCTCTCTCTCTCTCTCTCTCTCCGGCCACCTGCTAGAGTGCTAGTGGCATGGGCTAGGGAGCCCTATGCCTCGCGTGCATGTCCGCGCGGGCGCCGACATAGGCATGGAACCGGCCGCCTCGGCTGTGCCAGAGTGGGGGGTAGAAGGAGCCCCACAGGGCGAGCGCGCGGAGGTTGCGGGTCCAGTCCTCGGCGAAGACGCCGCACAGGGTCCGGGCTGTCCTCGTAGAGGAGACGGCCGTAGGGAGGGGAAGGAGGAGGAGGTACCACTGCGGCTGCTGCTCCGGAGGGCGAGGCGGCGGGCGGGGCCGGGCACGCCTGCGCCGTCGTGGAAGCTGGATGCGTCACCGGGTTCGCCGGACCGGGAAGGAGAGGTCGCAATGGCTGATGCTGTTCCAGCCCCGAGGAGGAGCTCCGCGTCCGCTTCGGCTTCGGCGCGGCAGCTGGGCGCCAGCCTGTGGGAGATCCACGACGTGACGCGGGAGGGCCGGCGCAGCGGGGGGCGGAGGCGCCGGAGCGGGAACGGACCTTCCGGTGTCGGCGTCGATGTGGATAAGGTGAGCATTTCCATTTTGGTTGTTAGTTCTATTACAGTGTCAGTTTGTCATATAAAGATGCCACAAACTGCGATTAGTTGGTTAGTACCATATGTATTCCTCGATTTCTTCACAAAAAACATGCGGATGGATCAGCTCTCAGAAATTAAACATGTATGTTGACCTTGTTTGGAATTCAGCTTAAACTTTGTGTGCTACCCGGTATTGTTCAGCTTTAACACACAGAAATTACATCCATTCCAAGCATGCCCATAGTGTAATCCAAACCAAACCGTCGCAACCGTTAATTTTCTTTGATCTTCTTATTCGATTCAGTTTACTTGTTGTTCTGCACATTGTTCGTCATTAATCGGAAACAGATAATAAATTTATGTCGGTAAAGTTTCGTGCTATTCCTTGAGTTGATTTTCTTTGGTACCACTGTCTTTGACCACCCACCAATTCAGCATTCGCTAGGTGGCTAGCGCGGACCTTTCTAGTCTGTTGAGGACCTTGAGGTGTTAGTACAACTTTGCCCTACCATTGCTTATGAACTGTGAAAATTAATTGCTGGTAGGAACTTAAATCGAGCAAACTGGGCCAGAGTAGTGCAAATAAAAGATAGGTGGACCTTTCTAGTCTGTTGAGGACCTTAAGGTGCTACTAGAGAGTACAATTTTGCCCTACCATTGCTTCAGAATAGAGAAAATTAATTGGTTCTCAGAACTTAAAATTGAGCAACTATGCAGGAGTATATGCTTGTGCAGATAAAAGATAGTGTATTTTGCGCTTGTGTTGCTTGACACATGAGCTATGAAAGTTTTTCTCGAGAATGATGCCACATCAGCTTGTCATCAGTCTGGGAGATTGGAGATGTGATGCGGGAGGGCCAGCACACAGTGTGGCGAGGTGCCACATGGTAGGGGACTCACTGGCCACAACCATGCTGTGGGTCATGTGAGGGTTTATGGTTTAGTTGTACTTTGATGTGCCACAGAAATTGGATGAAAATCCCTTAGGTGGCAGCAATAAAAGCAGCCTTGTTTCAACATGATTGGGCTTGTTTTTGCATCAAGCAGAGCAAATAGATAAAATGCTGAAATGTAGTCTCTCCAAAGGTTCTGAACCATTTTGTTCATGTGTTGTTCTGCACCTCCTTTTTGACTAAAGGTACTGATTTTGTGGCGATATGTTTGTTATTCATCTTTCAATTAATTTCGTTGATGTACAACTATGTTTGACATACCAATCTAGGATTATCTAGGTGGCTAGTGTGGACCTATCTGGTCTGTTGAGGTATCAATACAGTTTTTCCCTACCATTCGCTGAGAGTTGAGAAAATTAATTGCTTATGCGAACATAAAGTTGAACAGATTTGGCAAGAGTCAAACTTTTGTCATACAATGCAGTGATGTGTAAGTAACGTAACTGCATTCTAAAGTTTCAACCAAAAGTCTAGAATGTTACGTTCTATAATTTTCCTTGCTATGAGAACTAAAAAATAACTTAGCAAGACTCACATTTCTGGTTCTGTGGAAAGGGAAAGTTTTGCAATAAACCAACTCAACTAATATATCAGGTTCCCTCAGTCATCTGAAATGCTTTATGGGCAGCACAAATTGCATGTCATGACTGGTGGCTCTTGCTTAGTTAATAGCATCATTGGTTTAACCTGTGTTTAACAATTTAGCTGACATGTTCTCTGTTATGTTTGACGAGCAATTGATGAATCATGTTTTCTGTCTTTGATGTTGATTACAGAAGGTTTGATATACTAATTTTATTTGAGTTTAGAGTTTTATTAAGTTGACTAACGGGGGAAGGATCCCTCCCTTGGCTATAAGTTGTTAGGTAGATGAGACCTCTCCAGCGTGTTTTTTAACACGGGGTAGCACCCCGTTGGTCAACGAACGCTTCTGCCACTCGAGCACCGGTGGGCTGGCTCGGCACCCCTAGTTTTATTACCTGTTTGAAGTTCTTAAATTGGTTTACAGTTTTCACTATAGAGCTTTTATACAGGGCTTAACACATTAAGTCCGGGTATTTAACCTACTTGTCGAATGTTTTTTGTTTACATGTTGCAGGACTTCGTTTATTTTGCTAGTTTTAGGTTTTCAAACCACTATGATATTTATGAACTATTTAAGTTGTTTTCGCCTCTCTTATTTTGAACGATGGTGTTAAGTCAAGGGTTTTAGTTCATTGCATTCATATTAGTCATCTTTATCATTATGGGAGTATTTTATAGAGTTGCTGCAAACTAGATGTTCAACTCATCGAGCCAGCCAGAGTAACATTTTTTATTAACTTTGGACAATATCGCTTCTTATTCAGTTAGCACTAACACTCAGATTATGAGTTCACAACAAAGAAAAACTCTACATTAAATGTACATGCAGCTTATTATCAATTAATCTGTTGTTTGGTTTCCCTTGCCCAACTGGGCCTATTGTAGTTGGCATTGGCGCATTTGCCTATATCTGCAATCCAGCACGAAGGCTTATTCGGTCAGGACTCAGGAGTTATGTACACATCATGCTCAAACCTTCTTGTAGTGAGATGTAACCTGCTAGTGCCCTATTTGTGTATCTTGGTCTCTGACATTTTGACCATATTTAAAAGCAACTGGCTTCTTGGCATGCAATTAAGTTCCCTGACGATGGAATAGCTGGTAAACTACTTGCCATTATCACTTTGGTTGGTGGAGTGTTGCACTGATTCAAATTGCCAAATAAACTCATAGCTGGAAGCCTTGACTTACCATACTAGTAGTAGTAGGATCTACTCCCCCCGTTTCAAAATATAAGATGTTTTAGTTTTGTGAAGCAAATGTATCTAGACTTCTTTTAGTATGTAGGTTCACTCAGGTTTGGAGTGAATCTACACACTAAAAGAAGTCTAGATACATTTGTTCACAAATCTAAAACATCTTATATTTTGAAACGGAGGGAGTAGAAGGCTGCGTGATTGTGTCAGGTAAGCAGATGCAAGAAGTTTTGAGTATAGCAAAGCTAGTGGAGGTTCTTTTCAGGAACCAAATACTCTTAGGCTATTTGTCACACTAAGGACTAAACAGGTAAATTCCCAGAAGATATAATTACTATGCAACTACCCAGGTTTACGTTTTCAGATGGATCTCACAATGAGATGAGTAGCTAAAAGTAAAAGATGTCAAATTAACTGGGTATCTTCACGAGATCAATCCTGCTTTCCTGCCCTGAATTGACATGATCCACTGTACACACTATGAACCCAACTAACCCAACTCTAAAGCTTTCTTGATACTCAAGTAATCCACATTACCTATTATTCTATACATGCTCGAACTCGAAATTACATGTCTGAATTTAGCAGTTTTTGCTTTTATGCTAACAATGTCATTGAACCTCAATCTTGCTAGGGCACATCATTATTCTACATTATTCTGTGCTGAATGTTCTCTCCCCTTGATGTCAGAAACACAGAATCATGTGCATATGTTAAGAAGATGCATCTGAACATTGAAGAAATCCTACCTGCCAGATGGCAAGTCATTTCTTGATTCCTTAGTCGTCTGCAGTGATGGGGCTTTTAATGGAACCTTGACAAGACTAACTGCTGCAGCCGTTAGCTAGCATTTTCCCTAAAGGAATGTCCTTTATAGCCCCTATATTATCGTCGTTCCTCAAGAGAGGTTGATCATATGAGCCCAGGCCACCACATGGAGTCGCCGGGAGGTGGCTCTTCCACTGGCCGTGTGCTGAATTAACTGTTATTTTATCTAGAGTAATTTAGATTTGTTTTCAAAGATATCGTTTGCTAATTACTTTCTTCCTTACCATTCAGCCTCAGAGTTCAAGTGGCTTTGATAGGAATTCATCTAAGAATCTACATAAGTTGTATCAAGAAAGGAGTCATGCAGTACAACCCTTTTCACCTGCAAGTTATACCAGCTCAACCAGGGTGTGTATATTCTCCCATGTTACCCTTTTCGTTGCTTCAATGTCCTTTTCTTGTGGGCATGGTGCTATGTGGTACTGTATACTACTAGGCTTTGTTCTCCTGATTCCTCTGTTTTTTCGTTATACGTGAATCTAGTTAGAAACATGTTTAGAGTGCAAGAATGCCTTTTAGCATGCTTTTTTAGATGCATGCTTTATGAAGATATTATTGAAAATTTGAGCACAATATGTGCTGTCATTGAAAAGAAATCATGATAGCCTGAAAGTAGTAGAACACTAGACAGTATTTTAGTTTGTTTTCTGCTCTCCTGGCTATTTATTACTCCCTCCATCCGGAAATAAGTGACTCGGATTTGTCTAGATTCGCTTGTATCTAGACGCGTGTTAGTGTGTAGATACATCCGAATCTAGACAAATCCAAGTCACTTATTTCCGGACGGAGGGACTATTTGTTTAGACAAACAAAAGCATGATTTTTCTTTAGCATGGACAAGGAAGAATGAAGTTATATCGGGGTAGATTGCCTGCTTCATGAATTAGTTCTTTTTAGATAATTGCAATTTTTTCCTCATTCATTGATGCAATTCAATATGTTGGGTTTGTAGCTATGTCTTCAATTTGCAAGAATTACAGGACCAAGCACATCCCTCAAAAAGACATGATTCTTTAACTCTCCATTTATACAGGGTTCAAATATAGACCAGGCTATCAACCAAGCTCGTGCTTTGGATGTCAAGAGTAGATCAAGGGTAGCAGGTTATAACCTTAATACATCAACAGAACTATTGAAGGTTCTAAATAGAATTTGGAGCCTGGAAGAACAGCAAACTGCTAATATGTCAGTGGTTAAGGGTTTAAAGTTAGAATTACAGCAGGCACACACACATATTAAAGAACTTAAGCAAGAGAGACGAGGATACCGCCATGAAGTTGCTTCGCTAATGAGGCAGCTCTCCGAGGACAAACTTGTTCGGAAGAATAAGAATCGAGAGAAGATTGAAGGAGCCCTTTGTTCCCTGCAAGATGTAGAGGGTGAGAGACATCTTTGTTGGCATTCCGAGGATCTCCACAGGAAGTCTGGCAGGGAGTTATCTGAGATAAAATCAGCATTCCTGAAGGCAATTAAGGACCTCGAGAAGGAGAAGAAAACAAATAGCCTCTTAGAAGACCTTTGCGATCAGTTTGCATTGGGAATTCGGAACTATGAAGATGAAGTCAGCCTGCTAAAACAAAGGCATGTAAATTATGAACACAAGTTTGATAAGTCAGTGCTTCATATTTCGGAAGCGTGGCTCGATGAAAGAATGCAAATGCAGAATATTGATGTCCAGCAAGACTTGCTGCAGAAAGCTACAGTAACAGAGAGGCTGAGCAGTGAAATTGAGGCTTTCCTTCTTGCTAAAAAATCAGCTAGCTCTAAGAATAATGATGTCAAATGCATGAATTATACCAGGCGAGATTCTAGCTTACGTAGGCAATCCCTTGAGTCTGTCCATTTGAATGGCACCACAAGTGCTCCTCAGGTAGCTGAAGAAGAAGATGATGATGATGATTCTGTTGCTAGTGACTTGCATTGCTTTGAGCTGAACATGCATGGAAATGGCAACCGGAATCATCGCCATACCGGACCTCACAGAAGCGGCACAGGTAGCACGGGTGAACCAAATAGAACATTAGGATACTCGTACAGCTCAGCTGGTGAAAGTTCCCATATATCGTGTGTGCCAATCTATGCACAGAAAGACAAGGCAAGGTCTAGTAACAGCAACCCACAGTATGTCAACAGAACTCTAGAAATTAACTCCCACGGCAGCACTGGAATTGCTCCAGCAGAAGTCAGTTACACCAATATATCTCGAGGATCTCACATCGATGCTTTAAATCATAATTTGGAGGGTCGACTTGCTGATTGTCTGGGCCAGGAATCCCTTGATCATTACTCCCGAACAAGTCTGTTTTGTGAAGGCACTAACTCGGGGGATCTGTGTAATCCCCACAGTCCATCACGGCAACGGAACTACCAATCCATGCCTTCGGGCTGCGAGATATTTGAATGCTCGCCGGAACTGCCAGTAGGGGTGAAAGAGAATACCCTGAAGGCAAAACTACTTCAAGCACGACTGGAAGGGCGGCATGCCCGATTGAGGACAACAGGAGGTTCCTTATCCAGCAGGAGAAAATGAGAGTGGCACCATTCGTCTGCGGTTTCTGGGATCTGATCCTCACACAGTAAATCAATCAAAGGTGTAATACATATGGCTTATGCAGATGACATTTCCTTCATTGTTGGTAGATCCAGTGATCATGTACATTGCAAGCTGCGTGGTACGCCTATCCTATGTAAACTGAACTTCTATGTAAATTAGCATGTTAGTTGAGGAGGCCCAGAATTCGACTTTTAGAAGTTTTTTTTTTGTCTAAGGCACTTACATGCTGATATAACCTTTTCTAAGTGTTTGCACGGCAAGTCGTATGATTATTTGGTATGTCACCCCTTCATGCTTCCGGAGAGTGAAGAGTACGTAGTTGTATGATGACCAGCATGAAAACATGCCAGTAGTGAAATATCTCTACTGGTACTGGGTGCATTGTTCATGTGAGGGGCAACTCGGGTTCACTGCAGCTGAAGTTACGAGTTAGACTGGAGACTATAAATATACTCCCTCTGCCCTAAAAAGGATGTAAAATATATTATACACTAAAATGCGTCTACATAAGAATCCAAGTCACTGGAGAAAATATGTAAAATACATTATACACACGTACACATATTTTCAAATAAAATACGCGGGTTCCTGCTTCCTTTGACGATGTACTATGATATTCTTTGATAATCTTGGTCAAAGTACACGAATTTTTAAATAAAAAATCATGACCAAGCTTAAAGGGGAAAAAAACAATCCTAAATCCAAGTTCCGACATAATATAACATCTAACTATAAAAGCACATGCTTTCCACGCCGACGCGCCTTTCCCCAATTCCGCCCCTCGACTAACCCGTTATTACTATATAACCACATTCTTTCCTTCTTCCACCTTCCTCCTTCCCCTCTCCTCCCTCGGCTTCTCGTGGGAGCCTCCGCCGGCTAGGGTTACGGCCCCACCCTTCCCGCGCCCCCTCCCCTTTCCAGAGGCGGCGGAGCGCATGGCCGGCCGCGACGCGTCCACGGCGGCGGCGGGGGAGGCGGAGATGGACCCGGACTTCGCGCCCGGGGACGGGGGGCCCAGCTTCGAATTCGCGTTTAATTCGGTCAACTTCTCCGACAGGGTGCTGCGGATAGAGGTCGTTGCCAGCGAAGACGCGCCTGGGTTCCATGAAGACGCTGGCGGAGGATCCCTCGCCGATTGGGCGCGCCAACGCAAGCGCCGTCGCGAGGAGCTCCGTAAGGAGAGAGGTACTCGTATGATTCTGGTGTAAATTTTGAATTTCCCCACGCGATTAGATTATGGATTAATATTTAATGTGATTTGTGGCTTATTTCGTAATTTATTGGTCAATTTTTATTCCTCTAGTTAGCCGACATTTTTCTTCGAGTTTTAGTATTATGGCAAGGGAGCAGCGATAGAAGACAATACATACAGTGGCACTGAAATGTTTCCTTGGATGAATCAGTATGAAATTTGTTCAGTAGACACGTAGAAATTTATTCTCTACACGTCCAAATGGAATGCAGCAAATCTGTAGACACGTATTTGTTTGACAGAAAATGTAGGATTGGGATGAGATTGGTTGTTGGCTGATACATAGCCCAAGGATGACATCTCCATAATCCTTGGGGTGTGACTGTGCGAAGTGAGGCGTTTCAGTGCTGCGCTCATGAAATGTAGACCATATGGGTATTGTCACTCAATAACATGATTGGCATTTTTTTCGATGCGTTTTGTTATGCTCAGTGGCTTATCTTCCTTATATAGTTATCTCACATAATTTAGGGACTGTGCTTCAGCTTAATTGATGTATCTACATGCTATGTGTCAATGTTCTTCCCTTCATAGCTAGTTAAATTTTCACCTGCAGAGTTTGCAACACACATGTCAGACCAGACAAATTGCAATGAAGTTGAAGCAGAAGAATGTGATGCATATGAAGAAAACCAAGAGGAACCTGTAGCAATGGTAGAAGAATCTCCACCTAGCGTTGGTCCAGATGGTATGGCAGCTGAAAGTTGTAAGTGTGATAGTGTCCTTTTAGAATGGTTTTTAGTTAGGCTATCATGAAATCTTTATTAGTACCAAAATATGGATTTCCATATTGAATTAATTTTCTTTTGAGAGTTAGGTTAGATTGAGTGAGTGACGTCACAGGAAATTTAGAGGCGTTTTTTCTTGCCTGATTGCTACATCAAATCTGCCAATTGCTTACCTAGAAAACCAACCCTTATACAACTGAATGTATTATCAGAAAATTTACAACAAATAGGAAGAACAGAGTATTATCTTCAAATGTGTATGTGGATGTAGAAATTGTTTCATCACCTCATAATGAAAATGATGATATAATCAGGCATGATCCTTCAAATATTTCGACAGAAGAAGGGGCTCTCCAGAACTCTCTGCAATCCTGTTCTTGTTATACATCTAACGTCAACATGACTGCTTTCGTTTTTGTTGACCTCTATCTCATTTTAGTTTTTTTATTGAAAAACTTAAGGTCAATATTACCGTGCTTGATATCACTTACTTTCAAGTATTACAAATGTCCTGTACCACTACCAGTATTCGATACTGGCACAAACCATAGATTCAGTAGTTAGCCCATGGTTGCCTGTTTCTCCATGTGTAATATACTGTTTGGATTCCAATCCTAGCAAGATAACCACCAACTCTGAGTTAAACCCTTGTTTCCTTGTTGGTGGCTTGAACTTGGTCTTCTACTGGATACTTGAGCGGCATGAAATACTAATTAATTACATAACATTTTAATACTTGGTGTGGTCTTTGTTACTCGAATGTTTATGTGGAGTCATGATCAGATCCTTGGTGTAAAATCTTAGTGACTCTGTTCTCTACCTTTGGCTCCTGTTTTTGTGTTTCTCTCTCTGATCTTGGTATTGTCGCAGGTGATGAAGGACAAAATATTGACTCTTCTTGGACCGTAGTGAGCACACCAGTTTTACGAGTGAATACTATTTATATCAGTTCAGCTATTCTTGCTGCAAAAAGTCAGTTCTTTTTCAAGGTAATTCTGATAACCTTCTAAGCTGTGCTGATTCTGTAACCAGTTTACTTAGTTTTCTAATAGCTTTGTTCTTCTTAGCTTTTCTCAAATGGCATGAAAGAATCAGATCAGAGGCATGCAACACTTAGGATTAATGATTCAGGTAATATGATAGCTAAAGTGAACTCGTTCTTTCGCTTCTTATAGTTGATCCAGATAAGGCACCGCGCTTATATTATTAGTTTTTTTAGTGTAAATAAAAAAAGCATCATTAACTATGGTAAAGAAAGGATCCTGTTTCCAAGTTTTCGACGCACTTTGTTTTGCTTTATAATGACATCATGAAAGAAACTTGGAAACATGGTCCGTTTTTATTGAACTATTTCATTGAACCTTATGGGTGCTTGTTTTCGTTCTACCTTGATCAGAGGAAAGTGCCCTTATGGAGCTTTTAAGCTTTATGTACAGTGGGAAGTTGTCAACGACTGAGCCCACTCTTCTGCTCGATATCTTGATGGCCGCTGACAAATTTGAGGTTGTTTCTTGCATGAGGCACTGCAGCCAGTTGCTAACAAGCTTGCCGATGACCCCAGAATCTGCACTACTCTATCTAGATCTCCCATGCTCCATTTCAATGGCAACTGCAGTTCAGCCTCTGACAGATGCAGCCAAGGAATTTCTTGCCAATAAATACAGGGATTTGACTAAGTGAGTGATTTCCATCAGATTGAGCTTACTTATTCCTCTCTTTTTTCATGGAAAGTGTAGACAAAGTCACTATCAAGGGCACTCAAGGTACGGCTTGTCTGATTTCAGGTTCCAAGATGAAGTGATGAATATCCCTCTTGCCGGGGTCGAAGCCATCTTGTCAAGTAATGAACTACAGGTGGCATCTGAAGATGCCATCTACGACTTCCTGCTCAGGTGGGCGCGTGCCCAATATCCCAAATCGGAGGAAAGACGCGAGATCTTGAGTTCTCGTTTACTTCCTCTAGTGCGCTTCAGTCATATGACCTGCAGAAAGCTGCGGAAGGTCCTGACATGCACTGATATAGACCATGAGCAAGCAACTAAATGTGTGACAGAGGCCCTTCTGTACAAAGCCGACGCGCCTCACCGTCAACGTGCTCTTGCAGCAGATACAATGACGTGCCAGAAGTTTGCAGAGCGAGCTTACAAGTACAGACCTCTGAAAGTGGTCGAGTTTGACCGACCCTACCCGCAGTGTATAGCATACCTGGATCTAAAGCGCGACGAGTGCTCTCGTCTCTTCCCGTCAGGGCGGATATACTCGCAGGCGTTCCATCTCGCAGGCCAGGGCTTCTTCCTCTCAGCACACTGTAACATGGAGCAGCAGAGCACGTTCTACTGCTTTGGCCTCTTCCTTGGAATGCAAGAGAAGGGTTCGATGAGTGTGACAGTAGACTACGAGTTTGCTGCAAGGACAAGACCGTCGGGGGAGTTTGTGAGCAAGTACAAGGGGAACTACACCTTCACCGGTGGCAAGGCGGTTGGATACAGGAACCTCTTTGCGATCCCGTGGTCGACGTTCATGGCCGACGACAGCCTCTTCTTCATCGACGGCATGCTGCATCTGAGAGCAGAGTTGACGATAAAGCAGCCCTCGTGATGATGCATCGGGCCGGCCGCCTGATGCTGTGCCTCTGCTGAAGTGCCAGTTTTCCAATCGTGGGTATTAGTGCCTGAAATGTCATGTGCTGCAGATATCCTCTTTGTTTTCTGAATGCGCTTAATACTTTTGTTGATAGACAGTTTGGTAATGACAAAGTTGAAAAGGGCTGCAAGCCCCCTTTTCCCTTCACTTGGAAGGCTATATGTTTCCGTGTCCAGAACTCCAGATACTGAAAAGAGTTATACCAGCTGGAGACGTAGGAGATGCAACTGAAATGCCGAACGTGATCGCTGACGCCTGACGGTGCTAGACTCTGGCCAGCCAGAACCTGTGTTGTTTCCTTCTCTCCTCATTTTCAGTTTGCGTCGGGCTAGTGATACAAGTGTTTCGACCCTTGTTCAGTCATTTGAGTCTAGCTAGTACACTTATCGTCTTGGGTGATATATATATATATATATATATATATATATATATATATATATATATATATATATATATATATATATATATATATATATATATATATATATAGTAGTGCTTAAACAGTAAAACTTAAAACTCGCCCAACATTAAATTGGTGCCATTCTAGCCCCAGTTCACCTGAACTTTAATAAATCATCTTGGATGTGGATGAGCTTAGGATGTACTTACATGTTCATGGATCTGGGCCACCAGATGCCCCTTCATTCCCAACCGAGCCAAAACTATGTATGCAGGCACAAGCTGACAAACCTAGCACGCGGAATGAACCCTCTTTTTTCTTTTCAGAAACAGAAGAATCAGTCGCTGTACTATACACACGCGAGGACTCCAGCTCTACGAGACAAGGACCGCGCAGCGCCCCGCGCACCGCGCCGAGGGTGCGTCGCTGGCTAGCTCGGCGGTCGCCGTCCGTCGGCAGGGCAGGGCAGGGCAGGGGGACGACGACGGCCAACGCCCCAACCGTGCCCCCCCTAATAGCGAGATGCCATCCTCCCCCTTCACCTGCGCAGAAACGGCCTGTTTTCCGTGCTGTGTTTTCTATCTTTGCTGCGATGGGTGGGCAGCCCGCTGCACGTCGCTGTCCCCTGGATCCGATCCTTCCCTTGTCCGCTGCTTCTTTTGCTTGCTCGCGGCCTGCTGCTAGCTAGCTTGATTCCCGGTGTTTAAAAAAACATATACTCCACTAATAGATGCGTTGTGGATGATTGATTGTTGCCTCTGGGCTTGCCTCTGAAGGAGACGTCACGATACAGGCTTGGATTTTCAACATGGTGACCTCGGACTCGGATGGTGGTACCTCGATGGTCTGCGGTTGATTGGGCGACGGATCAGCTTCCTGATCTGCTCCCCCGCGAGAATTTCAATGGTTGGACTTCTTGGAGAAGTCATCTACGTACTCCTTTGAACATGCACATGTTTAATGCTGTGGAGCCTAGTGAAGCTTCATAACCCAACATTTGACAAAATATACTCTTTCGAAATGATTCTACTCCTATCTTATAATCTGCTAGTACTCCGTACTACTTTTCTTTTCTTTTTTTTTTCTTTTCTTTTCTCTAGAAGCATGTTTTTTAGTACTCCATTCGATCCATATTAATTGTCATTGGATTGGATGTATCTAACACTAAAACATGTTTAGATATACGTCTATTTTTACGATAATTAATATGGATCGGAGAAAGTATAGCTCCTTAAACCGCCTGGCCGATCAAAGCATCACCAACTTCATGCGGAGAGATATACCAAGAAAACAAAACCAGCCGCGTAGATAACTTGAGCTAGACGCATGAGAGAGAACATGGAGCCACAGCTAGCCACGCAATGCATGTTCTTGTCTTGCCAGGAAGTGGACAAAAAAGATCGAGGCTTTTTGTTCCGTCTCTGACTGCCCCAAACCATGGCGAGACAACGCCGCACTAGAATCATGCAGCGATGCACGAGCAGCATCGCAGAATGTGATCAATCGTTCCGACTGACGAGCATCGACAATGCATACATGCCTAAACTCGAAGTCTATTGTAGTACTATACTAGTAGTACTAATATTACCAGTACCATCGACTGTTTTTCAAGATCAATTAATTGTTAACAGGTTTGGGTGCTGCTATTTTTTTTCTTACGAAACATTTCAGCTGGGTGTTGTTTAGTTGCACTGGTACTGGCACGTACCAAGTGCACACTGAAAAATTGTCGGTCGTTCCATGGACGTGACTTTGGTTAATTCGCTAGGCATGCATGCGCCCATCAATTATAATTAATTACTCTTCACTTTCGACTAAAGTATGTTTAATTGTAGATAATATGTCACGTCGTGCTATGCACCGTACAGAACCAAAATTGATTGTTGAACGCCTTGAACTTTTTATTTTGACGTAGCCTTGAACTTTTTATTTTGTGCAACCACACATATTTCATTAATTGAAGATCAAATTACAATGAAAACTAAAAGACAAACCGAGATAAAATAATTATCTTAAAAAATTTATAAATAAAAAAGTAAATTTCAGTTTTAACCCTCTAGTTTTTCTTTTTTGACACTAATTACCCCATTTAGGAAACTTTCATCCTAATTAGCCCATTTAGCAAACCTTGTGCCAGGTTTTACCCCCTCTAAAATCTGGTGGGCGTTTTGACAGTCGCCATCAGATACAACGGTGGGGACACCCTACCGAAGATGGTGACCTGCTAGCGACAGCAACGGCGAAGAAATAGGCATATGTGCTGAAGCTTGGTCGATACGAAGGAAGATGCATCGCAGAGGAGAAGAAGCAATAGGTGGAAGCAGAAGAAGGGGCTGCGCTGCCGAGGACGTCCTTCTACTGATCGATGGTATTGGTAAGACCCTTCCTTGTGTTGTAGTGTATAAGTGGATTGTACTAGCCCTTTTCATCAGTTCGGACTTTTGGTTGCGTTGGCTAGTACATGAAGCTTGACATGGTATCAGAGCCTAAGGTCTCGAGTTCGAGTCCTGGCTTTCGCAATTTATCCTAAAATTGCTGTTGACTCCTCTATGTCCACGTATAGGCCTCTTGAGTCATACGTGAGTTTCACGCGCCGTCGCTCTCTTCCGGTTGCACGTGCCGACTTCTCTCCGTCACACGTGAGAGGGGGTGTTGTAGTGTATAAGTGGATTGTACTAGCCCCTTTCATCAGTTCGGACTTTTTGTTGCGTTGGCTAGTGCATGAAGCTTGACACCTTGTACCTGCCATTTGCTGGGTGCTACCTAGCACACGTTGCAAATGGACACAAAATGTAAATGTGAAATTTTGTGTTGTTGTAGGTTGCTGGTAGCTCCTCTACTGTTCGGTTTGCCGTCCAATGTGTTGAGGAATGTTATGGCTAGTACGATGGAAGCACTAGAAAAGCAATTGTTGGAGTGTGAATGAATAGATAAAAACAATTGATAAGGAGCTGCACAAGTTCAAGATGGAGCTTAGTATAAGGTGAAAAGAATAAGATTTCCTTACCTTTTGCCCAGATTATCTTTGCAGCTGCCGTCACTGCTGCTATGTATTACACCAACAGTTGATCGACGGTAACATGATGTTGGATGTTAGGTTCTTTTGTGGTCTTTTCGTTGCACAGATCCATTGTTAGTTTAGCCAGACTGGCTGTATCAGGCTCGACATCCGCCGAGGTGGGACAACAAAAATTAACGCCGACAGAAAACCACAAGAAAAAATTGCCACCAGAAAACTGCCTACATGGCAAACATCTTTAGCTAGGGACCGGGACTCATCTGCCAAAACACTCACAAGATTTTAGAGGGGGTAAAAGTTGGCACAAGGTTTTCTAAATGGGGTAATTAGGGTGAAAGTTTGTTAAATGGGGTAATTTTTGTCAAAAAAGTGAAATTAGGGGGTAAAAATTGGAATTTACTCTAAATAAAACCATGAGAGGTTGATAAATACAAATCGATCCCTAAGTTTTTCTGCAACCGAAGTCAACGGCAACAGCCCAACTCCAGCCCTGCCGAGACGAACGCCGGAAGAAACATCAAGCCTCCACCATTGCCATTATCCAAGAAAGCACCATCGCTAACGAGGCTTCATGAGTTGATGAACATGCCCGCTGGACGCAGCGAGACACATGTTGATGTGACATGTTGACCGGGGGACGTCCTCATGCCGTCTTGGACCAAGATCCACCGCTTTCTATCTACGAAGTCGGAGAAGAATGGCAGATCCACCACCTCAGATCAACATCCTCACTCCAGATAAACCATCTCTCCCTAGCTGCCAGAATCATCGCGGATAACGATGAACGTTAGCAATACACCGAGAAACAGATCTCGTCAGATTTGAAGAACAGTGACAAGACCAAGTTGTCGATCTTAAGGACCAAACAACACACATTACCATCACCTCTGAGGCTATCGTCGGTGTGAGAGTAGAGTTGAGAAAGATTTATTTGCCCAGGTGCCGCTCCCACCACTCCAATGATGCACCACAACAAAACAACTTTAACCCTAACTACTATACGGAGGAACGAGGTCCCCCTCCCTCTTGCTGCCAGAGCAGGAAGCGGAGGATAGGAACCAGCGCTCTTGCTGGCTGAGACGGGGGAGGGAGTTGGGGTCACACATTAGGTTCAGAGATCTTGAGGTTGTAAGGTCGCGGTCATCGGATTACGTGAAGGAGGTATTCAAATCACTGGATCAGTGTGAGAGATCTTTCAGGTTCAACATCATAGCTTTTGGGTTTTGACTTGAAATCCATCGGATTCCTCTTCACCGTAAGTCTCCTTTATGAAATGAAGAGATAAGGTAAATCTGATATCGTTTTTCCAAAAAAAAAGGTAAAACTGACACGATCCATACGATGTGCATATATATGGATATAATTGTAATGCATGGAGTACACATGGTAAAATGATCAAAAGAGGGACCGTCACCAAAACCATCCGTGTCAAACTTCAAAGACCATATTATAATTCATGTCATTTTAATTTTTTAGATGTTTGTTTCCTTCCGACACAATATAGTCCGCGTGGAGGACTCTCGACCCCCGCCTTCCCCGACCCCCTCGCCGCCCTCCTCCAGGCGACTAAGGGGAAAACCCTAGATCGCTGTCGCCACCCCATCTCCTCCTCTTCCCCCTCGCCACTCCTAGAGGTTGTCTCCAACGAAGCCTGACTGCCGATGAAGGGAGGGGTGAGGTCCTTGTTCTGTCACCTTAAGGCCCTTCCATGGCACACGAGCGGAGGCGATGGTGCTGTGTGGGGGTCGGCAGCGACGAGCCGCTAGCTGTGGATGTACATCCTTCATCGTCGGCGGCCTTTTATCCGGGAAGATCGAAGGCGGTTGGTGTGACAGCGTCCTCCTACTCCTGTGTTTTGGCCATGGTTGTGGCATGTGGGTTGGAGGTGAGGCGAGGGGGATGTCCGGTGAGATCCAGGCTCCGATGTGGAGCCGACGATGGCGGTGTCTTCCGATGTCATTACCTTGATGAATTCCTCGTTGCTGTGAATCTCGTCTCATGCCTAAGGATCCGGGGAAACTCTAGATTTAGGTACTCCTGGATCGGACGATGATGACACTTTTGTGTGGTTAACCCTCTTGAGGGCATTGTTTTGAAGCTCAAGATGCCTAAATGGGGCCAGCCAGCGGAACAGTGTACAATCTAGCGCGTCGGTGGCGGTGGGTCTTGGCGGCGTGGTGCAGCGGGGTCTCGGCGACGTGGTGCAGCTGGGTCTCGGCGACACGCGGGATGATGGCCTCGCGTAGGGCGGGGGCTCTGTTTGGTAGCATTGGCGAAGTTTATGCTAATTTTAACCATGAAGATTGTTCGGTGGTTCGACGGCAGTGACGGTTTCTTTGGCGTGTACATGAGGTATTCGTTAAGAGTCTGCCAAACCGGATGTACGCTCTTGTTTTGTCTAGAGGGTGTATCGGGGTATGCGATTGTTTCTGGTTCCTAGCTAGTGGAGGGATTTGTTTGTTTTCTGGGCGTAAGGCCATGTTGATATGATTTTCACCTATTGTCTGGTCTATAGGCGTTGTGTGGTGGCTTTGGGTTTTTTTATGTATGTTCTTTGTCCGTCCGTATTGAATAAATCAATAAAGCAAGCCATATGCATATTCTTGATGCAGAGCCTGGGAGTCCATCCTCATGGTGGGCGGCGATACATGGGCGATTAGATTTTCCCTCCCAGCAGCCACCAACCGCCACCATCTCCGCTTGTTGTCGTCGCTCTGCCAGCTAGTCCACGGCGAAGATGGCAGCTTGGCCTCCCTCCTTCCTCTTTAAATCATATCCCTTCTATTTTAGCTTCATTCCTGTATGTCGCAAAGGCAGGTTGTGACGGCTCTGATCTGAATTTCATAGCGGCCTTGTCCTAGTGGTCCACATGGAGTCGTCTACCAGGAGTAAAACATGGCGGGCGAGGTCCTAGATGCAACCCTTTGCATTCGTCGTTCTACGAGTCCATGGGACGGTGATGCACCGTCCATCATGGGTTATTTCCATGGTGATGTGGCTGGCTTCCGCGAACCCTGGACTCTTCCAATCCATTGTCCTCGAAACCGACCCGACGCATCCTCAACCGTGGCACCACTGCTATCGATGGATGCGAGTCTTGGCAAGAACAAGGACGACCTTCACCCTCAAGACACACCACTTGACCTGGTATAATTGGGCATGTCGATTACAACAAATCAATGGCAAGGTATCAGCGGAGGTGGGGAATATGAAGACATTGTTTGAAGATTTTGTTAGTCACGACGGTGACCCGACATCTCTCTTTGCAAGTCATCTTCGGTTTCGTATGCGGGGATGGATGGGTGCTTGCAACGAATGTTTGCATAGTGACATGGTTGTTTGCGTGTTGCACACATCAAGCTCATAAGAATGACTGAGCGTGAGCCCGTCGATCGGTACTTTGCAACAGTGTTCCTTACTACTACGGCAAGTTCTGATCGCTTTGGCGGGACTACTATTTCTTTTTTATTTATATCCTTTTTAGGCCGTCTGCATACTTGATATCTTGACTTGCTATGGACATTAGGTTGTTGCATATGCTGAGTAAAATTGGTATATTATGGTATTAATATAATTTTTTATCGAAAAAAAATCACAGTATAGTCCACGTATCGCAGACAGAACAACTTTCCATTTTTGCCACAGTTGTGACTCAGCTTGACTGTGCCATCCACATCGGCATATCTGATTTTGTGTACGTTCAGCCCGTGGCGTCCCCGTTGGACAGTTTGGCGTGTGAAACAAGCCCTGACTCGCAAAGGCGTTGAACCACGGCTACGGCCACGGAGACGGAACTCGGGAGCTACGATCGGTCGTCGTCGGCTCGTCGTGAAAAGCGGAATTCGAAGACGCCACGGCCGCAAGCAAAGCAAATGCGGGCACCCATCGATCGGAATAACTGGTCAGAGATCAGATCGACCAGAAAGCGATCACAAGGCGAGAAAGAGAAATAAAACTGATTAGAGAAAACTGCCAGTCGATCAGTCCTCAGTGTGAGTGAAAGGAATATGCCTCTGACCCTTTTCTCCTCGCTGAAGCTTCTTCAAATTCCCGACTGGTTAATGATCAAGCAATATGCTTCGGACTCTTTTTTTTTTTGAGACAACAACTGATGGAATTTTAACATTGGCGAAATTAATTATAAGCGACTCTATAAATAAAGAAAAATACAATATGGTCTCAGAATATTGCAAGAAGGATCTCACACCGTACTTCCAAAACGCAATCAAGCTCATCGTCCTCGTCGTCACCAACCAAGTACAGGAACCGGATCTAGAAGCGGCACATCTTCAGACACCATCGTATCACCGCGCCGCCGTCGTCACATTGGGCTTTGAACACCGTAGGAGTGCCCACCCCGAGGGGTGAGAGCTAAGAACCTTTTCCAGACCATTGGGCAGGCAGGATATGGGGAAGAACAAGCAGTACCTCCAACCGAAGATCCCCGAGCAGTAGAGCCAAACCACCAGCAGAATGCTCCACCATCTGGCAGATTTAGGCGTCGACACGTCGAGCCGCCTCCTTCCCTCGCCACCAAGGCTTGCCAGAAGAAGCTTCAAGATGCGATAGCCGCACACCACCAGAAGAACACAAACAACACTAAAAGTAAAGACGGTGGTGCCATCCCCTTCCTCTCCCTCACCACCACGACCGGCTGAGGGGAAGACAACAGCATCAGCACCCCTCCGACTTCTGAACAGACCCCACAAACTCCAAGGCAGGGTCAACAGTCGACCGATCCCGGAGAAACCACCCTCCCAAGATCCGTAGATCTGAGAGGACACCGGACCAGCAGCTCGCCGACACTGCCACAAGTGGCCTCGCCGAGATGGGGATCGAGCTCTAGCGCCCTTATTCCGACGCGACACCGCTTCCACCATCCCGACGACGTCCCTCGAAGCCCTAGCAAAAAATAAGCCGAGCCGCTACCCGGCGCAGCAGGAGAAGATCCCCCCCCTGCCGCCACGCCACTCGGGCTTCTCCTGGCGGCACCACCGGCGGCGGCGGCGGGAGGAGGGAATGGTAGGGGCTAGGGTTTTCGAGTTGTACGTGTAGAGGGACACCGGATCATATGCTTTGGACTCTGATGGCCAGTTATAGGCCACAACTTTTAATCTCCTTTTGAAGCTTCCGACAGAAAGAAAAATACTTATAGATAATCAGATGACAAATCAATTGCAACCCTGAATTAACAAAATACAGCGGTGTTGTTGGCTCCACTCCGACGGGCGCGCCTGACTATATGTAGGCTCTACACGACCGTTGCAGAGTGCGCGGCGCCGACGTGTAATCGCGGCCAGCCACGTTCGGCGACGGCGACGGGCTTTGCAATAATTCATATGGTTTATCTATACATGATTGTACAAATCAGATGCTATACATACTTTATATGATTGGTTATTCGAGAGCTAGTACGTCTTAACCACGACGATCAAGCGCTTGATTAGCTAGCCGAAAATACTTGCAAGGCTACAAATTAGCAGATGCTACATGCATCAATGCATGCATACATCGGGCCCGATGGAGAGACGGAGACAGCGGGTCTCGCGCGGCCCCACACCTCCTCTGTCTTTCTCCACCAGTTCATGCGAATATGACGTGCCATCGCCCACCTCCTCCTCCTCTCTCTCAAACTTCTTTTTTGATTGATTCATCACCGACATCAATCAGGTTCGAACACGGCTCTCGTATAGTATGTACAAACACATGCTTTGCAGTTCGAGGTATGAAGCTCACCTAATACTCAGGAGATTTCCTTCGGCATTTAGATTTTGCATTCCCTTCTTCCTAAATTAATGACGCATGCTTGTCTAGATACACATGTTTTAGTGCGTGGATACATGTAAATCTAAACAAATCCGTGTCAATTCATTTGGACGGACGGAGTTTATCCCTTTTGCTAATTTTGTGTGCTGCAAGGTCCCTTCCGACAAGAGTAAGTTGAGATTGTAGTGAACCTATGTTTATCAAGGTAACATGTATTTCTATAAGTGTTCGGAACGAGTCCAATCGGGTGGAACAGGTCTAATCTCACTTAAGATCGTGTTCCTGAGCTATCCAATCCTTAGAGCAAAAAACTCCACTTGCAATATTTTCTTATATGCTTGCAACATCATTTCCCTCACAACATGTCAAAACACGCAAAAGATTAGTAACATTTTAAACATACTCATGCAACAAACTCTTTGTATGCATGCAACAAGTCCTTGTCTGTCGCATCAAACAACGCTTGCAACACACGATGACAACATTTTGCAACACAAATGTGGCGTATGTATGGTTGCAACAAAACAAACAAGTGGTTGAAGAGTATAAACTCGTATGCAACAACGGGAAACTGTAACCATGAACCTTCATTTGGGGGCACTGACCTTGCTGCCCTAGGCTCAAATGGAGTCTCATCGGCACTGGATCCCGGTGACCACGATCCCATTCCTTTCAAACTATTTTTCATGAGATCGGTACTACGAAGAAGCTCTGCTTTTTTGTATT
Organism: Avena longiglumis; assembly: GCA_030063025.1. Classification (NCBI taxonomy): domain Eukaryota; kingdom Viridiplantae; phylum Streptophyta; class Magnoliopsida; order Poales; family Poaceae; genus Avena; species Avena longiglumis. The sequence continues at coordinate 186,203,630 of CP125978.1, forward strand.
CAAGCGAAAACTACCATGAGGTCTATCCATTGCTACCCCTAGATACCAGAAAGGAGCAATGACGTGGTGCCGCTAGAGGAGCCATGGAGAGCAGCGGAGAGGCGCCAGGAAATGAGCAACAGAGAGCGGCGGGGCAGATGAGCCAATTGAGGAAGATACAGTGGAGGAGGGCACTGCAGCAAGATGATAGACCCATTTCCCAAAAAAAAGCAAGACTGATAGACCCATCGCAGGTTGAAGGGAACCGTCTTCCTAATATGTACCATGACCCAGATTATATAGTTCAGTACACTCATACAAACTTCCTAAAATGACTTAAATATATACACAAAAGAAATTCAGAAGAAATTGTCCTACCACGTCACCACCATCCGATCCGAGCCCATGCAGGCACGGGGGACAGTGGGCGCGTGCCAGCGTGCCACCGCTTGCCGGCCCCACCAGTCAGATCCTCCTTCACCGACGCCCGCTCGAGTTTATAGCTACCGGCTACCTCGCCACTAGTACTCCCGCCCGCTCCATTGCCACTTGCCTCCCTCCCTTGCTTCACAGACCAAACCCAACCTTTAATTCTCCATAAGCTGCTGCTATAAGTATCACCAACTAGCCGGCCGGGCACCAAACCATCACTTCACTCGCACCATCAAAGCTTCTCGCGGACACAGCGCGGTCGATCTCCACCTGCTCGCCACCAGGAACCGCGCGGTGATCCGTCGATGGCCGACAAACCGCCCATCGCTCCGGCGCCGGCGTTGGCCTCCAAGCCCAAGCCCAAACCTGCTGCCGTCGCGTCTGCAGCTCCTGCGCCGGCTAGGACGGCCGGGGCGCCGCTCAAGAAGCCGTCCCTGCAGGCGCCACCGGCGATGAAGAAGCCGCCCCTCGTGCACCCGCAGAACGGGCAGGCGCTTCCACTGAAGCCTCCTCCGGCGCACCAGTACCGGCAGCAGCAGCAGGGCGGCGGGGCCCCGCGGAAGCGGCAGTACCGGCACCACCGCGGCTCATCATGTTCCTGCCGCCGGGTGTGCTGCATCGCCACGGGCCTCGTCCTGCTCGCGTGCTGCCTCGCGTTCGCGGCTGCGTGCCTGGCGTACCTCTACTACCACCCGCGGCCGCCGTCGTTCCACCTCCAGCCCGTGTCCACGACGCGGTTCCGCGTGGGCAACTCCTCGGCGGTGTCCGCCATGGACGTGACCGTGGGCGTGAAGGTGGTTTCCTGGAACCCCAACGACAAGATCGTCTTCGAGTACGGCGACGGCGAGGGCCGCGCCGCCCTGGGCGACAGCGACGGCGACGTTGCGCTGGGCTGGGCGGCCGTGGGCGGGTTCGAGCAGGCGCCCCGGAGCGTGGCCGCGGTCGGTTTCGTGGCGGCGGCGAAGGGGGTGGTGGTGGACGAGGCCGTGGCGGGGCGCGTCCGCGAGCGGTACCGTCGGCGGCAGCTGGCGTTCAAGGTGGTCGTGGACACCCACGTCGGCGTGCGGGTGGGGGCGCTGCGCACTGGCATGGTGCCCGTCAGGTTGTCTTGCGACAGTGGGATCATGGCGCCGCGAGGTGGGCCCGCCGGGACCCCAATGAGCAAGTGCCAGGTGTACCTATTTAGAATGAGATGGTAAGTCTGGTCTTCACTTGGAGTAGTATTAACTTGCTCTTAATACTTCCATGTACTAGTTGTAGTAAGTTTATGAATTCTACTTCCATGTGAAATTGTATTATAGTAGAGTATAAGACATATAGATTTCTTGTAGTGTGCACCCCACTGAAAAATTCCTTGCTTCCTGAGCAGATGATTCGAGCTGATCCATGCCCCATGAGCCATGAACCAACCACCCAACACACAAGCAAATATTCCATGGGGTCAAATGGGGGACTTGGGAGTTTAGGACACAGGCCAAAATATTAATATTCGTACGAGCGTGAGATGTCATTGTCGTGTAGTGTAGGGAGGCCTCCCTTTAGCTAGCTCTCATTTTTGTGGCACACAAGACGCCACGGGCTACAGTCTGCTGCTCTAGCTCTAGTACGTATATCGCACAGTACTGGATCATGCTGCAGACCCGTGGCTTGTAGAACAGATACGCGGCATCTGCCTTGCTTGCTTGGCGGCTTGGCGCCGACGAACGAGTAGCGAGTGAGCGGGACGGCTTTCTCCAAGCAAAAGCAAAGCCCTACCCTGCAGCAGGATTCGCTCTGTCCCTAGCTACCACACGGCACCATATTACTACTATTAGGTACTCCCTCCGTTTTAAAATATAAGATGTTTTAGATTTGTGAAACAAATGTATTTAGACCACTTTTAGTATATAGGTTTATTAAGGTTTTAAGTGAATCTACACACTAAGACAAGTCTAGATAGATTTTCTTCATAAATCTAAAACATCTTATATTTTGAAACGGAGGGAGCAGTAGCTTGCGCGGCCATGAGAAAATTCCCTAGCTAGTGCTCGATCTGAATGAAAATGTTCAGATGTTGTGCACAAATAGAGTATATGTTGGCGCGTCGCTGTCCAGCTTGTCCGGCACACGCCGCGGCCTACTTACTTTTGACAAGTTGCTCGCATCGCATGAATAGGGAAGACAAGAAAATCTGCCAATTCGGAGGACGAATTTGGGAAAGCCAGTAGATAGATTGGGACATTGGATCCTAGATGAGAGGAACATGATTAGCAACAACTGTACGCGCGCGAGGACCAGTATACTGTCCCAAACTAGACGCGCGCGCCCACCTAAAGTTTATTACAGGTAGAGTGATCGGCACCCCACCATCACGACATTGTCAAATCCCTGGCATTTCTGATGAGTTTGGGTTCTAAAACATGCAGTAATTTTTTATGATTCAAGAGCTCAAAGAAACTGACCATTTTCTTTTTCATGATTCAAATTTTCTTCAGGTTTAGCTTGACCTGAAGGCATGCACATCCGGCCAGCACGTATCGTACGCGACTTCCCTGTTACTACCACAGTATACTACTTGCTTAGGATCAAGCATAGTAAGTGGTGTTCAACGCTGCGGAATCTAACCTGTTTGCGTTTTCGGCCGACGATCCAGATGATGACTTGGTGGTGATTGGTTTGCCTGTATTATGTAAGCTCCTGAAAACTCCTTCTGGACATGGAAAGAGTTAACGAAACAAGCTTGTAACTGTACAGTACTCCCAGCTCCCGATTCTTTTTTCTTGTACGTACTTATACATATTACTACATACATACCTATATGGCAGGAATGGAACGATTGTTGCTGTGTGTGTCTATGCTTCATACTTGTTACTCTAGTAGCACCTTATATTACTGTACTTAAAAAACCACGAGCTTGCTAGACCTTCTTCGGTGATTGGAGTGATAGTGTGGTGAATGATCGGACTGTTTGGATTGACAGATCAACCGTTTTTAGATGTGTTTGCAGAAAAAAAAACATTTCTCTTAGCCACATCAGCTGTCGATACTGGAACGACCGGATTGATTTTTTATAAGTATTTGCAGTTCACAAAAATTTGATTCGACTGGAGCTTCTTTAAGGAAACCCAGAATAAAACTGAAAACATATTCAGCTTGGGCCTCAAAATCGAAACCTAATGGGCCACATCCGATGTTAGTCTTCAAAGCCCATGTCCCAAATCCCCATATTTCCCTTCTCTGCAAACAAGGACGTCACACTGATTCTCTCCATGTGTTACCCATTCAACATCCCCAACGACCATGGAGCTAAATAGGAGCTCATGCTCCCAGATGCTCCGATAGTTCTTCAGAGAGGCCACTTGAGCCACAAGTTGCTGGCCCATCTGTTCTTCTCCATTGGCCAATTTTGTTTCTTAATTTCCTTCAAAAAATTTTTTTTGTTTCTTAATAGGAAAATGATTGCCTTCCCCCGCACGATCATCCCGTCCGGGTTGGGCCGCTCTCCATTGTACGCGTCATATATGACGGGACCCACCACTATCGTTGTCGATGTTCCTTATCTCTTTCTTTTCTAATCCTTTTTCCCTATTTTCTTTTCTCTCCCGATGAACTCCATGAGCAAGCTCAAGCTGCTGTCCACCTCCATGCCCGACCGCGTTCTCTCACCAACGTCTCCACCTCCACCAACACCTGCTCCTCTCTTTAAACGCACGGTGGACGGGAGCAGATGCGCCCGTGCCTAGCCTTTTTTGATTCTTCTCCGGTGAGTCTGCCGGCGCCCGACATCCTGTGCCTGCTCGCCGGCGCCCGCCACCCGGAGCCTCCAAGGTCCATGCAGGTCCACACCTCCCCGCAGCTACAAGCCCTCACTGCCTTCCTTAGCTACAGGGGGAGGATCCAAATCTGCTACAAGCTTGGACGCCATGGCCGCCGCTCCTGCAAGTCCTCAAGGCCGCCTACAAAACCTAGCCTCTGATTTTGCTACATTGATATTTCTTTTGCTATCTCTGTTTTTTTGTTTTGATACAATACCATAATTTTTTTGCTACAAGTTCTCCGACGAGGTCTTCCGGCTAAATTCTCCGGCGATGTCTCCGATGAAGTAGGATTTTTGCTATATTAGAAGAACTTTTTTGCTACAACCGTATTATGGTTTTGCTATAACAGTGTCAACGTTTTGCTACAAGGTCTCCGACGATGTCTCCGGCGAAGTTGGTTTTGCTACATTAGCATAATTATTTTTGCTGCATGGTCTCCGGCGAGTCGTTCTATTTCTGGAACGAACCATATTTTTTGCTTCGGAAGCAAAAGCGGGGACATATGTAGCAAAAATAGGCAATTTTGCAGCAAAAGCGGGATTGGAGGGCTTTTTTTAGGACACGTGGCGCGAGGAGAAGCAGGACGATGGGAAAATCCCATCGTCCGGGGGACGCAGAGCATTGTCCTTCTTAAAAAGCATTTCGTTAATCCTTCTCAAAGGGTTTCGTTCCACTATATTAATAGCAAGCACGCGGTATAATTGTAGGGGGCATCAGCACAATCAAACCCAAACAAAAACAGAGAGAAAGAATACAGAAACTAACAACGCAAGATCGACGAAACGATGATGACCTGCAGCTGTTGCGACCTCTGGATAATTCCCACCATGCTAATAACACTCCAAAGTACCATTACCAAGAAACATTTCAATATGGCTACAACGACGATGACACTGATGACCGGACAGGTCCTATAATTTCCCCTGATACATGAAGAGGAGTGAGGAAGGGGTACATCCCACACCCTTCAGGAGGGAATGATGGAGCCTGCAAGCGTCACCGTGACGGTGCCAGCCAGGCTAACATGGATTTCTTTCGAGCCCCAGAAAACCACATCCCCACACGATCTGTTGTGCTCCACCAAACTCGCTGCCCACCAACATGCACCACCACAATCTTGCGGTCACCATCGTTATCTCACCATGGCCAACATTGCGAGACTTCGGACCAGGAAGAGAACATCTAGGAACAAGGAGCGGCAGTACAACAACCATGCGAGAGGGACCAGACTCCACCGCAATTGGCAATAAATGACCAGACACAACACCAGGAGCAAACCAGGCCCACATAGGCCTGGTCGAGCCCAAATCAGGCCCGTGAAGCTCATGTAGCCACACTGCTAAAGGTGTGCCGCCAACGCCGACCCCCCCAACAAGAGGTGCTCCTTTGTCCACCGGAGACAGCGCAATCGAGCCTAGGCTAGGACCGCCCTAACCCACATGGGGCCCAAAGGGCCTAGATCTAGGTTGGGGGTGCTGTTGTGCCTGCCATTGCGCCACCTTGTATCCAAGTAGGTGTGCCATCACCTCACCACCACTTGAAACCGACACCGACCCAGCATACCCCCCGCCAAGTCGCTCGCCCTCGAGCCACGCCTCATGCGCACTGGTAGTAAAGAAACCACAACTACCAGCCCCGCATCGAACCCACATCATCCTCGCACTAGCAATGCCCATTTGTGCCCGTCGATAGCGATGGGAGGGGTGGAGTATGGAGAGGCTCACTGCAGAGAAGAGTGCGCGGGGGTCACCCTGCACTACTAGAGAAAAGGCGATAGGAGATAGCACTCTACAAGGCACATATGAAACATATGTGTCTCGAAGAAATATACACGGCGCACATACAAGTCATGCGCCTTGTATCTTTTGTTCTTCGAGACACATTCCTGGACCGATGGGTCTTGTATAGATTTTTTACATACCATATTGGGCTGGCCCCCTTATACGAGACCCATATGGTCCATATGCACCCTGTATAGTTTTGATGTTCGAGACGCATCTGGCCTGTATGCGCCGTGTGCACAGTGTGTGGGCCCAGGGCACACAGGTGCCTAGGATTTCGAGATGCACCTGGCGCATCCTGCATAGATGCTTCTTGAATGTCCCGGCACCACCTTTTTGGCACATGAAGCCACCTTTAGGTACCTACCGCCTCCCATTTTAGTCCACTTTCTTCACCTCCACAAGGGAGATCTGGTCGGCCCCTTGTCCTCCCCACCTCATTTCCTCCATTGTTTCACCATCGAAGCTTTCTAAACCTCCATTGGTTGACACAAATATGTAAGTGAAATATCATGCACTTCTAGATCTATAAGATCTCACTTGACTTCTCCTCTAGCTCTCCTACTCCTAGTCGTCGTTGGAGGAAGCGTGAAGGTGTTGTTGCATGTATACACGTTCTTGGCAACACTGACTATGATTGTGTTGTGCTTCCTTTCTTTTATGCAGGGATTTTATTTGGGTTGCCAATGTTTTGCCAGAATGTCGATTTATTTCCATTTCGGTGAATTTCTAGCACTCAGCGGATGTCCCCTTTTAGGATAGGTCATGCCGATTTTTTCCGGCGATCGACGTCCATGCTCTAATTCTCTTGCTCTTTACACCGCACAGGTGACCATGGTCCGACCAATAATGAGCACATCCCTCTTTGATATGTGGATGAAATGCGTGAGAGCAGACATGACCCGGAATAACATGGAGATAAGATGTCCGTGTTGTGACTGCAAACTGAGGTATTTGATAAGGCATGATTGCGGAATGTTGGAGTCGTACCTGATATGGCGTGGTTTAATGGATGGTTAATATCGGTGGATGCGTGATGACGAAGATGATGAGGACATCAATAGGGCTCCGCCAGGGAATGAGGATGTCAATAATGGTGCGGCATCAAATGGTGAAGACGAAGATCAAGATGCCGGGGCAGATCATGAAGATCAAGATGCCAGGCATGAACATGAAGATCAAGGTGCTAGGCATGAAGATCAAGATGTCAGGCATGAACATGAAGAACAAGATGTTAGGCATGAACATGAAGAACAAGATGTCGGGTATGATTCAGGTTGGGTGCAGGACCCTCATGTCCAAGAGCTTCTTCTCAAGGAGACGAGTAACGCCAAATCCGCTGCTAGAGAGAAAGCCAAGCTGGATAAAATGGAGAATGTTGGGGGATGAACCCAGGTAGGGTCAAGCTAAGGTAAAAGAGCAAAGCCCTCAAGGACCTAGGTCGGGTAAAAGAACGACCCGACCGAGTTATTTAAAGGCCGGCCGGATAAGGCCGGGCTTGGTACGACTCACGCAAGTAAGACCTGACTCGGCTGACATACGGGTTATGTTGGCGTACCATTATTACACTTCGTATATGTAGGTTAGGGATTGGCCGAGTCATACAAGGCGGGGCCGGGTCACGAGGAAGCTTGCTCTAGAAGGCGAGGTCGAACCCTGAAGTCAACACTACGCAATGCCTCTTCCTCAGGAATCTGTATAGTGCCAAGCGCTACGGACAAGAGCCAAAGGGATAGAGGAGCAGGAGAAGGTCATGGAGGTGACAGTCCTCGAGCCCGAGGATCACATGTCCTGGGCTGGGTTATTGCCACCGATAGAAGCGAGACATGGAAAGGCTCCCGCCGAGTTACTATATTGGGAAAAGCATATTCCATGAATATGCCGTCCACATTATCCCTAGATGTAACCTGGCCACCCCTTTATAAGGTGAGCCAGGGCCTCCTGAGAGGGGGATCGATTCATTTTCCACTTAGCACTAGCTGTAGCTTCTTCTTCTTCTTCCTCTCGCTCATTCAACTCGAGGATCAAGTGTAGCATTAGTGGTATTGAGTAAAGATCTAGTTCTTGTGTTCTGTATGTAGAAATCACTGCATCTTCCCTCCCTGGATCCTACTATCGCACATTGTCCCCCAACTTAAGCCTACCCATGGCATCTGTCGTGCCACCACCACGACATTTGGCGCCCACCATGGGGCCATCAACGGTGCCAGCTGGAGTCAAGATCTGGACGGGAAACTTCATCAACACCGGCGAACGCATCGTCTCTGGCTTAGTCCAGAGATTCGACCTCTGGGACTATGTCAGCGACAATGCAGGCAACTTCGGAGCAAGGCCACCCCCACACAATGATATCTTCATCAACCTTGGTGCCCACAATTTCTACATTAGTGTCGACACATCACGCGTCTACCCGCAGCGAGTCATCCTTGCGAGAGAGCCTCCCCTCAGTGTTTCTAGCGTTCAGCGTACCACTCTCCCCACAGGCATCATCGAGGTGATGATGACTGCGCCCGCACCAGCAGCAGGCGCAGGATCCAGGACAATCAAGAACCCGGTAGCAGCAGACCCGCCGACAACAACAAAGCAGGCAGCGGCAGATCCGGCAGCAGCAGAGGCGCCTGAGGTTCGTGATGTAACCCCCAAAGCATCCAGAGCTAGATGGCCGCCTTTAGAAATACCAGAGAATATCTTGCAGGCATCTATAGATAACCTAACGATGCCTGTAGCTCCCATTGTGAACCCGACAAATGCACAGGCCGAGTTAGAGGAAACTCGGTTAAAAATGTTAGAAGAGGCTAAGAAGGTATCTGTGCTGCATGAGTCCTTTAACCGGACCTTGCGTGAATATGTAGGGCAAACAAGTTAGACACTAGCCCAACTCGGCTAGATGGTGTAATAATGAAGGGAAAAAACCTCCTTAGTGATATTAATAAGGAGCATGAGTCCCAGCAAGGTGATTTGGCTAACCTAGGGCTGCCGAGGTATAGTACCCCGACAAAGAACCTCATGGCGGCAAATGTCGTAGATTTAGAGTTGGAGGGCTTAACCGATGAAGCCCAACAAAAGCAATAGGAAAGAGTGATTGAGCTGGTATGCATAGAGAACCGGCAAAATGAGGAAATACTCTGGAATAACCCGGCAAAGCCTGGGGGATCACATTTCGTTCATTCAGCTGGAGCTGCCCGACACTATTAGCTGCCGCGGCATCTTCACCCGGAGGTGGATAAAGAAAAGATAAAGCAGTAACCTCAGGAAGAAGGGACAAACAGATGGTCCCATATGATCCGGTTGTGGCTTGTCAAGAAAATGAGAGCCGAGGCAATGGTAGCCGAGCTAACAGTAGGGAGAGAAACCTCGATCACGACAACAGAGGTCAGGGAAATCACGGGCGATGAAACCTTGATGAAAATAACCCGGCGGGAGGGAAGCATTACCCCCCCGCAAGATCACCAACCGAGGCATGAACCTCGGCAAGGGAGGGACGCAGGACAGGTTCTGCATAACCCGGTGCAAAACAGATACAATGATGGTTATGCGGAGATGGAGAATGCCGGATTTGCTAGGCACAATCACCATGTGGTGGAAGAAATAGCAGCATATAGAGACTTGCAGCCGAATGATGTGAGGTTGAAGCTCGACAGATTATACATATCTGTGCTATTGGAGGATCAAGGTCCTCCAGGTCCGGCATGTTTCGGACCCCGAATCATGAGGGAACCACCCGTTCCAAACTTCCAATTGCCTAGAGGCACGAAAACATATAACGGAAGTACAAAGCCACAAGATTGGTTAATCGATTATGCCACTACAGTGAAAATTGCTGAGGGCAACTTAAGATGGGAAGTAAGATATGTTCCCCAGATGTTGGAAGGGCCGGCTAGGGTATGGCTGAATAACCTACCAGCAGGAAGCATCAATTGCTGGTTGGACTTTGAGGAAATGTTTGTCAACAACTTCACCAGCACGTATAAGAGTCCGAATGGACCTCAATAGCTTGCAATGTGCAAGCAAAGACCGAATGAGACTGACAGAGAATTCTTGACTCGGTGGTGTAACCTCAGAAACTCATGTGAAGGGGTAATTAAGTCACAGGCGATTGCTTGGTTTGCACAAGGTTGCAGGTATGTGAGTGTGTTATGGCAAAGTCTGCAAAGAGACATGCCAACTACGTTGGTCGAGACAATCAGAATAGCCGATTCATATGCTCCGGGTGATCCGACTCAGCCCGAGCTTATGTCGGCGGAACAACATGAGCACTACGCAAGTGACAGTGCTGGATCATCCAGGAGAAGTGAGTTCTAGGTAGAAGAAGAGAGTATAGTTCGGATTACAGATACAATTCGAGTCAGGTAGCAGTAGTGACTCAAGATCAGCCGAATGCAGGGAGCAACCAACGCCAGAAGAACAGCTCTCGGCAGTGGACACCGAGGAATGATGATAAAAAGCAGTGGACTCCGGAGCAAAAGAAGCAGTGGCAAGAGAGACTGAAGTATACGTTTGAGTCGATGATGGATCAGCCATGCAAGTTTCACACACCAAACCCGGCAAAACTGGCTAACCACACAACTCGTTAGTGTGCATTGATGAATAATGCAATGGGAAACACAGGACCACCTCAGTCACATCAGCAACAGCCACACCAGCCACACTAGCCACAACATCCACATCTTACAGGGGGAAATGCTAAACAATTGATGCTGCCTCCACCACCTCCGAGATACGAGAACAATGATTGAAGGGATGCAGTTCACCATGTCGCTAATCAAGGCCAAGATAATAGAGGAAACCCTAGCAACAATGGGTGCAATGAATATGGAGAGCACCATCAGTCATATTGTGTGTTCACCATGGAGCAGCAGGATAAACAGAGTGTCCAGTGCCGACATATGGAAGTGAATGCGGTTATGCCAGTAGTTCTGAGGTATATAGACTGGTCGGATCAAGAAATAACCTGGAGTATCAGGGATCATACCAAGATCATGCCAAACCCCGGGTCATATGCTTTAGTGCTTGACTCGACATTTGTCGGGCCGAGCATCAATGTGAAGTTGTCAAAAGTTTTGATAGATAATGGCAGCAGTATCAACATCATGTACAATGACACAATGCACAAGCTCGGCATTTCACGGAATATGCTTCAGTCGACCAGAACTACTTTCCACGGCATTTGTGCTGGGATTGTCCTGTGAGCCAATCGGAAAAGTCCGGGTAGATGTGTTATTCGGCACAAGGGAGAATTGTAGGGCTGATAACTTAGAGTCTGAGGTAGTGGATCTGGAAAACTGTTACCATGCGTTACTCAGACGGCCAACCTTGTCAAAGTTCATGACAAGTTGTCACATTAGATACTTGAAGATGAATATGCCTAGACTACAAGGAATAATCACTGTTACAAGAGACTACAGAAGATCGATGGAATGTGCCTTGGCCGGGTCAAATCTGGCCGAATCTTTGGTAATTGCAAGAGAGATAAGGAGAATTCAGGAGGTTACAGCTTTAGCTCAGTCGGCACATCTCAATATGCCGGCACTTGCTAACCCCCATGGAAGTGTGTCCTTCTAGCCGACTAAGGAGACAAAGAAAATCTAGATTGATGATCAGTTTCCAGAGCGCACCGTTACAATTGGTGCTGGCCTAAATGATAAATAGTAAAGAGAGCTCACCAGCTTCCTCCGTGATAATTGGGATATCTTTGCGTGGTCCACTCAATACGTGCAAGGTGTACCGAGGGAGTTAGCTGAGCACTCTTTGCATGTAAGGCCAGGAGCAAGGCCGGTGAAGCAACCTCTCTGCCGCTTCGCCGAAGACAGGAGAAAAATAATTGTTAATGAGATAGCTCGCCTCCTCGTAGACGGGTTTATTATGGAGGTTCTTCATCCGGATTGGTTATCTAATACGGTGTTGGTTGAGAAGAAGAGGGATGATCCGAATGTAGCTGTAGTTTGGCAAATGTGCATCGATTACACAAACCTGAATAAGGCGTGTCCTAAAGATCATTTTCCTTTGCGTAGGATAGACCAGGTTATTGGTTTGACCGCAGGATATGAACTCTTATCATTTGTAGACGCGTATTATGGTTTCCACCAGATACCGTTAAACCCGGCTGATCAAATAAAGATTGTGTTTATCACGCCGTATGGGGCTTATTGCTATCGTAGCAAGCCGTTTGGCTTACGCAATGTAGGGGACACATATCAGAGGTGTATGCAAAAGTTCTTGCACGATCAAATTAGCAAAAATGTCCAAGTATATGTTGATGATGTGGTGATAAAAACCAAAGATGTCCATATGCTCCTAGACGATATCTGGCAAACATTCGCGAATCTGAGGAGATTACGAATGAAGCTTAACCCAGGAAATTGTATCTTTGGTGTACCAGCCGGCAAATTACTCGGTTTCCTTGTATCTAGCCGAGGTATAGAGGCAAATCCGACTAAGATTCGGGCAGTGGAAAGAATGGAACTGCCGAAGTGTCTTAATGATGTGCAAAAATTTACCGGATGCTTGGCGTCCTTAAGTCAGTTCGTAAGCAAGCTAGGGTAAAAGGCATTGCCCTTATATCAATTGATGAAAAAATCAGATAAATTTATTTAGACACCTCAGGCCGATAATGCCTTTCATGAATTAAAGAAAATGTTAGCCTCTGCACCAGTATTATCCTCACCATTGTCAAAAGAGCCGATGGTGCTCTACATAGCAGCGACTAACTGAGTCGTAAGTGCAATAATAGTGGTTGAGTATGACGAGGAAGGTAAGTCGGTACAGAGGACGGTCTATTACCTAAGTGAGGTACTATCTGCCTCGAAGCAAAATTATCCACACTACCAAAAAATGGCCTATGGTGTATACATGTCGACTAAAAAGCTAAAACATTATTTTGAAGAACACCCTATCAAGGTGATCTGCGAGGCAACAATAGCTGAGATAATGAGCAATAAAGATGCAAGCAACCGAATAGAAAAATGGGCAATTGAGTTATCCACCTAGGTATCGCAATTTGATAGACGAGATGCGATCAAATCTCAGGCAGTGGCCGACTTTTTTGTCGATTGGGCCGAAATGCAATATGAACCCCCACTGCCTAATCTAAATTATTGTACGATGCATTTTGATGGATCCAAACTGAGAAATGGGTTAGGAGCCGGGATAGTGCTAACCTCACCCAAGAAAGACCAACTGAAGTATGTGCTACAAATACACTTTGCTGCATCAAACAATGTAGCCGAATATGAAGCACTTGTTCACGGCCTAAAAATGGCAAAATAAATTTTCATACGTCAGATTTTATGTTTCGGTGTTTCGGACCTAGTAGTCCAACAAGTATCAGGTCACTGGGATGCACTGGATTCAAACATGGACTTATATAGATTCCATGTGCAAAAGATTAGTGGCTATTTTGATGGATGTGAATTTCATCATATACCTCGGGCAGAAAACGATGCCACAGATACCTTGTCAAAAATTGGTTCGACCAGGCAATCGATCCCACCTGGTATCGCTTTATAGCACCTGGGAAAACCATCAATCATACCTTCCCCAGAGTCTGAGTCAATCCATATCTCGGCAGATCAAAGATCCGAGATAGTCCCGATGGAGATAGATAAGAGGAACGGGCCAAGTAACCCGGTGACTGACTCGGCAAACCCGGGGACTGAATTGCAAGACTCGGAGACCGGTCAGAGTAATTCGGTAGAAATTATGTACGGAGAAGCAATGGAAATTGATGAGACAGTTACCCCGATGCATGAGGTACCAGAATGGGAACGACCAATACTTCTATTCCTCAAAGATGAGATCTTGCGGGATGACGAATTCCTTGCTAGGAAAATTGTGAGAAGGGCAAAAGCCTACACAATAATAAACAAAGAATTGTATAAGAGAAGCGTAACAAGTGTGCTACAAAGGTGTGTTACCCCGGCAGAAGGGCAAGAAATCCTTTTAGATATACATCAAGGAGAATGCAGACATCATGCTTCATCCAGAGCCCTAGTGGCCAAAGCATTCCGGCATGGGTTTTATTGGCCCAGTGCATTAAATGAGGCACTATAATTGATGAAGAAATGCAATGGTTGCCAGAGATATGCCAAAAAAAATCACATGCCTTCGTCCGAATTAAAAACAATACCCATCACTTGGCCATTCTCGTATGGTGACTGGACATGGTCGGACCATTTAAGCCGGCTCGGGGTGGCATGACCCATATCTTGGTCATGGTGGACAAATTCACAAAATGGATAAAGGTAAAGCCTATAAGAAAATGTAATGGGTCACAGATGTGAAATTCCTTAAGGATAACATATTGAGGTATGGATACCCACATAGTGTCATTACAGACAACGGTACAAATTTCGCCGAGGCAGCTTTTGCTCGCTTCTGCCGGGATAAGCACATAAGACTCGATGTGGCATCGGTAGCACATCCTGTGTCGAATGGACAAGTGGAAAGATCAAATGGACTTGTATTGTCCGATAAAACCCTGGCTCATAGAACCACTTCAAAGGTCGGCAGAGTGTTGGATTGAGGAACTCCTGGCCGTATTATGGAGACTGAGAACCACTCTGAATAGATCAACAAGCTACACACCATTCTTTCTTTTATATGGGGCAGAAGCTGTGTTACCAGCCGAAATAGTGCATGATTCACCTAGAGTCACCCAATACACAAGCGCCGAAGTAAATGAAATATCTCGGCAAGACGATGTTAATTTATTAGAAGAGGCAAAAGAATTGGCATTGTCCGGATCATCCATATATCAACAAGATCTCAGACGCTATCATAGGAAGAAAGTGAATCCCCGAGTCTTTCGGGAGGGAGATCTAGTGCTTCGGCTCATGCAACACACAGTCGGCATGCATAAATTGTCACCCCCATGGGAGGGCCCATTCATTTTGAGCAAAGCACTGCATAATGATGCATACTATCGCATAGATGCTCAAGCACCTGAGAAGAATAAGGCGGACAAGTCATGAGATGAGTCAAAAAGTCCATGGAATGTAGCTTTACTCCGTCCCTTGTACACTTAGAGGAAGTGTATTGTATCCCGTACTATCATATGTCGGAAATGAATTAATCAATGAAACTTCGACACCTCGAACTATGACTCGGGGACTGCTTTATCTTATCTGTTCTAATCTTAGACATCCTTCGTATGTCGGCTGGCTTATATGCCCAGTTCTTAAGTCGAGTTAGTAATGTGGTGGCAGCAAAGGCTGATTCTTCAACTTACTATTGTACGAAAAGGGGCTTCATGGTAAGCAAGATAAGATCCAGCGAAAACCAAGCACACAAAAAACTACTAAGGAATGGATTTTACGCGAGCCGACTCATGTTTTACCGTTTTATAACCTCTATGCTTTCCGTATTTTGTTGTTCTATGCGCTCATTTTAAACTATCGTTTATAATTCCTAGGAATAGGTAATTCGGTCTATTCATCTCGGACACATAAGTTGAACACCGCAAATCATAGACGCGGGCCGAATAATTGACTTAGAATAATAAACAACATGAAATTAAGAACAACATCTAAAAAATTCTGAGTTATACAAACCACATAGTACCAAAAGAACCAAATTGTCGTATACACCATAAACCTGGCATACCGGGGACTTAATGAATACAGAGTTTTTTAAGTTCAGGCAGTGGTCGCTGACGGGTCATCAGTAGGCGGAGGAACGGTTGCCTCAGGAGTAGGGGTCTCAGAAGTGGGTGCCTTGGCCGCCACAGGAGGAACTTCAGCCATGACCGAAGCAGTAACTTTGGGAGCAGGGGTCTCCGGGGTTAACTGGGCCTCAGCAGAAGTTACCTCGGCTTCAACTGAAGTAGCCGCGACATCTTGAACATCAGACGTTTTGCGCAAAACCTCGCCCTGAGCTTGAGAATCCTCGGTCCCCTTAGAGGAAGACCGGGCCTCAACCTCATTCTCTGAGTCATCTCCCGGTTCATCCGAACTACCAGACTCTTCTTCAGAATCTTCTTCATCCCCAGAGTCTTCCTCGGATTCATCATCTTGTGCTTCCTCAACATTCTCTTCGGCTTCACTTGGAAGGAATCTCGGCCCCTCTTTCCATTCGTGAATGTTGTCATACTCGATGAGTTGGTAGGCACGAGCTTGGCAACGAGAAATGTGATCCGGATTGCTGATCCAAGGGGAGCCGGCGTGCAAATTCATCAAGATATCGAGAGAGAGAGAGATATTCTCGTACCATGATAAGACAACTGTGAGCACCATATCAGCCCCAAATCGCCTTGCAGATTCCCTCCAAAGATTCAGCTGAGCCTGATAGTCCATCAGTTTATCCGCAAGAACTTCGACCTTAGTAATTTTCGGCTCGTTCAGACAGAGTACATGAAATACCTGGATCGCCATGTCCACCAAGTCTTTGCCGAATGTCTTCATGGGCTTAAGGGCAGCGGCGACACTGATCAAATAATCCTCCATGGTGTATTCTTGTTCCATATCATTGGGGACACCTCGACGAGCTCGAGCAGCCACCACGGTTTTGTTGCTCACAGGTACAGCCTCCGGGAAATAATCTATGGACGAGACAAAACATAAATCAATACAAGCGGTCATCAAATATAGTTCGGCCATGGGCCACCAGATAAAAAGAGAGAACTTATGAATGATATATTGCCGCATCTGGTGAAGATCGGCAACCCAACCGACTTTTTTCTTCCCAAACCGAGCAATGTCATATGTGAGGGTCTTGTTTGTTGACTCGGCTGCGTCTAGGAGCTCTTTATTTTTATGAAGCTAGAGAGTTAGCCGATTCTTCTCGTCGAAGAATTCTTGGTCAATCTTCTCCAGGTCGGATTTTTATGCATGTTTCAAGGAGTTAACCTCGGCACGAAGCCGAGCTATCTCGTCATCCTTCTCTTTCAGCTGTGCCGAGTGAGTTCCTACTTGTTCTAGAAAATACAACATCATATTAGTTACGAGTACGCACTCTTGATACGATGCTGCAAGGCTTTGTAATTTGGCTGAGCCGAGTGAAAAATATTAAGATACTTTACAATAATTCAGATGAGGAAAGAAATGAGTGGAAAGAGCATGGACGACTCACCTTCAAGATCGGCAACCTTCTTCTTGAGCACAGTATTTTGAGTGCCGACTTTGGCTGAACAAAGAAAAATCAAAAATTGACTCAAAAACAAAAACCCAGACAAAAATTTCAAAATACATAGCAAGTAGCTCACCAGTTTTCTTCAAAATAGGCACCAGTCTATCATACTTGGTCTACATCTTCCTATGAGCAAAGAGCAGTTTCTAGAACTCGGCAGTACGCCGATTATGAGCAACCTAAGATCACAGAGCGTTATATAGGGAAAAATATTCAAAACTACAATAGCAAAATCTGAATCAAATAAGAACTTGACTCGTATCTAGGTGACTGGATATTCGAAGCTAAACCTCAAAGATCCAAGCCAAGTAGAACTTGACTTAGATATAGGTGGCTGGATATTCAAAGCTAAACCTCAAAGATCCAAGCTAAGTAGAACTTGACTCGGATCTAGCTGGCTGTATATTTGAAGCTAAACCTAAAAGATCCAAGCCAAGTAAAACTTGACTCAGATCTAGGTGGCTCGATATTCGAAGCTAAACCTAAAAGATCCAAGCCAAGTAAAACTTGACTTGGATGTAGGTGGCTGGATATTCGAAGCTAAACCTAAAAGATTCAAGCCAAGTAGAATTTGACTCGGATCTAGGTGGCTAGATATTCGAAGCTAAACCTCACAGGTCCAAGCCAAGTAGAACTTGACTCGGATCTAGGTGGATGGATATTCGAAGTTAAATCTGAAAGATCCAAACCAAGTAGAACTTGACTCGGATCTGGGTGGCTAGACATTCGAAGCTAAACCAAAAAGATCCAAGACAAGTAAAACTTGATTCAGATCTAGGTGGCTGGATATTCGAAGCTAAACCTAAAAGATCCAAGCCAAGTAAAAATTGACTCGGATCTAGGTGGATGGATATTTAAAACTAAATTTAAAAAGATCCGAATCAACTAGAAACTTGACTTGGATCTAGGTGGCTAGATATTTGAAACTAAACCTAAAAGATCTGAATCAAGTAAAACTTGACTCGGATCTAGGTGGCTGGATATTCGACGCCAACACCTCAAACATCCAAATCAAGTAAAGTTGTCTAAAGTAATACTATTTTTTATACGCACAAATGACTAAACTTTATCAGTAGAAGCTTCCGACCGAATGGCAAATCATTCGGTCGAAATCTCGGGGACTAGTGGGCATGCGGTACATTATATGAAAAGAATAAAGCATAGACCAAGGTATTTACCTCATTCATACTATCACTCTCAAGAATAACTTTGGCGGCCATATGCAAGCGATCATTGACATCAGAGAGGTGGAAAGGCTTATTAATCGGATTGCCCTCGACCCAATCAGCGGCATTCCAATTATTGGCATATTCCACCAAGGACCCAAGACTTCCGCCGCTCTCCGTGTGTGTTAGAACTTTGCCTTTGGCTTCTCACGCTTGTTGGGCAACAACCTCGGCCGCCGGGCTCTTATGAAGCACAATCTGTGTGCCGGCGGCAGAGGCAGGACCGGGTTTAAAGATAGTAACACCCTTGCGAAGCATATCGGCTACACTAGGTTGAGAGGAGCTCGGTGTAACTTTATGCTGAGCTGGCTTGGGCTTGGTGACTCCGTCCTTCATGGCCTTGGCGGAAACCTCGGCGATAGATTGCGATTTAGCGGGCTGAGCTGAGCTTGGGGCAGCAATCTCCTGAACTAATGCAGCAGCACCTTGAGCAGGAGCCGAGGAAGTAGGAACCTTGGCAGGAATTGGTTCAACGGAAGTGTCCTTGGTAACATCGGTGGAAGCTGCCAGATCAATCGACTGATTCGACATAGCAATGTCGGCACCACCACAAGTTGCAACCTCGACCTCCTCCCGCTGAGGTGGACTGTTAGTCGGCACAGGAGGAGGATCATTGCGAACCGGGTTGGGGACCTGGAAATCACCTTGGGGTGGTGGCGAGGGTGGCCGAGGAACCTGAGAGGTCATACTCATACCACTCGAATTAGCAAAGAATGGAGCACTTCCGAGATAAGAAGAGAACAAAGTCAAGAACAGAAAGAGAGAAACAAGAAATGCAAATCTAGTCCGAGTAAGATGGCTTACGCAGAAACCCCGGGCATGACTTTCCACTTCGGAGGCTTCTGGGCGGATCTCTTAACCCGTTTCTTGGGAGCTGCATCAGAAGGATCCTTCGAAGCATCACGCTTCTTCGACAGAAGGGGTCTTCTGGTGAGGGGGTCCACCTCATGCACCTGACCGGCCGGATTAGCTGAGGAAATATGAGCCGGATATGCGTAAGAGACGGGCACCGCATCTACTACCTCAAGAACTTGGACGTCATCCAAGTCATCATCCTCGGTCAGTATGGGAGCCTTACCCCGAGTTCGGACAGGAGCCGAGTCAGGTTTCAGAATGAATTCTTCCGAATCAGGCTCGCTAACGTCCGAGTTATTTCAATCCTCGCTCCAGGGAAGAGCGAGGACATCATCACCCTCCACGGCTTGCTTGTCAAATTTCTGAAGAGGAAATTGCAAAGTGAGGTGGTGAAGTTAGTAACAGAACAAAATATGACTGGAGTAAAATAAAATAAGATTCGGCACCGAATTACCTTGGGAGGGGGATTATCACGAGTGAAGGGCTTCATGCCCCACTTCCAACCCTCGGCCATGTTCATCTGGAATATAGCCTGGACACGCTTTAGAATTTTCCCATCGTCAAGTTCGACGGTGGAAACTCTATTCGGATCAAGGGGACCACTCATATAGCATAATTTGTGAGAACGCCCCTGGAAAGGACAAATCCGGGAGCTGATAAAGGTGGCCATGAGATCATCGCCGCATAATCCGGCTCAAGTCAACTCCTTGAGCTAGAGCTCGAATGCCTTGGCAAGAGCGTTGCTTCTCTTCGGGGGTCGAAGTCCTAGTTCTTCTTGGTGGGCACACCGACTGAGAAAGTCGCCAGCCGAATCCTATCGACCTCATCGCTATTCTTCATGTGGAAGAAGGACCTGAGCCACTTCTTACATGACTCAAGACCCTTAACCCAGGGGAAGAGGGACTTATTTCTAGGAGTAATGGAGGCGGCGCCGCACTGAGTCAACGATTTCTCAAAAGGACACAGGCTTTTGTTCGGCACAATGTTAGCTCAGATCTAAAAAATTTAGACCAAATGGCTATGGAGGGCCACAGGCCGAAGTAACCCTCAGAAGCCAAGATAAAAGCAAAAATGGGCGCAACAGAATTAGCTGGGAGATGATGCAGCTGAAGGCCGAAGAACTCGAAAAATTCCTTGGAAAAATCACTAAGGGGCAGACCGAACCCTATAGAGAAATGGTACATAAATACTACATATTCTCCAGGATTTACGATGGTAGCGTCCTCTGGGCTAGGTAAACGGCAATTTACCTCGGCGGGGATGCGGAGTGTCTTGCGAAGACACTCAATCTCCCGCGAGTGATGGTGGACCGTTGCCAGGAGCCACGCTTCGGTGCAGAGACCGCGTCTTCGTCCTCGACGACAGTGATGCTATGCGAGCTCGACATGGGTTCGCCGGAAGAATCGACGGAGGATTAAGTACTGGCAGCAGGGAAAGGCCTAGATGTCCACAGCCCTGTCACGGCGACGAAGAACGTGGCAGCAACAGTGAGGAAGGATTGGAGCTAAGGCTCAGGGCGAGTGCACAGCACGGCGGTGCGAAACCAAAAAACGGTGGCGCGGTCGCGTGGAGCAAGGCTCAGCAACGACGACGCAAGGGGGAAGAAGAAGGGGAGGGGAGTGGGGAAAGTGAGCAAGGGTTTTCTCACTCCCCTATTTATAACCACAAACCGCTAGAAGTAGTGGGATCATGGGTGCGCAGCAGTTGCTGCGTACACGCGTGTATCGTGCGCTGGCGGTCGCGGAATGGAGCAACACGGCGGGTCACACAACACAGGAGGAGATCCGACGGCCATAACCATTGTGGCGATCGGAGGGACGCTACGCTGGTGTGACCGCCCGCAGTAATTAATGTTCCCATGTTAGTGGACACTGTAGCGATACAAAAAACGAGGCAAAAGTGCAATGATTGAGACACGTAGGATGAAACTTACAAGAGAAGCTAAGGAAGTGACCCGGATAAAGAAAATTGACTCAGAAAAATGGGTCATACCTTTGAATGGATCAAGACAGGTCGAAAAGAATGACAATATATAAACTGAGGAGCACTTCAGAGAAAGAGCCGAATAAAGTATAAGTCGGTAACATATGCTTGGGAACCGAGTGTCTAGAACCTGCTGTAGCCTTGCCGACTAATGTCGCCAAGACCACACCAGCTTCGGCGACTAGTGTTGGGGGGATGACCCCAGGTAGGGTCAAGCTAAGGTAAAAGGGAAAAGCCCTCAAGGACCTGTGCCGGGTCAAATAACGACCCAGCCGAGTTATTTAAAGGCCAACCGGATAAGGCCGAGCTTGGTCCGACTCAAGCAAGTAAGACCTGACTCGGCTGATGTATGGGTTATGTCGGCGTACCGTTATTACACTTTGTATATGCAGGTTAGGGATTGTCCAAGTCATACAAGGCAAGGCCGGGTCACGAGGAAGCTTGCTTGAGAGGGAGAGGTCGAACCCTGAAGTCAACACTGCACACTGTCTCTTCCTCAGGAATCTGTACAGTGCCAAGTGCTATGGACAAGAGCCAAAGGGACAGAGGAGAAGGAGAAGGTCACAGAGGTGACTGTCCCCGAGCCCGAGGATCACATGTCCTGGGCTCTGGGTTATTGCCACCGATAGAAGGGAGACACAGAAAGGCTCCCGCCAATTTACTATATTGGGACAAGCATATTCCATGAATATTCCGTCCATGTCAGCCCTAGATGTAACGTGGACACCCCTTTATAAGGTGAGCCAGGGCCTCCTGAGAGGGGGATCGATTCATTTTCCACTTAGCACTAGTTGTAGCTTCTTCTTCTTCCTCTCGCTCATACAACTCGAGGAGCAAGTGTAGCATCAGTGGTATTGAGTAAAGATCTAGTTCTTGTGTTCCGTGTGTAGAAATCACTACATATTCCCTCCCTAGATCCCACTAGCGCACATTGGCCCCCAACTTAAGCCTACCGATGGAATCTGTCGTGCCACCACCACGACAGATAAATATGTGGTTCTTGCATTGTATGAAGGATGCAACAACGGTGATAACCGCCTGAATGTAACGCTCAGGGCTCTGGAGATGAAGACAAAACACAAAATGTCCGACTAATGCTTCAACAACAACATGGAATTTTGGCACGATCGTCTTCCCAAGAGGGTAAACACATGTCCTACTAGTATCGATGAGGCCAAGAAAGTCATGTGCCCTCTCAATCTACCGCACATGAAATACCACGTATGCATAAATGATTGCATCATCTACCGGGGCGAGGATGCGGAAAAAACCACGTGTCTGGTGTGCATCACCTCTCGATACAAGAGAGGGAATAAGATCCTCGAAAAGTGGCATGGTACTGATGACTGCAAGTGCACAAATTGTTTGTAGCTAGTTTCAAAGTTAAGATATCGATCCCACATGGAGCCCAAAGGGAAGTGTTTTATGAATGAAGTCTCTGCCACACTCAAAGTTGTCATAGGTCTTCGAGTGAATTGATTGCAAGTGTTGAAATAAGAATAAGATTTGGATTAAACTGAATGTATTTAAATAAAACTAGAATGTAAACTTTAGAAATAAAAAGCATAAAAGTAAAGAACAATTTGATTGTTTATTGTTTTCCGTAGATGATGAAGTAGGCGCGGGGAGATATAGTTCATGGTGATAGTGACTGTGCCAAGTGGATGAGTGATAAGTGTAACAATTATAATCTTATAAGTATGTGTGTAGGTGAGCAACCCATAATTATCCGGAACTCCTCTTGGTAGATTTCATCCCAACTTCAATAATCCTACTAGTCTGTTACCAAAACCATGGTCAGTCACTAGGCGATTAATATCCTTCAGGTTGCTTAGCAATTAAGCTCCTTGGATCGGACTAATGCAATAGGCATAGTGACTCCTCGTGCTCCTCGAGTTTAACTAGTTTTCCATTGATATCCCTGTGTCACTCGGGGGTCGTCGGTCTGCTAGCAACCAAGATCTTATCTATGTAGAACAAAGTATCATGTTTTCTGGGCCCTTAATTGGACAACAAGCATTAGGCATCCCACATATAGTCAAGCACACATAATATAGTAATTAAAATCAATCACAAACTAATGGAAAATATATAGGCACATCACATCTCACCAATCACTTACATCTCCCATGCCCAAAGGAACTTACTCACACATGAGAGAACAAAACATCATCGATATAATTAAATAAATGGAGTTCTTCTCGATATTACCATGGAGATCCACAATAAGAATAGAAAATCAATCCAACACAATTCTAGATGGGAAGAAACAATCACAAACCCTAATCTTGCAAGGTGAAGATCTCTCTCTCTCAAGTACAAGTAATGGTATGTGGGCGCGGTGGCTAGGAGGTCAAAGATCATGGAGCGAGATGAAGAACGTCTTCCCCTTCTTCTTCAGATATCTTCTTTCTCCCTTCTGGATGGAACAACGACTGCCGTGTTCTGTTTTTGCAACTGGCCTCTTCATGAAAGTTGTTCCTTTTGACAGGGCGAAGGCGGTGGCAACTATACGACCGGAAAAATATTCCCGCCGTATAGTTGGTCGTTAAACCTTCTGGTCGCCTTCCTCGATTGCTTCCAAAAATAGACTTGCTTGTTTTTGCCTGAATATTGTATTTTTCTTGTTAAAATGCGGTGACCCAGCATTCCACTGCATGATGTAGTACACTATAGTCGTTGACATAACATCAATGAAATACTGTTCACTAGTATTACATCCCTCAGAGTGGTACAACAGAAACACAGCAGGTCCAAGACATGACTATAGGTTACAACTCAACTGTTTACACAAGATCCAGAGAACACTCTAGGATAAAGAGAGAGAAAGAAACTTCTTACAAAGAAGAATCAAATATAAACAACTCAAAAACTATCATACTATTAAGGCTAGTATCTTAACTAATGGTCTGGCATTGTTGCTATCACAATATACTACAGAAATAGGTTCTATGGCTAGAGATTATATTCCTATCTAATCAGTAACTTCGTCTTCACTTGAGTTGGTGTATATGTTGACTTTCTTGACTTCATTGAAGAGCTTTAGCTTTTGATGATGATTCCCGGAGCATGACTTGATGTAGACGTCGTCTTAATGGCTTCAGAATCTAGCAAGGGTTAAGAAGATACGTTGAGTACGAGCGTACTCAGCAAGTTCACTAGAAAATGAGTGTTTGATGCACTATATCTATAGCCACAGACCATAGGTCATAGGCAATGCAAGTTTTCATAAACATTTCTTCAAAGGTTGCTTTTATTCTGAAAAGCTATGTCTGTCAGCCTTCACGGGTTTACCAGAACTTTCATGGAGTTCCTTTCCCGCCGCGTTCGCAGCTCCTTCTTGGAACAGGGAGTAACAAGTTACCGTTCTTACGCTCTGCAGAGGTGCGTTACTTTACCCATGAGAGATTTTTGCTTTGTTGCACATCCGAGTTATATGCTCGTTCACACTTCCTTGGTGTGAGTCCCAGACTAAGATCCAAGCCAATCACTGCCCTCTCTGTGACCCCATATGTCTGCACGATCCTTCGGCGCCGGCTCACCTCCGTTAAGCCCCCTTTCGGGCAGGATAAAACCCTGATGAGTTCCTGAAGACTCTATGACCTGGTGATTCCTTGGCAAGTACCATATTAAATGGACTATACCACTATACACCATTCATAGATAATCTAGACACCAAAAGTGTGGGGCTTAAGGGTGCCCACCCATATGTTGGATCCGCACAAGGAATCACAACGTCACGTTAAGGTCGTCTTGCCTCCATACGAAGGGAAAATGATACAACTGACTTCTCCGTCCCATTCCAAATCTCATGGTTAACGCGTAATATACGACACAAGAATCACTGGCAACATTGGTTGTTAAGTCCTAGATAATATGTTCCTTTACCACCGGCACTTTCATAGTAAGTTATTACCTCATGGTAAATAACCTATAATCATATTATTATGAAAATAGTGTTTTCTGATTTTTTTCAAATGCAGGTGAGGACAACACTGGATTTGCAAAATACTTTACAAAAAATAATCAAAGGACACGAGCAAGTGTGAACTTGCCTTTTGTGATTGCAAGATTATGCACTCATGGTCTTCGAGACAATATAAGATCCAATATCTAAAATCAGCATCATTGGTCCGGTAAGGACTAATGTTTAAAGAAGCAAGATTCTTTTATGCATAAGTAATGTAATGCAAGTTGATAAACTCAAATCCCGGGGATAACGTTGATCTAGGGTTTGGAAACTGGAAATGGTTTATTCAGAATGTGTTGTCCTTTTAGATAAGTTTCATACTTGTGCTTCTTATTAAGGCTTGTGAGTGTGTGTGAAACAACATGTGAGTATAATAAATAGTATACAACAATAATATACTCAATTGTGGAATGCTACTCAAAGACTGCTTGTATAAGAATTGCCTTATCTTTAAATCTTACTTCACAGGTATTGGCATTTATAAGGAACTTAAGTATTAACAATCCTAATATACAAGTAAAGTATAAAGTAATATGATTATGATTAGTTGTCATATGTTGACTGAAGTGGCAAAATGAATAACTTTTGAAGAAAATATTTCTTTATTAAAGTTTAAACAATTCTGATTGTTTTTAGAATATGGTTGATAGAATTTGATTAATATTATTTTATGCTTGCTTGAATAGTCAGGACTTGAGATGCTTTATAACTTAATTATAACAGTCAAAAGTTAACTATAAAACACATAACAAGGTTTTAGCATTATATTTAAAGTCTTGTGGACTAAAGTTAACTTTAAGAACATGGATGGATTTAAGGTGTAATGCTTATGATATTGTACTTGCTAATCTTATAATATTTACTTTAAGTTGTTTAAGAATGGCATTACTTCTATTTGGGTAGTGGTTTCTTGATTTTATAATGGAATAAAATCATTTATCTTTTTGTGAATGAATGGTTATAATTTGTAATCAGGGAAATAACATTACTTTAATTGCTAATGGATTCACTATAGTATTTTGGGTATGTTTATAAACTTGTGGTTGAAGTAAGAAAAGGTTTTATTTAATCCCAAATTATTCTTGAAGATTTTATACTTCATATATATATATTTAGAAAATAAACTACACATAAGTTGAATGATAATTCAATAAAATTAAATTTAAAATGTGTTAAACCATTTTGACTTTATAATATGAATATTTTGGACTAATACTATTTATTAGACTAAATTGACTAATTTTAGAAATATTAACAAATTTTATTTACCCTTATATGAATTATTGATTAAGGAATTTGGATTTAAATTCAACTTATTAGGTTATTAGATTTTTATTTACGTTAAAAGTGAATTGCTATATTTTTAATATATAAATATTATTTTTGTGATCTTTTTGGTATATTACACTTATTTTTATGATTTATAAATAATAAGATATGATTTTTATAAGATTTATTACTTTATAAGTACTTAATAAATAATAAATGTTTAATTAAGTGAAATAATAATGCATGATTATAGTTCTTATTTTTCTAAAAAAAATTGGTATTTTATGTATATTTTTAACATTTACCAATATTAAAATATGAATTTTCAAATTATTAAAACTTATAAAATCCTTATTAAATAATATTTATTTAAATTGTTGGCATAATAATGTTTGATAATAGTTTAATGTTATAGATTTTATTTTTCTAATTTTTTTGATATATTAAATGTATTTTTCTGAATAACTAAACTAGAGTTATTGAATTTCTAGGATTTAATCATGTTCTAAATTATTTTCTAAATAACCATTTTACTTTTTATACCTAGACTAACTCTACCCTGGTCACTGACCCGTGGGGTCTGGACCACGTCAAATGCCACGCGAGCAGTGGACTAAGTCCAACACGCTGACGTGGCTGGGGATGATGCGGTCATGATGTCATCGTGATGTCATCTAAAGATGAACACCACAGATCGATCTGCCGATTCAATGCACACGCGGGGCTGCGGTTAGGCTTATCGGAAAGAGGGCATGACGGGGAACCTAACAGTGGCAACGCCACTAGTTAATGGTCACCGGAAGTTGGGCAACGACGGCGGACAACGCAGCGGTGTCGGTTGCTCATGGCAGAAACAACAGAGATGAAAAGGACGATGGAGGAAAGGTGTTTGAGCAACGATGGCTTACCCTGGTTGTAGTGTATGCATCAGTGGATTCAATTGTGGCCAGAATCAAGGTGGACGATGGCAGCCGAACTACCGGAAGACGGGGTCACCACATCAATTCTGTAAGGTTCCCAACCTTTAATAAGGTAGAGATCCCTGTGTTTACAATGCTAGTCCCTGGATCAATAGCTAGAATCCACAGTTAAGATGTAATATCAAGAAACAAAGGTCATAATACAACTTTATAACCAGGAATAAAATAATTTATTACATCTTACATAGCTCATTTGGCTATCACATTACAATGCAGCAGAATATAACAATAGCATGGGGTCCTTCATCTTTAAAGTGCCACAGGCAAACATGTTGGTTGTAGACTTGTAATCCTATTTCAACACACTTCACTAATATCAAACAAACCTGCAACATAACAAGTTACAACCACAAGGGTCAATACATTTGAATTGTATTGGCAAGTGATACTATGGTAGTATAGTGGAGTCTATCATCTATATGCATTTGGCTAAGTGGAGCTTAGGCTTGCTTTGCTCAAAATAGTTTTTCCTTATCATTTGAAAACACTAAGTTTTTGCTTGATAAAATCACCCAAGGAATCTCCCAATAGAAATTGGTGATCCTTCAACCCTTGTTCAACCACAACGTTTTAACTTAGAAATTGGGATGAGGAGATTCTTGATAGCTTCGATGTCTTGATGCTCAAATTGTCCTTTACCAGGGACATGGCTAAGTACTTAGATTTTTTACTCTGCAGAGGTGGTGCACTTTCCCCACAAGACTTGGTTTCACCAAGACAAGATCTTTTAGAAGCCTTCCCTTATACCAGAATGGACGCGTTCCAACCTATCATCCCCTACCACCAACTGTCCATTTGGCTAAGTTATTGCAACCTATATGATCCAGGCAGAGCCCATAATGCCAAGTGGCTGCACTTGAATGTAGGGGTCCCAATCTTTAATAAGATAGAGCCCCCTGTGTTTACAATGCTAGTCCCTGGATCAATAGCTAGCATTCACAGTATAGATGTAATATCATGAAACAAAGGTCATAATACAACTTTTAACCAGGAATAACATAATTTTATTACATCAATACATAGCTCATTTGGCTATTACATTACATTGCAGCGGAATAATTATAACATGAGGTCCTTCATCTTCAAAGTGCACAGGCAAATGCTGGTTGTAATCCTAATCAAACAATCTTCACAAAAATCAACCAAACCTGCAACATTACAAGTTACAGCCACAAGGGTCAATACATTTTGAATTGTATTGGCAAGTTTCACTTTTATATATAAGATCAGTAGATTCTATCAATACATGCATATTTGGCTAAGTAGAGTTTTAGGCTTATTTGCATAAAGCTATATTTTTATCCTATCTTTTCAAAATGATTTTGGTCCTTTGTCAAATTTCTTTTCCAAGAATCCCTTGAACTCCTTGGTAGACACTCAAGTGTTCAAGTCCTTGTCAAAATCTCTTGAGCTCCTTGGTAACCCCAAGTGCATCAAGTTTTCATAAAAATCTCTTGAGCACCTTGGTAACCCCAAGTGCATCAAGTTTTCATAAAAATCTCTTGAGCACCTTGGTAACCCCAAGTGCAACAAGCTTAACGAAATCTCTTCGAATTCCTTGGTAGACACACAAGGGCATCAAGTTTTATTTTATTTTAGAAGTTAGAATGTCGAGATCTCCCATAGTTCAAACTTTAGTTGCTCAGTATTGTCCATAACCGGGGACATGGCTAAGTACTTAGATTTTATTAACTTCTGCAGAAGGAGTACACTTTACCCACATGTCACAATCCCATCTTGTTGCCACCAGTGGCCTACTGGATTAGTGCTCACCAAGATGGAGTACTGGCAGACTGAGAGTGTGACGAAGTCTTTCCAAAAGGTCCTTCCATACATCATTGCTAGCTTGTCTTCAGCCCCCATGAAGCATTCCAGATCCCCATGTCCAGTAACTAAAGACAATGTATGGGTCTTCCTAATGTAGTTGTCTAAGCCAAAGCCATAATAGCATGTGGTTGCACACGAAAGCCACTATTGGAGAAGCATGTTCAATCTCTAAGTTTCCTAGGTGGGTTTCCTTTGGAGCACAACACAAAGTGATTTACCATAGACATGGCTCCTTTTGTTGCCACCTTCTCCAAAACTTTAAGTATCCTCCACCTAGGTGGTTCATTGATTCCTTGTTTTATTATATAAAACACAAGTCCTTTTCTCAACTTTGTAAGATCTCAACATGTATCTCTTTTCACAATAAAGCATGGCTAAGCATGTACAACTACAATATTTTCTCTAAGGAATGTAAGGGAATCCTATTAGGATTTAGCATAGCATAAGTATAAATCATTTTCATGCATGTTTTCAAAATCCACTAATGTATAATAAAAATAGTAGGACTTTTTTATGATAGTGTAACTTGCCTTTTTGGTAGGGAATGGTGGTTCACTCCTTGATCTTGCTAGTATCACACTTTGCTAAATTCACTACAATTCAATCAAGCAAACACAAAATCAACTAACATTCCAAACCAAAAGTCAAACAAACAATTTCATACTCACAAAGCAATGGAATCCAAGTCATGCATAAGCATGCAAAGGATGGTTCTATTGCAAGGATGGTCTCCACTAGGTTTCTAAACTTTGTAAGGTCCAAATTGGTCATTTACCAAAATGGCAAAGTCATTAGTTAGAGGGTTTTGCCCAAAACTATTTTAAAATCCATTCAACATTTTATGTGGTGGAAAATGGTTTTATCAAATCAAAAAAATTTAAGTTTCTCACCAAAAGTTTCTAACTCTCAATTCTTGGTGTTTTGGGTCAGTAGCTTTGAATCAAAATATTTTCCCAAAGTTTTTTATTCCAAAATCCTTTTTCATAATAAAACCATTATCTTTTCTTAGCTAAAAATAGACTAATTCAATTAATCCATTTTAAAATTTTCCAATTTCATTTTCAAAACCATGGGTTGGTTCCTAGGGTCAGTAAGGTCACTACAAACCACTTTGCAAAAGTTTTAACCCTAAAATCAATTTTAAACAAAATTTCTACTCTAAACAAGCTCACAAAAGAATCTGCAAAAACAAGCAAACTAACAGATACTATTTGCTAAACCAAGGGCATGGTTGGCTAGGTCTTGCTCTCCTAAATCCAACGACATAAAATTTGTAATATTTGGACGTGTGGATCCAAAGTTATAAGGGTTTGAAGTTTGCAAAAAATTCTGTTTTCAAATCTGTTTTTAAACAGAATAGGTGACACGCGACGTGTTTTAATTGGACGATACCGGTTCTCTGCGGATGATGGCTGTAGGGCGTTGGATCAGATCGATCGCATGGTCCTGGAAGCATACCCCTTCGTCGCTTAAGTGTTCTAATCCTGCTCGCCCATTCTAGATCTAACGGACCTAAACAAATGGTCATTTACTGGCGGCGCTGCGCGGCTGTGCGCGGCGGCGACGGGCAGACGGCGGCAGCGCTGGTGAAATAGGAAGCGAGAGGGGGAAAGGAAGTGCTCACTGAGTTCGTGAGGACGAGGTGGTGCTCGTCGTATGCTCGACGTGGCAAGGGGCGCACGAGGTTTGCGGCAATTCCTCACCGGAGCTTGCTACAGCGATAGACGGCTCTGGACGTGGTCGGGGACATTGCTACAGGTCACGAGAAGAACAACCGAGGGCAGGGTTAGACGCAGGAGGTCACATAGGTGCTGTGTGTGTGAACGAGAAGAAGAGGGGCGACCTGGTTTACCTGGGAGGCGCCATCGGAGAAGAACTAGTCGCGGCGGCATTCAGATGCTTGCCATAGCCGAAGCTCTGGGGCGCCCGCGGTTGAGAGGAGAGTGCTGGGAGATGCGTCTAGGAGTGGGGAAGCTGCCAGCATGCTCAGGGAGGCTCGGGGTGGTGTCGAGTCGCCGGAATCGGCACTGGACTTTGTCGGAACAGAGGGTGCTCGGAAAGGAAATTGGGGAGGTCTAAGGCATGCGAGCGCGAGGTGTCAGAGGGGAAATATAGAGGAGGCATGGGCGTTTAAGACTGCGTGGTCAAGGCGAGGTAAAGACGCAGCATTAAGACGAATTGAATCCGCGGAATCACAGCAGAATCGCTACGAGGAGGAAGAAGGGGTCGCTGGTGGACGATGAGCGAGAGAGGGGTCCACCGGCCGTGGGAAAAGAAATGAGAGTGAGGTCCATCGGTCAGTCTCTGCAGGGTCGACCAGGTGCGTAAACGCTTTTCGGGAGTGAAGGCTGGGCTGGTACTGGGCTTAATGGGCTCTTGTCAACTGGGCTGGTCCAACTCTATTTTTTTCTGTTTCTGATTCTTTTTTCTATTTCCAAATCTATTTTGAATTTCAAACAATTCCCAAGCAATCAAAACAATTCAAATCTTCACCCAATTTTGTAACCATGAATTTAGTTCTGTTTAGTAACCTGATCCAAAATCCAAAGTCAGGATAATCATTTTATTTGCAGGGTCCATTATTAATTAAATAACATGGTTCATGATTTATTAATCAAATAGGGTTTGATTTTATTAATAAAATCTCCATTTGAAAACCAATTATTTTCAAAACCAAATCAGTAGTTTGTATTTGAAAATAAGGAATATTTAGAAAGCTTGTTTAAAATAAAATAACATTTTTGTTATAGGGTCCATTAACAATTAAATTAAATGGGCCTTATTCATTTACTTCAAATAAGGTTTGTTTTATTAGAATATTTATTTTGAAATCTAAAATAAAATCAAAACACTTCAGTAGGTTTTATTTAAGAATATAAAATACTTAGAAAACTTATTTAAAATAAATAAATAAGTTTTAGTGTTTAATTAAAATGGGAAAAGCCTTTACTTAAATATAATTGGATATTAAATCCTTATTAATTTATTTGAATAAACCTTACTATTTTTATCAACTAGAAATATTTTTATTTCCAAAAGCTTGGCCAAGGTTTAATTTGGCTTTATAAAATAATCTTTATTTATAAATCTATCCTTTTCTTTTGAAAACAAAATCTTTTTATTTAAAAGATCAAAATAGTAATTCCAGAGCATTTTAATTTCCTTTAATAAATGTTTATCTTTATAAATCCCTTTAGGATTTATTTGATTTAAATTGGTTTGAAGTTCCAATTAAATTCAAAAAGTTTCTTCTGGCTCTGAAAAATCATCAAAGTTTTATTTTATTCATTTATTTTCCCATTACAAGATTTGGAAAATCTTGGGATGTGACAGGCTACCACCCTTAAAATAAATCTCGTCCCGAGATTTGGGGAGGCTAGGGTTACAAGCAGGTTCAAAAACAACTAGGGTACTACCACCCTTAAAATTTTTCAAACAAAAATTACATAATGTCCTTCTTGGGATCCTGGGGAAATTTTCCCTAAGCATAATTTTGCATGGTGTCCTAGGTTTCCATACTTGACTCATGGGCCAAGGTTGAGTTTCTCCATAGGCTTGTTCAACTTGTTCTTCATCTTTTCTGGACAGTTGCTTGCATAGTGTCCTAGGTTCTTGCAATTGAAACAGTGGATATCTTGGAGTTCTTTACGTTGCTCTTGTGGACAAGTTGCTACATAATGGCCTGGCTCTTTACAGTTGTTACACACCACTTGGTCAATTCCCTTGTTTTTCTTGTTCTCTGGGCACTCACTGGAGTAGTGTCCCATTTCCTTACATTTACGACATTGCACAAGGTTCATGTCTGGTCTTGGCTTCTTGGGTTTTTTTGATCCTTTGAACTGGGTTGTCTTATTTGGGGGTATAAGTGGTCCTTTTCCTTTGGTAGACTTGGATCCTTCTTGTTTCCTTTGTTCCACCATGGAGTAGATAGGGCATTGGATAGGAGTATGATCGCTTCCTTCACATAGGTAGCAGGTAGCTTGAGAGGTAGGACATTGTCCAACAGGATGATTTTCTTCACAGTTTGGGCATTGACCTTCATGCTCCTTGGAAGTATGGTCCTTGTCTCCATAAATAATGCAAGCTGGGGCTCCATCTAGAATAACATTCTTGTCATCCTTGTTATCATAAACTCCTTTAGGATAGCTTTCTTCCATGTTGATCATTTGATTAGTCACCTTAAGCATCAGTTGGGATTGTTCTTCCAAAAACTTTTGAAGTGCTGGATCTTTATCACTATTGCTGGCTATGAACTGAGCTGTCAGTTGGTTCAACTGGTGTTGGGTTGCTATGAGCTCTTTCATCTTTGTCGACTTGGTTGGTGTTGGTCATCAACCTTGGAGTCTTTTGGGGTAGTCATCTGTTTGGGTTGAAGGAAGATTAGAATAGGCAAAAGATTTTCTAAGGAAATATTTCTAATCACACACATCACAATTCACACAAGCAATGTGCAAGCAATCACAAACAAACATTTCACTCAAACA
The DNA here is from genome assembly GCA_030063025.1 of Avena longiglumis. Classification (NCBI taxonomy): domain Eukaryota; kingdom Viridiplantae; phylum Streptophyta; class Magnoliopsida; order Poales; family Poaceae; genus Avena; species Avena longiglumis. Next base: position 186,237,334 of record CP125978.1, read on the forward strand.
ACAAAGTTCAAGCACTTTTTAGGCAACAAAATATTTTTGTTACACCACATAAGTTGGTGTGTTTTGACTTATCTAAAATATGGTGGTCCATCTATATGGTTTACTTGTGATTTTTCCTTCCTTTATGATTCTTCTTGTATGAGATCATGGTTTCCTTGAGAAAAACTCTTGGTTACAAAACTTCAAGTGATGTAGGCTTCTTCTAACTTTTGCATTCCCTCAGTTTCTAAATCTTGAGCAAGATTTCTTTGTCTCACTTGTAGTCCTTAGTGATATCCAAGTTGGAAATCCTTGGTGGAAATGCTGAAGATGTTGAAGTCATTAGAGTTGAAGAAGTTGAAGTCATTAGAGTTTGAAGAAGTTGAAGAAGTCCTTTGCACATGGTGAAGTCTTTGGTCATGGGGTTGGTTCTTCCATCAATTTGAAAATAGAAGAGATGTAGAGTTGAAACCAAAATGGTTGAGAAAAGAGTTTACAAGTGTTTTTGTGAATAAGTTTTGGATCAAAATACAACTCCTATTTTTCTAAGGGTTTTTGTCCAATCCTAGGTTTACAAATCCTACAGGCAACACAATGCTCTGATATCATCTGTAGGGGTCCCAATCTTTAATAAGATAGAGCCCCCTGTGTTTACAATGCTAGTCCCTGGATCAATAGCTAGCATCCACAGTATAGATGTAATATCATGAAACAAAGGTCATAATACAACTTTATAACCAGGAATAACATAATTTTATTACATCAATACATAGCTCATTTGGCTATTACATTACATTGCAGCGGAATAATTATAACATGAGGTCCTTCATCTTCAAAGTGCCACAGGCAAATGCTGGTTGTAGACTTTGTAATCCTAATCAAACAATCTTCACAAAAATCAACCAAACCTGCAACATTACAAGTTATAGCCACAAGGGTCAATACATTTTGAATTGTATTGGCAAGTTTCACTTTTATATATAAGATCAGTGGATCCTATCAATACATGCATATTTGGCTAAGTAGAGTTTTAGGCTTATTTGCATAAAGCTATATTTTTATCCTATCTTTTCAAAATGATTTTGGTCCTTTGTCAAATTTCTTTTCCAAGAATCCCTTGAACTCCTTGGTAGACACTCAAGTGTTAAAGTCCTTGTCAAAATCTCTTGAGGTCCTTGGTAACCCCAAGTGCATCAAGTTTTCAAAAAAATCTCTTGAGCACCTTGGTAACCCCAAGTGCATCAAGTTTTCATAAAAATATCTTGAGCACCTTGGTAACCCCAAGTGCAACAAGCTTAACAAAATCTCTTCGAATTCCTTGGTAGACACACAAGGGAATCAAGTTTTATTTTATTTTAGAAGTTGGAATGTCGATATCTCCCATAGTTCAAACTTTAGTTGCTCAGTATTGTCCATAACCGGGGACATGGCTAAGTACTTAGATTTTATTAACTTCTGCAGAAGGAGTACACTTTACCCACATGTCACAATCCCATCTTGTTGCCACCAGTGGCCTACTGGATTAGTGCTCACCAAGATGGAGTACTGGCAGACTGAGAGTGTGACGAAGTCTTTCCAAAAGGTCCTTCCATATATCATTGCTAGCTTGTCTTCATCCCCCATGAAGCATTCCAGATCCCCATGTCCGGTAACTAAAGACAATGTATGGGTCTTCCTAATGTAGTTGACTAAGCCAGAGCCATAATAGCATGTGGTTGCACACGAAAGCCACAATTGGAGAAGCATGTTCAATCTCTAAGTTTCCTAGGTGGGTTTCCTTTGGAGCACAACACAAAGTGATTTACCATAGACATGGCTCCTTTTGTTGCCACCTTCTCCAAAACTTTAAGTATCCTCCACCTAGGTGGTTCATTGAGTCCTTGTTTTATTATATAAAACACAAGTCCTTTTCTCAATTTTGTAAAATCTCAACATGTATCTCTTTTCACAATAAAGCATGGCTAAGCATGTACAACTACAATATTTTCTCTAAGGAATGTAAGGGCATCCTATTAGGATTTAGCATAGCATAAGTATAAATCATTTTCATGCATGTTTTCAAAATCCAGTAATGTATAATAAAAATAGTAGGACTTTTGTATGATAGTGTAACTTGCCTTTTTGGTAGGGAATGGTGGTTCACTCCTTGATCTTGCTAGTCTCACACATTGCTAAATTCACTACAAGTCAATCAAGCAAACACAAAATCAACTAACATTTGATGGGGATACGCCTACTGGGGTATACTCAGCAGGACGTTTCCGACTGGCCCAAGGGCTGGCGAGTGGGCCTGCAGAACGGCGAGTGGATCAAAGCCCAGCAAGGTATCAGGCGACTGGAAGTTGAAGGCCCAGGCGAGTAGATAGGCCCAGTCGGTCTAGGTTAAACGATTATCAAAGCTGTAACCGAATCGGTTGAGATATGTAAACCCTAGGGGAGGTGAGGCTATATAAACCTCCCTATGGGGTGAGTAGAGACACGTTCCCACATACACCCAAGCAACTCGCCGCCTAGTCGTCGAGTTCGCCCATTGTAAACACCTCCATAATACAATCTAGCAGGAGTAGGTCTTTACCCTCCGGGGGGCCGAACCTGGGTAAAACCCTGTGTCTTTGCCCTCATCTCGCACCGCAGATGGCTGGCCGCCTTGCCCTCGTTTCTACTACTCGCCGCGGCAAGATTCGCCGTGGTCATTCCCACACGCTGGCGCCCACCGGGGCCTGGCCGGTCTGGCCGGTGTTCTGCGGCGAGATCCAATCTGCCCATCAACGAGACGGTCGCCACCGGCCGTATGATAGCGATCGGCGAGATGCTCCAGATCTTGCCAAGCAGCTACGTCCCGGCGGCGCGACCCGTCACGCACAGCGTAATCTTGCTGATCGGCACGATCAACCTCTTCATCGGCCTCAAGACGTCATCACCTCGGAGGACTCGGCTCGCATCCGCGAGTCGCCACCACGCGATCGGCTCTCTGAGAGCCAGGTTCGCACGATCCACCGCCTCGCCTCCGAGTACAACTCGCCCACAAAGAACGCGGGCGGAACTCAGCGCCGCAGAAGATGTGGCCCTCACCGACGCCGACTCGGCGACCCCGGCCACTCGCCGGATCCATCACCGCCGGCCTCGCTGGCTCCATCGCCAGTGTCTCCAACGGGAGATTTCGAGGACCCTCCATCCTCGGGATCTTCGAATTCGACCGGTCGGAAAACTCCGCCGACTTCCACGACGGAACCGGTCGCCATGCCGCGACCTACATGGCCACCGCGCGATCCGCCGGAGGATCCTTTCTCCACCCCAATCCCTCCTAACGCCACGGCAACGGAGGTCGAGGAACTCCGCCTGAAATTGGCGGAGGCAGTACGCAAAGAGCATGCCGAGCGCGAGAAATTTCGCCTCGAGCAAGTGACAGCGCAGGAACTGTCACGCTACCACCAGCAGCGGATCAGGTCACGCCTGAACCCCACCGTTCAGGGGCGCGCCCTGAACTTCGACGACGAAAACGACCCGGCTCGCATAGCCGAGCGCGCGATCTGCGAGAACGCGCCACCAGGAGGAAGCGCTCGGCCCCCGCCAGGATCAACGGCGATGGGTGCCCCACCACCACCCAACCGCACCCCTCCCAGAGACCAGCCGCGGATAGTCGTCTCCTCACGGGAGCGAGACGCGAACGGCCTCCCACTGTTCTCCACCCCGATGGACAACCTCGTGGCAGGCCGAGCAGCAGCCGATAGCATCACGGCCACCGGCGACGGCGCCTTACAGATCCAGTACGTCAAGGCCCTGCTCGCAAAAGCCGTGGAGCAGCAAAGAGCGGGCGCCGACTCGCAAGGGCGAGTATACTCGCTTCGGGAAGCGTGGCGGCCTCAAGCCGCCAACGGCGGCAAACACCCTCAATTGCCCGCCACCAGAGCCACTGCAGCTCCAACGCCGACCCGCGAACGCGGCACTCTCCACCAAAGATCCCAGGCCGGCGACCAACTTCGTCGCCGCTAACGGAGAACCCATCGACCGCACTCACATCATCAACAACCAAATCGCAAGACGCCAGCCCGACGACTTGCGGCACACCCTAACTACTCGCGCGATGGCGAGCCTATGGGGTCGCCACCGACTAGGGCCTAAGTTCTTCGGACCAATGATCCGAGGAAAAGTACCCGCCAAACTTCAAGGCGCCAAAGGAGATAGAAAATACGACTCCTCGTGACGACCCCGCAATCCGCTTGACACATACCTCATGGCAATGGGGATCGCGGGTCACACTGATCTACTCGCCGCCTGCTACCTCCCACGATGATGGAGGGACGCGGTGCAATGGATCACGCCCCCGTGAGATCGACTCACGGAGGAAATGCGAGACGCCTTCGTGCACTTCGAGTGCTCCTACACCGCGCCACCACCATCGAGGACCGAACGATGCGCCCAGGGACCCCGCGAGTCGACCAAGCAATCGGGTCCAACGGTGGCAAGAGCTGGTACAACGCGGTCGGCATCCACCCGGACACCGCGATCCATTGCTTCAAGACCTCGTGCGCCACGAGCCTCTAGTCGCCAAGCTCAAGCGACACGCCCACACTCGACAACATCCCGACCTCCTCGAGATCGCCAAACGGTACGCCGAGGAGGATCCCAACCAAGACGCCGACGACGAGTCAGAGGGCAACGCCAAGACGGGCGGCAACGACGGGCGACGCCGAACCGACCTACGCTACAGCACCCGCCTCACAAGCGCCAGAACGACGGGCGAGTCGACTGTGTCGCCAACGCCGGGCACGCACAACGCGAGCCCAAGAGCTACCGCCGCGACGGAGGGCAACGACGCGATGGCGGGAACTACAAGAACAAGCCAAGGTTCGATCCCGCGGCCCTCCTTAACCAACCATGTGCGTTTCACAGCAGGGAAGGAAAGCCCGCCACGCACACCACCGCCGACTGCCACACCCTCAGGGAAATCGAGAAGGCACGGCACGCGCGGGAAGACACCGACAACGACCCGCCAAATGGCGGAAAATTCGGCAAAGTAGCCGGCTCGCTCCACACCTTCACAGGCTTCAACACGAAGCGCGAGAAGGTCATCGCCCGCGCCGCCAACACGGTGGCCCAAACAGACGCCCCCGGTTCCTCAACTGTCGGAAGCCCATCACCGGAGCCGCAAGACCACTCGCCACGCATCGAGTACCCAGGACGAGTCGCCTTGGTGGTCAAGCCCAAGGTTGGCGACTACTGGCTCCCCAAGACACTGATGGACGGCGGCAGCTCCATCAACATCCTCTACCTCGACACCTTCAGGCGGTTGCGGCTCCCGTAGTCGATGATCGAGACAACCCACACCACGTTCCACGGCATCGTCCCCGGTCGGAAGGCGTACCCGATCGGCAAAGTCACGCTACCCGTCACCTTTGGTACCCCGGCAAACTTCCGCACCGAGCGGATCGTCTTCGAGCTGGTGCCCTTCGACAGCCCTTACCATCAAGGCCCTAGGGCGCCAGCGTTCGCCAAATTCATGGCGGCGCCCACTACGCGATAACGTGATGAAGCTCCCCGCCGTGCGGCGTCATCACCATCAACGGCGACTCGACATGGCCGCCAATGCGAGCCAAAGGAGCCGAACTCGCCGACGCCGTCATCGCGTAAGCTAATCACGCCGATGAGCTCGCTTCACGCGAAAGGGGTCAACAATGACGACCCCACAATACTCAAGAAGCCCAACTCAGAGGGCACAAACACCTCAACCTTTGAGGCCACAACGCACACTCGCACCATCGAGCTGGTCCCAGGCGACCCCAGCCAGACGGTGACGATCGGGACAGGCATGAGCCCAGCATAGGAAGGCGCGGCCATCGAAGTTCCTTCGTGAGAATAGGGACATCTTCGCATGGAAACCCTCCGACATGCCCGTGTCCCTAGGGATCTCGCTGAGCACAAACTAAACGCCGACCCCAAAGTGCGACCCGTCAATCGCTACGGCCCTTCAATGAAGAGCGCTACGAGCAATGCCACGAGCACAATCGCCGAAGTGTGCGGCCCGCTGCGGCACGGCTTCCCCCGCCAATAATACCTCAGTGGGCAAACAAACCCGTCGTCGGTCGAAAAAAAAAAGAATGTGTGTATCGACTACACTACACAAAAACTGAGCACCCCCAAAGGCGTCCGTCCCGCCGGATCGATCGGATAATCGATTCAACCGCGGGTTCGAGTCGCCGTTTCCTCGACGCTTACTCCGGGTACAACCAGATCAAAATGGCCGTCGAGGATGAGGAAAGACGGCGTTCATCACGCCATTCGAGCATTCGCTACACCGCCATGACCTTCGCCTCAAGAACGCCGGGCAACCTATCAGCGGTGCATGCAAGAATGCCTCGCGAGCCAAATTGGCCGCAACATCCACGTCTACATCGACGACGTGGTCGTGAAATCCGCCGCCAAGGAGACCTACTCGCCGACCTAGCGGAGACCTTCACCAATCTGGAGGTACAAGATAAAGCTCAACCCAGCAAGTGCACCTTCGTACCCGCCGGCAACCATTGGGTACGTCTCCAAACGAGGGATCGAGGCAAACCCAACGAAGATCGACACGCCTCGACTCGGCAAACCCGAGTGCTGGCGACGCCTAGAAGCTGGCCGGGCGTGTAGCGGCTCGCCGCTTCATCCCCGCCGGTGAAAAGGCGATGCCCCTATACCGCCTGATGCGAAGAACCCCACCTTCCAAAGGGGACAAGGAGGCGTACGACGCGCCCGCGACCTTAAAGGTGCTACTCGCACCACTACTACCGCACCTGCGACAAAGAGCCTATGCTGGTTTACGTCGCGGCATCCGAACGCCGTCGTCGCCGTAATGGTTGTCGAACGACCGAGGAAGGAAAGGCGCCAGCGGCCGGTGTACTACATCAGCGAGGTTCACCGAGTCGCGCCAGCATACCCAATATCAAAAGCTGGTATACGCGGTCTTCAGGCTCAGCGCGCCGCCGACTACTTCGAGAGCACCCGATCACGATCGTCTCTCAAGACCACTACAAGACATCATCCGAATCGCGAGGCGACCGGCGGGTCGCCAAGTGGGCCGAGATTGGCGCCCACAACATTAAATACGAGCCACGAAGGCGATCAAGTCGCAGTAATCGCGACTTCATCGCCGATCCGGAAGAGGCCCAGCAGCCGAGAAGCCGCTGCATTCTCCACATCGAGCCGCACTGACGGGTCCAAGAACGCGGACGGCGCAGAGCGGGATAGTGCCGACCTCACCAAAGGCGACAAGCTCCGCATCATCCTCCGCCTGCACCAACAACATGGCTGAATACGAGGCCCTACTCCACGGCATGCGAGCCGCAAAGGAGATGAGCGTCAATCGCCTTCGATGCTACGGAGACTCCGACCTCGTGCGGGACAAGTCGCCGTCACTGACGCCGTCTCCCCACCATGGCGGCGCATCGCCAAGAGGTGGACAAGGTGGGCGGTCACTTCACGGCTACTCACGAGTGGATCGACAGGAGAAAACGAGGAGGCCGACGCCTCTCCGCATCGGGTCGGCTCGACCGCACCACCCGCCGGCGTTCCTCGGCACAATCTTCAAACCATCGTCTCCCCGAGGGAGATCGACATCGAGTCCCGCCCAACCAGAGGCAGCCTTGGTCGCACTTCGTCACCGAGCCGCACGACCGACCAAGCCCTACATCGCCTACACCGAAACCGCACCGCCAGCAGACGAGACAACGCCGATTGCTCGCTGATGCAAGTCTTACACCATCATCGACGGCGAGCTACACAAGCGCAGCGTCACCAGCGTGTTCCAACGTTGCGTCCAACCAGCTGAAGGACGCAAAATCCTCCACGACATCCACTCAGGCGACTGCGGCCACCACGCCGCCGCTCGCTCCCTGGTCGCCAAGGCTATGCGACACGGCTTCTACTGGCCCCCCGCACACGCCGACGCCGACATCGCCCAGCGCGCTGGTGCCGGCACGCCAATCGAGACGCATCGAGCTCGGCGCTCAAAACAATCCCCATCACCGCCATTCGCCGTGTGGGGCATGGACATGGTAGGCCCTTCAAGAAGGCCCCTCCGCTACACCCACCGCTAGTCGCCGACAAATTCACGAAGTGGGTGGAGGCCAGTCCGGAAATGCGACGGGAAGACCGCCACTAAGTTCCTACGCGAGCTCATATACCGCTACGGGTTCCCCAACAGCATCATCACGGACAACGGCACAAACTTCGCCAAGGGAGCAATGGCCGAATTCTGCGAAGAGCACCACATCCGGCTCGACCTCGCGTCAGTCGCACACCCGGAATCCAACGGCCAGGAGGAACGAGCCAACCAAAGCATCCTCCACGGCCTAAAGCCGCGACTACAAGTACCACTCGAGCCGCTGGATGCTGGGTCAAGAGCTACCCTCCGTCATCCGGGAATCCGCACCTCGGTCAGGTCGACGGATTCACCCTTCTTCATGGTCTACGCCGAAGCGATCATGCCCACCGACCTCGAACACGACTCGCTGGTCGTCCACTATACGGAGGTCGCAAACGAGCTGGCCCGCCAAGATGGGCTCGACCAACTCGACGAAGCACGTGACCTCGCCCGATCGCGCACCGCCATTTATCGCAAAGGGCTCCGCCTACCACAGCCGACGGGTGAAAACCCGCACCTTCCAGAAGGCGACCTGGTGTTACGCCTCATCCAGACAAGAAGGGCATGCACAAGCTCTCCCCTCCGTGGAAGGCCCGTTCGCTATCGGGCGCAGACTGCAACGACGCCTACTACCTCATCGACGTCCGCGGGACGGCGAACTCGACGCTCAGCGACCATGGAATGTAAATCTCCGGAAGTTCTACTCCTAGAACCCCACACATGTACTCTCATATCGCTATGAAATAAAAGAAACGGTTCTCGCAAATTGCCTACTCTCCATGCCTTGTGCCACTCGCACTCGTAATAAACAGCGTCATGCTAAAATGCAGAAGTCAACCTTTGGTACAGCGACCGGCACGGCTAAGTAGTGCGATGCAAGAGCACTGAGTCATTTCAGGTCTTGCGTCGTCCACGAAAAACGCCAAACCGGAGCCCCATTGGAGTCGCCTAGCTCGACTGGTTTTACGAACCAAGACAACTGCCCTCGCTTCTCACGGCGACTTCGGTCCTCCGCATCCTCGGCATAGCGACTCGAACGGCTAAGTACCACGCTCGGGGACTGCATACCAGTTCGTCGCGATCGGTCAGGGAAAACGCCAAGTAAGAGAGCATACCCAGGAATCGCCACGCGACTGACCCTCCGGGCCAGGCAGGAGTGACGCGCTCACACCAACGCGCTTAGTCCTCAACCACCCTCGCGTTGCGCCTCGAACTACCAAGTACCACGCTCGGGGACTCGGCCACCCGACCCCGTTCGCGTACGGGAAAACGGTAAAGTACAGAGCACTCAAGGGAGTCGCCTTGCGACTGGCTCTCCGAGCTCGGGCGAGTCGACTAAACTAACAAAACACATGATAACAACAAACATCATATACAAGGTGAACCCCACAAAAGGGCGGACGCGCTCGGGGACTCATCCAAAATCAATCCAAAACACACAAACAAATAACAAAATGGACATAACGTCCCATTCAATCGCATATCGCATTGTCTTACATTACAAATTATGCCTGCTCGGCAGAACTGCTGCTAACATATCTAGGCACACTACCCTATTCTGCAGGCTTCGACGACGACGCACTGTAATCCCGCGCCACGGATGAACGCGGTGTACGGGTTTGACGGATACGTCGTCAGCTCACCCGCCATCGCCGCACGGAAAGGCTGCTCGACCTTGAAGTCACGATGCGGCGGCTCGGGGTCGTTTGGCGCGACGACCGTTTCCTGGTAGGGAAGGAGGTCGCCCATCGCCCGGAACACGCCCGAGTACGCCGGCACGCTCTCGCAGCTTGAGAACCTCGGACAGATCCACCGCGCCACGACGAAGGATACCCACTCGTAACATCGCCGAGGTCAAGTCCTCGGGAAGTGGGAGAGTCCAAGGCTCAGAGCTGTCGACGCTCGCGCCAAACGCCGACCGCCATGAACTCTACGATCGGGCGCCTTCTCCAAGTATTCCCACACCTCAACGAGGTCACCGAATAACCTCCGTGGCGACATCTCTTGAAGGTAGGCGCGATGCACGCCGCCGATGCGGTCGCCGAGTCGACAAGCATGCTTACGCACTCCCTTGCGTCAAGAGAGCTCGCTTCTTCTTGGCTACCAATAACATGACCTGCGCGAAGGAGACAATTATGAGTACCATGGAAACCACAAACAATACAACCGAAAGACAGGAAAGACGCACTCACCAAGCAACGGGCGGGCGAGTCCCGTGATGAAGCTCTGAAGCGACGTATGATCGTCCTGAAGCCCAACAATGAGGGCCTCCGACACCTTTCGGTCTTCCTCCGCGGCCGCAATGGCGGCCTTAGCTCGCCCGTTCGCCGAGCTTGCTTCTTCTTTTGCCTCCCGCAGTTCGCGCTCGAGGTCGGCGATCCTCTGCTCAGCAGTGCCTAACGCAGACCGCACCGCCACCAGCTCACCAGCAGGGACAAGCTCCTGGCGAGCCACCTCCGCCTGCGCAGCAACAGCCTGAAGCTCCTTGTTTGCTTCTTGGATAGTGGCCAGCTCCTTCTCAGCACGCTGCTTCGCAGCCAATCGCTCTGCCGACTCAAATGCAGACCTGTACATCTTCAAAGTCAGACACATGAATACTCGGCCCACCCGCTAAAATTTAGCGAGTGTGCACTCGGGGACTGGCGACCATGAAAATTCCTCAGCGCATACCCGCTAAAATTTAGCGCATCTGCACTCGGGGACTGGATTCGAAAGTACAAAACAAGTAATTATAAGAATCAAGCCGCTGCTAAGCACCGACCTGATCCTCGGGACCGGAGGTACCGGATGGCCGCACCAAGCATGCCGTGAAGTTGTACCGCGTCCACAGACGCATAGCAGCGCCGGGCGCAGCCCGCGACGTTGGTCGATTTCAGCGCCGGCGGTCCTCGAGCGAGGCTCGGGTCGCAGCCACTCGCCGTGGCCGCCTTGGTCATGAAGCGGGAAGGTAGCAATCGAGGCGCCCAAAGGAAGTCGCTTCTCCGGTCTAGGCAAGGAAACACCTTCATAGACGCGTTGCTTCCATCGCGGTCCGGCGCCGCCGTCGTCGAGACGGCGACGATGTCGCCGCCTTGGCCTTCTTGCTGCCTTCCGCGAGGCGGCGACTCGCCACCTTTCCTCTTGCGGAAGGGTCTTCCTCGCCAGCGGAGGATACCTTGGCCACGGTCGGGTGACCCATCTTTTCACTCCGTCCCACATCGAATCAAATCAATAAAAGACAAATCAAGTACTAAAGAAAGTAGAGAAAGCCGAATGCCACTTGGCGATCGGAATGAAACGCAGCCCGCACGAAGGCGCCGGTTTTTCCAGCTCAGGGCCCAATCGGCGACTAAGCCCCAGTTCCAGGACGTCGGGGGCCCAGGATACGGACGGCTTCTTTGACGTTGAGGTAGCGGTTGGCGCCCGGCGCTTTCTTGGAGGCCTCCTCGAATTGGGGCTACCGTGGCCGGAACCTCCTTGCGGGGCGAGACCGCCACGCTCGGGACCTCCTTGCGAGGCGAAGTCGCCACAACCGGAGCCTTCCCTAGCCTAGAAACCGGCGCGAATGGTGGAGGCATTGAGGCCAGCGGCGCTTCCGTAGATGGCGATCTAGCGCCGTTATCGCCGGGCTGCGCCACATCGCCGAGCTGTGAGCATCGAGCTGCTCGTTGAGTGCGGGCGTGAGGCCGCTTCGCTTTCCTTCTCGTGGCCCTCGCCTCCTTTCCTTCTTCTTCTTCTTCGCGGAGTAGGACGGGCGCGAGGTGGTCTCGGGAGTTCGTCGTCGCCATGACGCCGAGGCTCCTACCGCTTCGATTTCCGACGTTGCCCGCGGGTCTTTCGGGCCATGGGGCAATCTCGTCAGACTCGTCCTCGTCGTCTCGTTACCCTTGGCGGGTGGCGACTCGCTTATCCCGGGCGGATGGCCCGGCTCGTCCGGGCGGTGGTAGCCACCCTTCCACCACTTGGAGCAGCTGCGTTAAAAACGCAACAGAGTTAGAATTACCGCATCGCATACGCGATCGCGAACAAGATAAAAAGATTACCGTCGGAGCCGGACGCTTGGCGGTGTAGGGGGGGATCCCAGCCTGCGCATCCGCGTATGCCGCTTGGGTGATCTTCTTCAGCGCTGAGAGGTAGTCCTCCAGCTTCCACTGCCGAGGCAGGCTTTCGCCGAGTCTCCGCCCGTAATCTTGGTACATGTAATGGTCGCGTTGAGCGGAACGAGCCGCCCAAGCCAACAATTGTACAAGTTTATCGTCTGAGCCTTCTTCTTCGCACCACGGATGGTCTGGAGCATCTCGTCGACGACCATCCGCTGGTCGTCGGGAGCTTGCCGACCGGAGATGGCGTGGCTCGAACGATTGGCCGAGTACCGCGGGATCGCCGCCTCGTCCTCCAGAGTCGGCTCGGTCACGTAGAACCATGACTTTTTCTAGTCGCTCGCTGCTTTGGCCGGCAACATCAGGTCGAAGAAGGAAGCTTTGGATTTGAGTTGGAAGGTTAAGCCACCCGCGGCTAGCATTGTCAGCCGCCCTCGCGGCTGATCCGTCCATGGAATGATCTTGCCACAAGGGAAAGTAGGGCCGGTAGCCAGTAGCACTCGCAGAACGCCACGAAGATGGCGAGCTGCCGATGCTATGGGGACCCAGATCGAGGGCTGGATCTCGTAGTAGGCGCAGGAAGAACAAAGATGTGGAAACCCTAACCCCGCCGAGGTGACTGGTGAAATGACGAACTCTCTCTCGCGGGTTTGGGGTCGTTCTCGGCTGGGGATACGCCAAAGCAGCCGTGGATTCCGGCCTCCTGAAGGAGGCCACCGCTCTGGTGCACTTGGATCTACCCAAGGTTCGGTGGAGGGCCATGGCTGAGGATTTGTTTGGAGGTCGGAGGATTGCGGGTCGATTGATCATGGAATCAAAGGAAGGAAGATGTGCGACTCGGAAGAGATGGTGGGCGGTTGGCTTTGCGATAGCCTACCATTCCCCTTATATAGCGGGAGTTGCCCGCCAAATCAGGGGGCCGTTGCCGCGCGATGATTACGCCAGAAGTTACCGTTGAGTTACCTTAATGGCTAGTTTGACCACGCCTGACGGTCCAACTCCAGCCACTCGGCTCGTTAAGTCACTCGCCGAGACCGCTGGCTCGACTCGCCCAAGACGCGACTCGGTTCACCGGATTTTTCCTTTATACAGAGCCCGCCGACGATTCGACCGATGCCAACTTGAAGTCAGATACTCGATCGCCAGAGCCACTCACGCCTAATCAACGACGGCCTCGGGGACTACCGATGGGGATACGCCCTCTTGGGGTATACTCGCAGACGCTTCCGATCGCCCAAGGGCTGGCGAGGGCCTGCAGAACCGAGTGGATCAAAGCCCAAAGAAGGTATCAGCGATCGAAGTTGAAGGCCCAAAGTAGTAGATAGGCCCAATGGTCTAGGTTAAACGATTATCAAGTCAGAATCGGTTGAGATATGTAAACCCTAGGGAGGTGAGGCTATATAAACCTCCCTATGGGGTGAGTAGAGACACGTTCCCTCATACACCAAGCAACTCGCCGCCTAGTCGCCGAGTTCCCATTGTAAACACCTCCATAATACAATCTAGCAGAGTAGGTCTTTACCCTGGGGCCGAACCAGGTAAAACCACGTGTCTTTGCCTCATCTCAAGACCGCAGATGGCTGGCCTTGCCCTCGTTTCTACTACTGTTGCCGACAGCAGATCCGTGGTCATTCCCACGACAACATTCCAAACCAAAAGTCAAACAAACAATTTCATACTCACAAAGCAATGAAATCCAAGTCATGCATAAGCATGCAAAGGATGGTTCTATTGCAAGGATGGTCTCCACTAGGTTTCTAAACTTTGTAAGGTCCAAATTGGTCATTTACCAAAATGGCAAAGTCATTAGTTAGAGGGTTTTGCCCAAAACTATTTTAAAATCCATTCAACATTTTATGTGGTGGAAAATGGTTTTATCAAATCAAAATTTTTTAAGTTTCTCACCAAAAGTTTCTAACTCTCAATTCTTGGTGTTTTGGGTCAGTCGCTTTGAATCAAAATATTTTCCCAAAGTTTTTTTTTATTCCAAAATCCTTTTTCATAATAAAACCATTATCTTTTCTTAGCTAAAAATAGACTAATTCAATTAATCCATTTTAATTTTTTCCAATTTCATTTTAAAAACCATGGGTTGGTTCCTAGGGTCAGTAAGATCACTACAAACCACTTTGCAAAAGTTTTAACCCTAAAATCAATTTTAAACAATTTTTATACTCTAAACAAGCTCACAAAAGAATCTGCAAAAACAAGCAAACTAACAGATACTATTTGTAAACCAAGGGCATGGTTGGCTAGGTCTTGCTCTCCTGAATCCAACGACATAAAATTTGTAATTTTTGGATGTGTGGATCCAAAGTTATAAGGGTTTGAAGTTTGCAAATAATTCTGTTTTCAAATCTGTTTTTAAACAGAATAGGTGACACGCGGCGTGTTTTAATTGGACGATACCGGTTTTCTGCGGATCACGGCTGTAGGGCGTTGGATCAGATCGATCGCATGGTCCTGGAAGCATACCCCTTCGGCGCTTAAGTGTTCTAATCCTGCTCGCCCATTCTAGATCTAACGGACCTAAACAAATGGTCATTTATCAAGCGGCACATGCTGTGGCAAGCGGCGACAAGCGCTGGTGAAATAGGAAGCGAGAGGGGGAAAGGAAGTGCTCACCGAGTTCGTGAGGACGAGGTGGTGCTCGTCATATGCTCGACGTGGCAAGGGGCGCACGAGGTTTGCGGCAATTCCTCACCGGAGCTTGCTACAGCGATAGATGGCTCTGGACGTGGTCGGGGACATTGCTACAGGTCACGAGAAGAACAATCGAGGGTAGGTTTAGACGCAGGAGGTCACAGAGGTGCTGTGTGTGTGAATGATAAGAAGAGGGGCGACCTGGTTTACCTGGGAGGCGCCGTCGGAGAAGAACTAGTTGCGGCAGCGTTCAGATGCTTGCCATAGCCGAAGCTCTGGGGCGCCCGCGGTTGAGAGGAGAGTGCTGGGACATGCGTCTGGGAGTGGGGAAGCTGCCAGCATGCTCAGGGAGGCTCGGGGTGGTGTCGAGTCGCCGGAATCGGCACCGGACTTCGTCGGAACAGAGGGTGCTCAGAAAGGAAATTGGGGAGGTCTAAGGCGTGCGAGCGTGAGGTGTCAGAGGGGAAATATAGAGGAGGCATGGGCATTTAAGACTGCGTGGTCAAGGCGAGGTAAAGACGCGGCATTAAGACGAATTGAATTCGCGGAATCACAGCAGGTAACTGCGTCGAGGGAGGAAGAAGGGGTCGCGCGGGTGTGGACGATGAGCAGTAGAGGTGGGGTCCACCGGTCAGTGGGAAAAGAAATGAGAGTGAGGTCCACTGGTCAGTCTCTACACGGGTCAGACACGATGTGCGAAACGTTTTCTTTCGGGGAGTGAAGGCTGGGCTGGTACTGGGCTTAATGGGCTCTTGTCAACTGGGCTGGTCCAACTCTATTTTTTTGTGTTTCTGATTCTTTTTTCTATTTCCATAATCTGTTTTGAATTTCAAACAATTCCCAAGCAATCAAAACAATTCAAATCTTCACCCAATTTTGTAACCATGAATTTAGTTTTGTTTAGTAACCTGATCCAAAATCCAAAGTCAGGATAATAATTTTATTTGCAGGGTCCATTATTAATTAAATAACATGGTTCATGATTTATTAATCAAATAGGGTTTGATTTTATTAATAAAATCTCCATTTGAAAACCAATTATTTTCAAAACCAAATCAGTAGTTTGTATTGGAAAATAAGGAATATTTAGAAAGCTTGTTTAAAATAAAATAACATTTTTGTTATAGGGTCCATTAACAATTAAATTAAATGGGCCTTATTCATTTACTTCAAATAAGGTTTGTTTTATTAGAATATTTATTTTGAAATCTAAAATAAAATCAAAACACTTCAAAGAGGTTTTATTTAAGAATATAAATACTTAGAAAACTTATTTAAAATAAATAAATAAGTTTTAGTGTTTAATTAAAATGGGAAAAGCCTTTACTTAAATATAATTGGATATTAAATCCTTATTAATTTATTTGAATAAACCTTACTATTTTTATCAACTAGAAATATTTTTATTTCCAAAAGCTTGGCCAAGGTTTAATTTGGCTTTATAAAATAATCTTTATTTATAAATCTATCCTTTTCTTTTGACAACAAAATCTTTTTATTTAAAAGATCAAAATAGTAATTCTAGAGCATTTTAATTTCCTTTAATAAATGTTTATCTTTATAAATCCCTTTAGGATTTATTAGATTTAAATTGGTTTGAAGTTCCAATTAAATTCAAAAAGTTTCTTCTGGCTCTGAAAAATCATCAAAGTTTTATTTTATTCATTTATTTTCACATTACAGGATTTGGAAAATCTTGGGATGTGACATTGAAGCTTCTCAACATTTGACATCTCAATCTCTTTGTTCCTGGGTGGCCATCCACAAGTGAGATACACAAGGTAAACCACAGAAATGGGCCTTGTGAACCAATCAACACAAACCATTCCTTCCATTCCACCCAGGTTATTCATTCCCTTAGTTGTTTTATTAAACAAAACAGAAGTCCTTGACTTAGAAATATTCCATAGCATGAATATAATCCACCCTTGTTTTCTACTAGCTAAGATAAGCATGGTAGTAGTAGGAATCTTAACTTAGAATAATTCTACTAAGGTTTCATCTACTAGGATTTCCCATGGCATAGTTTATACTTAGCAAAAATTCCATGCAAGTCCTACTTAGAAATATCACTAATGCATAGTGAAAATAATGGGACAAAAGTAACAATCTTTATAAGGTTCACCAAATATGTTTTCAAACCATAAAACTTTGTGTTTAGGGTCAGAGAGTTTAAATTAAAACATTTCCCAAAGATTTTCCTCCAAAAAGTATTTTTAACATATAACAACATTTTTATTTGCCTAGAAATGGTCTAAAACAAAGATTTATTCTTTTGCTTCACAAAATATGTTTTTGAAACCACCAATTGATTTCTATGGTCAGTAGGTTCAAAACAAACCATTTTCCAAAGGTTTTATCTCAAAAATCATTTTAGAACAAATTTTATATTCTAAATATGCCTAGACAAGTTTATACAAATACAACCAATTTAACAGAAGCAATTTACTTAACAAAGTGCATGGTCAGAAAGTACTGGTCTTGCTGATTCCATTGATATAAAATTTGCAAAATTTGGACGTGTGGTTTGAAAGTTATAAATTTTTCAAATTGGAACATCTAATAGACAAGTTTCTGTTTTTAAAACAAATCGCTGGACACGTGGATGAATCTTACTCGCTGGTACCGTTTCGTTTGGATCGAGCGATACAGACCATAGGATTTATGTGAGATCGCACAGTTTAGATCTAACATACCCCTTCGCTTAAGTGGAACTAACGTGTCCATTAGATCAACATCTAACGACCTGAAATGATCTGACCATACTCTGGCGGCGCTCGACGGTGGCGCGTGGCGGCGACGCTCGGCCAGAAGCATTCCGGCGATACTAGCAAGCGCGGGAGAGGAAGGAGGTCATTACCGAACTTGCTGTGGCGTGCTGAAGCTCGCGATGGTCGTTGCAGGGACAGGGGCGCACAGAGTCTTCGTGGATTCCTCGCTGGAGTTGAGCTGCGCCTCGGGCTCGTCTGTTCGTCGACGGGGGCGGCGATTTATGGCATGCAGAAGGACTCGCCGGAGTCGAGGCCGACGGTGGTGATGCTCAGCCGTCGTCGTTGCCGACGCTGCGGGTCAAGCGTGAGCAAGATGAGGCCACTAGAAGGTGCGGTGGTTGAGGGGGTACAAGTTGGCGTGGTCGAGGAGGCAAGGGGCGGGGAGGTGTGGCCGGAATTGGTGTAAGTGCTCGCCGGAGCAGAGCGTGGTCTCTAGTAAAATTGGCGCAGCCCGGTGGCAAGCTGGTGCGAGCGAGAGAGGGGAAATGGAGAGGAGGGGCAGGCGGTTATGTACGCGTGATAAGGGGGCTGAATCAACGCGAGGTTAAAGAGGAATCAAGGGCGCAAGAAATCGGCAGAAACGGCGACAAGGCGTGGACTTCGCGGGGAGGAAGATGACTGGGGAGGTGGGACCTGGCTATCTGAGAGAGAGAGAGAGAGAGAGAGAGAGAGTGAGAGAGAGAGTGGGGGGGGGTGGGGTCCGGTTGTCATTCTCTGTGCGGGTCAATTCGTGAGTGAGAGAATAACGCTTCGGGGGAGAGAGGAGAGTGGTGGGCTGCTGGGCCAGATGGGCTTAGCTGGGATGGGCTGGCTCTGTTTATATTTTTTTGTACAGATTCTTTTCCCTTTTCTATTTTTATTAATCTGTTTTGATTTTGTTTAATAAATTCAAACATCTATTTGAATTCAAACTTCTCTCAAACTTTGTGTGTATTCAAACCCTGATTATTTATATATTCTGAAGTCAATTTTGGAATAAATCTTTTATTCTTTTTAGGGTCTTTTAATTATTTAAAACAAGCCCTTGCTTTAAATTCAAATAAGATCAAATATATTTTTTAATCCTTATTTAAATTTCATTTTTCCATAAAACCCTTTTAGTAAGTTTTATTCATTAATAGGGTGTCAAATAATTCACTTTGAATTGATTGGAATATTTTTAATATGATTTATTAATCATTTTAACTTGGGTACTTGTCTTTATTCCAAAGAAGATATGGTTTAATTTTCATAAATTTATTTAGTTGATTCCTTTGATCCCATTTAAGTTATTTAAATAACATTTATTCCACTTGGGTAAATTCCAAATATTATTTTCCCATGATTTATTTAATCATTTCTAATAGGGATTTTATCTTTATTCAAAATATAAATAGAATTTGGTTAATGCCACTTTATTTTATTTGGAAAATTATTTATCTATTTATTTCATTTGGATTTGGATTATAATCATGCCATTTGCTTATGGTCTTGGCCAAGTTTTAATTTGGTCTTTAAATATTCCTCATTTAATAATTTCTATCTTTATCTTATAAAATCCATATATTTTTATTTATAGATCCCAAGTTGGTGATTCCAATTTGTAAAAACTTATTTAATATTTATTTATCCTTTTAAATATATTTAGGATTATTTGCTCACCATTTGCTATGGATTTATAGATAGATACTTTATTAGCTTTGGAAATTCAATTTCCTTATCTTATTAAATTCATAAGATTTTATCCATGGCTCCAAATTAAGTGAATCCAATTCATATGGTTTTATAATATTTCTAATATTCATTATTGATCAATTTGACATGTTTGTTTGACCAATTTTTATATGGATCAAATCCATAGTCTTAGAGATAACTTGAAAATGATTTTCTTCCATTAGGGTTTTAGAGTTTTGGTTTATTCTCCAAGTGTTTAAATTTCAAGATGCATTTTATGAGTGAAAGGGCATGTATGCCCCATGTGTGGTTTTGGTAATTAATGAAAATCTCTACGGACTAATGTGTAAATTGAGTTTCACTTGTAGGCTTGTCCATTGGCATCACTTGGGCCATGTGTTGGTCTCAAGGTTGGAAGATGAAGAAATGTCCAAGGGCTTTGTGCCCATTGGAATCATGAAGAAAGAAGGATCTTGAAGGTTGATCAAGACATGTGCAAAGATTTGCATCAAGATGGATCAACCTCAAGTAGGGATGAAGAAGGGCGAGCTCAAGATGCGCCATCTCTAGAAGATCTCATGCTTGAAGCTTGACATCCTCATTCTCATGGAATGATGAAGACAAGTTCAAAGAATAGGTGTCCCCGTGGAGTATGGGGGGGGGCAATTTGCAAGTCTTCATCTTCATCAAGCAAGAGCATCCAAGAAAGGTGTTCCCACTATAGAAGAACAAGACGGTCTACATCAAGTTCAAGTGGGATGCTCAAGGCAAAGGTATGTTCTTGATAGGTCTTCTCTTTTGCCGGTCTCGTATTGTTAGTTGGGAGACCGGGTTTAGGATAGATAGCCGTTCTATCAAGAGGGGCTCTCAAGCGGGTGTCTCGTTTGCATTGTTCGGAGAGAGCTCAAACATTTGCATTCATAGCATCATCTTTCTTGGTTGTTATTTGGTTCCTGTCCATGAGAGTATCTAGAGATTGTGGTCATCATCATAACAAGCTCTACTTCATCATCTAAGGATTTCACTTGCATATCTTATTGCGGTTTTTGATCTTGCGAGTTTTCCGGCTCCACACCTTGGGGGATACTTCACATATATATTCATAGTATTTTCTCCCAAGGTGATACCCAATATTTCTAATTTTTGTTGGATTCTATTCTTCATTATCTTTCCAACAAAATTGGTTTCATCCCAATCGGAGTTTCCAAGCTCAACTTCTTGTGTTTTGGGTTTTGGAGGTTTTACCGGTTCATCGCTTCTAGAGAGGTCATATCTTTCTCAATTTTGTTTTATACTTCCATGCTGGACTATTATGTTTCTTTGAATAATCTTGTAAAACTTTTCGTTCTCTTCAAAACGAGCCCAAGATCATCAAAAACGGAGTCCGGGATCAAAAGTTATTGAAGTTTTCGTGCAATATTGTCCTGTGTTTTTGCTTGAGCGGAAGTTCCGGCCCAAGTTCCGACCCAACCCAAGTTCCGGACCAAGTTCCGACCCAAGTTCCGGTCAGGTTCAGTAACTTGTGTTTCTATTTGCCGGAAGTTCCGGTGGGAGGCCAGAAGTTTCGGTGGGGGCGCGAATCTGGCCCAAACGGTCAGTTTTTCCTTGTCCTATTTAAGGGGGCTTCTTCCCCAATGGTTCTCTATCTTTTGAGCTCGTTTTTGCCCACCATTGTTGACCTATTTGAGCTCTCTTACTCCCGCTCCCTCCCATGATTCTTACATCTTTTTGAGGGAAAAGTGAGAGGAGATCTAGATCTACAATCCCACCAAGTCAAATCCCTTCCTTGTGAAGGAATCATTGGGATCTAGATCTTGGAGAGTTTGTGTTCTCCTCTTGTGTTCTTCCTCCCTTATTCCCCCAATAGCTTTTGTAGCTTTGTTGGAATTTGGGAGAGAAGGACTTGCCCTTGCATTTGGTGCATAGGTTTGAGTTCTCCTCTTGTGTTCTTCCTCCCTTATTCCTCCAATAGCTTTTGTAGCTTTGTTGGAATTTGGGAGAGAAGGACTTGCCCTTGCATTTGGTGCATAGCTTTGAGTTCTCCTCGGAGATTCGGCGAGTACAAGCTTGTGGGCTTGTTACTCTTGGGTTCTTGGAACCCTAGACAGTTGTGTGGTTGGGTTGTTGACCTTTTGTGTTCTTGTTGACCTTTTGTAGTCTTGTAGCCTCTTGTGGCTTTGTTGTCCTTTTGTGGCATTGTAGCCTTTTGTGGCTTTGTTGTTGGGAGCCTCCAATTGAGTTGTGGAGTTAGCCCCAATCTTGTACGGGTTCGGTGACTGCCCTCAAGCGTCCCATAGTGGAGCAAGTGCCCGCCTTTTGTGGTGCGCACTTGGGAGAATAGGGTGAGCCTTTTGTGGCGTCGGTGAGTTGCGTGCTTCCGCATCCGGGGTGAGGGCTTGTGTGGAGTTGGGTGAGCGTCGAGCCACCACACCTCTAGGTGAGCCATTTGTGGCGTTCGGAGAGCATTGCGCCATCACACCTCTCCAACGGAGACGTAGATTCTTTGGAAGTGAACTTCGGGAAACAAATCTTCGTCTCCGCGTCCATCGGTTATCTCTCAACCGAGCCCTTTACTTATGCACTTTACATTGTGATAGCCATCGTGCTTGAAGTATTTATTTCTTGCTATCACCTTGTTGCTTGTATTGCTTAGCATAGGTTGTTGGTGCACTTAGGTAAACTTAGTGGCAAGGTTTTGTGCTCAATAAATTAAACGTTAGTTTTATTCCGCATTTACTTGAGCCTAAACCGTAATATTTTTAAAAGCCTATTCACCCCCCTCTAGGCGACTTCCTTTGTACTTTCAATGAGGAATGCATTCCACATGATTTGAATTTAGTTAGATTCAAACATTAACCAAAGTTTGTTCAAGATGGGATTTTAAGTTTCCATTTAGAAACAAAAGTTTCTTTTCACCCTAAATTTCAACAATTATTTATTTTGTTTATTTATTTTTCACATAACAAGATTTGGAAAATCTTGGGATGTGATAGGCTACCACCCTTAAAATAAATCTCGTCCCGAGATTTGGGAAAGACAAGGGTTACAAGTTGGTTCAAAACAACTAGGGTACTACCACCCTTAAAATTTTTCCAACTAGATTACTTCTTGGCTTGCTTGGGATCTTGTTGAAATCTCTCTGGGAAAACATCTGCATAGTGTCCTTTGTTTCCACACTTGAAACATGTGACAAGGCTGAGATCCTTCATAGGCTTTATCTTGTGCTTCATCTTTTCTGGACAATTGCTTGCATAATGTCCTTGGTTACCACAATTGTAACATGTGACAAGATTGAGTTCTTCACGTATCTTCTGTGGACAAGTTGACACATAATGGCCTAACTCTTTATAGTTGTTGCACCATACTTGGCTAATCTCCTTATACCTTTTCTTCTTCTCTGGACATTCATTGGCATAGTGTCCCATCTCTTTGCAATGGCAACATTGCACTTGGCTTTTGTCCTTCTTCTTCTTGGGTTTCTCCAAAGCAAGGAGTGCTTCTAGTTCATGCTCTTCATATCTTATCTCAAAGGTCGGAAAGTTTCCTGGTCTCCTTGATCTTTTCCTTGGATAATACATATGTCTCCTCTTTGGTCCTTCAAATTGAGTCATATTGCATGGAGGTGCAAACTGAGATTTTCCTTTGTCTTCATCCTTTTTGGTAGAAGTTGTTCTCTCATGGTAGTCTGCAATCAATTGTTGCACTCCACCTTGTTTCCTTTGTTGAACTATGAAATAGATGGGGCATTGGATAGGGACATGATTATTTCCTTCACATAGGAAACAAGTAGCTTGAGATGTGGGGCATTGATAAGTTGGATGTTTCTCTTCACAATTGGGGCATTGATCTTCATGTTCCTTGGAAGTGTGATCCTTGTCTCCACAAATATTGCAAGCTTGAGTTCCTTCTAGAATATCATCCTTGACATCCTTATTTTCACAAACTCCTTGTGAAGAGTTGTTTCCCATGTTGATCATTTGATCTGTCACCTTATGCAACAATTGGGTTTGGGTTTCCAAAAACCTTTGCATGGTTGGATCTAACTCACTGGTGTTGGCTAAAAACTGAGTTGTCACTTGGTTCAACCGGGTTTGGGTTACTATGATTTCTCTCGTGTTGATCTCTCGGTTGTTGTTGTTGTCACCATCCTTGATGTTGGAGTTTCTTGGAGTAGTCATCTGTTTGGGTTGGATTGGGATTAGAATGGGTAAAAGATTTCTAAGAAAATAGTTCTAATCACACACATCACTTTAGAGGTCTCAACCTAATAAGGTAGATTCCTCCTGTGTTTACAATGCTAGTCCCTGGATCAATAGCTAGCATCCACAGTTAAGATGTAATATCAAGATACAAGGGTCATAATTTAAATTTATAACCAGGAATAACATAGTTTTATTACATCATACATAGCTCATTTGGCTATTACATTACATTGCAGCGGAATAACTATAAGTATGGGTCCTTCATCTTCAAAATGCCACAGGCAGATGTTGGTTGTAGTCTTTGTAGTCCTAGTCAATCAAACAATCTTCACTTAAAAACAATCAACCTGCAACATTACAAGTTACAGCCACATGGATCAATACATTTGAATTGTATTGGCAAGCTTCACTTCTATGTATAGTAAGAGTGGATCCTATCAGTACATGCATAATTGGCTAAGTAGAGCTTAAGGTTTATTTGCACAAAGCAATATTTTATCCTATCTTTTCAAAAATGGTTTTAGTCCTTTGTCAAATCTCTTTTCTAAGAATCCCTTGAACTCCTTGGTAGAAACTCAAGTGTTCAAGTCCTTGTCAAAATCTCTTGAGCCACTTGGTAACCCCAAGTGCATCGAGTTTTAAAATCTCATGAGTTCCTTGGTAACCCCAAGTACATAATGCTCTTGAGCACCTTGGTAACCCCCAAGTGCAACAAGCTTTAACAAAATCTCTTTGAATTCCTTGGTACCCCCAAGTGCATCAAGTTTTTATATTAGAAGTTGGATGTCGAGATCTCCCATAGTTCAAACTTTAGTTGCTCAGTTTTGTCCATAACCGGGGACACGGCTAAGTACTTAGATTTTATTAACTTCTGCAGAAGGAGTACACTTTACCACATGACACAATCCCATCTTGTTGCCACCAGTGGCCTACTGGATTAGTGCTCACCAAGATGGAGTACCGGTAGACTGAGAGTGTGACGAAGTCTTTCCAAAAGGTCCTCCCATACATCATTGCTAGCTTGTCTTCAGCTCCCATGAAGCATTCCAGATCCCCATGTCCGGTAACTAAAGACAATGTATGGGTCTTCCTAATGTAGTTGACTAAGCCAGAGCCATAATAGCATGTGGTTGCACACGAAAGCCACAATTGGAGAAACATGTTCAATCTCTAAGTTTCCTAGGTGGTTTTATTTTGGAGCACAACACAAAGTGATTCCCATAGACATGGTCCCTTTTGTTGCCACCTTCTCCAAAACTTAAAGTACCCACCACCTAGGTGGTTCATTGAGTCCTTGTTTTATTAAGTAAAACATAAGTCCTTTTCTCAACCTTTGTAAAAAAATCTCAACATGTATCTCTTTTCAAAATGAAGCATGGCTAAGCATGTACAACTTACAATATTTTCGCTAAGAAGTGTATAGGGAATCCTATTAGGATTTAGCATAGCATAAGTACAAAATTGTTTTCATGCATGTTTTTCATAATCCACTAAGTATAATGAAAATAATAGGACATTTTGATAGTGTAACTTGCCTTTTTGGTAGGGAATGGTGGTTCACTCCTTGATCTTGCTAGTCTCACGCTTTGCAAATTTTACTACAATCAATCAAACAAGCATAGTATCAAGTAGCATTCCAAACCAATATTCAAACAACATTTCACACACACAAAGCAATGGATTCTAAGTCATGCATAAGCATGCAAAGGTTGGTTCTATTGCAAGGATGGTCTCCACTAGGCTCCTAAACTTTGTAGGTTCCAAATTGGTCATTTACAAAAATGGCAAAGTCATTTGCAAATGGGTTTTATCTCAAAACCATTTTAAAATCCATTCATCATTTTATGTGGTGAAAAATGTTTTATCAAAACAAAACTTTTTAAGTTTTTCACCAAATGAGGTGCTATTTCAAAACTTGGTGTTTTTTTGGGTCAGTAGGTTTGGTCCAAAACTTTTTCTCAAAGTTTTCTTTATAAAAACACCTTCATAATAAAATCAATAATTTTATTTGGCTAGAAAATGGCTAAGTCAAATAATCTAACCTAAACTTTACCAAAATCATTTTCAACACCAAGGGTTGGTTCTTAGGGTCAGTAAGGTCACAACCATTCATTTTGCAAAGGTTTTAACCTAAAAATCATTTTTAAACAATTTTTACACTCTAAACAATCACACAAAAGAATCTACAAAAACAAGCAAACTAACAGATACTATTTGCTAAACTAATTCCACAGTTGGCTAGGGCTTGCTCTCCTGAATCCAACGACATAAAATTTGTAATTTTTGGACGTCTGGTTTGAAAGTTACAAAGGTTTGAAGTTTGCAAATAAATCTGTTTTCAAATTTGATTTTAGATCTAATATAGGCCACGCGTCGCGTCGTGGTTGGCCGATACCGGTTCGTCTGGATCGCGTGCTGCGGACCGTTAGATCAAGTGGCATCGCACGGCGCTGGCTGCGTAACCTTTCGAGTTTAAGTGATCTAATCTTGCCCGTTCAAACTAGATCCTACGGTACTGGTTCGTTTGACTAAAAGTGAGCGGCGCTGACGGTGGCTAGCGGCGGCGCATGGCCAAGCGGTGGCTCTGCGGTGGTTCTAGGAAGCGAGGCAGACGGAGAGTGTGCTCACCGGGTTCAGGAGGTCACGGCGATGCTCAACGTGTCGATGGTTCGACGAGGGGCGTTCTGGTCCGATGTGGATTGCTCGCCGGAGTAGGTGGCGGCGTCGGGCGGCTCTGGTCGACGGTGGGGGTGAGGCTACAAGGCACATGAGGACAAGATAAGAGGTCGGTTAGACGTGCGAGGAAGAGTAGATCTTGCATGCCTGAACGAGAGGGAAAGGGGTGGACAGATGCATACCAGAAGTGCTCGTCGGAGTTAAACCAGACGGTGGCGACGGTAGGAGTCGTCGCTGCAGATCGCCCTAAGGCAAGACAGGAGCACGTTCAGATGCGCAAGAGAAGGCGATGCTGTGTGCGTGAACGAGAGGGGTCGGGGCGGTCTGGTTCACCTGGAAGTCGTCGTCGGAGTAGAAACAGACGGCGGCGCTGTCGGAGCTTGTCTAAGCCGACGCTTCGGGGCGCCCGCGGTTGAACGAAGGGCACGGACAGAAGCGCCGTGGAATGGGGAGTGTGTGTGCGCTTGGTCAATGGAGCAAGGGGAGGCAGTGTGTGGCCGGAATTTATGAGGAAGGTCGTCGGAGACAGTGGAGTTCGAGGAGAAATTGGGGCGGCCTGGTGGCGAAGAGAGGTTGGCGTCTGAGGGGAACGGAAGGAAAGGAGCTGGCGTTTTATCAAGAACAGTCAAAGCGAGTAATGGTGGCGGCATTATGACGAATTAAGTCCGCGGAATCACAGCAGGAAACGGCGACGAGGGAGGAAGAAGGGGTCGCGCGGGTGTGAGAGAAGAACAGGAGCGGTGGGGTCTACCTGTCAGTGGGAAAAGAAACGAGGGGAGGTCCACCTGTCATACTATGCGCGGGTCTGTTAGTGGGTGTGAACCGTTTTTCTCCGGGGAAAGAAAAGCTGGGCTGGTTCCTGGGCCTTAGTGGGCTTGGGCAGCTGGGTTGGGTCGACAGGACTCTATTTTTTTTTCTGTTTCTGAATCTTTTTCCTTTTCAAATTTTATTTCTTGTTTTGAATTCCAAACAATCAAACAAGGTTCAAATCCATTCAAACAACACTCAAACTTTGTAACATTGAAATTAGTTCTGTTCAGTAACATGAACCAAAATCAAAATTCAAATTAATAATTTAATAATAGGGCTATTACTATTTAATTAAATGGATGTACCAATTATTAAATCCATAGGTTTGATTTAATTCAAGCTCCACTTGAGAACTAAATAATTTTAAATCATTCATTAGGTTGTGTTTGAATTTAAGGAATATTTGGAAAGCTTGTTTAAAATAAAAAAAAATAACATTTTGTTATATAGGGTCCATTAATAATTAAATAAAATGGCCTTAGTTATTAAATCAAATAGAGTTTGATTTTATTAATAAAATCTTTGTTTGAAACTGTTGCCTGCCAAAACCCACCGGCGAGCAGCGACTAGCAACACGAAGAGCCGGGAGGCTCAGATCGCCGGGCCCTGGTCCCTCGGCGACGGCCAAGAAAACTCCGCACACGCCCCGGCTTGGTTCGAGATGCCACCGACCTATACCTGGTCGAAGGTGAAGGATTGCTTCGATTGATTTCTGCATGGTAAACAAGTATCGTAAAATTCGAGCCGTGATCGGCTCCTGTTTTCTTCAGAATCGGCTCCTAGAGCCGATTGCCCCATGGTTCTCGCATTAGATTTACGATAACATGGGGTTTTGCTTGATCACTACAAGTTAAATCGATCTGACGCTTTAATGTTTTCACCACGAATCGAACGCCCTACACGTAATTGAGCCTGGTATGTACAAAAGATGAAGAATATTAACCCTAGAGGAGGCCTAATAACCAACGTAAAGCCAATTACGGAACATCTTCTCGAGAACGAATAAGCCACGCCCCTATGTACTACGGATCGCTCAACCCGCTTGTAAGGCCTGATTACGTAGATATTAAACTAAACCTTGGTGAACAAGGCACAACTATAGCAGATCGAATCGACTAAATAAAGATCAGAAGATGCTACCTCACACTTGGGAAAAGGTGCAAGGGTAGCGAGATAACTAGAGGTAGCATAACTTCAGCGATAATAATGAAAAAGCACCGATGCTAGCCTCAAACAATCTATGATAATGGTATTACTCGCCATCAACAACGCTCAAGACGAGTAAAACCAGGTAACGATAGTAGATATCGCCTAGATCGCAAGATGCGATCTAGGCAAATGGCACTTACCCGAAAGAAACCCTAGAAACAAGGGGTGGCGATGCCGAGATTGTGTTTGTTGTGAACGTGGTTGTCCTCCTTTTTCGATAACCTTAGGTACATATTTATAGTCCGGAGACTCTCTACTTTTGGAATAACTCTACAACTCTATCTTTACCTAAACATAAACAGAACCTAAACAAACACGAAACCTACTATGATACAAGATACACGCAATTTAGCCCAAATCCACGACTAGGCCGATCCAACAACACGTTGAATATACGTATCTTCCAAGCCCATATTGATCACGGCCCATCTCCGCCTTTGGCCAAAATACGGCGATAACACATGCCCCCCTGGTTTTGGCAATGATAATTCCAAAACCACTCTGTGTGTTTTTTTCTTCTTCTCCCTTTTTTTATCGGGTCGGCTGCACGCGTGGCGAATGTAATCGCCACGCTACCCCTTCATCATGATGCCTTGTCTTCTCAACTCCTGCGCGCATGATTTGACGATTTTGGCAAAGGTAACTGGGAAACCGCTATGGCATTGAACCGTCTTTCCACTATTCCCTTATTTAAATTCGCCTGAACAGTCCCCATCTTCCTCCGGTTGCTGAAAACCTCTTCCTTCGCCGAAAAAACCTCTTTTGGCCATGGCCTCCTCGCTTCCTCCGCCTGTCCTCCCACGCCCAACTCGATGAGCGACCGAGCCGACGCGAGCACCCACGGCGGCAAGATAAGATTTCGCCACGATGGTGGGACGAAGGGATCGATTTCGCCCGTCGAGGACGGCGCGCCCTCGATCGACGGTGAAGAGAGCCTACGCCTCGTTGACGGGAACCGGAGGCGAAGAGCGTGACGACGCTCGTCGGGACGCGCCGAGTCCTCCGACGAGGAGGAATCGAGGAGGACACCTCCGACGAGTATCCGCTGACGGCGCGCTTCCGGGTCCAGCGAAGACACTGAAGATGACGACGAGGACGAAGAGGTCCCCGCTGGTTTATTCAGCAGCAGCAGCGAGGACGATGCTGGCAGCAGCGCTGAAGACAGCGAAGAGGACGGCGACGACGACAGCGGCGACGATCTCGCCCTTTAGATTAGGAACCAAAAGCAACAATGAGTAGTAGGCTCCTTTGTAATCAATCGCCTTTGTAAGCAATCATCTTTTGAATGAATGAAAATCTATTTCCCGAAGATTGCCTTGTTCGCCCCTGATCTTGCCGATAGCCACGATAGGTCGATGTCCTAGAAGTCGATGACACTGCATCGGCTCTCAACATATCGCATTTATACAGTTAAACAAGTCAAATCGCAAAGAGCCGATGACTACCCATCGGCTTCTCCCAAAAATCGTTGACAGGGTCAGAACTTGGTCGTATCTTCAGGCACATTAAAACGGCCACTTCTTGGAATCAACTAGTGACAAGCAAGGATGAAGATGACGAAGCGGAGATCGCCAAGGTGGATCGTGTCCGTGCTGACGCCCTCCACGCCTTCGAAGCATTTCTTCAGTAGCTTGTATGTGCGAACTGGCACCTGTTTGTAACATGTGTGAACCTCTAGAGTCGATGACCGTGCATCGGCTATACATTTTTTTTTATTCGGACGATTTTTCAACATCGGCCCCCATATTTTATCGTCTCTTGTGCTTTTTCTTAGCCGATTTCATGTATCGGCCCCTCAAGTTTTACTGTCCAACATCCCACATGCTTGGGAAATATTTCTTGAGATGTTGACCGTTGACCGCCATCGAACTTCACGCCATCCAACCGCTTCGAGCATGTATGCGTTTCCTCTTAAAACTTGATCGACCTGACGGTCCATGCCAATTTGGAGACCATTTACCATATGTCGCATCCTTAGTCCCCAAGGGCAACACGGCTTCCCATACCAGATCACCAACGTGGAACTCCTTTGGCTTCACTTTCTTGTTGTATGCACGAGCTACTTTGGCCTTGTTCTCTTTGATTTTCTCCAGTGACCATAGCCTGAGCTCGGTTAAATCCTCCACACTGTCACTCATCAGGGTTGCGTATTCTTCAGTCGTTAGATCGTCCTGAAAAGTGACGCGTCTCGATCCAGCCGTAATTTCCCAGGGTAGGACGGCTTCTTGTCCATATACAAGATGGTATGGTGAGGTTTTTATTGCTCCATGGCATGACATGCGATAAGCCCATAATGCCTCTGACAAAATCTCGTGCCAACGCCTTGGGTGCTCATCGACTTTTCTCTTGATCAGCTTGATGAGGCTCTGGTTGGACGCTTCAGCTTGCCCATTTGCTTGAGCATAGTATGGAGATGATCTAATCAGCTTGATCCCCATGTCCTCGCAGAACTTTCTAAACTCCTGAGAAATAAAGACCGAACCTCCATCGGTCGTGATAGTTTGGGGAATCCCGAATCTATGGATGACATGTTCTTTCACAAAATTGATAACATCCTTCGAATTCACTGACTTCATCGGGACAGCCTCCACCCATTTAGTGAAGTAGTCAGTGATAGCCAGAATCCACATGTGGCCTTTGCTTGATGGAGGATTGATTTTGCCGATCATGTCCATGCCCCAACCTCGAATGGCCAAGGCTTGATGATGGGGTTCATTGTCGACGGGTACCATCTAGATTTTTCCAAATTTCGACATGCTTGACACCCTTTGTAGTAGTTGAAACAGTCCTCAAGCATGGTGGGCCAATAAAACCCCGATCGCTCGATCAACCATTTCATCTTATGAGCCGATTGGTGAGTTCCACAGCGCCTTCGTACCTCGTGTAGGAGCCGATTGGCCTCGGCTGTCCCTGCATTTGAGCAATAGCCCTTCCAGTCCTGTAAAACATGTCATCCCCAATAAGCACGTACTTCATGGCTTTGTACCTTATCCGCTTAGGTGCCCCGAAGAATCCTTCAAGTAATTGAAGATATCGGCTCTCGACGTCCGCCTGTGAACTGCACTGAACGTCGGCTCCTTCTACCACGCCCTGTAGCTCAAGCCATCTGCGCAAGATCGCTTGCCTCGATTCTCGCGATCGTGGGATCCAAGTGAAGTTTATGTACCGAATTGCGCCATCACCGCTAAAGGCAGCCATAATGGGAAGAGGGACTCGCTCGCACTTGTAGTCCTCCGTGAGGGAAATCACCAACTTAGAGTCTCCAAAATTTCCAATGCTTCGCTCCGGCCGAGGAGTAACTCCATCCCTGCATATCGCCGCACTCGGTTACATTGTTGGTGCGAGAGGTAGACAACTGATGGAGAAGGAAAATGTTGCCCGCCCCCGGCGACACGAGTAAAATGCCGATGCCGCAGCCATCGTCACAAATGATCCGTCGAAAAACATAGCCCACGCCTATGGACAAGGTCGCTATGTTGGTGTTGATCCTTTCAGCGATAAGATCGGCCAGCGCCTGCCCCTTAACTGCTTTCGCAGGTTGATACTGGATGTCAAACTCTGATAATGCAAACATCCATTTGCCCAGTCGGCCTTTTAACATAGGAGCCGACAAATGTGCTTTATGACGTCTGACTTGCA
This sequence comes from Avena longiglumis, assembly GCA_030063025.1. Taxonomy (NCBI): domain Eukaryota; kingdom Viridiplantae; phylum Streptophyta; class Magnoliopsida; order Poales; family Poaceae; genus Avena; species Avena longiglumis. The sequence goes on from CP125978.1 coordinate 186,269,117, forward strand.
TATGATGATGATCTCTGCTGATAGCAAAATGTGGCGCAACTTGGTGCAGGTGAAAACAGCAGGCACAACTTATCGATATCGTGGTACCTTGTCTCTCGTCCAAAGATCCTTCGCTTATGTAAAAGATGACTCCAGCCCATCATACACTTGCACCACTACCGAGGCGATGGACGTGTCAGCTACTGACAAGTAAATGTAGAACGGCCTGTCAGGCTGCGGTGGAACTAACACTGGCGGCTTTGTCAGATATTCTTTGATCTCGTCGAAGGCTCGTTGTTGTTCTCGCCCCACCGGAATTCCTCGTCGGACTTGATTTTTACTAGTCCCATGAACGGCTCTATTCTTCCGAAAGATTGAGATGAATCTTCCGACGGTTGATCTTGCCGATGAGGGATCGCAGTTCTTTCTTTGTAGTGGGTGGCTTCATTGTTCGACCGCCTCCTCGACTTTTCAGCCGATCTCAATTCCGCTCATGGACCAAAAACCCAAGAACCGACCGCCACCCGAAGGCACACTTCTTGATTCATCCGTAGGTCAATTTTCTCGTTCGTCCAGACGCGTCAGATCGTCCAAGTGTCCTTGTGTGAAGCGACTTGACCACCACGTCATCGATGTAGATTTCCACCAGCTTTTCCGATCGATCATGAAAAATATAATTCATGGCTCTTTGGTACGTGGCGCCGCATTCTTCATCCAAACGTCATGACTACATATTCAAATAACCCCACCGACAGGACTCAATGCGCCTTGTGTATGTCTTCCGGAGCCATGAAGATCTGGTTGTAACCGCATTGCCGTCCATGAAGCTCAAAATCTTATGACCACCGCTGCATTGATCAATGTTTCGCCACCGCATCGGATACTCATCCTTTGGGGTAGCTCTGTTGAGATCCCGAAAATCTATGGCAACACGCCATCGGCCATCCTTCTTCTACAGTGCGATACTAGAAATCCACTCAAAGATACCGCATGGCCCGATCAACTTGGTCACAACATTTTCTAGACCTCTTTCTTGACTTCTTCCGCATTTCGCCTTCATTTGTCGTGCTCGTCAATGAAACGGCCAAATCCTTTTTGAGCGGGAGTCGATGCTCGATGATGCTCTGTCCAACCTGCATCTCTCGTAGTCCCAGCGGCGACCCGATATTGTTTCAACAGGGCTATCATCGGGCCCCGCAGACTCGGATCTAACTTCTTGCTGATAAATGTTGGTCGTGGCTTATCCCCAGGACCAATGTCGATCTCTTCTAGCTCGTCAGCGGATGTAAACCCGTACCCTAGCTCCCCGTCACCTGTCAAATCGATGCTAAACACAGGGCAAACGGTAGGTGAGGATAACAAAAATAATTTGGGCCGATTGCTTGAATCGGCCCCCTTTTTGCTTGCATCAGTCAAGGACGGTCTACATCTTATTGTTTTACATGCGAGCATCTCTTCTACGACTACATGAGCCGCTTGTCGATGATCGCTGCTTTTATTTTTGTGGCCGATCGCAGGGATCGCCGCATACTGGATGATCGTGGGCTTTTCTACTGTAAGGCCGCGGATAAGACCAGCCTCACCCCGCTTTTTGTAGCTTCAATACGCCGCAGCCCTAGATTGATTCCAGATCGGCTCTTGGTCTTCGCTTCCCAGACGCTCATGCCAGCTATGGAAATCTCGATAGAATCATCTCGCGGATGACCTCCACGCCTCCATCCCATCGGATCGTGCATCGTGCATTGTGGACGGATGCAACAATTAGCGTGAATCCAATCCTTCCTAGCAAGACGGTAAGTGCTCTTGCTGTCCACGACGAAGAATGACGTGGTACGGTTTTCTGCTTCGCCGTGTCCACGCTCAAGACGCCTTTATGCTCCGAAGACCGACCGCTGAAGTCGCTTAACGTGACGTTGGTTTTGATCAGATCTGCAGTGAGCGCCCCAAACGTCGTAGCATGGAGTATGGCATGATATTGATCGCCCGTGTCCACCAACATCTTGCCGACAGGTTGCCCATTGATGTAACCTCGCAGGTTGTGGCTTTCAGATGTTTGTAACCCTTCTCACGTGGCTTCAAAGATAACCGCCGTGGACCGCAGCCAAACTGTACATCGTAGCTCATCGGTTCTTGGCGCAGAATTTCGACGGAGTACAAACACCATATTTGTGCCACCGATGTCTTTGCATCGGCTTTTACCGGTTTGGGCGCCACTCTTTCCTTGTCGGGCGGTCTCCGCTTCCAAAGTCTGCCTCACTTTGACGGCCGATCAGGCCGTGCTTTCTTAAAGCGTGAGATATCTGCGCTCAGCTTCCTCCAAGTTACGCCGCTGCACTCTACGCTCGGTGTGTCGAGTCCGGGACACCACCTTGGACGGTGATACCTGTCTTCGTCTTTGTCATTCTTTGGCTTCGAGGTCTTCGCCGAGCGGACTCCTGTGACGGCCTGGGTGGAAGAGGCCCTAGACGCTTGAACACCGACATCGGCCTCGTGTCCTCCTTCTGCTGACCGCATTCCGGCAGTTGTCGATCGAGGCAATCGGCTCATTCCGCGCCCAAAATACTTGAAGAAAGGACAATCCCAATGTTTGTCCGCCTTCCTTTCTTTTGACGGTCTCTAGCAAGGTGCTCATATCTTCCGTCGTCTCTATCGCGCCCGGCGACGTTGTCATACTGGGCGCTCATACTTGTTAAGGAGATGCGTGGAATGTGGCTCTGATATCGCACTCTCCTCACTTGTTCCTCTGTTAAGTACCGCCTGTCATTGTGGCTGGGCGGTCGCGTGGACTAGCCTCCTCTTTCTTTGCCCCGAGAGCGACCACCTCCCTGCTTGTACGTGTCATGGTGGTACCCAGACCCTACCATATTAACGCCGAACGAGAAATCCAGCTTACGCCTCGCGGAGCGACTGATTTCTACCATGTTGACGCCGGGAAATGGGTTCGTGTCCACTTTCATGGCGAATCGCCGAGGATCGACGGCCTTGTTCTATTGCCATTTGGATCTGGCGTGCTTCTTGCACTCATTGGTGGTATGGGTGAACGAGTGATGCCACTTGCGTGACGGTCCTGCTCATTTCCTGAGCCGTAGGGATTTTGTGGCCTTCGGTAACCTCACCGCTTCTCCTTCAAGAAGAATCGAATATCTGTTCGCTTTGCTCACATCAAGTCGAACCCTTTGCAGGCCCTTGTTTCACCCATTTGCAAGCTACAGGATCTGCCCCCCGAGCCCATTCAGCTACGGCCACCTCCTGGTCCTGTGTAGGATCTTCTTCTTCTGCATCGACCAGGCCTATCAGACGTTTGAATTTGTCTTGGTTCAACTCAGGGTGGCGCTGTTCATACATCGCCGGGCCATGTGCGCCAATGAGTTGTACTCTACCTGGAAAGCCAGATCTTTGATGGGTGCTGAGAGACCCAACACTGCCAGTTCGACCGCTTCCTTCTCAGTTAGACAAGCTGAGTAACATCGGTTCTTGACAGTCTGCGCCGGATGTACTCGCCAGTTTCTCGCTTCGCCAAGACTGCGCCAGTCTGCAATGCCAGCCTCGAGCCTCTAAATGGTATGGATGTGGAACCGCTCTTCCGCTTGCTTCCGGTATGAATTGAATCGTGGTAGTGAGGTGTACCACCCAAAGGCTGGTCCTGTCGAGATTGCGCAAAAATCTTACGCGATCCGATCCGGCGTCAAATCATGCCTAGTTGTGCGGTATCGCTTATGTGCTCGATCGAGCTTGACCCTTCGACCATGAACCTTGAGAACTCAGGAGCTTATACTTGGGTGGCAGCGAATCAGATCAAACTTCGTTGGGGTACGGCTTTGAATAGCCGATTGTCCTTCTTCTTGACGGTTTAACCGGTCCTCGTGATGGTACCGATTTGCTCCACTGTTTGGGCCGCAGGGGCTAGATTCTCATGACTTGTTCCAGTGTCATACTTGGCTAGCCACGCCTGTTTGTCAGCGTCCATCCCAGACACCGCTGCTCCACACGCCGCTCAAGATCCTGCCAGAACTCCCTGCCGCAGAAACTCCTGCGGTTGCAATCTGTTTGGTGCGTGTCAGGTTATTGCAGTCCGGCACGTAGGCGCATATATATCCGTGTGGGATCTCCTTAGGTGGCTCAAACAGGAATTGGCAATCGCCTGGGTCGCCTCCAGCCTTGTATACGACGTAAGCCGCTGCCCCTGGCGGTTCTGGAGCTGCAAGTGCGAACGGCAGCTGTGGCCTGGTCTGGAGCGGTCTTTCTCCCTGGTGAGTCCCTAAAGTAGGCCCCGACGGAGAGTACTGATGTTTCATGATCTCCTGAACTACGCGAACCGCGACCCGCTCGAAAGCGTTCACTGTGCTCTCGTAATGGCGGTGCAGAGAATGAGCCACCATGTAGTTGACTTCACGTCAGAGAGCTCGTGCGCTCCTCCGAAGGAACAGCAGATCCACCTCATCAAGAGCACCTCGGAGAGAACCCTCCACCGATGCCATGCTTACGGGTCCTCTCAAAAGAGCCGATGAGGTCTTCCTCAAGAGAGCCTTGATCTCGTCAGACGGCCTTGTGCTCGCTGTAGATCGTCGTGATCGTCCGTTTCTCCATTGCAGCGTCGGATGTTGATGTAGACGTTGTTGAAAGTCCCACCGGGCGTGCGAATGTGTTGCCTGCCAAAACCCACCGCGAGCAGCGACTAGCAACACGAAGAGCCGGAGGCTCCAGATCGGTGGCCTGGTCCTCGGGCGACGCCCGCAAAAACTCGCACACGCCCCGCTTGGTTCGAGGCACACCGACCTATACCGGTCGAAGGTGAAGGATTGCTTGATTGATTTCGCATGGTAAACAAGTATACGTAAAATTCGAGCCGTGATCGCTCCCTGTGTTTCAGAATCGGCTCCTAGAGCCGATTGCCCCATGGTTCTGCATTAGATTTACGATAACATGGGTTTTTGCTTGATCACTACAAGTTAAATCGATCTACGATAGTTTAATGTTTTCACCACGTAACTGGAACGTCCTACACGTAATTGAGCCTGATATGTACAAAAGATGAAGAATATTAACCCTAGAGGAGGCCTAATAACCAACGTAAAGCCAATTACCGGAACATCTTCTCTAGAACGAATAAGCCACGTCCCTATGTACTACTGGATCGTTCAACCCGTTTGTAAGGCCTGATTACGTAGATATTAAACTAAACCTTGGTGAACAAGGCACAACTATAGCAGATCGAATCGACTAAATAAAGATCAAGCAAGATGCTACCCTCGCACTTGGGAAAAGGTGCAAGGGTAGCGAGATAACTAGAGGTAGCATAACTTCAGCGATAATAATGAAAAAAGCACCGATGCTAGCCTCAAACAATCTATGATAATGGTATTACTCGCCATCAACAACGCTTCAGTACGAGTAAAACCAGGTAACGCATAAGTAGATACTGCCTAGATCGCAAGATGCGATCTAGGCAGCATGGCACTTACCCGAAAGAAACCCTAGAAACAAGGGGTGGCGATGCGCCGAGATTGTGTTTGTTGTGAACGTGGTTGTCCTCCTTTTTCGATAACCTTAGGTACATATTTATAGTCCGGAGACTCTCTACTTTTGGAATAACTCTACAACTCTATCTTTACCTAAACATAAACGGAACCTAAACAAACACGAAACCTACTATGATACAAGATACACGGGCAATTTAGCCCAAATCCACGCACTAGGCCGATCCAACAACACGTTGAATATATGTATCTTCCAAGCCCATCTTGATCACGGCCCATCTCCGTCTTTGGCCAAAATACGGCGATAACACATGCCCCCCTGGTTTTGGCAATGATAATTCCAAAACCACTCTGTGTGTGTTTTTTTCTTCTTCTCCTCTTTTTTTATCGGGCTGCGTCGAGCGTGGAATGTAATCGCCACGCTACCCCTTCATCATGATGCCTGTCTTCTCAACTCCTCGCGAGGCATGATTTGACGATTTTGGCGGTAACGGGAAACCGCTATGGCATTGAACCGTCTTTCCACTATTCCCTTATTTAAATTCGCTGTCCCCATCTTCCTCCGATTGCGGAAAACCCTCTTCCTTCAAAAAAACCTCTTTCGCCATGGCCTCCTCTGCTTCCTGCCTGTCCTCCCACGCCCAACTCGATGAGCGGCCGAGAGCCGCTGAGCACCATGGCGAGATAAGATTTTCGCCCCACGATGGTGGGACGAAGGGATCGATTGTCGAGGACGATCGATCGACGGTGAAGAGAGCTACGCCTCGTTGACGGGAACCGAGGCGAAGAGCGACGACGCTGGTCGTGGACGGCGTCGAGTCCTCCGACGAGAGGAGGAATCGGAGGAGGACACCTCCTCCGACAGTATCCGCCGACGGCGCTTCGCCGGTCCAGCGAAGACATCAAGATGACGACGGGAAAGAGGTCCCTGGTTTCTTCAAAGAAGGCCGAGGACGATGTTGGCAGCCAAGACAAATAAGAGGACGGCGGCGACGATGACGATCTCGCCCTTTAGATTAGGAACCAGTAGCAGCAACAGTAGTAGTAGGCTCCCTTTTGTAATCAATCGTCCTTTGTAAGCAATCATCTTTTGAATGAATGAAAATCTATTTCCCGAAGATTGCCTTTTGAAAAGAAACGAGGGGAGGTCCACCTGTCATACTATGCGCGGGTCTGTTAGTGGGTGTGAACCGTTTTTCTCCGGGGAAAGAAAAGCTGGGCTGGTTCCTGGGCCTTAGTGGGCTTGGGCAGCTGGGTTGGGTCGACAGGACTCTATTTTTTTTTCTGTTTCTGAATCTTTTTCCTTTTCAAATTTTATTTCTTGTTTTGAATTCCAAACAATCAAACAAGGTTCAAATCCATTCAAACAACACTCAAACTTTGTAACATTGAAATTAGTTCTGTTCAGTAACATGAACCAAAATCAAAATTCAAATTAATAATTTAATAATAGGGCTATTACTATTTAATTAAATGGATGTACCAATTATTAAATCCATAGGTTTGATTTAATTCAAGCTCCACTTGAGAACTAAATAATTTTAAATCATTCATTAGGTTGTATTTGAATTTAAGGAATATTTGGAAAGCTTGTTTAAAATAAAAAAAATAACATTTTGTTATATAGGGTCCATTAATAATTAAATAAAATGGCCTTAGTTATTAAATCAAATAGAGTTTGATTTTATTAATAAAATCTTTGTTTGAAACCTAAATATTTTCAAAACCAAATCAGTAGGTATAATAAAGAATACTTGGAAATTTGTTTTAAAACAAAATAACCTTTTTATTTTGGAGTCCATTATTAATTAAATACAATAGACTTTCCTTATTAAATCAAATAGGATTTGTTTTATTGAGATATTTATTTTAAAATCTAAAATAAAGCCAAAACACTTAAGTAGGTATTATTTGTGAATATCACATATTTGGGAAAACTTATTTTAAATAATTTAATAAGTTTTGATGTTTCAATTTTAAATTGGTAAAACCTTTTATTTAAATAAGGTTGGATATTAAATCCTTATTAATTTATTTAAATAAACCTTTGCTAATTTTATTTAAAATAAAATGTTTTAATTCCCAAAGTTTGGCCAAGGTTTAATTTGGCTTTATAAAATATTCTTTATTTATAAACTTCTATTTCATTTGAAAATAAATCTTCTCACTCAAGAGTTTCAAAATAGTATTTCCAAATGTTTTTATTTTTCTTTTTATTAAATGTTTATATTTTTAGATCCCTTTAGGTTTTATTTAATTCAAATGGGTTTGAAGCTCCAATTGAATTCAAAAAGTTTCTTCTGGCTCTGAAAATCAAACAAAGTTTTATTTTATTCATTTATTTTCACATTACAAGAATTGGAAAATCTTGGGATGTGACAGGCTACCACCCTTAAAATAAATCTCGTCCCGAGATTTGGGAAGGTTAGGGTTACAAGCATGTTCAAACAACTAGGGTACTACCACCCTTAAAATTTTACAAATAAAAATTACATATTGTCCTTCTTGGGATCCTGGGGAAAATTTCTCTAAGCAAACTTTGGCATGGTTTCCTTGGTTTCCATACTTGACTCATGGGCCAAGGTTGAGCTTCTCCATAGGCTTGTTCAACTTGTTCTTCATCTTTTCTGGACAATTGCTTGCATAGTGTCCTGGATTCTTGCAGTTGAAACAATGGATATCTTGAAGTTCTTTACGTTGCTCTTGTGGACATGTTGCTACATAATGGCCTGGCTCCTTGCAGTTGTTACACACCACTTGGTCAATTCCCTTATTTTTCTTGTTCTCTGGGCACTCACTGGAGTAGTGTCCCATTTCCTTACATTTACGGCATTGCACAAGGTGCATGTCCTGTCTTGGTTTCTTGGGTTTCTTTGATCCTTTGAATTGGGTTGTCTTGTTTGGAGGTATGAGTGGTCCTTTTCCTTTGGTGGACTTGGATCCTTCTTGTTTCCTTTGTTCCACCATGGCATAGATGGGACATTGGTCAGGAGTATGATCACTTCCTTCACAAAGGTAACAAGTAGCTTGAGAGGTGGGACATTGTCCAATAGGATGTTCTTCTTCACAATTGGGGCATTGTCCTTCATGCTCCTTGGAAGTATGATCCTTGTCTCCACAAATAATGCAAGCTGGGGCTCCATCTAGAATAACATTCTTGTCATCCTTGTTATCATAAACTCCTTTAGGATAGCTTTCTTCCATGCTAATCATTTGATTAGTCACCTTAAGCATCAGTTGGGATTGTTCCTCCAAAAACTTTTGCAGTGCTGGATCTTTATCACTATTGTTAGCTAGGAACTGAGCTGTCAGTTGGTTCAACTGATGTTGGGTTGCTATTAGCTCTTTCATGCTGTCAGCTTGGTTGGTGTTGGTGTCATCAACCTTGATGTTGGAGTCCTTTGGAGTAGTCATCTGTTTGGGTTGAAGGAAGATTAGAATAGGCAAGATATTTCTAAGGACTTAATTCTAATCACACACATCACAATTCACACAAACAATGTACATGCAACTACAAACCAAACCTTTCACTCAACAAGGTTCAAGCACATACTTAGTTAACAAAATATTTTTGCTACACCACATAGGTTGGTGTGTTTTTGACTTATCTAAATAGGGTGGTCCATCTATATGGTTCACTTGTGACCTTTACTTCCTTTATGACTCTTCTCGTATGAGATCATGGCTTCCTTGAGATAAACTCTTGGTTACAATACTTCAAAGTTGTTGATGGTTCCTTCTTATTTTGCATTCCCTCAGTCTCTAAATCTTGAGTAAGATTTCCTTGTTTCACTTGTAGTCCTTAGTGGTATCCAAGTTGGAAGTCCTTGGTGAAGATGCTGAAGATGTTGAAGTCATTAGAGTTGAAGAAGTTGAAATCATCCTTTGCACATGGTGTAGTCCTTGGCCATGGGTAGGTTTTTCTATCAAGTTGGAGTAGAAGAGAAGTAGAGTTGAAACCAAAATGGTTGAGGAAAGAGTTTACAAGTGTTTTTGTAAATAAGTTTTTGGAACAAGTATAACTCCTATTTTTCTAAGGGTTTTTGTCCAATCCTAGGGTTTACAAATCCTATAGGCAACACAATGCTCTGATACCATTAGTAGAGGTCTCAACCTAATAAGGTAGATTCCTCCTGTGTTTACAATGCTAGTCCCTGGATCAATAGCTAGCATCCACAGTTAAGATGTAATATCAAGATACAAGGGTCATAATATAAATTTATAACCAGGAATAACATAGTTTTATTACATCATACATAGCTCATTTGGCTATTACATTACATTGCAGCGGAATAACTATAAGTATGGGTCCTTCATCTTCAAAATGCCACAGGAAGATGTTGGTTGTAGTCTTTGTAGTCCTAGTCAATCAAACAATCTTCACTTAAAAACAATCAACCTGCAACATTACAAGTTACATCCACATGGATCAATACATTTGAATTGTATTGGCAAGCTTCACTTCTATGTATAGTAAGAGTGGATCCTATCAATACATGCATAATTGGCTAAGTAGAGCTTAAGGCTTATTTGCACAAAGCAATATTTTATCCTATCTTTTCAAAAATGGTTTTAGTCCTTTATCAAATCTCTTTTCCAAGAATCCCTTGAACTCCTTGGTAGAAACTCAAGTGTTCAAGTCCTTGTCAAAATCTCTTGAGCCACTTGGTAACCCCAAGTGCATCGAGTTTTAAATTCTCATGAGTTCCTTGGTAACCCCAAGTACATAATGCTCTTGAGCACCTTGGTAACCCCCAAGTGCAACAAGCTTTAACAAAATCTCTTTGAATTCCTTGGTACCCCCAAGTGCATCAAGTTTTTATATTAGAAGTTGGAATGTCGAGATCTCCCATAGTTCAAACTTTAGTTGCTCAGTTTTGTCCATAACCGGGGACACGGCTAAGTACTTAGATTTTATTAACTTCTGCAGAAGGAGTACACTTTACCCACTTGACACAATCCCATCTTGTTGCCACCAGTGGCCTACTGGATTAGTGCTCACCAAGATGGAGTACCGGCAGACTAAGAGTGTGACGAAGTCTTTCCAAAAGGTCCTCCCATACATCATTGCTAGCTTGTCTTCAGCTCCCATGAAGCATTCCAGATCCCCATGTCCGCTAACTAAAGATAATGTATGGGTCTTCCTAATGTAGTTGACAAAGCCAGAGCCATAATAGCATGTGGTTGCACACGAAAGCCACAATTGGAGAAACATGTTCAATCTCTAAGTTTCCTAGGTGGTTTTCTTTTGGAGCACAACACAAAGTGATTCCCATAGACATGGTCCCTTTTGTTGCCACCTTCTCCAAAACTTAAAGTACCCACCACCTAGGTGGTTCATTGAGTCCTTGTTTTATTAAGTAAAACATAAGTCCTTTTCTCAACCTTTGTAAAAAAATCTCAACATGTATCTCTTTTCAAAATGAAGCATGGCTAAGCATGTACAACTTACAATATTTTCGCTAAGAAGTGTATAGGGAATCCTATTAGGATTTAGCATAGCATAAGTACAAAATTGTTTTCATGCATGTTTTCATAATCCACTAAGTATAATGAAAATAATAGGACATTTTGATAGTGTAACTTGCCTTTTTGGTAGGGAATGGTGGTTCACTCCTTGATCTTGCTAGTCTCACGCTTTGCAAATTTTACTACAATCAATCAAACAAGCATAGTATCAAGTAGCATTCCAAACCAATATTCAAACAACATTTCACACACACAAAGCAATGGATTCTAAGTCATGCATAAGCATGCAAAGGTTGGTTCTATTGCAAGGATGGTCTCCACTAGGCTCCTAAACTTTGTAGGTTCCAAATTGGTCATTTACAAAAATGGCAAAGTCATTTGCAAATGGGTTTTATCTCAAAACCATTTTAAAATCCATTCATCATTTTATGTGGTGAAAAATGTTTTATCAAAACAAAACTTTTTAAGTTTTTCACCAAATGAGGCGCTATTTCAAAACTTGGTGTTTTTTTTGGGTCAGTAGGTTTGGTCCAAAACTTTTTCTCAAAGTTTTCTTTATAAAAACACCTTCATAATAAAATCAATAATTTTATTTGGCTAGAAAATGGCTAAGTCAAATAATCTAACCTAAACTTTACCAAAATCATTTTCAACATCAAGGGTTGGTTCTTAGGGTCAGTAAGGTCACAACCATTCATTTTGCGAAGGTTTTAACCTAAAAATCATTTTTAAACAATTTTTACACTCTAAACAATCACACAAAAGAATCTACAAAAACAAGCAAACTAACAGATACTATTTGCTAAACTAATTCCACAGTTGGCTAGGGCTTGCTCTCCTGAATCCAACGACATAAAATTTGCAATTTTTGGACGTGTGGTTTGAAAGTTACAAAGGTTTGAAGTTTGCAAATAAATCTGTTTTCAAATTTGATTTTAGATCTAATATAGGCCACGCGTCGCGTCGTGGTTGGCCGATACCGGTTCTTCTGGATCACGTGCTGCGGACCGTTAGATCAAGTGGCATCGCACGACGCTGGCTGCGTAACCTTTCGAGTTTAAGTGATCTAATCTTGCCCGTTCAAACTAGATCCTCAGATCGGGTTCGTTTGACCAAAGTGAGGCTAGCGGTGGCTAGCGGCGCGCACCAAAGCGGTGGCTGCGGTGGTTCTAGGAAGCGAGGCAGACGGAGAGTGTGCTCACCGGTTCGAGGTCACGCGATGCTCAACGTGTCGATGGTCGACGAGGCGCCTGTCCGATGTGGATTGCTCACGGAGTAGGTGGCGGCGTCGGCGGCTACGACGGTGGGGTGAGGCTACAAGGCACAGGAGGACAAGATAAGATGTCGGTTAGACGCGCGAGGAAGAGTAGATCTTGCATGCCTGAACGAGAGGGAAAGGGGTGGACAGATGCATACCAGAAGTGCTCGTCGGAGTTAAGCCAGACGGTGGCGACGGTAGGAGTCGTCGCTGCAGATCGCCCTAAGGCAAGACAGAGCACGCTGATGCGCAAGAGCAAGCGATGCGTGTGCGTGAACGAGGGTCGGGCGGTCTGGTTCACCGAAGTCGTCGGAGTAGAACAGACAATGCTACTGCCGGAGCTTGTCTAAGCCGACGCCTTGCGCCAGCGGTTGAACGAAAGGCATGCATGGCGCCCGTGGAATGGGGAGTGTGCGCTTGGTCAATGGAGCAAGGGAGGCGGTGTGGCGGAATTTATGAGGAAGGTCGGAGACAGTGGAGTTCGAGGAGAAATTGGGCGGCTGGTGGCGAAGAGAGGTTGGCGTCCGAGGGGAACGGAAGGAAAGGAGGCGTTTTATCAAGAACAACAAAGCGAGTAATGGTGGCGGCATTATGACGAATTAAGTCCGCGAATCACAGCAGGAAACGGCGAGGGAGGAAGAAGGGGTCCAAGGGTGTGAGAGAAGAACATGAGCGGTGGTCTACTGCCGTGGGAAAAGAAACGGGGAGGTCCACTGTCATACTATGCGCGGGTCTGTTAGTGGGTGTGAACCGTTTTTCTCCGGGGAAAGAAAAGCTGGGCTGGTTCCTGGGCCTTAGTGGGCTTGGGCAGCTGGGTTGGGTCGACAGGACTCTATTTTTTTTCATTTCAATCTTTTTCCTTTTCAAATTTTATTTCTTGTTTTGAATTCCAAACAATCAAACAAGGTTCAAATCCATTCAAACAACACTCAAACTTTGTAACATTGAAATTAGTTCTGTTCAGTAACATGAACCAAAATCAAAATTCAAATTAATAATTTAATAATAGGGCTATTACTATTTAATTAAATGGATGTACCAATTATTAAATCCATAGGTTTGATTTAATTCAAGCTCCACTTGAGAACTAAATAATTTTAAATCATTCATTAGGTTGTATTTGAATTTAAGGAATATTTGGAAAGCTTGTTTAAAATAAAAAAAAATAACATTTTGTTATATAGGGTCCATTAATAATTAAATAAAATGGCCTTAGTTATTAAATCAAATAGAGTTTGATTTTATTAATAAAATCTTTGTTTGAAACCTAAATATTTTCAAAACCAAATCAGTAGGTATAATAAAGAATACTTGGAAATTTGTTTTAAAACAAAATAACCTTTTTATTTTGGAGTCCATTATTAATTAAATACAATAGACTTTCCTTATTAAATCAAATAGGATTTGTTTTATTGAGATATTTATTTTAAAATCTAAAATAAAGCCAAAACACTTAAGTAGGTATTATTTGTGAATATCACATATTTGGGAAAACTTATTTTAAATAATTTAATAAGTTTTGATGTTTCAATTTTAAATTGGTAAAACCTTTTATTTAAATAAGGTTGGATATTAAATCCTTATTAATTTATTTAAATAAACCTTTGCTAATTTTATTTAAAATAAAATGTTTTAATTCCCAAAGTTTGGCCAAGGTTTAATTTGGCTTTATAAAATATTCTTTATTTATAAACTTCTTTTCATTTGAAAATAAATCTTCTCACTCAAGAGTTTCAAAATAGTATTTCCAAATGTTTTTATTTTTCTTTTTATTAAATGTTTATATTTTTAGATCCCTTTAGGTTTTATTTAATTCAAATGGGTTTGAAGCTCCAATTGAATTCAAAAAGTTTCTTCTGGCTCTGAAAATCAAACAAAGTTTTATTTTATTCATTTATTTTCACATTACAAGAATTGGAAAATCTTGGGATGTGACAATCACAATTGACACAAGCAATGTGCAAGCAAACACAAGCAAACATTCCACTCAAACAACAAGTTTCAAGCACATTTTTAGGCAATAAAATATTTTTGCTACACCACATAAGTTGGTGGGTTTTATCTAAACTTAATATGGTGGTCCATCTATATGGTTCACTTGAGATCATTCTATCCTTCTTGGTGGATTCTTCTTGAATGGGATCATGGTTTCCTTGGGAAAATTCTTGGTCACAAAACTTTAAAGTGATGATGGTTCCTTCTAAGTTGTATTCCCTTAGTCTTCAAGTCTTGAGTGATATTTCTTGTCTCACTTGTAGTCCTTAGTGATATCGAAGTTGAAGTCCTTGTTGAGACTAAGGTTGAAGTCACTTGAGTTGGTGAAGTCCTTGGTGTAAATATAGTTGAAGTCTTTGGTCATGGAGAAGGCTTTATCCATCAAGTTGAAATAGAAGAGATGTAGAGTTAAAACCACAAGGTTGAGGAAAGAGTTTACAAGATTGTTTGTAAATAAGTTTAGGAACAAATACAACTCCTATTTTTCTAAGGGGTTTTGTCCAATCCTAGGGTTACAAATCCTACAGGCAACACAATGCTCTGATACCATCTGTAAGGTTCCCAACCTTTAATAAGGTAGAGATCCCTGTGTTTATAATGCTAGTCCCCGGATCAATAGCTAGTATCCACAGTTAAGATGTAATATCAAGAAACAAAGGTCATAATACAACTTTATAACCAGGAATAAAATAATTTATTACATCTTACATAGCTAATTTGGCTATCACATTACAATGCAGCAGAATATAACAATAGCATGGGGTCCTTCATCTTCAAAGTGCCACAGGCAAACATGTTGGTTGTAGACTTGTAATCCTATTTCAACACACTTCACTAATATCAAACAAACCTGCAACATAACAAGTTACAGCCACAAGGGTCAATACATTTTAATTGTATTGGCAAGTGATACTATGGTAGTATAGTGGGGTCTATCATCTATATGCATTTGGTTAAGTGGAGCTTAGGCTTGCTTTGCTCAAAATAGTTTTTCCTTATCATTTGAAAACACTAAGTTTTTGCTTGATAAAATCACCCAAGGCATCTCCCAATAGAAATTGGTGATCCTTCAACCCTTGTTCAACCACAAAGTTTTAACTTAGAAATTGGGATGAGGAGATTCTTGATAGCTTCCATGTCTTGATGCTCAAATTGTCCTTTACCAGGGACATGGCTAAGTACTTAGATTTTTCACTCTTCAGAGGTGGTGCACTTTCCCCACAAGACTTGGTTTCACCAAGACAAGATCTTTCATAAGCCTTCCCTTAGACCAGATTGAACGCGTTCCAACCTATCATCCCCTACCACCAACTGTCCATTTGGCTAAGTTATTGCAACCTATATGATCCAGGCAGAGCCCATAATGCCAAGTGGCTGCACTTGAAGCTTCTCAAGGTTTGACATCTCATATCTCTTTGTTCCTGGGTGGCCATCCACAAGTGAGATACACAAGTTAAACCATAGAAATGGGCCTTGTGAACCACTCAACACAAACCATTCCTTCCATTCCACCCAGGTCATTCATTCGCTTAGTTGTTTGATTAAACAAAACGCAAGTCCTTGACTTAGAAATATTCCATAGCATGAATATAATCTACCCTTGTTTTCTACTAGCTAAGCTAAGCATGGTAGTAGTAGGAATCTTAACTTAGAAAAATTCTACTAAGGTTTCATCTACTAGGATTTCCCATGTCATAGTTTATTCTTAGCAAAAATTCCATGCAAGTCCTACTTAGAAATATCACTAATGCATAGTGAAAATAATGGGACAAAAGTATGTAGCATCACTTGCCTTTTTGGTAGAGAATATAAGTTCACTCCTTGTCTTTGCAATGATCACACTCTTCAAATCACTACAATTCAATCAAGCAAGGCACAATTTTAATCTACCATTCAAGCAAGCATCACATAAAATAATAGAAGCAAAGCAATGCATGAAAGCATGCCAAAGATTGTTTTATTTGGAAAAGTGGTTTATAATAGGTTATAAACATTTTAAAACACCTATTGGTCATTTTATAAAGTGGCAAAACCATTTGCAAAAGATTTTACTTATAAATCCTTTTTAAACCAAATCAATATTTTATGTGGTTGAAAATGTCTTTAGCAAAGTAACAATCTTTATAAGGTTCACCAAATATGTTTTCAAACCATAAAACTTTGTGTTTAGGGTAAGAGAGTTTAAATGAAAACATTTCCCAAAGATTTTCCTCCAAAGAGTATTTTTAACATATAACAACATTTTTATTTGACTAGAAATGGTCTAAAACAAAGATTTATTCTTTTGCTTCACAAAATATGTTTTTGAAACCACCAATTGATTTCTATGGTCAGTAGGTTCAAAACAAACCATTTTCCAAAGGTTTTATCTCAAAAATCATTTTAGAACAAATTTTATATTCTAAATGTGCCTACACAAGTTTCTGCAAATACAACCAATTTAATAGAAGCAATTTACTAAACAAAGTGCATGGTCAGAAAGTACTGGTCTTGCTGATTTCATTGATATAAAATTTGCAAAATTTGGACGTGTGGTTTGAAAGTTATGAATTTTTCAAATTGGAACATCTAATAGACAAGTTTCTGTTTTTAAAACAAACCACTGGACACGTGGCTGAATCTTACTCGCTGGTACCGTTTTGTTTGGATCGAGCGATACAGACCATAGGATTTAAGTGAGATCGCACGGTTTATATCTAACATACCTCTTCGCTTAAGTGGATCTAACGTGTCCATTAGATCAACATCTAAAGGCCTGAAATGATCTGACCATACTCTGGCGGCGCTCGACGGTGGCGCGTGGCGGCGACGCTCGGCCAGAAGCATTCCGGCGATACTAGCAAGCGCGGGAGAGGAAGGAGGTCGTTACCGAACTTGCTGTGGCGTGCTGAAGCTCGCGATGGTCGTTGTAGGGACAGGGGCGCACGGAGTCTTCGTGGATTCCTCGCCGGAGTTAAGATACGCCTTGGGCTCGTCTGTTCGTCGACGGGGGCGACAATTTACGGCATGCAGGAGGACTCGCCGGAGTCGAGGCCGACGGCGGCGATGCTCAACTTTCGTTGTTGCCGACGCTGTGGGTCAAGCGCGAGCAAGATGAGGCCACTTGGAGGTGCGGTGGTTGAGGGGGAACAAGTTGGCATGGTCGAGGAGGCAAGGGGCGGCGAGGTGTGGTCGGAATTGGTGGAAGTGCTCGCCGGAGCAGAGCGTGGTCTCTGGTAAAATTGGCGCAGCCTGGTGGCAAGCTGGTGCGAGCGAGAGAGGGGAAATGGAGAGGAGGGGCAGACGGTTATCTACACGTGATCAGGGGGCTGAATCAACGCGAGGTTAAAGAGGAATAAAGGGTGCAATAAATCGGCAGAAACGGCGACGAGGCGTGGTCTTCGCGGGGAGGAAGATGACTAGGGAGGTGGGACCTGGCTGTCTGCGAGAGAGAGAGAGAGAGAGTGGGGGTGGGGTCCGGTTGTCATTCTCTGTGCGGGTCAATTCGTGAGTGAGAGAATAACTCTTCGGGGGAGAGAGGAGAGTGGTGGGCTGCTGGGCCAGATGGGCTTAGCTGGGATGGGCTGGCTCAGTTTATATTTTTTTGTACATATTATTTTCCCTTTTCTATTTTTATTAATCTGTTTTGATTTTGTTTAATCAATTCAAACATCTATTTGAATTCAAACTTCTCTCAAACTTTGTGTGGATTCAAACCCTGATTATTTATATATTCTGAAGTCAAATTTGGAATAATTTTTTTATTCTTTTTAGGGTCTTTTCATTATTTAAAACAAGCCCTTGCTTTAAATTCAAATAAGATTAAATATATTTTTTAATCCTTATTTAAATTTCATTTTTCCATAAAACCTTTTTAGTAAGTTTTATTCATTAATAGGGTGTCAAATAATTCACTTTGAATTGATTGGAATATTTTTAATATGATTTATTAATCATTTTAACTTGGGTACTTGTCTTTATTCCAAAGAAGATATGGTTTAATTTTCATAAATTTATTTAGTTGATTCCTTTGATCCCATTTAATTTATTTAAATAACATTTATTCCACTTGGGTAAATTCCAAATATTATTTTCCCATGATTTATTTAATCATTTCTAATAGGGATTTTATCTTTATTCAAAATAGAAATAGAATTTGGTTAATGCCACTTTATTTTATTTGGAAAATTCTTTATCTATTTATTTCATTTGGATTTGGATTATAATCATGCCATTTGCTTATGGTCTTGGCCAAGTTTTAATTTGGTCTTTAAATATTCCTCATTTAATAATTTCTTTCTTTATCTTATAAAATCCATATCTTTTTATTTATAGATCCCAACTTGGTGATTCCAATTTGTAAAAACTTATTTAATATTTATTTATCCTTTTAAATATATTTAGGATTATTTTCTCACCATTTGGTATGGATTTATATATATATGCTTTATTAGCTTTGGAAATTCAATTTCCTTATCTTATTAAATTCATAAGATTTTATCCATGGCTCCAAATTAAGTGAATCCAATTCATATGGTTTTATAATATTTCTAATATTCATTCTTGATCAATTTGAAATGTTTGTTTGACCAATTTTTATATGGATCAAATCCATAGTCTTAGAGATAACTTGAAAATGATTTTCTTCCATTAGGGTTTTAGAGTTTTGGTTTATTCTCCAAGTGTTTAAATTTCAAGATGCATTTTATGAGGAATGCATTCCACTTGATTTGCATTTTAGTTAGATTCAAACATTAACAAAAGTTTGTTCAAGATGGGATTTTAAGTTTCCATTTAGAAACAAAAGTTTCTTTTCACGCTAAATTTCAACAATTATTTATTTTTTTTATTTCTTTTTCACATAATAAGATTTGGAAAATCTTGGGATGTGACAAATTCGAGGCGCCCCACCTCAACTCCTTCGGCTAGGAGGCTCAGGGGATCAAGGCTAGGACGTGTGCTTGATCAACGGAGCATGGGAGAGCTTAGAACGACGGGAATTGATGGCAACTTGAAGCTAGGGTTTCGGTTCAGAAGAGGAAAACGAGGTAGGGAGATCTTCAGAGGGAAAATGGGGATGAGGACGAGTGGGGACGTCGCCGTGGCCTCCTTATCCTCTCCCGATGACGGCGGCGTGCATCCTGACGCAAGGACGGCGGCGGACGGCCTCGGCATCGCCACCGAGCTTCTTCCAGCTAGAGGAAGACGACGACATGATATTTTGCGGATACCCCCTGGCATGTTTCGAGATTCAACCTGCAGTCCTTGGCAGTGTCCCACCTGTCAGTCACAAAGCGAGATTAGCCTGGCTGGTTCTTGGGCCGAAGTGGGCCGCTATGGGCTGCGCGTGAGTAGCAGATAAAGAGAAGGAAAGATGGGCTGCGTCCAGAAAATATTTTTATTTGTTTTTCTTTTCTGTTTTCTGTTTTGCTTTTCAGATTGGTGTATTACACATTTGTTTCATATTTCCTTTATAGAATTTATTAGGTAAATAGTTGCAGCAATAATGGATGGTATTTAAAGTCATTTTGGGAGCTTTTATTATATAGTCTTCTATCTCTTTATTTTCTTAATATAGATCCTTTTAATATTCTATAATAAGCTTTGTGATGAATTTTCTCTCCATAATAAATCATGGATTTATATTAGGATATTTCCTTATTTGTTTATAAAACTTAATTCTAGTTAACTTATAGTTTGGATAAAAATTTAATATAATGATCCTATATCATTATTTGATGCATGATATTCTAAGTAATTAATACGGTTAATATTATTCCCATGAATCTAGGAAATAGCATTGTATATATTTTATTATAACTAACATAGGAGTTAAGATTTGAATTGTAAATTCTTACCCTAGGGTTTAGGGTACTTATATTATTTTGTTGATATGAGTAAATATTAATGGCTAAGCATATTGTATTTCTGTTTGTGATCTTTAATGATATCACCTATTAAAATAGAAATTTATTATCTAGAATGTCTTATGAAAAGGATTTGATAAGGATAACTCCTCAACACATTTAAGTATGATAGTTAGGAATGACCAAGATGTGCTTAAGTGATTTGCTATAGGAAATATTCCTATAAACCATTGTGGAAACAAGATGATAGATCAATCAGATGAAATGGATATTATGTTTCGTTAAAGATTTAGGGTTTAGTGTTTATCAAGAATTCCTATCTTCCATAATTCACAATCCTGGACTTCTAATTAAGGAATTCCTTTCCTAGATATACTACTTCTTCATATCCATCATCATGTGCTAACATGATGAGCTTTACTTCACAAGAATATTCTTATCCACCTTTTATTCTTCTAATCCATTTATAAATCCAATGAGTTTGACACTAAAGCTTTTCATAATATTCTCATATCCATACTTGGTTATATCAACCACTCTACTGTTGATAACCTCCCATCCAACAAGTGGTTACTTCTAACTACTTTCATACTCTTCCTTAATCACCCTTCACTAATATTACTTCAATATAAGTATACATCAAATCGTACTTCACCTCAAGTGCTTAGTATTTCCAAAGAGGAAAATACAACTTCTTTAATCCAATGTTGCTTTAACATCATCTTAATCATACTATCTTATCTCTACTTAACTCCAGTATCTAATAATCCAACCTCACATTATATTAATGTGACTTGTCATGGCTAACCTAAAATGACATATCTATACTAGGGTTCAATCATGTTCTATCCACCAATGTCACTTATACATGATATAAGCATTCAATCTTGGTCACTAAAGCATGATCATTATAATCCTTTAATCCTTTATTGTTTAGGTTTCTAGTTAGCTAATCAAGGCTTTCATCCATAAAACATTACAGTTATATTATAATTATCTTCTGTTTATCTCTGTTTGACTAAGAGATATTATTCATTGACTATACCTACTTGATCCAATATGATTACTCTAGTAACTGTCTTCAAGACTCATCCTTGTAATATTCTTTATTACCATATAATATATTCCAAATAACTCTTCTATCATTTCAGGAGTGAGTTATCTCCATCAATTATCCTATTGCTTTGATTCTCTTCAATCACTCCCATCCTAAAGATGATATCTAAGACTAGTATTACTATTTACCTCTTCTTACTTCTTTCTTTATAGGCCTTAGGCGAATGCTATGATAGGACAAGAGTTGATAGATCAAGAATTGATAGGTTAAGAATTGGTGATTCATTAGTTGATTATTCAACATTGATGAACAACAAATATTACAAATAGGATTCCATAAGGATTTATATGGAAATAAAGATATATGGTGAATGATCTTGACTTGGTTTCTGTCCTACTCAATCTCACTAAAGATTTAAGGTTAGGTATTTACCATGATACTCAATGCATAAGTAGATGAGATTAAGATTTAGTTGTTACAATCCTATTACAAGTTATATTCATAATTTGGTATTCAGTGTTGTTGTAATGGATACTAGGATATGATCACTTAAGATCAAATATTAATCATTAAGCAATGTATTAGGGTTTAATTTTATTACATTTGATCTACCCTTAGATCAAATCATCCTTACCCAAAATAAGGTTTTAGCAAAGGTCATATTGAAACTTATTGCAGTAAACTTGATGATCTACTTCAATTCCATCAAGTTGAGAGAAGCTTCAATCACTTTGACAAGTTTCGTTCAAAAGCGCGAAAATTATTCAGATTTTCTATGCATGAATGCAATGCACACATCTAGGTTCAGCTTATTTCTAAGCTCTAATGCTGGGATGTAACATACTCTCCCCCTTAAAATAAACTTCGTCCTCGAAGTTCGTATACTCTCACGTTTCGGAGTAAGGAATTGTCTTGCATTGATTAGGATATGTCTCAACTCCATGGTAACCTTAATGGGAATAATTGTAGCATTCCATATCTAGATCTTTTCCTTGAATCCTTATCATTCTTGGTAATCTCCAACTTGTTGTCTTTAATACTCCAAAGTTTATTTTACTATCCTTCTTTAAGGATATGTCCTTATTATAAACTCCTTAATTTGGGGTCTCTTCTTAGTTCCTTATCCTGATTAGGTATCCTAAAACAACTCCTTTAACTTGATCATCGATCTTCTCTACTATATTCTGTAAGGTCTAGGAAGTCTCACTAAAACAGGTTTTTCAATTCTATTAGACAATATTTGTGGCCAAAAGACTAACCTTTGATTTGTCATTGTATGGTTCAAGCTGGTAATCCTTCCAAGATTGGGTTTGAACTCATTTAGTCCATACCCATTGGAATTTCTTGCTTCTCTACACATATCCAATTAGATATGCTTTATTACTTCTTAAAGATCACTTAAGATTTACTTCTTCTAGAATTAGTTGGTTAGGTCTAGTCTATTTTATCACCTTCAAGCTTTTACCTTAGCAAGCTTTTAGAAATTCTCTTGTTATTACCTTAAGTACTTCTTCAACTTCCACTTATTAGTTACCTCAAGGTTTGAGTACTACTACCTTGAAATAAACTTCGATCTTTCATCCAGACATACTTCAGAGAGTACTTTTATGATGATTTTCTTTTAACCTTATGAAAATAAGGCTTGGTGTTGTTGTAGGTTAGTCCTTCTTCTCCAACCTTTATTTGGAAAGTCAGATAATGATACTTTCATTTCTAATGTTTACTCTCCCCCTTAGGGTTTACTAATGGTCTCTAAACCGCGTATAAAGTAACCATTGGCTTTATAAATAAAATGTTGGTCTTTGTTCAGCTCATACTTTACCTATTTAAGGTTTCGGGAAAGAACCTACGATATATCCACACAATTGTGAATCTCCAAAATAGATCGTCCAGGATTATTTTCCTTATTTATTATTTGGACATTTTCGCTTTGATAGACCTGATTTCCCGAAGAGTCTCGAAATACAGTCACTTTAATGTTTATACTCATTCATGTCTTTCTTAACTTAGGCCAAGTTTATGCTCTTTATGCAACTTTAAGAAGATCTGGTTAACTAAGTTATCCAAATACTAGCTGCGGACAAGATACCTGCTGGGAACCATCCTAGGGTGTATGAATTACTCTGCGGTTTCTGACATACTTCTGGCATTCTCTCTGAATTGTCAGAGCTTGAATACCATTTTGTTCCAAAGCTTCTTATTTGTACTAATTCATGATACTTCCATGAACTAGGTACTACTTCATTAACTTCTTAACAACATCACCTTCTTTGAGTGAATCTTAAATTCATTACTTCTTGTTGCTCCATTGTAACATCCCAAAAATATTAAACTAGAATCATCAAACTCTATGCATCAAAATTAGGGTTAACAAAAACTTTTCTAAATAAAATATGAAAGCATGCATGTGTGTATGCATCCCATTTTGAATTCTTTTGAATTGCCTTGTTTATGTGTTTCTTTGCTTGTAAAAGGATTCTTAGGTGAAATAAACATCATCTAAACAATCCCCACACTTTTCCCAAAGACAAATAAATCAAAACAAACAAAATGAGTGAATGGTCACTTTGGCAAAATTAACTCCCATGCCTACTTTGGCTGTCTCTAACTTTCAGAACTTAATAGAAACTTGTTTGGATCTTTGCACCCCTTGATAGTACTCATAGCAAAGTATCAAGTCCCACCTTGTGATCATCCAGAAACATTAAAATGCATAGTTTAAATGACAGTTTAAAATTAAATCTTTATCATATGGGAAGATCCCACTTTTTCAAAAACCACTCAAACAAGCTCAACTTTCAAAACCCAAGCATCTACAGACTCACCAGCACCTACCTAGCACACCCACCAAAAATCTTTTCAAAATTCAAAACTTGAATTCATGAGGCCATTTTATCAAACACCTTGCAGATGCAAATCAAATAAAATCCAAACACTATTTGGAGCAGTGATTTGAGCCTAACTTGTTCCCTCTCTGGTTGCAACTAGGCTTTAGTAGATCATCTAGCTCATTTGTAAACGTCTAGAACCACTGTAAGCTTGGCAATGTCATCAATGGTAAACAACCGAAGCCACCCATGCCACCCCAGTTTAGACAACAAGCTAGGAGAGGAACTAGCCGTGCCAAACTTGTCTGGGAGATCACCCATGCCTCACCGCCCCCTCTCGACCAGCCCTGCCTCGAAGACATCGACCAGAGCACCCAGGAACGCCACGCCCGTGCCTCTGTCAACCATGCCGAGCGTGCGCCAGAGCGCCACCCTCGACACACGCCCACAGATCGTGCGCCGCCCTCGCCGTGTGCATACGCAATCACCACCGTCCTAGGAGACCGCCAGACATCCCCGTTCGCCGCCCCATGCCTCACAGCCACCGCTCGCCGTCGAAGACGCCGCCTCTGCCGTGCAGAGCATCACATGTTCCAGACTGTTTGCCATCGCCCCTACACGCGCATTAAAGCCATAGAGCATCGCCAGGAGACCACCGGTCGATCGCCACCGTCGGCCATGCCTCTAGCAGCCCATAGCCATGTCGCCACCGTCGCATGCCCATTCCGTTCGGTCTCGTCGTCGAGACTATAAATAGAGGCCTCCCTCGCTCAAACTCTTCACACCATATCACTCCCCTCTCCTCACTGATCATTCCACCCCGTTCCCAGAGCAAGGCGAGCAGCGCATCGCCGGAATTTGGCCGGAGCAGGCCGCCTCTAGAAAAGAAGGGCGCCGTCGATTTCGTCCACCCCAGGAGAAGCTTCCGGTACCAGGAGGTTCGCCTTCATCGACTTCGTCATTCGCCCGCCTTGCCGACCCTCGAGCCCGGTGAGCCCCGACCCCCACCGCCGTTAGGTTTCTCATCTCACGCCCGACGTGGGCCGAGTAGCAGCCGTTCGATTAGACTTAGATCGTGTGGATGAGATTGCCCCGTACCGCTTCGCTTTTAATGAGCCACTGACTGGTGGAACCCCCCTGTCAGTTGAGCCCCGCGCCGCGGAGTGACACCGGGCCGGCCCATTATCGTTTCCCGCGCAGCCTAGTCGTTTGAATTTAACTTTTTTCCATTTTAATTCAAACACAGTTATGTACCTAGTTTCAAAAATCAACCCAGCTCGATTCAGTGAACAAAATTGAACGAAACCAATTTTGTTAGAAAGATATTGAAATTCTTAATCCAAGCCCGTTGGAATCAAATCATTTGAATCTATAGATCAACCTTGGTAAAAATAACAAGGCAGAACCTTTTCTACACTCAAACATTTTTCAAATTTAAACCATAATAGATTTTGAGTTGATTCCAACTCTCAAAAATCACATTTGATCATAACATTCAGAATATATAAAAACATTTGGGTTTACTTACAGAAATATTGTTCAAGTAATAAAAGAATGCCACATAGGCATTTCTAGTCACTTTATTTAAGTAAAATAAAAGGTTAAACCCTATTAAATTGTGACACCACTTTAAATCACATTTCCATGGACTAAAATATGTGGTGATGACATGAGTCAACATGATCCCATGTTTGGTTTGGAGAATATTAAATCTTAAGTAGTTTTTCAATGAGTAGAAATTACTTTTCTAAAAATAAAATAAATTAAACCAAGCTTTAATCTTGTAATGTTAGTGATGATGCTATATCATCTATAGGACCCTTTTGTGTGATGATTGAAAGTAGTTAAGTATTGTTTGGTGATTGTGTACCTCGTATTTATTCATAGACGCTAGTACCGACCAAGGATACGAGGAGGAAGGAGGATACTACAAAGAAGAAGCCAAGGAGAACTTCAACCACTGCTCTGCACAAGGCAAGCCTTACTAATCAAGTTGAACTATGCAAGCAAATACTTGCTTGTTACCATGCCAACTATATGCCTTAAGCATATGTGATCATAACCACTTGATAAACCAATCCTACTTTTACTTGCAAGCTTTATACTTTATTTCTTTATCAAAGCTATTACTTAGAGCTTACTTAAGTGAATTATAGATACTAGAAAGATAATTGAAGGTTGCATAAAGAGCATAAAATTTGGCCTAAGCTAGATAATCTTTATGTCATCCTAAGGCATGAGACTGAACTTAGTTAAACTCCACTAGTTACCACCCCTCACTAGTACTTACCCCCACTTGTAGATGCTAGTGCTAAGCATAAAACCTGATCAACTTAGATGGGATTACTTGGTGGAAAAATGGTTATGAAAACCTTGGAATGACGGATCATTCTATTGAAATGTTTTGGACATGTGTTTCCGAACACCAGATGATTTATGGTGATGAAAATGTTGAGGCATGAGCCTTAGCCCTTTATAAAACTGATGGTTGTCTGGATGCGATACCATTCCAACTTTTCCGTACAGCCACAATACCCGAGAATTGGGTAGGGCTTGACTGGAAACTTATATACCTTAGTATTAGTTCCCTCACGGCCAAGGTCTGAGCTGAGGCTACCTTGTGAAGATTGTCCACCTGTGCAGTACCCAAGATGACAGCTGGTCATGGTTGGGAGGCCAAACTCACAGGAGAGGTGCTTATACTAGGGTGTGTAATTGAAAGGTTAGGATTGATTATCCACATACTGAGTATGGTGAATTCAGGATTTGTTCCTGACAGATGTATCGAATGTTGTGTTGAAAGTGTACAATCTCTCCGGAGTGTCAAACTATTTGAATAGCCGTGTCCGCGGTTATGGACAGTTGGAGTGGCCATACTGTTCCCCCGTCAGATGTTTTCAAAATGAATTATGAAATGAACTGAGACTTTGACTTGACCATAACAGTGTTGTGATATGAAATTCAAGTTCACACTTTGGTGTTATAAAATTTCAACTAGCTTTTCTTACTTCTGAACTTAGTAGATGTAAATCTGGCTTTTTGCAAAACAACCCTAGAGCTTAGTGTCCTACTACAGAACCCCCTTAACTTGTTAGTATTAGTTTGCGAGTACTTAAAGAGTACTCATGGCTTTGTCCCTGGCTATTCCCATGGCCAGACTATGAAGAGGAGTACCTGGAGGATGGACCCCAGGAAGGTTATGACAACTAGGATCATCTCCCATCACAAGATTGCTCAGACCCGAAGATGGAGCTTACGCCTACCGTTATTATTACGTATTTCCGCTGCTTGAGTTGTATTAAGAACTGGATCATGAGATCCTCATTTGTGTAAGACCTTATGTATGGTTTGTAATGGATGATGTACTGTGGTATCCAATTCTGTTATGTCTCTTAAAAATGGTAATCCTGGGATTGCGATGTATGGCATAACAGGCATCTGGGATTAAAAATCCGGGTGTTGACATCCATACATCTTCTACACTAATCTTCTTTCTTATTGCGGGCTAGTAATGATCTGAACTTGATCCATCCTTCAAATTGCGCTGATACTACTTATACTTTGCTTCATTCTTCATGTAAGTCTTCATCTTGGTCTTTGAAAATCGTCACTCCCTTACATGAATTCCCATTCCTATCTAGGTCTATAACATCAAGTGGTAACTGGATGTTGCAACATGCATTTTCACACCAAGTCAAGCTTCATGTACATATCTAGTCAATCAAGAAGATCCAAGAAAAACAAATGAATCCAAATGTGGTACATATAACACGCAATATTCTAAGCCCGAAATATAGTAGTTGAGTATAATATCTCTAGAATTCAGGCTTAGTTGTGTGGTATATGTCACCTCCTCATATAGGTTTACATTGTGATACTTAGCACTTAGGGTTCCAACTATTATATGTCTCGACATTTACCCAAATTTCTCAACTGCAATAAGATAATCTTAAGCCAAATGGTCTCAATTTAATTTTGACTAACCCTCTGTTTCACCTCTGGAATGACAAACTCTATCCAACCTTTCATTATTTAGTGAACTAACCTCACATGATCTCTCAAAAAGACTAACAATATTCTATTTTCTACTTTACCAAAGATTTTTAGAATTTTCTAGTACCTATGACTTCCATCATAGTTCTAACATATTATTTTCTTACTTCTTCCTCAAAATAATTTACTAATTACTTGTCATATTTACACCTATATCATGGTTTAGGAGCTAATCTCACCATGATCTTGTTATATTTTACCTATATATATCATGAGTTAAGAGATAATCTAACCATGATGACTTTGTTTCACATTAATCTATCATTAAATCCTAACATAACTTCACTTCATCATGTAGAATTCTCAAGTGAATCCCACATGATTACTACTCATTACATCAACATTTATCCTGATGATATTCATCATATTATCTTTGGTTATCAACTAACAATAAGATTTTACTGCTCTTCTTGAATTCTATGGTTAGGCTACACCATTTAAACTACTCCATATGATATCCTAAACTTAGCCATAATCTACATTACTATTTTAGCTTACTTAAGGCATCTTAATGGCGTTCTACCATCTTGGGACTAGCACTATACTGATAAAATATAAATAACGACTTTTAAGAAATATGACCAAAGCATCCAACTTAAGTGTGAAAAGGTTATCCTCAAGTGGATACTCATCACAAGTCATAGGAATATTTGGTTTAGATAAGATGGCTTTATATAGTCACTATCCAACCTAAAGATCTTCCTAAAAGGGTTTTAATCCTAAGGTCAAAGCAGATGCTCTGATACCAACTGCGGTGACCCAGCATACCACTGCATGATGTAGTACACTATAGTCGTTGACATAACACCAATGAAACACCGTTCACTAGTATTACATCTCTCAGAGTGGTACACCAGAAACACAACAGGTCAAAGACATGACTATAGGTTACAACTCAACTCTTTACACAAGATCCAGAGAACACTCTAGGTAAAAGAGAGAGAAAGAAACTTCTTACAAAGAAGAATCAGAAATAAACAACTCAAAAACTATCATACTATGAAGGATAGTATCTTAACTAATGGTATGACATTGCTGCTATCGCAATACACTACAGGAATAGGTTCTATGGCTAGATTATATTCCTATCTAATCAGTAACTTCGTCTTCACTTGAGTTGGTGTATATGTTGACTTTATTGACTTCATTGAAGAGCTTTAGCTTTTGATGATGATTCCTAGAGCATGACTTGATGTAGACGTCGTCTTAATGGCTTCAGAATCTAGCAAGGGTTAAGAAGATACGTTGAGTATGAGTGTACTCAGGAAGTTCACTAGAAAATGAGTGTTTGATGCACTATATCTATAGCCACAGACCATAGGTCATAGGCAATGCAAGTTTTCGTAACATTTCTTCAAAGGTTGCTTTTATTCTGAAAAGCTATGTCCGTCAGCCTTCACGGGTTTACCAGAACTTTCATGGAGTTCCTTTCCCGCCGCGTTCGCAGCTCCTTCCTAGAACAGGGAGTAACAAGTTACAGTTCTTACACTCTGCAGAGGTGCGTTACTTTACCCATGAGAGATCTTAGCTTTGTTGCACATCCGAGTTATATGATCGTTCACACTTCCTTGGTGTGAGGCCCAGACTTCCAAGCCAATCACTGCCCTCTCTGCGACCCCATATGTCTGCACGATCCTTCAGCGTCGGCTCACCTCCGTTAAGCCCCCTTTCGGGCAGGATAAAACTCCGATGAGTTCCTAAAGACTCTATGACCTGGTGATGCCTTGGCAAGTACCATATTAAATGGAATATACCACTAAACACCATTTATAGATAATCTAGACAAAAGTGTTGGGCGTAAGGGTGCCCACCCATATGTTGGATCCGCACAAGGAATCACAACGTCACGTTAAGGTCGTCTTGCCTCCATACGAAGGGAAAATGATACAACTGACTTCTCCGCCCCATTCCAAATCTCATGGTTAACGCGTAATATACGACACAAGAATCACTGGCGACATTGGTTGTTAATTACTAGATAATATGTTCCTTTACCACCAGAACTTTCATAGTAAGTTATTACCTCATGGTAAATAACCTATAATCATATTATTATGAAAATAGTGTTTTCTGATTTTTTTCAATTGCAGGTGAGGACAACACTAGATTTGCAAAAAACTTTATAGAAAATAATCAAAGGACATGAGCAAGTGTGAAAAATTGCCTTTTGTTATTGCAAGATTATGAACTCATGGTCTTCGAGACAATATAAGATCCAATATCTGAAATCAGCATCATTGGTCCGGTAAAGACTAATGTTTAAAGAAGCAAGATTCTTTTATGCATAAGTAATGTAATGCAAGTTGATAAACTCAAATCCCGGGGATAACGTTGATCTAGGGTTTGGAAACTGGAAATGGTTTATTTAGAATGTGTTGTCCTTTTAGATAAGTTTCATACTTGTGCTTCTTATTAAGGCTTGTGAGTGTGTGTGAAACAACATGTGAGTATAATAAATAGTATACAACAATAAGATACTCAATTGTGGAATGCTACTCAAAGACTGCTTGTATAAGAATTGCCTTATCTTTAAATCTTACTTCACTGGTATTGACATTTATAAGGAACTTAAGTATTAACAATCCTAATATACAAGAAAAGTATAAAGTAATATGATTATGATTAGTTGTCATATGTTGACTGAAGTGGCAAAACGAATAACTTTTGAAGAAAAGATTTCTTTATTAAAGTTTAAACAATTCTGATGGTTTTTAGAATATGGTTGATAGAATGTGATTAATATTGTTTTATGCTTGCTTGAATAGTCAAGACTTGAGATGCTTTATAACTTAATTATAACATACCAAAGTTAACTATAAAACACATAACAAGGTTTTAGCATTATATTTAAAGTCTTGTGGACTAAAGTTAACTATAAGAACATGGATGGATTTAAGGTATAATGCTTATGATATTGTACTTTCTCATCTCATAATATTTTCTTTAAGTTGTTTAAGCATGGCATTACTTCTATTTGGGTAGTGGTTTCTTGATTTTATAATGGAATAGAATCATTTATGTTTTTGTGAATGAATGGTTATAATTTGTAATTAGGGAAATAACATTACTTTAATTGCTAATGGATTCACTATAGTATTTTGGGAATGTTTATAAACTTGTGGTTGAAGTAAGGAAAAAGGTTTTATTTAATCCCAAATTATTCTTGAAGATTTTATACTTTATATAAATCTTTTTAGAAAATAAACTAAACATAAGTTGTATGATAATTCAATAAAATTGTATTTAAAATATGTTAAACCATTTTGACTTTAAAATATCAATATTTAGGACTAATACTATTTATTAGACTCAATTGACTAATTTTAGAAATATTAACAAATTTTATTTACCCTTATATGAATTATTGATTAAGGAATTTGGATTTCAATTCAAGTTATTAGGGTATTATATTTTTATTTACTTTAAAAGTGAAATGTTATATTTTTAATATGTAAATATTATTTTTGTGATCTTTTTGGTATATTAAACTGTGTTTGTTCCCTTTGCATGCGGCAGAATCCACATAGATTTCTCTTAAACAAACCAGCAAAGTCAGATTACAACCATCAGACAAAATGAAGAAATAAAGGCATAAGATAGACGAACATACGCCCAATTTGTTCTGAGCAGACCTACTAGTTCATAATTCAGACCAATTAGTCGATAAATACTATTAAATTTTGTTCTGAGCATTTCCACACACAACTTAGAATCCACAAACATGGTTCGGCATGGGATCCTACTAGTTCAGACTTTAGACCACTTGGTCAACAAATACTATTACAATTAACAATAGTAAGATAAATCTAAAAAAACCTTATTTTCACACATATCCATTATCTTCCTAACCTTATCCCGATTCCCTTCATTCTGCCACTCAAGTGTTTTAATCGTCAGCACCATTTTTTTGGCATCTTCCTTGCACTTGGTCAGTTCTTTCTCTACCTTAATCCTCAGAAACTTATCCATATTGGTAGTTGTGACATCGTGGACTTTCTTCTCATGCAGTTCAATCCTTGATGCAGTCAGGTCTTTCTCTGCTTTAGCCTTCAGGTCCAACATCACATCCTTCTCCTTCACGACTTTGCTAAACTTGTCTTGCAACCTACGGATATCATGGCGAAGCATTGGTGTGTCATCAAGGCCCATTAACCTCATATCAGCACTCTCAAGAAGTGAGCTAACTAAGGCTTCTTTCAACTTCGTATTCTTCTCCCATAGTTTATCTAGCGATTTCTGCATAGACAGTGACCACTTCGAATCTACCCATTTGAAAACGTTGTAACTTTTGGTTGGCCATGCTTCACCCTGCCCTTGACACCCTAAAAACCTCCTACCCGCGTTGCGTCCCTCGAATGCTACAAATTTAGCAGCCACAAGCTCATGTTTTTTACAATGGGGAGGACTCTCTCCCTTCGCTAAACCATGATAATCAGAGTCATACAATGTCTCGGCGGCCTAACACACCAGACATACATTAGTAATCAGAGTAAATCTAGCTCAAAATATAGAAATCCCCATAAAATGTAAGGTATGAGACGACTCACATCGCTTTCATCGTCTCTGTGATCTTCACACGTTTCCTCGCCATATCCCCGTGAATCCATGATGAAAAGGAGGTGGAGGAGAAGGGTGGCGGTAGGAGAGATCGCTGGTGGCGTGCCGCCTACTAGCGGCTAAGGGAGTATAGTGGAGTGGAGTGAGGAAAATAGCATCGAGGGGAAGGAAGATAATTAAAAAACGCCATCCCTACCAATAAAATCCAACGGTTGTTATAACACGAACACATCTAATGTCTTCTACACAGGGCACACGGAAAGCGTGACACTGGCAGGTGGAAGCACACATGATTATTAAGGAATATTATAGAACCGTGACTACCATACTTTCACACTGGAGTAGTATTGATTACGTCTTACATTTGAGCACAACATAAGTTCTACAACTCCTTGTCGGTCTTCTCGATGCGAATGCAGAAATTGATCTGCTTTGCCAGTCCAGCACCGACAAGGTACTTGGATGGCACACAAAGGACCAACCTCAGGTCCGTAAACTCCACCTCGTCCAACGTTTCGCAGCTCGGCGCCATGGCTGTCACATGCATTGCATCGAACGACATCGGCTGTGCATGCGACCACATCCTCACCGTGTACATCGGCCAGGCGCACAAGACCGACTTGAGGCATACCGTAGACACGATGGTGGGCCCAATGATGGTTCCTGGAACGCCAGCGGTGATGGTGGGCCTAGCGAAGGTTCCCGGAATGCCATCAGTGAAGGTTCCTGTAAAAAGATCCGGTGGCGTGCCGACTCATGGAACGCCACCTGCCCTTGGAGAAGAATGGCGTAGCCATAAGAGAGCCTAATCACTTCGATCAGCTGATCCTTTGCAAGGTGGACCATGAGCTTTGCCGGCAGTCCGGTGTAGTTCCAGCCACGCTCCGTGCAGCCGCACACGCGGTGCCGGGATGCGAGCTCATGCCCTGGGAGCACGTAGTAGGGGTTACGGCGAAAGCATCCAGGGTGGGTGTAACATCCCAATTTTTTCCTATTTTTGGAATGTTAAAAAATCAATAAGTTGATTGAATTGTTTTATCTTATTGAAATTTTGAATGAACATAAACTTTTAATGTTTTTTTTGAAATTTCACTAAGTCACACTAAAAGAACTAGAATACAATGACCATCCAATTGGTTGGGAAGTTTGTAAAGATCCAAAGCTTTTAGTTTCCATTGCATCATGCAAATATTTAATAAAAAAACCCTAGTTGATTCTCCCTGAACAACCATCCAATGAATTATATGCATAATGGCATAAGGATAAATTTTATTTGATCAAAAACATTTATATGATGCTCATGGTGTGTATTTTTAATTTACAAAAATTTAGAAATAAAATTCACTCCATTTGTAATTAATATGAAAAATTTATAAAAGAAATACAAAACAAAAATAGAAAAACAAAAGAAACAAAAAATATAAACTACCTAACCCTACTCGGCTAAACCACCAGGCCCAGCCACTTAGGCCACCCTATCTACCGCATCCACGCGAGGAGCAAGCAGGGCGCAATGCATAAAGCATCAGTAGCGGCAACCCAACTTAAACCCAACTAGCAGCACACCCCAATCCAATCCTCTCTATCATCCGCTGGCATGCGTGGCCCGCCTGGCCTTTGTCCTCCCCACGCTGGTGGAGACCGAATCAAGCACGGGACGAACTCCTAATCGAAACCGATCGATTCAACCGATTTTGTTGACCCCCTGTCCAAGTATTCTTACCAATTTTATACCCATGTTTTCCTCTTCGAAAGGCCCTAAAACCCCTAGCAAATCGCGCCTCCAATCTCGTGCAATTTCTCGCTGAATATCCGATCCACGTCACCGCCATTATCGAGCTCCGAAGCTCGAGGGTGAGCCCGATTCCGTCGCCCCTTCTACCTCTTCTTCACCTTTTTGACGTCCCCATCCTAGACCGCATCTCTCTGGCCCCTTAACCCCCTCGCGGGAGTACCAGAATATGCACACGAGCTCGCCGGAGGACCGCCAGTGCCCGATACCATCAGCCGCTAGTAACCGATGTTACGGGAAACGAAACACGACCCCCAAGACTCTAGAAGAACCTATAAAGACGTCCGCATCTTTTCATCCACTTCGCCACCTCGGGAAGCCGCCGGAGCACCGGTTGACACTGCCGCCAGAGCTGACCGCTGCCGCTCACTGCCGTTCACCACAGTGAGAGCACGTTGGACTTGCCTCGTCCGTTCGATCTGATCTAGGCGGTCCAGATTAGATAGTCACACAAAGAAGTATCAGCGAATCAGGTACTGCCACATGTTAAATTTGTTAGCTGCTGTATTAGATAAGTCAAGACCAGTCAGCAGTCAAACGTACAGTCAGCATGATCAATTAGATAATTTAAAATTATTTTAAATAGGCATGTATTAGTGAAATCTTGTAAAAATCATAATAAAAGATCTACTTGGCCAAAAATTGCAAATAATATACCTATGGATTCACAAAATTGTGTAGAATATTAATATGAGGTCAGATCTAATCTTTACCGTATATGTTTTCTGTAATAATGTAAATAGTTTTAATGGACTTTTAGAGTATTAAATCCATAGTAAATTGTTTATTGGTTAGAAAAATATGAATAATATGTTTCTAGATTCAAAATTTCGTGTATATTTATAATATGGTTTTATTATAATTTTAGACAATGCAAATTATTTAAGTGATTTAAACTCTATTAAATACTAAATAAATCAGGGTAGCGCTAGAGAAGAAAAAAAATTCCCACGTGCCTGAATAAACGGCTGATGTAGCGAGCAACGTTATCAAGTTAACATGGAGGCACAAGACATGGAAAAAATCCATCATGTACACGTTTCTTCTAATATGAGGATGACACGTGGGGCCCAACTGTGAGATTACCGGTAAATACATCTACAGAGAGGCTGGCATGTGGGACCCATAAGCGAGACCTTATGAAGGTGCTGCATTGAGCAATGTAGTTCGAAACTGGAAGGTGCGAGAGAGGAAAAAGTTTAACATGTAGTTGTTTCTTCTAATGAGATGCTGACATGTGGTACCAAGCTGTGTGAGCAAACGGCAGATTAACCGAGCAACGCTATCAAGTTAACACGGAGGCACGACCGAGGAACAGGGTAGCGCTAGAGAAGAAAAAGTTCAATCAAATACACACGATTCTTCTAATGTGAGGCTGACATATGGGACCCACCATCCTGAATAACGATATCTAACAACACTATCAAGTTCGGAACATGGTAGTAGGAGCGAAGGATTTTTTTATCATACACACGATTCTTCTAATGAGAGGCTGACATGTGGGACACAGCATCATGATTAATGGCAGATAGACCGAGCAATGCTCTCGAGTTCATATCAGAGAGGCACGAGCAAAGGAAAAAAATCCATCATGCACATGTTTCTTCTAGTGTGGGGATGACCTCTGGGACACAGTAGCCTGATTAAACGGCCGATGCATCGAGCGACGCTATCAAGTTTGGAACAGGGAAGGAAAAAAAATTCCATCATACACACGATTTCTCTAATGTGAGGCAGACATGCGGGACCTAGCAGCCTGACTAAACACAAGAGGCATCGAACAACATTAGCAAGTTTAAATCATGGAGGCATGACCGAAAAGTTTGGTCTGCTAGAGTCACTAACGTCAGCATCTCGCAAGGAAGCGGAAATCTTACTTCTGCCACGCGCCCGTCGAGATTCATCCACGTTTTTAGCGGTTTCGTCGTAGTAGAGGGGCGCGAAGCCGAAAAAAATGTTTTGCATCGGACATGGTCGAGCCGAGATTTTTGTCGTGGAAGATGCTCCTTCTACGATGACCAACGGGCCTAGTAGTTGCGGAAGGAAACATTTCTTGTAGTGGGTGCATCCATGATTGCACACACATCCGGTACCCCGACAACCTCTGAGTCCTCACTCCAGGAAAGCAGCGGAAGCAGCAAATGCTTGCTCCAGAAAAAGCCACCGGGAACATGTATCTCGCTAAGCCGAGACCATGAGGAATATTCTAGAGGGGGATATAGATCCTTTGCGAGGAGGTGTGAGAGTGTAAGAGGAGGAGGTTCTCCTTATATAGGGGAGGGGGCTGACCAAGGGGCATGGCCGCCGGCCATGGTGGGTGCCCCCACCTCTCCCTCATTCATGTGGGTGGAAGATCCACTCACATAAACACACCTCCACTCAAAGTTCCACTCACATCCATTAAATTTGCACCAAATTTAATGCAATCTCTCATTTAGTAAAACTCTTTTATTTATTTTATTCATAATTTTGTTAATTACATTAATTAAAAAACATTCACATAAAACCCCTTGCAACATTTCAATTTCACATGAACAACCAATTTCAGCAATTTCACCTGAAACAATTCCGGTTTCCATTAAAATAATTCCAGCACTTTAATATTCTTTCTCTGGCATCTTATTTGCTCCAAATATTGGAGATATGCCCAAGAGGCAGTAATAAAAGTGGTTATTATTATATCTTTTTGCTTATGATAAATGTTTACGTTCATGGTATAATTGTATTAACCGAAAACATTAATAGTTGTGTGATTTGTAAACTTGATAGGGAGACACACTTAAGGATTCGATGTTTTTTAGTGGATATAGAATGTGGGTGAAGAGACCGAATGTTGCTCAGAGTCTCGGATTGGATACAGGACATTACGAGGATATCCGGAATGGTCCGGAGAATAAGATTCATATAAGGAAAGACCAATTCTGAGTTCGGGAATGGTTTCAGTGTTTTTCACCGGAGTGTTCTAGAAGGGTCTAGAAGGTCCACCGATCCGAAGTGGGAAGGGTACATGGATGTGTCATGACAAAGTGGAATGCTTGCATCATGTCCTAGGTCACTAGGCTGGGCAATTGGAAGAGAGAAATCAAACTCTAGTTTGAATGTCAAACGCCAGTTTGAAAAAGTCAAACGCCAACATTGATTGCCTAGTAGAGGGAGGGAAGGAATCCGACCTAAGGGAGGATTCCTCCCTCTCCTTGCCGCCAGCCACACAAGGTGGAGTTGGGGGAGGATTCCCCTCCCCTTGCCACCTCTCCCTCTCATAAATAGAGGGGAGAGGGCACCCCCTTGCCCCACAACTCAAACCCTAGTTTTGGCGCCACCACCTCTCAAGCCGCCGCCTAGGGATCCCTCCCAAGTCATCGACTAGGGCAAAGCCCTAGCCCTAGCCGCCGGCCACCACCCCCCTTGGCCGTCTAAACCCTAGATCGCCAAGGCCTCTCTTCTAATCCACCATACCTGCTCCGTCTTAGGCAAAGCCCTGCGGGATTTCCCCTCTAAACTCCAACACTACACCGTCGTGCTGCCAGAATCGCGATGAGTGATCTACAACCTCTAATGCCTCCTAGAACAAGGGAGAGGAAGGTATTCATCGAGTATCGAACGTGTAACCGACTACGGGAGCGCTGCCGGAACGCGGCGCCAAAAGGATCGTCTACGCGATCTTGAGATCGGCAAGTGAACGACTACATCACCCACAAAAATCCGATCTCGTTAACCGCTTTGGAATCTTCAAGGGTGAGTACTCTATCGACTCATTGCTACAATCTAGTAGATAGATCTTGGCTTGTATGTGTTCATGTGGTAGAATTTTTTGTTTTCCATGCTACGAACCCCTACAGTGGTATCAGAGCTGTGTCTATAAGTAGATCTGTTGCACGAGTAGAACACGATGGTCATTATGGGCGGTGGTGCTTTTATTATCAATTGATTCTTGTGTACTTTGCATCTTGAAGGATGGTGGGATGAAGCGGCCCGGGCTAACCTTACATGACATCGTTCATGAGACTTGCTCCACGCTCGACATCCAACTTGTATTGCATAAGTGGCTTTGCGAGTGTCTATTTCTCCCATCATAGTGGAGACTCCATTTACAACGGGCACTTGATAGTTATTGCATCAATGTTGTGGTTCTTGTTCGTAAGTTAGAACGGTACTTATTGGAAAGCCCCAAACCACGTAAAACATGCAAAGAAAATTAGAGGCATCTGACTTTGTTTAGAAGGGGTGTGTTGTGATGTGATATGACCATGATTTTGATTATATATGATGTATGCAATGATCCTTATTGTAAGTCGGCAACCGACAGGAGCCTTATGGTTGTTATTTATTTTCATTAAGACCTACATGTCTATTATTCAAAGTAGTTATAATAGTTGATGTTGGTGACGACAACCATGAAGCGGTGCCATTGACCTAGATGCCACGCCGGTGATGATGGAGATCATGTCCGTGCTTGAAGATGGAGATCGTAAGCACAAGAAGAAAGGCCATATCATATCACATATTATGAATTGCATGTGATATCAATCCTTTTATGCATCTTGTATTGCTTAGATCGCGACGGTAGAATTATAAGATGACCCCTCTCACAGAATATCAATTAAATAAAGTGTTCGTCCTTAGTAAGCAACGTTTCCAAGACTCGTTGTTTCAAAGCACCACGTGATGATCGGGTGTGATAGATTCTACGTGTGCGTACAACGGGATCAAGCCAGATTTTATCATGCGGAAACTAAGGTTAATATTGACGAGCCTAGCATGTACAAACATGGTCACGGAACACGGAATACCGGAAGGTAAAGCATGAGCCATATAGTAGATACGATGAACATGTTGAATGTTCGCGTTTGAAGCTACATCTTTTATCATGATGATCGGACTTGATGTAGTCGATTTGGTTCGTGTGATCACTAAAAAAATGTGAGGTATATTGTTTTGAGTGGGAGTTAACCTAGATTAATTTAAGCATCAATTAGAACTCAATTTTTCATAAACTTAGTCTAAATTATTGCAAATATGTTGTAGATCATGGCAGCCTCTACCATCAATTTTAATGTGTTCCTAGAGAAAGAAAAGTTGAAAAACAATGGAAGCAACTTCGCGGATTGGTTCCGCAATTTGAGGATTATCCTCAATGCTAGTCAGTTGACCTATGTGCTAGATGCACCGCTGGGTGACCCACCTGTAGATGATGCTACCGATGAGGTAAGAATGTTTTCCTTGCTCAGAAAAATCAGTACTCCACAATTCAGTGTGCTATCTTGTATAGTTTGGAATCGGAGCTTTAGAAAAGGTTTGAGAACTTTGACCCACATGATATTATCCGTGAACTCAAAATGATATTTGAGGCTCATGTGGTGGTTAAGAGTTATGAGGCTTCTAAAAATTTCTTTAACTGCAAGATGGAAGAGGGCAGCTCTGTCAGTGAGCATTAATACGTCGGAAACGTATCTATAATTTTTGATGCTCCATGCTTGTTTTGTATCTACTTTTCTTTGCTTTGTCTATACTTTGAGGTGTTTTTATATCTTTTCTAGAACTAACCTATTAACAAGTTGCCACAGTGCCAGTTGCCTGTTTTCTTCTGTTTTTGGTTCCAGAAAGGCAGAAAATCAATATTCTCGGAATTGGAGGGGAAAAAATCCAAAGTCATTATTTTACCGGAGCAACACGGAACCAAGAAGCAGAGCCAGAGGGGGTCCATAGGGTGGCCACACCCACTAGGCGCGGCCAAGCCTTGGAGGCGCCCATAGGGGGTGTGGGCCCCCTGGACCCCCACCGACCTTGATTCCTGTGCCTATAAGAAGCCTCCGACCCAAAAACCCTAGGGAATCGAGAAGAATCCACGAAAACCTCTGTAGTGCCGCCGCCACCGAAAGGGAGATCCGGGGGACAGAAAGTCTCTGTTCCGGCACCCTGCCGGGACGGGGAAGTGCCCCCGGAGCAATCTCCATCGCCATCTTCATCACCGTTGCTGATTCCCATGATGAGGAGGGAGTAGTTCTTCCTCGAGGCTAAGGGCTCTACCAGTAGCTATGTGTTCATCTCTCTCTATGCATGGTCATATTGTGATCATGAGCTTTGTAATCAAGTAGATCTACCTTGCTACTCAAGTGCTTTAATAGATCTCTGCTCTCCCCGTGTGTGTGAAGTGACAGCATGCATGCCATGGTGGCACTTAGGTTTGAGTCTACATAAATACTCTTGGTGCTTTAATAGATCTATGATTTTCCCCATGTGTGTGAAAGTGACAACGTGCATACCGTGTGTGGCACTTTGGCTAGATTGAATATTTGTTATGAGTTATATTTGGAGTTG
The DNA here is from genome assembly GCA_030063025.1 of Avena longiglumis. Classification (NCBI taxonomy): domain Eukaryota; kingdom Viridiplantae; phylum Streptophyta; class Magnoliopsida; order Poales; family Poaceae; genus Avena; species Avena longiglumis. The sequence continues at coordinate 186,309,746 of CP125978.1, forward strand.
GATGTCTCTATGAAATTGTGGTCTTTGTTGGAACCATCTAGTGCTCAAGGTGACATTGTGGGGTTATCTAGATTGGGGCAGGTGGACTTTGAGGAATGCTGTTATAGCGCTACCGATGATTAGAGTGTCCAACCGGAGAGTAGTTAAGGGTAGTATCATGAAGAGAGGATATTTATATGAGAGAATGTTCACTAGTGAAAGTATGGTCCCTAGGCCTTGTTTCTAAACATTGAAACACTGTTTGCTACTAGATTTGTTGCATGTTTACTTGCTTCCATCTTTGTTCCGTTTGCCGAGGAGGTTTTGGGCTTTTACCTTTCATCCACGCCATCAGCTCTTTTATGGCACCGTTACCCCACGTCAACAACAAGTCAGAAGCTCTTTTATAGCACCGGTGCCACTTGTATTTCACTATCTCTTTGAACTAGTGCACCTATACACCTGACACGTGTATTGGGTGTGTTGGGGACACAAGAGACTTCTTGTATCTCGATTGCAGGGTTTCTTGAGAGGGAATACCTTTGACCACATCCTCCCTGAGTTCGATAAACCTTGGGTGATCCACTTAAGGGAAACTTGCTGATGTTCTACAAACCTTTGCACTTGGAGGCCCAACAAATGTCTACAAGAATAGAAGTGCGTAGACATCAAGATCTTTTCTGGCGCTGTTGCCGGGGAAGTAAGGTAAAAGGTACTCACATCCTCCGGTGTGAGTGCTCGAAGTTATTTCCTTTAGATTCTGCAGTTTTGTCTTTTTGTTTCTTGTTTTCACTAGTTAGGCTAAATGGAAAACAACAAAAAAATTAGAGAGCTCTATAGTATTTATCTTGAGTTAGGACATGAAGTGTTTGAAGAGAAAATTAAAAAACCTATGGAACTTCATTTGCATGCTAATAGCAATGTTATTAGTATGAATTTTTTGAACACCATTGTTACTAATGGTATGGAAATTCTAAGCTTGGGGAAGCTAGTTTTTATGAAAAAAATCTTTTTAGTTCTCCAGCTTTAGGGAAGAAAATTTGCTCTTATGATACTTTATCTCCCATATGTGGTAATTCTAATGATACTTGTGATATTTTAAATCCACATACTGAAAGTGTCCCTTTTAAAATACCTATTGAAATTGTTGAACGTGTTATGAATATCTGCTATTTTGGAGATGGAACAGTTCATCCTAGTGATCATTTACTCTTTATACATGAATTATGTGAGTTGTTCAAGTGTGCAGGTATTTCAATAGACCAAGTTAAGAGGAATCTATTCCCTTTCTCACTTAGGGACAAATCAAGGGAGTGGTATGAGCTACTAGACGATCCTCATCATTTGGAGTGGAATGAACTTGAATCTCTCTTTTATTCTAAATTTTATCCTCCTCATGAAATTCATAAAGATATGAATTATATTTATAATTTTCATCCTCATGAGGGAGAAAGTATTGCCCAATCTTGGGGGAGAATGAAGTCACTAATGCTCAAATGTCCCATTCATGAGCTCCCCAGTAATGTTGTTATCAATAATTTTTATGCAAGGCTTTCAGGACATTACAAGGACTATCTAGATACCTGTTCAGAGGGATCCTTCACAAGTAAGAAGGTCAAAGCTAAGTGGGATCGTCTTGAAACAATTCAAAGCAATACTGAAGATTGGGATAATGACAAAGGCAAAGAACCAGGTATAAACTATGAGTATGATTGCATTAAGTCTTTCGCTAAAACTACTGATTTTCAAGAGCTTAGTGCTAAATATGGTCTTGATCCTCAAATTATTGTTAGATAGTATAGAGCCTTTGCTTCCCATATTAATGCTCCTATAGAAAAATGGGACATGTATCATGAACCTTTTAAAGACACTTGCATGGAAAATGAAAATGTTATTAATGATTGCAATAAACATGCTCAAACTTCTGAAAGTACTATTTCTTATAAGCATGTTAATTTTTGTGGTATGCATAGAACTTGTGAGAAGAATAAAATAGAATAAGAATATTGTATCACCCACTTGAATGAAAAAACCAGAACATGGTATAAGGCTCTAAATGATCTTGGTAAAAAAATTTGTGCCCTCTACTCTTTTATTTGTGAACTCTGCTGTGAAGTGGGTCATTTCAATTTTCAATGCTCAGGCCATATGAGTACTTCAAGATTGTATTGTGATAACGCGATCACTGATAATCAACATGATGAACTTACATTGTTTTTGGGGTGTGAACAGTTATCAAGAAAAACTTCTTTGGTAGACATGAGTGCTTTTGGTATGAATTGCGTCCTGCATGGGTGTCATATTTATTGTGTTGATAATTGCCACGCAAATACTTACATACAAAATCTTATAAAATATGATATTTTACCAAAATATGACAGGACTGATATGAGTTTTGATCTTATTAATGAAAAGGAGGAATCCTCCAAAGTTTATTCTATTGTATCTAACAATAAACCAGGGTATGTGGAGAAGCTTCCTTTCAAGCCTCTCCCTCCTAAAGAGGAGAAGAAGAAGAAGAGGAGTAAAAGGAGAGAGGAAACAGTATCTTCCTCTAAGCATGTTGCTCCTATCATAGTTTTTGCCGATGAGTCTGAACTAGATGATGTTCCTATGCATGTTACCTATAGTAGTGATCATGATTGGGAAAAGCACACCACTTTTGATATTGAAAATATCTTTGGTACCAATTCTGAAATGATGATATTAATAGTTGGTGTGCTATTAGTGCTATCCATGTTCCTTCAAATGATGATATGTTTACAAATGAACACACTTGGGAAGATAGCTATTCTATTGCTTATGATAATACTATACCTCCAATTTATGATGATTACAATGATGAGTATGATATTTTCAGTCCACCTACTATTGATGAGAAAATTTATTGTGATTACAATATGCCTCCTATATTTGATGATGATGGTGATGAGAATAATAATGATAGATATTTTGTTGAATGTGCTCCCAATACAATTAATAAGAATGGCTACTCTTATGTGGAGAGTAATAATCATTTTATGCATGTGGATCATGATAAGAATGTTTTATGTGATAATTATATTGTTAATTTTGTTCATGATGCTACTGAAATTTATTATGAGAGAGGGAAACATGGTTTTATGTATCTCAAAAATATTAAGTTTCCCCTCTTTATGTTGAAAATCTTGAAGTTGCACTTGTTTTGTTTTCCTATGCTTGTTGTTTTGTGCTTTCATGACTTATTTCATTACAAGATTATTTTGCATAGGAATTGGGTTAGACTTAAATGTGTTTTGAATTTGCTTCTTGATGCTCTCTTTTACTTCAATTGATATTTCTTATGTGAGCATCTTCTCAAACTATCAAGCCTAAATTAAAGGCGGTAAAGAAAAGTACTTGTTGGGAGATAACCCAAGAGTTTTCTTGAGTCTTGGAAGTTATTACTTCAGTAATGACCTCTTTTTTATCCTTTTTGTTTGCTTTTTTGTGCCAAGAATGACCTCTAATGAGAGGGAAGTAAGATTTGGAGAGTTGCTGTCCCGAAACAGATTTCTGTCCTCCACCATAAAAATTCGCGAGGATTCTCTGTAACTCGGATTGAGCTCAGAATTTACGAATAAATCCCCCAGTATGTTATCTAACTTTTGTTAGTTTAAAACTTTTTTATTTGAGCAACATAAGATGTTAGAAAAAAATAAGTTTCTACCTGCTGGTCTGTTTTGACAGATTTCTGCCATTATTTGCATTTGCTTCTTATTGATTCCCTTTTGGGTTCTTTTTGGGAAATGAGCTTTTTGAAGGAGTTACTACAGTAGATTGTGTTTTTAGTGAAAAGTTTTGCTGTTCCAAAGTTTAGCCCAAAGGTCTATTATCTTTTGAATACACTAATGTTGCTAATGAAGATTGTGTGAAGTTTTGTATGAAGGAAAATTTTTAGGTGTAGAGAGAGAATGATGTAATGAGTTGAAGAATGGATAAAAGCTCAAACTTGGGGATGCCACCCTGGTGTCACCCCAAGAAATATCCAAGAGGTACAAGCGTCAAAGCTTGGGGATGCCCAAGGCATCCCCTTCTTCTTCAATAAAAAGCTCAGGTCTTTCTAGACACTTCGTTTTTATTGTTTCATGCACTGTTGTTTTGTTCTTGGAGTGTCTTAGTTTTCGTTCTTGGTTTTAGTTTGCTTTGCTTAGTTTAATTGAGTAAGTTGGTTGGTTACACCACACTTCTTTTGTAGAGATACACACTCTGTTTTCATTGCCTAGAACACTCTAGTTTTCATTCTTATTGTTTTGTGAGTGTTCACTTTTGCTAGCATTGCGTTCAGCCTTAGTTTTCTTGTGCTTTCAGCTTAGAAATTTTTAGTTCTTCGTTGTAGATTTGTGAAACAAGCTCACTGATCTTTGTTGATTATTATCTTTGTGAGTTGTTTCAAATAAGTTGTTTGGTGTTGGAAAGAGTAGGAAGCTTCATGCTTAAGTGGTACAAAATGGAGCTTGTTTTGACCGTGACTTAGACTTTATCATGTCATGCTAGGTGTTGCTTTGACCTTATGCTTAGTGATTATTTCTGTAGCATGACTTGTTACAAACAATTAGGATTTCTTAATGTGCCTTAAAAGAATCATGTGTTGTTTTAGCATACAAAAGCATAGTATCGCGGTATTCTCCTTGGATGCTTTCTTTGGGTTGACTTGGCCCATGCTCACACCATGTTATGACTATGACAAGTCACCATAGCCTCTATGATCATTTAGTCCTTGACTTGTAGTACCACTCTATGCTTTGATTAGTAATGTTTTGTTGCTATGCATGATTATGGCCATTATTGCTCTCTTTTGGTTGCTCCCAGTCTTTTGCTAGCCTACACTTGTATGTGTAAGTTCTACTCATGCTTCCAACTCCGAAGAAACCAAGTTATTCCAAAGTGTCTACTATAAATTCCTATGCATGGTGTGTTACACCATTCAAGTATATTGTTGTTTTCAGCTATCTTCCAATTAAAAACTATTTTATTATGTGAAAACTAGTGATTAAAGCCCTCACAAACTTGATGGCACACTTTATTATTTGCCACTAATAAACTTGAACCATTGTGACAACTTTGTTGTATATGATTGCACTTATAAGTTGGAATTAGCAGAACCGTGCTGTCACGGGGAACGTTTTCAACATTGCACTTGTACTTTGTAGTCAGTTGATATCATGCTCTTTTGTCTATGGATGTCACCGGTGTGAAATAAAGAGGTAACTTGTAAGTCCATGGAGTTTGTATTCCATGTTAGAGAAACGCCTGGGCCGCTAGCCTAAGCCATGCCTAATCATGGTGGAAACTTGCAGCATCACCATAGTGAGCTATCTATGAAGCATCCTCAAGAAAAAGCTATGCATATGGTAAATAAAAAGATTGCTGAGATGCTCATTGTCTGCTTGCTTTGTCATTTTGGTTATGGGAAAGCTCATGTACCATGTGCGGCGGGTACCCTGTTGGCGGTTCTCAATGATATGCAAATACTTACAACGACAAGAACTTACCTGGGCCCAAAGTTGAGTATGCATGAGGTGTGGCCCTCGTATTCAAGGGACTTGAGATTGCCAACTTATACTTCGTCAAGCATATACTCCATCTTTGCCACTTTAACCTTAACCACTTCAAGATGCTTATGGTAGGGGCAATGAGGGATGAAAGCTAACAAGTACCATAATTTTTAGAAGCTCTTTTTGAAACTTGTAATCCCTGCTTCCTTTACAAAAAGGCCTTTCTTCCACCACTATTGAGTATCCACCTTCTACCTTTAGGCACCATTAAGAGAGCATAGTTTTCATTCTGTGTGCAGTCTTCCAAAGCTTATTGATTGATGCATATTGTGATATTACTTTTTCTTGTGCTATTTGTTTCTAGTCACCCTTGTGAACTTTGAAGGTGTCCTATGCATCTATATTGCTACTCTATGAGGGACAAGATGATTGCCACTATGCTATGTTTTTTGTATGTGAAACAAACAAACGTTTTTCAATGCATGTTATTCATGATCTTTGTTTGTAGCCTTTCATGTTGCATGCATAGTTCCTATGTCCTATTGTTAGAAATCCATCTTTCATGCACATGTTTAGAGTTCTTTGATCCCAGCTTTCAATGCTTGCAAATGGTTTGATCTTGGTTTTGACGGTGCATGTCACCTCAAAAATTATTCTTTTTATCCCTTACCTACTCGAGGACGAGCAGGAGTTAAGCTTGGGGATGCTTGATACGTCGGAAACGTATCTATAATTTTTGATGCTCCATGCTTGTTTTGTATCTACTTTGCTTTGCTTTGTCTATATTTTGAGGTGTTTTTATATCTTTTCTGGAACTAACCTATTAACAAGTTTCCACAGTGCCAATTGCCTGTGTTTCTTCTGTTTTTGGTTCCAGAAAGGCAGAAAATCAATATTCTCGGAATTGGACGGGTTCAAAATCCAAAGTCATTATTTTCCCGGAGCAACACGGAACCACGAAGCAGAGCCGGAGGGGGTCCATAGGGTGGCCGCACCCCCTAGGCGCGGGCAAGCCTTGGAGGCGCCAACAGGGGGTGTGGGCCCCCTGGACCCCCACCGACCTTGATTCCTGCGCCTATAAGAAGCCTCTGACCCAAAAACCCTAGGGAATCCAGAAGAAATCCACGGAAACCTCATGCGCCCGGCACCGAAGGAGATTCGAGGGACAGAAGTCTGTTAGGCACCTACGGACGGGGAAGTGCCCCCGGAGCCATCTCCTTCGATCTCCATCGCCATCTTCATCACCATTGCTGATTCCCATGATGAGGAGGGAGTAGTTCTTCCTCGAGGCTAAGGGCTCTACTCGTAGCTATGTGTTCATCTCTCTCTCTCTATGCATGGTCATATTGTGATCATGAGCTTTGTAATCAAGTAGATCTACCTTGATACTCAAGTGCTTTAATAGATCTCTGCTCTCCCCATGTGTGTGAAAGTGACAGCGTGCATGCCATGGTGGCACTTAGGTTTGAGTCTACATAAATACTCTTTGTGCTTTAATAGATCTATGATTTTCCCCACGTGTGTTAAAGTGACATCGTGCATACCGTGTGTGGCACTTTGGCTAGATTTAATATTTGTTATGAGTTATATTTGGAGTTGGATGTCTCTATGAAATTGTGGTGTTTGTTGGAACCATCTAGTGCTCAAGGTGACAGTGTGGGGTTATCTAGATTGGGGAAGGCGGACTTTGAGGAGTGTTGTTATAGCCCTACCGATGATTAGAGTGTCCAACCGGAGAGTAGTTAAGAGTAGTATCATGAAGAGAGGATATTTATATGAGATAGTGTTCACTAGTGAAAGTATGATCCCTAGGCCTTGTTTCTAAACATTGAAACACCATTTTCTACTAGATCTATTGCATGTTTACTTGCTTCCATCTTTGTTCCGTTTGCCGGGAAGGTTTTGGGCTTTTACCTTTCCTCCATGCCATCAGCTCTTTTCTGGCACTGTTACCCCATGTCAACAACAAGCCAGAAGCTCTTTGCACCATTACCACTTGTATTTCACTATCTCCTCGCCGAACTAGTGCACCTATACACTTGACAAGTGTATTGGGTGTGTTTGGGACACAAGAGACTTCTTGTATCTTGTTTGCAGGGTTGCTTGAGAGGGAATAGCTTTGACCACTTCCTCCCTGAGTTCAATAAACCTTGGGTGATCCACTTAAGGGAAACTTGCTGCTGTTCTACAAACCTCTGCACTTGGAGGCCCAACAACTGTCTACAAGAATAGAAGTGCGTATACATCAAGCATATGCTTAAGATGTCTAGCCACGCCAGTAAGCTCCAGAGCCTGGGTATAGTGATTCCTACTGCTTTGGGGATTCATCGTGTCCTCCAATCACTGCCACCAAGTTACAAGAACTTTGTGATTCAATACAACATGCAACGCATGTAAGTCGTTACCAGAACTCTTCTCTCTTTTGAAGTCTGCAGAACTGGAGATCGAGAAAGTGCGCCAAGTGTTGATGGTCAATAAGACCACCAATTTCAAGAAGCAAGGCAAGCCTAAGAAAACGGGAAACTTCAAGAAGGGCGATAAGAAAGCTACCGCACCTGTGAAGAAGACCAAGTCTGGGCCTAAGCCTGATACTGAGTGCTTTTACTACATGGGAGAAGGTCACTAGAAGCGGAATTGCCCCAAGTACTTGGAGGATCTGAAGAACGGCAACATCAAGAAGAAAGGTATATCCGATATACATGTTATTGATGTGTATATTACTAGTAGTCGTAGTAGTGCATGGGTATTTGATACTGGTTCGGTTGCTCATATTTGTAACTCGAAACACGTGCTACAGAATAAACGGAGACTAGCGAAGAACGAGGTGACAATGCGTGTTGGAAATGGATCAAAGGTTGATGTGATCGCGGTCGGCACGCTACTTCTTCATCTACCATCAGGATTCGTTTTATACGTAAATAATTGTTATTTGGTGCCTGCGTTGAGCATGAACATTATATTGGATCATGTTTGTTGCGAGACGTTTACTTGTTTAAATCTGAGAATAATGGTTGTTAGATTTTTTTTGAGGGTAAAATAGTAGGGTAAAGAACCCCACTGCAATTTTTATAAATCATAAAGAGTTACAAAGAAGTATATACAAGTTTCAGGCCACCTCAAAAGAGGGATAACATTCTAAGCAGCTATCTCCTGTCTAAATTATTCCTAATCAAATCTTTGAGGCCCTGATAATTCTTTTTCTTAATTCTATATAGGACCCATCTTAATTCCTGGGCGACAATAGCCCTCCATTCCTCAAGCGAAGCATGCTTGTTGTTGAAGATTTCATTGTTTCTGCACATCCATATGCCCCAAGCTCCTAAGATAATAATTTCCATTGCAAAAGGGACTTTAAGATATTTTTTAATACTGGCTAAAGCTTCAAAAAGATTTTGATCAGCCACTTGGACATGGGAAATTTCAGCCCAACAAGCTTTTGCAAAAGGACAGTCCCAAAATAAGTGTAGAATGGTTTCCTCACTGATGCAGCCATGAAAAACACATTCATATGAAGCCAGAGTAAAACATTTACTTTTCAAAAGGTTCCGTGTGTTTAGCCTATCAAGGAGCAAGATCCAGAAGAAGAATTTATGCTTTTGTTGACAGGAGGATTTCCACAACCAGGAAAAATGTGGCTGTATAGGCTGGTAACCAGATAAAGCATAGTAAGCCTTTTGGACTGAAAAAATATTACTGCCCCAAATGTAACTCCAGTTGTCAGTTTCCCCCTGCATGCCAACACTGAGTATTTGCTCAAGGGTTTGATATTCCTGGTAAGCTTGCTGTGACAGAGGGAGAAAAAAATGATCTTGAATATTAGCTGTCTGCAGAAACTCATTGATAGAGATGTGTGGGTTTTTTGCATAAGAAAGGAGATGAGGAAGCTTATGCTACAGACATCCATCATTCCACATATCAGACCAGAGAAGGGTGGATTTTCCATCACCCACCGAGCACTTTGCAATTCCTTTAAATATGTCAACCAATTTCAGATGAGCTTTCCACCAAAAGGATCCCTCCAGACTTCTTCCAGGTAGTTTACCATTACAATAATAAGTGTTCCAGATAAGGTGAACCCATGGGATATCCTTGTGATTGTAAAATTTATCCAAATTCTTCAAAAGAAGTGCGGAGTTTTGAACATTAAGGTCAAGCACCCCCAATCCCCCATGGTTCTTTGGTCTACAAACTTTATTTCATGCAACAAGAGCTTGACCCTTAGCTTGAATGTAACACCCTCAGAATCGGACCTATGCAAGTTTGGGCAAAATTCACCAAACCCGCATAGAAACGATTCAAAGGTGCCCACCAGGCACTTTAAAGGGTGGAAAAGCGTAATAACATTACACAACAGTCCTCGATGGGACCCACAGGACAGATATATATAACAGCGACTCAAAGAGTCAAGAATACAGATAGAATGTACGAAGATCCAAATCACCTTGAAAATGATACAGCGTCCGACTACGGACAAGATGCAAATGGGGCTAAGAGCCCTGAAGAATAACCAATGGCGTCCATAACCCTGCCAAGCGGAAGGGTAACCACTGCTAACGGCGTCGATCTCAAAACACTTAAACAAAAGGGTGCCGACAAAGGGCAAAGGAAAAAGAAGGAGCGTCGATCGAGGCCGATGCAGCGAGGCTAGAATTGGCGGTCCTCGCCTACATAGGTATGGTGGATCAAGCGGCAGCATGCACTAAACAACCTATAGAGACTCGATACAACTGGCGGATATCAGAGAGGGATGAGAATGACCTAACCGGATCCAACCTGAAGCGATCACCAAACAAACCCATCCTGGCGTTCCCCCCCTCGAGACCAACGAGGAAGTCAACCGAGGAACTCACACAGTTGGCAGTTTTACTTATTCAGTTATAGTTGCGGCACTTTACTAGTCAGGTTTAGATAATCGTCCTGATAAAGTAAACAGTGGGCACTTTTAGTTGACCATTCCGTTATAGTGGCAGCACTTACTAGTCAGATACATCTAACATGAGATAACCCTTAAACCCAGCAGTTGTTGGTACTTTTAATCAGCCAATTCCGTTGTAGTTGCCATACTTACTAGTCAGGTACAATGGTCGCAAGCGACAACTCAAACAAGCAATTGTGGGCAGTATTATTAGCCATTCCATTATAGTGAAGCTGATTACTAGTCATTATAAGTCAAATTTAGAGCAATAAACTTTAGTTATGCTTGTCTATGATCGAGATACTGTGCTCCAAGTCGTCCATATCCGCGGACACGGCTTTCAGAAAGTTTTACCCGGCCGGGGTGCACCAATAGCAACACACGCTCGATCAACCTCGGAAAAACCAAAACAAAACCCAACGAGGCTTTCACGACTGAACAATCACAGGATTCAGAAATATTTCAGGGGGCCACCCCTTAAGTAGATCCCGCAACGAAGCTAGCTGACTCCGAGACGGCCTCAAGGTTTGGGTGGACGGCGGTAAACGACTAGGAACCCGAAAGTGTGGCTGGGCTTGTCGATACCGCGTAAACGTGTCCCGATCCTAAGCGATGCAGGTGCTCCTCGCACAATTTAAATACTGAAAGTAGCATGGCATAAGTACAGGATAGTAAATAAAACCTCAAACTAGTTTGTGGCCCCAAGAAATAAGAATGAATCAAGCTCGCTCGGGGGGTCCCATATACCTCCGGATGTGGATAGCGATAAATCAAGGAACAGTATCAAGTACTCGGGGTCTTACGGGACACAAGTGGGCGTTCGAAACCAAATATTTTCTATCACCCACCGATGCCTCGCTTATTTCAATTTTAGTTGTTAAACAGAAATTAAAGTGACGATAAGTAAAACTAGAATCATCTCCAACATCAACATGCGGCAATACATCAAGAATCGTGGCATATGACGACACTCATCAACACTGGAGCAAGGAACTACGACGCGCAAGTCCAACTATCTACCAAACAACAGGTATTAGGATGTGTCCAAGGCAATATACGGCTGCAGGGGATATCACGGGTACGAAAACTAGAGCATCGCAACACAGATAGCAATAGATCAACAGGAGGGAAGTAAATACTATAAAAGTAAGATAGGTAGAAAGGGGGAGATGCTCGCCTGAAAACATTGTCGAAGGGTTCAACCGAAGATCGGGGCGAAGCTCACATCAACTCAACGGCCTTATCCGCGAAGAAGCAAAACACTAGAATAAACACCGGATGCAATATTTAATACTAAGGTAGAAGATCGGCATGATGCATGTATGATGCATGGCATGGCAAAGAGGCGATGCAATTAGGTCATATTAAGCGGAACCGGGGTCCCGACCATTAGTTAGGTGGTTCATGTTATTTAGAAACCCCGCATTTTAAATGTTGTTTTAACAAGGCAAGATAAGATACCGGGTTCGCTACACCAATTTAAATGAGGCCAATATGAGACTAGATTTGCCCGCATATGGCCCCATATTTAATTATTAGGTGAATCGGCATAAGGCCCCCAAACCACACAAGATGCATGCGAGATGAACAATTAAGTATGCAACAAGTTGTTATGTTATAAAATAGGGTTCGAGGAAAAAGGGGTCACACATTAGGGTTCGACGATCTTGGGGATCCGGGGGTCGGGGTTCGGTCTCGGGGTCCAGGGTTCGGCGGAACATTCTCGGGCTCCGGGGTTAGGGACTTCGGATCGGGGTAGATCTTGGCGCGTCCGGTTGCGGGACTAGGGTCGGTGTCGGGGCGCAACGGGTGCTTCCGGGTCGATGTCGTTCTTGTCGTCGGCTAGATCTTGCCGGGTCCCACGGGGTCGTTCTTGCCGTTGCTAGGGCCTTGTCGTTCGGAAAGCAGTACTTGGTGTTCGGAACGAAGCGCTTGTTGGACCAGTGGCGTCCTTGGCGGTCATCGGGCCCGGACTTCACCCCGGGAACGGGTCTTCAGGGTCTCGATGTCCGGGGTCTTCCGGGGGTTCCGTGTCGGAGGTCTCGGGGTTTGCCGTCGGTTCGGGTTCGGTTTGGGGATCGGTCTCCTGATTCCCGAGAAGTAGATCTTGAGGCCCGAGGAGAGGGTCATGTTGTCCCGTGACGGTCTTGCGGTGCCATCTTGTTTTGCCGGTGTCGAACTTGTCAGAGAGGCGGCAGAGGTGGGAGCTTCCGCGCCGGGGACGCATGCGACGAGGCCGAGCGAGGGCGGCCCGAGGCGGAGAGGCAGGACACGGCGAGGCGCGCTGCCAGCGGGTCACGCTGGCTCGTGAGGCCTGGTCGGCGGAGGCGGTGAGGCGGCAGGCGGGCCGGCTCGCCGGGAGGAGAGAGGCTCCGCGCGCCAGCGTGGTGGTGCAGCAGTGCGGGAGTGCTTGAGCCGCGGGCCCAGCGCAGCTGGCGGTATGGGCGTCTGGTGGTGCGGGCGGCGGGCGAGGCGGGCGGCGTGGGCGTTGGCGTCGAGGCAGCGCGCCGGCAGCGGCGAGCGAGGCGGTGAGGCGGCCAGTCGGCCCAGGGCGAGTGGCGGCGAGCAGCCAGCGCATGGGAGGAGGGCTTGGCGGCTGGAGCTGGCGGCGTCAGCCGGCGAAGAGGAGTGGGGCGCGGAGGGAGGATCCGGTGGACGCGGAGGTCGGGGCCGGTGCAGGCGGCGGACGGTGGTGGCGACGACGGAGACCGTGGAAGGAGGCGGCGGCGGGTGGCAGCAGGCGTGGGGAGGTTGCGTGGTGGGGGAGGTTGGACTGGGGGAGAGGGCGCGGCGTGGCGGGGCGGCCGCGGGGGAGGGGCAAGCTCGGCGGCGCGCCGATGCTGCGCGCGCGTGAGCGAGGGAAGGAGAGGGAGAGAGCCACGGGGAGGGAGGGGCGCGTGGTGGGACCAGGTGGGGCCAGGGGCGCGGGATTTGTCGGCTGGGGTAGGTGGATCTGGTCAGGGGGGGGGCGTGGCGAGAGGGAGGGGTGGGCCCGGCGGGTGGAGTGGGTTGACTGGTGGGGAGGCCGGCTGCGGCTGGCGAGCGGGTCCGGGGCAGGGGCGGGCCCAGCTGGCAGGGAGAGGGGGCGTGAGCTGTGTGCGTGCTGCTGCGTGGGTGCAGCGGGTGTGCTGCGTGTGTGGTGTGAGAGAGGGGTGAGAGAGAGAGTGGGTGGCCGGCTGATGTGGCAGTTTTAGATTGGTTAGGGGGGAAGGGTGAGAGGAGGTGGCACACACTGATTGGGTGGAGTGATGTGGCCAAGGGGTGTGGGTAGACTAGTTGGTAGGAATAGGATTAGTGGGGCTGGTTTGTAGTTGGACCGATTTATTTTCTAGGGCGGTCGTTCGGGTCAATCGGCCCGTTCGACTGCCCCTATTAAAATAATTTAAAATTTTATTTATTTTCAAATAGCTTTTATAACTAGTTTTAGACAAACAAATTATCCGGAACATCCGGGGTTTGGCGTTTAAATAAAAGATGGGGCGTTTGGAAAACAAATCGGGGTTTGCAAAAAAATAGTTTTATGCAAACTATGCACGATGATGACGATGCAATGCACAAATTCAACGCGATTTTCTAGTAGTGGTTTTGCGGGATGCCACATTGAACATCAGATGTTTTCTTTCTCCACAAGCATTGTCTCATATACTTAATCAGCTGATCTTTAATAGTGACAGGAAGATCAAAACAACTCATATAATATATGGGAAGGGAAGATAAAACAGATTTAACTAACTGTAATTTCCCCCCATAATTAAGAAAATCAGCAATCCCACACAATCTTCTCTCAACTCTCTGAACAATAGGAAGGAAATGTTCCACTGCAGGCTTATTAATGCTTAAAGGCAGTCCAAGGTAGGTGAATGGCAATGAGCCAGAGAGGCATGATAGTGTCTTGGCAAAGTGCTCAAGCCTCACAGTGTCCATGTTAATTGGCATCATACTAGATTTAGAATAATTAACTTTGAGTCGAGTGGAGAGAGCAAAAGTATGAAGAAGAGCCTTGAGGCAAATAATTGCTCTGAGTCAGACTTAAGGATTAATAAAGTGTCATCTGCATACTGCACAACAGGGAAATCAGGACAGAACACACCTTCAATGGGAAGGGAGAGTAGACCAATATTCATTGCTTTATTGAGGATGCTTTGAAGAAGATCAGCAGCCAATACAAACAGGAGAGGAGATAAATGATCTCCTTGTCTTACACCTCTTCTGCAATAAAATTTCTTTCCAGGCACTCCATTTAACAGAACAGAGGAGGAAGCCGAACCAAAGATTAACTGAATCCAAGAAATCCATTTATCACCAAAACCTTTGGCTTTGAGGATATTGATAATTGCTGAATGCTCAATTCTATCAAAAGCCTTTTCAAAGTCAAGCTTAAGAATTAAAATTTCTTCTTTGGATTTGTGGCATTGGTCAAGGAATTCAAATGCCCAACCTAAACAGTCTTGAATAGACCTTTGTTTGAGGAAACCATACTGATTCTTGTGGACAAGTTTAAGGATGAACTTCTGCAATCTATTAGCCAGAATTTTGGTTATAATCTTGAGGACACTGTTTAGAAGAGAAATAGGCCTAAAATCAGTAGGTGTCAGAGGAGCTTCAATTTTTGGAATGAGGGTGATAAAAGAGGCATTAATGCTTTCCAAGGAAGTCTGCCCCTCATAAAAATCCACAAGGAGTTGCTTCACATCATCCTTAATAGTAGGCCAACATTGTTTCATGAATTCATTGTTACAACCATCTGAGCCAGGGGATTTATCATTTGCAAGTTCTTTAATTACATCTTCAATCTCCTCATCAGAGAAAGGTTTTTCCAAAGCATCCTTTTCCTCTTGCCTTAAGCATTCCCCTGCCAAGTCATTAAGATTGAAGTACATTTCAGGCTTATCAGATGTACCCAATCTATCTTTAAAGGATTTCCATAGAAGATCTGCTTTACCATCATGATCATGAATCTCATCATTAGAATCATCTTTGAGCATGGAAATGAAGTTATGCCTGAAACTTATGGTAGCTTTGGAGTGAAAGAATTTTGTGTTTTCATCACCCAGCTTAACCCATTTAATTTTCCCCCTTTGCTTCCAATAAGTATTTTGATCTTGTAACAGAGAAATTATAAGATTCTTCAGGAGATCTCTGAGATTCCATTCTAGGATAGTAAGAGTTCTCATTTCCTCCATAGCATCCAGTAGATCAATTGTGGCATTAACATTGCAGATTTGTGATTTCAGGCAGGGCAGATTTTTTGCCCATAGCTTCAGCCCCCTTCTTACATTTTTGAATTTAGCATTAATTTTTTTGGCAGAATCCTGAAAGCCAACAGGAATGTTCCAGGCATTTTTGAACCATAGCTTTAAATTGTTTATGATGCATCCACTGATTTTCAAATCTGAACACCTGGGCTTTGGGTATCATTGTGCCAATGGAGATGACACAAGGAAAATGATCAGAGGTAGGCTTTGTAAGAGGAGCAAAAAAAGTTGAAGGAAATTGTAACACCCTCAGAATCGGACCTATGCAAGTTTTAGCGAAACCCGCCAAACCCGCATAGAAACGATTCAAAGGTGCCCACCAGGCACTTTCGTGCGGGTGGAAAACGAAGTAATAACATTACACAACAGTCCTCGATGGGACCCATAGAACAGATAAATACAACAGTGACTCAATGAGTCAAGAATACAGATATAATATACAAAGATCCAAATCACCTTGAGAACAGTAGAGCGTCCAGCTACGGACAAGATGCAAATGGGGCTAAGAGCCCTGAAGAATAACCAATGGCGTCCATAACCCTGCCCAGGCCAAGCCAGAAGGGTAACCCTGCTAACGACGTCGATCTCAAAACCTGCTCAAACAAAAGGGGTGCCGACAAAGGGCAAAGGAAAAGAGGCCAAGATCGAGTCCAAGACACCAGCGAGGCTAGATTGGGTCCTCGCCTACATAGGTATGGTGGATCAAGCGGCAGGCAAGATGCACTAAACAACCTATAGAGACTCGATACAACTGGCGACTATCAGAGAGGGGTAAGAAAGACCTATTCGGAACCAACCTGATACTACCATCAAACAAACCCATCCTGGCGTTTCCCCCTCGAGACCAATCGAGGAAGTCAACCGAGGAACTCACACCGTTGGCAGTTTTACTTATTCGGTTATCGTTGCGGCAATTACTAGTCAGGTATAGATAATTGTCCTGATAAAAGAAGCAGTGGGCCCTTTTAGTTATTCATTCCGTTGTAGTTGCAGCAATTACTAATCAGATACAGATAGCATGAGATAAACCCAAAACCCAGCAGTTGTTGGTACTTTTATTTAGCCATTCCGTTGTAGTTGCAATACTTACTAGTCAGGTACATTGGTCGCAAGCGACAACTCAAACAAGCAATTGTGGGCAGTATTATTTAGCCATTCCATTATAGTGAAGCTGATTACTAGTCATTATATAGTCAAATTTATAGCACTACTTTAGTTATGCTTGTCTATGATCGAGATACTGTGCTCCAAGTCGTCCATAACCGCGACACGGCTTTCGAAAGTTTTAACCCGGGGTGCACAAATAGCAACACACACTCGATCAGCCTCGGAAAAACCAAATCAAAACCCAACGAGGCCTTCACGACAAAGCAATCACAGGATTCAGAAATATTTCAGGGGGCCACCCTTGAGTCTTACCATAACGGTAAGCTAGCTCCGAGACGGACTCAAGGTTTGGGTGGACGGCTGTGAGCGACTGGGAACCCAAAACTGGGCTTGTCGACACCGCGTAAACGTGTCCCGATCCTAAACAGTACAGTGTGCTCCTCGCACAAACGTAAATACAGTAGTAGCATGGCATAAGTACAAGATAGTAAATAAAACCTCAAACTAGTTTGTGGCCCCAAGAAATAAGACTGAATCAAGCTCTGGCTCAGGAGGGTCCCATATACCTCCCGGATGTGGATAGCGCGATAAATCAAGGAACAGGTATCAAGTACTCGGGGTCCTATGGGACACAAGTGGGCGTTCGGAAACCAAATATTATCTATCACCCACCGATGCCTCTACTTACTTCAATTTTAGTTGTTAAACAGGAATTAAAGTGAACGATAAGTAAAACCATGATCATCTCCAACATCTAACATGCGGCAATACTCCAACAACTGTGGCACTTGACGACACGCAACAGCACTTGAGCAAGCGACTACGACGCGCAAGTCCGACTATCTACCAACCAACAGGTATTAGGATGTGTCCAAGGCTATATATGGCTGCAAGGGATATCACGAGTACGAAAACTAGAGCATCGCAACACAGATAGCAAAAGATCAACAGGCGGGAATAAATACTAGAAAATTAAGATAGGTAGAAAGGGGGAGATGCTCGCCTGAAAACATTGTCGAAGGTTTATCCGAAGATTGTGTCGACACTCGCATCAACTCAACGGCCTTATCCGCGAAGAAGCAAAACACTAGAATAAACACCGGATGCAATATTTAATACAACGGCATAAGATCGGCATGATGCATGTATGATGTCTGGCATGGCAAAGGTGCGATGCAATTAGGTCATATTAAGCGGAACCGGGGTCCCGACAATTAATTAATAGGTTCAAGTTGTTTAGCTACCCCGCATTTTAAATGTTGCATTAACAAGGCAGAATATATCACCGGTTCGCTACACAAGTTTAAATGAGGCCAATATAAGGCTAGATTTGCCCGCATGTGGGCCCCATATTTAATTAGAGGTGAATCGGCATAAGGCTCCCAAACCACAGACAAGGATGCATGCAAGATGAATGATTAATATGCAACAAGTTGTATTATATTATAAAATAGGGTTTCAGGAAGAGGTTCACACATTAGGGTCTCGACGAACTTGGGGTTCCGGGGTTCGGGGTCGGTCTCAGGGTTCGGATCTGGGGTTCGGCGGGATCGTTCTCGGATTCCGGGGTTAGGGTCTTCGGATCTGGGTAGTAGATCTTGTCGCACGAGCGTCCATGCTTCCGGGAAGGAGAACTTGTCGTCCCGGGTCTTGGTGTCCGGGGTGAAGTGCTTGTAGTTCCGGTGGCGATCTTGGCGGTCTTCTAGTGGCCACATGTACACCCCTCGAGCCCATCGGCATTGAGCCGGTCTTGTCGTTGAGCATCCCTGTACGAAGGTCTGGGTGTTCCGGTTCCATTGACGATGGCGATCTTGATTCAACATCATCGCGGCCTTCGAGGTTTCGGCTAGCGGAGCCGGGAAGGAGTTCTTGGGGTCCGGGGAGGGAATCCTGTCGCATCCGAGGGGGTACTTGAAGTCTGTGATGGAGATCTTGTCGGGTTCAAGAGACTTGTAGCGGTATTATACCAGATACAGGACGCATGCACACGGTAGAAGACATACACCGCTTAGGGCGAAACAGAGGAACATCACGAGGAGGTCCTGTCCTGTACTGGCATTATCCCGAACACCTTGCAGGGGAGCGGCCGCGTGAAGCACTGGGGTAGCTGAACGGCGTCGAGCTCGAGGGCGCAGCGCAGCGCGAGGACTTGCGGAGCGGTGGCGAGCTCGGACGGGACGGCGCGGAGGCTGCCATCGAAGGGGCCTGCAGAGGAGCGGCTCGGGGACGCGGAGGCGCTTTGGCGCGGCGGGGCCACGAGGAGGGGCCGCACGGAGAGGAACGAAGGAGACCATGGGAGGCGAGGCGCGAGGGCGGGCGACGGGGCGAGAAGGAGGCCCGGCGGGAGAGCGAGGCGACGGGCAGGAGGGCGGGCCGGGCGGCGAGGGGGCCCGCGAGCGGAGAAGGAGCAGGAGACGCGCGGGCGGAGGGAGACGGCGGGGGAGGCGGGTCCGGCGGCGGGCGACGTGGAGGCGGAGAGGGGGCCAGGGAGGCGGGCGGCAGCACGGCGGCGGCCTCGGAGAGGGAGCGCCGGAGAGAGGGAGGGAGAGACGGAGAGGAGAGGCGGCCTTGGAAGATCTGGCAAGGGCGGTGGAGAAGGGAGGGGAGGGCGAGGCGCCTGGGGCGGCCGACGGGGCGAGGGAGGTGAGCCGGACGGGGGAGAGGAGGGGTGGGGCGCGGTGGGGAAGAGAGGAGGAAGGAGAGAGGAGAGGAGGCGGTGAGGGCTGGGTCAGGCGAGCAGGGGAGAGGAGGAGCGGCTGAGGGAGAGAGAGGGCAGCGCGGTGCGGGTGGGGCGCGTGGGGTCGTGGTGGGGTCGTGGGGATCTGGGCAGGGGCGCGCCAGGTGGGTTGGGGGTTTGACCAGGGGGAAGAGGAAGGTGGGGCGGGGCGCTGCGGTGGGCCCCGGGGCAGAGAGAGAGAGGAGAGGGAGGGTAGAGAGGCTGGGGGTGAGGAAAAGAGAGGGGGACAAGGCATGGATCGATGAGGTGGCAGGTGGGTAGAGATTGGGTGAGAGGGTGAGGTGGCGGCCTGCGGTTGGTGGGTAGGATAGATTTGGGTGGGGATAGGATTTAGGGGGGGCTGTTTTAGTATGTGTGTTTGTTTGGGTTTTGTTTAATTTAAAACAAAGCCACTTTGCAAATAGTTTTTAGGGAAAATAAAATATCCGATACACTCGGGGTTTTGCCTTTAAAATAAAAAGGGGTGTTTGTACAAACAGAACTAGGCTTTTCGAAAATAATGCAGACAAACAATGCAAGATGATGGCGATGCAATGCACAAAAACAACGCGATTTTCTAGTAGTGGTTTTGCGGGATGCCACAGAAATCTCTGAGTCCAGGAAGCAGAAGTAAAGAACCAGTCCAGCCTTTCCAAAAGGGGTTCTTTTTGCATGTTACTCCAGGTGAACTTTCTACCTTTAAGGGGTAATTCTATGAGACCCAAATTATTAATGGCTTAATTGAAAAGAAGCATACCATTCACATCCCCACCCTGTCTATTTCTATCAGAAGGCTTTCTACAGAAGTTGAAGTCACCCACAATGAGCCAATCCATATCATCAGGCATATCAATATTTCCAAACCAATCTAAAAAGTCTGCCTTTTTTTTCAGGTAAGCATGGCCCATAAATATTGGTGAGGATCCAGATTTCATTGGACAAGAGAGATGTCAAGGTGATGGAGATGGAGAACTCATTGTGAAAGGAAAGATGCCCAGAGAACAGAGAACTATTCCAAATGGTGATCAAACCCCCAGAGGCTCCCCTGGAGGCAATAAATTCAAAATTGGTAAATTTGGGGGGGGGGGCAGAATTTTTTTATGTAAGAGATGTCAAAATTTTCTTCTTAGTTTCTTGGAGGCAAATAATATCACAGCCAGACTCATCAATTTTATTTCTGAGAGCAACCCATTTTTTTCAGAGTTAATTCCCCTGATATTCTAGTTCAAAATCTTCCAAATTCTTTTGTTATCCATTAAGAAACCAGATGTATGTAGAATGATGGGGTGATATAAGTAATGTAACCACCCAATTGATAAAACAACAGCCACATAGACAAAAGGTAATCCATATCATAACACCACTGACAGATTCAACAATAAATACCAAACACATGAAAAGACCAGTAGAGCAGGCCTCAAAACAGGGAGTCAACAAGACTCCAGCAAAAGACTTAGTTTGATACATTAAAACACTTAAGTGGGGGGTTTCTTCTTGGCTTGCTGACCACAGGTACCAGCAGCGCCAGCTTTCTTCTTGCCTCCAATGCTCAAGCTTGATGATCCAGTTCCTTTGATGATGCCTTTTTGAGGAGCCTTTACTGCCACTTTAGTGGCTTTCCCTTTCTTGAGCACCCTCTTCTCCAGGTCACCATCCTTTACCTTGCAGAAAGAGGCAGCAAGATTTTTAACCACTTTAGGATTCAAGCATGGTGGAACAGCATTGCAAACCAGACAATCAGCAATTAAGCAATTTAAGTGGCTTTTAAAACCCCCATTCAGTTCAACAATTCTAGGGCTTCTTCTCACCTTAGTGTCAACAAGAAGCTCCTTGCCCTTTCTCTTTCTGGAAAGGGTGGAGGGAGAGCAGGAAGATTGTTTAGCTTCAATGCCCAGACAAGGAGGAGCCATCTGCGAAATTCTCTCATTAGGGATGATGAACGAAATGGGGTTCTCTTCAGCAATAGGCTCTTTAATAATTTCCCATAAAGGAGAAGTAAGGAAGCTCTTGACCCAACTAAACTTCTCAGGGGTAGAAAGCATGAGAATAATAAAATTAAACGAACTTACAGGGATATCACACATGAGAGAGCCTTTTGAGGAAGAGTCCTTCTGAATATGAGGAGAAAAATAACTTTCCCAGAGCTCCAGGCCTTGTTGGGAAAAACCCTGTTTTGCAGCATGCGCATCAGGTATGGACACAAAAGTTCTCACCATTCCCACCTGGAGATGTGCTTCATTAGGAGAAAGGAGATGCTGATCCTCCAACATCCAATCCTCATTTTCAGCAGCCACATCACTTAAATCCATGGGGATCACCACCCTCCCCTCATCATCTAAGTTTACCTCATCATCATCAACCAAATAGTTCTGTAAAATGTTCTGAAGGCCCTCACCAATACCAACACCTTGAGGTCTAGCAACCACATCCTGACCCTCAGCAACTGTAGCATCCCATTTGTCTAACAATTGTAATGCTACTTGGTCTAGTAATATAATGGCTACTTCCAATATATAATTGTTGCATCATAATTATATCATGCTCATGTCATCATGCCACCTTGCATTTGAGCATCATATAAAACCCTTTTTGTGTTGGTTCTTCTCTCATATGCATTGTAAATTGTATTTGCCTCTTGATATTGTATTTGGTTCTTGATATATTGTTTAAATGCCCAAGTTGAGTTGGGGGCATATATTTTATTCCATTCCACCACCTTTCTTTGTCACCACCTTATACTTCCACCATTCCAATAACCCATGAGCTTGTAATTCTTTTCTTTGGATTTTTATTCTAGCTCATGTGGGTTGAGTGGATCCAACTCTAATTTCTTTTGCTTGGTCTTTATTCCACCTTTTGGAAATGCATGGAATCATTCCATGTCATTTTATTTTGTTTTCACAAAATTAACACATGGCATTAAATACTTGCATGGGCCATGCAACCATCACCATCTTTTGTCCTCTGTTTTTATTTGGTTATTTTGAGTGGATCATCTCTCTTCTCTCTCTCCCTCCTTTGGGCTTGGTCTTATTTGATCTTGCTTAAACCCTATCTTTCCTTCCTCTCTTTTGTCTAAACCTTGTTGATCTTAGCTTGTTCTTGCTTGATGCATGCAAGCATCTAAAATCCTTAAGCCCCTCTCATCTCTCCTCTCTCCTCTCTCTAACCTAGCTAAAACCCTAAACCTAGCTTCCCCTCTTTCAAACCCTAAACCTATCTACCATGCCACCCCCTCTCACTTATCCTCTAATCTAAACCCTAGCCTCTCTCTAACCATAACCCAAGCTCTAAACCTAGTTACACCCTACCCATCTCCACCCTCTCTCACCTTACCCTCCCCTTGGCCTGTCCATGCCGAGCCCCCTTGCTGCCCCACCTGGCTACCCCCTCTCCCTGGTCCCACACCCCATCTACCCCAACCCTAAAACCAAACCCTACCCGTGGCTAGATCCCACCCTAGCTCCATGCCTACCCTCCCTTTCTCTAGCTCTCTCTGCCACCAAGGCCCGCCCGAGCGTACCCCTCTCTGGCCTCGTCCTAGCCCCACCTGCCAGCTGCCCTACCTGCCCATGCCGAGCCCCAGCTCGAGCACGTGAAGAGGAGAGGAAAAGGTGGCACCTGAGCCACCTTTTTCCTTCACCACCTCCCCATGGCACCCCTCTCCTTCCCCCGTCCTTATCTTCTCCCTCTCCCTCGCCGCTGCCTCCCCCAGGTCCGCCCAGTGGCCCTCTCCTCTCTCCTCCGCCACCGGCACTGGCCAACCGCCGCCAGAGCCTGCTGTCTTCGACGACGAGTGGCGCAAGCGCGCAGGAGGTGATCGAGGAGGACGAGGAGGTTCCCCTGCATCAGCCTGTACACGCCGGCGAGGAGGAGAAGCCCCAGGCACGCCAGACAGACGCTGCTCCGACGAAACCCTAGCTCGCCGGCCGCCAGCTCCGTCGACGATCTGCTGCGTCCCGCCCCGATCCAACACCGCCAAGAGCCTCGGTGAGCTCCTCTCCTCCCGGACACGCCTCTTCGCGTTTTTCTGTGCTTGCCGAACCCTCGGCCGAGTGCCCTTGCACCGCGTTCCATGTTTCTCGCCGCCAGCTGGTGCCTCAACTAGCCGCCCATCCCTCCTAGCAACCGCCTCACCAGCCGACTGGTTCCGCCTTCGCGCACCCGCAGTCGCGCGTTCCATCTCATTGCCTCATTGCGCACACAGACGGTGAGGAAGAACAACAGTGGTTGTGCCCTTTTTGCACATACCCCCTGCACTTTTCCCCGCCTCAAACCGCGCTCCTCGCTAGCCCCACCAGTCAGCCTCCCCGTCCATTTTATAAAAAGCACCCCGTAGATTCTTATCCTTAACCCGCGGCCCGGTACCCCCTCCTCCACGTCAGATCATCCTTCACACGTGGCCCGTGGCTGGGCCGCTGTCATCCACGCAGCTAGGCGAGCGGTGGGAAAAAACCTTTCTGCGCGCGTGTTGTCCCGATCAAGAATCGCCCACCCATCGATCGGGTCTCAGAATCGGCTGGGTGACTAAAGTATTTTTTCTGGTTTTCTGTTTGATTTAAATTTCCAGAAAATGTTTTAAATTCAAATTCAAATCTGTTTTTAATAACTTTTGAATTCTAATTCCAAATAAAACAAATAATATATGTTTTTGAATCAGAAAAATGTGAGGATTTCAAATATGCTATCCAAAATATATTTTGAACACTTTAAATTTCAAGTTGTCTAAAATTACAACAAAATACCCTTTTCCTTAATTAATTAATAACTTTTGTTTTATAACTACAAATTTAACAAATGATATGTCTAAAATGATCAGCTCGACGAGACCTTTCTGTTTATGCATTCCATGTTCTGAATTGCAGCATGCATCATATAAATATAATGTAAACAACAACTAATATGAGAATAAAATGTGGCCAAAAACTCAATAAAATGTTAATTTCTTGTATTCTACACCTCACCCATGCCATGCTACTTTATTGCCATGTAAATTGTGCATCATCATCATGGCATGATTGTTTGCTTGTCGCATTTTATTCCTATGCTTGTGCACTTTATTTATGTTGGCCCTTGTTTGTTTGGTTCTTCTTCGAATAGACGCTGAGCAGGGGATATATCAAGAGACCCAGGAGCACTACCCAGATCCTTCTCTCGCTTCAACTGAGCTGCCAGGCAAGCACTACCACATGCTTGCATACATACAGTACCTATTGCCTCTATCTTATTCTTGCATCATTGAGTCGCGATTGCATTAAACTGAATCCCAAGTATTGCATAGCCTTTACTTTTAAACCCCACCAAGCTTGTTCCTCCATCCCATGAGCCATTACTACAGGAGTTGTTTGAGCCATGCGAGTCGTAGAACAGCATGTGTAGGGTATGTGAGAGTCTGATGGATAACGAGGTACCTAAACAACTTAACCTGAGTAGTAATGGGATAACTAATGAAAGTGGCACCGGTGAGCAATATCTGCTATTTGGTTTTTCCTGCTCACTTGTGTCCCGTAGGACCCCGAGTACTTGATTCCTGTTCCTTGAATATTCGCGCTATCCACATCCGGGAGGCTTATGGGACCCCCCTGAGCCAGAGCTTGATTCATTCTTATTTCTTGGGGCCACAAACTAGTTTGAGGTTTTATTTACTATCCTGTACTTATGCCATGCTTTACTGCTTTATTTAAATTGTGCGATGTACTGCACCTGTACTGTTTAGGTAAGCGGAGTGTTTTCGCGGTATCGACAAGCCCAGTCACATTTTCGGGTTCCCAGTCGTTTACAGCCATTGGCGCAAACCTTGAGTCCGTTTCGGAGTCAGCTAACTTCGTTGCGGGTAGCTTAATGGGGTGGCCCCCTGAAATATTTCTGAATCCTGTGATTGCTTTGTCGTGAAGGCCTCGTTGGGTTTTGATTTGGTTTTTCCGAGGTTGATCGAGTGTGTGTTGCTATTTGTGCACCCCTGCAGGGTAAAACTTTCTGAAAGCCGTGTCCGCGGTTATGGACGACTTGGAGCACAGTTTCTCGATCATAGACAAGTATAACTAAAGTACCGCTTTTAATTTGACTAAGTAACTGACTAGTAAATAGTGCAACACCCATGGAATGGATAATAAAACTGCCAACGGATGGGGGTTGTTCGTCCGCTTCCTCGTTGGTAAGCGAGGAGGAGGATGGATCTGTTGATATTACTGTTGTAACTGTTGTCATTAATTCACGGACATCCGTCTATCTTTGGTTAGGCGGATGGTTAGCGAGTAACTATAGAATTGTTAGGGTTTATCTTTTGCTGCAATTGCGTCACCCCAGGTTGTGTCCCCTTTAGAGGCATAAAGACTTGCTGAGTACCCCTAGGGTCTCACACGATAAATTGTTCGATTCAGATGAACAGGTACACTCACGAGATGGATACTGGGTGGAGGAGACGGACGATGTGGGCAACGATCATTCGGTGTAGAGATTCCGGGAACGGGGATCCGTGAGATCTGTGAGCGGGATGTGTCTATTTATGGGGCATCTTATGCCGATTTGCTTCTTATCCGTACTCAGATCTTGTTTGCCGCTTCCGCCTGATACTCTGATGTTTGATGTATGAGGAGATATCCTAAACTATTATATCTATCTAGGACATTTTAATCTTGCCGTATGGCGTTGCTATATTTCCTTTCTTTTTAGATGGAATGGCTCTGATGTACTGTTGTATGGTGGCTTGCATACATACTCATTTGTGTATGTAGTTGATCCCTTCGCCTGCCGATTACGCCGCCCGTTCTTGTTCCGATGTTTGGAAATGGTTGGGACGGCCGAGAGGTCTACCTGTGAGTGGCATTTGGGCCCACCGTACTATTTCAACCATTTCCGCTCATCCAGGCTTGTAACTAGGAGCGTAATTCACCGAGGTAGTTATAGCAACCATAGGCTCAGCATTTGCAGACTCATCATCATCTGACTCCCAGTCTTGGACAAGGATGGCACCTGTAACCCCACTGTTAACATCCTGTGGGGGAAGATTATGGTTGTCCACTGGCATGTCTTCACCAGGAGCAATAACAGGGCCTTGAACAGGAGCAGCAGCAGCTTCCCAGGGGCCCCAACCTTCATTATTGTCTCCTTCAGGAGCAGGATCCTGCACAGGAGCCAACCACTGACCCTAACCACCCCTAGGAGCAGGGGGGAGGAGGAGGAGGGGGGATCTGGGGCCCAAAGACAGGTGCAGGATGTGGGTCCACATTGTCATCTGGAAGTGGGTCCTCATCAGGTGGGCCCCCCCAAGCAGGTCACTTTGCAGCACTTCAACAGAAAAAGTCCAGGATTCAGACTCCACCAAGTCGCCAATAGTAAACCTTACACTCTTGGGGATATCAACCAGATCAGTAACACGGATCTTCACAAGAATCCTTCCTTTTTGGTCCGGGTCCCTCTCCCATAAAAGAACCTTCCCAATATCAGCAAAAACCGCATTCAGATCCTCGGTATGCCAGTGGTCCAATGGAGGACCAACTAGTATCACCATTGTTGAATTGAGCCCTCCTCTAATTTTCCCCCTCATTATGCTTAACAAAAGAAACATGCACATCTTGAAACGGAATGGGGCTAGCCGCAATGAGCCTGTCCCGATCACTGACATGGTGAAATTGCACATAAGCAGACCGAAAGGGACATGCCTGGACATCCCGAAAGTGAACACGAACCTCATTGTTGAGGAAATCAACCAGGACATCACGAATATTCAAGAAGGGGACTGGAAAAGGGGGAGGGGATTAATGGTAGCAATAGCATACTGTTCATGAGTCCTCGACCTCCGCGGCACCACCACCCTTTTTACACGATTCCGACCAGCCACTTGCATAACTTGGAAGCCATTCGGCAAGAAAGGAGCATGATCAATCAGGATGTTCTCCATTTTGACACTCTTCACCGGTGACGAGCAAGGGGGGAAAGGGGTTTCTGCAGATGGGGGAGTTGAGGAGACAGGGGAAATGGCAGTTGTTTTTTTCAAAGAAATAGTGAACTCGTGAAAACTGTTGTGAACGATGGGCCGAGAATGGGTATTCTTCTGGGCCTTGAACCACCCCTTGTAAGAATTGTCGGGCCATATGCATTTTGGGAAGGAAGGGAATTTCAGAAAAGGAATGAGACCAGGTAGTTTAAAAGCCGCGCGATTGGCGCCTCCTGATGACCCGACCGGCGTTACTAATGGTTTAACACCGCCATCAGCGAGCACCTGCGCATAGGATCTGTCATGGATGCTTGATTTCAAATCACACTTATTATGTTCAGCAGGCACATGCGATGAAACCGCAACAGGATTCGGAAATTTGAGCCGATGGAAAACAAAAACACCTTTATTGCTAGGCTTCAACGAAGGAGATTTTTTGGAATTATCCTTTTTGTACGTGACAACTTTCCAATCTCCTGCATATTCTTTATAAAACCCCTTTTCTTCATAAATCCAATTTGGGCCCCCATTACCCCAAAGGTTGACGTGAATCACAAACGACTTGCATGAAAACTTTGAAATATTGTAGATTTCAAAACCCATAGCCCGTGAAGCAACCGAGAAACGAAAAGTTCTATCTTGCAGAAATTTCACTTGGAATTTAGAAGCCTGACCACCAAAACGAGCTTGGAGTGCAAGGCTAACCGTATCGAAATCCAACTTAAAATTTTCTCTTCCAAAAGAACAAACCAGATAAAAAGGTCTCTTTCTGAAACCACCAAGGAAATTAACTTGATGCCTGAATTTATCAAAAATCTTTTTCTTAAAATCCTGCCCTAATGAAAAATCCAGGGCAGGTCGACTCAAAGATTCATCCTTGATAGCACACTCCAAAGGAAGGTTCTCGGTGAAATCCAGCGTTTTTGGCACAATCTTCTCAATATTGAGGGAAAATTTCTTAACCAAAGGGCTGGGCAAAATCTGTGTGCCAACTACAACCCTCTTCACCTGAAGATCAATAGAAATACCCGAGGCCAGAACCTCACCTTGAATCAAGTATCTAGCATCAATCACCACCTCATTGTGGTTGATGAGAACCAGCCTTTTTGAACTAGGAAAAAGCATCAAAAAACCTTTAGAAGGCTCAAGATCATCAGCCGTCAAAGAGGAGCAAAGGGCATGCCATTTAAAACCAGTGTCCTCATCTGTTCCAGAGATGGTAGGAGATCTACCAAGAAAACCAGATGAAGGATCCAGAGAATCATTAACATGAGAGAGATGAGAGGGGAACCTCAAAACAGATCCAATAGAGATATTCTCCCCATTTTCCAAAGATCTGCCCTCAAGGGGAGAGCCTTTGGCATTGAGCAAAACCAGCCAAGAATCAGCCGAGAGAGCGAGAGAGCCCTCGAGAAACTTACCACCCGTGGTCACACCAGAGTAGGTGATCTTCCAACAACCCCCTGAGGAATCCATGCAGAGCTTTTTGCCGGTGAGACGCCGGCAAAAGCCGGAGGCCGACCAACGGTCACCTCAGAGGAGCCTCATGCCTCGGAAATCGTGCGGGTTGCCGCTTTCTTGTTCTTGAGAGGAGTGGGGATGTCTCCTTACAAAATGGTCTAGTTGTTAGATTTATATGAGTAATATCTTTTATGGTCTTGCTCCTTTGATAGATGGTATATTCTTATTGAATCTCGATAGTAGTGATACACATGTTCATAATATAGATGCTAAACATTTGAAATTGAATGATAATTCTACATACATGTGGCACTGTCATCTTGGTCACATTGGAGTGAAGTGTATGAATAAACTCCATTCCGATGGACTTCTTAAATCACTTGATTTTGAATCACTTGAAAGATGCGAAGCATGTGTGATGGGAAAAATGACTAACACTCCATCTTCTGGTATGATGGAGCGAGCTACAGACTTATTTGAAATCATACATACCGATGTGTGCGGCACTATGAGTGTAGCATCGCGTGGTGGTTATCGTTATGTTCTTACTTTCACAAATGACTTGAGTAGATATGGGTATATGTATTTCATGAAACATAAGTCTGAAACTTTCAAGAAGTTTAAGGAATTTCAAAGTGAGGTAGAGAATCGACATAACAAGAAGATTAAATTTCTATGATCTGATCGTGGAGGTGAATATCTAAGTTACGAGTTTGGCGAGCATTTGAATAAATGCCGAATACTTTCACAATTGACACCGCCGGGAACACCACAACGTAATGGTGTGTCCGAACATCATAATCGAACTCTCTTAGATATGGTTCGTTCTATGATGTCACTTACAGATTTACCATTATCATTTTGCGGTTATGAATTAGAAACAACCACATTCACTTTAAATAGGCACCATCTAAATCCGTTGAAATGACACCGCTTGAATTATTGTTTCGGAAGAAACCTAAATTGCCGTTCCTTAAAGTTTGGGGTTGCAAAGCTTATGTAAAGAAGTTTCAGCCTGACAAGCTTGAACCCAAAGCGGAAAAATGCGTCTTCATAGGATACACGAAGGAAACTATTGGGTATACCTTCTATCATAGATCCGAAGGCAAAATCTTCGTTGCCAAGAATGGATCCTTTCTATAGAAGGAGTTTCTCTCGAAAGAAGTGACTGGAAGGAAAGTAGAACTTGTCAAGATTGCCAAACCTTCTCTCGGATTTTAGAGTAGCGCAGAACCGGAAGAAGTTTCTGTGGCGCCTACACCAATAGGAGAGGAATATAATGATAAATATCATGAAACTTCCAAAGAAGTTACTACGGAACCTCGCAGGTCGACGAGGACTCGTACCACTCCCGATTGGTATGGTCCCATTATGAGTGTCATGTTGGTGGACGACACCGATGACCCTGCGACATATGAGGAAGCGATGATGAGCCCAGATTCCAATAGATGGCAAGAAGCCATGAAATCCGAGATTTGATCCATGTATGAAAAGCAAGTGTGGACTTTGGTGGACTTATGGGATGGCCACAAGGCTGTCGAGAAAAAATGGATTTTCAAGAAGAAAACATATGCTGATTGTAATAACCATCTATAAAGCTTGACTTGTCACGAAAGGGTTCCGACAAATTCAAGGAGTTGACTATGATGAGACTTTCTCAACAGTAGCGAAGCTAATGTCTATGAGGATTTTGTTAGCAATCGCTGCTGTCAACACCCGGATTTTTAATCCCAGATGCCTGTTATGCCATACATCGCAATCCCAGGATTACCATTTTTGCGAGACATAACAGATTGGATATCATAGTACATCATCCATTACAAACCATACATAAGGTCTTACAACAAATAAAGGATCTCCTGATCCAGTCTTAATACAATAATAGCAGCGGAATAACGTAATAATAATGGTAGCGTAGGCGAGGCTCCGTCTTCATGGTCACAGGTAATGCTGACGATGGGAGATGATCCTGGTTGTCGTAACCTTCCTGCGGTCCATCCTCCTGATATTCCTCTTCATAGTCTGGCCACGGGAATAGCCAGGGACAAAGCCATGAGTACTCTTTAAGTACTCACAAACTAATACTAACAAGTGAAGTGGTTTTGAGTAGGAATACCAAGCTCTAGGTTGTTTTGCCAAAAAGCCATATTTACCTTAACTGAGTTCAGAAGCAAAGAAAACTAGTTGAAAGTTTCATAACACCTAAGTGGCAACTTGAGTTTTCATATCACAACTCTGTTGTGGTCAAGTCAAAGTCATGATTCAAAACACAAGTCATTTTGATCATCAAAATCATTAGTTTTATAAAGGGATAAGGCTCATGCCTCAACATTTTCATCATCAAAATCATCTGGTGTTGAAGAAGACATGTCAAAACATTTCAGTAGAATGACTCATCATTCTAAGGTTTTCATAACCATTTCACCAAGTACTCCCATCTAAAGTGATCAAGTTTTATGCTTATCACTAGCATCTACAAGTCGGGGTAAGCACTAATGAGGGGTGGTAAACAAGTGTGAATGATCTAAGTTCAATCTCATGCCTCGGGATGACATCAAGATTTATCTAACCTACGTCAAGTTTTATGCTCTTTATGCTACCTTTAAACATCTTTCTAAAATCTACAAGTCACTAAGTAAACTCCAATAGAAAGCTTTGATAAAGAAATAAAATAACTAAGCTTGCAAATAAAACTAGTATTGGGTATCAAGTGGTGTAAGCTTGCAAGTAAAACTTGCATGGTTTAGTTTAGCTTGCTAGGATAGTATCTTGCTAAGTGAACTTGTATAGTGATGGTTGCATAATTGCAAGTATAAGCTTGCTAGGATATCTTGCCTTGTGTAGAGCAGTGGTTGAAGTTCTCCTCGGCTTCTTCTTCGTAGTAGTCTCCTTCCTCCTCGTATCCTTGGTCGGTACTAGCGTCTATAAATAAATACGAGGTACACAATCACCAAACAATTCTTAACTACTCTATTTAGCACACAAAGGTTCACACTAGATGATCTAGCATCATCACTATTATCACAAAGATTAAAGCACTTGTCTTATTTATTTTATTTAGAAAAGTAATTTCTACTCATTGAAAAACTACTTAAGGTTTAATATTCTCCATTAAAATATGGGATCATGTTGACACATTTCATCACCACATATTTCAGTACTTGGGAATATGATTTAAAGTGGTGTCACAATTTAATAAGGTTTAACCCTTTTATTTTAATTAAATAAAGTGACTAGAATTGCCTATGAGGCATTCTTTTATTGCTTGCCCATTATTTCTGCAAGTACACCTAGATATTTTTATATATTCAGAAAGGTCTTGTCAAATGTGATTTTTGTTAGTTGGAATCAACTCAAAAGCTTTTGTGGTTGAATTTTGAAAAATGTTTGAATGCAGAAAAGCTTCTGCCTTATTATTCTTACTATAGGTGATCTACAAATCCAAATGATTTAAATCCAACAGGCTTGGATTAAGAATTTCAGTACCTTTCCAGTAAAATTAGTTTCATGCAATTTGGTTCAGTTAATATCCCTGGATTGATTTTTGAATCTTGGTATAGAACTAAGTTTGAAACTAAATTGTTAAAACCTAAATTTGAATTACTGGGTCACGCGGGAGGTTAACTGGGTCGGCCCACGACACATAGCGCGCGCGGGGGTGGGTTAAAGTGAATGTACCCACCATTCAGTGAGACAGGGGGTGCGAAGGGGAACGAGGTGATTTGGGCCGTAGGATCAACATCTAATCTAACGGCTGGGGCTTGTCGTCTCCGTTGGGTAGTGCTGGGGAGACTGAACCCTAGCACGGCCAGTGGGGGTCGTGTGATCCTCACCGGGGCTCAGGCTAGGGTCAGCTATGGGGGCGAACGAGGAAGTCGACGACGGCGATCCTCCTGGTACCGGCAGCTCCTCCTGGGGTGGTTCGAATTGACGGCTCCTCTTCTCCTGCTCCACGGCAAACTCCAGCAAAATTCCGGTGACCTGCTTCTCGCCTTGCTCTAGGGATGAGGTGGGGTGGTTCTGAGAGAGAGGGGAGTGTGTTGGTGGGCTGAAATCGAATGGGGGTGGCCTCTATTTATAGTGCATCGAGGGGACCGAAGGGTGCGGGTGGAGCTCGTCGTGGTCGTCATCACAGTGAGCTAATGGCATGGGCGATGGTAGAGGACAGTGCTCTGCCTCCTGGCGAAGCTCAACGGCATGGTCGCGAGGCGTGGGACGGTGCGAATTGGTCGGAACGTTGCGGTGCTCTGGGCGGGTCCGACGAGCATTTTAATGGCGCACGGGCTCTCCTGGTCGCGCGGTGACGAACAGGCATGTCCTGGCGGTTCCTGGGGTGGTGGTGATCACGCACGCAAGCGGCAAAGGCGGCGCGCGGTATGTTCTCGTGTGTCGAGTGTCGCGCTCTGGCGCGCTCTCGGCATGGCACAGAGGCATAGGGCGCGACGGTTCTAGGGTGGTCTAGGGGCTCGCAATGCTTTGGTGTTGTCCCAGACAAGGTTGGCGAGGCTAGAGCTGCTCATAGCTTGCTGTCGACAATGGGGTGGCCATTTGGGGCTCGGCATGCTCACCATTGATGACAATGTCAAGCTTACAGTGAGCTAGAGCTTGTTAAATGAACTAGATGATCTACTAAGAGTGTGCTGTGAGCTAGAGGGGAGACAACTTAGGCACAAACACTACTCACTATAGTGTTTGTTGTTTGTTTGATTTGTGTTTACAAGGTGTTTGATGAAATGGCCGAAAGAGATTTGAATTTGAATTTTTGATTCAAACTTGGTGGGTGTACTAGTCACATACTAGGTAGTTTCTGGTTAGTTGGTTTTGTCAAGGTGCACTGGTTTGGTTGGTTTTTGAGAATTGGTGATCTTCCCACATGACATAGACTCAATTTTGAATTGCCATTTGAATCAAGTTGCTAAATGTTTCTAGGAGTTTGAAAGGTGGGCTTGGGTTCACTTTTACTTAGTCTAGTAAGGGGTGAAAATAAATGGAATTGTTTCTGTTTGAAATCTTGGACTAGAAACACTCAAAGTGGTCTAGTGCGCTGTGGCATCCCGCAAAACCACTACTATAAAATCGCGTTGAATTTGTGCATTGCATCGTCATCATCATGCATTGTTTGCATAAAACTATTTTCGCAAAGCCGTTTTGTTTTCTAAAACGCCCCACTTTTATTCAAATATCAAAGCCCGGTCTCCGGATTACTTTTGTTTGAACGCTATCGGTTTGCAAACGGTCTATTAAAACAAATAAAAATTATAATTATTTTAGCGGGGGCAGTCGAACGGGCCGTCCCGACCCGAACAACCACCCCCAGGAATAATAATCGGTCCACCCTGCCAGCCCCATCTAAATCCTAAAGTTACCAACTATCCTACCCACCCCTCTGGCCACCTCACCCCCACCTATCCTAGGTCGCCACGTCACCCTCTCCCTCCCCTCCAACCAACCCCACCCTGCCACGTGGCTCAGCTCTTCCTCTCTCCCTCACAAACAGACCCCTGGTCCCTGTCCCGTGGGTCCCGCCCCACTTCCCAGCTCACCCCACCGCCCCCGCACGCCTGCCACCGTCTCCTTCTTCCCTCTCTCTCCTCGCTCGCTCGCCCCCCCCGAGCTCCGTCCTCTACCGCTCCACCCCGCCTCCCGTTCCTCTGTCCGCCGCCGCCGCTCCCAGGCAGCCGCGCGTGCGCCGCCGCTGCTCGCCACCACCTCGCCGGCGCCCCTCTCCCTCCTCCCCGCGTTCCTCCCTGCAGCGCCGCTCCGCTCGCCTCACCGCCTCCGCCAGCGCCATGCGCCTCCGCCTCGCCGGCCGCGCCCGCCACCACCGCACCCCTCGCCCGTGGCGCATCGCCCGCCCTCTTCCGCCGCTCGGCCGCCTCGCTCCTCCGCCCGCGAAGCGCTGCCGGCGAGCCCGCCCAGCGGCCCCTCTCCCCGAGCCGCTCTTCCCGGCTGCTCCCGTCGACCTTCCCCTGCGGTCGTCCCTTCTCCATGGCGCCGACCTCCGCCTCTCACGACCTCCAGGTCGCCTCCAGCGTCCTCCGGCCTCCCCCCCTGCGGTCGCCTCCTCCCGAGCCCACGGCCTTCACCACCGGTGCCCCACATGCTGGCCCGCCACGAGAGGGAGTCACCGCCTCCGCGACCTCCTCGGTCCGCCCGCGCCGCTCGCTCCTCTCGGCCACCCGACGCCACCTCCCCATCCATCCCGTGGAACCCACCTCTCTCTCTGCTCTCGATCCCCGATGCCCCTGCTTCTCTTGTTTTCCCGGCCGCCGCATGCGTCTCCGACCATGATCCTTGGGCCTTGTGCCGCTGTTGCCTTACCGCGAGCATCACACCATCAGGTCCCTGCTCCTCTTGACACCTACCGCATAGAGTCATATCGCCAGGCCCCTGCCTTCCTTGTGGCCGTACGTCGCGTGCGCACAAGCAAATCTGGCCGACCAAGCTCATGGGGATCCGCACCATGAGCCTCGACCCAAGTCCGTCACCGACACCCGAATCCTCGACCAAGAATTTCAAGGCCTCCATCAAGGATACCACAAGATCTTCCTCACGGAGCCGAAGACATCGAACCTCGACGAACCCCAATGGAACCTCAAGATCTTCGGCCGAGATCCAAGATCGACCCCGAGGACCGGTCCACCGGACGCCAAGATCGCCACACAGAACAACGAGCACATCGCCGCGGAACGCCAAGTTCTACTTCACGGGCATCGAGCGTCAAGATCACCTTCACGGGAAAACCGCAAGACATCCTTTCCGGGATTGAAGACCGAACTCTAGGCACGCCGAGATCATCTCCTCGGAACGCCATGATCTCCTTCACAGATCCGAAGACCCCGAACCCCGGTAACCCGAGAACGCTTCCGCCGAGACCGAACCGTCGTACCCTGGACCCCGAGACCGGACCCCGAACCCCGGAACCAAGACCGTCGAGAACCCTATGTGTGAAACCCTACTCGAAACCCTATTTGATAACATAATAACAACTTGCTGCATGTTTAATCATTCATCTCGCATGCACATCTGTGGTTTGGGGGCCTTATGCCGATTCACCTAATAACTAAATATGGGGCCCATATGCGGGCAAATCTAGTCTCATATTGGCCTCATTTAAACATGTGTAGCGAACCGGTTCCATCTGTTGCTTTGCTAAACAACATTTAAATTGCGGGGTATCTAAACAACACGAACCAAATAATTAATTGTCGGGACCCCGGTTCCGCTTAATATGACCTAAATGCAGCGCACCTTGCCATGTCATTCATCATGCATGCATCATGCCGATCTTCTGCCGTTGTATTAAGTATTGCATCCGGTGTTTATTCTAGTGTTTTGCTTCTTCGGATAAGGTCGAGTTGATGTGAGCTTTCGCCCGATCTTGGTTGAACCCTTCGACAATGTTTTCAGTAGCATCCCCTTTTCTACCTATCTTACTTTTATAGTATTTACTCCCTCCTGTTGATCTATTGCTACCTGTGTTGCGATGCTCTAGTTTCCCGATATATCCCTGACCTTATATTGCCTTGGACACACCCTATTACTGTTGTTTGGTAGATAGTTGGACTTTGCGGCGTCGTAGTTGCTTGCTCAAGTCTTGATGTGTCGTCACATGCCACCGTTCTTGATGTATTGCCGCATGTTGATGTTGGAGATGATTCTAGTTTTACTTATCGGCACTTTAATTTCTGTTTAACAACTAAAATTGAACTAAGCGAGAGGCATCGGTGGGTGATAGAAAATATTTGGTTTCGAACGCCCACTTGTGTCCCGTAAGACCCCGAGTACTTGATACTGTTCCTTGATTTATCGCGCTATCCACATCCGGGAGGTATATGGGACCCCCTGAGCGAGCTTGATTCAGTCTTATTTCTTGGGGCCACAAACTAGTTTGAGGTTTTATTTACGATCTGTACTTATGCCATGCTACGTATTTAAATTGTGCGAGGAGCACACTTTGTCTTGTTAGGATCGGGACACGATTCCGCGGTGTCGACAAGCCCAGCCACACTTTCGGGTTCACAGCCGTATTACCCAAACCTTGAGCCGTCTCGGAGTCAGCTGGCTTCGTTGCGGGATCTACTTAAGGGGTGGCCCCCTGAAATATTTCTGAATCCTGTAATTGTTCATCGTGAAAGCCTCGTTGGGTTTTGTTTTGGTTTTCGAGGTTGATCGAGCGTGTGTTGCTATTGGTGCACCCGGGGTAAAACTTCTTGAAAGCCGTGTCGCGGATATGGGCGACTTGGAGCAATGATATCTCGATCATAGACAAGCATAACTAAAGTTTATTGCTATAAATTTGACTTTATAATGACTAGTAATCAGCTTCACTATAATGGAATGGCTAATTAATACTGCCCACAATTGCTTGTTGGTTGTCGCTTGCGACAATTGTACCTGACTAGTAAATCTTGCAACTACAACGGAATGGCTGAATACAAGTACCAACAACTGCTGCGTTTTGGGTTATCTCATGATAATTGTATCTGATTAGTAAGTGCTGCAACTATAACGGAATGGTTAACTAAAACGACCCACTGCTTATTTTATCAGGATGATTATTTAAACCTGACTAGTAAAGGCTGCAACGATAACTGAATAAATAAAACTGCCAACGGTGTGAGTTCCTCGGTTGACTTCCTCGTTTGGTCTCGAGGGGGAAAGACCAGGATGGGTTTGTTTGGTGTTAGCTTCAGGTTGGATCCGGATAGGTCACTCTCACCCCTCTCTGATCACCGCCAGTTGTATCGAGTCTCTATAGGTTGTTTAGTGCATGCTGCGCTGCCTTGATCCACCATACCTATGTAGGCGAGGACCGAATTCTAGCCTCGCCATGTCTTGGCCTCAAGATCGACGCTCCTTCTTTTCCTTTGCCCTTTGTCGGCACCCCTTTTGTTTAAGCAGGTTTTGAGATCGGCCGTTAGCGAGGTTACCCTTCCGGCTTGGCACAGGCGGGGTTATGGGCGTCATTGGTTATTCTTGGGCTCTTAGCCCCATTTGCATCTTGTCCGTAGCTGGACGCCTATCGCTTTCAATGTGATTTGGGTCTTCGTAAATTATATCTGTATTCTTGACTCTTTGAGTCATTATATATATATCTGCTACGTGGGTCCCATCGAGGACTGTTGTGTAATGTTATTACTTCGTTTTCCACCCGCACGAAAGTGCCTGGTGGGCACCTTTGAATTGTTTCTATGCGGGTTTGGTGAATTTTGCCCAAACTTGCATAGGTCTGATTCTGAGGGTGTTACAGAGTGGTATCAGAGCTCAGCAGTTGCGATACCCCACAAGTCCAGCCTGTAGGATAACCTAGATAACGGCCGAACTAGAAGTGTCAAAACTATTTTGAAAATCGGTTGGATAGTTCTGGTTAGGTCTGATTTTACTCCTTACCCTTTGCTATTCTTCTCTTACCTCTACGTGTTTTGAATCCGCTCTCTTCTCTCTCTTCGAGTCCAGGATTTCTCGTGGTTGGGTTTCCGTCGTACCTTCAGGGTTTCGCTTCCTCCTTTGGTAAAGGTGTTGCTACGTCTGGTCTTCATGCTATCCGAGGAACCCTTCGTCTGTGGGACCATCATTTGTTCTTGTTTGTGCCTTCCGGTGTTTTCCGACGCGACGACGTCCTCTATGCCAGATCCGTCTGATCGCACCCCTCCTGTGTTCCGAACCTCGCTTGTCGAGATCATCAGTCTGTTTCCGAGGATGGTTGCACTCTTTTCTACTGATTGTGCGGAGTAATAGTTCGGGTGCGTGATGGATTGGCCCCCATGCCGACTACCCCTTCTATTCGCTTTTGTACATTGAAGTGGACGAGAATGCATCGATTCCCTTTTCCCACCGAAGTTAGAGGTGGCTTTGTTTGTTGATATCTCTACCTTCGACCTTTTGTCCCCGGGGTGTTCCCTCGACGATCACGCACAACGACCTTTTGTTAGTGGTGTCGCGAGGAACTACACGAAGCGAGAAGACGCAGATCGCCGACTTTTCCTTCCGGTACCATGAGGCGGATCTCGAGGGCGAGATCCTTTGTTAGTGGTGTCGAATTGTGGCATCCCGCAAAACCACTACTAGAAAATCGCGTTGAATTTGTGCATTGCATCGTCATCATCATGCATTGTTTGCATAAAACTATTTTCGCAAAGCCGTTTTGTTTTCTAAAACGCCCCACTTTTATTCAAATATCAAAGCCCGGTCTCCGGATTACTTTTGTTTGAACGCTATCGGTTTGCAAACGGTCTATTAAAACAAATAAAAATTATAATTATTTTAGCGGGTGCAGTCGAACGGGCCGTCCCGACCCGAAGGACCACCCCCAGGAATAATAATCGGTCCACCCTGCCAGCCCCATCTAAATCCTAAAGTTACCAACTATCCTACCCACCCCTCTGGCCACCTCACCCCCACCTATCCTAGGCCGCCACGTCACCCTCTCCCTCCCCTCCAACCAACCCCACCCTGCCACGTGGCTCAGCTCTTCCTCTCTCCCTCACAAACAGACCCCTGGTCCCTGTCCCGTGGGTCCCGCCCCACTTCCCAGCTCACCCCACCGCCCCGCACGCGCCTGCCAGCCTCGCTCCCCGCTTCCCCGTGGCCCCACCACCGAACGGTTTCCCGCCCAGGCCGGCTCCCCGGCCCCACCTGCTTTGACCACGCCCACCACCCGCCTCTCCACCTCGGGATCTCCGCCGGGCCCACCCCACCGACGCGCTCTCCTCCACCAACCGCGCTCGCCTGCGCGTCCCCCACCTTGCGCCCGTCTCCTTCTTCCCTCTCTCTCCTCGCTCGCTTTCGCCACCCCGAGCTCCTCTCTGCCTCCACCCCGCCCCCGTTCCTCTGTCCGGCCCGCCCGCTCCCGAGCAGCTCAGCGCCCGCTGCCACGCCACCACCTGCCCGGCGCGCCTCCCTCCTCCCGTTCCTCCTGCAGCCCGCTCGCCGGCCCTCACCGCCTCCGCCGCCGCTTGCGCCTCCGCCTGCCTCGCCGCCCGCCCGCCACCACGCACCCCTCGCCCCGTGAGCGATCGCCCCGCCCCTCTTCCGCCGCTCCGGCCGCCTCCGGCTCCTCCGCCCTGCGAGCAGCGCGCCGCCGGCGAGCCCGCCCCCGGCAGCGGCCCCCTCTCCCCCGACCCGAGCCGCTCTTCCCCGGGCGTCTGCTCTGCTCCCCGTCGACCTTCCCCCTGCCGGTCGTCCCTTCTCCGCGGGCGCCGACCTCCGCCTCTTCGCGACCTCCAGGTCGCCTCCTGGCCGCGTCCTCCGGCCTCCCCCCCCTCTGCCGGTCGCCCTCCTCCGAGCCCACCGGCCTTCACCTGCCACCACCGGTGGTGCCCCACATGCGAGCGCCGCCACGAGAGGGAGTCACCGCCTCCGCGACCTCCTCGGTCCGCCCGCGCCGCTCGCTCCTCTCGGCCACCCGACGCCACCTCCCCATCCATCCCGTGGAACCCACCTCTCTCTCTGCTCTCGATCCCCGATGCCCCTGCTTCTCTTGTTTTCCCGGCCGCCGCATGCGTCTCCGACCATGATCCTTGGGCCTTGTGCCGCTGTTGCCTTACCGCGAGCATCACACCATCAGGTCCCTGCTCCTCTTGACACCTACCGCATAGAGTCATATCGCCAGGCCCCTGCCTTCCTTGTGGTCAGACGTCACAAGACAAGCAAATCTGGCCGACCAAGCTCATGGGGATCCGCACCATGAGCCTCGACCGTCCGTCACCGACACCCGAATCCTCGACCAAGAATTTCAAGGCCTCCATCAAGGATACCACAAGATCTTCCTCACGGAGCCGAAGACATCGAACCTCGACGAACCCCAATGGAACCTCAAGATCTTCCGGCGCCGAGATCCAAGATCGACCCCGAGGACCGGTCCACCGGACGCCAAGATCGCCACACAGAACAACGAGCACATCGCCGCGGAACGCCAAGTTCTACTTCACGGGCATCGAGCGTCAAGATCACCTTCACGGGAAAACCGCAAGACATCCTTTCCGGGATTGAAGACCGAACTCTAGGCACGCCGAGATCATCTCCTCGGAACGCCATGATCTCCTTCACAGATCCGAAGACCCCGAACCCCGGTAACCCGAGAACGCTTCCGCCGAGACCGAACCGTCGTACCCTGGACCCCGAGACCGGACCCCGAACCCCGGAACCAAGACCGTCGAGAACCCTATGTGTGAACCCTACTCGAAACCCTATTTGATAACATAATAACAACTTGCTGCATGTTTAATCATTCATCTCGCATGCACATCTGTGGTTTGGGGGCCTTATGCCGATTCACCTAATAACTAAATATGGGGCCCATATGCGGGCAAATCTAGTCTCATATTGGCCTCATTTAAACATGTGTAGCGAACCGGTTCCATCTGTTGCTTTGCTAAACAACATTTAAATTGCGGGGTATCTAAACAACACGAACCAAATAATTAATTGTCGGGACCCCGGTTCCGCTTAATATGACCTAAATGCAGCGCACCTTGCCATGTCATTCATCATGCATGCATCATGCCGATCTTCTGCCGTTGTATTAAGTATTGCATCCGGTGTTTATTCTAGTGTTTTGCTTCTTCGCGGATAAGGCCGTCGAGTTGATGTGAGCTTCGCCCCGATCTTCGGTTGAACCCTTCGACAATGTTTTCAGGCGAGCATCCCCCCTTTTTCTACCTATCTTACTTTTATAGTATTTACTCCCCTCCTGTTGATCTATTGCTACCTGTGTTGCGATGCTCTAGTTTCCATACCCGATATATCCCCTGCAGCCTTATATTGCCTTGGACACACCCTATTACCTGTTGTTTGGTAGATAGTTGGACTTGCGCGTCGTAGTTGCTTGCTCAAGTGCTGATGTGTGTCGTCACATGCCACCGTTGCTGATGTATTGCCGCATGTTGATGTTGGAGATGATTCTAGTTTTACTTATCGGCACTTTAATTTCTGTTTAACAACTAAAATTGAACTAAGCAGAGGCATCGGTGGGTGATAGAAAATATTTGGTTTCCGAACGCCCACTTGTGTCCCGTAAGACCCCGAGTACTTGATACCTGTTCCTTGATTTATCGCGCTATCCACATCCGGGAGGTATATGGGACCCCCCTGAGCCAGAGCTTGATTCAG
The DNA here is from genome assembly GCA_030063025.1 of Avena longiglumis. Classification (NCBI taxonomy): domain Eukaryota; kingdom Viridiplantae; phylum Streptophyta; class Magnoliopsida; order Poales; family Poaceae; genus Avena; species Avena longiglumis. The sequence continues at coordinate 186,351,744 of CP125978.1, forward strand.
TCTTATTTCTTGGGGCCACAAACTAGTTTGAGGTTTTATTTACGATCCTGTACTTATGCCATGCTACTTTCTGTATTTAAATTGTGCGAGGAGCACACTGTCCTGTTTAGGATCGGGACACGATTCCGCGGTGTCGACAAGCCCAGCCACACTTTCGGGTTCCCAGTCGTTCACCGTATTACCCAAACCTTGAGCCCGTCTGAGTCGGTGGCTTCGTTGGGATCTACTTAAGGGTGGCCCTGAAATATTTCTGAATCTGTGATTGTTCTCGTGAAAGCCTCGTTGGGTTTTGTTTTGGTTTTTCCGAGGTTGATCGAGCGTGTGTTGCTATTGGTGCACCCCGGCCGGGTAAAACTTTCTGAAAGCCGTGTCCGCGGATATGGACGACTTGGAGCACAGTATCTCGATCATAGACAAGCATAACTAAAGTTTATTGCTATAAATTTGACTTTATAATGACTAGTAATCAGCTTCACTATAATGGAATGGCTAATTAATACTGCCCACAATTGCTTGTTGGTTGTCGCTTGCGACAATTGTACCTGACTAGTAAATCTTGCAACTACAACGGAATGGCTGAATACAAGTACCAACAACTGCTGCGTTTTGGGTTATCTCATGATAATTGTATCTGATTAGTAAGTGCTGCAACTATAACGGAATGGTTAACTAAAACGACCCACTGCTTATTTTATCAGGATGATTATTTAAACCTGACTAGTAAAGGCTGCAACGATAACTGAATAAATAAAACTGCCAACGGTGTGAGTTCCTCGGTTGACTTCCTCGTTTGGTCTCGAGGGAAAGACCAGATGGGTTTGTTTGGTGTTAGCTTCAGTTGGATCCGGATAGGTCACTCTCACCCTCTCGATCACCGCCATTGTATCGAGTCTCTATAGGTTGTTTAGTGCATCTTTGCGCTGCGCTCATCCACCATACCTATGTAGGCGAGGACCGCGAATTCTAGCCTCGCCGTGTCTTGGCCTCAAGATCGACGCTCCTTCTTTTTCCTTTTCCTTTTGGCACCTTTTGTTTAAGCAGGTTTTGAGATCGACGCGTTAGCAGGGTTACCCTTCCGGCTTGGCAGGCAGGTTATGGACGTCATTGGTTATTCTTCGTGGCTCTTAGCCCCATTTGCATCTAGTCCGTAGCTGGACGCCTATCGCTTTCAAGGTGATTTGGGTCTTGATATTATATCTATTCTTGACTCTTTGAGTCAGTATATATATCTCTGCTCGTGGGTCCCATCGAGGACTGTTGTGTAATGTTATTACTTCGTTTTCCACCCGCACGAAAGTGCCTGGTGGGCACCTTTGAATCGTTTCTATGCGGGTTTGGCAAATTTTGCTCAAACTTGCATAGGTCCGATTATGAGGGTGTTACATGCGCAAGATTGGCAAAAGTGACCATTAGCTCATTTTGTTTGTTTTTGAATTTATCTTGATTTGTTTCTGCTTGGATTTGATTTAGATGATGTTGTTTTCATCTTTAAACCATTCCTTGCTATTCACATCAATCACACAAGTCCATTCATGCATTCATATAATCATCACATACTCACATGCATTCATAATGATTTTAATTAACAAAAGTTTTTGTTAACCCTAATTTTGATGATTGGAACTTGATAATCTTGATCAATAATTTTGGGATGTTACAAACCTTCCCTCCTTCAACAAAATCTTGTCCCGAGATTTGAGAAAAATAAAACTAAGATTTAAAGAGATCGGGAAACTCCGTCTTGATGTAATCTTCTTGCTCCTAGGTAGCTTCTTCTTCAGGGTGGTTGCTCCACTGGATCTTGAGAAACTTGATGCTTCGGGTCCTAAAAGCTTCCTCCAAGATACGGAAGGGTACTTCGGGATACGTCAGGTCATCGTTGATCTCTATGGTTCGGTGATCAATGTTCTTGAAAACTCCAGTCTTCTCCGGGACTTCTAGGCATTTGCGATGTAACGATATATGGAACACATTATGCACTGCTGACATGTCTTCTGGCAGTTCCAGTTGATATGATACTTCTCCTCGATGATTCAAAATCTTGAAGGTTCCGATATATCTAGGGGCTAACTTTCCTTGATATGGAAACGTTGCATTCCTTTCAAAGGCGAGGTCACAAAATCTCCGATATTGAAAGCGAGGTCTCGACGTCTCCTATCGGCATAACTCTTCTATCTGGATTGGGCGGTCTTGAGATGCTCATGGATCTTGTGAACTTTCTCTTCTGCTTCTCATAGGATGTCGCGTCTGAAAATCTAACTCTCTCCTACTTCCGACCAATTCAAAGGGGTACGACACTTCCTTCCATACATGAATTCAAATGGGGCCATTGTAAACTGCCTTGATAACTGTTGTTGTATGAAAATTCTGCGAAAGGCAGACAATCTTCCCATTTAGATCCATACTCTATCACACAATCTCTCAACATATCTTCAAGTATTTGATTTACTCACTCCGTTTGTCCATCAGTCTGAGGGTGATAAGCGATGCTGAAATCCAGTCGGGTTCCTAATCCTTCTTGGACTTTCTTCCAAAATCTCAAGGTGAACCAAGTTCCTCGATCCGACACGATGTTCTTGGGGACTCCATGCAAACTGATGATTCTAGCAATATACAACTCTGCTAGCTTCAAACTCTGGTAAGTGGTCTTGACAGGTAAGAAATGGGCTACTTTGGATAGTCTATCAACTATGACCCAATAGAGTTATTTCCGCTACTAGATGTAGGCAATCCGGTGATAAAGTCCATTCCAACTGAATCCCATTTCCATTCCGGAATCTGCAATGGTTGCAACAATCCTGCAGGTCTCTAATGTCCCGCCTTAACTCTTTGACAAATATCACACTTGGCTATGTAGCTTCTGATTTCTCTCTTCATCTTATGCCACCAAAATTGCTCCTTCAAATCCTGATACATATTTGTTCCTCCGGGGTGGATAGAATAAAGAGTATCATGGGCCTCTTTCAAAATAGCTTGCTTCAACTCGGAATCTGCTGGTACACAGATACGTCCTTTGTACCATAAAACTACTTCTGCATCTTCGTTGAATCCGGGTACTTTGCCTGTACCGATACAACGCTTGATTCCGTCGATACTAGCATTTCCTTTCTGTGCCTCCTTGATCTGACTGATCAAAGTGGGTTAAAGTTCTATGCTAGCCAAAAATTCTTCACTTACTAATACCATTCTAAAATCTTCCATCTCCTTGTGCAAACTTGGTTGCTCCTTCAGAATGATGGAGTTCGAGCGACACGACAATCTACTAAGGGCATATGCTACCACATTGGCTTTACCAGGGTGATAGTGGATGTCCAGATCATAGTCCTTGATTAGCTCTATCCATCTTCTTTGCCTCATATTCAGCTCCTTCTGAGTGAAAATGTACTTCAGGCTTTTGTGATCCGAATAAATCTCACAACGGTTTCCCATAAGGTAATGCCGCCATATCTTCAGGGCTATAACTACGGCTGCTAGTTCAAGGTCATGGGTAGGATAATTTTGTTCATGCTGCTTTAGTTGTCGGGATAGATAAGATATAACTTTGCCTTCTTGCATCAACACTCATCCGATACCGATCTTGGATGCATCACAATACACATCAAAAGGCTTCGTGAGATCCAGCATAATCAAGATTGGGGCTGAAATCAATCTCTTCCTGAGTTCTTGAAAACTCGCTTCAGATTTGTCCATCCGTTCAAACTTCTTATCCTTCTTTAACAATTGGGTCATGGGTCTTGCTATACTCAAGAATCCCTCTACGAACTTGTGGTAATATCCCGCTAAATCGAGAAATGCATGAACTTCGGTTTGAGTGGTTGGGGCTTGCCAATCTTCAACATATTTTACCTTTGCTGGGTCAAAGGAAATTCCTCCGACTGATATGATATGTCCGAGGAATCCTACCTCCTGCAACCAGAATTCAAATTTGCTAAACTTGGCATACAACTGATGCTCCCTAAGGGTTCCAAGGATGGTCCTTAGGTGTAGCTCATGTTATTCTTCTGATTTGGAATAGATCAGAATGTCATCAATGAACACAATGACAAACTTATCCAGGAAGTCCATAAAAATCTTATTCATGAGGTTCATGAAATAAGAAGGGGAATTGGTTAATCCAAAAGACATGACGGTGTACTCATACAGTCCATATCTGGTGGTAAAAGCAGTCTTGGGGATATCCTCTATGCGAATCTTGAGTTGATGATAGCCAGTTCTAAGATCAATCTTAGAAAACACTTTGGCACCGGTCAACTGGTCAAACATGTCTTCTATCTTTGGCAGTGGGTACTTGTTCTTGATGGTGACATCATTCAACTTTCGATAATCCGTACACAAACGATTACCTCCATCTTTCTTGTCCACAAACAAGACAGGTGATCTCCATGGCGATGCACTTGGTTGAATCAGTCCTTTCTCCAGCATGGCATCTAGTTGCTTCTTTATCTCCACTAGTTCATACGGGTTCATACTATAGGGTCTCTGGGCTATGGGTCTGGTTCCAGGGAGGGCATACCGGGAAAAACATCTGGAAATACATCGGGGTATTCACAGACTATTCTGACTTGGTCAATGGTTGGTTGGGCTAGACTTTTTTTGCACTTGAATTGCCGGGGCAAGGTTTCAGATACATGCTCTACTGATATTCCGGATGTACTGGTCATGGTTTCTTGGCACAGTCTATTAATCCTTTTATGTTTCGACATCCAATCCATTCAGAGTACTAATTCCAAACCTTTAGTTCCGGGTACTATTAGATTAGCATAAAAGTCTATGCCATGGATTTAGATAGGTACGTCCTTGCAAATTTGTCTAGCTTTGGTGGTTTAACCAGGTATTTAAACTATCATAACATGCTTCAATTTTGTTGGTTGAATCTTACTAGTGCATGCAAATTCTTCAGTAACAAATGAGTGCGATGCTCCAGAATCAAACAACACTCTTGCAAGTACTGAGTTACCAGAAAACATACCCAGCACGACATCTGGCGCTTCTTGGGCTTCTTCAGCATGCATGAGAAACAGACGGCTGTTGCGGTTGAGCAAATTCCCTGGGGCAAATCTTCTTCTAGGCTGAACACGACACTGCTGCTGAGCTGGGGCATTTGCATTGGGGGATGCTACAGTCTTCTTGGGGAACTCATTGGAATAGTGACCTTGGTTCCACATTCCTAACAATTCACCTGAGACTTTTCCTTTGCTGCAACAGGCACAACATTGCTTCTAGTTCTTGGGGCAGTGTTGGTGTTGGTGGTGACATTGTTGTTGTTGAACTTGGGTGGTGCATGGTTGAAATTGTTGGAGTTGCCGGGGTTGTTGTGGTTTCCTCTGGGCCTTGGGTTTCCACGGTTGGGATAGGTTGGACGGTTCATCGGGTGTTTATTGGTTCTTGGGGCAAATTGTAGAGATATGTTGGGGCGATACTTTGGGGTATGGTGGGTTCCTGGTTGGTGCATCATTCTACGCTTGCGGTTCTCATTGGCTTGGTTGATATCGCCTTCTATCTGAATGGCAGAATCCACTAAGTCTTCAATGTCAGCGAATGGGATATTGGCTAACACTATTTGCATCTCATCATGCAGACCGTTTAGGAATCTCTCCTTCTTCTTAGCTTCCTTGTCAATCTCATCCGGTGCATACCTAGCCAATGACAAAAAAAATTCACGGTACTCAACTACTATCATCCTCCCTTGCTTCAGTTCTCTGAATTCGCCTCTCATCCTCTTGATCAAACCCGGTGGCACATGGGTTCTGCTGAACTTGATTTTGAATTCTTCCAAGTCATCAGTTGACCTCCAGTCATGGTGCGAACGCTGTTCCACCATTCTCTTGCATCTACTACCAGATAGTGGGTGTCAAATAGTACTTTCTCATTAGCCTCCACTCCTATGACTTCCAAGTTGTTCTCCATGGTTTGCAGCCAATCATCGGCATCTAGGGGCTCTTCAGACTTAGTGAAGATGGGTGGATTGGTGTTCTGAAAGTTCTTGATATTTGATCCATGGTTGTCCTGATTTCCATGGCCTTGGTTGTTGTTGGCCATCTGAGCTATGTGTTGAAGGGTGGCTAAGTTGGCTTGACGTTCGGCCCTTTCAGCTTCGTGGTCAGAAACCAACATTTGCAGGATTTGCAACATTGTGTCCAGGGATGAATTGCTTCCTCCGCGAGGCATCTGAAGATTGAGATAGATCATGAGAAAAGAGGCAAATTTCTAAGGTTCAGGGGTTTTTGTTTTGGGAAAAGTTTTTGAAGTTTGACTCAGATTTTTTTAGCAACTTGCTTTTCATTCATTCATAGCACATGATACAAACACACACCACTACAAGGAAAAACATATGGTTTTAAGAACCATTCTATGAACTATGATATAGTGGGACCGGATACAACTCACTAACACTAGTGCTCAAGTGCTACTACTCCTCGGAATCGGTGTCCTCGTCATCCTCATCATCATCAATGAAGGCAAAGTCATCCTCATCGGTGAAGAAGTCCATGGCCTGATCCTCCAGTAAGTCATCATCATCACTGAGGTAAGAGTAGGGGTCTCCACGAAGGTCTTCCCCTGCATTCTCCCTCTCCTCAAGCTGCATGTCTCTCTCGTGGATAGTCTCCTCCAAATTTGTGATCCTATGGCGAAGACGAGCAATGATGCGCTCCTTCTTGTCAAGCTGATGGTGACGAGACTGGCGATCCTTTACATGCATGTGATACGTCGGAAACGTATCTATAATTTTTGATGTTCCATGCTTGTTAGTATCTACTTTGCTTTGGTTTGTCTACACTTTGAGGTGCTTTTTACATGTTTTCTGGTACTAACCTATTAACAAGTTTCCACAGTGCCAGTTGCCTGTTTTCTGCTGTTTTTGGTTCCAGAAAAGCTAGTAAAGAAATATTCTAGGAATTGGACGGGAAAAACGTCAAAGTCAATTACTTTCCATGGGGAACAAGAATCCAGAAGACGAGACGGAGACGCAAGCCAGGGCGGCCAGACCCCCCTAGGTGTGGGTGGGCCCTACCCCGCGCCTGGGAGGGGTGTGGGGCCCATGGTCGCCTCCTCGGCCTCCCCCTTCGCCTATAAGAATCCCCCGATGCAGAAACCCTAAGCACCGGATCAAATCTCCACGAAACTGTCTGTAGCTGCCGCCACCATCGTCCCTAGATCGGGGGATCTGAAGTTCTTCCCAGCACTGATACGTCGGAAACGTATCTATAATTTTTGATGCTCCATGCTTGTTTTGTATCATTTGTCTTATGTTTTGTCTACACTTTGAGGTATTTTTATATCTTTTCTGTAACTAACCTATTTACCATAGTGCCAGTTGCCTGTTTTCTTCTTTTTTTGGTTCCAGAAAGGAAGAAAATAATTATTCTCGGAATTGGACGGGACAAAAGTCAAAGTTATTATTTTTCCCGGAGCAACATGGAACCACGAAGCATAGCCAGAGGGGGGCAACATGGTGGCCAACCCCCTAGGCGCGGGCAAGCCCTGGGGTCGCCCATAGGGGGTGTGGGCCCCCTGGACCCCCACCGACCTTACCTCCTGCACCTATAAGAGACCCCCGATGAGAAAACCCTAGAGAATCCATCAGAAAGCCACGAAAACCTCCGTAGAACCGCCGCCACCAAAGGGGAGATTCGGGGGACAGAAAGTCTCTCTTCCGGCACCCTGCCGGGACGGGGAAGTGCCCCCGGAGCCATCTCCATTGATCTCCATCGCCATCTTCATCATCGTTGCTGATTCCCATGATGAGGAGGGAGTAGTTCTTCCTCAGGGCTAAGGGCTCTACTAGTAGCTATGTGTTCGTCTCTCTCTCTCTCTATGCATGATCTTGTTGTGGTCATGAGCTTTGTAATCAAGTAGATCTACCTTGTTACTCAAGTGCTTTAATAGATCTCTGCTCTCCCCATGTGTGTGAAAGTGACAGTGTGCACACCATGGTGTCACTTAGGATTGAGTCTACATAAATACTCTTTGTTCTTTAATAGATTTATGCTTTTCCCCACGTGTGTGAAAGTGACAGCGTGCATACCTGTTGGGGTCCCAACCTGATAAGGTTGATCCCTCCTGTGTTTACAATGCTAGTCCCTGGATCAATAGCTAGCACCCACAGTTAAGATGTAATATCAAGAAACAATGGTCATAACATAACTTTATAACCAGGAATAACATAATTTTATTATATCATACATAGCTCATCTGGCTATTACATTATATTGCAGCGGAATAACTATAAGTATGGGTCCTTCATCTTCAAAGTGCCACAGTGCATGTTGGTTGTAGACTTTGTAATCCTAGTCAATCAAACAATCTTCATTTAAAACAGTCAAACCTGCAACATTACAAGTTACAGCCACAAAGGGTCAATACATTTGAATTGTATTGGCAAGTGATTCTATGTAGTATAGTGGAATCTATCATCTACATGCATTTGGCTAAGTGGAGTTGAGGCTTGCATTGCTCAAAATAGATTTTTCTTATTATTTGAAAATAAATAGTTTTGTCAAAAACTTTTCCAATGCTTCTCTCAATCAAAGACTGAAGATCCTTCTCGAGGCATCTACAAATCAAAGACTGAAGTGCTTGGTAAAATCATTTTCCTCAATCCAAGATTTCAAGATCCTTATATCAAGCCATCTTTCCATCAAAGATTGAAGAATACACACAAACCCTTGTTCACCCACAAGTTTTTATTTAGAAATTGGAATGATGAGATTCTTGATTGTTTCCATGTCTTGATGCTCAAATTGTCCTTTACCAAGGACATGGCTAAGTACTTAGATTTTACACTCTGCAGAGGTGGTGCACTTTACCCACAAGACTTGGTTTCCCAAGACAAAATCTTTAAGCCTTCCCTTAGACCAAAATGGACGTCAACCTATCAAAACACTACCACCCACCGTCCATTTGGCTAAGTTCTTGCAACCTATATGATCATGGCAGCCCAGATTGCCAAGTGGTTGCACTTGAAGCTTCTCAACACTTGACATCTCAAATCCCTTTGTTTCCTGGGTGGCATTCCACAAGTGAGATACACAATCCAAGTCCATGGCATTGTGAACCACTCAACATAACCCAATCCTTCCATTCCACCCAGGTGATTTATTAACTTAGTTGTTTTATTAAACAAAATCACAAGTCCTTAGACTTAGAATATTTTTCCATAGTGTGAATATATATTCCACCCATGTTTTCTATTAGCTAGGCTAAGCTTGGTAGTAGTAGGAATCTCTAACTTAGGAAAATCCTACTAAGGATTCATTACTATGTTTTCCTATAGCAAGATCTATACTTAGCAAATCCATGCAAGTTTAACAAAATCACTAATGCATAGTGAAAGTAATAGGACAAAAAGTATGAAGCATCACTTGCCTTTTTGGTAGAGTATGGGTTCACTTCTTGATCTTTGCAACAATCACACTCTTCAAGTCACTACAAATCAATCAAGCAAGGCACAAACTCAATCTACCAATCAAGCAAAACAACACACATAAATAACAAAGTCAAAGTAATGCATGCAAGCATGCCAAGCTTTGTTTTGTTTGAAAAAGTGGTTCCTAGTGGGTCATAGTCATTTGGGTACATCTAATGGTCATTTCCTAAAGTGGCCAAGTCATTTGTAAAAGGTTTCACTTTAAAACCATTTTCAAAACAAAGTGTTATTTTATGTGGTGTAGAAATATTTTTACTAAGGCATTAGCCCATAGGGTTCACCAAATGAGTTGCTATTGCAAGACTTGGTGTTTTTGGGTCAGTAGGTTTGGTTCAAACATTCCCTCAAAAGTTTTCCATTCAAAACCATTTTTCATAATCAAATCAATATTTTTATTTAGCTAGAAAGGGACTAAATCAAGTAATCCATTCTAAATCTTTTCCAAAAACATTTATAAGGGCATGGTTTGGTTCCTAGGGTCAGTAAGGTCACAATAAACCAATTGGCAAAGGTTTGATCTCAAAATTCATTTTTAAATGATTTTTCTAATGTTAGCAAGTACACAAAAGAATCTGCAAATTCAAACAAGCTAACAAATACTATTTGACAAACTAAGGGTAGGGTTGGCTAGGGCTTGTTCTCCTGAATCTTTTGATATAAAATTTGTCAAATTTGGACGTGTGGTTCAAAAGATATAAGGATTTGAAGTTTGTAACTCAATCAGATTTCAAAATCAGTTTTTAAAACAAATACTGCCACGCGTCGCACTCTAATTGGCCAAAAACGGTTCGGTAGGATCGCGCGATGTGGACCGCAGGATTTAAGTGGGAGTATGCGGTGCAGATCAAACGTAACGGTTCAGTTTAAGTGTTCTATCGTAGGATCGATCTAACGGCTCATTGTATCAGAACCGGGCGGCGCTAAACTGGAAACGAGGAAAGAGGGTGCTCACTGGGTTCGTCGTGGCACGGGATGCTCAACCGTGGATGAAGGGGCGACGACGGGCGGAATTGGTCGCCGGAGTCGATATCGGGCGACGGCTCAAGTCGAAGACGGAGCTAGAGTCACCCGAGACAAACGAGGCACATGGTCGAGCGCAAGGATAAGGCGAACGTGTTTGCGTGGCGAGAGAGTCGGGTAGTTTAGTTTACCCGAGAGGTTTCACGAGTGGCCGCGTCGGTGATGCTCGAGAGGTTGACGTCTAGTGTGTCCGTGTGGCGGTTGACGCCGGAGGTTCGCCAGACGATGTAGACCAAGCTCGAGGCAGTTGAGGGGCGTGAGGTGTGGCGGTCGAGAAAGCTCGTCGGAGGCAAAGGTGTTCGGGTGGAATTGGGCTGGGGCAGATTGGGAAGGAAACAGGGACGAGAGAGGAGTCCTGGCGATTTATCACGCTTTTACTCGGGGCATTAAAGTGAATTAAGTCCGACAAATTACGTCTGCAACGGCTAAGGGAGAAAGAAGAACAGTTCGCGGGGGGGGGTGGGGAAGAAGAGTGTGGTGGTGGGGTCCTTTGATCAGTGGGAAAAAATGAGGGGTCCACTTGTCGAGGCTTGTGGGTTGTTTCATGTGAGGAAAAGCAGTTCGGGAGAAGGAGCTGGGCTGGGTGATGGGCTTCGTGGGGGGTAGTTGGGTTCTTTGTTTTTTTTTTTGTCTGAAACATTTTCCTTTTCCATTTTATTCTGATTTGAATTTCATTTCACAATTCAAACAACAAGACAATCATTCAAATAATTCAAACTATTGTAATGAGTTTTTGGTTGTTTATCATCATAATTCACATTCTAAAATAAAATATTATTTTAAATCTTTTTAGGTTCCATTTATTAATTAAATAAATGGACCATTAGTTATTTAATAAAATAGGGTTTGTTTTAATTAATAAAAACTTCATTTAAAGTTCAAATATTTTCAAAACCCAATCAGTAGGTTTTATTTGGAAATAATGGATACTTAAAATACTTGTTTAAAATAAAATAACATTTTATTATAGGGTCCATTAATAATTAAATAAAATGGCCTTAGTTATTAAATCAAATAGAGTTTGATTTTTTTATTAATAAAATCTTTATTTGAAACCTAAATATTTTCAAAATTAAATTAGTAGGTTTGATTTGGGAAGTATATAATATTTGGAAATTTGTTTTAAAACAAAATAAACTTTTATTTTAGTATCCATTATTAATTATTATAATAGACTTTCATTATTAAATCCAATAGGATTTGTTCTATTGAGAAATTTGTTTTGAAATCTAAAACAAAGCCAAAACACTTTAGTAGGTTTTTATTAGAGAATATAAAATATTTGGAAAACCTATTTAAAATAATTTTAATAAGTTTTGATGTTTTAATTAAGATGGTAAAGCTTCTTATTTAAATAAAATTGGATATTAAATCCTTATTAATTTATTCTAAATAAACCTTTGCTAAATTTATTTAGAATAAAATGTTTTAATTCCAAAAGTTTGGTCAAGGTTTAATTTTCCTTTATTTAATAATCTTTATTTATAAAACTTCTATTTCATTTGAAAATAAATCTTTTCATTTAATTGTTTCAAAATAGTATTTCCAAATGTTTTTATTTTCCTTTTATTAAATGTTTATCTTTTTAAATCTCTTGAAGTTTATTTTAATTCAAATGGGTTTGAAGTTCCAATTGTATTCAAAAAGTTTCTTCCGGCTCTGAAAATCAACAAAGTTTTATTTTATTAATTTATTTTCACATTACAAGATTTGGAAAATCTTGGGATGTGACAGGCTACCACCCTTAAAATAAATCTCGTCCCGAGATTTGGGAAGATTAGGGTTACAAGCATGTTCAAACAACTAGGGTACTACCACCCTTAAAAATTTTCAAACAAAAAATTACATATTGGCCTTCTTGGGTCCTGGAATTTCTCTATGTTAAACTTTTGCTTTATTCCTATGCTTGACTCATGGACCAAGGTTGAGCTTCTCCATAGGCTTGTTCAACTTGTTCTTCATCCTTTCTGGACAGTTGCTTGCATAGTGTCCTGGATTCTTGCAGTTGAAACAATTAATGTCCTTGAGTTCTTTGCGTTGCTCTTTTGGGCAAGTTGCTACAAAGTGACCTGGTTCATTGCAGTTGTTACACCACACTTGGTCAATTCCTTTATTCTTTATGTTCCCTGGGCATCCACTGGAGTAGTGTCCCATTTCATTACATTTACGACATTGTACAAGGCTCATGTCTTGCTTGGGCTTCTTGATTTTCCTGGATCCTTTGAATTGGGTTGTCTTGCTTGGAAGTAGTAGTGGTCCTTTCCCTTTGGTAGACTTGGATCCTTCTTGCTTCCTTTGTTCTACCATGGCATAAATAGGACATAGGCTAGGAGTATGATCACTTCCTTCACAAAGATAGCAAGTAGCTTGAGAGGTAGGGCATTCTCCAACAGGATGATCTTCATCACAATTTGGGCATTGTCCTTCATGCTCCTTGGAAGTATGATCTTTGTCTCCACAAATAATGCAAGCTGGGGCTCCATCTAGAACAACATTCTTTTCATCCTTGCTATCATACTCTTTTCTAGGTAAGTTTTCTTCCATGCTAATCATTTGATTAGTCACCTTAAGCATCAATTGGGACTGTTCTTCTAAAAACCTTTGCAGTGCTGGATCTTCATTACTATTACTGGCTAGGAACTGAGCTGTCAATTGATTCAATTGATGTTGAGTTGCTATGAGTTCTCCCATGCTGTCAGCTTGGTTGGTGTTGGTGTCATCAACCTTGGAATCCTTTGGGGTAGTCATCTGTTTGGGGTTGAAGGGAGATTAGAATAGGCAAGATATTTCTAAGGAGTCAATCTTAATCACTCACATCACAATTCACACAAGCAATGTGCATGCAATCATAAACCAAACATTTCACTCAAACAAGGTTCAAGCATATACTTGGGCAACAAAATATTTTTGTTACACCACATAAGTTGGTGGTTTTGATTTAACTAAATTGTGGTGGTCTATCTATATGGTTCACTTGTGATCTTTCCTTCCTTCTTGATTCTTCTTGTATGAGATCTTGGTTTCTTTGAGAAAAACTCTTGGTCACAATACTTCAAAGTTGTTGTTGGTTTCTTCTTATTTTGCATTCCCTCAGTCTCTAACTCTTGAGCAAGATTTCTTGCCTTACTTGCGGTCCTTAGTGGTTTCCAAGTTGGAAGTCCTTGGTGAACATGCTGAAGATGTTGAAGTCACTAGAGTTGAAGATGTTGAAATCATTAGAGTTGAAGTAGTTTAAGAAGTCCTTTGTACATGGTGTAGTCTTTGGCCATGGGGTAGGTTTTTCCATCAAGTTGAAGTAGAGAAGAAGTAGAGTTGAAAACAAAATGGTTGAGGAAAGAGTTTACAAGTGTTTTTGTAAATAAGTTTTGGAATAAATATCACTCCTATTTTTCTAAGGGTTTTTGTCCAATCCTTGGGTTTACAAATCCTACAGGCAACACAATGCTCTGATACCATCTGTTGGGGTCCCAACCTGATAAGGTTGATCCCTCCTGTGTTTACAATGCTAGTCCCTGGATCAATAGCTAGCACCCACAGTTAAGATGTAATATCAAGAAACAATGGTCATAACATAACTTTATAACCAGGAATAACATAATTTTATTATATCATACATAGCTCATCTGGCTATTACATTATATTGCAGCGGAATAACTATAAGTATGGGTCCTTCATCTTCAAAGTGCCACAGGCAGATGTTGGTTGTAGACTTTGTAATCCTAGTCAATCAAACAATCTTCATTTAAAACAGTCAAACCTGCAACATTACAAGTTACAGCCACAAAGGGTCAATACATTTGAATTGTATTGGCAAGTGATTCTATGTAGTATAGTGGAATCTATCATCTACATGCATTTGGCTAAGTGGAGTTGAGGCTTGCATTGCTCAAAATAGATTTTTCTTATTATTTGAAAATAAATAGTTTTGTCAAAAACTTTTCCAATGCTTCTCTCAATCAAAGACTGAAGATCCTTCTCGAGGCATCTACAAATCAAAGACTGAAGTGCTTGGTAAAATCATTTTCCTCAATCCAAGATTTCAAGATCCTTATATCAAGCCATCTTTCCATCAAAGATTGAAGAATACACACAAACCCTTGTTCACCCACAAGTTTTTATTTAGAAATTGGAATGATGAGATTCTTGATTGTTTCCATGTCTTGATGCTCAAATTGTCCTTTACCAAGGACATGGCTAAGTACTTAGATTTTACACTCTGCAGAGGTGGTGCACTTTACCCACAAGACTTGGTTTCCCAAGACAAAATCTTTCAGAAGCCTTCCCTTAGACCAAAATGGACGCGTTCCAACCTATCAAAACACTACCACCCACTGTCCATTTGGCTAAGTTCTTGCAACCTATATGATCATGGCAGAGCCCATATTGCCAAGTGGTTGCACTTGAAGCTTCTCAACACTTGACATCTCAAATCCCTTTGTTTCCTGGGTGGCATTCCACAAGTGAGATACACAATCCAAGTCCATGGCATTGTGAACCACTCAACATAACCCAATCCTTCCATTCCACCCAGGTGATTTATTAACTTAGTTGTTTTATTAAACAAAATCACAAGTCCTTAGACTTAGAATATTTTTCCATAGTGTGAATATATATTCCACCCATGTTTTCTATTAGCTAGGCTAAGCTTGGTAGTAGTAGGAATCTCTAACTTAGGAAAATCCTACTAAGGATTCATTACTATGTTTTCCTATAGCAAGATCTATACTTAGCAAATCCATGCAAGTTTAACAAAATCACTAATGCATAGTGAAAGTAATAGGACAAAAAGTATGAAGCATCACTTGCCTTTTTGGTAGAGTATGGGTTCACTTCTTGATCTTTGCAACAATCACACTCTTCAAGTCACTACAAATCAATCAAGCAAGGCACAAACTCAATCTACCAATCAAGCAAAACAACACACATAAATAACAAAGTCAAAGTAATGCATGCAAGCATGCCAAGCTTTGTTTTGTTTGAAAAAGTGGTTCCTAGTGGGTCATAGTCATTTGGGTACATCTAATGGTCATTTCCTAAAGTGGCCAAGTCATTTGTAAAAGGTTTCACTTTAAAACCATTTTCAAAACAAAGTGTTATTTTATGTGGTGTAGAAATATTTTTACTAAGGCATTAGCCCATAGGGTTCACCAAATGAGTTGCTATTGCAAGACTTGGTGTTTTTGGGTCAGTAGGTTTGGTTCAAACATTCCCTCAAAAGTTTTCCATTCAAAACCATTTTTCATAATCAAATCAATATTTTTATTTAGCTAGAAAGGGACTAAATCAAGTAATCCATTCTAAATCTTTTCCAAAAACATTTATAAGGGCATGGTTTGGTTCCTAGGGTCAGTAAGGTCACAATAAACCAATTGGCAAAGGTTTGATCTCAAAATTCATTTTTAAATGATTTTTCTAATGTTAGCAAGTACACAAAAGAATCTGCAAATTCAAACAAGCTAACAAATACTATTTGACAAACTAAGGGTAGGGTTGGCTAGGGCTTGTTCTCCTGAATCTTTTGATATAAAATTTGTCAAATTTGGACGTGTGGTTCAAAAGATATAAGGATTTGAAGTTTGTAACTCAATCAGATTTCAAAATCAGTTTTAAAACAAATACCGCCACGCACTCTAATTGGCCAAAAGCGGTTCGGTAGGATCGCGCGATGTGGACGCAGATTTAAGTGAGTATGCATCAAACGTAACGTTCAGTTTAAGTGTTCTATCGTGGCGAGGATCGGGATCTAACGGCTCACATTGTATCGCGGAGCTGTCGAAACGAGGAAAGAGGAGAGGGTGCTCATCGGGTTCGTGGCACGGGATGCTCAACCTGCACTGGTGGATGAAGGGGCGACGGGTCGAAGTCGAAGACGGAGCTAGGAGTCACCCGGAGACAAACGAGGCACATGGTCGAGAGCGCAAGGATAAGGCGACGTGTTTGCGTGGCGAGAGGGTCGGTAGTTTAGTTTACGAGAGGTTTCGGAGTGGCGGCGTCGGTGATGCTCGAAGGTTGACGGCCGCCGTCTAGTGTCCGTGGCTGCGGTTGACGCTGGGAGGTTCGCCAGACGATGTAGACCAAGCTCGCGTGAGGCGGTGAGGTGTGGCGGTGGTCGAGAAAGCTCGTCGAGGCAAAGGTGTTCGGTGGAATTGGGGCGCCTGGGGGAGATTGGGAAGGAAACAGAGGGAACGAGAGAGGAGTCCTGGCGATTTATCACGCGGCTTTTACTCGGGGCATTAAAGTGAATTAAGTCCGAAATTACGGCTAAGGGAGAAAGAAGAACAGTTCATGGGTGGGGTGGGAAGAGTGTGGTGGGGTCCTTTGATCGGGGAAAAGAAAATGAGGGGGTCCACTTGTCGAGGCTTGTGGGTTGTTTCCATGTGAGGAAAACGGTTCGGGGGAGAAGGGATGGGCTTCGTGGGGGTAGTTGGGTTCTTGTTGTTTTTTTTTTGTTTTGAAACATTTTCCTTTTTCCATTTTATTTACTGATTTGAATTTCATTTCACAATTCAAACAACAAGACAATCATTCAAATAATTCAAACTATTGTAATGAGTTTTTGGTTACATTTATCATCATAATTCACATTCTAAAATAAAATATTATTTTAAATCTTTTAGGTTCCATTTATTAATTAAATAAATGGACCATTAGTTATTTAATAAAATAGGGTTTGTTTTAATTAATAAAACTTCATTTAAAGTTCAAATATTTTCAAACCCAATCAGTAGGTTTTATTTGGAAATAATGGATACTTAAAATACTTGTTTAAAATAAAATAACATTTTATTATAGGGTCCATTAATAATTAAATAAAATGGCCTTAGTTATTAAATCAAATAGAGTTTGATTTTTTTATTAATAAAATCTTTATTTGAAACCTAAATATTTTCAAAATTAAATTAGTAGGTTTGATTTGGGAAGTATATAATATTTGGAAATTTGTTTTAAAACAAAATAAACTTTTATTTTAGTATCCATTATTAATTATTATAATAGACTTTCATTATTAAATCCAATAGGATTTGTTCTATTGAGAAATTTGTTTTGAAATCTAAAACAAAGCCAAAACACTTTAGTAGGTTTTTATTAGAGAATATAAAATATTTGGAAAACCTATTTAAAATAATTTTAATAAGTTTTGATGTTTTAATTAAGATGGTAAAGCTTCTTATTTAAATAAAATTGGATATTAAATCCTTATTAATTTATTCTAAATAAACCTTTGCTAAATTTATTTAGAATAAAATGTTTTAATTCCAAAAGTTTGGTCAAGGTTTAATTTTCCTTTATTTAATAATCTTTATTTATAAAACTTCTATTTCATTTGAAAATAAATCTTTTCATTTAATTGTTTCAAAATAGTATTTCCAAATGTTTTTATTTTCCTTTTATTAAATGTTTATCTTTTTAAATCTCTTGAAGTTTATTTTAATTCAAATGGGTTTGAAGTTCCAATTGTATTCAAAAAGTTTCTTCCGGCTCTGAAAATCAACAAAGTTTTATTTTATTAATTTATTTTCACATTACAAGATTTGGAAAATCTTGGGATGTGACAATACCGTGTGTGGCAGTTTGGCTAGATTGAATATTTGTTATGAGTTATATTTGGAGTTGGATGTCTCTATGAAATTATGGTGTTTTTTTGGAACCATCTAGCGCTCAAGGTGACAGTGTGGGGTTATCTAGATTGGGAAAGACCCTATCATGGATTAGAGTGTCCAACCGGAGAGTAGTTAAGAGTAGTATCATGAAGAGAGTATATTTATATGAGATAGTGTTCACTAGTGAAAGTATGATCCCTAGTACTTGTTTCTAAGCATTGAAACACCTTTTGCTACTAGATCTGTTGCATGTTTGCTTGCTTCCTTCTTGTTGCCTTTAGTCTTTGCCTCATCGCCAAGCTCTTTTCTAGCACCGTTACCACTTGTATTTCACTATCTCTTCGCCGAACTAGTGCACCTATATTGGGTGTGTTGGGGACACAAGAGACTTATTGTATCTTGATTGCAGGGTTGCTTGAGAGGGAATACCTTTGAACACTTCCTCCCTGAGTTTGATAAACCTTGGGTAATCCACTTAAGTGAAACTTGTTGCTGTTCTACAAACCTCTGCAGTTGGAGGCCCAACAATTGTCTACAAGAATAGGAGTGCGTAGACATCAAGCTCTTTTCTGGCGCTATGGCCGGGGAGGAAAGGTAAAAGGTACTCACATCCTCCGGTGTGAGTGTGTAAGATCCCTCCTTTGTAAAGGAAAAGGATCCCTGTGATTCCAATGCTAGTCCCTGGATCATTGCTAGCATCCACATTTTAAGATGAAGTACACAGATACAAAGGTCATTTATTACATTCATTCCAGAGATAAAACATAGTCTTTTACAACTCAGGGCCAAAGGCCTAATATAAGAGTTTGTGTAATAAATAAATAAACATAAGTCTTCATCTTCATGTGCCACAGGCAAGCATGTTGAGTGTAGACTCATGACTCCTACTCATCATCGGAGTAACCTGCAACATCACAAGTTACAGCCACAGTGGGTCAATACTTTGGAATAGTATTGGCAAGTGATACCTTAGTAAATTTTAGTGGACTATATTACTATATGCATTTTGGCTAAGTGTAGCTTGGCTTGCTTTGCTTGAAAATAGGTTTTCCCTATTAGTTGAAATCTCTAAGTTTTTCTTTATCAAAAACTTCCCAAGAAACCACCAATAGACATTGGGGTCCTTCACCCTTGTTCATCCACAAGTTTTACTTAGAAGTTGGAGTGATGAGATTCTTGTAGCTTCCATGTCTTGATGCTCAAGTTGTCCATTGCCATGGACTTGGATAAGTACTTAGATTTTCCATCTGCAGAGGTTGTGCACTTTCCCCACCAGACTTGGTTTCCCAAGACAGGACCTTTCAGAAGCCTTTCCTTAGTCAAATGGACGCGCTCCAACCTATCATTCCCACTACCACCAACTGTCCAAATGACTAAGTTCTAGCAACCTATATGATCATGGCAGAGCCCATATTGCCAAGTGGTTGCACTGTAAGCTTTCTCAACACTTGTCCTCCAAATCCCTTTGTGCCTGGGTGGCATACCACAAGTGAGATACACAAGCCAAATCCATGGCCTTGTGTGACCACTCAACCAAAAACCACCATTCAAGTCCAATTCCACCCAGGAAGTTCATTGACTTAGTTGTTTTATTAACAAAAACATAAGTCCTCAGACTTAGAAATTTTCCATAGTGTGAATATATATTCCACCCATGTTTTCTATTAGCTAGGCTAAGCTTGATAGTAATAGGAATCTTAACTTAGGAAGATTTCCACTAAGGTTTCATCTACTAGTTTTCCTATAGCAAGGTTTATACTTAGCAAAATTCATGCAAGTTTTACTTAGAGAAAATCACTAATGCATAGTGAAAGTAATGGGACAAAAAGTATGAAGCATCACTTGCCTTGGTAATGGGGAGAGTAGCACTCTTCACAATCACAGTCACTAGCAAAATCTACACAAAAATTTGTAGCATACATTACACACAATTTATATGCAATCAAAAATATGAATGCATGCATGCAAGAAATTACTAAGTGATGATTTTGAAAACTCTACCAAGCAAGTGCATGATACAGAAACATAACAAGTCCCAAAGTTTGCTAACTAAACTTATTTAGCCCTAAAACAATTTGCTAAACAAAAACTATACTCAAAATGGACCTACACATGTTTCTGCATACAAAGTCATTTTAACAGATACTATTTGCTAAACACATTGCAGATTCAGAAAGGCCTTGATTCACTGATTCCAACGGTATAAAGTTTGCAAAATTCTAACGTGGGAAACTCAAGTTATAGCCCTTTGAAAATTTGATCTAAATCTGATTTGCATTTCTATTTTTGACTCAACCCTAGACACGCGTCACGATATTACTGGCGCGTACCGGTTCGCACCGGATCACCCTTCCGTGCCGCAGGATCTAAATAAATCGCACGGTCCTGAACGCGTACCTCTTCGCTGATAAGTGATTCTATCCTGTCGCTTGGATCTAGATCTAACGGTGCTCGAGCATGCGACCATGTCTGGCGTGGCGCGTGGAGCGGCGGGCGCTCATCTGGCGGCGCTAGCGTTTCAGGTCGTGCGCGAGAGGGAGAAGGGTCATACCTGAACCGTAGGAGGCTGCTGATGCTCAAGGTAGCGTTGGTTTGCGAAGGGGCGCGCTGATACGGCGAGGATTTCTCGTCGGAGTAGAGGCAGACGTCAGCACGGTCAGTCGTCGACGTTGGCGAGGTTCCTCGTCGCGCTAAGCCAAGATAAAGGCACCATTAGATGCGCACATCGACGTAGGTTCTAGGTGTACAAGTCAGAGGGCAAGGGGCGGTGGTTACTTACGGAGGGAAGTCGCCGGAGTTTGTGCAGAGAACGGTGGCGGCCGTCGCCGATGTTGGTGGAGCTACGGGTCATGCAAGGTCAAAAGGAAAGTGTCAGGGGGTGCGCAAGGACTCACTGAACCTGTTTGCATGAACGAGAGACAGAGGGGAGCATGGAACTCACCGGAATTCGCCGGCGCAGTCGTCGGAACAGCAGCGACGTCGTGCGAGTTGTGGGGAGCCTGGTGGCGTGGATGTGAAATTGTTTGGGGGGAAATGGTCACGAGGATGGGGGGATCTTATAGCCCGAGGCTCGACAAGAAACGCTCGCTGTATCAATGCCAATTAAGCTCGCGAAATCAGCAAGAACGAAAATGCGGAGGTCGTCGCGGAATCGGGGAAGACGGCCGACGTGGAGGAGGCCCTTTGTCACGCCAAGTGAAGTGGAGGTGGGTCCCGCCGTCGGTTGGGTGGGTGTGATCGTGCGTGCGGAAGGAAAATAAATGCCCCGGGTGGGCTAGTTGGGCCTGTTCCGTTGCTGGGCTAGATTGGTGGTGCCTGGACTTTTTCATTTGTTTGATTGTTTTCTTTTTCTGATCCGATTTTCTGAATAGATTTTCAAAAGACTTCAAGTTCAATTTGAATTCAAATTTTCCTGGGATTTTTGTAGTGAGCAGTAGTCTCAAATATAGTCATAAGATCATGTGATTTCTTTGCCAAGGCTTGGTCAAGCTTGGAGATCAAAAGTATCAGAGACTTGGCACTTGGTTTGCAAAATTTGAAAAATGGTTTTTGAACCTATGTCCAATTTGAAAACTTGGTTTAAATTCTACACTTAAACCTATCTTCATAGAAGGCAACAAACTGGGTTTATAAACAATCAAACTTTCAAATGGGGTAGCCATTTGATTTAAATCTGTTCACATAAAATCATAGCACCATGTGCTTCTGTTTTTCTGAAATGAGTTTGAATTTTTACCTCAAATCTATATGCATGCATGAATGATATGCAAACTTTGAAATTATGATTTTAGGGATGTTACAAATCTAACCCCCTTAAGGTGAATCTCGCCCTCGAGATTCAGATTGGCTAGCAAATAGGTGAGGGTGGTCTTTCCGAAGATCATCTTCTCTCTCCCATGTTGCTTCCTCTTCGGTATGATGGTTCCATTGCACTTTGCAAAACTTTATAGTCTTCGTTCTCGTGACTCTTTCTGCAGTCTCAAGAATCTTGATAGGCTTTTCCTCATAGGTGAGATCACTTTCTAGTTGAACTTCTTCCAAAGGTATGGTATCCTTCAAAGAAGATTCTTCCATTTCCGGGTGACATTTCTTAAGCTGACTCACATGAAATACATTATGGACTACTGATAGAGATGCTGGCAGTTCAATCTCATAAGCCACTTCTCCTTTGCGACTCAGAATCTTGAATGGCCCAACATATCTTGGTGCCAAATTTCCTTTGACTCCGAATCTTTTCACTCCATGGAGTGGTGATACTCTAAGATAGGCTCTATCACCAACTTCGTAGATGACTTCTCTACGCTTAGGACCTGCGTAGCTTTTCTGTCGGGACTGTGCTATCTTCAACCTGTCCTTAACCAATTTGACTTTCTCTTCGGCTTCTTTGATAAGATCTGGTCCGAATAAACTTCTTTCTCCCACACCATTCCATAGCAATGGGGTGGTACATTTTCTTCCGTAGAGAAACTCAAACGGTGCCATCTCAATGCTGGCTTGATAGCTGTTGTTGTAAGAAAATTCTGCGTAAGGCACACTTTCATCCCAACTTGCTCCATAATCTAGGGCACATGCCCTCAACATGTCTTCCAGAATTTGATTAGTCCTTTTTGTTTGACCATCGGTTTGAGGATGAAAAGCAGTACTGAATTCCAACCTCGTTCCCAATGACTCATGTAGCTGTCTCCAAAAATGGGAAGTGAATTGGGTTCCCCTATCGGACACAATACTCTTAGGCACACCGTGAAGGCATATAATTCTACTCATGTAGATTTTGGCTAACTTGGCACTGGTATAAGTTGTCTTTACGGGTATGAAATGTGCCACTTTGGTTAGGCGATCCACTACTACCCATATGGAGTCATATCCCGATCTGGTCCTTGGTAATCCGGTGATGAAATCCATACCAATCTTGTCCCACTTCCAATCAGGAATAGGTA
Source organism: Avena longiglumis (assembly GCA_030063025.1). NCBI lineage: Eukaryota > Viridiplantae > Streptophyta > Magnoliopsida > Poales > Poaceae > Avena > Avena longiglumis. Next base: position 186,374,729 of record CP125978.1, read on the forward strand.
GTGGTTGAAGTAAACCCACTGGTTTCTGATGCTCCGCTTTTACTCTACTACACACATCACACAAAGCAATATGCTCGGCAATGTCCCTCTTGAGATTGTTCCACCAAAATCTGTCTTTCATGTCCATGTACATTTTGGTGTTACCCGGGTGAATGGAATACGGAGAGTTGTGCGCTTCCTGCAATATCAGTTTCCGTAACTCCAGATCTTGTGGAACACAAATACGTTTCCCATGCCATAATGTACCTTGTTCGTCTTCATGGAAATTTTTAGCTCTCCCTTGGCTAATATTTTCCTTAATCCTTTCAATTTCCTTATCAGTCTTCTGAGCTTCTCGGATCTTGTCCAATAAAGTGGGTTGAACATCCAAAGACATAAGATGTCCTTCAGGCACAATCTCCAATCTGAGTTCTTTGAATTGAGCACACAAATCGTCTGGCAATTATCCTTTGGTAAGGCCATTCACAAATACCTTACGACTTAGAGCATCTGCTACAACATTTGCTTTACCAGAGTGGTATTGCAAACTCAAGTCATAATCCTTGATAAGCTCTAACCATCTTCTTTGTCTCATATTAATTTCCTTCTGGGTGAAGATATACTTCAAACTCTTGTGATCGGTGAACACTTCACAACGCTTTCCCAAAAGGTAATGTCTCCATGTTTTGAGTGCATGGACGACAGAGGCTAACTCTAAATCATGACTAGGATAGTTTACTTCATGAGTTTTGAGTTGTCTCGAGGCATAGGCCACAACTTTACCGTCTTGGATAAGTACGGCACCCAAACCTTGATGAGACGCATCACAGTATACTTGGAAATCCTTTTCCAAATCTGGCAGACATAGAACTGGTGCTGTCACCAGTCTCTTCTTCAACTCTTGAAAGTTGACTTCACAACCTTCAGACCAAGCAAATTTCTTGTCTTTCTTTAACAATTCAGTCATGGGCTTAGCAACTTTTGAGAAATTCTCAATGAATCTTCTGTAGTAACCTGCTAAGCCAAGGAAACTGCGTACTTCTTTCACGTTCTTGGGAGATTCCCATTCTGTCACAGCTGAAACTTTAGCAGGATCAACTGCCACACCATCCTTTGTCATAACATGACCAAGAAAACCAACTTCCTCTAACCAAAACTCACACTTGCTGAATTTGGCATAAAGTTTATGCTCTCTTAACTTTTCAAGTATCAAACGCAAGTGTCCTTCATGCTCTTCCTTGCTCTTGGAGTAGACTAAGATGTCATTGCTGAAAACGACAACAAATTTGTCAAGAAATTCCATGAACACTTTGTTCATCATATTCATGAAGTATGCTGGAGCATTGGTTAAGCCAAAAGGCATCACGGTATACTCATACAATCCATACCTTGTGGTGAATGATGTTTTAGGTATGTCTTGCTCTCTTATCTTGAGTTGAAAATAACCTGACCGGAGATCAATCTTCGAGAATACACATGCTCCTTCAAGCTGATCAAATAAGTCGTTGATTCTAGGCAAAGGATATTTGTTCTTGATAGTTACCTCGTTGAGTGAGCGGTAATCTATGCATAACCTTTGGCTTCTATCTTTCTTCTCCACGAACAATACTGGGGCTCCCCAAGATGAAGAACTTGGTTGGATAAATCCTTTCTGCAACTGTTCTCCTAGTTGTTTCTTGAGCTCTTTCAATTCATCAACTGACATTTTGTATGGTCTCTTGGCTATTGGTCCCGAACCTGGTACCAAATCTATCAGAAATTCCACATATCTATCTGGTGGCAATCCTGGTACTCTTCCGGAAACACATCTGGATACTCACATACAATTGGCACACTGTCCATGCTAACCCCCTTAAGAGAATTCAGCTTACTTCCTTTGGATTCAAAGTTTGACCTGAATTTTATTCTTTTTCCTTCTGGGGTTGTGAGTGCAACGATATTAGCACAATCTAGTACTCCTTCATACTTAGCCATCCAATCCATTCCCAATATTACGTCTAGTCCTTGGGAATCTAGGATTATCAGGCTCACTAGAAACTTATGCTTTCCAAACTCTATGACAAGATCCCGGCATCCAAGACTTACTATCATATTTCCACCCGGAGAACTAACTTTTATTGGACACCCAATGTTTTCAGATGCAAACCCATTTCTATCAACAAATGCTTTTGATATGAATGAATGAGATGCACCAGTGTCAAAGAGTACAAATGCTGGAATGGAATTGAGTCTGAACTTACCAAACAAGATCGGGCTCCTCATAGACCTCCTCCACATTGATGTGGTTAACCTGTCCTTTCTGAAAAGGATTGGGCTTGTTAGGTCCTTCAACTTTCTTCTCAGGGCACTCATTAGCATAATGCCCCAGCTTCTTGCATTTGAAGCACTCAACCTGACTGATGTCCTTTTTTGCAGGCTGACTTCCACTTCCACTACCATTTCCACTGTGGTGGCTCTTTTGTCCACTCTTGTGGTTCTTGTACTTGTCATTGTCATGACTGCGGTGATGCTTGTTGTCATGACGGTTGTGGTTGTGGTGCTTGTTGAATTTCCCATGCTTATGGGATCCTGAGCTTCCACTGTCATCATAGTGAGATCGTTTGTGAGACGATCCCGAGCTGTGTTTGTCGGAGTGTTTCCTCTTCCTACTCTCGACTTGCTTCATTTTATTCTCCAAAATAGCAGCCTTGTCACACAGAGACTGATAAGTTGGAACATATGCCACAGACAACTGCAAGTTTAGCTCATCATTCAAGCCTTCCAGAAACTTTTCCTTTCTTTTGGCATCTGTGTCAACCTCATCCGGTGCATAGCGCGCCAGATTGTTGAACTCTTCTATATATTCAGCCACGCTGCGGTGGCGCTGCTTCAGGTTGTGAAACTCCTTCTTTTTCAGACTCATCATTCCTGATGAGATATGAGCAGTGCGAAAACCATCTTCAAAGATAGCCCAAGTCACCTCATCTAAAGGAGTGGTGATTTGGAAGTTGTCCCACCATGTGGCGGCTGGTCCTTCCAACAGATGCGCTGCGAACCTGACTCTCTCAGCATCCGTGCAGCCCACGGTCACTAAGTCCTTGTTCACGGAACGTAGCCAATCATTGGCCACCATGGGATCAGTCGTCCCCGAAAACTTTGCTGGCCTCAAACGCAGAAATCTGGTGAGCATATCAAAACCCGGAGGGTTGTTGTTGTTGTTGTTGTTGTTGTTGTTGTTGGGGTTGTTGTTGTTGTTATTCTGGTTTTGGATGAATGTTGTCATCATCTGCATAAGCTGTGTTTACGCATTCATCATTTGTTGCATTTCCGGGGTGATGTTGTTGGGGTTGGGGTTTGCGCGACGGGGAGGCATCTGTGGTTTGTTCAAATAGAGATAAGAATGAGATACCCTTAGATGATTTATGCACATTACATCACAAGCAAACACAAAGCATGCAACACAAGATAAAAGTTCAACAACCAGATAACAAGTTCTCGAAATAAAACACACAAGTGGCAAGCCATCCACATGTCGGATGGTCCAATAATAAGTTCACAAATAACAAGTATGATAATAAAAGATAAACGAGTAGTCAAGTCTACTCATCAGCATCAATCTCCTCCTCGACAAAGGTAAGACCTGGGTTCTCCATCGCGGTCTTGTTCTCCTCAATCGTAGTGGTCAAGGACTCGATCTTGGTCTTGAGAGCCCTCTTCTGGGAGCGAAGCCTCTCGATCACCATCTGCTGCTGCTCTAGCTCGAAATCCTTGGACTTCAGTTCTTCAGCCATGTCCCGTATCTTATTGTTCCTATCCTGGACGCGTTTCTCCTGACTCTTGAACTTACGGTCCTGGGTCTCGAACTTTGCCTCCATTTCCTTGACTATCTCGTCCTGCTGTGCGAAAAGCTTGTCCTTCTCGCGAAGCTGCACCTGGAGCTCGTCATTGCTGAGCATGACGTTGGTCCTGTCCGTGTCCACGTGCCTGATGAGAGACTCTAAGTCCTGGAGATAGAGACGTATCAGCTCTGCTGCGTCCCTCGAGTCGTCCTCAAAGTCGATGGACTCTCCATCATCATCACGTCTTTCGAAGACCTGGAAGTGGGTGCCCCTAACCTGTCGGGAGTGACGGCCTAACAGACGTCCTATCAGGTCCTGCATGACGACCTCCATGCCCCTCTCCCTGTCATCGTGCATAAGCTTGAAGATGATGGCCTCTATAGTAGGCTCTTCCTGGCGTCCGGGCTGGTTCACCTTGAAGCCCCAGAGGTCCTTCCTCTCGAACTTGGTGAGTGGGTGCACCATAATGGTGGGAAGAGGGAGATTGAGCAAAGTGGTAAGCTCAACGATACGAGGACCAAAACGGGTACCCTGGAACTCCTCAACAGTGTTGATGGTAATAGGCATCTATTTATAAGATAGAAAAATTAGGACAACACAATTTAAGATAAATCAAGACAAACATTTCATACATATCCATGGAACACAAAATCACACAAGTCATGCATACATGATTCTATTACATCAATCAAGGTCCAAACTTATTTAAGGTATCATTTTGGAAAATAAGGTGATAGGTGGTGGTCCAACTAACGAAATGCGTTTACAATCCTATCTCACTGGATCTGTTGGCTAACACAATGTTCCTAGAGGCAATCCACCTATCTTGTTCACATGATTCCATCACTAAGTCTATAATATCTCCTCTTAAGGTTTGGTTGGTGGCTTCCAACTCTTGGGTAAGTTCCTTCTCTTTTTCTAAGTCTTTTTGGAGGTTGAGCATTCTGCACTTGACTCTAGCACTTAGTTCTTTGATAGTCCTCCAAGCTGCTTCTCTGGCTGACTCAAAGAATGTGGTGTGCATTACAGTGTTGGTGTACATGCAGAAACCTCTTTCTTTGTGGTTGTCTTCCTTGTTTTTGTACAAGTGAAGTTGCACCCACCAATACTCCACTCCTTCATCCATCACTAGAAAGCCTTTGTAAACAGCTGCACAATGTGCTTCCATTGCCACCATGAGGTCCTTCAGAATTTTGGGAAACTCAGTTTCACACTCCAAGGTCATGGTCATGAGTGGTCCTTTCTTCACGGCTTCGTTGATGGAGTTCATCTACAAATAGAGATGAGAATGAGAAGATTAGAAAAGTTTACGAGAAGAATAGACAAGTGTAGAAGTAGTTGAAAATTTTCCTTAGTGGTTTTCCAATCCTAGGGTCATAATCCTACAGGCAACACAGTGCTCTGATACCATCTGTAAGATCCCTCCTTTGTAAAGGAAAAGGATCCCTGTGATTGCAATGCTAGTCCCTGGATCATTGCTAGCATCCACAGTTTAAGATGAAGTACACAAATACAAAGGTCATTTATTACATTCATTCCAGAGATAAAACATAGTCTTTTACAACTCAGGGCCAAAGGCCTAATACAAGAGTTTGTGAAATAAGTAAATAAACATAATTCTTCATCTTCATGTTCCACAGGCAAGCATGTTGAGTGTAGACTCATGACTCCTACTCATCATCGGAGTAACCTGCAACATCACAAGTTACAGCCACAGTGGGTCAATACTTTGGAATAGTATTGGCAAGTGATACCTTAGTAAATTTTTAGTGGACTATATTACTATATGCATTTTGGCTAAGTATAGCTTGGCTTGCTTTGCTTGAAAATAGATTTTTCCTATTAGTTGAAATCTCTAAGTTTTTCTTTATCAAAAACTTCCCAAGAAACCACCAATAGACATTGGGGTCCTTCACCCTTGTTCACCCACAAGTTTTACTTAGAAGTTGGAGTGATGAGATTCTTGTAGCTTCCATGTCTTGATGCTCAAGTTGTCCATTGCCATGGACTTGGATAAGTACTTAGATTTTCCATCTGAAGAGGTTGTGCACTTTCCCCACCAGACTTGGTTTCCCAAGACAGGACCTTTAAGAAGCCTTTCCTTAGTCAAATGGACGTGCTCCAACCTATCATTCCCACTACCACCAACTATCCAAATGACTAATTTCTAGCAACCTATATGATCATGGTAGAGCCCATATTGCCAAGTGGTTGCACTATAAGCTTTCTCAACACTTGGCCTCCAAATCCCTTTGTGCCTGGGTGGCATACCACAAGTGAGATACACAAGCCAAATCCATGGCCTTGTGTGACCACTCAACCAAAAACCACCATTCAAGTCCCATTCCACCCAGGAAGGTCATTGACTTAGTTGTTTTATTAAGAAAAACATAAGTCCTCAGACTTAGAAATTTTCCATAGTGTGAATATATATTCCACCCATGTTTTCTATTAGCTAGGCTAAGCTTGATAGTAATAGGAATCTTAACTTAGGAAGATTTCCACTAAGGTTTCATCTACTAGTTTTCCTATAGCAAGGTTTATACTTAGCAAAATTCATGCAAGTTTTACTTAGAGAAAATCACTAATGCATAGTGAAAGTAATGGGACAAAAAGTATGAAGCATCACTTGCCTTGGTAATGGGGAGAGTAGCACTCTTCACAATCACAGTCACTAGCAAAATCTACACAAAAATTTGTAGCATACATTACACACAATTTATATGCAATCAAAAATATGAATGCATGCATGCAAGAAATTACTAAGTGATGATTTTGAAAACTCTACCAAGCAAGTGCATGATACAGAAACATAACAAGTCCCAAAGTTTGCTAACTAAACTTATTTAGCCCTAAAACAATTTGCTAAACAAAAACTATACTCAAAATGGACCTACACATGTTTCTGCATACAAAGTCATTTTAACAGATACTATTTGCTAAACACATTGCAGATTCAGAAAGGCCTTGATTCACTGATTCCAACGGTATAAAGTTTGCAAAATTCTAACGTGGGAAACTCAAGTTATAGCCCTTTGAAAATTTGATCTAAATCTGATTTGAATTTCTATTTTTGAATCAACCCTAGCCACGCGTCACGATATTACTGGCGCGTACCGGTTCGCACCGGATCACCCTTCCGCGCCGCAGGATCTAAATAAATCGCACGGTCCTGAACGCGTACCTCTTCGCTGATAAGTGATTCTATCCTGTCGCTTGGATCTAGATCTAACGGTGCTCGAGCACGCGACCATGTCCTGGCGGCGCGCGGCGTCAGCGAGCGGCGGAGCGCTCTGTCTACGGCGGCGCTAGCGTTTCAGGTCGTGCGCGAGAGGGAGAAGGGTCATACCTGAACCGCAAGAGGCTGCTGATGCTCAAGGTAGCGTTGGTTTGCGAAGGGGCGCGCTGATACGACGAGGATTTCTCGTCGGAGTAGAGGCAGACGTCGGCACAGTCAGTCGTCGACGTTGGCGAGGTTCCTCGTCGCGCTAAGCCAAGATAAAGGCACCGTTAGATGTGCACATCGACGTAGGTTCTAGGTGTACAAGTCAGAGGGCAAGGGGCGGTGGTTACTTACGGAGGGAAGTCACCGGAGTTCGTGCAGAGAATGGTGGCGGCCGTCGTCGACGTTGGTGGAGCTACGGGTCATGCGAGGTCAAAAGGAAAGTGTCAGGGGGTGCGCAAGGACTCACTGAACCTGTTTGCATGAACGAGAGACAGAGGGGAGCACGGAACTCACTGGAATTCGCTGGCGCAGTCGTCGGAACAGCAGCGGTGTCGTGCGAGTTGTGGGCAGCCTCGTGGCGTGGATGTGAAATTGTTTGGGGGAGAAATGGTCGCGAGGATGGGGGGATCTTATAGCCCGAGGCTCGACAAGAAACGCTCGCTGTATCAATGCCAATTAAGCTCGCGAAATCAGTGCAGCAACGGGCAGCGGCGGAGGTCGTGCGCGGAATCAGGGGAAGACGAAGCTGACGTGGAGGAGGCCCGCCTGTCAGCGAAGTGCGCGAAGTGGAGGTGGGGTCCTGTCGTCAGCGGCTGGGTGGGTGTGCTCGTGCGTGCGGAAGGAAAATAAATGCCCCGGGTGGGCTAGTTGGGCCTGTTCCGTTGCTGGGCTAGATTGGTGGCGCCTGGCCTTTTTCATTTGTTTGATTTTTTTCTTTTTCTGATTCGATTTTCTAAATAGATTTTCAAATGACTTCAAGTTCAATTTGAATTCAAATTTTCCTAGGATTTTTGTAGTGAGCAGTAGTCTCAAATATAGTCATAAGATCATGTGATTGCTTTGCCAAGGCTTGGTCAAGCTTGGAGATCAAAACTATCAGAGACTTGGAACTTGGTTTGCAAAATTTGAAAAATGGTTTTTGAACATATTTCCAATTTGAAAACTTGGTTTAAATTCTACACTTAAACCTATCTTCATAGAAGGCAACAAACTGGGTTTATGAACAATCAAACTTTCAAATGGGGTAGCCATTTGATTTAAATCTGTTCACATAAAATCATAGCACCATGTGGTTCTGTTTTTCTGAAATGAGTTTGAATTTTTACCTCAAATCTATATGCATGCATGAATGATATGCAAACTTTGAAATTATGATTTTAGGGATGTTACAGAGTGCTCAAAGTTATTTCCTTTAGATTCTGCAATTTTGTCTTTTTGTTTCTTGTTTTCACTAGTAAAGCTTAATGGAAAACAACAACAAAATTAGAGAGCTTTATAGTATTTATCTTGAGCTAGGACATGAAGTATTTGAAGAGAAAATTAAAAAACCTATGGAACTTTATTTGCATGCTAATAGCAATGTTATTAGTATGAATTCTTTGGACACCATTATTGCTAATGCTATGGAAAAGTCTAAGCTTGGGGAAGCTAGTTTTGATGAAAATGATCTTTTTAGTCCCCCAGCTTTGGAAGATAGCTATTTTATTGCTTATGATGATACCAAACCTCCAATCTATGATGACTACAGTGATGATTATGATATTTTCAGTCCACCTACTATTGAGGAGAAAATTTATTGTGATTACAATATGCCTCCTATTTTTTATGACTATGGTGATGAGAATAATAATGATAGCTATTTTGTTGAATTTGCTCCCACTATAATTAATAAGAATTACTATGATTATGTTGAGAGTAATAATCATTTTATGCACGTGGCTCATGATAAGAATGTTTTATGTGATAGATATATTGTTAATTTTATTCATGTTGCTACTGAAAGTTATTATAAGAGAGGGAAACATGGTTTTATGTATCTCAATAATATTAAGTTTCCCCTCTTTATGTTGAAAATTTTGAAGTTGCATTTGTTTTGCTTTCCTATGCTTGTTGCTTTGTTCTTTCATGCCTTGTTTCTTTACAAGATTCCTATGCATATAAAATGGGTTAGACTTAAATGTTCTTTGAATTTTCTTCTTGATGCTCTCTTTTAAATCAATTCATATTTATTATGTGAGCATCTTCTCAAACTATCATGCCTAACTTAAAGGCGTTAAAGAAAAGTACTTGTTGGGAGATAACCCAAGAGTTTTCTTTATTCTTGGAAGTTATTACTTCATTAATGACCTCTTATTATCCTTTTTGTTTGCTTTTTGTGCCAAGAATGACCTCTAATGAGAGGGAAGTAAGATTTGGGGAGTTGCTGTCCCAAAATAGATTTCTGTCCTCCACCATAAAAATTCTTGAGGAGTTTATGCAAGTCGGATTGAGCTGAAAATTTACGAATAAATCCCCCAGTATGTTAGCTAACTTTCATTAGTTCAACACTTTTTTATTTGAGAAACAGAAGATGTTCGAAAAAATCGGTTTCTACCTTCTGGTCTGTTTTGACAGATATCTGCCATTATTTGCATTTGCTTCTTATTGATTCCTTTTTGAGTCCTTTTTAGTTGAATTGAGCTTTTTGAAGGATTTGCGACATTAGCTTGTGTTTTTAGTGAAAATCCTTGCTATTCCAAAGCTTTGCCAGATGTCTAATATCTTTTGAATACACTAATGTTGCTAATGAAGATTGTGTGAAGTTTTGTATGAAGGAAAAAATTTAGGTGTAGAGAGAGAATGATGTAATGAGATGAAGAATGGACAAAATATCAAGCTTGGGGATGCCACACCGTGTCACCCCAAGAAATATTCAAGAGGTACAAGCGTCAAAGTTTGGGGATGCCCAAGGCATCCCCTTCTTCATCAATAAAAAGCTCAGGTCTTTCTAGACACTTCGTTTTTATTGTTTCATGCATTGTTGTGTTGTTCTTGGAGCATCTTAGTTTTCATTTTTAGTTTTTGTTTTCTTAGTTTGCTTGAATAAAGTTGGTTGATCACAACACACCTTTTTGGAGAGAGACACAATCTGTTTCCATTGCCTAGAACACTCTAGTTTTCACTCTTATTGTTTTGTGAGTGTTCACTTTTGCTAGCACTGCGTTCAACCTTAGTTTTCTTGTGCTTTCAGCTTAGAACTTTTTAGTTCTTCTTTTTTGATTTTTGAGACAAGCTCACTGGTCTTCATTGATTATTATCTTTGTGAGTTGTTTCAAATAAGTTGCTTGGTGTTGGAAAGGAGTGGAAAATTCTTGCTTGTAAGTGCAAGAGGAGCTTGCATTGACTGTGACTTATACTTTAGCATGACATGCTAGTTGTTGTTTTGACCTTATGCTTAGTGATTATTGCTGTAGCATGACTTGTTCCAAACAATTAGGACTACTTAATGTTCCTTCAAGGAATCATGCGTTGTTTTAGCATACAAAAGCATAGTATTGTGGTATTCTCCTTTGATGCTTTGTTTGGGTTGACTTGGCACATGCTCACACCATGTTATGACTATGACAAGTCACCATAAACTCTATGATCATTTAGTCCACTCTATGCTTTGATTAGTAATGCTTTGTTGCTCTGCATGATTATGGCCATTATGTTCTCTTAGTTGGTTGCTCCCAGTCTTTTGCTAGCCTCCACTTGTATGATTAAGTTCTACTCATTCCTCCAACTCCCAAGAAACCAAGTTATTCCAAAGTGTCCACTATAAACTCCTATGCATGGTGTGTTACACCATTCCAAGTATAATCTTGTTTTCAACTATCTTCCAATTAACAACTATTTTGTTATGTGAAAACTTAGTGATTAAAGCCCTCAAGAACTTGATGGCACACTTTATTCTTTGCCCCTAATAAACTTGAACCATTGTGACAACTTTGTTGTATATGCTTGCACTTATACGTTGGAATTAGCAGAACCGTGTTGTCACAGGGAATGCTTTCAACATTACACTTGTACTTTGTACTCAGTTGATATCATGCTCTTTTGTCTATGGATGTCACCGGTGTGAAATAAAGAGGTAACTTTTAAGTCCATGGAGTTTGTATTCTGTGTTAGAGAAACGCCTGGGCCGCTAGCCTAAGCCATGCCTAATCATGGTGGAAACTTGCAGCATCACCATAGTGAGCTATCTATGAAGCATCCTCAATAAAAATCTATGCATATGGTAAATAAAAAGATTGGTGAGATGCTCATTGTCTGCTTTCCTTGTCATTTTGGTTATGGGAAATCTCCTGTACCATGTGCGAGGGGTACCCCGTTGGCGGTTCTCAATGATATGCAAATACTTACAATGACAAGAACTTACCTGGGCCTGAAATTGAGTATGCATGAGGTGTGGACCTCGTATTCAAGGGACTTGAGATTGCCAACTTATACTTGTCAAGCATATACTCCATCTTTGACACTTTAACCTTAATCACTTCAAGATGCTTATGATAGGGGCAATGAGGGATGAAAGCTAACAAGTACCATAATTTTTGGAAGATCTTTTTGAAACTTGTAATCCCTGCTTCATTTACAAAAAGGCCTTTCTTCCACCATTATTGAGTCTCCACCTTCTACCTTTAGGCACCATTAAGAGAGCATAGTTGTCATTCTGTGTGCAGTGTTCCAAAAGTTATTCATTGATGCATATTGTGATATTACTTGTTCTTGTGCTATTTGTTTCTAGTCATCCTTGTGAACTTTGAAGGTGTCCTATGCATCTATATTGCTACTCTATGAGGGACAAGCTGATTGCCACTATGCTATTTTTTTATGTGAAACAAACAAATGTTTTTCAATGCATGTTATTCATGATCTTTGTTTGTAGCCTTTCATGCATAGTTATTATGTCCTATTGTTAGAATTCCATCTTTCATGCACATGTTTAGAATTCTTTGATCCCAGCTTTCAATGCTTGCAAATGGTTTAATCTTGATTTTGATGGTGCATGTCACCTCAAAAATTATTATTTTTATCACTTACCTACTCGAGGACGAGAAGGAGTTAAGCTTGGGGATGCTTGATACGTCGGAAACATATCTATAATTTTTGATGCTCCATGCTTATTTTGTATCATTTGTCTTATGTTTTGTCTACACTTTGAGATATTTTTATATCTTTTCTAGAACTAACCTATTAACAAGTTGCCATAGTGCCAGTTGCCTGTTTTCTTCTATTTTTGGTTCCAGAAAGGCTGAAAATCAATATTATCGGAATTGGACGGGACAAAAGCCAAATTTATTATTTTTCCCGGAGCAACACGGAACCACGAAGCAGAGCCGGAGGGGGGCCACGGGGTGGCCAAACCTCCCTAGGCGCGGGCAAGCTCTGGGGCGCCCACAGGGGGTTTGGGCCCCTAGGACCCCCATCGACCTTACCTCCTACTTCTATAAGAGCCCCCCGATGAGAAAACCCTAGAGAATCCATCAGAAAGCCACGAAAACCTTCGTAGCGCCGCCGCCACCGAAGGGGAGATTCGGGGGACAAAAAGTCTCTGTTCCGGCACCCTGCCGGGACGGGGAAGTGCCCCCGGATCCATCTCCATTGATCTCCATCACCATCTTCATCACCGTTGCTGATTCCCATGAGGAGGAGGGAGTAGTTCTTCCTCGGGGCTAAGGGCTCTACCGGTAGCTATGTGTTCATCTCTCTCTCTATGCATGATCTTGTTGTGGTCATGAGCTTTGTAATCAAGTAGATCTACCTTGCTACTCAATGTAGGGGTCCCAACCTAATAAGGTAGGTTCCTCCTGTGTTTTACAATGCTAGTCGCTGGATCAATAGCTAGCATCCACAGTTAAGATGTAATATCAAGAAACAAAGGTCATAATATATCTTTATAACCAGGAATAACATAAATTTATTACATCATACATAGCTCATTTGGCTATTACATTACATTGAAGCGGAATAACTATAGTCATGGGTTCCTTCATCTTCAAAGTGCCACAGGAAGATGTTGGTTGTAGACTTTGTAATCCTAATCAAACAATCTTCACTAAAATCAATCAAACCTGCAACATTACAAGTTACAGCCACAAAGGATCAATACATTTGAATTGTATTGGCAAGTGATACTATGGTAGTATAGTGGATTCTATCATCTATATGCATTTGGCTAAGTGGAGTTGAGGCTTGCATTGCTCAAAATAGATTTTTCTTATCATTTTGAAAATACTAAGTTTTTGCTTGACAAAATCATTTCCTCAATCAAAGATTTCAAGATCCTTGTACCAAGCCATCTCTCCATCAATGATTGAAGAATTCAAACAACCCTTGTTCAAACCACAAGATTTTAATTTAGAAATTGGAATGATGAGATTCTTGATTGTTTCCATGTCTTGATGCTCAAATTGTCCTTTACCAGGGACATGGCTAAGTACTTAGATTCTACACTCTGCAGAGGTGGTGCACTTTACCCACAAGACTTGGGTTCCCAAGACAAAATCTTTCAGAAGCCTTCCCTTAGACCAAAATGGACGCGTTCCAACCTATCAAACACTACCACCCACTATCCATTTGGCTAAGTTCTTGCAACCTATATGATCATGGCAGAGCCCATATTGCCAAGTGGTTGCACTTGAAGCTTCTCAACATTTGACATCTCAAATCCCTTTGTTTCCTGGGTGGCATTCCACAAGTGAGATACACAATCCAAGCCCATGGCATTGTGAACCACTCAACCAATCTCCACCAAGCAGGCCCATTCCACCCAGGGGATTCATTAACTTAGTTGTTTTATTAAACAAAATCACAAGTCTTCAGACTTAGAATATTTTTCCATAGTGTGAATATGTTTTCCACCCATGTTTTCTATTAGCTAGGCTAAGCTTGGTAGTATTAGGAAACTTAACTTAGGAAATCCTACTAAGGATTCATCTACTAGGTTTTCCTATAGCAAGATCTATACTTAGCAAAATCCATGCAAGTTTATTTAGTAAAATCACTAATGTATAGAAAAAGTAGTGGGACAAAAAGTATGAAGCATCACTTGCCTTTTTGGAAGGGAATGGTAGTTCACTCCTTGATCTTGCTAGTCTCACACTTCACTACAAGTCAAACAAGCAAACACTAATTCAATTTTCATTCCAAACCAATAATCACTCAAACAATTTCACACACACAAGACAATGGAAACCAATTCATGCATGGGAGCATGAACAAGATAGTTTTATTTTGCAAAGGGGTCTCTATGGGGTTTCTAAACTTTGTAAGATCCAAATTGGTCATTTACCAAAGTGGCAAAGTCATTAGCAAGAGGGTTTTGTCCAAAAACTATTTTTAAATCCATTCATCATTTCATGTGGTGAAAAATGTTTTTATTAAGGAAAAACTCTTAAGTTGTTCACCAAATGAGTTGCTATTGCAAATTTTAGTGTTTTTGGGTCAGTAGGTTTGGTCCAAAACATTTCCTTAAAGTTTTCTTTTCATAAACATTTTTATAATAAAAACCATTCTTTTTATTTGGCTAGAAAATGACTAAGTCAAGTAATCTAACCTAGATTTTGCAAAAATCATTTCTAACACCAAGGGTTGGTTCCTAGGGTCAGTAAGATCACAACAAACCATTTTGCAAAGGTTTTAATCCAAAAATTATTTTTAAACAATTTTTCTAATCTAAACAAGTACACAAATGTTTCTGCAAATTCAAACAAGCTAACAGATACTATTTGCTAAACTAAGGGCATGGTTGGTTAGGGCTTGTTCTCCTGAATCCATTGATATAAAATTTGCAAAATTTGGACGTGTGGTTTGAAAGTTATAGAAATTACAAATTTGTATTCTAATCAGATCAAAATTCTATTTTAAATCGAATCCTGAACACGTGGCTGCTTCTGATTGGGCAATACCGTTTCGTGTGGATCGCGTGATACATGCCACATGATTAAAAGGAGCGTGTGCGGCTCAGATGGTCGCGTACCCTTTCGAGGGAATCTAATCCTAGCCAGTCAAAACACATCCTACGGCTACAGCGTGTTTGCCAGAAACTGGCGGCGAGATATTGCCGGCGAGCGGCGGAGCGGCCAGTTGGCGGCGGCGCTGGCGATGCAGGAAGCGAGGGAGAGGCTGGCAAGGCTTACCAGGCTCGCAGAGACCTGCTGATGCTCGAGGTGGGGTCGGCTACTCGAGGGGCGCAAGGGGTTGCTGCTAATTGCTCGTCGGAGAAGCTGCGGGCGACGGTGCTCTCAGGTTGTCGTCGTTGGCGACGTTTAGGACCACGCTAAGAAAAGTTAGGGGTTGCGTTAGCTGCGCATGCGGTCGGTGGTCATGTATGCATCATCGAGAGGAAAGGGGGTGGTCAGATAGTACCTGGAGGACTCGCCGGAAAGGTAGCAGACGACGGCGGCGTATAGGTGGAGTTGTTGCTGACGTTCTGGAGCGCTCGGGGGCGAGCTGGCGTTACAGGGATGATCGCCAGGAGGTGGGGATCACAGGAGCATGGTCGGAAAGGCAAGGGGTGGTGAGGGGCTGCCGGATTCGGCGTCGGAGCGTCGTCGGAGACAGGGCAGTCGAGGAGAAATTGGAATGGCCTGGAGGCATGCTCGGGGAAGGAAACAGAGGGGAAACGTAGAGGGGAGGGAGACGATTAAATGTGCGTGATCACTGCCGGTTTAACTCGCGGCATTAAGGTGAATTACGCTGGGGAATTCAACGGCAGAACGGGTCACAGAGGGTGAGGACGAAGAACAGTGGAGTGGGGCCGTTGCGTCAGCGGGAAAAGAGACGAGGAGGAGGTCCACCTGTCAGTTGCTTCGTGGGTTTAAAAAGGAGTGTGAAACGTTTTATTTCGGGGGGGGAGGGGAGTTGGGCTGGTTACTGGGCCTGTTGGGCCAGATTTGTTGGGCTGTTCTATTTTTTCTGTCTAATTCTTTTTCTTTTTCTATTTCTAATTCCTGATTTGTTATTTCAAACAATTCTCAAGCATTCAAAACAATTCAAACAATTCAACCATTGTAATGAGTTTTTGGTTCTGTTTTAGTAGCATAAACCAACTTCCAAAATAAAATAATATTTTAAATCTTTTTAGGTTCCATTTATTAATTAAATAAATGGATCATTAGTTATTTAATAAAATAGGGTTTGTTTTAATTAATAAAATCTTCATTTAAAATCCAAATATTTTCAAAACCCAATCAGTAGGTTTTATTTGGAAATAAATAATATTTGGAAAACTTGTTTAAAATAATATAATCCTTTTACTTTAGGGTCCATTAATAATTAAATAAAATGGACCTTAGTTATTAAATCAAATAGGGTTTGATTTTATTAATAAAATTTTTATTTGAACCTAAATGTTTTCAAAATCAAATTAGTAGGTTTAATTTGGAAAATATATAATATTTGGAAATTTGTTTTTAAACAAAATAACCTTTTATTTTAGTGTCCATTACTAATTAATATAATAGACTTTCATTATTAAATCCAATAGGATTTGTTTTATTGAGATATTTATTTTGAAATCTAAAATAAAGCCCAAACACTTTATTAGGTTTTATTAGAGAATATAAAATACTTGGAAAACCTATTTAAAACAATTTAATAAGTTTTTTATGTTTTAATTAAAATGGTAAAACCCTTTATTTGAATAAAATTTGGATATTAATTCCTTATTATTTTATTTTAAATAAACCTTTGTTATTTTTATTCAAAACTAAATGTTTTTAATTCCCAAAGTTTGGTCAAGGTTTAATTTGGCTTTATTAAATAATCTTTATTTATAAATCCACCTTTTCTTTAAAAAAAACAAATCTTTTATTAAAGGATCCAATAATAGTAATTCCAAAACATTTTTTTAATTTCCTTTATTAAATGTTTATCTTTATGAATCCTTTTAGGATTTTATTTAATTTAATTGGGTTTGAAGTTCCAATTGAATTCAAAAAGTTTCTTCTAGCTCTGAAAATTAAACAAAGTTTTATTTAATTCATTTATTTTTCACATTACAAGATTTGGAAAATCTTGGGATGTGACAGGCTACCACCCTTAAAATAAATCTCGTCCCGAGATTTGGGGAGGCTAGGATTACAAGCAAGTTCAAACAACTAGGGTACTGCCACCCGTAAAATTTTCAAACAAAAATTACATATTGTCCTTCTTGGGATCCTGGGGAAATTTCTCTAAGCAGACAGTTGCATTGAGTCCTTGGTTTCCATACTTGACTCATGGCCAAGGTTGAGATTCTTCATAGACTTGTTTAACTTGTTCTTCATCTTTCTTGGACAATTGTTTGCATAGTGGCCTAGTTCCTTGCATTTGGAACACATCACTTGGCTGATATCTTTCTTTTCCTTTGGTTTCATTGCCTTTTGTTTATTTCCTTGGTTCTTCTTTTCTGGGCATTCATTGGCATAGTGTCCCATCTCTTTGCATTTGAAACATTGCACTTGTGTAATATCTTTCTTGCTAGTGTTGGGGAATTTCTTCTTCTTCTTAGGTCTCTCCAAGGCTAGGAGTTCTTCCTGTTCATGCTCTTCATAGGTGGAAGATCTTTCTCTCTTCTTGGGGCATTGATCTTCATGTTCCTTGGATGCATGATCTTTGTCTCTAAAAATATTGCTAGCTTGGGTTACTTCTAGATTAGCATCTTTGTCATCCTTGTTGTCATTAGCTCCTTGGGAAAAGTTTTCTCCCATGTTGATCATTTGAGTAACTAATCCTTGCAACATTTGGGATTGAAGTTTCAAAATCCTTTGTATGGCTGGGTCTAGTCCATTGTCGTTGGCTAAAATCTGAGTTGTCATTTGGTTCTGCTGGTTTTGGGTTGCTATAAGTTCTCTCATGTTGTCCTCTTGGTTGTTGTTGTTGTCAACCTTGATGTTGGAGTTTCTTGGAGAAGTCATCTGTTTGGGTTGAATGGAGTTTAGAATAGGTAAAATATTTCTAAGAACTCAATTCTAATCACACACATCACAATTCACACAAACAATGTGCATGCAATCACAAACCAAACAATTCACTCAAACAACAAAGTTCAAGCACATACTTAGGCAATAAAATATTTTAATTACACCACATAAGTTGGTGTGTTTGACTTAACTAAAATATGGTGGTCCATCTACATGGTTCATTTGTGATCTTTCCATCATTCTTGGTTCTTCTTGTATGAGATCATGGTTTCCTTGAGAAAAACCCTTGGTCACAATTCTTCAAAGTTGTTGATGGTTTCTTCTTATTTTGCATTCCCTCAGTCTCTAATTCTTAAGTAAGATTTCCTTGTCTCACTTGTGGTCCTTAGTGATATCCAAGTTGGAGGTCCTTGGTGAAATTGCTAAAGATGTTGAAGTCATTAGAGTTGAAGATGTTGAAGTCTTTAGAGCTGAAGTTGTTGAAGTCATTAGAGTTGAAGAAGTTGAAGAAATCTTTTGTACATGGTGTAGTCTTTGGTCATGGGGTAGGTTTTTCCATCAAGTTGAAGTAGAATAGGTGTAGAGTTGAAACCAAAATGGTTAAGGAAGGAGGTTACAAGTGTTTTTGTAAATAAGTTTTGGATCAAAATATAACTCCTATTCTTCTAAGGGTTTTTGTCCAATCCTAGGGTTTACAAATCCTACAGGCAACACAATGCTCTGATACCATCTGTAGGGGTCCCAACCTAATAAGGTAGGTTCCTCCTATGTTTTACAATGCTAGTCCCTGGATCAATAGCTAGCATCCACAGTTAAGATGTAATATCAAGAAACAAAGGTCATAATATATCTTTATAACCAGGAATAACATAATTTTATTACATCATACATAGCTCATTTGGCTATTACATTACATTGCAGCGGAATAACTATAGTCATGGGGTCCTTCATCTTCAAAGTGCCACAAGCAGATGTTGGTTGTAGACTTTGTAATCCTAATCAAACAATCTTCACTAAAATCAATCAAACCTGCAACATTACAAGTTACAGCCACAAAGGGTTAATACATTTGAATTGTATTGGCAAGTGATACTATGGTAGTATAATGGAGTCTATCATCTATATGCATTTGGCTAAGTGGAGTTGAGGCTTGCATTGCTCAAAATAGATTTTTCTTATCATTTTGGAAATACTAAGTTTTTGCTTGACAAAAACATTTCCTCAATCAAATATTTCAAGATCCTTGTACCAAGCCATCTCTCCATCAATGATTGAAGAATTCAAACAACCCTTGTTCAAACCACAAGATTTTAATTTAGAAATTGGAATGATGAGATTCTTGATTGTTTCCATGTCTTGATGCTCAAATTGTCCTTTACCAGGGACATGGCTAAGTACTTAGATTCTACACTCTGCAGAGGTGGTGCACTTTACCCACAAGACTTGGTTTCCCAAGACAAAATCTTTCAGAAGCCTTCCCTTAGACCAAAATGGACGCGTTCCAACCTATCAAACACTACCACCCACTGTCCATTTGGCTAAGTTCTTGCAACCTATATGATCATGGCAGAGCCCATATTGCCAAGTGGTTGCACTTGAAGCTTCTCAACATTTGACATCTCAAATCCCTTTGTTTCCTGGGTGGCATTCCACAAGTGAGATACACAATCCAAGCCCATGGCATTGTGAACCACTCAACCAATCTCCACCAAGCAAGCCCATTCCACCCAGGGGATTCATTAACTTAGTTGTTTTATTAAACAAAATCACAAGTCTTCAGACTTAGAATATTTTGCCATAGTGTGAATATGTTTTCCACCCATGTTTTCTATTAGCTAGGCTAAGCTTGGTAGTATTAGGAAACTTAACTTAGGAAATCCTACTAAGGATTCATCTACTAGGTTTTCCTATAGCAAGATCTATACTTAGCAAAATCCATGCAAGTTTATTTAGTAAAATCACTAATGTATAGAAAAAGTAGTGGGACAAAAAGTATGAAGCATCACTTGCCTTTTTGGAAGGGAATGGTAGTTCACTCCTTGATCTTGCTAGTCTCACACTTCACTACAAGTCAAACAAGCAAACACTAATTCAATTTTCATTCCAAACCAATAATCACTCAAACAATTTCACACACACAAGACAATGGAAACCAATTCATGCATGGGAGCATGCACAAGATAGTTTTATTTTGCAAAGGGGTCTCTATGGGGTTTCTAAACTTTGTAAGATCCAAATTGGTCATTTACCAAAGTGGCAAAGTCATTAGCAAGAGGGTTTTGTCCAAAAACTATTTTTAAATCCATTCATCATTTCATGTGGTGAAAAATGTTTTTATTAAGGAAAAACTCTTAAGTTGTTCACCAAATGAGTTGCTATTGAAAAGTTTAGTGTTTTTGGGTCGTAGGTTTGGTCCAAAACATTTCCTTAAAGTTTTCTTTTCATAAACATTTTTATAATAAAAACCATTCTTTTTATTTGGCTAGAAAATGACTAAGTCAAGTAATCTAACCTAGATTTTACAAAAATCATTTCTAACACCAAGGGTTGGTTCCTAGGGTCAGTAAGATCACAACAAACCATTTTGCAAAGGTTTTAATCCAAAAATTATTTTTAAACAATTTTTCTAATCTAAACAAGTACACAAATGTTTCTGCAAATTCAAACAAGCTAACAGATACTATTTGCTAAACTAAGGGCATGGTTGGTTAGGGCTTGTTCTCCTGAATCCATTGATATAAAATTTGCAAAATTTGGACGTGTGGTTTGAAAGTTATAGCAATTACAAATTTGTATTCTAATCAGATCAAAATTCTATTTTAAATCGATTCCTGAACACGTGGCTGCTTCTGATTGGGCAATACCGTTTCGTGTGGATCGCGTGATACAGGCCACGGGATTAAAAGGAGCGTGTGCGTCTCAGATGGTCGCGTACCCTTTCGAGGGAATCTAATCCTAGCCAGTCAAAACACATCCTACGGCTACAGCGTGTTTGCCAGAAACTGGCGGCGAGATATTGCCGTGAAGCGGAGCGGCCATTACGGCGGCGATGCAGAAGCGAGGAGAGGCTGGCAAGGCTTACCATGCTCGCGAGACCGCGATGCTCGAGGTGGGGTCGGCTACTCGAGGCGCAAGGTTCTTGCTAATTGCTCGTCGGAGAAGCTGCGGCGGCGGTGCTCGAGTTGTCGTCGTTGGCGGCGTTTAGGACCACGCTAAGAAAAGTTAGGTTGCGTTAGCTGCGCATGCGGTCGGTGGTCATGTATGCATCATCGAGAGGAAAGGGTGGTCGGATAGTACGGAGGACTCATGGAAAGGTAGCGACGGCGGCGTATAGGTGGAGTTATTGTTGCGGCGTACGAGCGCTCGAAGCGGTGGCGTTCTGAGGATGATCGCCAGGAGGTGGGGATCACAGGAGCATGGTCGGAAAGGCAAGGGGTGGTGAGGGGCTGCCGGATTCGGTGTCGGAGCGTCGTCGGAGACAGGGCAGTCGAGGAGAAATTGGAATGGCCTGGAGGCATGCTCGGGGAAGGAAAGCGGAGAAGCGTAGGGAGAGACGATTAAATGTGCGTGATCACTGCCGGTTTAACTCGCGGCATTAAGGTGAATTACGCTGGGGAATTCAACGGCATAACGGGGGAAGAACGGGTCACAGAGGGTGAGGACGAAGAACAGTGGAGTGGGGCCGTTGCGTCAACGGGAAAAGAGACGAGGAGGAGGTCCACCTGTCAGTTGCTTCGTGGGTTTAAAAGGAGTGTGAAACATTTTATTTCGGGGGGGGGGAGGGGAGTTGGGCTGGTTACTGGGCCTGTTGGGCCAGATTTGTTGGGCTGTTCTATTTTTTCTATCTAATTCTTTTTCTTTTTCTATTTCTATTTCCTGATTTGTTATTTCAAACAATTCTCAAGCATTCAAAACAATTCAAACAATTCAACCATTGTAATGAGTTTTTGGTTCTGTTTTAGTAGCATAAACCAACTTCCAAAATAAAATAATATTTTAAATCTTTTTAGGTTCCATTTATTAATTAAATAAATGGATCATTAGTTATTTAATAAAATAGCGTTTGTTTTAATTAATAAAATCTTCATTTAAAATCCAAATATTTTCAAAACCCAATTAGTAGGTTTTATTTGGAAATAAATAATATTTGGAAAACTTGTTTAAAATAATATAATCCTTTTACTTTAGGGTCCATTAATAATTAAATAAAATGGACCTTAGTTATTAAATCAAATAGGGTTTGATTTTATTAATAAAATTTTTATTTGAACCTAAATGTTTTCAAAATCAAATTAGTAGGTTTAAATTGGAAAATATATAATATTTGGAAATTTGTTTTAAAACAAAATAACCTTTTATTTTAGTGTCCATTATTAATTAATATAATAGACTTTCATTATTAAATCCAATAGGATTTGTTTTATTGAGATATTTATTTTGAAATCTAAAATAAAGCCCAAACACTTTAGTAGGTTTTATTAGAGAATATAAAATACTTGTAAAACCTATTTAAAACAATTTAATAAGTTTTTGATGTTTTAATTAAAATGGTAAAACCCTTTATTTGAATAAAATTTGGATATTAATTCCTTATTATTTTATTTTAAATAAACCTTTGTTATTTTTATTCAAAACTAAATGTTTTTAATTCCCAAAGTTTGGTCAAGGTTTAATTTGGCTTTATTAAATAATCTTTATTTATAAATCCACCTTTTCTTTTAAAAAAACAAATCTTTTATTAAAGGATCCAATAATAGTAATTCCAAAACATTTTTTTAATTTCCTTTATTAAATGTTTATCTTTATGAATCCTTTTAGGATTTTATTTAATTTAATTGGGTTTGAAGTTCCAATTGAATTCAAAAAGTTTCTTCTAGCTCTGAAAATTAAACAAAGTTTTATTTAATTCATTTATTTTTCACATTACAAGATTTGGAAATTCTTGGGATGTGACACTCAAGTGCTTTAATAGATCTCTGCTCTCCTCATGTGTGTGAAAGTGACAGCGTGCACACCATGGTGGCACTTAGGTTTGAGTCTACATAAATACTCTTTGTGCTTTAATAGATCTATGCTTTTCCCCACGTGTGTGAAACTGACAGCGTGCATACCGTGTGTGGCACTTTGGCTAGATTGAATATTTGTTATGAGTTATATTTGGAGTTGGATGTCTCTATGAAATTGTGGTGTTTGTTGGAACCATCTAGCGCTCAAGGTGACAGTGTGGGGTTATCTAGATTGGGGAAGACCCTACCATGGATTAGAGTGTCCAACCGGAGACTAGTTAAGAGTAGTATCATGAAGAGAGGATATTTATATGAGAGAGTGTTCACTAGTGAAAGTATGATCCCTAGGCCTTGTTTCTAAGCATTGAAATACCGTTTGCTACTAGATCTGTTGCATGTTTTCTTGCTTCCTTCTTGTTGCCTTTAGTCTTTGCCTCACCTTCAATCTCTTTTCTGGCACCGTTACCACCTGTATTTCACTATCTCTTCGCCGAACTAGTGCACCTATATTGGATGTGTTGGGGACACATGAGACTTCTTGTATCTTGATTGCAGGGTTGCTTGAGAGGGAATACCTTTGACCACTTCCTCCCTAAGTTCGATAAACCTTGGGTAATCCACTTAAGGGAAACTTGCTGCTGTTCTACAAACCTCTGCACTTGGAGGCCCAACAACTGTCTACAAGAATAGAAGTGCGTAGACATCAGGCACCCTGCCGGAGGGAGATCATCCCGTAGGCCTTCTCTCCGGTATGATGCCTGAGTAGTTCCACCTTGGACTATGGGTCCATGTAGTAGCTAGATGGTTGCATATCCTCCTTTATGCTTTCATGTATAGATATTGTGAGCTCCATTCATGATCAAGATCTAATCTATTTGTAATCATGCATGTTGTGTTTGCGGGGATCCGATGGATATTGAGATTATTATGTTGGTTTGATTAATGGTTTTGTCTTTATGATTCTATCATGTCTGTGTTGTTTGTGATGTTGCATGCTCTCTGTTGTTAGTAGCTATCTTGGCCAAGTAGTTGCTAGTGACTCCAAGTGGGGGTATTTATGCTCGATAGTGTTTCATGCCTCTAGTTTCCAAGGGAAGTGACAATAATCTCATCGGTCGTATATGTGTTGTTGCTACTAGGGAGAAAACAACAGTCTCTTGTTCATGGAACATGTGGACTGTTTACCTTACACACTTTGCTTAAAGCAGTTGTTTGTTGCTTGCAACTTAATACTGGAGGGGGTTCGGATGATAACCTAAAGGTGGACTTCTAGTCATAGATGCAGTTGGATGGCGGTCTATGTATCTTGTTGTATTGCGCAATCGAATCTCATAGGATCATTCTGACTAGTAATTTCATTGTTATGCCTTGCTCATTTCCTGTCAATTGCCCTGCTGTAATTTATTTACCCTTCATGCCATGTTTTTTATCTAAGGAGAGCACCTCTAGTGAACTATGGACCCTGGTCCAATCTTTACCATTGATACATCTTCCACTGTTACTTGTTTACTTGCTGCAAACCATTACCTTCCACACCATACATTTAATCCTTTATTACAGCAAATCGGTGAGCTTGACAACCTCACTGATTCGTTGGGGCAAAGTCTTGAGTTTGTGTTGTGCAGGTCTCTGCGTTGCTAGCAACACCTGTGTGATGTTTCCTTCCTCCTACTGGTTAGATAACCTTGGTTTCTTACTGAGGAAAAACTTGCTGCTGTGCTGCTTCACACCTTGCTCTTGGGGTTTCTCGATGAAGCGCTCCCACTTGGACTAGCGCTGCATCAGCATGGCGATGGTCTGGTCCTTCTTGACAGTGATGGCATAGTTGTGGTTGGCGTAGGAGTGGGCATTGTCCAACTCGTTCTGCCGGTCATACATCATGAAGCTAAGGTGGTCCACTTGATTCTTTAGCTCAGGGTGATATGGTGCCTCCAGTACAGCTGTTCCATAACATCATGCCTTGGGTAGAACTCAAAGCGGGTACCCTTGATCTGATTGATACTCTGCCCACGCAGACAGGCGAGAGCTTCTTGCATGGCCCTGACATGTCCATCGAGCCAGTTGTTCTCTATAATGGTGAACTGAATTCCCTCTGAGGTACTTGCAACAATCAACCATTGCAATTCCTCTCCTTCCTGATCATTGAGCTGAGCTCCGAAGAACTCGGGGTGCGGGCGCTCCAGAAGTTCCGAAAGCTGGTCCAAGTCACGCTCAAAAATAAGATCTCCTCCATTTCCCAACTGACAGAACTTTCTATACTTCACGTCCATCTATAAGAATATAGGATGAGTAAGTTAGTAGAGTGATCAAGTGTGTCAAATTTTATGTAATTTTGCAAGAATTTTTGAGGAACATGAATTTTCATGAAAGAATCTAAGTGATAAGAATGAGAATAAGTTTTCATAAATACTCACTTCCTTGGTTTTGGAACTAATTTTTTGATTCAAACGTCCATTCTAAACTAGGGTCTCCTATGGTCAGGATGGCTCTGATACCAACTTGTCAACACCCGGATTTTTAATCCCAGATGCCTGTTATGCCATACATCGCAATCCCAAGATTACCATTTTTGCGAGACATAACAGATTGGATATCACAGTACATCATCCATTACAAACCATACATAAGGTCTTACAACAAATAAAGGATCTCCTAATCCAGTCTTAATACAATCATAGCAGCGGAATAACGTAAAGATAACGGTAGCATAGGGAAGGCTCCGTATTCATGGTCACAGGAAATGCTGACGATGGGACATGATCCTAATTGTCGTAACCATCCTGTGGTCTGTCCTCCTGATAGTCCTCTTCATAGTCTGGCCACGGGAATAGCCAGGGACAAATCCATGAGTACTCTTTAAGTACTCGCAAACTAATACTAACACGTGAAGGGGTTTTGAGTAGGAATACTAAGCTCTAGGTTGTTTTGCCCAAAAGCCAGATTTACCTTAACTGAGTTCAGAAGCAAGGAAAGCTAGTTGAAAGTTTCATAACACCTAAGTGGGAACTTGAGTTTTCATATCACAACTCTGTTGTGGTCAAGTCAAAGTCATGATTCAAAACACAAGTCATTTTGAAAAAATCTGCCGACGGAACAGTATGGACACTCCAACTGTCCGTTAACCGCGGACGCGGCTATTTGAATAGTTTGACACTCTGCAGAGGTGGTACACTTTCACCACAATATTCGATACATCCGTCAGGAACAATCCTGAATTCACCATACTCAGTATGCGGATAATCAATCCTAATCTTTCAATTACACGCCCTAGTATAGGCACCTCTCCTATGAGTTTGGCCTCCCAACCATGACCAACTGTCATCTTGGGAACTACACAGGTGGACAATCTTCACAAAGTAGCCTCAGCTCAAACCTTGGCTGCAAGGGAACCAATACTAAGGTGTATAAACTTCCAGTCAAGCCCTACCCAAATTTTAGGTATTGTGGTTGTACGGGTAAAATTGGAATGGTATTGCATCCAGACAACCATTAGTTTTATAAAGGGCTAAGGATCATGCCTCAACATTTTCATCATCAAAATCATCTGGTGTTGAAGAACACATGTCAAAACATTTCAGTAGAATGACTCATCATTCTAAGGTTTTCATAACCATTTTCACCAAGTACTCCCATCTAAAGTGATCAAGTTTTATGCTTAGCACTAGCATCTACAAGTGGGGGTAAGCACTAATGAGGGGTGGTAAACAAGTGTGAATGATCTAAGTTCAATCTCATGCCTCAGGATGGCATCAAGATTTATCTAAGCTAGGTCAAGTTTTATGCTCTTTATGCTACCTTTAAACATCTTTCTAAAATCTACAAGTCACTAAGTAAACTCCAATAGAAATCTTTGATAAATAAATAATATAAATAAGCTTGCAAATAAAACTAGGATTGGGTATCAAGTGGTGTAAGCTTGCAAGTAAAACTTGCATGGTTTAGTTTAGCTTGCTAGGATAGTAGCTTTCTAAGTTAACTTGTATAGTGATGCTTGCATAATTGCAAGTATAAGCTTGCTAGGATTGCTTGCCTTGTGTAGAGCAGTGGTTGAAGTTCTCCTCGGCTTCTTCTTCGTAGTAGTTCCTTCCTCCTCGTATCCTTGGTCGGTACTAGCGTCTATAAATAAATACGAGGTACACAATCACCAAACAATTCTTAACTACTCTATTTAGCACACAAAGGTTCACACTAGATGATCTAGCATCATCACTATTATCACAAAGATTAAAGCACTTGTCTTATTTATTTTATTTATAAAAGTAATTTCTACTCATTAAGAAACTACTTACGATTTAATATTCTCCAACTAAAATATGGGATCATGTTGACACATGTCATCACCACATATTTCAGTACTTGGGAATGTGATTTAAAGTGGTGCCACAATTTAATAAGGTTTAACCCTTTTATTTTGATTAAATAAAGTGACTAGAATTACCTATGAGGCATTCTTTTATTGCTTGACCATTATTTCTGCAAGTACACCTAGATATTTTTATATATTCAGAAAGGTCTTGTCAAATGTGATTTTTGCGAGTTGGAATAAACTCAAAAGGTTTTGTAGTTGAATTTTGAAAAAATTTTGAATGCAGAAAAGCTTCTGCCTTGTTATTTTTACTATCGGTGATCTACAAATCCAAATGATTTAAATCCAACAAGCTTGGATTAAGAATTTCAGTACCTTTCCAGCAAAATTAGTTTCATGCAATTTCAGTGAATCTATCTGGATTGATTTTTGAATCTAGGTACATAACTAAGTTTGAAACTAAATTGATAAAACCTAAATTTGAATTACTGGGTCGTGTGGGAGGTTTACTGGGCCGACCCATGGCTCACATCGTGCGCGAGTGGGTTTAAGTGAATGTCCCCACCAGTCAGTGAGACAGGGGGTGCGAAGGGGTACGGGGTGATTTGGGTCGTAGGATCAACATCTAATCTAATGGCTGGGGCTTGTCGTCTTCGTCAGACTGAACCCTAGCGCGGCCAGTGGGGGTCATGTGAGGCTCACTGGGGCTCAGGTGAGGATCGGCGATGGGGGCGAACGACAAAGTCGATGACGACGATCCTCCTGGTACCGGCAGCTCCTCCTGGGGTGGCTCCAATCGACGGCTCCTCTTCTCCTGCTCTGCGGCAGACTCCAGCGAAATTTCGGCGACCTGCTGCTCGCCTTGCTCCAGGGATGAGGTGGGGTGGTTCTGAGAGAGAGGGGAGTGTGTTGGTGTGCTGAAATCAAACGGGGGTGGCCTCTATTTATAGTGCAGCGAGGGGACCGAAGGGCGCGGGTGGAATCATCGTCGTCGTCGTCAGAATGAGCTAACAGCATGGGCGACGGTAGGGGACGGTGCTCTGCCTCTTGGTGAAGCTCAACATCATGGTCGCGAGGCATGGGGCGGTGCGAATTGGTCAGAATGTTGCGGTGCTCTAGGCAGGTCCGACGGGAATTTTAATGGCGCACAGGCTCTCCTGGGAGCGCGGCGAAGAACGGGCATGTCCTGGCAGTTCCTGGAGCGATGGTGATCATGCACGCAAGCGGCAAAGGCGGCCCACGGTATGTTCTCGCGTGTCGAGTGCGGCGCTCTCGCGCGCTCTCGGCATGGCACAGAGGCATAGGACGCGTCTGTTCTAGGGTGGTCCAGGGGCTGGCATTGCTTTGGCGTTGGACAGGGGGTGGCGATGGACGGTGGTCTGTGTCCCAGACAAGGTTGGCGAGGCTAGAGCTGCTCATAGCTTCCTGTCGACAATGGGGTTTCCACTTGGGGCTCGGCATGCTCACCATTGATGACAATGTCAAGCTTACAGTGATCTAGAGCTTGTTAAATGAACTAGATGATCTACTAAGAGTGTGCTGTGAGATAGAGGGGAGACAAGTTAGGCACAAACACTGCTCACTATAGTGTTTAATGTTTTGTTTGATTTGTGTTTACAAGGTGTTTGATGAAATGGCCGAAAGAGATTTGAATTTGAATTTTTGGTTCAAACTTGGTGGTTGTACTAGTCACATACTAGGTAGTTTCTGGTTAGTTGGTTTTGTCAAGGTGCACTGGTTTGGTTGGTTTTTGAGAATTGGTGATCTTCCCATATGACATAGATTCAATTTTGAATTGCCATTTGAATCAAGTTGCAAAATTTTTCTGGGAGTTTTAAAGGTGGTCTTGGGTTCATTTTTACTTAGTCTAGCAAGGGGTGAAAAGAAACGGAAGTGTTTCTGTTTGAAATCTTGGACTAGAAACACTCAAAGTGGTGTAGTGAGCAAGATTGGCAAAAGTGACCATTAGCTCATTTTGTTTGTTTTTGAATTTCTCTTGATTTGTTTCTGCTTGGATTTGATTTAGATGATTTTGTTTTCATCTTTAAACCATTCCTTTCTATTCACATCAATCACACAAGTCCATTCATGAATTCATACAATCATCACATACTCACATGCATTCATAATGATTTTAATTAACAAAAGTTTTTGTTAACCCTAATTTTGATGATTGGAACTTGATAATATTGATCAATAATTTTGGGATGTTACATCTGCATATAATGATTATTAGATATGGAAGATGGATGTCAAAATGGCATTCCTCAATGGAGACATTGATGAAGAGTTGTATATGGTACAACCCAAAGGTTTTGTCGATCCTAAAGATGCTAACATGGTATGCAAACTTCAATGATCCATTTATGGATTGAAGCAAGCATCCCAAAGTTGGAATCAATGTTTTGATAAGGTGATCAAAAGTTTTGGTTTTATACAAACTTATGGAGAAGCTTGTATTTACAAGAAAGTGAGTGGGAGCTCTCTAGCATTCCTAGTACTATATGTGGATGACATGTTGATTGGGAATGATGTAGAACTTCTTAAAAGTGTCAAAGATTATTTGAATAATAGTTTTTCAATGAAGGATCTTGGCGAAGATGCTTACATACTAGGCATAAAGATTTATAGAGATAGATCAAGACGCCTAATATCGCTTTCACAGAGTACATATTTGGACAAAGTTCTAAAGAGATTTGGAATGGAAGATAACAAGAAAGAGTTCTTGCCCAGGTTGCCCAATATGACCTTGAGTAAAACTCAAAGTCCTGCTACGGAAGAAGATAGAGAGAGGATGAGTAATACTCCCTATGCCTCAGCCATAGGATCTATCATGTATTCCATGCTATGTACTAGACCCAACGTTGCATATGCTGTTAGTTTGACTAGCAGATATCAAAGTGATCCAGGAGTGGATCATTGGACAACAGTCAAAAACATCCTTGAGTACTTTAAAAGAACTAAGGATATGGTTCTTTCTTATGGAGGTGATGAATAACTAGTTGTTAATGGTTACACCGATGCTAGTTGGAACACCAATATGGATGATTCTAAATCTCAATCTAGATACGTATTTACATTGAATGGTGTAGCAATGAGCTGGACGAGTGCAAAGCAAAGTGTTGTGCCAAGATCTTCAACTGAATTGGAATACATGGCTGCTTCAGAGGCTACAAGAAGCAATATGGATGAAGGAGTTCATTATGGACCTTGGTGTGGTTCCCGGTGCGCTGGACCCAATGGCTATCTACTGTGATAACATGGGTGTCATAGCCAATGCGTAGGAGCCAAGGTCACACAAGAAGCTGAAGCATATCAAGCTGCATTTTCACGCTATTCGAGAGCATGTCCAAGATGGTGACATAAATATTTGCAAAGTACACACATATCTGAATGTGGCAGATCCGTTGACCAAACCTCTCCCGAGGGAAAAACATGACCAACACCAAACCACCATGGGTGTTAGGTATATTACCATGTAATCTAGATTATTAACTCTAGTGCAAGTGGGAGACTATTGGAGATATGCCCAAGAGTCAATAATAAAAGTAGTTATTATTATATCTTTGTGTTTATGATAAATGTTTACATTCATTTTATAATTGTATTAACCGTAAACATTAATACTTGTGTAATTTGTAAACTTGTTAGAGTCCCTAGTAAAGCCTCTTTATAATACTACCTTGTTGGTTAATAGATGATCATGGTTTCCTGATCATGAACATTGAGATGTTATTGACAACAAGATCATATCATTAGGAGAACGATGTGATGGACATACTCCTATAGATAAGCGTAGCATAAAGATCAAGACATTTCAATAGTTTGTTTTCTATAAGATTTCAGATACATAGTAACCTAAATCCTTCGACCATGAGATCATGTTAATCACCGTCACCGGATGGATGCTTTGATGATATCAAACACCACTTCATAACTAGGTAGTTATAAAGGTGTCATTGAGTGTTCGGAAAGTATGTGTTGAGGCACATGGATCAAGAGTGGTATTTGTCCATCCATATGACGGATAGATATACTCTGGGCCTTCTTGGTGGAATGTCATCCAATTAGCTTGCAAGCATGTGACTGGCTCACAAGGGATCACATATCACTGGAACGAGTGAAGAGTACTTATTAGTAACGAGATTGAACTAGGTATGTAGAGATACCGACGATCAAACCTCGGATAAGTAAAGTATCGTGAGACAAAGGGAAATTGGTATCGTATGTAAATGGTTCATTCGATCACGAAGTAATCATAGAAATATGTGGGATCCATATGAATTTCCAGATTCCTCTATTGGTTATTTATCAAAGAATAGTCTCGGGCATGCCTGCATAATTCTTGAACCATAGGGAGACGCACTTAAGGATTCAATTTTGTTTAGTAGATATGGAATGTGTATGAAGAGACCGAATGTTGTTCAGAGTCTCGGATTGGATACCGGACATCACGAGGAGATCCAGAATGGTCCAGAGAATAAGATTCATATAAGGAAAGACCAACTCCAGAGTTCAGGAATGGTTTCAGTGTTTTTCATCGGAATATTCTAGAAGGGTCTAGAAGGTCCACCGATCTGGAGTCGGAAGGGTACATGGATGTCTCATGACAAAGTGGAATGGTTGCATCATGTCCTAGGTCACTAGGCTCGGCAATTGGAAGATATAAATCAAACTCTAGTTTGAAAGTCAAACACCGGTTTGAAAAGGTCAAATGCCAACATTGATTGCTTAGTGGAGGGAGGGAAGGAATCCTACCTAAGGGAGGATTCCTCCCTTTCCTTGCCGCCCGCCACACAAGGTGTAGTTGGGAGAGGATTCCCCTCCCCTTGCCGCCTCTCCCTCTCATAAATATAGGGGAGAGGACACCCCCTTGCCCCACAACTCAAACCCTAGTTTTGGCGCCACCACCTCTCAAGCCGCCGCCTAGGGATCTCCTCCCAAGACGCCGACTAGGGAAAATCCCTAGCCCTAGTCGCCGGCCACCACCCCCCTTGGGCCTCTAAACCCTAGATCACCAAGTCCTCTCTTATACTCCACCATAACTACTCCGACTTAGGCGCAGCCCTGTGGGATTTCACCTATAAACTCCGACACCACACCGTCGTGCTGCCAGAATCGCGAGGAAAGATCTACAACCTCCGCTGCCTACTTGAACAAGGGAGAGGAAGGTCTTCATCGAGTACCGAACGTGTGACCGACTGCGGGGGAGCTGCCGGAACACGGTGCCGGAAGGATTGTCTATGCGAGCTTGAGATCGGCAAGTGAACGACAACATCACCCACAAGAATCCGATCTCGTTAAGTAATACGTCGGAAACGTATCTATCATTTTTGATGTTCCATGCTTGTTTAGTATCTACTTTGCTTTGCTTTGTCTACACTTTGAGGTGTTTTTATATGTTTTCTGGTACTAACCTATTAACAAGATTCCACATTGCAAGTTGTATATTTTCTTCTGTTTTTGGTTCCAAAAAGGCAGAATATCAATATTCTCGGAATTGGACGGGAAAAAAGCCAAAGTTAATATTTTACCGTGGGGAACACGGATCCAGAATAAGAGACGGAGGGGATCCACCAGGGGGCCACCCCCTGGCTGCACGTCTAGGGTTAGCCCGCGCTTGGGGGGTGTGACCACCCTGGCCGCCCCCTGCCTCGCCTCTTCACCTATAAAGACCACCCGATGCCAAAACCCTAAGTACCCGATCAATATTCCAAGAAACCATCTGTAGCCGCCGCCACCATCGTCCCTAGACCGTGGGAATCAGAAGCTCTTCCTGGCACCCTGTTGAAGGGGATATCATCCTGGAGGCCTTCTTATTCATCATGCCGTCCTCCGGTATGAAGTGTGAGTAGTTCCACCTTGGACTATGGGTCCATGTAGTAGCTAGATGGTTGTATCTCCTCCTTTGTGCTACCATGTTTAGATCTTGTGAGCTCCATTCATGATAAAGATCACTATTTGTAATCATGCATGTTGTGTTTGCGGGGATCCGATGGATATTGAGATTACTATGTCAGATTGATTAATGGTTTTGTCTTATTGATTCTATCATGTTTGTGTTGTTTTTATCTTGCATGCTCTCCGTTTCTAGTAGCTATCTTGGCCAAGTAGATGCTAGTGACTCCAAGAGGGGGTATTTATGTTTGATAGTGGGTTCATGCCTCTATTTAATCTAAGGGAAGTGATGGAAATCTCTAAGGTTGTAGATGTGTTGTTTCCACTAGGGAGAAAATAACGGTCTCTTGTTCATGGAACAAGTGGATTGTTTACCTTACACACTTTGCTTAAAGCAGTTATCTGTTGCTTGCAACTTAATACTGGAGGGGGTTTAGATGATAACCTGAAGGTGGATTTCTAGTCATAGATGCAGTTGGATGGTGCTCTATGCATCTTGTTGTATTGCCCAATCAAATCTCATAGGTTCATGAATGTCTAGGATTGCATTGTTTTGCCTTGCTCGGTCCTGTCAATTGCCCTGCTATAATTTGTTTACCCAGCATGCCATGTTTGTTTATCTTAAGGAGAACACCTCTAGTGAACTATGTACCCCGGACCAATTGTTACCATTGATACATCTTCCACTGTTAATGTTTACTTTCTGCAAACCACTATTACCTTCCACACCATACAGTTAATCCTTTTTTACAGCAACCGGTGAGATTGACAACCTCACTGTTCGTTGGGGCAAAGTCTTGAGTTTGTGTTGTGCAGGTCTCCAAGTTTCTAGCAACACCTTTGAGTTGTTTCCTTCCTCCTACTGGTTTGATAACCTAGGTTTATTACTGAGGGAAGACTTGCTGCTGTGCTCATCACACCTTGCTCTTGGGGTTTACCAATGAATTGCCACCATGCGCCATCATTAACCGCTTTGGAATCTTCGATGGTGAGTACTCTATCGACTCGTTGCTACAATCTAGTAGATAGATCTTGGCTTGTGTGTGTTCATGCGGAAGAATTTTTTGTTTTCCATGCTATGAACCCCTACACTAAATGGTCTCAGTATCCCTTAAGTGTATCACCCTATGGTTCGTGAATAATTCATACATGATCAAGACCTTTCTCCGATCAATAATCAACAGTGGGACCTAGAGATCCGTATTGATTCCTACACATTCGACTTCTTGTGATTGTGTGAACCTTTAACATAAATCCCTTTGTCTCGCTATATTTTACATGTTCGAGATTCGATCATCAGTATCCCTATACCTAGTTTGATCTCGTTACCGACATATACTCTTTTCTCGTTCCCGTGATATAACATTGGGATTTCTATTTTCGTGCCCTTGGTTTGTTAGTTGTACTCAGTTTTCCCCAGCCGCTTAACTTGTCCTCACTTTTCCCGTTGCCATGTTAAGAATCCCTCGTGAGTGCTCGCAGGCGCTTAGACGGAGGGATGCCGTCAGGTCAAAGGCCTGACTGTTACATGCTTACTAGTGGGACCATGTTGGGGCGGGTCGGGCATTAAGCGTTACATTACGAGGCCTCGAATGTTACATGTCTGACCGGTGGGGACGTTTTGGTGCGGGTCCTACCGTGGCCGATACGTGCTGACGGGTGGGGGCGAGGATACACATCGGACCCGCCATCCTTCTCTCGCTGCCTTGTGGGCCGCTTTTTCCTAATTGGGTGGCCGGTGCAGAAAATGACAAATGGGGCCGTTTCGTGGGGCCATCGAAGCCAATGAACGATGGGACTGTCATGTGGGATGGGGCCTTGAAGCCAATGACTGATGGGTCCGTGATGTGGAGCTGGAGGGGGGATTTGCATATTCTCCACGTTTTACGTTGCAACTTGCATATTTGCCATTTTGTCTGTCGCGGACATGTGGTGGTCATGTTGCAAATATGCAAATTTCAAAGAAAAGGTTCGTTCTGTGGGGCCATCGAAGCCAATGAATGATGGGGCCGTCAAAGTCAATGACCGATGGGACCGTGATGTGGGGCTGGAGGGGGGATTTGCATATTTTCCATGTTTTAGATTGCAATTTGCATATTTGCCATTTTGTGTGTTGCTGACATGTGGTGGTCATGTTGCAAATATGCAAATTTCAAAGGAAAGTTTCGTTCTGTGGGGCCATCGAAGCCAATGAATGATGGGTCTATCATGTGGGGCGGTCGAAGCCAATGACCGATGGGGCTATGCTGTGGGGCTGGAGGGGGGATTTGCAAATTTGCCACGTTTTAGATTGCAACTTGCATATTTGCCATTTTGTGTGTCGCTGACATGTGGTGGTCATGTTGCAAATATGCAATTTTTAAAGAAAAGGTTCATTCTGTGGGGCCATCGAAGCCAATGAACAATGGGGCCGTCATGTGGGGCGGTCGAAGCCAATGACCGATGGGGCCGTGATGTGGGGCTGGAGGGGAGATTTGCATATTTTCCATGTAAGATCCCTCCCTTTTAAAGGTAAGGATCCCTGTTATTGCAATGCTAGTCCCTGGATCAATGCTAGCATCCACAGTTTAAGATGAAGTACACAGAAACAAAGGTCATTATTACATATCATTCCAGAGACAAACATAGTCTTTTACAACTCCATGGCCATAGGCGTAATACAAGAGTTCAACCATAAAAATATAAATAAGTCTTCATCTTCATGTGCCACAGGCAAGCATGTTGAGTGTAGACTCATAACCCCTAATCATCATCAGAATAACCTACAACATCACAAGTTACAGCCACAGTGGGTCAATACATTGGAATAGTATTGGCAAGTGATACCTTAGTAGAATATTAACATCTAGTTACTACATGAATTTGGCTAAGTGTAGCTTAGGCTTGCTTTGCTCAAAATAGGTTTTACCTATTATTTGAAAACACTAAGTTTTTCTTTGATCAAACTTTCCCAAGGAACCACCAATAGAAATTGGTGAACCTTCACCCTTGTTAAACCACAAGTTTTAACTTAGAAAATTGGGATGAGGAGATTCTTGATAGCTTCCATGTCTTGATGCTCAAGTTGTCCAATACCAGGGACATGGCTAAGTACTTAGATTCTTCCATCTACGGAGGTTGTGCACTTTCCCCACAAGACTTGATTTTCACCAAGACAGGACCTTTCAGAAGCCTTCCCTTAGACCAAATGGACGCGTTCCAACCTATCATCCCACTACCACCAACTATCCAAATGGCTAAGTTATTGCAACCTATGTGATCCAGGCAGATCCCATATTGCCATGTGGCTGCACTAGAAGCTTCTTAACATTTTGGCATCTCAAATCCCTTTGTTCCTGGGTGGCTTTCCACAAGTGTGATACACAAGGTAAACCATAGAAATGGGCCTTGTGTAACCAATCAACACAAACCATTCTTTCCATTCCACCTAGGTGTTTCATTCACTTAATTGTTTTATTAAGCAAAACATAAGTCAAAGACTTAGAAATATTTCTCATAGCATGATTTTATAATCCACCCTTAGTTGATACTAGCTAGGCTAAGCATGGTAATAGCAAGTATCCAAACTTAGAGGAAATTCTAACATTTCTACAACTACTAGGATTCCCCAAGCATAGCATATAGATACTTAGCAAAATAATCATGCAAGTCCTATACAAAATATTTCTAATGCTTAGGTAAAAATATTGGGATAAAAACATGAAGCACCACTTGCCTTGGTATTTTGGGGAGTATCAACAATCTTCACAACCACAATCACTATTAGCACCAAAATCTACACATAAAATAATGGCACCAAATTCACATATCAAAAATATACAAGCAAAAATATATGAATGCATGCAAATGCCATGTGATGATTTTCTACACCAAACAAGACAAGTATACAGTACTGAATCATAAACAAGACCAAGACACACTAAATAAACTTTATTTGATCTTAAATCATTTTTCAAAATCATTTCAATACTCAAATTAAGCCTATAAATGTTTCTGCAAAAATAACCAATTTTACAGAAGCAAAACATTAAACACATTGCATAAATGGGTAGCATTCTTTATCCTAATTCCAATGATATGAAATTTGTAAAATTTGAACATGTGGATCAAAAGTTATGAATTTTACAAGTTTGAATCACTAATAGATCTAATCCAGATTTTTAAAACAAAGAACAGGCCACGCGGCGTGTTTTGATTGGCCCGTATCGGGTACGGATGTTCGTCGACGTCGCCGACGTTGTAGATCATGCCAGAGACAAGCAAGTGGTGCATTAGATGCGCACTAGTCTGGCGAATACGTGAGCAACAAAAAGAGAGGCGGGGGCGGTCAGGAACTACCAGAAGATGTCGCCGGAGTCGAGACAAACGGTGGTGCTTTCTTGTCGGTGAGGTTGCCGATGGTAGAGAGCGCGCGTGGGTGAGTGTGGGCTACTGGCAGGTGCAGAGGGTGATGGGGAACTCACTTGCAGTGTCTCGAAGGCAAGGGGCAGTGGTTGGACGGAATTTGAGTTGGAGCTCGTCGGAGCAGTGGGTGGTTCTGGGCTGATTCCGAGCAGCCTAGGGGCAGAGAGAGGGTGGCGAGTGGGGAAAAGGAGGGGAGGGCGCGGGCGATTGAGTACGCAAGGTCGGGGAAGAGAATTACTGGCGCAATCAATCCAATTGATGCGAGGTTTAATCACCGGAAACAGCCGACGTGATTTGGGAGAAGAAGTCAGCGGGTGGAGACGATGGTGGCGTGGGGCTGGCATTCGGAGAGAGAGTTACGGATTGGGGCGATCGTCGGCGTTGGTTAGCCTAGGTGCGAAACGTTTTACGGGGAGAAGCTGTTGGGCTAAATGGGCTAGTTGGGCTGGATTGGGTTAGATTAGTTAGTTTGCTTTATTTTTTTCCTTTCTCTTTTTATTTTTCTGATTGAATTTCTAGTTTGAATTCAAATGCTCAAATCAAATATGTTTCAAATGAAATTTTCTCCAAACATTTGTGTATTTATTCTTGCATCCTGGGGTGTGTAAAACATCTATTCACACTCAAATTCAAATTGGGTTTGAAAATGAAATTTAAACCATGCCTTAATTAAATGTTTATAATTAGTATATGAATGGTTTCTAATTCATAATTTGTTTTTGTAACCTTGACCAATCCTTAGAAACATCACTCAAGCTCATGCTCAAATCCTTAATGATTAAAATAAGTATTTTTCTTATTATAAGGTAGCAATATGGCCATTGCCTTGCTTACATAAAATAATAAGCATTCAAATACTTCTGTTTATGTAATAACTTTGAAAATGATCCTAATATGATCATGAATGCATGGATGATATGCAAATCTTTGGAAACATGATTTTAGGGATGTTACAAATCTAACCCCCTTAAGGTGAATCTTTCCCTCGAGATTCGGATTGTCTAGCAAATACGTGAGGGTGGTCTTTCTGAAGATCATCTTCTCTTTCCCATGTTGCTTCTTCTTCAGAATGATGGTTCCATTGTACTTTGCAGAATTTAATAGTCTTAGTCCGAGTAACTCTTTCTGCAGTTTCAATAATCTTGATGGGTTTTTCCTCATAAGTGAGATCACTTTCCAATTGGACCTCCTCCAAAGGTATAGTATCCTTGAAAGATGTCTCTTCCATCTCTGGATGGCATTTCTTTAGCTGACTCACATGAAACACATTGTGAAATGCTGACAACGATTTTGGCAATTCAATTTCATAAGCTACTTCTCCTTTATGACTCAGAATCTTGAATGGTCCAACATATCTTGGCGCCAATTTTCCTTTGACTCCAAATCTCTTCACTCCACGAAGTGGTGACACTCTAAGATAAGCTCTGTCACCCACCTCATTGGTGACTTCCCAACAATAGGATCTGCGTAGCTCTTTTGTCGGGATTGTGCTATCTTCAATCTGTCCTTTACTAGCTTGACTTTCTCTTCAGCCTCTTTGATTAGTTCTGGTCTGAACAAATTTCTTTCTCCCACACCATTCCATAGCAATGGGGTAGTACACTTTCTCCCATAGAGAAACTCAAATGGTGCCATCTCAATGCTAGCTTAATAGCTGTTATTGTAAGAGAACTCTGCGTAAGGTAGACTTTCATCCCAACTAGCTCCATAGTCTAGGGCACATGCCCTCAACATATCTTATAGAATATGGTTGGTCCTTTCTGTCTGTCCATCAGTCTGAGGATGAAAAGCAGTGCTGAATTCCGATCTCGTTCCCAATGACTCATGTAGTTGTCTCCAAAAATGAGAAGTGAATTGAGTTCCCCTATTAGACACAATACTCTTGGGTACTCCATGCAGACATACAATCCTACTCATGTAGATTTTGGCTAACTTAGCACTTATGTAGGTTGTCTTCACGGGTATGAAATGAGCCACTTTAGTGAGGCGATCCACTACTACCCAAATAGAATCATATCCTGACCTGGTCCTTGGCAATCTAGTGATGAAATCCATGCCAATCTTATCCCACTTCCAATCAGGAATAGGTAGTGGTTGTAGCAATCCTGTTGGTTTCTGATGTTCCGCTTTCACTCTACTACAGACATCACACAAAGCAATATGTTCGGCGATGTCCTTCTTGAGATTATTCCACCAAAATCTTTCCTTCATATCCATGTACATTTTGGTGTTACCCGGATGAATGGAATATGGTGAGTTGTGTGCTTCCTGTAAAATCAGTTTCTGAAGCTCCGGATCTTGCGGAACACAGATACGTTTTCCAAACCATAAAGTACCTTGTTCGTATTCATGGAATCCTTTGGCTTTTCCCTTGCCAATCTTTTCCTTAATCTCTTCAATTTCCTTGTCTGTCTTTTGGGCTTCTTTGATTTTGTCCAACAAGGTGGGTTGAACATCCAATGACATGACATGTCCTTCAGGCACAATCTCCAATCTAAGGTCTCTAAATTGGGCACACATATCATCTGGCAACTCTCCCTTAGTAAGGCCATTCACAAAAA
The DNA here is from genome assembly GCA_030063025.1 of Avena longiglumis. NCBI lineage: Eukaryota > Viridiplantae > Streptophyta > Magnoliopsida > Poales > Poaceae > Avena > Avena longiglumis. Next base: position 186,414,852 of record CP125978.1, read on the forward strand.
CCTTACGGCTTAGAGCATCTGCTACAACATTTGCTTTACCGGGGTGGTATTGCAAACTCAAGTCATAGTCCTTGATGAGTTCTAGCCATCTTCTTTGTCTCATGTTGATTTCTTTCTAGGTGAAGATATACTTCAAACTTTTGTGATCTGTGAACACTTCACATCGTTTTCCCAAAACATAGTGTCTCCATGTTTTGAGTGCATGGACAACAGAGGCTAACTCCAAATCATGAGTAGGGTAATTTACCTCATGAGTTTTGAGTTGTCCCGAGGCATAAGCCACAACTTTCCCTTCTTGCATTAGTACTGTACCTAATCCATGATGAGATGCATCACAATACACTTAGAAATCTTTCTCCAAATCTGGCAGACATAGGACTGGTGCTGTCACTAGTCTCTTCTTCAACTCTTGGAAACTGAGTTCACATCCTTCAGTCGAGGCAAATTTATTGTCTTTCTTTAGTAACACCGTCATTGGCTTAGCTACCTTGGAAAAATTCTCAATGAATCTTCTGTAGTATCCTGCCAAGCCAAGGAAACTACGAACTTCCTTCATTGACTTAGGAGATTCCCATTTAGTTACAACTGACACTTTTGCGGGATCAACTGCTACACCATCCCCATACACAACGTGTCCAAGAAATCCAACTTCATTCAACCAGAATTCACACTTGATGAATTTTGCATACAACTTATGCTCTCTAAGCTTATCAAGTATCAAACGTAAATGTCCTTCATGCTCCTATTTGTTCTTGGAGTAGATCAAAATGTCATTGATGAAAACGACAACAAACTTGTCAAGGAACTCCATGAACACTTTGTTCATCATATTCATGAAATAAGTTGGTGCATTGGTCAAACCAAATGGCATCACGGTGTACTCATACAATCCATACCTAGTGGTGAAAGCTGTCTTAGGTATGTATTGTTCTCTTATCTTAAGCTGGAAATAACCTGACCGGAGATCAATCTTTTAGAACACACACGCTCCTTCTAACTGATCAAACAAATCATTAATTCGGGGCAAAGGATATTTGTTCTTGATAGTCACCTCATTGAGTGAACGATAGTCTATGCATAACCTTCGACTTCTATCTTTCTTTTCCACAAACAAGACTGGTGCTCCCCAAGATGAACTTGGTTGAATAAATCCTTTCTGCAACTGTTCTCCAAGTTGTTTCTTGAGTTCTTTCAACTCATCAACTGACATCTTGTAAGGTCTCTTTGCTATTGGTCCTGATCCTAGCAGCAAGTCAATCAGAAATTCCACATCTCTATCTGGTGGCATTCCCGACAATTCTTCCGGAAACACATCCGGATATTCACTCACAATTGGCACACTATCTATGCTAACCCCCTTAAGAGAATTTAGCTTACTCCCTTTTGATTCAAAGTTAGTCATGAATCTAATCCTTTTGTTATCCGGGGTTGTGAGTGCGACAGTATGATTGGCACAATCTAGTACTCCCTTGTGCTTAGTCGTCCAGTTCATTCCCAAAATGACATCCAATCCTTGGGAATTTAGGATTATCAGATTAACGGGAAATTTATACTTCCCAAACTCTATGACTAGGTCATGGCATCCTGAGTTCACTATCATTTCTCCACTAGGAGAACTTACTTTTATAGGACACCCAATAGTTTCAACTGGAAGTTCATTTCTTTCAACAAATGCTCTTGATATGAATGAATGCGATGCGCTAGTATAAAAAAGAATAAGTGCTGGAACAGAATTGAGTTTGAACTTACCAGCCACAGGATCAGGTTCCTCATAGATCTCATCCACATTGATGTGGTTCACTTGTCCCTTCTGGAAAGGGTTAGACTTGTTGGGTCCTTCAACTTTATTTTCTGAGCATTCATTTGCATAATGCCCCATCTTCTTACACTTGAATCATTCAACCTGCTGAGATCCTTCTTGACAGGCTGGCTTTCACTACCACTTCCACTTCCATTATGGTGGCTCTTGTATACACCCTTGTGGTTCTTGTGCTTGTCATTGTCATGACTACGGTGATGCTTGTTGTCATGATAGCGGTTGTGGTTGTGGTGGTTGTTGTACTTTCCATGCTTGTGGGATCCAGAACTCCCACTATCATCATAATGGGAACACTTGTGAGACGATCCCGAGCTGTGCTTGTCAGAGCTGTGCTTCCTCTTTCTGCTTTCAACCTGCTTCATCTTGTTCTCCAAGATGGTATCCTTGTCACAAAGGGACTGGTAGGTGGGGACATAGGCCACAGATAATTGCAGATTTAGTTCATCGTTCAGTCCTTCGAGGAACTTCTCTTTCCTCTTGGCATCAATATCAACTTCATCCAGTGCATAACGCGCCAGATTGTTGAACTCCTCAATATATTCAGCCACTCTGCGATGGCGCTGCTTCAGATTATGGAACTCCTTCTTCTTCAAACTCATCACCCCGGATAAGATGTGAGCTGTATGGAAACCATCTTCAAAGATAGCCCATGTCACATCCTCAATGGGAGTGGTGATCTGGAAGTTATCCCACCAAGTAGCTGCTGGTCCTTCCAACAAGTGTGCTGCAAACCTGACTTTCTCCTCGTCGGTACAGCCGACAGTCACCAAATCCTTGTTCACTGCACGTAGCCAATCATTGGCCACCATGGGATCAGTAGTTCCCGAGAACTTTGTAGGCCTCAGTCTTAAGAATCTGGTGAGCATGTAAAATCCTGGTGGATTGTTCTCATTGTTGTTGTTGTTGTTATTATTGTTGTTGTTGTTGTTGTTTTTGTTGTTGTTGTTGTTGTTGTTATTCTGATTCTGCATGAAAGTGGTCATCATTTGCATCAGTTGTGCCTGTGCTGTCATCAGCTGCTGCATCTCGGGGGTGACATTGTTGTTGTTCGGGTTGGGGTTGGCACGTCGAGGAGGCATCTGTGGTTTTCAATGAGGATAAGAATGAGATACCCATAGATGCTTAACATGCACAATACATCACATAGACAATCACCAAACAAGCATAAAAATAACATAAAGTTCAACGACATAAACAACAAGTTTGAAAAGCAAACACACCAATAGCAAGCCATCCACATGTTGGATGGTCATTGCGACTCAATAATCATAAGCATGGTAAAAGATAGATACTACTCCTCTGCATCAACCTCCTCATCAACAAGTGTAAGACCTGCATTCTCCATAGCGGTCTTGTATTCCTCGACATTGGTAGTCAATGCCTCTATCTTGGACTTAAGAGCCCTCTTCTGTGAATGAATTCTCTCAATCACACCCTGCTGATGCTCGAGCTGGAAGTCCTTGGCCTCTAGTTCTGCAGTCATCTCTCGAATCCTCTTTTTCCTATCTTGGACTCTTTTCTCTTGGCTTTTGAACTTTCTGTCATGGCTCTCGAACTTAGTCTCCATTTCCTTGACTATCTCGTCTTGCTCCGCGAAGAGCTTGTCCTTCTCACGAAGCTGCACCTGGAGCTCGTCATTTCTAAGCATGACGTTGGTCCTATCAGTATCTAGGTGCCTAAGTAGAACTTCTAGGTCCTGAAGGTACAGACAAATTAGCTCTGCCGTCTCTCTAGCTTCATCCTCGAACTCAATAGCCTCACCATCCTCGTCGCGTCTTCTGAAGGCGTGAAAGTTAGTACCTCTAATCTCTCGAGAGTGCCTCCCTAATAGACGCCCAAGTAAATCCTGCATGACTACCTCTAGGCCTCCCTCCCTGTCATCATGCATAAGCTTGAAGATGATAGCCTCCGTGGCAGGCTCAGTCTGGCGTCCTGGCTGAGTAACCTTGAAGCCCCAAAGGTCCTTCCTCTCAAACTTGGTGAGGGGAAGCATCATGATGCTAGGGAGAGGAAGATTGAGCACACTAGTGAGCTCAATAAGACGAGTGCCAAAAATAGTTCCCTTGAACTCTTCAGCCATGCTGATAGTAACATTAGGCATCTATTTTATAAGATAGAAAAAGTTAGAATCAACATCAATAGATAAAATCACAAGACAAAGCATCACAGGCATATCATTCAAAATCAAACACACAAGTCATGGCATAGATAAATCCATTACAAGCATCCAAGGTTCAACATAACTTAGACAACATTTTTGGAAAATAAAAACGATAAGTGTGGTGGTCCAACTAACGAAGTTCATTACAACTCTCACTCACTGGACACAATGGCTATCAAAGCATCCTTAGTATCCATCTGTCTATCTTGTTCACAAGATTCCCAAATCAAGTCTATGATGTCTTCCCTTAGTTGTTGTTTGGTAGTTTCCAACTCTTGGGTATGTTTTTTTTCTTCCCTAAGGTCATTTTGGGTGTTAAGCATTCTGCACTTGAGTCTATCACCAAGCTCTTTGATGTCCTTCCAAGCTGCATCCCTTGCAGAGTCAAAGAATGTGGTGTGCACTATTGAGTTGGTGACCATGCAGAATCCTGATTATTTGTGGTTGTCTTCCTTGTTTTTGTACAAGTGAAGTTGCACCCACCAATACTCCTATCCTTCATGCATCACAGGGAAACCTTTGTACACAGCTGCACCATGTATCCCCATGGTAACCATAAGGTTCTTGAGGGCTTTTGGAAATTCAGTCTAACACTCCAAAGTCATGGTCATGAGTGGTCCCTTCCTTACGGCTTCGTTGATGGAGTTCATCTACAAATAGAGAAGAGAAAGAATATTAGGAAAGTTTACAAGAAGAACAGACAAGTGTAGAAAAATTTCAAAGTGTTGAAATTTTCCTTAGTGGTTTCTAATCCAATCCTAGGGCTATAATCCTACAGGCAACACAGTGCTCTGATACCATCTATAAGATTCCTCCCTTTTAAAGGTAAGGAGCCGTATGATTGCAATGCTAGTCCCTGGATTATTGCTAGCATCCACAGTTTAAGATGAAATACACAGAAACAAAGGTCATTATTACATATCATTCCAGAGACAAACATAGTCTTTTACAACTCCATGTCCATTGGCCTAATACAAGAGTTCAACCATAACAATATAAATAAGTCTTCATCTTCATGTGCCACAGGCAAGCATGTTGAGTGTAGACTCATAACCCCTAATCATCATCAGAATAACCTGCAACATCACAAGTTACAGCCACAGTGGGTCAATACATTGGAATAGTATTGGCAAGTGATACCTTAGTAGAATATTAACATCTAGTTACTACATGAATTTAGCTAAGTGTAGCTTAGGCGTGCTTTTCTCAAAATAGGTTTTACCTATTAGTTGAAAGCACTAAGTTTTTCTTTGATCAAACTTTCCTAGGGAACCACCAATGGAAATTGGTGAACCTTCACCCTTGTTCAACCACAAGTTTTAACTTAGAAAATTGGGATGAGGAGATTCTTGATAGCTTCCATGTCTTGATGCTCAAGTTGTCCAATACCAGGGACATGGCTAAGTACTTAGATTCTTCCATCTACGGAGGTTGTGCACTTTCCCCACAAGACTTGATTTTCACCAAGACAGGACCTTTCAGAAGCCTTCCCTTAGACCAAATGGACGCGTTCCAACCTATCATCCCACTACCACCAACTTTCCAAATGGCTAAGTTATTGCAACCTATGTGATCCAGGTAGATCCCATATTGCCATGTGGCTGCACTACAAGCTTCTTAATATTTTGGCATCTCAAATCCCTTTGTTCATGGGTGGATTTCCACAAGTGTGATACATAAGGTAAACCATAGAAATGGGCCTTGTGTAACCACTCAACACAAACCATTCTTTCCATTCCACCCAGGTGTTTCATTCACTTAGTTGTTTTATTAAGCAAAACATAAGTCAAAGACTTAGAAATATTTCTCATAGCATGATTTTATAATCCACCGTTGGTTGCTACTAGCTAGGCTAAGCATGGTAATAGCAAGTATCCAAACTTAGAGGAAATTCTAACATTTCTACAACTACTAGGATTCCCCAAGCATAGCATATAGATACTTAGCAAAATAATCATGCAAGTCCTATACAAAATATTTCTGATGCTTGGGTAAAAATATTGGGATAAAAACATGAAGCACCACTTGCCTTGGTATTTTGGGGAGTAGCAACAATCTTCACAACCAAAATCACTATTAGCACCAAAATCTACACATAAAATAATGGCACCAAATTCACATATCAAAAATATACAAGCAAAAATAGATGAATGCATGCAAATGCCATGTGATGATTTTCTACACCAAACAAGACAAGTATACAGTACTGAATCATAAACAAGACCAAGACACACTAAATAAACTTTATTTGATCTTTAAATCATTTTTCAAAATCATTTCTATACTCAAATTAAGCCTATAAATGTTTCTGCAAAATAACCAATTTTACAGAAGCAAAACATTAAACACATTGCATCAATGGGTAGAATTCTTTCTCCTGATTCCAATGATATAAAATTTGTAAAATTTGAACGTGTGGATCAAAATTTATGAATTTTACAAGTTTGAATCACTAATAGATCTAATCCAGATTTTTAAAACAAAGAACAGGCCACGCGGTGTGTTTTGATTGGCCCGTACCGGTTCATCCGGATCGATCAACGTGGGACATTGGATTTAAAGAAGATCGTGCGGCACAGATATAGCATACCCCTTCGCGTAAGTGATTCTATCGCAGCCGACGGATCCAGATCTAACGGCCATTGATCAAACGACCACTAACTGGCGGCGCTCGGCGACGGTGAGCGGTGGCGCGCTCGTTCTACGGCATTGCAGCGGCTACTGGAAGCGAGGATGAGATTGGAGAGGCTCACCAGACTCGCAGAGGCGTGCTGAAGCTCAACGTGGCAGTGGCTTATCAAGGGGCGCACAGACACAGTGGTGATTCCTCGTCGGAGTGGAGCCTGTCGTCGGGTACGTCTGTTCGTCGACGTTGCCGACGTTGTAGATCATGCCAGAGACAAGCAAGTGGTGCATTATATGTGTACTAGTCTGGCGAATACGTGAGCAACAAAAAGAGAGGCGGGGGTGGTCAGGAACTACCAGAAGATGTCGCCGTAGTCGAGACAGACGGTGGTGCTTGCTCGTCGTTGAGGTTGCCGACGATAGAGAGCGCGCGCGGGTGAGTGTGGGCTACTATCAGGTGCAAATGGTGATGGGGAACTCACTCGCGGTGTCTGGAAGGCAAGGGGCGACGGTGGTTGGCCGGTATTTGAGCTGGAGCTCGTCGGAGCAGTGGGTGGTTCTGGGCTGATTCCGAGCAGCCTAGGGGCAGAGAGAGGGTGGCGACTGGGGAAAAGGAGGGGAGAGCGTGGGCGATTAAGTACGCAAGTTCGGGGGAGAGAATTACTAGCGCAATCAATCCAATTGATGCGAGGTTTAATCACCGTAAATAGCCGGCGTGATTTGGCGGAAGAAGGAGTCGCGGGGTGGAGATGATGACTGGCGAGTGGGGCCTGGCGTTCAGTGAGAGAGAGAGTTACGGAGTGGGGGCCAGTCGTCAGCGACAGCGTGGGTTAGCCCTGTGGTGCGAAATTTTTTCTGCGGGGGAGAAGCTGTTGTGCTGGGTTGGGTTAGATTAGTTAGTTTGCTTTATTTTTTTTCCTTTCTCTTTTTCTTTTTCTGATTGAATTTCTGGTTTGAATTCAAATGCTCAAATCAAATCTATTTCAAATGAAATTTTCTCCAAACATTTGTTTATTGATTCTTGCATCCTGCGATGTGTAAAACATCTATTCACACTCAAATTCAAATTGGGTTTGAAAATTAAATTTAAACCATGCCTTAATTAAATGTTTATAATTAGTAGATGAATGGTTTCTAATTCATAATTTGTTTTTGAAACCTTGACCAATCCTTAGAAACATCACTCAAGCTCATGCTCAAATCCTTACTGATTAAAATAAGTATTTTTCTTATTAGAAGGTACCAATATGGCCATTGCCTTGCTTACATAAAATAATAAGCATTCAAATGCTTCTGTTTTTGTAATAACTTTGAAAATGATCCTAATATGATCATGAATCCATGGATGATATGCAAAGCTTTGAAAACATGATTTTAGGGATGTTACATGCCATGTTTTAGATTGCAACTTGCATATTTTCCATTTGGTGTGTCACTGACATGTGGTGGTCATGTTGCAAATATGCAAATTTCAAAGAAAAGGTATGTCATGTGGGGCCATCGAAGCCAATAAACGATGGGGCCATCATGTGGGGCTTTCGAAGCCAATGACCGATGGAGCCGTGATGTGTGGCTGGAGGGGGGGTTTTCATATTTGCCACATTTTAGATTGCAACTTGTATATTTCACATTTTGTGTGTCGCTTACATGTGGTGGTCATGTGGCAAATAAGCAAATTTCAAAGAAAAAGTTTGGCAGATATGAAAATTGGAAAATATGCAAAAGTCCCGGAGCAGCTACTCCCCCAAACATTGACAGGTGGGTTCGTGAGGTCGGCTCTCTCTCTCATCCGCTCCCAGCCTCCAGCCCCGAACAACTCCTACCCCACAGACGGTCAGAGCAGCCATCGTCGGCGGCTCCGTCCTAAGGTGTGTCGGACGGACTGCGGCGCTGCACCTCAACCATGTCTCCAGCACCTGTTTCGTCTGCACGCATTGTATGTTGAGGCAGTACCAACCGCAGGCAGGTCCACCACCCACGATGACCGGGATTTTGTTTCGCCGCCATAGCTCGACGCACGGTCACAACAATTGCTAGTAGTGCTTGGTAAGACCTTCGCTCTTGATCCGCCCACCCCAATCGATTCGGTTGCCGTAATTTCCTCGATATTGTAGGGGTAAATTAGTCTTCAATGTCTGGTCGTAGTGGGTACACCGGCGAGGGTGGGGATTTGATCATGTCGTGGCCACGTTATCCTTCTCCTACCATGTCGGAAGTGCAGGTAGCTCCTTCTCTTTGTACTACCGTTGAATTTGAAGTGCCGCCATGGCTTGTCGGACTGATTTTAATTGGGTTTGTTTTGGGATTATTATAGTGTTCTATGCAGGCCGATGATACATGGTACATTGCATACCAAGACGAATCAACCCAGTGGTCTAGCCAGAGGATGGATTTGGAGGAGATGGTTGACAATTTAGGTGATGAATTGGCCCGTAAAAACCTATTGATATTAGATCTGAAGCGTACTGTCAAGGAAGAAAAGAAGAACTCAGAGCTTAGTTGCAAATAGAAGTTGACCCTTGAGGCTGATATTGCCGTATTTGATCAAGTGGTAGAAAATCTAAAACATGAACTTCAAGTGAAGGGGGAGAAGAATAGTAGATTCATGTGGGCAATTTTAGTAGTCGTCATCCCCATCCTAACAATTATACTATGGGGTTGTGGTGAAGCTGGCACATGTAATGATTAGTTGAATTGATAGCTAATTTAGATAGTAGAATTTTTATTCGATGGATGGTTGTGAGTTCCTGCAAATTTAGTCACTTTGCGGTTCCAAAGTTGTCATGAGAATGCATTGCGGGGCCCGAGTTTCTTGCCATTGGATCTAGCTGCCCATAGTTGATTTATATGCAAGTTATAGCATCCATTTCCCATTCTTCCTAACGCCCCATTCTTATTCTCCAGAGAGGCAATCTATCAAAGAAACTACTACTCCCTCCAATCCAATTTAGTTGACTCAAATTCGTCAAGATACGGATGAATCGAATATTAATTCATGTCTAGGTACACTCGAATCTAGACAAATCTAAATCAACTAATACAAGCCAACTGGAGATTGTCAAAGAAAGTACTGCTACTTATGAATCTCATATTAGCAGTAAAACTTGACTAGATACGTTTCATATCTAGATGAATCCAAGTCAAATAATATGGTTCGGAGGGAGTATCAAATTTATTAAAATTGGTTCTTAGGGCTTGATCTGCGCTGTCGCGGTGATGTTGTGGATGATGGCTTCAATCGTCGTCGCATCGATGACCACTGTCAGCACCGCCGCAGCCTCGGTGTCTTTATCAGCAATGGATCTGAGGAGGTGAACAGGAGTGAGACGGACAGAAACAGAAATTTCATACGCTTAGATCCTCGCCGCTGCATGCCATTCTAGCCGCCACACTTGCATCCGTGTCACCGCACGTCGTTCCGACCCCCACGCTTAGGTCCGCACCGCCGCACGCCGCTCCGACCGACAGGCTTAGATCCGCGCCACCGCACGCCGTTCTGACCCCCACGCTTAGGTCCGTGTCGACGCACGCAGTTCGGACCGCGAAGCCTAGGTCCGCGTCGTTGCACGCTATTCGGACCGCCACGCTTAGAACTGCTCCGCCGTATGTCGATAGGAGGGGAGGAAGATGCGGCTGGTGTACATGCGACAGGGAAAGGTAGGGAGAGACATTCAGCCCGTCGGGCTCTCCTCTCTGTACAAGGTAGGTGCGCCCATCGGAGAGACCTCCATCCTATCGAGCTCTCCTCTCCGTACAAGGTAGGTGCGCCCATCGTGAGAGAGAGAGACCTCCAGCCCGTCGGATCCTGATGTATCCAACGGTGGTTAGCCAAGATCCGTGTGACATACATCTCGACCAATCAGAGTGCAACAGCTATTGTGAGGGTTTGAGTGAGGAGAGAGGGGAAAAGTGAGGAAAACTTTAGCGGGAGGGGAAAAGTGAGGAAAACTTTAGAGAGAGGGGAAAACTGAATTCCATTTCTTTTCACCCCTTCCTAGACCAAGTGAAAATGAACCCAAGACAACTTCGCAAACCCACAAAAACATTTGGCAACCCTATTCAAATGACAAGTCAAAATTGAATCAATATCATATGGGAAGATCACCATTTCTCAAAACCCCACCAAACCAGTTCACCTTGACAAAACCAACTAACCAGAGACTACCTAGTATGAGAGTAGTGCACCCACCAAGTTTCACTCAAAAATTCAAATTCAAATCTCTTTCGTCCATTTTATGAAACACCTTCTGGACACAAATCAAATTTGACAACAAACACTATAGTGAGCAGTGTTGTGTCTACCTTGTCTCCTCTCTAGCTCACAGCACACTCTCAATAGATGATCTAACTAATTTAACAAGCCCTAACTCACATTAAACTTGACAATGTCATCAATGGTGAGCATGGCCGAGCCCAACTTGCCACCCCAATGTCGATAACAAGCTAGGAGCCTAACTAGCCTCTCCAAACTTGTCTAGCGGGCACTCCACCGTCCACCGCCACCCCTGTCCAGTGCCGAAGCCTTGCCAGCCACTGTACCACTCAAAACAAGCACGCCCAGTCTCTCTGCAACCATGCTGAGAGCGTGCCAGAGCGCCGCGCTCGACACGCGAGCACAGACCGTTCCTCGCCTTTGCCGCTTGCGTGCGTGATCACCACCGCCCCAGGAACTGCCTGGACATGCCCGTTCGCCGCCGCACAACTAGGAGAGCCCGTGCGCCATTAAATTTCCCATCGGACACGCCCAGAGCATCGAAGTATTTCGACCAGTTTGAACCGCCCCACGCCTCGCCACCATGCCGTTGAGCTTCGCCAGGAGGCAGAGCACCGTCCCTTACCTTCGCCCATGCCATTAGCTCGCTGTGCAGACGACCACGACGAGCTCCGCCCGCACCCTTCGGTCCCCTCGTCGCACTATAAATAGAGGCCTTCCCCGTTCGAATTCAGCACACCATCTCACTCCCCTCTCTCTCAGAACCACCTCTTCCCCGAAGCAAGGCGAGCACCAAGTGGCCAGAATTTCGCCAGAGCTTACCGCTACTGGAGGAGAAGGGCGCCATTGATTGGATCCGCCCCAGGAGGAGCCACCGGTACCAAGAAGATCACCATCGTCGACTTCGTCGTTCGCCCCCATCACCGACCATCGCCGGAGCCCCGGTGAGCCACCACTGACCCTACTAGTCACGCTAGGGTTCGAACTTGCCGCGTTCCGTTCAGACGTGGACGATGAACCTCAGCCGTAGATCTAGCTTCTTATCCTACGGCCCAAATCACCCCGTACCCTTTCGCACCCCATGTCTCGCTGACTGGTGGGGACAGCCACTTAAACCCGCCCGTGCCTGTGTTGTGCGCAGTGGGCCGGCCAAGTTACACTCCCGCGCGACCTGGTATTTCAACTTTAGGTTTTTCCATTTAGTTTCAAACTTAGTTCTGTCTCTTGATTCAAAAATCATTTCAGAGAGATTCACTGAACCAAATTGCATGAAACTAATTTTTCTAGAAAGGTACTGAAATTCTTAACCCAAGACAGTTGGATTCAAATCATTTGGATTTATAAATCACCTATAGTAAAAATAACAAGGCATAAGATTTTCTGCATTCAAACATTTTTAAAAATTCAACCATAACAGCTTTTGAGTTGATTCCAACTCTCAAAAATCACATTTGATAAGACCTTTCTGAATATATAAAAATATCTAGGTTTACTTGCAGAAATAATGGACAAGTAATAAAAGAATGCCCCATAGGCATTTCTAGTCACTTTATTTAATTAAAATAAAATGGTTAATCCTTATTAAATTATGACACCACTTTAAATCACATTCCCAAGTGCTGAAATATGTGGTGATGACATGTGTCAACATGATACCATGTTTTAGTTGGAGAATATTAAATCTTAAGTAGTTTTTCAATGAGTAGAAATTACTTTCCTAAAATAAAAGAAATGAAACTTTTGCCTTAATCTTTGTGTTGATTGTGATGATGATAAATCATCTAGTGAAAACCCTAGTGTGATAAATAGAAGTAGTTAAGTATTGTTTGGTGATTGTGTACCTCGTATTTATTTATATACGCTAGTACCGACCAAGGGTACGAGGAGGAAGGAGACTAGTACGAAGAGGAAGCCGAGGAGAACTTCAACCACTTCACTGCACAAGGCAAGCTACTGACTAAGCAAGCTAACACTTGCAACTGTGAAAGCTAGATACCCTATGCAAGGCATTAGGCATGCCTTGGTTATATCAACTGATGATACCAAATCCCAGTTTTACTCGCAAGCTTAGTTATTTTATTTCTTTATCAAAGCTTTTATTTGGGTTTGCTTAGTGAATTGTAGATTTTAGGAATATGTTTAATGGTAGCATAAAGAGCGTAAAACTTGGCCTAAGTTAGATAATCTTGATGTAATCTTGAGGCATGAGATTGAACTTAGATAAGTCACACTTGATTACCACCCCTCATTAGTGTTTACCCCCCCCCCCATTTGTAGTGCCTAGTGCTAAGCATAAAACTTGATCACTTTAGATGGGAATACTTGGTGAAAATGGTTATGAAAACCTTAGAATGATGAGTCATTCTACTAAAATGTTTTGACATGTGTTCTTGAACACCAGATGATTTTTATGATGAAAATCTTGAGGCATGAGCCTTAGCCCCTTTATAAAACTAATGGTTTTCTGGATGTGATACCATTCCAATTTTATCGTACAACCATAATACCCGAAAATTCGGTAGGGCTTGACTGGAAATTTATATACCTTAGTATGGGTTCCCTTGCGTCCAAGGTTTGAGCTGAGGCTACCTTGTGAAGATTGTCCACCCTGTGCAGTTCCCAAGATGATAGTTGGTCATGGTTGGGAGGCCAAACTCATAGGAGAGGTGCCTATACTAGGGTGTGTAATTGAAAGGTTAGGATTGATTATCCGCATACTAAGTATGGTGAATTCAGGATTGTTCCTGACATATTTATTGAATATTGTGGTGAAAGTGTACCACCTCTGTAGAGTGTCAAACTATTCGAATAGCCGCGTCCGCGGTTATGGACAGTTGGAGTGGCCATACTGTTCCATCATCAGATGTTTTCAAAATGACTTGTGATTTGAATCATGACTTTGAGTTGACCACAACAGGGTTGTGATATGAAAACTCAAGTTCCCACTTAGGTGTTATAAAACTTTCAAATAACTTTCTTTGCTTCTGAACTTAGTTAAGGTAAACCTGGATTTTTTGCAAAACAACCTAGAGCTTAGTATTCCTATTCAGAACCACTTCACTTGTTAGTCTTAGTTTGCGAGTACTTAAAGCGTACTCGTGGCTTTGTCCCTGGCTATTCTCGTGGCCAGACTATGAAGAGGACTATCAGGAGGATGGACGGCAACTAGGATCATCTCCCATCGTCAGCATTGCCTGTGACCATGAAGATGGAGTCTCTCCCACGCTATCGTTATTATTAAATTATTCCGCTGCTTGATTGTATTAAGGCTGTATCATGAGATCCTTTATTTTTTTAAGACCTTATGTATGGTTTGTAATGGATGATGTATTGTAATATCCAATCTATTATGTCTCGCAAAAATGGTAATCTTGGGATTGCGATGTATGGCATAACAGGCATCTGGGAGTAAAAATCCGGGTGTTGACACTACGCCTCTCTCGCCCATGAATTTCGGCAATGAAGAGAGAAAGATAGGGGCAATTTGGAAAAACCCACCCCACCCATCCATCCCCACCCGACCCTAGTCCTCTCCAGTCCCCACCCATCCATCCCCATCTCACACCTCCACTCCCCACGATGCGAGCAGCGATGGCTCGACGTGCGCATGCTCCCCCGATGGCCCCGTGTCGCGTGCTCGCTCCCCTGACGGCCCCGCTCCGCGCTCTATCTCCCACGACAGGCACGGGCTGGTAGTTGCGACCGACAATGATGACGCTAGCGAAGGCGACGGCCACAGAAGGGGAGCGGTCTTCCTCTTAGCTCGACAGTCAGGCGTGTTCTCTTCTCCTTCTACTCCCGGCCGATTAGGGTTAGGGTTTGGTTCTCATGGCGTGTCTAGGGTTAGGGTTTGGCTCTTATGGCATGTATAGGGTTAGGGTTTGGATCTCCTGGCATGTCTAGTATTCTCTGCTAGGGCTTGCGTTTAGCTCTTGTGATTCACAACCAAGTTCGGCTATGGTATGTGCTTGCGCTTAGCCCACTGTCTGTACTTAGATGCAGAGCTTGTTTCTACACACTGTCAGTAGTTGCTACTCTCATCAAATCATTCTTAGCTGTGAATATAAATCTGAATGTGTAGACTCACATCATGTGCTTGCCTTTTAATCTTATGTGCTGATTTATGATGCCACTAAATATAAATCTAAATGTGTAGACTCACACCACAGTAGTTATATTGTTGATTGCATATGTGCAGGTTGTATGCATTGCAGTTTCTATTCATGGTTCAGGGAACCATGTGCTTGACTTTTAATCTTATTCACCCTCATTTTTGTAATTTAGATTTGCTTGCTTCCGTAATGCCATTTATGATGCCATTTATCTAACCACTTGTTCCCTGCAGGAAAGTGGCAAGTGATTTCTCAAGGCAAATAGAGCTCGACATCACCTACCTAGCAACTTCAATCCAGCCACTTAGAGATAAGAAATGGCAAGGAAGAAAGAGCCTGCTGCTATGAAATGATCTCCTTATGCTTATGTTGCTAGTTTTCTAATGATTGTTTGCACATATGCTAAGTATAGAAATTTGCCTAGCTTGTGATTATAATCTGGTAATTTAAAATGTACTAAGAGCCTGCTGGTACGAACTGAGCTCCTTGTGCTTATGCTGCTAGTTTTCTAATGATTGTTTGCACATATGCTAGGTATAGAAAAATTTCTTAGCTTATGATTATAATCTGGTAATTGAAAATGTACTAAGATCCTGCTGGTATGAAATGAGCTCCTTGTGCTTATGGTTCTAGTTTTCTAATTGGGTTAATCTACTAGTATTAAATGTAACTAAAACCTGATTGGATTATTTAGTTGTTTGAGTTGTCTTGCTCTCCTATGCATTTCAAACATTCATCTAATGGCCATATTTTCTCTATTCATGTAAAGAAGTGCCCCTCACTGAGTACAAGAAGGTTAGGGCTAAGAATATGATGAGGAACAACCATATTCTTCAGTCCCTTGGTATTCCCGTGGTAGTATCAATGATTAGAAGGTCACGTGCGGGCAAAGAAGGTAGTGCAATTACCACTGAGGAATCTGCCATAACAAACGGTGGAATCTCAAATTATAATACAAAGGATGATAAAGTTATGGATGGAGAGGAATTTGATGACATTGTAGTGCAAAAGAATGTGAAGGTGCAAATTCTTTATCTTGTTTGGAGGGGTGGGAGTACTTAAATGCTTTGTGCTTCCTTGTTTATCTTTCATTTCTTGTTACTTGCCATTGATGCTTAATGCCATTTTACTTGTTCATATGAGGCCCAGAAGTCTAGGAGGAAGAAGGGTGCAGTCAAGAAAGTAAGCAAGAGCAAGAATAGTCCGGAAACATCAACAACAATGGCTCCAGGAAGGGTTTTTGTGGTACCTCCTGGAGGAACGAAGAGAATGCTGGAAACAGAAGAAGAACCTGCTCCTAGAGTGACTAGGCAGAAATCAAAGGAGACCGCTGTACCTAACCGTGAAGAAAGCCCACTACGCCAGGATTATGTGTTTGCTCCCATTGATGAAGGATGCTCTCTCCGTCTCGAACTCAGCCCTGTTTAACATACTGTGGACAGGAATCAACCTCTAGACTATGCTGATTTTTCTAGAGACCGTGAGGAGGCAATGAATGATGAAGGCAAGTTCATCTTGTACTTCTCTTCTTTTACTTGTTCATTGTTTGAATGTAAAGACATCATATATGGGTGACTATATCCAATGATGTTTTAATGTTTCCTTTTCAGGTACTCTTGCCGTGGTAAAGAAATTTGTTATGGACAAGAATTTTTGGAAGGGCTCGGGGTTAGAAAAGCTGACGAAGGGGCTGGGAGCAAAGGTGGGGATTGAAATAGCTAAAGGGATGAAGCATCCGGAGAAGCATGCGCAGGCTGCAAAGCTAGCATCAGAGGCGGGACTCATTGTGAGAACTCATATGCCAATTCTTCCTCACTTCAAAGAATTCAAAAAGGACACAAGCCTGGTGAAAGACTACATGGGAAAAGTTGCAGTAAGCTCTCTATGCTGATTCTATGTTGCTGATTATTCTTTCTTACCTATTACACATATCATATGGTTACTAATCTTGCCATTGCCCTCTTTGTTTCCTTGGTAGGGAAACTTTGATATGGACACCGATTCAACTGACGTTCAGGCCGCGTGCAATGATATCCTAAAGAATGTGTCCAAGAATAGACGTCATTATGTCAAGAAGTAATATTTTGATAAAGTCGAAGCAAGCCAGGTCAGCATCAAATCGCCCGTTGCATACATAACGGATTCTCAATGGCAAAAGCTGGTTGAGCTATGGTCAAGTCCAAGACACAAGGTATGTTAGTTCCTTGCTTTACCATGTGCATGTCACCTGTCTTATTTGCTTTGTTATATGCAAAAGATGATGGGATGTACCAATCTGCAGGACACCTGTAGGAAGAACAAGGATAATAGAACAAAAGTCAAGTTTGGGCAAAAAAAAAACTGGTTCGCGCTGCTATCTAGCTCATGTGCATGCAATTGTAAGATCCACATTGCTGTTTTCCTCTATTTTTTCCCTTCACACATAAGTAACTTTCTTGCAAAAGCTTATGGTTTGATTCTTGCTGAAAAATTTTCAGAAGGAGGAAAGGAAGGTTGATAAGGTTTCTGCTGTTGATATGTTCAAGGTAACCCACAATAGCACCAAGGATGGCTTTTCAGAGGAGACTAAGATTGCCACAGTAAGTCACACTTTCAGTCTGTTTATGGTTTTGTTAATTACTGCATAGTAGGTGGTAATCGTCTGATGAAAATGTTTTGTAAGATTTTGAATACATAGGAGGTGGTAAGAGTCTGTGTTGGTGTGTGCAGCAAACGCTATAAGTGCGGTTGATGTAGTTATTATATAATTCTTGTGATTTGCTCCTAAAAACCTGCTGCCACATCTCAAATCTTTAATGAAACAACCATTTATTCAATTTTAGTTGTGTTTGCAAATTTAGTTGTATTCCAAGATGAAACCTGAACTCAATTCTTTGATGAAGTGTTACCTTTATGTAATGTAATCTGGAGCATAGTTTTTATCCTTTATGTCAATGGTTGCTATTCTTGTACTTGCTGATAAACTGTATGATATTGTGTTAGATTGAAATGGAAAAGAAGATGGATGCTCATGTCCCAGAAGGCGAATCGCCCAAATCTAATGTAGAGGTTATTGCCGAGGTTCTGACCAAGAAAAGCACATTCCTGAAGAATGTCGGTCTGCAGTCAAGCTCTACTAACAAGACCAGCAAGTCGAATGCTGCTGTTACTGCTCATGTGCTTGATCTTGAAGAGAAGTTGCAGAGGTCAGAGCACCAAACTGAAGCCATGCGCGTAGAGATGGATGCCTTGAAGAAGAAGGCCGAAGAAGCTGAAGCTGCACAGGCCTTGCTTCTCAAAAGGGACGAAGAGAATGATGCGAGGTATGCTCAGCTGTTGGTGCTGCTTTCAGGTAAACCTACATGGAACTAGTGTTGTCTAGTGCACTTGGTGCTATTTTAGTAGTGAACTTGTTAGCATCTTGGTGCTATTTTGGCAGTGCACTTGGTGCTATGGCTGTGAACTTGGGTGTGAACTGTGGCTGTGAACTTTGATGTATATTTTGGCTGTGAACTTGGATGTATCTTTTGGCTGTGAACTTTGATGTGAACTTGGATTCGATAAGTTATGTAAACTTGGATGTGGAATTTATAATGTTGGCTGTGAATTCAAAATTTGTCTGGTTATTCAAATTCATGTTCTTATTATCTTGCAATTTGTCCAAGTTGTCTAGTTATTCAAAAATTGTCCTGAAGTAAAGGCAACAAAATGGACTCTTATTCAGCCCAGATGACTGGAAAAAGACCACGGCCCAGACAAATGAAAAAGGCCACGGCCTGGCCCAACAATGCTTGAATCCAATATACAAACTACAATTAAAAATAAAAAGCTGTCATTAAAATGGTCAGAAGGTGGATCATGCCAAATATATATGGGCTCCAAAAAGTCCATGGCCTATATTATATTGACTGGAATTCTAAAATAGGAAAAAAAGAGACTGAAATAGGCCCTTACACAAAACAAATGTGGGCCGTAAAATGGACATGACCCAAGAGTGTGATCGATCTCAGCCCGTATAAACAACCAGAATGGACCGGGCTGATTTTGAATACGACGATCTAATATCGTCACAATTTTGCCATGTAGGCTCTACCACGTAGGAACTGACGTGGTGAGGCTCGAAAGCCCATGACGATACTGGATCGTCATAGAGTTTATAACGATGCATTGTCGTCACAGATGGTTATGATGATATGGTGCAAAACGTCGTTGTGTGCAATTACTAATTCTCAATTTTTGACTATATGTTTTTCGTCATAAGATCATCATATATTGTACACAGTTACGATTCAGTGACGAAAATGGAGCGTCATGTATCAACAGATTCCTTGTATTGCTCCCCTGCATTCGGTTCAATCTCCTCTCGATAGACTGGTTCAATCTCCCCTACATTTGGTTTAATCTCCTCCCGATAGACTAGTTCAATCTCCCCTGCATTTGGTTCAATCTCCTCTCGATCGAATGATTCAATCTCCCCTGCATTTGGTTCAATCTCCTCCGCATTTGGTTTAATCTCCTCTGCATTTGGTTCAATATCCCCTGCATTTGGTTCAATCTCCTCTCAATCCATTGGTTAAATCTGCAATGTATCCATTGCTTCATTCTCCTCTCGTTCAAACGCTTCATTCTCATCTGCATTTGCTGCTCCCGCCTGATCATCCATTCCATAAGCTGGGTCCACTGCATTTTTACAAAGCCTAGCAATGTGCCCTAGGATCCTACAACATTTGGACTTAAGTCGTCGAGGTGGTGCACCACCCTCTACACTAGCTCTTATCCTATTCTTCCTTGGCCTACCTACTGGTCTAGTAAAAGCTGGAGGGTATAGCTTGAAGCCTGGATCCACTTCCATCCATTGGTATTTTCCAAACAAGGCTGGAATATTCTGAGCATATGCTGCCCTAAATTAGGCAACAGATAAATACTCCGACACGTACTGATCAACTCAACCCTCTTCACCTCCTAGAACACCCATGAAAAACAATGCATGTATGCAGGGTTTCCCATGGAGCTACCATTTCCTGCAATGGCATGTCCTACCAACCAAACTCACAGGATACCTCCATTGCCTATCTTTACTATCAGTGTATGTTACCTCAGCCTCCATGCTCTTCTAATGCATTTCATCTTCAATTGTTTTGCCCTGGCATGCAAAGCCTTAATCAAAGATGGGAGGATGAGATGGCCAGCATATACTGTTGATGCAATTATTTGACGCAAATCGATCTTTATCATGATCATCTACCTAATCTTATCAAATATTTGCCACGACATAAGCCATTTCAATGACTTGACCTTTGCATTGAAACTCTCTGCAAGGTTACTTGTTACATAGTATACCTTGCAAATTTTATTGAATCGGCTTCTTGACCACACCATTCCATGATGTGCATCCAAGTACTCCTTCACCGCAGGTTTTTGTTTATACAACACTTCCAAATGATACAAATTCTTCCTCAAACTGCATGCGTATGAAGCTGTCCATAGGTTGTCAGTATAAACTTTACCCTTGAATTTATTTGTAAAATTCTGCACTAAGTGTCGCATACATTCCCTATGCTCCACTCCGGGGAATACTGCTTCTACAGCTTTCTCCAAACCTTTGAAAGCGTCCGTGTGGATAGTAAGTCCTGGTGGATGACCTATAAGGTCACGTAAATTCTCTAGAAACCAATTCCAACTTTCCTCTGACTCAATCTCCAAAACTCCATAAGCAACAGGTAACATCCAATTGTGGCCATCAACTGCAGTAGCAGCTACTAGCTGTCCTTTAAATCTGCCATGAAGAGTTGTTGCATCCACGGCCAAATAAGGCCTGCAACCATCGAGAAACCCTTGCCAGCAAGCTTTGAAACAAACAAAATCCCTTCTAAATCACTCCTTCTCCATTGTCTTTCCTCTTATTTTGTACTGAAATTTATGCCTGCCTATCTATAAAAGACTACCTGGACTAGACATCTCCACTTCATCTTTAAAGCTGTAAAGCAACTGAAAACTTTCATTCCATGGACCATTGATCCTCTCAAGAGCCATTTCCTTTGCATAGAACATCCTCATGTAGGGTACTATAATAGTAAACTTTTTAGAAACTTCTTTTATGAGCGTTGTTGCACCAAGTGATGGGTTCGCTCTCATCCAATCCATGATTGCATCTGCCAACCACCTAGTCTTTGCTAGTTTTGTTTTGTCCTTTGGTTGCCCACCTTGAGGTGGAAAAGAATGTTCGAACCAGTTAATTTTTATCTGAAACATAATTAAAATGTCAGCTATAGCTAACAAACTCTACATAGTGATATAAAATACACAAGTGGTTGTAATACCTGAACCAAACTGCTCCTGAGCATAGTGGATGCATGCATACTCCACCTACACCTCTTGTATGGGCACTTCACTGTGAACCTTGTTGGCTCACTCTTAATAACATCATAAGAATTATTGGTGTGAAATGCAATATGTAGTAAGGGCATTACGCCAGTCCCACATCGTTTCAAATACGGTGCCTTTTGAAATCTTAGGATCATCCCTGTCCCACTCAATTACTGGCAAGTCCTCACCATCGTACTCGGCTAAAACGAGGCTGTCATTGTTCTCCTCGTTCTCTTCGTCATCAGTATCATCAAATCTAGCACCCTGGGCAATTTCATCTATGTATTGATCCTCTAGTGCATGTTTACTGAATCTATCTAAAAATTCATGAAACATCAACTCATCCTCATCATCTAGTGGAGGCACTCCCTCATTAGGCTCCGCCTCATCCTTCACATCGGCCACATGAGCAGTTTGTCCTACACTCGCTGTGCGAATAGATGGTACTACTGTGGACCTACTAGGATCGCCGGGGCGCACACTATTAGCAGAGACAACAGAGACACATGATTCCTGACCACATGATGATGCGTGATCACCAGATGGTGATTTAACACTCTTTCTCGTGTGCTCAACTTTAGGTTTCACATGGAGATGAATTCGACCAAAATGTTCGGCAGCATTCAAAGAGAAAAGCATTGCCAAATCATCTTCGCTAGTTAGTGGGGGCAATCTTTGCTCGCTAATGTTGAAATATTGCAAATCAACTGAATCGCCACTACTCCAGGGGAATTTACAGTAGATTTTATCTATCAAATCTCTACGAGTTATGGAGGTTGCAACCACCAATGGGAAGTAAAATCCAGAGAGATATTGTTCACAACCACGAATTACGCTAGTATCCAGTCTAATCTCCATCCGAAATACCAGCACTGGATCAATCCTATTCGAAAAGCAAGGCAATTAGTTGAGGACCAGCGATTCGCGCTCAAATACTGCCAATAATCAACCCACAAAATGGGAACAATGCTTACCCAGATGGAATCCATGTGTTAGATCCCTGTGATTCCACCCAATCTTCTCCTTGCTCGACGCGGATGGACGGTGCACCATCCAACGTTGCATACTGTTTCGTGAAAGGGATAGATCTAGCGGGGGCGGGAGTGGAGCCAGAGGTGGAGTAGGCTCCATGGCTAGGGGGAGGGGGCCACTCTGAGGCCGAGGATGACATAAGGTAGGAGGGCACAATGGAGGAGCAGTGGAGGGGCGGTGTGGGAGTTGTTCCAGGCTCGGGGGGAAGTGAATGCTTTGTGTGAGCGAGAATGTTCGGTCCGACATGTCTCCCGGCCCCACCCTTCACCACGTATGCAAGACCCGTCCCTACATGGCCCCACCCTTCACCACGTATGCAGTACCTGACCCACACACGGCCCCATCGGTCAGTGATACGCCCAATTTGCATCACCATTCTATATCATAATTTACCTCTATTCATTGATATTTGTCTTATATTGAGGTATTACTTATGGCTTTTCATCTGTTTATGCATGTTGGATGATTCCTGGAGGATGGACTGCCGGAGTCTAGATTCTGATGGAACAGAAGGTGTTTCAGTGCAATTTCACGAAGATCAGAAAAATACCAGAAAAATATGGAAACATATTATTTCACCAGAAGACGAAGGAAGCCAGAAGAAGGAGCGAAGGGGGGCTGTAGGGGGCCCAAACCCCCTAGGCGCGGGCCCACATGAGGCCGCGCCTGGGGTGGGTCTGGCCCACCTGCCTGCCTCCTGACTCTGACCCTTCGCCTATAACTTCCTTTTGGAACCCTAACACAGAGGGAGCGATCACGGATAGATTTCCGTCGCCTCTGGGAGGCGGAAAACACCGAGAGAAAAAGATCTCTCTGGTAGACATATTTCTGCCGGGGGAATTCCTTCCCGGAGAGGGGAGACTATCGCCATCAACACCGTCATCAAGCTAGGCTTCATCGGGATCATCATCATCATCCACACTATCATCTTCACCAGCACCATCATCACCACTCCGTCCTGCTGTAACAATTGTGTTGGATATTGCTTTAGTTCTTAAGCGAAACTTTCCTGGTGTTAATTACTATTGTAGTTGATGCTTGTGAGTGGAACCATTGGATTATTGTTTATGTTCAGATTGTTATCCATTATCATATCATCTTTGATCTTGATACATATGATGTCTTGTGAGTAGTTCATTTAGTTCTTGAGGACATGGGAGAATTCATGTTGTTAGTAGTGAATCTGTGATGAGTTATTATTCTATGGTTTAGTATTTAAGTTGTGGTGCTATTCTTCCGGTGGTGTCATGTGAACGTCGACTACATGATACTTCACCATTTACGGGCCTAGGGGAATGCATTGTGTATTTGGCTACTAATCGCGGGGTTGCCGGATTGATAGAAACCCGAACCCCCGTTAGGACACCTTTGCACAAGGGAGTGTAGGATCTCATAGTTTAAGGCTGTGGTTAGATTTATATCTTAATTACTTTCCTATAGTTACGGATGTTTTCAGGGGGTTTAATCACAAATATGTATTAGTCCTAGGAAGGGCAGTATGTTATCACAGGTTCACCCACACAACACTTACAAACACCATAGAGGAGTACTCAGCTATTTGAAGCGAAAGCACTTGATAGAATTCCCATATGTCCTCGAGAACGTTTGGTCCTTATAAGTATTTCCACCGGCTTGTCCTTTGCTAAGAAAGGATTGGGCCACTTGTTCCATTTGTTCGTTAATTCTGTTACGTTCTCTTTATTTGTTGCCTTGTCAGAAAACCACTAAAAATCCGTTTGCTAAGTATTTATAGGGATTTCCTGCTCCATACCACTGTTCAGCACCTTCTGCTCCTCGTTGGTATCGACACTCCTATTTATCGAAAATACTACGATACACCCCCTACACTTGTGGGTCATTGTCAACACCCGGATTTTTCAATCCTGGATGCCTGTTATGCCATACATCGTAATCCCAGGATTACCATTTTTGCGAGACATAACAGAATTGGATACCATAGTACATCATCCATTACAAACGATACATAAGTTCTTACACAAATAGGGATCTCATGATCCAGTTCTTAATACAACATCAAGAAGCGGAATACGTAGTAATAACGATAGCGTAGGCGAAGCTCCATCTTCGGGGTCACAGGCAATGCTGACGATGGGAGATGATCCTAGTTGCCGTAACCTTCCTGGGGTCCATCCTCCAGGTACTCCTCTTCATAGTCTGGCCATGGGAATAGCCAGGGACAAATCCATGAGTACTCTTCAAGTACTCGCAAACTAATACTAACAGGTAAAGGGGTTTTTGGATAATAGGACACTAGGCTCTAGGGTTGTTTTGCAAAAGCCAGATTTATCTCTACGAAGTTCCAAAGCTAATCACAATTTTATAACTCCTAAGTGGAATCTTGTATTTCATATCACAACCCTGTTGTAGTCAAGTCAAAGTCTCAATTCATTTCACAAGTCATTTTGAAAAGTCTGACGGGGGAACAGTATGGACACTCCAACTATCCATAACCGCGGACGCGGCTATTCGAATAGTTTGACACTCTGCAGAGATTGTACACTTTCACCACAACATTCGATACATCCATCAGGAACAAATCCTGAATTCACCATACTCATTATGCGGATAATCAATCCTAACCTTTCAATTACACGCCCTAGTATAAGCACCTTTCATGTGAGTTTGGCCTCCCAACCATGACCAACTGTCATCTTGGGTACTGCACAGGTGGACAATCTTCACAAGGTAGCCTCACTGCACCTTGGTCATGAGGGAGCTAATACTAAGGTATATAAGTTTCCAGTCAAGCCCTACCCAATCTTCGGGTATTGTGGTTGTACGATAAAATTGGAATGGTATCGCATCCAGACAACCATCATTTTTAAAAAGGGTTAAGGCTCATGCCTCAACATTTTCATCACCAAAATCATCAGGTGTTCGGAAACACATGTCCAAAACATTTCAATAGAATGATCCATCATTCCAAGATTTTCATAACCATTGTTCCACCAAGTATTCCCATCTAAAGTTGATCAAGTTTTATGCTTATCACTAGCATCTACAGGTGGGGGTAAGCAATAATGAGGGGTGGTGGACTAGTGGAGTTTCAACTAAGTACAACCTTATGTCTCATGCTGATATCAAGGTTTCTAACTTAGGCCAAATTTTATGCTCTTTATGCAACCTTCACATATCTTTCTAGTATCTACCAATCTCTTAAGTAAACTCTAAGTAAGCTTTGATAAAGAAATAAAATAAGAAGCTTGCAAGTAAAACTAGGATTGGTTTGTCAAGTGAGTGTAATCACATATGCTTAAGGCATATAGTGGGCATAGTAACAAGTAGTGGTTTGTGGCATCAGTAGGGTATCTTGAAAGGGTTAGCTTGCATTGGTCCACTTAGTTAATAAAGCTTGCCTTGTGCAGAGCAGTGGTTGAAGTTCTCCTCGGCTTCTTCTTCGTAGTATCCTCCTTCCTCCTTGTATCCTTGGTCGGTACTATCGTCTATGAATAAATACGAGGTACACAATCACCAAACAATACTTAACTACTTGCAATCATCACACACAAGGGTCCTATAGATGCTCTAGCATCATCACTAACCTTACGAGATTAAAGCTTGGTTTAATTCCTTTTATTTTTAGAAAAGTAATTTCTACTCATTGAAAAACTACTTAAGATTTAATATTCTCCAAACCAAACATGGGATCATGTGGACACATGTCATCACCACATATTTTAGTCCAAGGGAATGTGATTTAAAGTGGTGTCACGATTTAATAAGGTTTTACCCTTTTATTTTAATTAATTAAAGTGGCTAGAAATGCCTATGTAGCATTCTTTTATTACTTGAACATTATTTCTGCAAGTAAACCTATATATTTTTATATATTCTGAAAGGTATGGTTAAATGTGATTTTTGAGAGTTGGAATCAACTCAAAAGCTATTATGGTTTAAATTTGAAAAATGTTTGAATGCAGAAAAGCTTCTGCCTTGTTATTTTTACCATGGGTGATCTATAGATCCAAATGACTTGAATCCAACGGGCTTGGATTCATCATTCCCAGATCTTTCTAACAAAATTGGTTTCATTCAATTTGGTGCACTGAATCGATCTGGGTTGATTTTGGAAGTTGGGTACACAAGTGAGTTTGAAATAAAATAGAAAAGGTTTAATTTGAATAACTGGGCTGCGCGGGAAAAGTTAACGGGCCGGCCTGCTAAGCGCAGTGCTCCCGCGGGCTGCTTAAGTGGGTGTCCCCACTCGTCAGTGAGACAGGAGGCGGCGATGCAGGGCAACGTGGGTCATTCGATCCGATTCTAATCCAACTACCGGAGTCATCGTCGACACGAGACAACGCCGCAAGAAAGAAACCTAAGCGCGGCGGTGAGGGATCTTTGGGGCTCACCGGGTGCGGCGAGGTCGGCGGCGGCGAGCAGCGAAGTCGACGACGGCGAACTTCGGGTGGTCATGGCAGCTCCGGGTGGGCCAATCTATGGCTCCCTTCTTCTCCAGAGGCGGTGGGCTCCGGTGAAATTCCGGCGAGGTGGTGCTCGCCTTGCTCCGAGAACGGTGTGGCACGATCAGTGAGAAGAGGGGAGTAGAATAGTGTGAAGAAATCGACTGGGGGTATCCTCTATTTATAGTCGAGCGAGGGGACCGACGGGACGCACGGTGAGCTCGTCAGGGGCGATGTTACAGGCGGCTATTGGCATGGGTGATGGTAGGGGACGGTGCGGTGTTCCCTGGCGATGCTCCGCGACATGGTTTTGAGGCGTGGGGCGGTGTGGCTTGGTCTGGAACATGCGACGCTCTGCGCGGCAGAGGCGGCGTCTTCGACGGCGAGCGGTGGCTGTGCGACACGGGGCGGCGAACGAGGATGTCTGGCGGTCTCCTGGGTCGGTGGGGATTGTGTATGCTCGTGGCGAGGGCGGCGCGCGGTCTGTGGGCTTCGGTAGAGGTTGGAGCTCTGGCGCACGCTCGGCATGGTCGCTGGCGAGGTTGGCATGGTTCGTGCATGTGGTCCAGGGCTTGGCAACATTCGCGGCTGGGACAGGGGGTGGCCGTGGACGGTGGGCTGCCTCCCAGACATGCTGGCTAGGCTTGCTTCTCTTCCTAGCTTGCTGTCGACATGGGGGTGACAAGGTTGGCTTCGGCTGTTCACCATTGATGGTAATGTCAAGCTCACAGTGGTTCTAGTGTTTAGTTAATCTTGCTAGATGATCTATTGAGCTGGTTGTGAGCTAGAGAGGGAACCAGTTAGGCAAGAATCACTGCTCACAATAGTGTTTACATTTTGTATGATTTGTGTCTGCAACCTGTTTGATGAAATGGACGTATGAAATCAAGTTTTTAATTTTGAAAAGATTTTTGGTGGGTTTTCTAGATTGGTGCTGGTGAGTCTGCAGATGCTTGGATTTTGAAAGTTGAGCTTGTTTGAGTGGTTTTTGAAAAAGTGGGATCTTCCCATATGATAAAGATTAAATTTTGAATTGTCATTTAAACTATGCATTTGAAAGTTTCTGGATGATCACAAAGTGGTCCTTGATACCTTGTTATGATTACATTCAAGGGGTGCAAAGATCCAGAAAAGTTTCCATTAGGTTCTCAAAGTTTGAGACAGGCAAAGTAGGCATGGGAGTTAAATTGGTCAAAATGACCATTCCCTTATTTTATTGGTTTTGATTTATTTGTCCTTAGGAAAAGTTTGGGAAATGTTTAGATGATGTTTATTTCACCTAAGAAACATTTTACAAGCAAGGAAACACACAAACAAGGTGGTTCAAAAGAATTTCAAATTTAATGCATACTCACATGCATGCATTCATAATTTTATTTAACAAAGTTTGTGTTAACCCTAATTTTGATAATTAGAAATTTATGATCCAAGTTTAGTATTTTTGGGATGTTACAAACCTTCCCCCCTTAAACAAAATCTCGTACCGAGATTTGAAAAAGGACGAAAAGATTACCTAGGATTTGAAGAGATCGGGAAACTCTGTCCTGATGTGATCTTCACGTTCCTAGGTAGCTTCCTCTTCTGTGTGGTTGCTCCACTGAATCTTGAGAAACTTGATGCTTCGGGTTCGGGTAGTTCGAAAAGCTTCTTCCAAAATACGGATGGGTACTTCAGGATAGGTCAGGTCATCGTTGATCTCTATGGTCCGATGATCGATATTCTTGAATACTTCGGTCTTCTCGGGGACTTCGAGACACTTGCAAAGTAACGAGATATGGAACACATTGTGGACGGCTGACATCTCTTCGGGTAGTTCCAATTGATACGATACTTCTCCTCGACGGTTCAGAATCTTGAAAGGTCCGATATATCTGGGGGCTAACTTTCCTTTAAGTTGGAAACACTGCATTCCCTTCAATGGTGGCACTTTCAGATAAACAAAATCTCCTATATTCAAGGCGAGGTCTCTACGTCTCTTGTCGGCGTAACTCTTTTTTCGGGATTGGGCGGTCTTGAGGTGCTCACGAATCTTGTGAACCTTCTCTTCTTCTTCCCGTAGGATGTCGGGTCCAAAAATCTGACTCTCTCCTACTTCCGACCAGTTCAAAGGGGTGCGACACTTCCTTCCGTACATGAATTCAAAGGGGGCCATTTGCAAACTGGCTTGATAACTGTTGTTGTATGAAAATTCTGCAAACGGCAGACAGTCTTCCCACTTGGATCCATATTCTAACACGCATGCTCTAAGCATAACTTCGAGTATTTGATTTACTCGCTTCGTTTGTCCATCGATCTGAGGGTGATATGCGGTGCTGAAATCTAGATGGGTTCCTAAACCTTCTTGGACTTTCTTCCAGAATCTCGAGGTAAACTGAGTTCCTCGATCCGATACGATGTTCTTCGGGACTCCATGCAAACTAACGATTCTAGCGATGTACAACTCCGCTAGTTTCGAATTCTGATATGTGGTCTTGACGGGCAAGAAATGGGCGACTTTGGACAATCTGTCCAATATGACCCAGATAGAGTCATTTCCCCTACTAGAAGTAGGTAGTCCAGTGATAATGTCCATTCCAACGGAATCCCATTTCCATTCCGGAATTTGCAATGGTTGCAACAATCCAGCGGGTCTTTGATGTCCTGCCTTGACTCGCTGACATATATCACACTTGGAGATATAGCTTCCGATTTCTCTCTTCATCTTATGCCACCAAAATTGCTCTTTTAAATCTTGATACCTCTTAGTTCATCCGGGATGGATAGAATAGAGAGTATCATGAGCCTCCTTCAAAATAACTTCTTTCAACTCAGAATCTGATGGTACACAAAGGCGTCCTTTGTACCACAGAACTCCTTCTTCGTCCTCGGTGAATCCGGGTAATTTGCCTGTACCGATACGACGCTTGATTCCGTCAATACTAGCATTTCCCTTCTGCGCCTCTTTAATCTGACTGATCAAAGTTGGCTGGAGTTCTATGCTAGCCAAAAATCCTTCACTTACTAATTCCATTCGAAAAGCTTCCATCTCTTTGTGCAAACTTGGTTGCTCCTTCAAGATCATGGAGTTCAAGCGGCACGACAATCTGCTAAGGGCATCGGCTACTACATTGGCTTTACCAGGGTGATAGTGAATGTCCAGGTCATAATCCTTGATTAGCTCAATCCATGTTCTCTG
This sequence comes from Avena longiglumis, assembly GCA_030063025.1. Taxonomy (NCBI): domain Eukaryota; kingdom Viridiplantae; phylum Streptophyta; class Magnoliopsida; order Poales; family Poaceae; genus Avena; species Avena longiglumis. Next base: position 186,444,755 of record CP125978.1, read on the forward strand.
CCTCATATTCAGCTCCTTCTGAGTGAATATATACTTTAGGCTCTTGTGATCCGAATAAATTTCACAAAGGTTTCCCATCAGGTAATGTCTCCATGTCTTCAGGGCTAGAACTACGGCTGGCAGTTCGAGGTCATGGGTTGGGTAGTTTTGCTCATGTTGCTTCAGTTGTCGCGATAGATAAGATATAACTTTGCCTTCTTGCATTAGCACACATCTGAGACCAATCTTGGATGCATCACAATACACATCGAAGGGCTTCGTGATATCCGGCATGATCAAGATTGGGGCTGAAATCAATCTCCTCTTGAGTTCTTGAAAACTCGCTTCACATTTGTCGGTCCATTCAAACTTCTTGTCCTTCTTTAGCAATTGGGTCATGGGTCTGGCGATACTAGAGAATCCTTCCACGAATTTGCGGTAATATCCAGCCAATCCGAGAAATGCACGAACTTGGGTTTGAGTGGTTGGGGCTTGCCAATCTTCTACATCTTTCACTTTGGCAGGGTCAACGGCAATTCCTCCGGCTGATACAATGTGATCGTTGAATCCTACCTCCTGTTACCAGAATTCACATTTGCTAAACTTTGCATACAGCTGATGCTCTCTAAGGGTCCCAAGAATGGTCCTTAGGTGTAGCTCATGTTCTTCTTCTGATTTGGAATAAATCAGAATGTCATCGATGAAAACAACGACAAACTTATCCAGGAAGTCCATAAAAATCTTATTCATGAGATTCATGAAATAAGTGGGGGCATTGGTTAATCCGAAAGACATGACCGTATACTCATACAATCCATATCTAGTGGTAAAGGTAGTCTTTGGAATATCCTCTGCACGAATTTTGAGTTGATGATAGCCAGTTCTAAGATCAATCTTAGAAAATACTTTTGCAATGGTCAACTGATCAAACAAATCTTCTATCTTGGGCAAGGGGTACTTATTCTTGATGGTGACATCATTCAACTTCCGATAATCGGTACACAAATGGTTACCTCCATCCTTCTTGTCCACAAATAAGACAGGTGATCTCCATGGTGACGCACTTGGTTGAATCAATCGAATTTCTAGCATGGAATCCAGTTGCTTCTTCAGTTCTGCGAGCTCTGACGGGTTCATACTATAGGGTCTCTGGGCTATGGGTCCGGTTCCGGGGACTAGTTCGATGATAAACTCGATATCCCGATCTGGGGGCATACCGGGCAAAACATCTGGAAATACATCGGGGTATTCGCAGACTATCCGGACTTGGTCAATGGTAGGTTGGTCTATACTCTTGTTACACTTGAATTGGCGAGGTAAGGTTTCAGATATATGCTCGACTGATATTCCGGCGGTACTGGTCATAGTTATGGCTTTCTTGGCACAGTCAATTAATCCTTTATGTTTGGACATCCAATCCATTCCTAGTACTACTTCCAAACCTTTAGTTCCGAGTACTATCAGATTTGCATAAAAATCTATGCCATGGATTCGGATAGGGACGGCTTTGCAAATTTGCCTAGCCTTGGTGGTTGATCCGGGAATTTGAACAATCATGACATGCTTCAGTTTGGTTGGTTGAATTTTACTAGTGCATGCAAATTCTTCGGTGACAAATGAATGCGATGCACCAGAATCAAACAACACTCTTGCAAGTACTGAATTAACAGAAAACATACCCAGCACGACGTCTGGCGCTTCCTGAGCTTCTTCAGCATGCATGAGAAAAAGACGGCCATTGCGGTTGAGTGAATTCCCTGGGGCAAATCTTCTTCCTGGCTGAACATGACGCTGCTGCTGAGCTGGGACATTGGCATTGGGGGCTGTAGCATTCTTCTTGTTGGGGCACTCGTTGGAATAGTGGCCTTTATTTCCACAGTCATAACAAGTCACTTGCGACTTGTCCTTGGCTGCTACAGGCACAACATTGCTTCCAGTCCTCGGGGCAGTGTTGGTGTTGGCGGTAGCATTGTTGTTGTTGAACTTGGGTGGGGCACGATTGAAATTGCTAGAGTTGCCGGGGTTGTTGTGGTTTCCTCCGGGTCTAGGGTTTCCACGGTTGGGATAGGTGGGACGGGTCATCGGGGGTCTGTTGGTCCTTGGGGCAAATCCTGGAGATGGGTTAGGGCGATACTTTGGGGTCAGATGGGTTCCTGGATGATGCATCATACGACGCTTGCGGTTCTCATTGGCTTGGTTGATCTTTCCTTCCATCTGGATAGCAGAGTCGACAAGGGCTTCAATATCCGCAAAGGGAATATTGACTAACACCGTCTGCATCTCATCATGCAGACCATTCAGGAATCTTTCTTTCTTCTTGGCTTCAGTGTCTATTTCATCCGGGGCATACCTAGCTAATGACAGAAATTTGTCACGGTATTCCACTACAGTCATCCTTCCTTGCTTTAGCTCTCTGAACTCGTCTCTCATTCTCTTGATCAAACCTGGTGGCACATGGGTTCTGCTAAACTTGACCTTGAATTCCTCCCAGGTCATCATCTGGCCTCCGGTCATTGCGCGAACACTGTTCCACCACGCTCTGGCATCTTCGTCTAGATAGTGGGTGGCGAACATGACTTTCTCGTTGGCTTCCACTCCTGCTACTTCTAAGTTATTTTCCATGGTTTGCAGCCAATCATTGGCGTCTAGGGGTTCCTCTGACTTAGTGAAAACAGGTGGGTTGGTATTCTGGAAATTCTTGAGCTTAGATCCATGGTGGTCCTGATTTCCATGGCCTTGGTTGTTATGGTCTAGCTGGGCTATCTGCTGAAGGGTGGCCAGGTTGGCTTGATGTTCCGCTCTTTCAGCTTCACGGTTTGAAGTCAACATTTGCAGAATCTGCAACATCGGGTCCGGGGATGAACCACTTCCTCCACGTGGCATCTGAAGATTGAGGTAGGTCATGAGAAAAGAGGGAAATTTCTAAAGTTTTGGGTTTTTGAAAAGTTTTTAAAGTTTGACTCAGATTTTCTAGCAACTTGCTTTTTCATTCATTCATTCATTCATAGCACCCGATACAACACACACCACAACAAAGAAAAACAGATGGTTTTAAGAACCATTCTGAGAACTACGATACAGTGGGACCAAATACTACTCACTACGTTGGTGCTCAAGTGCTACTATTCCTCGGAATCTATGGCTTCGTCATCTTCATCATCATCGATGAAGGCGAAATAGTCCTCATCGGTGAAGAAATCCATAGCCTGATCCTCCAGAAAATCGTCGTCATCGCTGAGATAGGAGTAGGGGTCTCCACGAAGAACCTCTCCAGCATTATCCCTTTCCTCCAACTTCATGTCTCTCTCGTGGATGGTCTCCTCCAGAGATGAGATGCGGTGGCGAAGACAGGCAATGATGCGCTCCTTCTTGTCGAGCTGATGGCGGCGAGACTTGCGATCCTTTGCTAGCATGGCGATGGTCTGGTCCTTTGTCTTGATGATGGCAGACTTGTGGTTGCAGTAGTCACGGCAGTTGTCCAACTCCTGCTGACGATCGTACATCATGAAGCTAAGGTGGTCCAATTGGGTCTTCAGCTCGGGGTGGTATGGGGCTTCCAGTGGTTGTCCATTTGCATCACGCCTTGGGGAAAACTCAAAGCGAGTACCCTTGATCTGATTGATGCTCTGCCCACACAGACGGGAAAGAGCTTCTTGCATGGCTCTGGCAAGTCCATCGAGCCAGTTGTTTTCTCTCAAGGTAAACTGAATTCCCTCCGCAGTGGGAGGTTCAATCTTTCCTCGGAGACTTGCAACAATTAGCCACTGCAGGTATTCTCCTCCTTGATCACTGAGCTGAGCTCTGAAGAACTCGGGGTGCGGACGCTCCAGAAGTTCCGAAAGCTGGTCCAAATCCCTCTAAAAGATCAGGTCTCCTCCATTCCCCAATTGGTAAAACTTGCTGTACTTCACGTCCATCTATAAGAATATAGGATGAGTAAGTTAGTAGAGTGATTAAGTGTGCCAAAATTTTATGTATTTTGCAAGAGTTTTTTAGGAACATGAATTTTTAGGAAAGAATCAAAGGGATAAGAATGAGAATAGTGTTTTGTAAATATTTGTTTTTCTTTGGTTTTGGAAAATAAGTTTTTGGTTTAAACGTCCATTCTAACTAGGGTCTCCTATGGTCAGGATGGCTCTGATACCAACTTGTCAACACCCGGATTTTTTAATCATGGATGTCTGTTATGCCATACATCGCAATCCTAGGATTACCATTTTTGCGAGACATAACAGAATTGGATACCATAGTACATCATCCATTACAAACGATACATAAGTTCTTACACAAATAGGGATCTCATGATCCAGTTCTTAATACAACATCAAGCAGCGAAATACGTAGTAATAACGATAGCGTAGGCGAAGCTCCATCTTCGTGGTCACAGGCAATGCTGACGATGGGAGATGATCCTAGTTGTCATAACCTTCCTGGGGTCCATCCTCCAGGTACTGCTCTTCATAGTCTGGCCATGGGAATAGCCAGGGACAAAGCCATGAGTACTCTTTAAGTACTCGCAAACTAATACTAACAGGTAAAGGGGTTTTTGGATAATAGGACACTAGGCTCTAGGGTTGTTTTGCAAAAGCCAGATTTATCTCTACGAAGTTCCAAAGATAATCACAATTTTATAACTCCTAAGTGGAATCTTGTATTTCATATCGCAACCCTGTTGTGGTCAAGTCAAAGTCTCAATTCATTTCACAAGTCATTTTGAAAAGTCTGACGGGGGAACAGTATGGCCACTCCAACTGTCCATAACCGTGGATGCGGCTATTCGAATAGTTTGACACTCTGCAGAGATTGTACACTTCCACCACAACATTCGATACATCTGTCAGGAACAAATCCTGAATTCACCATACTCAGTATGCGGATAATCAATCCTAACCTTTCAATTACACGCCCTAGTATAAGCACCTCTCATGTGAGTTTGGCCTCCCAACCATGACCAACTGTCATCTTGGGTACTGCACAGGTGGACAATCTTCACAAGGTAGCCTCAGCTCAGACCTTGGCCGCGAGGGAGCTAATACTAAGGTATATAAGTTTCTAGTCAAGCCCTACCCAATCTTCGGGTATTGTGGTTGTACGATAAAATTGGAATGGTATCGCATCCAGACAACCATCAGTTTTAAAAAGGGCTAAGGCTCATGCCTCAACATTTTCATCACCAAAATCATCAGGTGTTCGGAAACACATGTCCAAAACATTTCAATAGAATGATCCATCATTCCAAGGTTTTCATAACCATTGTTCCACCAAGTATTCCCATCTAAAGTTGATCAATTTTTATGCTTAGCACTAGCATCTACAGGTGGGGGTAAGCAATAATGAGGGGTGGTGGACTAGTGGAGTTTCAACTAAGTACAACCTTATGTCTCAGGCTAATATCAAGGTTTATAACTTAGGCCAAATTTTATGCTCTTTATGCAACCTTCACATATATTTCTAGTATCTACCAATCTCTTAAGTAAACTCTAAGTAAGCTTTGATAAAGAAATAAAGTAAGAAGCTTGCAAGTAAAACTAGGATTGGTTTGTCAAGTGAGTATAATCACACATGCTTAAGGCATATAGTGGGCATAGTAACAAGTAGTGGTTTGTGGCATCAGTAGGGTATCTTGCAAGGGTTAGCTTGCATTGGTCCACTTAGTTAATAAATATTGCCTTGTGCAGAGCAGTGGTTGAAGTTCTCCTCGGCTTCTTCTTTGTAGTATCCTCCTTCCTCCTCGTATCCTTGGTCGGTACTATCGTCTATGAATAAATACGAGGTACACAATCACCAAACAATACTTAACTACTTGCAATCACCACACACAAGGGTCCTATAGATGATCTAGCATCATCACTAACCTTACGAGATTAAAGCTTGGTTTAATTCCTTTTACTTTTAGAAAAGTAATTTCTACTCATTGAAAAACTACTTAAGATTTAATATTCTCCAAACCAAACATGGGATCATGTGGACACATGTCATCACCACATATTGTAGTCCAAGGGAATGTGATTCAAAGTGGTGTCACGATTTAATAAGGTTTTACCCTTTTATTTTAATTAATTAAAGTGGCTAGAAATGCCTATGTAGCATTCTTTTATTACTTGAACATTATTTCTACAAGTAAACCTATATATTTTTATATATTCTGAAAGGTATGGATAAATGTGATTTTTGAGAGTTGGAATCAACTCAAAAGCTATTATAGTTTAAATTTGAAAAATGTTTGAATGCAGAAAAGCTTCTGCCTTGTTATTTTTACCATGGGTGATCTATAGATCCAAATGACTTGAATCCAACGGTCTTAGATTTAGCATTCCCAGGCCTTTCTAACAAAATTAGTTTCATTCAATTTGGTGTACTGAATCGATCTGGGTTGATTTTTGAAGTTGGGTATAGAAGTGAGTTTGAAATAAAATAGAAAAGGTTTAATTTGAATAACTGGGCTGCGCGGGAAAAGTTAACGGGCGGCCTAAGCTTGATGCTCCCGGAGCTGCTTAAGTGGGTGTCCCACTCGTCGGTGAGACAGGGAGGGTGAAGCGTGGGTGCTCGATCTGATTCTAATCCACGTGGGAGTCATCGTCGGCGAGACAACGCGAAAGAAACCTAGCACGGCCAGAGGGGTGTTGGGGCTCACCGGGGTGCAGGCGAGGTCGTGAGCAGCGAAGTCGACGACGGCGAACTCGGGGGTGGTCACGGCAGCTCCTGGGGTGGACAAAATCGATGGCGCCCTTCTTCTCCAGAGGCGGCGGGCTCCGGTGAAATTCCGGCGAGGTGGTGCTCTCCTTGCTCCGGGAACGGTGTGGCATGATCAGTGAGAAGAGGGGATTAGAATGGTGTGAAGAAATCGACTGGGGGTGGCCTCTATTTATAGTCGAGCGAGGGGACCGACGGGGCGCATGGTGAGCTCGTCGGGGGCGATGTTACAGGCGGCTATTGGCATGGGCGATGGTAGGGGACGATGCGATGTTCCCTGGCGATGCTCCACGACATGGTTTTGAGGCGTGGGTCGGTGTGTCTTGGTCTGGAACATGCGACGCTCTGCCTTGTAGGCGGCGTCTTCGACGGCGGTGGCTGTCTGCGGCACGGGCGGCGAACGAGGATGTCTGGCGGTCTCTGGGTGTGGGGATTGTGTATGCATGCGGCAAGGCGGCCTGATGCGTGGGCTTCGGTCTAGGGTGGCTCTGGCGCCGCGCTCGGCATGGTCATGGCGAGGTTGGCATGGTTCGTGTGGTCGAGGCTTGGCAACGCTTCATGCTGGGACAGGGGGTGGTGGTGGACGGTGGGCTGCCTCTCAGACATGCTGGCTAGGCTTGCTTCTCTTCCTAGCTTGCTGTCGACATGGGGGTGACAAGGTTGGCTTCGGCTGTTCACCATTGATGGTAATGCCAAGCTCACAGTGGTTCTAGTTTTTAGTTAATCTTGCTAGATGATCTACTGAGCTAGTTGTGATCTAGAGAGGGAACCAGTTAGGCAAGAATCACTGCTCACAATAGTGTTTACATTTTGTATGATTTGTGTCTGCAACCTGTTTGATGAAATGGCCGCATGAAATCAAGTTTTAAATTTTGAAAAGATTTTTGGTGGGTTTGCTAGATTGGTGCTGGTGAGTCTGCAGATGCTTGGGTTTTGAAAGTTGAGCTTGTTTGAGTGGTTTTTGAAAAAGTGGGATCTTCCCATATGATAAAGATTAAATTTTGAATTGTCATTTAAACTATGCATTTGAAAGTTTCTGGATGATCACAAAGTGGGCCTTGATACCTTGTTATGAGTACGTTCAAGGGGTGCAAAGATCAAGAAAAGTTTCCATTAGGTTCTGAAAGTTTGAGACAGCCAAAGTAGGCATGGGAGTTAAATTGGTCAAAATGACCATTCCCTTATTTTATTGGTTTTGATTTATTTGTCCTTAGGAAAAGTTTGGGAAATGTTTAGATGATGTTTATTTCACCTAAGAAACATTTTACAAGCAAGGAAACACACAAACAAGGTGGTTCAAAAGAATTTCAAATTTAATGCATACTCAGATGCATGCATTCATAATTTTATTTAACAAAGTTTTTGTTAACCTAATTTTGATGATTAGAAATTGATGATCCAAGTTTAGTATTTTTGGGATGTTACAGTCATCAGTCAGGCATGTAACGGTCGAGGCCTCATAACGTAACGCTCAACGCCCGACCTTCCCTAATGTGGTCCCACCAGTCAACATGTAACGTTCAAGCCTTTGACCAGACGGCATCCCTCCGTGCGAGCGCCTACGAGGGTTTCTTAACATGGCGAGGGGAAAAGTGAGGAAAAGTTAAGCGGCTGGGGAAAACTGAGTACAACTAACGAACCAGGGGCACGAAAATAGAAATCCCTATAACATTCTAGTGATTCCCATCACTTTCTTGCAAGCTATATCAATGTGATATCACCGAGAGGGACCAGAGTATATATCTTAGTCATTTGGATGAAAAAATCCCACTCTTGATCCATGAGCCTCTACATAACACTATTGGAGTATATAAACCCACCTTTATAGTCAACCTGTTACGGTGTGACGTTTGATGTTATAAAGCTACTCTTCCTGTTGTAGTGATTGAAAAGATCTCATGGTCTAAGGACTAAAGTTACTTGTAATGATGTTATAGCAAATTAAGCATAATTGTAAGATTGGGTAAACCAGACGTAGTGGTGCCTTGTATTGCTCATTATATAGGAGGATTACAAGGGGAGTCCTAGTCTCATACAACACGGACACATACAAAAGTAATACACAATATGACCGTATACCTATGCAAACATGATACAGTCACATATTCGAACACCCTCCCTCAGTCGAAAATGGGTGTCCTACGAATATTAAGACTGTCCCGAAAATATAATAAGAGAGGCGACGGTAATCCTTTGGTGAAGATGTCCGCGAACTAAGATGAACTAGGAACATGTAGAACCCTGACCTCGCCAACTGTCACGCGATCTCTAATGAAGTGTAGATCAATCTCCACATGTTTGGTGCGCTGATCATGCACTAGATTTTGTGTCATGTAAACTAAACTCACATTGTCACAAAAGATGACGAAAGAATCAGGCACCAGTCGATGAAGCTCCTGAAGTAGTTTTCATAGCCAGCACAGTACGGCCAACACATTTGCTACTTCCCGATACTCAGCCTCCACACTCGAGAGTGAAACAGTGTGTTGTTGCTTGGCTGACCAAGACACCAGATTTGCACCGAGGAACACACAATAGCCAGAAGTAGACCATCGAGTGTCTGGACAACCTGCCCAGTCAGCTTCAGAGTAGGCCATCAGTTTGTTCGAGGTGCGTCGATACAAAGTGATACCATAGTCGGTGGTGCCACGGATGTACCATAAAACACGCTTCACAAGGAGCAAGTGATTAGGTCGTGGATCATGCATATGAAGACATATTTGTTGTACTCCATAGGAGATATCAGGCCAAGTACAAAGTAAGGTACTGGAGACCTCCTGCAATACTTCGATACTCTATAGGATCAGCCACGGGATCACTATACTGAGCTTCAATCTTAGAAGTTGTATCAACTGGTGTGGAGATAGACTTGCACTTTAGCATACCGGTGCGGTCAAGGAGCTCCATAGTATAGTTCTCCTACGAGAGAAAGAGACAGTCCTTGCTACGTTTGACGGAGATGCCCAGAAAGTAATGTAAATCACCCATGTCCATCATGGTGAACTCAAAACGGAGTGAAGCAATCAAATTGTGCAGCAGTGTTGAGGAAGACGCAGTCAAAATTATGTCATCCACATAGAGCAAGAGATAATTCATATCGGAGCCATGACGATAGAAGAACAATGAGATGTTAGTATTGGAACTTATAAACCCAAGAGATGCAATATAGGAGGAAAACTGTTGAAACCATGCCCGTGGAGCCTACTTCAACCCATACAAGGATTTGTTTAGGAAGCACACCTTCTCAGGAGAATTGGGATCAATGAAACCGGAAGGCTGTCGAGCATGAACCATCTCATAAAGTTTGTCGTTGAGGAAAGCATTCTTGACATCCAGCTGATGAATAGGCCAATCACTAGAAAGATAAAGTGATAGAATTGTTCGTATCGTGGCGGGTTTAACAACCGAACTGAAAGTTTCATCAAAATCAATACCTTCACGTTGCGTGAATCCTTGCAAGATCCACCACACCTTGTACCGATCAAGAGAACCATCAGACTTTAACTTGTGACGAACGATCCACTTGTCTATGACAATATTTGCATTGCGGGGTGGATCAACTAGGTCCCAAGTGTTGTTGAAGAGAAGAGCGATGTACTTATCAACCATCGCTGCATACAAATTAGGGTCCTTGGGCGCTCCACGATACGCCTTCGGGAGATGAGATAACCCCTCAACATGAGGATCGAAGATGGTCTTCAGCTGCACCAAGCTTGTATTCACACACGTAAGCATGCGGTGTGATGGTGGCGGAGGCAGAGGGCACGATCGATGGACCGAAGGCGGTGGTAGTGGAAGAGTCGGTGCAGCAGCCGGACGTGGCGAGGAATTGTTCTCAGCAGACATGGAGGGTGACGAGTGTGGCATCCCGCAAAACCACTACTAGAAAATCACGTTGAATTTGTGCATTGCATCGTCATCATCATATGTTGTTTGTCAAAAACTATTTTTCGCAAAGCCCGATTTGTTTTCCAAACGCCCCATCTTAATTCAAACGCAAAACCCCGGGTCTCCGGATTATTTTGTTTTGTTGCTATCGGGTTGCAAACGGTCCAATTAAAGTAAATAAAATATTAAGTTATTTTGGTGGGCGTCGAGCGGGCGACGATCCGACGACCACCCCCGGAATTAAATCGGGCCACCTAAAACAGCCCCCTAAATCCTAAAGCTACCAACAAACAAACCCACCCCCTTTGGCCACATCACCCCGCCCAATCCCCTAGTGACACCTCACCCTCTCTCCCCCTCTACCCAACCAGGAACTGCCACCTCGGCCCCACGGCCTCTCTCTCTTCCCACTCCTCCACCGAGCCCCACCTGGTCCCAACTAACCCTGCACCACTCACCCAGCCCCACACCCCACCGCCCTGCTCCCTGCCAGGACCCCATCCCCAGTGGCCCACAGCCCCCACCTACCTCCCTACAGCCCGCACCCTCCCAGTTTCCCCACACCACTGCAGCGGGCCCCACCCCAGGACCCGCCTCCCTCACGCTGGCGCCCGCGCCAGCCATCTTCTTCCTCCTCTCGCTGCCCGCTCTCCGTCATCCCCACCCTGCCCAGCCTTTGTCCCGCACCTTCCAACCTCTCTCCTCCCGTGTTCCTCTTCCCTCCTCCGCTCGGCCAGCGCCGCCGCTACTCGCCCTACTCCCTCGCTCGCCTTCGCCCCTGCGCCGCCCGCCAGCCGCCAGAGCTCCACCCGCCGGCAGCGCCCGCCTCCGACGAGACCGCGCCCGCCTCTCTCTCGCAGCGCCTCCCTCGCCGGACCCAGCGCCGTCCGTCGCCGTCCTGCCCTGCCCGCGCCGTCGCGCTGCGCCCGTCCTCGCCCACGACCGCCCGCCTTCCACCACGGCGCCCGCCGACGCCCGCCGCCTCTCCGCCTCGCGCTCCACGCCCCGCCAGCCTTCCCAGGCTCGCGCGTCCACTCGCCCACCGTCGCGCCGGAGCCTCGCCGTCGCCGCGGCGTCGCCCGGCCGCACCGCGTCGCCGCGGACCCTCTCCACCTCGGCGCTCGCCCGACCTCGGCTTCGCCGCCTCGGCCCGTGCTCGCCGGCCGAACCCGCCCCCTCGCGCGTCTCCCGCCTCCCCAGACAACCTCCCTCACCCGTGTCCCGTCCATCGCCGCCCGTCGCCAAGCTTCCCCGGGCCCGCGCCTTCTTCTCCCGTTGCCCTCTGTTCCGGCAGGAGGAGCAGCGATGTGTGTTGGTCGAAGGTTCGCAACACCACCGGAGATGCAAGACCGAAAACACGCGACACACTAAGATCTTCTACATAGATGCGGAACCGTTGCCCGTTCACGGACTTCGAAGACCGTACCGATTCCTCAAACCCCCTCCGAGCCGCCAAGATCGCTAAGGAACGACAAGTACCGCCCGTGTTTGATACCCCGACATCAAGCGACAAGATCGTCCATAACACCCAAGACCACAGGTGTAACAAGTACCGCTTCCGGACGCCAAGACCGACCCGATACGGCCCGACGAGATCATGCGACAAGAACGCCCCGACCGGAAGAACCCGACGCCCGACACCGACCCAGTCCGCTTCCCGGACGCGACAAGAACTACCCGATATCCGAGAACGATCCGAGTCCGAGCGCTTCCGTCGAACCACGGACCCTGAGACCAACCGAACCCGAACCGGAACCCCAAGTTCGTGAGAACCTCTAATGTGAACCCTTCCGAAACCCTAATTTTATAATATAATACAATTGATGCATATCAAATCATTCATCTCGCATGCATATACGTGGTTTGGGGCCTTATGCGATTCACCTAATAAATAAATATGGAGCCCATATGCGGGCAAATCTAGCCTTATATTGGCCTCATTTAAATTGATGTAGCGAACCGGTACTATATCTTGGCCATGTTAATACAACATTTAAATTGCGGGGTAGCTAAATAACTTGAACCGTTTAATTAATTGTCGGGACCCCGGTTCCGCTTAATATTGACCTAATTGCATCGCACCTTTGCCATGCCATGCATCATACATGCATCATGCCGATCTTCTGCCGTTGTATTAAATATCGCATCCGGTGTGTATTCTAGTGTTTTGCTTCTTCGCGGATAAGGCCGTTGAGTTGATGTGAGCTTCGCCCGATCTTCGGTTGAACCTTCGACAATGTTTTCAGGCGAGCATCTCCCCCTTTCTACCTATCTTACTTTTATAGTATTTACTTCCCTCCTGTTGATCTATTGCTATCTGTGTTGCGATGCTTTAGTTTCGTACCTGTGATATACCGTGCAGCCCTATATTGCCTTGGACACATCCTATTACCTGTTGTTTGGTAGATAGTTGGACTTGTGCGTCGTAGTCGCTTGCTCAAGTGCTGTTGCGTTTCGTCCAGTGCCATAGTTGTTGATGTGTTGCCGCATGTTGATGTTGGAGATGATCCTAGTTTTACTTATCGTTCACTTTAATTCCTGTTTAACAACTAAAATTGAAATAAGCAGAGGCATCGGTGGGTGATAGATAATATTTGGTTTCCGAACGCCCACTTGTGTCCCGTAGGACCCCGAGTACTTGATACCTGTTCTTTGATTTATCGCGCTATCCACATCCGGGAGGTATATGGGACCCCGAGGCGAGCTTGATTCATTCTTATTTCTTGGGGCCACAAACTAGTTTGAGGTTTTATTTACGATCCTGTACTTATGCCATGCTACTTATGTATTTACGATTGTGCGAGGAGCACACTGTACTGTTTAGGATCGGGACACGATTCCGCGGTGTCGACAAGCCCAGCCACACTTTCGGGTTCCCAGTCGTTCACAGCCGTCTACCCAAACCTTGAGTCCGTCTCGGAGTCAGCTGGCTTCGTTGCGGGATCTACTTAAGGGGTGGCCCCCTGAAATATTTCTGAATCCTGTGATTGTTCAGTCGTGAAAGCCTCGTTGGGTTTTGTTTTGGTTTTTCCGAGGTTGATCGAGCGTGTGTTGCTATTGGTGCACCCCGGCCGGGTAAAACTTTCTGAAAGCCGTGTCCGCGGATATGGACGACTTGGAGCACAGTATCTCGACCATAGACAAGCATAACTAAAGTTTATTGCTATAAATTTGACTTATAATGACTAGTAATCAGCTTCACTATAATGGAATGGCTAAATAATACTGCCCACAATTGCTTGTTTGGAGTGTCGCTTGCGACCATTGTACCTGACTAGTAAGTATTGCAACTACAACGGAATGGCTGAATAAAAGTACCAACAACTGTTGGGTTTTTGGGTTATCTCATGTAAATTGTATCTGACTAGTAAGTGTTGCAACTATCACGGAATGGTTAACTAAAAGTGCCCACTACTTACCTTATCAGGATGATTATCTAAAACTGACTAGTAATTGCTGCAACGATAACTGAATAAATAAAACTGCCAACCGTGTGAGTTCCTCGGTTGACTTCCTCGTTTGGTCTCGAGGGGGAAACGCCAGGATGGGTTTGTTTGATGGTAGTATCAGGATTGATCCGAATAGGTCTTTCTTACCCCTCTCTGATTGCCGCCAGTTGTATCGAGTCTCTATAGGTTGTTTCAGTGCATGCTTCCGCTGCTTGATCCACCATACCTATGTGGCGAGGACCGCCGAATTCTAGCCTCGTGTCTTGGCCTCGATCTTGCGCTCCTCTTTTTCCTTTGCCCTTTGTCGGTACCCCTTTTGTTTAAGCAGGTTTGAGATCGACGCTGTTAGCAGGGTTACCCTTCCGGCTTGGCCTGGGCAGGGTTATGGACGCCATTGGTTCTTCTTCAGGGCTCTTAGACCCATTTGCATCTTGTCCGTAGTCGGACGCCCCATCGTTTTCAAGGTGATTTGGATCTTTGTACCGTATATTTGTATTCTTGACTCTTTGAGTCGCTGTTGTATATATATCCGTTCTGTGGGTCCCATCGAGGACTGTTGTGTAATGTTATTACTTCGTTTTCCACCCGCACGAAAGTGCCTGGTGGGCACCTTTGAATCGTTTCTATGCGGGTTTGGCGAATTTTGCTCAAACTTGCATAGGTCCGATCGAGGGTGTTCTGAGTGGTATCGAGCTCAGCGGTTGCGATACCCACAAGTCCAACTGTAGGATAACCTAGCTAACGGCCAGTAGAGTGTCAAAACTATTTTTGAAAATCGGTTGGATAGTTAGTTACGGTTAGGTCTGATTTTACTCCTTACCCTCTGCTGTTCCCCTCTTACCTCTACGTGTTTTGAATCCGCTCTCGTCCCTTTCTTCGAGTCCAGGAATTCTCGTGGTTGGGTTCCGTCGTACCTTCAGGGTTTCGCTTCCTTCTTTGATAACGGTGTTCCACCATCCGGTGTTCAAGCTGCCTGAGGAATCCGTCTGCTATGGTAACATTCTTTGTTCCTTGCTTGTGCTATCCGGTGTTCCCGACGCGACGACATCATCTACGCCAGATCCGATGCAGAGTCTGCATCACTCCTTTGTTCCGAACCTCGCTTGTCGAGATCTTCAGTCTAATTCCGAGAGTTGGTTGCATAATCCGCCTATTCGTGTGCAGAGTAATGGTTTGAGTGCGGGATGGAGTAGCTACCATACCACTACTCTTATCATTCGCTCTTGTACATCGAATCAGTGGATCCAGCGATTTTACTCCGTCCACGGAAGTTAGGGGTGGCTTTATTTGTTGATGCCTCTACCTTCGACCTTTTGTTCCGGAGTGTTCTCTCGATGATCAGGAACAACGACCTTTGTTGGTGGTGTCGCCGATTTCAAGATGGAGGATGAACCCTCGTTAGTGGTGTCGCGAGGATCTACATGAAGCGAGAAGATTCAGATCGCCGACCTTCCTTTCAAGTACCATGAGGCGGATCTCGAGGGCGAGATCCATCGTTAGTGGTGTCGAATTGTGGCATCCCGCAAAACCACTACTAGAAAATCGCGTTGAATTTATGCATTGCATCGTCATCATCATATGTTGTTTGTCAAAAACTATTTTTCGCAAAGCCCGATTTGTTTTCCAAACGCCCCATCTTAATTCAAACGCAAAACCCCGGGTCTCCGGATTTTTTGTTTTGTTGCTATCGGGTTGCAAACGGTCCAATTAAAGTAAATAAAATATTAAGTTATTTTGGTGGGCGTCGAGCGGGCGAGCACCCGAGCGACCACCCCGAATCATCGGGCCACCTAAAACAGCCCCTAAATCCTAAAGCTACCAACAAACAAACCCACCCCCTTTGGCCACATCACCCCGCCCAATTCCCTAGTGACACCTCACCCTCTCTCCCCCTCTACCCAACCAGGAACTGCCACCTCGGCCCAGCCTCTCTCTCTCTCTTCCCCTCCACCGAGCCCCACTGGTCCCACCTAACCCTGCACCACTCACACCCAGCCCCACACCCCACCAGCCTGGCTCCAATGGACCCCATCCCAGTGGCCCACCTGCAGACCCCACCTCCCTACCAGCCACAGCCGCACCCTCCCGATTTTCCCCACCGCTGCAGTGGGCCCCACCCAGGACCCGCCTCCCTCACGCCTGGCGCCCGCGCCCCCCCTGGCCATCTTCTTCCTCCCGTCTACGCGGCCCCGGCTCTCCCGTCATCCCCCACCCCTGCCCCGACGCGCCCCTGTCCCGCACCCTTCCCCAACCTCTCTCCTCCCCGCGTGTTCCTCTTCCCTCCTCCGCTCCGGCGAGCCGGCGCGCCGCGCCGCCCCGCTACCTCGCCCTACTCCCTCGCTCCGTCGCCCCCTGCTGCGCCGCGCCGCCCAGCCAGCTCCACCCGCCCGGGCCGCGCGCCCTCGCCCCTGCGAGACCGCGCCCGCCTCTCCAAGCGCCTCCCCTCGCGGACCCAGCCGTCCCGCGTCGCCCGTCGCGTCGCCGTCCTCGCCCGTGGAGCCCGCGCGCCGTCGCTGCGCCGTCCTCGCCCACGCCCGGCCCGCCTTCCACCACGGCGCCCGCCGACGCGCCCGCCGCCTCTCCGCGGGCTCCGCCACGCGCCCGCCAGCCTTCCCAGGCTCGCGCGTCCTGCTGCCCACCGTCGCGCCGCGAAACCTCCTCGCCGTCGCCGGCGTCGCCAACCGGCGCGCGCCGCCCGTCGCCGCGGACCCTCTCCACCTCGGCGCTCGCCCCGACCTCGCCTCTGGCTCGCTCGCCGCCTCGGCCCGTGCTCGCCGGCCGAACCCGCCCCCTCGCGCGTCGCCCGCCTCCCCAGTCAACCGCCCTCACCCGTGTCCCCGTCGCCATCGCCCCGTGCAGCCCGTCGCCAAGCTTCCCCGGGCCCGCGCCTTCTGCTCCCGTCGCCCTCTGTTCCGGCAGGAGGAGCAGCGATGTGTGTTGGTCGAAGGTTCGCAACACCACCGGAGATGCAAGACCGAAAACACGCGACACACTAAGATCTTCTACATAGATGCGGAACCGTTGCCCGTTCACGGACTTCGAAGACCGTACCGATTCCTCAAACCCCCTCCGAGCCGCCAAGATCGCTAAGGAACGACAAGTACTTCGCCCCGTATTTCGATACCCCGACATCGAAACGACAAGATCGTCGCCATAACACCCGAAGACCACAGGTGTAACAAGTACCGCTTCCCGGACGCCAAGACCGACCCGATACGCCGGCCCGACGAGATCTGCATGCGACAAGAACGCCCCCGACCCGGAAGAACCCGACGCGCCCCGACACCGACCCCAGGTCCTGCTTCCCGGACGCGACAAGAACTACCCCGATATCCGAGAACGATCCCGGAGTCCGAGAACGCTTCCGTCGAACCCTGGACCCTGAGACCAACCCCGAACCCCGAACCCCGGAACCCCAAGTTCGTCGAGAACCTCTAATGTGTGAACCCCTTCCCGAAACCCTAATTTTATAATATAATACAATTGATGCATATCAAATCATTCATCTCGCATGCATATCTGTGGTTTGGGGGCCTTATGCCGACTCACCTAATAAATAAATATGGGGCCCATATGCGGGCAAATCTAGCCTTATATTGGCCTCATTTAAATTGATGTAGCGAACCGGTACTATATCTTGGCCATGTTAATACAACATTTAAATTGCGGGGTAGCTAAATAACTTGAACCGTTTAATTAATTGTCGAGACCCCGGTTCCGCTTAATATTGACCTAATTGCATCGCACCTTTGCCATGCCATGCATCATACATGCATCATGCCGATCTTCTGCCGTTGTATTAAATATCGCATCCGGTGTGTATGCTAGTGTTTTGCTTCTTCGCGGATAAGGCCGTTGAGTTGACGTGAGCTTCGCCCGATCTTCGGTTGAACCTTCGACAATGTTTTCATGAGCATCTCCCCTTTCTACCTATCTTACTTTTATAGTATTTACTTCCCTCCTGTTGATCTATTGCTATATGTTGCGATGCTTTAGTTTCGTACATGATATACCGTGCAGCCCTATATTGCCTTGGACACATCCTATTACCTGTTGTTTGGTAGATAGTTGGACTTGTGCGTCGTAGTCGCTTGCTCAAGTGATGTTGCGTTTCGTCCAGTGCCATAGTTGTTGATGTGTTGCCGCATGTTGATGTTGGAGATGATCCTAGTTTTACTTATCGTTCACTTTAATTCCTGTTTAACAACTAAAATTGAAATAAGCAGAGGCATCGGTGGGTGATAGATAATATTTGGTTTCGAGCCCACTTGTGTCCGTGGGACCCCGAGTACTTGATACATTCTTTGATTTATCGCGCTATCCACATCCGGGAGGTATATGGGACCCCCCAGGCGAGCTTGATTCAGTCTTATTTCTTGGGGCCAAACTAGTTTGAGGTTTTATTTACGATCTGTACTTATGCCATGCTACTTATGTATTTACGATTGTGCGAGGAGCACCTTTGTCTTTATTTAGGATCGGGACACGATTCAGCGGTGTCGACAAGCCCAACCACACTTTCGGGTTCCCGATCGTTCTGACCGTCTACCCAAACCTTGAGTCCGTCTCGGTCGGTCACCGTTCGGGATCTACTTAAGGGGTGGCCCCCTGAAATATTTCTGAATCCTGTGATTGTTCAGTCGTGAAAGCCTCGTTGGGTTTTGTTTTGGTTTTTCCGAGGTTGATCGAGCGTGTGTTGCTATTGGTGCACCCGGCGGGTAAAACTTTCAAAGCCGTGTCATGGATATGGCCGACTTGGAGCACAGTATCTCGACAATAGACCAGCATAACTAAAGTTTATTGCTATAAATTTGACTTATAATGACTAGTAATCAGCTTCACTATCATGGAATGGCTAATTAATACTGCCCACAATTGCTTGTTTGGAGTGTAAACTTGCGACCATTGTACTGACTAGTAAGTATTGCAACTTCTAGCGGAATGGCTGAATAAAAGTACCAACAAGCTGTTGGGTTTTGGGTTATCTCATGTAAATTGTATCTGACTAGTAAGTGTTGCAACTATCACGGAATGGTTAACTAAAAGTGCCCACTACTTACCTTATCAGGATGATTATCTAAAACTGACTAGTAATTGTTGCAACGATAACTGAATAAATAAAACTGCCAACCGTGTGAGTTCCTCGGTTGACTTCCTCGTTTGGTCTCGAGGGGGAAACGCCAGGATGGGTTTGTTTGATGGTAGTATCAGGATTGATCCGAATAGGTCTTTCTTACCCCTCTCTGATTGCCGCCAGTTGTATCGAGTCTCTATAGGTTGTTTCAGTGCATGCTTCCGCTGCCGCTTCAGTCCACCATACCTATGTAGGCGAGGACCGCCGAATTCTAGCCTCGCCGTGTACTGGCCTCAGTACTGACGCTCCTCTTTTTCCTTTGCCCTTTGTCGGCACCCCTTTTGTTTAAGCAGGTTTGAGATCGACGCCGTTAGCAGGGTTACCCTTCCGGCTTGGCCTGGGCAGGGTTATGGACGCCATTGGTTATTCTTCAGGGCTCTTAGCCCCATTTGCATCTTGTCCGTAGTCGGACGCCCCATCGTTTTCAAGGTGATTTGGATCTTTGTACCGTATATTTGTATTCTTGACTCTTTGAGTCGCTGTTGTATATATATCTGTTCTGTGGGTCCCATCGAGGACTGTTGTGTAATGTTATTACTTCGTTTTCCACCCGCACGAAAGTGCCTGGTGGGCACCTTTGAATCGTTTCTATGCGGGTTTGGCGAATTTTGCTCAAACTTGCATAGGTCCGATTCTGAGGGTGTTACAACGAGGCGGGTGATGGGGAAGTCACATGCGACAAGGGGGCCATGGCGCTTCCCATGGCATCTAGCGGCGTCGACAACATCGGCTGCTCAACCTACAGAAAATCATAAGTTTGCAGGGAAGGAGTAGGATACGCGACGGACATGGTGGTGGCAAAGGGAAAGATAGACTCGTTTAATACAACATAACGAGAGATGATGATCTTTTGGGTGGAATGATCAAGACATCGATAGCCGTGATGTTGGGATGGATACCCTAAAAACACGTAGAGCATAGAGCAAGGCACAAGCTTGTGCGGTGCAATGGAAGTGGTATTGGGGTAGCAAAGATATCCTAAGACCAGCATACGTAGGGTCGACGACATGAAGAGCTCGAAAAGGCACACGATCTGAGATTGCCTTGGAAGGCAGCCGATTATGCAATAATACGGCTGTATGAAGAGCCTCGGCCCAAAAGCGTGGCGTCATACTTTCTTGAATTAGAAGCGTTCGAGTAATGTCATTGAGGGTGTGAATAATCCTCTCGGCTTTACCGTCCTGTTGAGGTATATGGACATGAAAATCAGAGTGCTATTCCATGGCATTGGGCATAAGAGTGAAGGAGGGAATTATCGAACTCACGACCATTGCCACACTGAATAGCTTGCAAGTTTGCATGGAACTGAGTACAGGCTAAGGTGTGAAGGGAGGATAAGTGCAAGAAAACTTCTGACTTAGCACGTAGAGGATAAACCTAGGCATACTGAGTGAAATCATCGAGGCAAACAAGATAATACTTAAATCCAGAAATACTCTCAACTGGCAATGTCCACAAATCACAGTGAATAATTTGAAATGAAGAATGTGTTACGCGATTGGTAGAAGAAAAAGGAAGACGAACATGACAATCTAATTTACAAGTATGACACAAACTAGATTTATTCTTATCCCTAGGAATAATCGAAGAGCAAGCTAAAGACTCCATGATGGGTCATCCAGGGTGTCCAAGACGCCGGTGCCATAGAGAGGGGTCAACAACGAGGAAGGCATGTGGGTGACTGGTGGAGGAGGTGCGGACAGGATAGAGAGCTCCGAGGCTATTGCATCTGAGAATCTCGTTCTTGGTTTGAAGATCCTTCACAGAAAAACCAAGAGGGTCAAATTCGACGGAAACACAGTTATCAATGGTGAACTGACAAACTAACAAAAGATTTTTAACTAAGCTAGGAGCAACTAAAAATTACGAAGATGAAGGGGACGCTCAGAGGTGGAAATAGGAAAATGTGCATGTCCGGTAGCAATGATCGGAAGAGTGGAGCCGTTACCGACAACAACAGCACGAGGAGAAGTGGTAGGAAGACACGAAGGTGAGCATACCAGGGTTGGATGTGAAGTGGGAGGCTGCGCCAGTGTCCATTACCCATTCATTGGGTGCTTTTAAGCCCATCGTCTAGAACTGGTGCATGAGCGCAGACTGATCCCACGGGGCGGTTGACGGAGCCAGTGATGACGGTTTTGGTGACGAGGGAGCGACATCATAGCGGTAAGAAGGGGTGGGGGTTGATGAGTGCATATTTGGATCATGTTTTAGATTATTATTTTGCATTTTAGTGGTAGTATTTTGGTATTTTACGGCGTTCGCGCGCACTTTTTATGTTTATTTTCACCAGGATCAGATCAAATGATGGATATGATGGACACAATTTTTGGACCAGTTATATTGGAGTGAACGGAGACAAAAACTATGTAAATTTCTTATTTGGGGAACATTAATAACACCAGAAGAAAACCCAAAGCAATTTAATTATACAGAAGGTTTAACGACCAACTATACAGCGGGAAGAAATATTTCATATAGTTCCCGCCGTATACTTGGCGCAGACACCGCCTCCTCAAATAATTTCACCCATGCAACTAGATCGGGGAGACGACATACATAACACCTAGAAATCACCGAAACCTAACCTCCGGAAGGCATCTGCAGGGGGAACTCATCTACCGGGGATTCATCTTTGCCCTGCACAGATCCAGGAGGCTAAAGAATCGATCGTCATCATCAACCGCTGCATCATCACTATCTCCATCCATCCCATCTACATCTTGTCTAGATCTTGTTTCCGTACTCGTTGTGTATTTTACAAGTACTATTCATCTATGATAGATTCCATTACTTTTGCCATGATGTTGATTGCCTCCATGTCTGAATAGATCATTAGTTCTTAGGGAGATGGAGAAACCCTAGTATGACATTGGAATAACATAAAGTTTATTATGATATTCATCGCAGTGACCATGTGTTAGATTGTCTTCATCTTGATGTTGGGAGAAGTCGACCTATCAATATTTGCCTCTTGTGGGTACTTGATGGAGGGAACTACTTGTTGGTAGACGGAGGAGTGTTAGCACTTACAGTGACTATAAAGCTATTGGCTCCACTTACGTATCAACTTGGTAATCGATGAAACTCACGAAACACTATCCATGACATGGGATATGTCATGTGGGATTATGTCCCTTAATAGCGCAGTAATTCAATTAATGTTGATTGTTGTCTGCTATGGTCATGAGGATGATTTGAGCAGTGCTTGCTGCCTCATTGTCCAAATACGGAGTTCCTCCCGCACATACATAGTTGAGAATGATCATGATAATAATCTTTACCTTAGCCCTTTATAGTTCTAGTGGTGTATCCGCTAATCCCTGAGAACGCTTTTCCCCACTAAAGTTTTAAATCTCTTTTACATACACGATACTTAATTTCCGTACTCAGTTTTTCTTACTTTAGTCATTGTTCTCTTATACCAAAAACCCTAAAACACCTTTTTACACAATAATCGCATTTTATCTTGTCACTTAGAATTTTATTTAGCATTTATATTTTTAGTATTTATTTCAAGACTTATTATACTTTAGACTCCTTCTCCCTGTGGGATCGATATCTTTATTTCAAAACTAGATACAAACGATTTATGCACTTGCACTCATCAAGCTATTTTCTGGTGCCGTTGCCGGGGATATAAGCATTGTAGGTCTTGTAGTTTTTGTTTATTTACTTTAGTTTTGTTAAGTTTTTTTTGAGTTACATGTTTCCATCAACATGATGGAATTTGAGCATATGACTAGTGCTAACCCACTCGACCACTTTGGGAAGCCCTATGATATTTATAAAACAGTTAACTCCAACGAGAAGACATGGGGGTTTGAAATAAATCCTCTACTACTTGGTATTCTACACAAGAAGCAATTTACAGGAGATGAAGAAGATCTTGATCCATATGAGCATATTGCATGTTTTAAAGATATATATGTGGCACGTTCCAATTAACAGGATATACTGCTAATGAGGTCAGGCTGAAACTCATTAGTCAAACTTTGGCAAGCACAACTCTTTCCTAGTATACATCTCTACCCCCAGAAGCCACTACCACCCGGGATAATTTAGCTTGTCAATTTTTTTCCAAATATTATAATGTATCAAAATCTCTTGGAATCAGGCGCCTTATAATGTCTTGGACGAACCATCCTCATGAAGGACTAGTAAGAGCTTATGTAAGATTTAAAGATTTACTTAATAAATGTCCTCATCATGATTTCCCTGAATGGTATTTATTGCATATCTTTTATGACGGTTTAATTTAACCTAATAAAATTGAACTAGACTCTTGCACGAGAGGAGCTTTTATGGATTTACCCATAACTAAAGTTTGGGCTTTACTTAATAGAATTCACGATCATAGAGTTTCATGGAATTTTGGTCTAGGAAGTGAAGGAGGCACATAAATAGATTATGATTGTATTCATGACTATAACAAAAAGGGCCATGTTAGTGAATTATCTAAAGAGATTTATTTAGATTCAGATCTTGTGTTGCAAGTTGTTAAAAGCTTTTACAGAACACATCAAAGCTCCAAAAGAGGGTTCGGCCAAGTTTGGTCCACCACCTGAACCTGAGAAAAGAGAAGTTAAAGCAACATTGGCCTCCCTGGAACCAACGTATGATATACCTTTCCCTAACACTGCACGGAAGCATATTTTGGAATACGAACAGGTTAAAGCAGCACATGAGGAGAAAGAAGAGGAAAATGTGCCAAAAGTTGAAGAACATCTAGATGAAACCAATGATGAAGACGTAACCAAGAAAGCAATTATGGATATGTATGAACATTGTAACATAGTTGAACTTAATGAAGAGACTTCTGTATTGGTTGAAGGCAAAACAAAGGTAAAATATGTGGGTAAGCCTATTCTTCCCTGCATATTTATAGAAACCTCTCATTAAGGTTTATGTGATATTGGCACCAAAGTTAATGTTATATCTTATGATTTATATAAATAAAAGAAGATATAGCACCGGCTACAATAGAAAATACTAATATGACAATCATGTTAGCCAATAAAAATCTTAGAATTCCAATGGGAGTAGTTGAAAATGCAACTGCCACAATTGGCAATAAAAATGTTCCTATTGATTTTATAGTTGTTGAGATGCTAGCTGACACTCTTTGACCAATTATATTTGGAAGAAACTTTCTGAGTGATGTATGTGCTACAGTCGATTTCAAAAAGTAGGTTATATCCCTTAAGCTTGGGAAAGAAGAAAATAATTCCACATTTCCAAATTTGAAGACAAACTTCTACCTGTACAAGAAGAGAGAGAAAGCTATTGAGGAGATGGCAGCTCTTTTCTTAAGTAATCAAGAAGAAAATATAAATGAAGACTCAAATTGTGAAGAAATAATTATGAAGGACTAGTCTCTAGAATAATTTGAAAGTGAATTTGATTCACTTCCCGTTTTAGGACTTCCAACTGATGAGGCTTTTGAAGAGCCAGAAAAGAGAGGGGATGAAGAATTACCACCCTCAGAATTAAAAACTTTACCCGATAATCTTAAATATAGATTCTTGGATAATACTAATAAATTCCTGGTTATCATTAGTGCCAAACTTTTAGGATATGAAGAAGAAGAACTTATGAAGGTAGCATCGCAAGGCCTTTGGGAACTCAATGGACGATTTGAAGGGTATTAGTCCCATGATAGCCGTCCATCGAATATTCATGGAGGAAGGTGCTAAACCAGTTGCAGAATTCAATAGAAGGCTAAAGCCTGAAATGAAGGCAGTGGTAAGAAAATAAATAGTATGCCTACTGGATGCAGGTATAATCTATCCTATAAAAGAAAGTGAATGGGTAAGTCATGTTCATTGTGTTCCTATGAAAGGCGGTTTTACTGTTGTTCCTAATGAAAACAATGAATTGATACCTACTAGAACTATTGTTGGACATAGGATGTGCATAGATTTTAGGAAATTGAATAAATAAACTAGGAAAGATTACTATCCCTTACCATTCATAGATCAATCTTTAGAGAGGTTAGCAAATCACACTCATTTTTGCTACTTGGATGGATACACTGTTTTTTCCAAATAGTTGTTCATCCTGATAACCAACTTAAAACAACTTTCATTAGTCCTTATGGTTTACATGCTTACAGACGCATGCCTTTTGGTTTATGTAATGCACCAGCTACTTCTCAAAGATGCATGACTACTATTTTTGCAGACTTTATAGAACTGGTAACGGAAGTATTTATGGATGATTTTTCTGTCTATGGAACTTTGTTTACTAGTTGCTTGGATAATCTAAAAATAATTTTGCAGCATTGTGAAGAAACTAATCTTGTTCTAAACTAGGAAAGTGCCATTTTATGGTCAAAGAAGGTATAGTCCTTGGACACAAGGTATCAGGTAAGGGTATTGAAGTAGATAAGGCTAAAGTTGAAGCAGTAGAAAGATTGCCACAACCAAGGGACATAAAAGGTATAAGAAGTTTCCTTGGTCATGTAGGCTTTTATAGAAGGTTCATTAGGATTTTTTCTGGAATTTCTAAACCTTTGACTAATCTGTTGCAAAAGGGAGTAAGATTTAACTTTCATGATAAATGCATTGTAGCCTTTGATAAACTTACATATGCTTTATCGCATGCCCCTATTATTAAACCACCTATATGGGATATGACTTTTGATTTAATATGTGAAGCTAGTGATGATGTTGTAGGAGTAACTATGGTACAACACATAGGTTGCATATTTAATATTATACATCATGCTAGTAGAACTCTCAATAGTGCTCAAAAGAATTATCCCAAAGAAGAAAGAGAACT
This sequence comes from Avena longiglumis, assembly GCA_030063025.1. NCBI lineage: Eukaryota > Viridiplantae > Streptophyta > Magnoliopsida > Poales > Poaceae > Avena > Avena longiglumis. The sequence goes on from CP125978.1 coordinate 186,470,681, forward strand.
CTTTGATGTATTTTTCTCTTGTGATAAGTTGATACGTCGTAAACGGAACTACAATTTTTGATGTTCCATGATTGTTTAGTATCAACTTTGCTATGCTTTATCTACACTTTGAGGTATTTTTATACATTTTCTGGGACTAACCTATTAACAAGATGCCACAGTGCCAGTTGTCTGTTTTTGGTTTCAGAAAATCTAGTAAGGAAATATTCTCGGAATTGTACGGGATAAAAGCCAAAGTCAATATTTTACCGGAGAGAACACAGAGACCGAAGGGCAGCCGAAGGGGGGCCATAGGGTGGCCACACCCTAGGGCCGTGCGGCCCAAGGGAGCGCGCTGCCACCTGGTGTGGGCCCCCTGGCCAGCCTCCTTCCTTGCCCCTTCGCCTATAAAGTCACCCTGATTCAGAAACCCTAAGCACCCGATCAGATCTCCATGAAACGGTCTATAGCTGCCGCCACCATCTTCCCAAGATCGGGGGGATCTGAAGCTCTTCCCGGCACCCTGCCAGAGGGGATAGATCACCCCAGAGGCCTTGTTCATCACCATGCCAGCCTCTGGTATGATGCGTGAGTAGTTCACCCTTGTACTATGGGTCCATAAAGTATCTAGATGGTTGGTTCTCCTCCTTTATGATATCATGTTTAGATCTTGTGAGCTCCATTCATGAACAATATCATCTATTTGTAATCATACATGTTATGTTTGTGGGGATCCGATGGATATTGAGATACTATGTCAGATTGATTATTGATTCTATCATGTCATATTGATTATTGATTCTATCATGTATGTGTTATTTGTGATCTTGCATGCTCTCCGTTGCGAGTATCATATTGGCCAAGTAGATGCTTGTGACTCCAAGAGGGAGTATTTATGCTCGATACTGGGTTCATGCCTCTAGTAATCTGGGGAAGTGACAGAAATCTCTAAGGTTGTAGATGTTATGTTGCTACTAGGGAGAAAACAACAATCTTTTTTCATGGAACAATTGTATTGTTTATTTTACACACATTGCTTAATGCAATTATCCGTTGCTTGCAACTTGATACTGGAAGGGGTTTGGATGATAACCTGAAGGTGGATTATTAGTCATAGAAGAAGTTGGATTACGGTATATGTATATTATTGTAATTTCCAATCAAATCTCATAGGAGTCATGATGTCTAGTATTGCATTGTTACGCTTGCTCAATCCTGTCAATTGCCCGTTGTAATTTGTTCACCCAACATGTTATTTATCTTAAGGAGAACACCTCTAGTGAACTGTGGACCCTGGTCCAATCTTTATCATTGATACATTATCTACTGTTACCGTTTACTTTCTACAAGCAACTATTACCTTCCATGATGTACGTTTAATCCTTTGTTTTCAGCAAACCAGTGAGATTGACAACCTCACTGTAAATTGGGGAAAAGTCTTGAGTTTGTGTTGTGCAGGATTCCAAATTATTAGCAACACCTTGCAGTTGTTTCCTTGCTCCTAATGGTTCGATAACCTTGGTTTCATAACTGAGGGAAAACTTGTTGTTGTGTTCATCACACCTTGCTCTTGGGGTATACCAACGAGGCTCTACAGTGATCCGAGCCCATCATAAGTTTCGCTCGTACACTGTTGATGCAAAAGTAAGAGTTCATACGGATCGTGATGGTTTAAAAGAACTCCTCGAGGGGAAGATTCATCAGCCAAGACTAATCCGTTGGATCCTTTTACTTCAAGAATTTGAATTACAGATTATGCAGGGCCAAGAAGCAAATGTAGTAGATGTAGCATCTATATTTGCCCAGCAAGACACCGACTTATTGAGAGAAGCTTTAGTCCTAGTGACTTTCATTTTTGAGAATTATTATATTAACTAAGGTCAAATCCTCCCAAGAAGAAGAAGTCCTTGTTGTTGGAGGAGCTTGTCACTCCCGACTAGATAAATGGTAAGTGGAAGGTAAATTTTCTTACTCTAATAAATGCTTTGTTTTCACAGTTTCTACTTTTAAATATTTTGCCGTTGAATTCCTTTTTTTTCTGAAGTTTTTTAGGGGTTTTAGTAACTATACGGGTGCAACTATACGTCCGGAGAAAAATCTTCTGCCGTATAGTTAGTCGTTAAAGCTTTTGTACCCCTTGCGGAAATAATTTTCGATGTGCAGCATCTATATGGACGCAACTATACGGCCGGAGAAAAATCTCCCGCCGTATAGTTGGTCGTCAAAGCTTCTGTATCATCAACCTGTTTTCGTTCTTAATTTATTGTATTTTCACAAAAAAGTCTTGTCGATTCCTAGTCGGTAATCTAACTGACCTGGGTATGAGATATTTGGAAATATCTGCCCAGAACCAACTATATGGTCAGAACTATATGGGGTACGACCGTATAGTTGGTCGCAATGGAGCAGGACTCTGCCAAATCCGTGATTCCTTTTCCTAATCTATTGGGATTCTTTTCTTGGGAGTGAATTTGGTGTTTCTCACGAGATTTACCGACCTCTGACTCCTCTTATATACTTCCATAGTGCCTCTCTCTAATCACAATCACCAGGAACCAATCCACCTCTTGTTCTCACGTGAGGCGAGAGTCAGGGAACCAAGGAAAGAAGTCCCTATGGAGATTGGGAGCAATAGCAAGATAGGAAAGGAGATCAAGAGCGTATCTATGGACCTTTTTTATGCCGACCATGAACGCCAGAAGAAGTAGTTGAAATCTCTCGAGTTGAAGATTGCAGTAATGGAGAAGGAGGCGCCAGGGACACCCAGGTATCTTTGGTGGCTGCGATTTTATCTTATAAACTCGATGAACATATCAAGCAGACCACTGAAGCAGGATTTTGTATGAGTCTTATGGAGATACAATCCCTCCAATGCAACAATGAGCTCATTAAAGAACAAGTGAAAGTGCTGGAGCAGAATAATATTTTCTACAAGTTGTGTGTTAAAGAATTGGAAGCAGTCAATCAATCCCTCCGTCTCAAGATGGCCCGTGCAGAAAAGATACCATGTTCCATGGCGCCACAGTGACTTGCAATAAAACACGGTATCAAATAATCGTGAGGGATTATTTGATCCCACCTGGCTTGATTCCAAGTTTGGGGAGATCTTTAAGACCTTATAATCTATCTTACAAGTTTTTATTACTATTCTAGTTTTGCATTAGTTCTATCTCATAAATAAAGTTTGCATCATTAGAATTCCCTTCAGGAATAGTTGATCCCTCTTATGAAATTCTGAGTTTATTATAATATGTGGAGCATTATTGAGTTTGAGTTTGCCTTATTGGATATATGAATGGCTTGAGTATGATTTTACTTGCACTTGATGATAGCAATAGGAGTCTTCCACACTATTGGTATTAACGGAACATATAAGGACAATTTTATCAATATGTTGTAGGTCAATGGTTTGACTTACGAAAAGGATAAATTATCTAATAAATTAAGATGAAAAAGAAAAACCTTGAACAAAGGAGAAATTATAAGTGCTATCAAATAGAGTGAGAACAAGTTGAGGTAGAATACTCAATTTACAAAGATGCTTCATATATATTTGGAATTTGGTAATTCAGATCGTTAAACTTTGAATTTCTACATGAAGTGGAATATATGGCTAGCTCCTTTGCACATCACTTAAACAAAAGTGTGACCATAAATATATATAGAAAGAAGAAAAGAAAGAGAAAGAAAAAGAGCAAATGTGCAAAGAGAAAATAGGCATATACCACTATATTGTAGTAAGACAAAGAGACGTTTGAGATTTTCAATCCCAAGTTAATATGATAATCCTAAAAGAACTTGGGACTACCTCAATAACTCATTCGATTGAACCGAATACTTTTACATCATGTTGAGAATAATATTTTGTGAACTGTTAATTGCTAAGGTGTGGAAGCCTACTAATATTATTCGGATGGTTCGAGTAAGGTATTATTCGTGAACTTAGTTCTATGTATCCTATATGATAAACACATGCTGCAACTGCCTCATTTATTTTATCGACTTGGCTTCATGAATATGAGGATCACATCCATTAAGCTAAACTTTCTCAGGACAAGCAAGAGTCTAAGATTGGGGAAGTCGATGAGTGCATATTTGCATCATGTTTTAAATTATTATTTTGCATTGTAGTGGTAGGATCTTGATATTTTACGGTGTTCACGCGCACTTTTTATATTTATTTTGACCAGAATCAGATCAGATGATGGATACGATGGACACAATTCTTGGACTAGTTATACTGGAGTGAAAAGGAGGCAAAAACTACATAAATTTTTTATTTGGGGAATATTAATAACATCAAAATAAACCCCAAAGAAATTGAAGTATACAGAAGGTTTAACGACCAACTATATGGCGGGAAGAAATATTCTAGCCGTATAGTTGGCGCAGACACCGCCTCCTCAGATAGTTTCATCCCGTGCAGCTGGATCAGAGAGACGACATACAGAACACCCATAAATCACCGAAACCTAACCTTCAGAAGGCATTTGGAGGGGGAACTCATCTACCGGGGATTCATCTTTGCCCTGCATAGATCCAGGAGGCTAAAGTGTCGATATTCATCATCAACCTCCGCATCATCATCATCTCCATCCATCCCATCTACATCTTGTCTAGATCTTGTTGTAATTTATGTTCTCGTTGTGGATTTATACAAGTACTATTCATCGATGATAGATTCCATTAATTTTGTCATGATGTTGATTGCCTCCATGTCTGAGTAGATCATTAGTTCTTGGGGAGATGGAGAAACCCTATTATGATATTGGAATAAGATAAAGTTTATTATGATATTCATCGCTACGACCATGTGTTTGATTGTCTTCATCTTGATGTTGGGAGAAGTCGACCTCTCAATATTTGCCTCTTATGGGGACTTGATGGAGGGAACTACTTATTGGTAGACGGAGGTGTGCTAGCACTTACAATGACTATAAAGCTGTTGTCACCCCTTACGTATCAACTTTGGAATCGAGAAAACTCACGAAACACTATCCATGCCATGGGATATGTCCTATGGGATAATGTCCCTTAATAGTGCAGTAATTCAATTGATGTTCATTGTTGTATGTTGTGGTTATGAGGATGATTTGAGCAGTGGTTGATGCCTCTTTGTCCAAATACGGAGTTCCTCCCACACATACATAGTTAAGAATGTTCATGATGATAATCTTTACCTTGCCCCTTTATAATGCTAGTGGTGTATCCGCCAATCCATGAGAATGCTTTCTCCCACTAAAGTTTCAAATCTCTTTTACATACGCTATACTTACTTTATGTATTTAGTTTTATTTACTTTACACATTGTTATCTTATACCAAAAACCCAAAAACACATTTTTACACATTACTCTCATTTTATCTTGTCACTTAGAACTTTATTTAGCAATTTGATTTTCATTATTTACTTGAAGAATTCTTAGACTTCAGACTCCTGCTCCCTGTGGGGTCGATATCTTTATTTAGAAACTAGCTACAAACGATCTATGCACTTGTAGTCATCAGGGGCATGTAGCCATATCCATCGGAGGAGTTTGGCACGCTATAGGGCCTCTGCGTGTAGAAGGTGTGTGGCGAGGGTGCAAGACATGGCACATAGCTATGTGCCCGATCATAGGGCCACATCTGGATTGCACCATTCCATGGGAGTTGCTGCGTCGACCAATTTGGCAAAGAGACAGCCGGGGGTGCAGCAGGGGCCTAGTGCTAGACGATAGCGCCCTCCTTGGCAGCCTCAGCTGCTGCCTTATTCTTGCAGCGGTTGTCGTTACCTTTGCCAGGGTTTGCGCCGTCAACGACGAGAGCCGTGTCGGAGTTGCGGGATCGGAAATTTTTGCACTTCATATCTTGGAGCGCAAGGAGAGAACAACACTTCTCGAAGGTGATCTCGGTCATGAGGGAGATCAAGTTGGTGGCCTGCTCGTACTGCTCGGAGCGACCGTTGAGGCAGTGGATAACCAGCTTGGCATCTTCTTCCAGTGGTCCGAGATCTGATAGACCATTGGAAAGGGCCTTGATCTTCTTCAGGTACTCGTTCATGGAAAGTTTGACCATCTTGATCTCGCAGAGCGCAGTGGATAGGTGTGCTTGTGATTGATCTTGTGGTCGTTGAAGAGGTCGTTGATGCTTGTCCACAAATTGATGGAAGGGGACCTTCACCTGGCATCATGACGGCGTCGAGGAGGCCAAGGGAGACGGATTCGTATAGCCATGAGACCACCCGACATCCAACAAGGACCACTTCGGAGTTGGATCAATCGGAGCGGCTACATCGGCATGGTCGAGCAGCGCGTACTTGCGGAGGGCGGCATGGAAGAAGGTGAGCCATTGGTGATGAATGCTGGTGTCGAGGGCCAGCTCGACTGGTACGTGCCCCTTGATAGAGTGGAGGCCGGTGCCTTGGGCATGCATGGAGGTGAGCGAGAAGGCCCCGCACTAGAGGAGGGGGTGGTGGAAAGGTCCAGCTTGGCCTTGGCGTCGGCGGCCTCGCGAGCCTCATGATCTTCCTTATCCTTGGCTGCCTGCTGATGAGTGCATATTTGCATCATGTTTTAGATTATTATTTTTCATTGTAGTGGTAGGATCTTGGTATTTTACGGCATTCACGCGCACTTTTTATATTTATTTTCACCAGGATCATATTAGATGATGGATACGATGGGCACAATTCTTGGACCAGTTATATTGTAGTGAAAAGGATCAAAAAATAACGTAAATTGCTTATTTGGGAAATATTAATAACACCAGAAGAAAACCCAAAGCAATTGGAGGATACAGAAGGTTTAATGACCAACTATACAGCGGGAAGAAATATTCCGGCCGTATAGTTCCCGCCGTATAGTTGGCACCGACACCGCCTCCTCAAATAGTTTCACCCCGTGCAACTGGATCAGAGAGATGACATACAGAACACCCAGAAATCACCGAAACCTCGCCTCTGGAAGGCATCTAGAGGGGGAACTCATCCACCGGGGATGCATCTTTGCCCTGCGCAGATCCAGGAGGCTAAGGCATCGATCTTCATCATCAACCACTGCATCACCACCATCTCCATCCATCCCATCTAAATCTTGTCTAGATCTTGTTGTATTTTCCATACTCATTGTGGATTTATACAAGTACTATTCATCTATGGTAGATTCCATTGTCTTTGTCGTGATGTTGATTGCCTCCATGTCTGAGTAGATCATTAGTTCTTGGGGATATGGATAAACCCTAGTATGTGATTGGAATAAGATAAAGTTTATTATGATATTCATCGCTGTGACCATGTGTTATATTGTCTTCATCTTGATGTTGGGAGAATTCGACCTCTTAATATTTGCCTCTTGTGGGGACTTGATGGAGGAAACTAGTTATTGGTAGACGGAGGTGTGTTAGCATTTACAGTGACTATAAAGCTATTGGAACTCCTTACATATCAACATTGGAATCGAGGAAACTCCCAAAACACTATACATGCCATGGGATACGTCCTACGGGATTAAGTCCCTTAATAGCGTGGTAATTCAATTGATGTTGATTGATGTCTGCTGTGGTAATGAAGATGATGTGAGCGGTGGTTGCTGCCTATTTGTCCAAATACGGAGTTCCTCCCAAACATACATAGTTGAGAATGTTCATGATAATAATCTTTACCTTAGCCTTTTATAATGCTAGTGGTGTATCCGCTAATCCTTGAGAACACTTTTCCCCACTGAAGTTTCAAATTTCTTTTACATACGTGATACTTATTTTCTATATTCAGTTTTGTTTACTTTACTCATTGTTCTCTTATACCAAAAACACAAAACACCTTTTTACACAACACTCGCATTTTATCTTGTCACTTAGAACTTTATTTAGCATTTCTATTTTTAGTATTTATTTCAATACTTATTAGACTTTAGACTCCTGCACCATGTGGGATCGATATCTTTATTTCCAAACTAGCTACAAGTGATCTGTGCACTTGCAGTCATCAATCTATTTTCTGGCGCCGTTGCCGGGGAGCTAAGCGATGTAGGTCTTTTAGTTTTTGCTTATTTACTTTGATTTTGTTAAGTTTTGTTTTGAGTTGCAGGTTTCCACCAACATGATGGAGTTTGAGAATATGAGTAGTGCTAACCCACTCAGCCACTTTGGGAAGCCCTATGATAATTAAAAAAGAGACAACTCCAACGAGAAAGGGGGTTTGAAATAAATCCTCTACTACTTAGTATTCTACACAAGAAGCAATTTACTGGAGATGAAGAAGATCCTGATCCATATGAGCATATTGAATGTTTCAAAGATATATGTGGCACTTTCCAATTACTGGGGTATACTGCTAATGAGGTAAGATTGAAACTCTTTAGTCAAACTTTGACAAGTACAGCTCTCTCATGGTATAGATCTCTACCCTCAGAAGCCACTGCTACGTGGGATAATTTAGCTTGTGAATTCTATCCAAATATTATCCTTTATCAAAATCTTTTGGAATTGGGCGTCTTATAATGATTTGGAGGAACCATTCTAATGAAGGACTAGTAAGAGCTTATGTGAGATTTAAAGATTTACTTAATAAATTTCCTCATCATGATTTGCCTGAATGATATTTATTGCATATCTTTTATGGCGGTTTAATTGAACCTAATAAAATTGAACTAGACTCTTGCGCGAGAGGAGCTTTTATGGATTTACCCATTACTAAATCTTGGGCTTTACTTAATATAATTCAGGATCATAGAGTTTTATGGAATTTTGGTCTAGGAAGTGAAGGAGGCACAAAAATAGATTATGATTGTATTCATGACTATAATAAGAAGGGCCATGTTAATGAATTATCTAAAGAACTTTATTTAGATTTAGATATTGTGTTGCAATTTGTTAAAGCTTTTACAGAACACATCAATGATCCAAAAGAGGGTTCGACCAAGTATGATCCACCATCCAAACCTGAGAAGAAAAGAGAAGTTAAAGCAAAAGTGGCCTATCTAGAACCAATGTATGATATACCTTTCCCTAACACTGCACAGAAACATATTTTGGAATATGAATAGGTTAAAGCAGTAGAGTAGAAGAAAGAAGAGGAAAGTGTGCAGGAAATTGAAGAACATCTGGATGAAACCAAAGATAAAGAGGTAACCAAGGAAGCAATTGTGGCTATGTATGCACATTGCAACGTAGTTGAACTTAATGAAGATACTTCCATATTGGTGGAAGGTAACCCTATGGTAAAAGACGTGGATAAGCCTATTCTTCCCTACATATTTAAAGAAACCTTGCATTATGGTTTATGTGATCTTGGCACCACCATTAATGTTATATCTTATGATTTTTATTTAGAAATAAAATAAGATATAACAACAGCTACAATAGAAAATACTGATATGACAATCATGTTATCCAATAAAAATCTTAGAATTCCAATGGGAGTAGTTGAAGATGCAACTGTCACAATTGACAATAAAAAATTTCCAGTCGATTTTGTAGTTGTTGATATGTCAGCTGACACTCTTTTCTCAATTATATTTGGAAGAAACTTTTTGAGTGATGTAGGTGCTACAGTGGACTTCAAAAAGGAGGTTGTATCTCTTAAGCTTGGGAAAGCGGAAAAGAATTCCACCTTTCCAAATTTAAAGACAAACCTCTACATATACAAGAAGAAGAGAAAGAGAAAACTATTGAGGAAATGGCAACTCTTTTCTTTAGTAATCAAGAAGAAGAAATAAATGAAGACTCAAATTGTGAAGAAATAATTATGGAGGACATGTCTCTAGAAGAATTTTAAAGTGAATTTGATTCACTTCCCATTTTAGGACATCCAACTGATACGCTTTTGAAGATCCAGAAAAGAGAGGAGATGAAGAATTACCACCCCCAGAATTAAAAACTTTACCATATATTATTAAATATAGATTTTTGGACAATACTAATAAATTCCCTATTATTATTTATGCTAAACTTTTAGGGGAAGAACAAGAACTCATGAAGGTACTTAAGGAGCACAGTAAGGCCTTTGGGTACTCAATGGACGATTTGAAGGGCATTAGTCCCATGATAACCGTCCATCGAATATTGATGGAAGAAGGTGCTAAACCAGTTGCAGAATTTAATAGGTGGCTGAAGCCCGAGATGAAGGAAGTGGTAAGAAAAGAAATAGTATGCCTATTGGATGCAGGTATAATTTATCCTATAAAATAAAGTGAATGGGTAAGTCCGGTTCATTGTGTTCCTAAGAAGGGCGGTTTTACTGTTGTTCCTAATGAAAACAATGAATTGATACCTGCTAGAACTATTGTAGGACATAGGATGTGCATAGATTTCAGGAAATAGAACCAGGAAACTAGAAAAGATCACTATCCATTACCGTTTATAGATCAAACTTTAGAGAGGTTAGCAAACCACATTCAGTTTTGCTACTTGGACGGATACTCTGGTTTTTTCCAAATAGTTGTTCATCCTGATGACCAACTTAAAACAACTTTCATTAGTCCTTATGGTTTACATGCTTACCGACGCTTTCCTTTTGGTTTATGTAATGCTCCAGCTACTTTTCAAAGATGCATGACTGCTATTTTCGTAGATTTTATAGAACTAATAAAGGAAGTATTTATGGATAATTTTTCTGCCTATGGAACTTCGTTTACTAGTTGCTTGGATAATTTCAAAAGAATTTTTTAGCGTTGAGAAGAAACTAATCTTGTTCTAAACTGGGAGAAGTGCCATTTTATGGTCAAAGAAGGCATATTCCTTGGACATAAGGTATCAGGTAAGGGTATTGAAGTAGATAGGGCTAAAGTTGAAGCAATAGAGGGAATGCCACAGCCATGGGACATAAAAGGTATAAGAAGTTTTCTTGGTCATGTGGGTTTTTATAGAAGGTTCATTAGGAATTTCTCTGGAATTTCTAAACATTTAACTAATTTGTTGCAAAAGGGAGTAAGATTTAATTTTAATGATAAATTCCTTATTGCCTTTGATAAACTTAAATATGCTTTATATCATGCCCCTATTATTAAACTGCCTATTTGGGATATGACTTTTGATTTAATATGTGAAGCTAGTGATGATGCTATAGGAGTAACTCTTGGACAACACATAGGTCGCATATTTAACATTATACATCATGCTAGTAGAACTCTCAATAGTGCTCAAAAGAATTATCCTAAGGAAGAAAGAGAACTCTTTGTAGTATTTTTCTCTTGTGATAAATTTCGTTCTTATATAGTTGATGCCAAAGTAAGAGTTCATACGGATCATGATGGTTTAAAAGAACTCCTCGAGAGGAAGATTCATAAGCCAAGATTGATCCATTGGATCCTTTTACTTCAAGAATTTGAGTTGCAGATTATGCAGAGACAATAAGCAAAGGTAGTGGATGCAACATCTATATTTGCCCAGCAAGACACCGATCTTATTGAGAGGAGATTTAGTCCTGGTGATTTTCATTTTCGAGAATTATTATATGAACTAAGGTTAATTCCTCCCAAAAATAAGGAGTCCTTGTTGCTGGAGGAGCTTGTCACTCCCGACTAAATAAACGGTAAGTGCAGGGTAAGTTTTCTTACTCTAATAAGTGCTTTGTCTTCATAGTTTCTACTTCCATTTTTTTACCTTTGAATTCCTCTTGTTTTTCTGAAGTGTTTTAGGGTTTTTTGTAACTATACGGCCGGAGAAAAATCTCCCGCCATATAGTTGGTCATTAAAGGTATTGTACCCCCCCCTTGCTAAATAATTTTTGATGTGCAGTAACTATACGGTCGCAACTATACGGCCGGAGAAAAATCTCCCGTCGTATAGTTGGTCGTTAAAGATTATGTATCATCGACCCTTTTTCGTTCTTATTTTATATTCATTAAAAATGTTTTGTCGGTTCCTAGTCGGTAATCCAACCGACCTATACTCGAGATATTTGCAAATATCAGCCCGGAACCAACTATACGGCCGGAGCTATACGGGTTGCGACCGTATAGTTGGTAGTTATGCGGCATGACTCCTCCAAAATCATGATTTTTTTCCTATTCTATTTGGATTCTTTTCTTGGGCATCAATTTGGTGTTTCTCATGAGTTTTACCGACCTCTGACCCCTCTTATATATTGCCATTGTGCCTCTTTCTAATCACAATCACCAGGAACAAATCTAGCTATGCATTATCCCATCCCAGGCCATAGAAAACCTATGGGGCTCATTTCTCCTGGGGACCTATCTAGCAGCCCGTCGATGGAAGATGGCGATGAGGAGGTGGAGAGGTTTAGACCGGGGTACAAAGAGTACGTCTAGCCAAGCTGCTACAACATTGATCCCGATGAAGGCTGGAGCAAGTTTACATCAGCCGTGACGTCTATGATCCCCCGGGGATCGACTTTGCAGCGATGAAAAGAACTCAAGAAGAGAGATAAGGACACAAGCCATATGGAAAAGGGCATGTGGAGATGGTCAAGTTCATCACCACGGACCCTAGGCCACATAAGCGTAAGGAAATACCTAACATTGGTGCAGGTGCTAGCAAGGAACCGGCGTTGCCCCGCTCGAGGCCTACCACTGGCGCTCGTATGAGAGTGAAGCCTCAAGTGGAGTGGAGGATAAGTTTCTACTTCCCCGATCCATCAATAATGGATGAGGAAAAAGGAATTGTTCCTAGGATAAAGGATCGTGTGCGGTCACTAGAGATATATCAGAAGTAGGAGCTACTCCATCGCGTTGAAGTCCGTCACCGCCTCAAGGATATAGAGAAGAAGGATGATCTTCTCCCAATGGTGACTAAACTCGCAGATAGGGTGTATACTTTGCAATATGATTTGTGCAGGTGCTAAAGCCACATCACTGCTCTGGAGGATACCAACAAGAAGCTATGCACCACGGTTCTACATGCCATGGCGCCACAGTGACCTGCAATAAATCACGGTATCAAATAATCGTGAGGGATTATTTGATCCCACCTGGCTTGATTCCAAGCTTGGGGAGATCTTTAAGACCTTGTAATCTATCTTAAGTTTTTATTACTATCTAGTTTTGCATTAGTTTGAGCTCATAAATAAAGTTTGCATCATTATAATTACCTTCAGGAATAGTTGATCCCTATTATGAAATTCTGAGTTTATTATAATATATGGAGCATTGTTGAGTTTGAGTTTGTCTATTTGGATATATGAATGGCTTGGGTATAATTTTACTTGCACTGGATAATAGAAATAGGAGTCTTCCACACCATTGGTATTAATGGAACATACAAAGATAATTTTATCAATATGTTGTAGGTCAATGGTTTGATTTACAAAAGGAGAAATTATCTAATTAGTTAAGATAAAAAAATCTTGAGGAAAGGAGAAATTATAAGTGCTATCAAATAGAGTGAGAACAATTTGAGGTAGAATACTCAAGTTATAAAGATGCTTCAGATATATTTGGAATTTGGTAATTGAGATAGTTAAACTTTGGACTCCTACATGAAGTGGAATGTATGGCTGTTGGAGATATGCCCAAGAGGAAATAATAAATGTAGTTATTATTATATCTTTGTGTTTATGATAAATGTTTACATTCATGCTATAATTGTATTAACCGGAAACATTAATACTTGTGCGATATGTAAACTTGTTAGAGTACCTAGTAAAGCCTCTTTGTAATACTCCCTCTGTCCGCAAATAAGTGTACTTCTAGCCTTGTCTTAAGTCAAACTTAGCAAAGTTTGACTAACTTTGTAGGAAAACGTATTAACGTTTATGACACTAAGTTGGTACCATTAGATATGTTTTCAAATTTAATTTTATAATATTTCAATTTAATATAATATATGTTGTTATATTTATCTATAAAGTTGGTCAAATTTGATAAAGTTTGACCTAGACAAAAGCTAGAAGTACACTTATTTGCGGACGGAGGGAGTACTAGCTAGTTGGTTAATAGATGATCATGGTTTCCTGATAAAGAACATTGAGATGTTATTAACAACAAGATCATATCATTAGGAGAATTCTATGATAGACATACTCCTATAGTTAAGTGTAGCATAAAGATCAAGTCATTTCAATAGTTTGTTTCCTATAAGCTTTCTGATAAATAGTAACCAAAATCATTTGACCATGAGATCATGTTAATCACTATCACTAGATGTATGCTTTGATGACATCAAACACCACTTCACAATTGGGTGGCTATAAAGGTGGCATTGAGTGTTCGGAAAGTATGTGTTGAGGCACATGGTTCAAGACTAGGATTTGTCCATCCATATTACGGATAGATATACTCTGGGCCCTCTCGGTGGAATGTCATCCAATTAGTTCTTGCAGATTAGTTCTCGGTGGTATGTGTCTCGAACAAGGGATCACATATCACAGGAATGAGTAAAGAGTACTTATCGGTAACAAGATTGAACTAGGTATGCAAAGATACCGACGATCAGACCTTAGATAAGTAAAGTATCATGAGACAAAGGGAAATTGGTATCGTATGTAAATGGTTCATTCGATCACAAAGTAATCATAGAAATATGTGGGATCCATATGAATTTCCATATTCCTCTATTGGTTATTGATCGGAGAAGAGTCTCGATCATGTCTGCATAATTCATGAACCGTAGGGAGACACACTTAAGGATTCGATGTTGTTTAGTAGATATGGAATGTGAGTGAAGAGACCTAATGTAGTTCAGAGTCTTGTATGGAATCCGGGATATCACGAGGAGATCCGAAATGGTCCGGAGAATAAGAATCATATAAGGAAAGTCCAATTCCCGGAGTTCGAGAATGGTTTACGTGTTTTCATCAGAATGTTCTAGAAGGTTCTAGAAGGTCCACCAATATGTAAGGGGAAGGGTACATGGATGTGCCATGATAAAATGGAATGGTTGCATCATGTCCTAGGTCTCTTGGCTAGACACTTGGAAGAGAGAAATCAAGCCCTAGTTTGAAAGTCAAAACGCTAGTTTGAAAAACTCAAACTGGAACATTGGTTTCCAAGTGGAGGGAGGGAAGGAATCCTACCTAAGGGAGGATTCCTCCCTCTCCTTGCTGCCGACCACATGAAGTGTACTTGGGGGAGGATTCCCTCCCCCTTTCCGCCTTCCCACCTATAAAAGGAGGGGTAGGGCGCCCCTACCCCTCACCACAAACCCTAGCCAAGGCGCCTACCCTCTCTAGTTGCCACCGCCAGGGGATCCTCCCAGGTCGCCGACTAGGGCTAAGTACTAGCCCTAGCCGCCAGCCACACCACCCCACCAGCGCCCTATAAACCCTAGATCGTCGAGGCCCTCTTCTATTCCACCATACCTGCTCCAGCTTAGGCGAAGCCCTGCGGGATTTCCCCTCTAAACTCTGACACCACGTCGTCGTGCTACTGGAATCGCGAGGAGATATCTATAACCTCCGCTACCTGCTGGAACAAGGAAGAGGAAGGTATTCATAGAGTACTGAACGTGTGAATAGATATGGGAGCGCTGCAGGAAAGCAACGCAGGAAGCATCGTCTACGCGATCTTGAGATCCGCAAGTGAAAAACTACATCACCCACGAGAATCTTCTCTCATTAACTGCATTGGAATCTTCGAGGGTGAGTATCTATCGACTCGTTGCTACAATCTAGTAGATAGATCTTGGCTTGTGTGTGTTCATACGGTATAATTTTTTGTTTTCCATGCTACGAACCCCTATAGTGGTATCAGAGCCGTGTCTATATGTAGATCTGTTGCACGAGTAGAACACAATGGTCATTGTGGGCGGTGGTGCTTTTATTATCAATTGCTTCTTGTGTACTTTGCATCTTGCAGGATGGTGGGATGAAGCGGCCTAGGCTAACCTTACATGACATCGTTCATGAGACTTGCTCCACGCTCGACATGCAACTTGTATTGCATAAGTGGCTTTGCGGGTGTCTGTCTCTCCCATCATAGTGAAGATTCAATTTACAATGGGCACTTGATAGTTCTTGCATCAACGATGTGGTTCATGTTTGTAAGTTAGAACGGTACTTATTGAAATCCCCAAACCACGTAAAACATGCAAAGAAAATTAGAGGTGTCTAACTTTGTTTTGAAGGGGTGTGTTGTGATGTGATATGGCCATGATTGTGATTATATATATATGATGTATGCAATGATCCTTATTGTAAGTCGGCAACCGACAGGAGCCTTATGGTTGTCTTTTAATTTTGTTAAGACCTGTGTGTATATTATTCAAAGTAGTTGTAATAGTTGATGCTGGTGTTCGACAACCCTGGAGCGGTGCCATTGACCTTGACGCCACGCCGGTGATGATGGAGATCATGTTCGTGCTTGAAGATGGAGATCGGAAGCACAAGAAGAAAGGCCATATCATATCACATATTATGAATTACATGTGATATTAATCCTTTTATGCATCTTGTATTGCTTAGATCGTGACGGTAGCATTATAAGATGATCCCTCTCACAAAATATCAAGTAATAAAGTGTTCGTCCTTAGTTAGCACCTTTGCTAAGACTCGTTGTTTCAAAGCACCACGTGATGATCATGTGTGATAGATTCTACGTGTGCATACAACAGGAGCAAGCCAGATTTGCTCATGCAGAAACTAGGTTTAATCTTGAAGAGCCTAGCATGTATAGACATGGTCTCAGAACACGGATCACCTAAAGGTAAAGCATGAGTAGTAGATATGATGAACAAGTTGATTGTTCGCCTTTGAAACTACATCATCTCCCGTGATGATCGGACTTGATGTAGTGGATTTGGTTCATGTGATCACTAAAACAATATGAGGGATATTGTTTTGAGTGGGAGTTTACCTAGATTAATTTAAGCATTAATTAGATCTCAAATTTTTTATAAACTTAGTCTAAACTATTGCAAATATGTTGTATATCATGGCGGTCCCTACGATCAATTTTAATGCATTCCTAGAGAAATAAAAGTTGAAAAATAATGGAAGCAACTTCACAGAAGGTTACACAATTTGAGGATTGTCCTAAATGTTGGTCAGTTGAACTATGTGTTGCATGCACTGTTGGGTGACCCATATGGAGATGATGCTACCGATGAGGTGAAGAATGTTTTCCTCGCTCGGAAGCAACAATACTCGACAATTCATTGTGCTATCTTGCATGGTTTGGAATCGGAGATTCAAAAGAGGTTTGAGAACTTTGACCCACGTGATATTGTCCGTGAACTTAAAATGATATTTGAGGCTCACGAGGCAGTTGAGAGTTATTAAGCTTCTGAAAAGTTCTTTAACTGCAAGATGGAAGAGGGCAGCTCCGTCAGTGAGCAAGTGCTTAAGATGTCTGGGCATGCCAATAAGCTCTAGAGATTGGGTATAGTAATTCCGAATTCTTTGGGGATTCACCGTGTCCTCCAATCACTACCACCAAGTTACAAGAACTTTGTGGTGAACTACAACATGCAGCGCATGGATAAGTCATTACCAGAACTCTTCTCTATGTTGAAGTCTGCGAAAGTGGAGATAAAGAAAGAGGACCAAGTGTTGATGGTCAATAAGACCACCAATTTCAAGAAGCAAGGCAATCCTAAGAAAAAGGGAAACTTCAACAAGGGTGGTAAGAAAGCTAGCATGCCAGCAAATAAGACCAAGGCTGGGCCTAAGCCTGATACTGAGTGCTTTTACTGCAAGGGAGAAGGTCACTAGAAGCGGAATTGCCCCAAGTGCTTAGCAAATCTGAAGAACGGCAACATCAAGAAGAAAGGTATATCCGATATACATGTTATTGATGTGTATCTTACTAGTAGTCGTAGTAGTTCCTAGGTATTTGATACTGGTTCGGTTGCTCATATTTGTAACTCGAAACAGGTGCTGCAGAATAAACGGAGACTAGCGAAGAACGAGGTGACGATGCGCGTAGGAAATGGATCAAAGGTTGATGTGATCGCAGTCGGCACACTACCTCTTCATCTACCATCAGGATTAGTGATGGGGGTATGCCGAATGGGGTAAACCCAGCAGGACGTTTCCTATTGGCCCATGCTGCCAGCGAGTGGGCATGCAGGACGGTGACTGGATCACGACCCAAGAAGGAGCTAGGCGACTAGAAGCTGGAGGCCTAGAAGCGTAGCTAGGCCTAGTCGGATTAGGTCAAGCACCCTCTGAGTCCTGATCCAACTCGGTTGTAGATATATAAACCCTAGCGAGGTGACTCTGTATAAACCTCCCTAGGGTACGCATAGAACTCATGTTCCATCATACACCCCCTGCGACTCTCCGCCTAGCCTTCGAGCTCGCCCTTGTACTCTCTCATCAATACAATCTAGCAGGAGTAGGTCTTTACCCTCTGGGGGGCGAACCTGAGTAAAACCCTGTGTCTTTGCCCTCATATCGCACCGCAGATGGCTGGCCGCCCTTGCCCCTCATTCTATTACTCGTTGCTGATTGCAGCATCTGCCATGGCCATTCCCACGATAGTGGCGCCCACCGTGGGGCCTGTGCGGTCAGGCCTGTGTTCTGCGGCGAGATCCAATCTGCCAATCAACGAGACGATCGCCACCGGCCACATGATCTCCATCAGCGAGATCCTCTAGATCTTGCCGAGCAGCTACGTCCCGGCGGCACGCCCCATCACGCACATCGTGATCATGCCGGTCGACACGATCAACCTTTTCGTCGGCTTCACCGACTTCATCGTCTCGTGGGACTCATCTCGCATCCGTGGGTCGCCACCGTGCGATCGGCTCTCTGAAAGTCAGGTCCGCACCATCCACCGCCTCGCCTCCGAGTACGGATCGGCCAACACAACGTGGATGAGACCAATGTGGCCGCAAATGACGCGGCCCTCAACGACTACGCCGACTCGGCGACCCCGGCGTCAATCGCCGGATCCATCATTGTCGTGTCACCCGCGGGCTCCATCACGTAGGTATCCAACGTGGGGGACTTCGAGAATCCTTCCATCCTCGGCAACTTTGACTCCGACTCTGGGTCGGAGAACTCTGGCGACCTCCACAACGGATTTGGTCACTTTGTTGTGACCTACATGGCGAGCGGCATGAACGCCCTGCCAGACCCTTTCTCCACGCAGATCCCGCCAACCGCGACGGCGACGGAGGTCGAGGAACTCCGCCTGCGACTGGAGGAGGCAGTCCGTAAGGAACAAGCCGAGCGCGAAAAATTTCGCCTCGAGCTAGCGATGGCGCAGGAGCTCTCGCTCTACCACCAGCACCGGATCAGGTCGCACCTGAACCCCACCGTTCAGGGTCGCGTCCTGAACTTCGACGACAAAAATGACCCGGCCCGCATGGCCGACCGCGTGGTCTACGAGAACACGCCACCTGGAGGGAGTGCCCAGCCACCACCGGGCGCAACAGCGAACGGTGCTCCCCCACCACCGCCCGGCCGCACGCCCCCTCCAGACCGGCCGAGGATAATGATCTCCCCGCAAGAGCGGGATGCGAACGGCCTCCCGCTGTTCTCCACTCCGATGGACAACGTCATCGCGAATCGAGCCGTGGTCGCCAACATCAACATGACCAGGGAAGGCGCACTACAGATCTAGTACGCCAAGGCCTTACAGACCAAGGTCGTCGAGCAGCAAACCGCGGGAGCCGACTCGCGGGGACGCATGTACTCTCGCTCGTCAGGAAGCAGGGCATCCTCGAGTGGCCGCCCGATGATGGCAAACACTCTCAACTGCCCACTGCTCGAGCCCCTGTAGCTCCAACCTTGACCAGCACATGCGGCGCTCTCCACCAACTACCTACAACCGACAAACAACATGGTCGCTGCCAACGGGCAGCCAGTCAACGCACGAACCCACATGATCAACAACCAAAGCTGGCGTGCATGCCAACCCAATGACCTGAGGCACACCCTCATGAACCACCGCAATGGCGAGCCAAGGGGCTCGTTCAGCCGAGTTGGCCCCAGTGCTTCGGACCAATGATCCGAGGCGAAAAATATCCGGCGAACTTCAAAGCGCCAAAGGAAATCGGGAAGTACGACCCCTCGTATCACCCGTTCGTGTGGCTTGATAAGTTGGAAACGTATCTATAATTTTTGATGCTCCATGCTTGTTTTGTATCTACTTTGCTTTACTTGTCCGAGGTACTTTTTACATGTTTTCTGGTACTAACCTATTAACAAGTTGCAACAGTGCCAGATGCATGTTTTCTGTTGTTTTTGGTTTTAGAAAAGTTAGTAAAGAAATATTCTCGGAATTGGACGGGACAAAGAAAAAAGTCAATTACTTTCCGTTGGGAACAAGAAGTCCAGAGGAGAGCCGGTGTGGCATCCCGCAAAACCACTACTAGAAAATCGCGTTGAATTTGTGCATTGCATCGTCATCATCATGCATTGTTCGCATAAAACTATTTTCGCAAGCCCGTTTTGTTTCTAAAACGCCCCACCTTAATTCAAATGCAAAGCCCGGTCTCCGGATTATTTTTGTTTGAGTGCTATCGGTTTGCAAACGGTGTTAACAAAACAAATAAAAATTATATTATTTTTAGTGGGGGTAGTCGAACGGGCCAGATCGACCCGAACGACCACCCCCAGGTTTTTAAAATCGGCCCACCTGTTTCCTACAGCTACCAAACTACCTACCCAGCCCAACCCTCCACCTCACCCCACCCAATAGACCGCTGCCACCTCACCCTCTTCCCCCCCTCTACCAATCCCAAGCCGCCACTTGGCCCAGCTGCCTCACCTCTCTCTCCACCTGCCCAGATCCCCACCCCACTCTGTCCTCACCAAGACTCCCTAGACCCAAGGCCCAGCCCCCCACCCGCCTGGTCCCACCAGTAAGACCACGCTGCGCCAACCCACCTGCCCCGCCCCTGGTCCCACGACACCGAACCCACCACCCGACGCCCTCCCTCCTTCCTCTCCCCACCCCACGCCCTCGGTCTTATCGCCCGACCACGTCTCCCTCGCCTCCAGTCTTCCGCTCGTCACGCAGTGCCATGGTTCCCTCCTCGAGCCTTCTCCAATGGCTCGAGACCGCCCCATGTCCGCTGGCCGCTTCGCTTCCACCTCCGCCGCCCGACCTCGTCCTTCCCTGCCGCCGCCACCGCCAAGACCACCTTCACCTCTGCCCTCCTCACCGCCGGCGACCCTCTCCATGAAGCTCCCGCCGTCCCGTCAAGCTCGCCTCTCCGCCGCCGTTCCCCTCCGCTGAGTCCCTCCGCTGCCGCCGCCCGCCGCTGCCCGTGCTCACCGGAGCTGCGTCCTCGGTCCTCCTCCGCCCGCGCCTGCCGCTGTTCCTCCTCCCGTGCCTCGCCCTTCTCCGCGCCCGGAGCGCTGCCGCCCGACGCGACGCCCCGCCTCCGGTTCTCCGCTTCGCCGAGTTCCCGAGCCGCCGCCGAGAACCCCTCCTCCGCCGCGTGGTCCCACCGCCTCTGCCTGCGGCCGCTTCCCAGCCGCCCGGCCCGGCCGACGCCGCCCGCAACATTCCTCGCTACCACCGCCTGCTCGCCGCCCGCCGCGGCGACCGCCTCTGCCCTCGCCGCCGAGCCCACAAGATCCTCCTCGCCGGCGACTGCACCCCGCCGAGCCTGTCGGCCCCTTCTGCAGCAGCCCGCCGGCCACCCGCCACCAGCCCGCCTCGCCGGCCCGTCCCCCATCGCCGCTGCCTTCCTCGCCCCTTCGGCCTCTCCTGTCCTCTGCCTCCGCGTGGAGCCCGCTGCCATGTGGGCTGCCTTCTGCCGTGGCTGCATGTACTGCAGATGGCCCCACCTTTGTGCTGTTTGGTGGAAGCTGATCCTGACGTTGCACTTTGAAGTGGTGTTGTGGTGGTGGCATGCTGCTTATGTGGTGATGTTGCCGACCTGTTCAAGATCTTCCCGAGACCACGAACCCTAGGCCCCTGTCCTAGAGACCGAAGACCGCAGAACCCCAAGGTCGTCGACATGGAACTGACAAGATCGCTACATGGATTCGAAGACCGAACCCGACACGCCAAGTTCTTCCTCCCGGACCCGAAGACCGATCCCGTACCGGTGCCGCGACAAGAGATCCTTCTCGGACCCGATGACGCTAAGTTCTTCACCGTAGATCAACAAGGCCTTCGACAAGACAAGGAACGCCAAGAACTTCACTCCGAAGGCCAAGACCGACCCCCGAGACCGAACCCTCGGAACGACATGAACTCCCCTCGGACGCCATGACCTCCTTCAAGGACCCGTTGGCCGAGACCCTGAAGGCCGATCTAGAGCGCCAACGCCTTCGCATGGAGTCGGCAAGATCATCCGGAAACGCCAAGATCGACTGCGCGTCCCCAACAAGTTCGACACCGTACAGGGCGAGACCGATGCGCCCCTACGCCACGCCAAGATCGTCTTCCGGACGCCGTGACCGTCGACTTGACCCGAAGACACAGTTGCGCCAAGGCCCTAACCCCCGGAGTCCGAGAACGAGCCGCCGAGACCGAACCCCAGACCCGGACCCCGAGACCGACCCCGAACCCCGAACCCCCGGAACCTCAAGTCCGTCGAGTACCCTCTAAAGTGTGCACCCCTTCCCGAAACCCTATTTTATAACATAATAACAAATTGTTGCATATATAATTGTCATCTCGCATGCATATCATGTGGTTTGGGGGCCTTATACCGATTCACCTAATAATTAAATATGGGGCCCATATGCGGGCAAATCTAGCCTTATATTGGCCTCATTTAAATTTGTGTAGCGAACCGGTGCTATCTTTTGCCATGCTAAAACAACATTTAAATTGCGGGGGGTTCTAAATAACTCGAACCATCTAATTAATGTCGGGACCCCGAGTCCACTTAATATTGCCCAATTGCATCGCATCTTTGCCATGTCATTCATCATACATGCATCATGCCGATCTTCTGCCGTTGTATTAAATATTGCATCCGGTGTTCTTCTAGTGTTTTGCTTCTTCGCGGATTGGGCCGTTGAGTTGATGTGAGCTTCGCCCCGATCTTCGGATGAACCCTTCGACAATGTTTTCAGGCGAGCATCTCCCCCTTTCTACCTATCTTACTTTTATAGTATTTATTCCCTCCTGTTGATCTATTGCTACCTGTGTTGCGATGCTCTAGTGTTTCGAACCCGTGATATCCCCTGCAGCCTTATATTGCCTTGGACACATCCTATTACCTGTTGTTTGGTAGATAGTTGGACTTGCGCGTCGTAGTCGCTTGCTCAAGTGCTGTTGCGTGTCGTCAAGTGCCACAGTTGTTGATGTATTGCCGCATGTTGATGTTGGAGATGATCTTAGCTTTACTTATCGTTCACTTTAATTTCTGTTTAACAACTAAAATTGAATTAAGCAGAGGCATCGGTGGGTGATAGAAAATATTTGGTTTCCGAACGCCCACTTGTGTCCCGTAAGACCCCGAGTACTTGATACCTGTTCCTTGTTTTATCGCGCTATCCACATCCGGGAGGTATATGGGACCCCCCTGAGCCAGAGCTTGATTCAGTCTTATTTCTTGGGGCCACAAACTAGTTTGAGGTTTTATTTACGATCCTGTACTTATGCCATGCTACTTATGTATTTAAATTGTGCGAGGAGCACACTGTACTGTTTAGGATCGGGACACGATTCCGCGGTGTCGACAAGCCCAGCCACACTTTCGGGTTCCCGATCGTTCTGACCGTATACCCAAACCTTGAGTCCGTCTCGAGCTTGCTTACTTGTTGCGGGTAGACTCAAGGGTGGCCCCTGAAATATTTCTGAATCTGTGATTGTTCAATCGTGAAAGCCTCGTTGGGTTTTGAGTTGGTTTTCTGAGGTTGATCGAGCGTGTGTTGCTATTGGTGCACCCCGGCCGGGTAAAACTTTCTGAAAGCCGTGTCCGCGGATATGGACGACTTGGAGCACAGTATCTCGATCATAGACAAGCATAACTAAAGTTTATTGCTATAAATCTGACTTTATAATGACTAGTAATCAGCTTCACTATAATGGAATGGCTAATTAATACTGCCCACAATTGCTTGTTTGGAGTGTCGCTTGCGACCATTGTATCTGACTAGTAAGTATTGCAACTACAACGGAATGGCTGAATAAAAGTACCAACAACTGCTGGGTTTTGGGTTATCTCATGCTAATTGTATCTGATTAGTAAGTGTTGCTACTATAACGGAATGGTTAACTAAAAGTGCCCACTGCTTACTTTATCAGGATGATTATCTAAACCTGACTAGTAATTGCTGCAACGATAACTAAATAAATAAAAATGCCAACTGTGTGAGTTCCTCGGTTGACTTCCTCGTTTGGTCTCGAGGGGGAAACACCAGGATGGGTTTGTTTGGTGTTAGCCTCAGGTTGGATCCGGATAGGTCTTTCTTACCCCCTCTGATTGCCGCCAGTTGTATCGAGTATCTATAGGTTGTTCGATTGCATCTTTGCGCTGCGCTTGATCCACCATACCTATGTAGGCGAGGACCGAATTCTAGACTACTCGTGTCTTGGCCTCAAGATCTTGACGCCTCTTTTTCCTTTGCCCTTTGTCGGCACCCCTTTTGTTTAAGCAGGTTTGGGATCGACGCCGTTAGCAGGGTTACCCTTCCGGCTTGGCCTGGGTAGGGTTATGGACGCCATTGGTTATTCTTAAGGGCTCTTAGCCCCATTTGCTTCTTGTCCGTAGTCGGACGCTCTACCGTTTTCAAGGTGATTTGGATCTTGTATATTATATCTGTATTCTTGACTCTTCGAGTCGCTGTTGTATATATCTGTTCTGTGGGTCCCATCGAGGACTGTTGTGTAATGTTATTACTTCATTTTCCACCCGCACGAAAGTGCCTGGTGGGCACCTTTGATCGTTTATATGCGGGTTTGGCGGGTTTCGCTAAAACTTGCATAGGGTCGATTCCGAGGGTGTTACAGAGTGGTATCAGAGCTCAGCAGTTGCGATACCCCACAAGGCCAGCCTGTAGGATAACCTAGCTAACGGCCGAAGTAGAGTGTCAAAACTATTTTGCAAAAATCGGTTGGATAGTTCTGATTAGGTCTGATTTTACTCCTTACCCCTCTGCTGTTCTCCTCTTACCTCTACGTGTTTTGAATCCGCTCTCGTCTCTTTCTTCGAGTTCAGGAATTCTCGTGGTTGGGTTCCGTCGTACCTTCAGGGTTTCGCTTCCTTCTTTGATAACGGTGTTGCCACATCTGGTCTTCATGCTATCCGAGTAAACCTTCGTCTGTGGTGCCATTCTTTGTTCCTTGTTTGTGCCTTCGGGTGTTTCCGACGCGACGACATCCTCTACGCCAGATCCGATGCAGGGACTGCATCACTCCTTTGTTCCGAACCTCGCTTGTCGAGATCTTCAGTCTGATTCCGAGAATGGTTGCACTCTTTTCTACTGCTTGTGCAGAGTAATAGTTTGGGTGCGTGATGGATTGGCCCCCATGCCGACTACCCCTTCTATTCGCTCTTGTGCATTGAAGTGGATGAGAATGCATCGGTCCTCTCTTTCTACCGGAGTTAGAGGTGGCTTTATTTGTTGATACCTCTACCTTCGACCTTTTGTTTCCGGAGTGTTCTCCCGACGATCACGGACAACGACCTCTTGTTAGTGGTGTCGCGAGGATCTACACGAAGCGCGAAGGATCAGACCGCCGACCTTCCTTCCGGTACCATGAGGCGGATCTCGAGGGCGAGATCCCTTGTTAGTGGTGTCGAATTGTGGCATCCCGCAAAACCACTACTAGAAAATCACGTTGAATTTGTGCATTGCATCGTCATCATCATGCATTGTTCGCATAAAACTATTTTCGCAAGCCCGTTTTGTTTCTAAAACGCCCCACCTTAATTCAAATGCAAAGCCCGGTCTCCGGATTATTTTTGTTTGAGTGCTATCGGTTTGCAAACGGTGTTAACAAAACAAATAAAAATTATATTATTTTTAGTGGGGGCAGTCGAACGGGCCAGATCGACCCGAACGACCACCCCCAGGTTTTTAAATCGGCCCACCTGTTTCCTACAGCTACCAAACTACCTACCCAGCCCAACCCTCCACCTCACCCCACCCAATAGACCGCTGCCACCTCACCCTCTTCCCCCCTCTACCAATCCCAAACCGCCACTTGGCTCAGCTTCCTCACCTCTCTCTCCACCTGCCCAGATCCCCACCCCACTCTGTCCTCACCAAGACTCCCCTGGACCCAAGGCCCAGCCCCACCGCCCACAGGTCCCACCAGCACCACACGCTTGCCAACCCACCCGTCAGGCCCCGCCCTGGGTCCCACACGACACCGAACCCACCACCCGGCACGCTCCTCCCTCCTTCCTCTGGCCCCACCCCACGTCCTCGGTCTTATCGCCCCGGACCACGTCCTCTCCCCCTCGCCTCCAGTCTTCCCCGCTCGTCGCGCGGTGCCATGGTTCCCCTCCCCGCTCGAGCCTTCTCCAGCGCCGGCTCGAGACCGCCCCGGTGCAGCGCCTTTGCCTCGCTTCCACCTCCCTCCGCCCGCCCTTCCTCGTCCTGCGTCGCCCGCACCCAAGACCACCTTCACCTCACCCCTCCTCACGCCGCGACCCTCTCCGCGCCCCTGAGCTCCCGCCGTCCCGTCAAGCTCGCCCTCTCCGCCGCGTTCCCTGCGCCCGGTCCCTCCGCTCGGGCCGCCTCTTCCGCCCGGCCGCTGCCGTGCTCACCGAACGCTGCGTCCTCGTCCTCCTCCGCCCCGCCCGCGCCTGTCGCGGTTCCTCCTCCCGTGCCTCGTCCCTTCTCCCGCCCGGCCGCCCTCGCCCGCACGCGGCGTCCCGCCCTCAGTACCTCCGTCGCCCACTCGAGTTCCCGAGCCGCCCGCGCCCGCAGAACCCCTCCTCCGCGTGGTCATTGCGCGCCTCTGCCCGTGCCTCTCCCGCCGCCCGGTCCCGCGCCCGGCCGCCCGCAACATTCCTCACAGCTACCACCGCTCGCCTCGCCCGGCGACCGCCTCACCTCACCCCTCGTCGCCGAGCCCGCCAACTCCCTCGCCGGGCGACCGCACCCGCCCCGAGCCACGGCCGGCCCCTTTTGCAGCAGCCCGCCGGCCACCCGCCACCAGCCCGCCTCGTCGGCCCGTCCCCCATCGCCGCTGCCTTCCTCGCCCCTTCGGCCTCTCCTGTCCTCTGCCTCCGCGTGGAGCCAGCTGCCATGTGGGCTGCCTTCTGCCGTGGCTGCATGTACTGCAGATGGCCCCACCTTTGTGCTGTTTGGTGGAAGCTGATCCTGACGTTGCACTTTGAAGTGGTGTTGTGGTGGTGGCATGCTGCTTATGTGGTGATGTTGCCGACCTGTTCAAGATCTTCCCGAGACCACGAACCCTAGGCCCCTGTCCTAGAGACCGAAGACCGCAGAACCCCAAGGTCGTCGACATGGAACTGACAAGATCGCTACATGGATATGAAGACTGAACCCGACACGCCAAGTTCTTCCTCCCGGACCCGAAGACCGATCCCGTACCGGTGCCGCGACAAGAGATCCTTCTCGGACCCGATGACGCTAAGTTCTTCGCCGTAGATCAACAAGGCCTTCGACAAGACAAGGAACGCCAAGAACTTCACTCCGAAGGCCAAGACCAACCCCCGAGACCGAACCCTCGGAACGACATGAACTCCCCTCGGACGCCATGACCTCCTTCAAGGACCCGTTGGCCGAGACCCTGAAGGCCGATCTAGAGCGCCAACGCCTTCGCATGGAGTCGGCAAGATCATCCGGAAACGCCAAGATCGACTGCACGGCCCCAACAAGTTCGACACCGTACAGGGCGAGACCGATGCGCCCCTACGCCACGCCAAGATCGTCTTCCGGACGCCGTGACCGTCGACTTGACCCGAAGACACAGTTGCGCCAAGGCCCTAACCCCCGGAGTCCGAGAACGAGCCGCCGAGACCGAACCCCAGACCCGGACCCCGAGACCGACCCCGAACCCCGAACCCCCGGAACCTCAAGTCCGTCGAGTACCCTCTAAAGTGTGCACCCCTTCCCGAAACCCTATTTTATAACATAATAACAAATTGTTGCATATATAATTGTCATCTCGCATGCATATCATGTGGTTTGGGGGCCTTATACCGATTCACCTAATAATTAAATATGGGGCCCATATGCGGGCAAATCTAGCCTTATATTGGCCTCATTTAAATTTGTGTAGCGAACCGGTGCTATCTTTTGCCATGCTAAAACAACATTTAAATTGCGGGGGGTTCTAAATAACTCGAACCATCTAATTAATGTCGGGACCCCGAGTCCACTTAATATTGCCCAATTGCATCGCATCTTTGCCATGTCATTCATCATACATGCATCATGCCGATCTTCTGACGTTGTATTAAATATTGCATCCGGTGTTCTTCTAGTGTTTTGCTTCTTCGCGGATTGGGCCGTTGAGTTGATGTGAGCTTCGCCCCGATCTTCGGATGAACCCTTCGACAATGTTTTCAGGCGAGCATCTCCCCCTTTCTACCTATCTTACTTTTATAGTATTTATTCCCTCCTGTTGATCTATTGCTACCTGTGTTGCGATGCTCTAGTGTTTCGAACCCGTGATATCCCCTGCAGCCTTATATTGCCTTGGACACATCCTATTACCCCTGTTGTTTGGTAGATAGTTGGACTTGCGGCGTCGTGATCGCTTGCTCAGTCTGTTGCGTGTCGTCAAGTGCCACGATTGTTGATGTATTGCCGCATGTTGATGTTGGAGATGATCTTAGCTTTACTTATCGTTCACTTTAATTTCTTAACAACTAAAATTGAATTAAGCGAGGCATCGGTGGGTGATAGAAAATATTTGGTTTCGAGCCCACTTGTGTCCCGTAAGACCCAGTACTTGATACTGTTCCTTGTTTTATCGCGCTATCCACATCCGGAGGTATATGGGACCCCCACAGGCGAGCTTGATTCATCTTATTTCTTGGGGCCACAAACTAGTTTGAGGTTTTATTTACGATCCTGTACTTATGCCATGCTACTTATGTATTTAAATTGTGCGAGGAGCACCTGTCTTGTTAGGATCGGGACACGATTCATGGTGTCGACAAGCCCAGCCACACTTCGGGTTCCCGATCGTTCACTGCCGTATACCCAAACCTTGAGTCCGTCTCGAGCTTGCTTACCGTTGCGGGTAGACTCAAGGGTGGCCCCTGAAATATTTCTGAATCCTGTGATTGTTCGTCGTGAAAGCCTCGTTGGGTTTTGAGTTGGTTTTCGAGGTTGATCGGCGTGTGTTGCTATTGGTGCACCCGGCGGGTAAAACTTTACGAAAGCCGTGTCGCGGATATGGACGACTTGGAGCACAGATCTCGATCATAGACAAGCATAACTAAAGTTTATTGCTATAAATCTGACTTTATAATGACTAGTAATCATCTTCACTATAATGGAATGGCTAATTAATACGCCCACAATTGCTTGTTTGGAGTGTCTTGCGACCATTGTATCGACTAGTAAGTATTGCAACTTCTAGCGGAATGGCTAAATAAAAGTACCAACAACTGCTGGGTTTTGGGTTATCTCATGCTAATTGTATCTGATTAGTAAGTGTTGCTACTATAACGGAATGGTTAACTAAAAGTGCCCACTGCTTATTTTATCAGGATGATTATCTAAACGACTAGTAATTGCTGCAACGATAACTAAATAAATAAAAATGCCAATGTGAGTTCCTCGGTTGACTTCCTCGTTTGGTCTCGAGGGGAAACACAGGATGGGTTTGTTTGGTGTTAGCCTCGGGTTGGATCCGGATAGGTCTTTCTTACCCCTCCGATTGCCGCCATTGTATCGAGTCTCTATAGGTTGTTCATTGCATCTTTGCTGCCGCTTGATCCACCATACCTATGTAGGCGAGGACCGAATTCTAGACTCGCCGTGTCTTGGCCTCGATCGATGCTCCTCTTTTCCTTTGCCCTTTGTTGGCACCCTTTTGTTTAAGCAGGTTTGGGATCGGCGCCGTTAGCGGGTTACCCTTCCGGCTTGGCCAGGGGTTATGGGCGCCATTGGTTATTCTTGGGGCTCTTAGCCCCATTTGCTTCTTGTCCGTAGTCGGACTCTACCGTTTTCAAGGTGATTTGGATCTTGTATATTATATCTGTATTCTTGACTCTTGAGTATTTGTATATATCTGTTCTGTGGGTCCCATCGAGGACTGTTGTGTAATGTTATTACTTCGTTTTCCACCCGCACGAAAGTTCCTGGTGGGCACCTTTGAATCGTTTCTATGCGGGTTTGGCGGGTTTCGCTAAAACTTGCATAGGGTCGATTCCGAGGGTGTTACAGCCGGAGAGGCCGGCCAGGAGGGCCAGACCCACCCTAGGAGCAGGGGAAGGTGGGCCCGCGCCTGGCTAGGGATTGGTGGCCCTGGACGCCTCCCGGTCTCACCCCTTCCACTATAACAAGCCCCTGATGCAGAAACCCTGAGGACCCGATCAGAAATCCACGAAACCATCTCAGCCACCGCCACCATCGTCCCTAGATCGGGGGGGTCTGAAGTTCTTCCCGGCACCCTGCCGGAGGGGAGATCATCCCGGAGGCCTTCTCTCCGATATGATGCATGAGTAGTTCCACCTTGGAATATGGGTCCATGTAGTAGCTAGATGGTTGTATCTCCTCCTTTGTGCTTTCATGTATAGATCTTGTGAGCTCCATTCATGATCAAGATCTAATCTATTTGTAATCATGCATGTTGTGTTTGCGGGGATCTGATGGATATTGAGATTATTATGTTGGTTTGATTAATGGTTCTATCTTTATGATTCTATCATGTCCGTGTTGTTTGTGATCTTGCATGCTCTCTGTTGCTAGTGGTTATCTTGGCCAAGTAGTTGCTAGTGACTCCAAGAAGGGGTATTTATGCTCGATAGTGGGTTCATGCCTCTAGTTTCCAAGGGAAGTGACAATAATCTCTTCGGTTGTAGATGTGTTGTTGCTACTATGGAGAAAACAACGGTCTCTTGTTCATGGAACATGTGGACTGTTTACCTTACACACTTTGCTTAAAGCAGTTGTCTATTGCTTGCAACTTAATACTGGAGGGGGTTCGGATGATAACCTGAAGGTGGACTTCTAGTCATAGATGTAGTTGGATGGCGGTCTATGTATATTGTTGTATTGCCCAATCAACCTCATAGGATCTTTCTGACTAGTAATTGCATTGTTATGCCTTGCTCAGTTTCTGTCAATTGCCCCGTTGTAATTTGTTTACCCTTCATGCCATGTTGTTTATTTAAGGAGAGCACCTCTAGTGAACTATGGACCCCGGTCCAATCTTTACCATTGATACATCTTCCACTGTTAATGTTTACTTGTTGCAAACCATTACCTTCCACACCATATGTTTAATCCTTTGTTACAGCAAACCGGTGAGCTTGAAAACCTCACTGATTCGTTGGGGCAAAGTCTTGAGTTTGTGTTGTGCAGGTCTCTGTGTTGCTTGCAACACCTGTGTGACGTTTCCTTCCTCCTACTGGTTCGATAACCTCGGTTTCATACTAAGGGAAACTTGTTGTTGTGCTTCTTCATACCTTGCTCTTGGGGTTTCCAACAAAGCGTCCCACGACAAGTGGTGGGCGCCATCAAGATTTTTCTAGCGCCGTTGCCGGGGAGGCTAAGGACATCTTCACTAGGGGAGTCCTTCACTTCCTTTCTCTTTACTTTGTTTTTATTTTTCTTTGTTTATTTTGTTTGGTTTTGTTTGCCTCTTTTCAAAAAACCCCAAAAAATTAGTCTAGTTTGGTTTGCTTGCTTTATCCAAAAACACAAAAAAAAATAGTTCCTACTCTAGCTGCTGCTGTTTTTGGCTTGCCCACCTTTGCCAAAATGAACTCTGCTGAGAACACCAAGTTGTGTAACTTCACTAGCACCAACAAAAATGATTTCCTTAGCACTCCTATTGCTCCTCATGCTAGCTTTTATGAAATTAAACCTGCTTTGTTGAATCTTGTGATGAGAGAGCAATTTTCTGGTGCTGGTTCTGATGATCATGCTACCATCTTAATAGCTTTGTTGAACTTTGTGAGATGCAAAAATATAAGGATGTAGATGGAGATATTATTAAGCTCAAGCTTTTTCCTTTCTCCTTGAGGGGAAAAGCTAAAGAATGGTTGCTTTCTTTGCCTAAAAATAGTATTGATTCTTGGACTAAATGCAAAGATGCTTTTATTGGAAAATACTACCCTCCTTCTAAGATTATATCTATGAGAAGTGATATTATGAAATTTAAACAACTTGATAGTGAACATGTTGCTCCTTCTTGGGAAAGCATGAAATCTTTGGTTAAGAATTGCCTACTCATGGACTCACTGCTTGGATGATTATCCAGACTTTTTATGCAGGTTTGAATTTCTCCTCAAGAAACCTGTTGGATTCTGCTGCTAGAGGTACTTTCATGGGCCTCACTTTTGGTGCTACAACAAGGCTCCTTGATAATATGGTGGTTAAGTACTCTAAATGGCATGTTGAGAGAGCTCCACATGGTAATAAGGTAAATTCCATTGAGGAAACTTCCTCTTTGAGTGAAAACATTGATGCTATTATGGCTATGCTTGTTAATGGGAAAGCTCCTCTAGATCCTAATAGTGTTCCCTTAGCCTCTTTGGTTGCTCAAGAAGAGCAAGTTGATGTGAACTTCATTAGAAACAACAATTTCAACAACAATGCATATAGGAACAATTTTGGTAGCAACAACAATTATAGGCCTTATCCTCCTAATAATGGCAATTCCTATGGAAGCTCTTACAATAATGCTAGAAGTGCCCCCTATGAACTTGAAGTCATTCTCAAGGACTTTATTAGTAAACAAACCACTTTCAATAAGACTATAGAGGAAAAGCTTTTAACTATTGAGAAAAATATATCTTCTTTGTCTAAAGCTCAAACTTGGTTAATAAAATGGCTGCTAAACCTGAAACTATGGAAAACACCTTTGCTACTGCTTATGCCATACAAGTTACTATTGATGAAAATGTTAGGCTGTTAGCTCGACTTCATACTAGGTGGGAAAGGGAAGATGAAATTGATAGAAATAATAGTGTGTTCACTATCACTACTAAACCACAAGTAGCCCCTATTCCTCCTCCTACTATGCCTAAGCCTAGTGATCCTACTACTAGTGATGTTAAGTTTGACTTTGATACTGATGGTTGCAATATTTCTGAAGTGATTATGTTCTTGCAAAAGCTTGCTAGAAGTCCTGATGCTAGTGATATGCATGTTACTTTCACTAAACATATTACAGATGCTCTTGTTAAGATTAAGGAAGAGAAGCTAAAACACAAAGCTTATATTCCTAGGAAAGTAGAAGATAGTTGGAAACCCATTATTAATATGCAAGTGAATGACTTTGATCTCAAAGCTTCATGTGATCTTGGTTCTAGTGTCTCTATTATGCCTAGGAATATTTATGAAATGCTTGATTTGCCACCATTGGAAGATTGTTATTTGGATGTCCCACTTAATGATAATGCTAAGAAGAAACTCATGGGGAGTGTTAATGATGTTATTATTATGGTTAATAATGCTTATGTCCCTGTGGATTTCTATGTTTTGGATGTTGAATACAATGCTTATTGTCCTATTACTTTGGGAAGACCTTTTCTTAGAACAGTTGGTGCCATTATTGATATGAAAGAAGGCACCATCAAATATCATTTTCCATTCAAGAAAGGTATTGAACACTTCCCTATGAGGAGAGAGAAGTTGCTTTTTGCTCCTCCTATGAAAGCAAGATTTGATGTTAATGCTTCTTCATTTGAAAATACTTGATTCTTCTTGCTTCTTGTGCCTAACTTAAAGGCGTTAAATAAAAGTACTTGTTGGGAGATAACTGACACGACCCAGGATCAGGGCTAGAAAAATACCAGATCCTCATCTGATATAAGCCTAATCTAAATTCCGAAACGCGTAGGGAAAGATCGGTAACATTATAGAACATACAAACCATACATTAATAAGTTAAAATCTTAAGAGAGTTACAAACCAGTCATACAAGCTAGGGATCACAGACCCATCATTACATCAAACAACGGAGGCAAACAAGTTGTTCTAAACAACAAACTTAGCAAAGGGCCTAAGAGGCCTTAAACAGAAGTAGCGACCCTTCTATAGATACTAGGCTGCTTCCCGGGAATCCCGACTACTCGTCAACTTCGACGTAGAAACCACCTTCAGTTGGGGTAGCATCATCTATAGAAAAACATCAACGAAGCAAGACTGAGTACAGGGTGTACTCCACAAGACTTATGGCTAGTGGAGTTATTTTGCATAAATCCATCTTTTGTTTTCAAAACAAGAGGGAGAAGAAACTCGTATAGTCAGATCATTTTCAAAAGGGGATAAGAAGACTTCAACTCTAGCTCTTCGGAGTCATGTTCAATATCCACCAAGTATCATCATCAACTGAACCTCTCTTCCCGGACTACCCCCTCAAACAACCCCAAGGAAGTAATCCGGATATCACATTAATTGACAAGTTTTAACATTTGGTTATAGTTCTCTATGATCTTCATGTCCGTTCCCAAGTCGTCCATAACCGTGGACGTGGCTTTTCGAAAAGATTAATAACCCTGTAGGGGTGCACAACTTTACCCACACGTACCAACCGATTCTTACTGCCAAATTATTAGCCCTCTTCCTTGGAAGACCGGCAGAGAGTGCTTGACCACGACCTTTACCTTGATTTCGCCGAGACCATGAGTCACGCACTAAGGAGATGCTGCCGTAACGGGTCGAGTCCCGAAGTCGGTCCCTAGCGATGTAAACAGGGTTTGAGATTACGGATGTCGGGCATCTCCCATTCCCTACCACGCTTACCTACCTGTATCAATGCACCTCCTTCACCTCCATTCAAGAACAACCAAGATGCGTATGTCGAATGGAAAGCCCGAACTATGTGACTCATGGAATCTACTAGGAAAGTTAGTTGATCGAGGGGGTTTCCAGGCCTCGTGTGGTTGTATGCTCGTCTTGGTTCAAGAGGCAAGAACATCGGGTCCTAGGGGTGGCAAGTATGGGACTACAAAAACCACAACCCACGTGGCCTCCCATACAAGCCTTAGCATGTTTATCATCCATCTCTGATCACATCACCACATCCTACCATAAAGGATTCATTCGCATCTCCAGTGCATCACCTGAATGATCAGTGTCGGACCACTAAGCATGGCTAAGCTTGACTGAACTGTGGCACTAGCGATGCTCATAAGCCAAACCCTAGTTACGCTAGGAGCAGTGTATCAGGTATTTAGTTCACAAGGAGAAACATGCATCAGATAGGATTACTCTATTTACTGATAAAAGACTGTTGAACCGAATGCATATGACGGGAAAGAAATACTTTGTAAACATAGGATTCATATGTATGAGTGGGGCTTCGCTTGCCTTGTCTGTTGTTGGGCTGGTACTGTTCTTCGGTAGCGTTGACTTCAGCTTCAGGTTCGGTTCCTAATCGCGAGAACCAATCACCGGAAAAGAAAGAGTAACACTCAACACATGGCATGTGCAATTCCCATACAATATGGATGATATGACAAGTTAAATAGTGTTTAAATAAACCCTAGAACATGCTTGATCATTTTGAACGGGATCCGAAAGGTCCAAACCCTAAAACAGGGGGATCATTGGAATCACCTATGGGGTTCAATTGGTTCTTCTAATTAAACTTTCCATTTAAGTTGGGTAACAATGTATGATTATAGCTTAGTTGTATAGGTTTCATTTTTCTGAACATTTTGGTATATTATTTATATTTTTCTGATTTAAAATGAATTAGTTATGAATTTATCAAATTTTAATTCATTTTAAATCATTTTTGGAATATTTGAAATAATTTCCAAACTTGGCCCACATGTCAGACTTTTATTAATTTCAGAAAATATTTACAGAAAAGATTAAAACTCTTACAGGTATGGCCCACCTGTCATACATTTCTTATTTAAATAAAACAATTACAGAAAACATTTGAATAAAACAAATAGGGGGTTTATGACCTCATGCTGATGTCATGCTGACCTCATGCTGATGTCATGTTGACATCAGCAATGGAGGCTGCCCCAGATCGAGCACGGGCTCGGCGGTATGTATTGCTGAGAGGGGCATTTGGACGCCAGTGTGCTTTGGAGCCAAAAAGAGGCGACGCCGCCCAAGATTGGTCGCCGGAGCGTCCGCATCGACGACGAACAGCGGCGGCGAGTGGCGGTGCTCGTCGAGAAGAAGCTAGGGAGCGAGAGGGCGAGTTTGGAGGGGTCCGTTAGAACTGTGAGCTCACCAGGAGCGCGGTAGGCATGCCGGGGAGGCGAGGCCAGGTCGGAGGCGTCGACTACGTCACGACGGAGCTCGGTCAGCCGCGAGGAAGAAGGGGTCACAGGCGTCGATTGAGGGCTCCCGAGAACGATTCCTTCCAGATGGTGGACGAGGGGAGCATGGCGGTTCTCCAGGATGTCTCGTCGGGGCTCGGGGAGGCTTCAAACGGCGGCTGCGCGAAGCTCTGGCCGGACTAGGGTTTGGCCAGAGGGGGAAATCGGCGAGGAAGGGAGAGAGGAAGCGAAATTGGTATGGGGAGGAGAGGAGGAGACGGCCGGTCTTATCCGTGGCTCCAGGGGCGGCGGCGGGCATCGTGACGCGCAGGAGATCAACGGAGGCACGCGACACACACAGCTGCTTCCCGTCGTCGACGATGACGACGAGGAACATAAGGCCGAAAGGGTACGCGATCGAGGTGGGCTGCTCTTGGGCCAGGCTGGGCTGGCTCTTGGGCTGCTGCGTGCTACGCTTGGCGACAGAGAGAGAAAGGGGAGAGGTGGGCTGCGGCCCAGAGAGCTAGAATTCTTTTTTTATAGAAAACCGTTTTTCTTTTTCTGCTTTCTAATTTCTGTTTGTATTTGAATTTCAAACCTGTTTTGAGTGTTTTCAAAATACGAGAACTTTTATAATATAACTGAAAACACTAAGGGGCCCTTGGAAATGATTGGGCTCCATGCATTTTGTGTTTTCCAAATATTTTTTTCAAAACCAAATGAAGGTTTCAAATAGAGAAGGGAAGCTATTAGGGTTTTATTTGTTCTTACTTGGTTAAACCAAAGTGCAAATGTTATGCATGCATGCAATGCTCAAACATGTCTTTATTTATATTTCACAAAAGGGTGGTATGTTACAATAACCCAAGAGTTTCCTTGAGTCTTGGAAGTTATTACTTCTGTAATAACCTCTCCTTATCCTTTTTTTTTTGCTTTTTGTGCCAAGAATGACCTCTAATGAGAGGGAAGTAAGATTTGGGGAGTTGTTGTCCCGAAGCAGATTTCTGTCCTCCACCAAAAACATTCGTGAGGAGTCTCTGTAACTCGGATTGAGCTCAAAATTTACGAATAAATCCCCCAGTATGTTAAATTTCTTTGGTTCAACACTTTTTGATTTGAGCAACAAGAAATGTTCGAAAAAATCGGTTTCTACTTGCTGGTCTGTTTTGACAGATTTCTGCCATTATTTGCATTTGCTTCTTATTGATTCCTTTTTGAGCTCTCTTCAGGTAAATTGAGTTTCTTTGAAGGAGTTACTACAGTATCTTGAGTTTTTAGTGAAAAGCCTTGCTGTTCCAAAGCTTTGCCAGTGGTCTAATATCTTTTTGAATAAACTAATGTTGCTAATGAAGATTGTGTGAAGTTTTGTATGAAGGAAAAAATTTAGGTGTAGAGAAAGAATGATGCAATGAGATGAAGAATGGACAAAATCTCAAGCTTGGGGATTCCACCATGGTGTCACCCCAATAAATATCCAAGAGGTACAAGCGTCAAAGCTTGGGGATGCCCAAGGCATCCCCTTCTTCATCAATAAAAAGCTCAGGTCTGTCTAGACACTTCATTTTTATTGTTTCATACACAGTTGTGTTGTTCTTGGAGCGTCTTAGTTTTAGTTTTCTTTGCTTAGGTTGTTTAGTTTGCCTGAATAAAGTAGTTTGGACCCTCCATTCTTGTTGTGTTGTTTTGCAAATAAGGTTGCTTGGTGTTTGGAAAGGAGTAGTAAGTTCTTGCTTGAAGTGCAAGAGGAGCTTGCATTGACTGTGACTTAGACTTTAGCATGACATGCTAGGTGTTGTTTTGACTTTATGCTTACTGATTATTACTGTAGCATGTCTTGTTCCAAACAATTGGGATTGCTTAGTGTGTCTTGAAGAAATTGTGTGTTGTTTTAGCATGCAAAAGCATAGTATTGTGGTATTCTCATTTGATGCTTTTTTGGGGTTGACTTGGCACATGCTTACACCATGTTATGACTCTCACAAGTTACCATTAGCCTCTATGATCATTTAGTCCTTGACTTGTAGTACCACTCTTTGCTTTTATTAGTATGCTTTGTTGCACTGCATGATTTTGGCCATTATTGCTCTCTTAGTTGGTTGCTCCCAGTCATTTTCTAGTCTCCACTTGTATGAGTAAGTTCTACTCATGCTTCCAACTCCCAAAAAACCAAGTTATTCCAAAGTTTCCACTATAAACTCCTATGCATGGTGTGTTACACCATTCCAAGTATATTCTTGTTTTCAACTATCTTCCAATTGAAAACAATTTTGTTATGTGAAAAATTAGTGATTAAAGCCCTCACGAACGTGATGGCACATTTTATTCTTTGCCCCTAATAAACTTGAACCATTGTGACAACTTTGTTGTATATGTTTGCACTTATAAGTTGGAATTAGCAGAACCGTGCTGTCATGGGGAACGTTTTCAACATTGCACTTGTACCTTGTTGTACTCGGTTGATATCATGTTCTTTTGTCTATGGATGTCACCGGTGTGAAATAAAGAGGGGACTTGTAAGTCCATGGAGTTTCTATCATGTCTTAGAGAAACGCATGGGCCGCTAGCCTAAGCCATGCCTAATCATGGTGGAAACTTGCAGCATCACCATAGTGACATCTATGAAGCATTCTTCTTATAAAAAAGAGTCACATTAAGAAAAGAGGAAAGAGAGAAGAAAGCACCATATTCCCATGGTACATAATAAGAATTGCTGAGATGCTCATTGTCTGCTTGCCTTGTCATTTTGGTTATGGGAAAGCTCATGTACCATGTGCAAGGGGTACCCAGTTGGCGGTTCTCATTGATATGCAAATACTTACAGTGATAAGAACTTACCTGGACCCAAAGTTGAGTATGCATGAGTGTGGCCCTCGTATTCAAGGGGCATGAGATTTCCAACTTATACTTTGTCAAGCATATACTCCAGCTTTGCCACTTCAACCTTAACCACTTCAAGATGCTTATGATAGGGGCAATGAGGGCTGAAAGCTAACAAGTACCATAATTTTTGGAAGCTCTTTTTGAAACTTGTAATCCCTGCTTCCTTTACAAAAAGGTCTTTCTTCCACCACTATTGAGTCTCCACCTTCTACCTTTAGGCACCATTAAGAGAGCATAGTTGTCATTCTGTGTGCAGTGTTCCAAAGCTTATTAATTGATGCATATTGTGTTATTACTTGCTCTTGTGCTACTTGTTTCCAGTCACCCTTTTGAACTTTGCAAGTGTCCTATGCTCTTGTGCTACTTGTTTCTAGCTACTCTTTTGAGGGACAAGATGATTGCCACTATGCTATGTTTTCTACATGTGAAACAAACGAACGTTTTTCAATGCATACTATTCATGATCTTTGTTTGTAGCTTGCCATGTTACATGCATAGTTACTATGTCCTATTGTTAGAACTCCATCTTTCATGCACATGTTTAGAGTTCTTTGATCCCAGCTTTCAATGCTTGCAAATGGTTGGATCTTTATTGTGAGGGTGCATCTCACCTCAAAACTTATTTTGTTTATCACTTACCTACTCGAGGACGAGCAGGAGTTAAGCTTGGGGATGCTGATACGTTGGAAACATATCTATAATTTTTGATGCTCCATGCTTGTTTTGTATCTACTTTGCTTTACTTGTCCACACTTTGAGGTGCTTTTTACATGTTTTCTAGTACTAACCTATTAACAATTTTCAACAGTGCCAGATGCTTGTTTTCTGCTGTTTTTGGTTTCAAAAAAGTTAGTAAAGAAATATTCTCGGAATTGGACGGGACAAAGGACAAAGTCAATTACTTTCCGTGAGGAACAAGAAGTCCAGAGGAGAGCCGGAGAGGCCGGCCAGGGGGGCCAGACCCACCCCAGGCGCGAGGGTAGGTGGGCCGCACCTGGCTACGGTTTGGTGGCCCTGGCCGCCTCCCGGTCTCACCCATTCTCCTATAAGAAGCCCCCGATGCAGAAACCCTAAGGACCCGATCAGAAATCCACGAAACCGTCTGTAGCCGCCGCCACCATCGTCCCTAGATAGGGGGATCTGAAGTTCTTCCCGGCACCCTGCCGGAGGGGAGATCATCCCGGAGGCCTTCTCTCCGGTATGATGCGTGAGTAGTTCCACCTTGAACTATGGGTCCATGTAGTAGCTAGATGGTTGTATATCCTCCTTTGTGCTTTCATGTATAGATCTTGTGAGCTCCGTTCATGATCAAGATCTAATCTATTTGTAATCATGCACGTTGTGTTTGCGGGGATCTGATGGATATTGAGATTATTATGTTGGTTTGATTTATGGTTTTATCTTTATGATTCTATCATGTCTGTGTTGTTTGTGATCTTGCATGCTCTCCGTTGCTAGTGGTTATCTTGGCCAAGTAGTTGCTAGTGACTCCAAGATGGGGTATTTATGCTCGATAGTGGGTTCATGCCTCTAGTTTCCAAGGGAAGTGACAATAATCTCTTCGGTTTTAGATGTGCTATTGCTACTAGGGAGAAAACAACGGTCTCTTGTTTGTGGAACATGTGGACTGTTTACCTTACACACTTTGCTTAAAGCAGTTGTCTGTTGCTTGCAACTTAATACTGGAGGGGGTTCGGATGATAACCTGAAGGTGGACTTCTAGTCATAGATGCAGTTGGATGGCGGTCTATGTATATTGTTGTATTACCCAATCAACCTCATAGTATCTTTCATGCCATGTTGTATATTGCTGTAATTTGTTTACCCTTCATGCCATGTTGTTTATTTAAGGAGAGCACCTCTATTGAACTATGGACTCCGGTCCAATCTTTACCATTGATACATCTTCCACTGTTACTGTTTACTTGCTGCAAACCATTACCTTCCACACCATATGTTTAATCCTTTGTTACAGCAAACCGGTGAGCTTGGCAACCTCACTGATTCATTGTGGCAAAGTCTTGAGTTTGTGTTGTGCAGGTCTCCGTGTTGCTTGCAACACCTGTGTGACATTTCCTTCCTCCTACTGTTTCGATAACCTCGGTTTCTTACTGAGGGAAACTTGTTGTTGTGCTGCTTCATACCTTGATCTTGGGGTTTCCAATGAAGCGTCCCACGACAAGTGGTGGGCGCCATCATGGCTGGACACATACCTCATGGCGATGGGAATTGCCGGCCACACCGACCTACTTGCCGCTCGCTACCTCCCCCTGATGATGGAGGGAGCGAGACGGCAATATATCAATACCCTCCCCGCGGACAGCATCGACTCCTGGGAGGATATGTGTGACGCCTTCGTCAGGCACTTCGAGGGTTCCTACACCCGCGCCACCACCATCGAGGACCTGGAGTGATGCGTCTAGGGACCTCGCAAGTCGACCCGCAGTTGGGTCCAGCGATGGCGGGATTTGTGGTTCAACGCGGCCGGCATCCACCCGGACACAGCGATACACTACTTCAAGACCTCATGCCGCTACGAGCCCTTGGTCACCAAGGTCAAGCGGGTGTATAAGACACTCGATAACATACCGGACCTCGAGATCGCCAAGCGTTACGCGGAGGAGGACCCGAACCAAGAAACCGACGACGAGTCGGGTGGAAACCGACGCCCAAGCGGCCACGATAACGGGAGATGACCCGAGCTACGCTACAGCAACACTCGCCTCACCGGCAAGCGTCGCGGTGACGGGCGAGTCGACTTTGTTGCCAACACTGGCTACGTGCCACGCGAGCACAAGAGCTTCCGCCGCGACGGAGGCCAACGCCGCGATAGCGGAAACTACAAGGCGAAGCCGAAATTCGACCGCGCGGCTCTCCTTAACCAGCCATGCGTGTTCCACAGCAGGGAGGGGAATCCCACCACGCACATGACCGCCGACTGCCACTCCCTGTGGGAGATCGAGAAGGCACGGCGCGCACGGGAGGACCCCAACAACCACCCTCCAAACGGCGGGGCATTTGACAACGACGTCGGATCGCTCCACACCTTCACCGGGTTCATCACCAAGCGCGAGAAGAAGGTCATCGCCCGTGTCGTCGTCGTCAACACTGTGTCCCAAGTCGACGTACCCCACTTCCTCAACTGGTCCGAGCAGCGGATTACCTGGAGCCGCGAGGACCCCTCGCCACGGATCGAATATCCGGGGTGTCGCTTTGGTGGTCAAGCCCAAAGTGGGCGACTACTGGCTCCCCAAGACGCTGATGGATGGCGGAAGCTCCATCAACATCCTCTACCTGGACACGTTAAGGCGACTGCGGCTCTCGCAGTCGATGATCGAGACGACCTACACCACCTTCCACGGCATCGTCCCCAGTCGGAAGGCGTACCCGATCGGCAAGGTGACGCTGCCAGTCACCTTCGGCACACCAGCGAACTTCTGCACCGAGCAGATCGTCTTTGAGCTGGTGCCCTTCAACAGCCCCTACCACTATGTCTTGGGGCCGCAAGCATTCGCCAATTCATGGCAGGCCCCACTATGCATACAACGCGATGAAGCTCCTAGGGCTATGCGGCATCATCACCTTCCACGACGACCCCGACATGGCCGC
Organism: Avena longiglumis; assembly: GCA_030063025.1. Lineage (NCBI taxonomy): Eukaryota > Viridiplantae > Streptophyta > Magnoliopsida > Poales > Poaceae > Avena > Avena longiglumis. The sequence continues at coordinate 186,513,271 of CP125978.1, forward strand.
GGAGTGCGAGGCCAAGGGCACCGAGCTCGCTGACGTCGTCATCACCGCAGAAGACAACCATGCGGAGGAGATCGCCAAGTACACGAGCGGGGTCGACAATGACGACCCCACAATACTCAAGAAGCCCAACTCGGAGGGCGGCTCCTCAACCGCATTCGAGGCAACCACGCACACGCGCTCCGTCGAGCTGGTCCAAGGCGACTCCATCCAGACGGTGACGATCCGTACGGTCATGAGCCTAGCATAGGAAGGCACGCTCATCAAGTTCCTACGTGAGAATCGAGACAACTTCGCATGTAAGCCATCCGACATGCCTGGTGTCCCGAGGTAACTCACTGAGCACAAACTTAACGCTGACCCCAAAGCGCGACCCATCAAGCAATCGATGCGGCCCTTCAATGAAGAGCGCCGCCGAGCAATCGCCGAGGAGGTGCAGTGTCTACTCGTTGCAAGCTTCATACGGCCAATCAAATACTCCAAGTGGCTGGCAAACCCAGTCCTGGTTAAGAAGAAGAATGTGACCTAGAGAATGTGTATCGATTACACAAACCTCAACAACGCCTGCCCAAAGGAACAGTTCGTCCTCCCGCGGATCGATCAAATCATCGACCCGACCTCGGGCTCGGAGTCGTTGTGTTTCCTTGACGCCTACTATGGTTACAACCAGATCAAAATGGTAGTCAAGGACGAGGAGAAGACGGCGTTCATCACGCCATTCGGAGCATTCTGCTACACCACCATGACATTCTGCCTCAAGAACGCCAAAGCGACCTACCAGAGGTGCATGCAGGAATGCCTTGCGAGCCAAATTGGCCGCAACATCCACATCTACATCGATGACGTGGTGGTGAAGTCTACTCGCCAGGGCTATCTACTTGCCGACCTGGCTGAGACCTTCGCAAATCTGCGGAGGTACAAGATCAAACTAAACCCAGGAAAGTGCACCTTCGGCGTACCTACTGGACAGCTGCTGGGGTACGTAGTCTCCAAACGAGGCATCAAGGCGAACCCCACCAAGATCAACACGATCTCCTGGCTTGGCAAACCCGAGTGCCTGCGCGACGTCCAGAAGTTGGTCGGGCGAGTCCTGGCTCTCAGTCGCTTCATCCCTCGACTAGGCGAGAAGGAAATGCCCCTCTACCGCCTGATGTGCAAGAACCCCACGTTCCAGTGGGAGAAGGAGGCGGACGACATGCTACACGCGCTCAAGGAAGTGCTACTCGCCGCCCCCGTCAACAAAGAGCCCATGCTCGTCTACGTCGCGGCTTCTGAATGAGTCGTCAGCGTCGTCATGGTTGTCGAGTGACCAGAAGAGGGCAAGGAGCGCCCGGTGCAGCGACATGTCTACTACATCAGCGAAGTCCTCACCGAGTCGCGCCAGCGCTACCCGTAGTACCAGAAGCTGGTATATGCGGTCTTCCGAGCCCAGCGGCGACTGCCGCACTTCTTCCAAGAGCACCCAATCACGGTCATATCCTGGCGCCGTTGCAGGACATCATTTGCAACCGAGAGGCGACTGGGCGAGTCGCCAAATGGGACGTCGAGATCAGTGTCCACAACATCAGTTACGAGCCCCGCAAGGCAATCAAGTCGCAGGCCCTGGCGGACTTCCTCGCCGATTGGGAGGAGGCGCAGCAGCCGAAGAAGCTGTCGTACCTCCACTACTGGTTGCTACACTTCGACAGGTCCAAGAACGCAGACGACGCAGAGGCAGGGATCGTCCTCACATTTCCAAGGGCGATAAGCTGCGCTACGTCCTGTACCTCGACTTCACCCCCTGCACCAACAACATGGCAGAGTATGAGGCCCTCCTTCACGGCATGCGAGCGGCCAAGGAGATGAACATCAATCATCTGCGCTGCTACGATAACTCCGACCTGGTCGCCGCACAAGTCGCCGGTAACTGTGACATCGTCTCCCCCACCATGGCGGTATACCGGCAAGAAGTGGACCAGCTGGGGGCACTTCGCCAGCTACTCCGTCAAGTGGATCGACCGGCGCAAGAACGAGGAGGCCAACGCCCTCTCTCACATTGGGTCGGCTTGCCTCATGCCACCCGCTGGCGTCTTCCTCGACACCATCACCAAGCCATATGTCTCTCCCCCGAGGGAGATCGACATCGGGATACCACTACCACCAGAACCAGCCCTGGTCGCCATGGTCACAGAGCCAAGCGACTGGACCACGCCATACGCTGCCTACCTGGAGGGAGGGAGCCTACCCGTAGACAAGACAGAAGCCCGGGTGATAGTACGCCGCTGCAAGTCCTTTGTCATCATCAACGGCGAGCTCCACAAGCGTAGCGTGACTGGTGTGTTCCAACGTTGCGTACAACCCGTGGAAGGTCGCAAAATCCTCCAAGACATCCACGCCGGCGACTGCGGCCACCACGCTGGTGCTTGGTCCCTAGTCGCCAAGTCCATGTGACATGGCTTCTACTGGCTCACCGCACACGCCGACGCGGTCGACATCGTCCAACGCTGCGTCGGGTGCCAGAAGTACGCCAATCAGACTCACGTGCCAAGCTTGGTGCTCAAGACCATCCCCATCACCTGGCCATTCGCCGTGTGGGGCATGGACATGGTGGGCCCCTTCAAGAAGGCCCCCTCTGGCTACACCCACCTCCTAGTCGCAGTCGACAAATTCACAAAGTGGGTGGACGACAAGCCAGTCCGCAAGTGCGACGGGAAGACCGCCACCAAGTTCCTACGCGAGATCATCTATCGCTACGGGTTCCTGCACAACATCATCACAGACAATGGCACCAACTTCACCAAAGGAGACATGGCTGAATTCTGTGAGGAGCGCACCATATGACTCGGCCCCGCCTCAGTCGCCCACCCAGAGTCCAACAGCTAGGCGGAACGTGCTAACCAGAGCATCCTCCACGGTCTGAAGCCGCGACTGCAAGTTCCCCTCGAGCGAACTCCGGGGTGCTGGGTCGAAGAGCTCCCCTCCGTCATCTAGGGCATCCGCACCTCCATCAACAGGTCGACTGGGTTCACCCCCTTCTTCATGGTGTACGGCGCTGAGGCCGTCATGCCAACCGACATCGAGCATGACTCACCTCGGGTCGTCAACTACGTGGAGGACGACAATGAGCTCGCACGCCAAGACGGAGTCGACCAGCTCGACGAAGAACACAACCTAGCTCACTCCCGCACCGCCATCTACCAGCAAGGACTCTGCCACTACCATATCCGCCGAGTCCGAACTCGCACTTTCTAGGAAGGCGACCTGGTCCTACGGCTGATCCAGGACAAGAAGGGCATGCACAAGCTCTCTCTCCCCCATGGTAGGGACCATTCGCCATAGGGCGAGTCCTGGGCAATGACGCATACTACCTCATTGACATCCAAGGCGATGGACAACTCGACGTCAAGCGGCCATGAAATATAAACCTCCTAAGGAAGTTCTACACCTAGAACTCCAAACATGTACTCCCTCCCGTTATTAAATAAAAGAGATCGGTTCACATAAATTTTGTCCACTCTCCATACCTTGTGCCACTCGCACTCGTAAGAACAGCGTTACGCTAACCGCGGAAGTCAACCCTTGGTCACGCGACCGGCACGGCTAACTAGTGCGATACGAGGGCACCGATAAATTTTGGGCCTTTGTATCGTTCATGAAAACGCCAACCCGGAGCCCCATAGGAGTGTGCCTCGCTCGACTGGATTTCCAAGCCAAGACGAACGCATTCACTTCCCACAGCGACCCAGTCCTCCGCATCCTTGGCGCATCGACTCGAATGGTCAAGTACCACGCTCGGGGACAGACGCCAGCCCAAACCCAAGCGGCTAGGGAAAACACAAAGTATGAGAGCACGTCCTGGACTCGCCATGCGACTGATTCTCCGAGTCAGGTGGAGCGACGCGCCAAATACAATGCGCTTCGTCCTCACATACCTTTGGCATGTGACTACAACGGCTAAGTACCACGCTCGGGGACTCGTCCAGACAACTACGTTCGCATCGGGGAAAACAGCTAAGTATAGAGCACCCCTTGGGGTCGCCATGCGACTGGCTTTCCAAGCCACGGCGAGTCGACCTAAATTAACTAACAGTACAACAACAAACATACACAAAGAAACAAGGTAAACCCCACAAAAGGACGGACGTGCTCGGGGACTCGCACAACCAAACAATCCAAAATCAAAACATTAACAAAAGCATCCATGCATTCCTTATGGCAACAAAAACTTGTTTGCTTACAAGGGCAGGCACATATTTTTTACAACTAACGCCAATTGGCAAACTGGTTTACTCCGCAGGCTTCGACGACGACGCGCCACCACCTCCGCAGACACAGATGAAGGGCAGCCACGGGTTCGACGGATATGTCGTCAAGGTACCCGCCATCGCCGATCGGAACGGCTGCTCCACCTTGAGGTCGCGGTTCGCCCGCTCGGGGTCGTTCAGGGCGACGATCGTCTCCTGATACGGCAAGAAGTCGCCCATCACTAGCATCCGATCGGAATAGACCGCGGCCCGATCGGTCAGCTTCAGCACGTAGGAGATCTCGACCGCGCTCGTCGACAAAGGATATCCGCTGGTGACGTCGTCGGGGTCGAAATCGTCGGGGAAGTGCGCGAGCCCGAGGCTCAGCGCAGTCGCTGCCCCACGGCGGAAAGCCGACCATGACATGAACTCCACAACCGTCGGAGCCTTCTCCAGATAGCGCCAGACCTCGGTGAGCTTGTTGGGGATCACCTCCGTCAGCGAAATCTCCTGAAGATACGCGTGAATGCAAGTCGTCGGCAGATTGGCAGAGTCCACCAACATGGTGACACACTGCCGCGCATCATACTACTGCGCCTCGGCTTCATCGTCAAGGATCTTCCCTGAGAAGAACAAGAAGATTACAATCAGAAGGGCGCAAAAAACACAAAGGCGACCCGCGCGCTCGGGGACTCGCCAGACAAATCATTCCACAATTAAAGGAGCACACCAATCAACGGACGGTAGCGTCCCGTAATGAAGTCCTATAGACTCGAGAAGTCGGTCTGCAGATCGGCGATGAGCGCATCCGACACCTTACGTTCCTCGGCAATGGAAGCAACGGCCACCTTAGCTCTCTCATCCGCCGAGGTCGCCTCCGCCTTCGCGGCCTTGAGCTCTCGCTCTAGCTCGGCCACTCGTTTCTGGCGGCTGTCAACGATGACTGGGCAGCCGTCAATTCGCTAGCAGGGACCATACCCTCACGAGCCTTGTCCACCGCGGCCGCACGATACTCTGCATCAACACAACCGTGAGTACAAAATTATAAAAAGACGCCCCTGACAAAAGGGCACCTCAAACTCCTACCAGCAGTCGCTCGAAGTTAATCGTTCGCCTCCTGCACGGAGCGGAATTCCTTTTCCAAACGCTCCTTGGCGGCCAATCGTTCCACCAACTCGCGTTGAAGGCCCTGCACAACCATGACAAAAATCAACGAAACATTGCAAAAAACTTCCTAAGTACCTAGCCTCTGAAATTCAGCGACTAGCCACTCGGGGACTGGACAGCAAAGAAATTCCTAAGTGCCTAGCCGCTGAAATTCAGCGACTAGCCATTCGGGGACTAGACAACGAAAATAGTAAGAATCTACTCGCTGAAATTCAGCAACCAGATCCTCGGGGACTGGACATGCCTGGATGGCCACATCTAGCATATTATGGAGTTCGACCGCGTCCACCGTCGGGAGCACAAGAGGTGTGTGCCCGTGACATTGCTCGACCTCTGAGCCCAAAATTTCGGGCACCTGGGCCGATTGCGCTGAAGCACTCGTCGTGGATTCCCTCGCCACAAAGTGAGGGAAGGTTGCCACCACCCACCCACCCCCCCCGCCGGCACTCGACGATGGGCGAGTTGCCCCAACTGGCGCTGTGGGTTCCATCCTCTACGACGCTGCGTCCACTATAGCCTTCGTGTCCGCACCCGCTCCAGTCGGAGCGTCGCTTGCGGCGTCGACTGGTTCGTCCGAGATCGTGACGACCTCGTCGCCCTTCGCCCTCTTCACGCCCTCAGCAGGCGCCTCGGTCTCGTCGCTCTTCCTCTTTTTCGAGGGATCGACTTGCGCCCCTGCGGTACCCAATGGAACCTTATCCACCGAAGAGTGACCTATTTTCTTCACACCAGTCCTGCAACACGACTTCGTTAGCAAATTCACCAGACAAGTACAAATCAGTCGCTCAAAGAAACACACCAAAGATATTTACTTGGCGACTGGGATGAAGCGAAGGCCGGTGCGAATATGTGCCAGTTCTCCAACTCCGGCCCTAGCTTCCGGCTGAGGCCCGTCTCGAGCATGCTCTGCGCCCAAGACACGGAGGGCTTCTTCGAGGATGAGGCCGCGGCAGGAGGATCCGCGACAATCGGCGTAGGTGCTTCCTTCGGTGGCGAGGCCCCCGTGGATGGAGCAGCCGCGAGCCCGGTGACTGCGATGAAGGGTGGTGGCAGCGACGCCAACGGCACTTCGTCCTCTACCATGGCGTGGCCTTGCGATGCGCCGGCTAGCCTGGCTGTTGGTAACCGGAGCTACTGCACGAGGCGGCGACACCGCTTTGTCCGGCCCCTTCTTATTTTGCGGCGACTTCTTTTTCGACGGCGTGGCCACGCGCCGCGAAGTGTGCTCGGGGACCTCGTCGTCACCCCTGTTGTGAGCCCCGAGGCTCTTGCTGGCCTCGAGCTCGCGTTGTCATTGCCCGCGGGTCTTCCAAACCGTGGGTGCGGCGACCTCCACGGCCTCGTCGTCATCTTCATTGTTCGTCATTGTCATCACCTCCGACGTTGCCCTTGTCGGAGGAGGACTCGCTCTTGTCCTTGACAGACTCGTTCGAGTTTTCATTGTCAGCAGGTGGAAGCCAACCTTCCACCACTTGGAACAGCTACATGAATAGCACATTATCAGCAAAGTGCGACTGTAGTTCTACAATTGCGAAGTAGACAAGGGAAAGTAAGCTTACTGATGGCGCCTTGCGCTTCGCGGTGTACGGGGGAATCCCGGCCTTCGAGTTGACATACTCTGCATCAGTAATATTCCTCAATGCGAGGGCATAGTCAGCAGTGCTCCACTCGGCGGTGCAGGACTTGGTCTCATCATCCTTGCCCGTGTATTCGTACATCCAATGGGCGCGGCTGGCCAAAGGCACCAGCCGCCGCCCGAGCCAGCAGTTGTACAAGTTAATGGTTTGGAGGTCCTTCTTATTCAGATTGCGGATCGTCATCAACATTTTGTCGACCAGCATCCGCTGGTCGTGCGGGAGCTTGGCGACTTGAAGCCGAAGTGGCTCGGGCCGGTCGGCGGAATACATTGGAAGCGCCACCTCATCGTCTGACGTCGACTCGCTCACATAGAACCAATGTTTCTTCCACTCATTCACCGCCTTCTTCGGCAGCATCAGGTCAAGGAAAGAGGCCTTGGACTTCAACTAGAAGGTGAGGCCGCCCGCGGCTAGCATCGGGCCGCCTGCCCCTTCGCGTCCGACTCTCCCGTGGAACAGATCTTGCCACAGGGGGAAGTATGGGTGGCAGCCTAAATAGCACTCGCAAAACGCCACGAAAATGGCGAGTTGCTCGATGCTGTGTGGCCCTAGGTCCGACGGCTGGATGTCATAGTATGCGCAGAAGCGACGGAAGAAGATGGAGGTGGGGAAGTCGAGCCCCCTCTCCAAGTGGCTGGTGAAGCAGATGAACTCCCTGGCGCGCGGATCCGGTACCACCTCTTCGGCCGCGGGGATTCTCCATCTCCTGGCATGGAGGATTCCCGCATCCTCGAAGGATTTCAGCAGCACTTTCGTGCATTTGGATCTCCCCCACGGATCTGTTGGGGGTGCCATTGGTCGGAGGATCTAGGGTTGCGGGATCGTTCTGGTTGCTACGGAGGAATGGAAGACCGCGAGAGGCACGAGGTCAGAGGAAATTTGGGGAATGATCGTTCCTCGCCAGTCACTCTCCTTAGCGGTTGCTACCCGCCATTTTCAGGGAGCCGTTACCGCGTGGTGATTACGCCGATATTACCGTTGGATTACCCAATGGCTAGTTTGACCAGGATTGACGGTCCAACTTCGTCTACTCGACTCGCCAGTTGTAGTGACTTGACTTCTCGCTGACCCACTCGCCATGGCTACGATTCGAATGGTCGCCGTTATTGCGACTAGGATGACATGTTTCCTCTTTCATTGAAGGAGCCCACCACCGATTCGACCTGGCATCCAAACTGGACCCGAATACTCCGACTGCCAAAGAACGCCTGCGATGAATCAACGACGGCCTCGGGGACTACTGATGGGGATGTGCCGAATGGGGTATACCCAGCAGGACGTTTCCTATTGGCCCATGATGCCAACGAGTGGGCCTGCAGGACGGCGACTGGATCGCGACCCAAGAAGGAGCTAAGCGACTGGAAGCTGGAGGCCCAGAAGCATAGCTAGGCCTAGTCGGATTAGGTCAAGCACCCTCTGAGTCCTTATCCAACTCGGTTGTAGATCTGTAAACCCTAGCGAGGTGACTATATAAACCTTCCTAGGGTACGCATAGAACTCACGTTCCATCATACACCCCCTACGACTCGCCGCCTAGACGTCGATCTCGCCCTCGTACTCTATCATCAATACAATCTAGCAGGAGTAGGTATTTACCCTCCGGGGGGCGAACCTGGGTAAAACCCTGTGTCTTTGCCCTCATCTCGCACCGCATATGGCTGGCCGCCCTTCCCCCTCGTTCTAATACTCGCTGCCGATTGCAGCATCTGCCGTGGTCATTCCCACGACAATTAGTTTTATACTTAAATAATTGTTATTTGGTGCATTCGTTGAGCATGAACATTATATCCGGATCATGTTTGTTGCGAGACGGTTACTTGTTTAAATCTGAAAATAATGGTTGTTCGATTTATATGAGTAATATCTTTTATGGTCTTGCTCCTTTGATAGATGATCTATTCTTGTTGAATCTCGATAGTAGTGATACACATGTTCAAAATATAGATGATAAACATTTGAAATTGAATGATAATCACTACAAGGATTTGATACGTCGAAAACGTATCTATAATTTTTTATGTTCAATGCTTGTTTAGTATCTACTTTGCTTTGCTTTGTCCACACTTTGAGGTGTTTTTATATGTTTTCTGGTAATAACCTATTAACAAGTTGCCATAGTGCCAGTTACCTGTTTTCTGCTATTCTTGGTTCCAGAAAATCTAGTAAGGAAATATTCTCGGAATTGGACGGGACAAAAGCCAAAGTCAATATTTCACCGAGGAGAACACGGAGTCCAGAGGAGAGACGGAGGGGCGCCACAAGGCGGCCGCACCCCCCCAGGCACGGGCCCACCCTGGGCCACACGTGGGCAGGGTGTGGGCCCCCTGGCCGCCTTCCAGCCTCGCCTCTTCGCCTATAAGAAGCTCCTGATGCCCAAACCCGAAGCACCCGATCAATATTCAACGAAACCGTCTGTAGCCAGCGCCACCATCGTCCCTAGATCAGGGGGGATCTGAAGCCCTTCCCGGCACCCTGCCGGAGGGAGATCATCCCGGAGGCCTTCTTCTTCATCATGCCAGCCTTCGGTATGAAGCGTGAGTAGTTCCACCTTGGACTACGTGTCCATGTAGTAGCTAGATGATTGTATCTCCTCCTTTGTGCTTTCATGTCTAGATATTGTGAGATCCGTTCATGATCAAGATCTCATATATTTGTAATCATGCATGTTCTGTTTGCAGGGATCCGATGGATATTGAGATTACTATGTCAGATTGATTAATGGTTTTGTCTTATTGATTCTATCATGTCTGTGTTGTTTGTGATCTTGCATGCTCTCTGTTGTTAGTAGCTATCTTGGCCAAGTAGTTGCTAGTGACTCCAAGAGGGGGTATTTATGCTTGATAGTGGGTTCATGCCTCTACTTAATCTAAGGGAAGTGACAGAAATCTCTAAGGTTGTAGATGTGTCGTTGCCACTAGGGAGAAAACAACGGTCTCTTGTTCATAGAACAAGTGGATTGTTTACCTTACACACTTTGCTTAAAGCAGTTGTCTGTTGCTTGCAACTTAATACTGGAGGGGGTTCGGATGATAACCCAAAGGTGGACTTCTAGTAATAGATGCAGTTGGATGGCGGTCTATGTATCTTGTTGTATTGCGCAATCGAATCTCATAGGATCTTTATGTCTAGTATTGCATTGTTATGCCTTGCTCAGTCCTGTCAATTGCTCTGTTGTAATTTTTTTACCCTGCATGACATGTTTATTTATCTAAGGAGAACACCTCTAGTGAACTATAGACCCCGGTCCAATATTTACCATTGATACATCTTCCATTGTTACTGTTTACTTGCTGCAAACCTTCGTCACCTTCCACACCATACAATTAATCCTTTGTTACAGCAACCGGTGAGATTGACAACCTCACTGTTAGTTGGGGCAAAGTCTTGAGTTTGTGTTGTGCAAGTTTCCACGTTGCTTGCAACACCTTTGAGACGTTTCATTCCTCCTACTGGTTCGATACCTCGGTTTCTTATTGGGGGAAGACTTGCTGCTGTGCTGCATCATACCTTGCTCTTGGGGTTTCCCAACGAAGCGCTCCACGTTGACGCGGCACCATCAGGATTCCAGTGTATTGCAACAAAATCTATGGCACCGATAATTTCTTGTTGCAATAAACTACAATATTACCACAAAATTTACCTTTGTGGTAATAAGGGGCGTGTATTGCAACAATCAGAGCATATTGCCTTAAATAAGGTGTTCATTGCAATAGAAGCTAGTAATTGTAACAAAATATTAGCTCGTGGCAGTAATGTAGATATGTTGCCACGATTTAATTTTGTTTCCATAATAAAGTTTGTTGTTGCAAGACGGACCAGATATTGCCACAAAATATATATCTATGGTAATATTTAGCACATATTGCCACAATATTTTGCCGTTGCTAAATAGTAGTGATATCGAAACAATGTTAAAAGGCCTCACATGTCAAACCAGATTTATAATGTTTTATTACTCCAGTATTTTGACAAATCTGGCCTGCATGACAGGATCAAATAATTTTATTTATTTTGACAAGAAAAATGCTCTTTGTTATAAATTGTGCATCCATATTTTTTTGCTGTCTAAATTAATTTGTTCTCGGTTCTACCTTCCTGTCCAATCCGGCGTCAAGCCAATTTTCTAATGAAAATCTGAACTGTGACTAGTACTCTTTCTCGAACAAAACATCCAACTCTCTCGCGAACAATCCATATATTCAGCATAGACATGGCTTTACCTTTAGTTCAACACCGAGTTCACCAAGTAAAGCTTCAACCCATATCAGTTCAGCAGTAGCATTAGCTAAGGCTTTATATTCAGCTTCAGTGCTAGATCTTGAAACTGTCTGCTGTTTTCTTGCACTCCATAAAACCAAGTTTGGTCCAAGAAAAACAGCAAATCCTCCTGTAGATCTTCTATCATCTAGGCAACCTGCCCAATTTGCATCTGAGAAGGCACTAAGCAAGCTATATGAAGACTGTTGAAAAGTTATTCCAACATGTATAGTCCCCTGAACATATCGTAAGATCAGTCGTTGGAGCATGTAAGTATTGACATACTTTATTTACTCAGAAAGAGATGTCAGGCCTTGTGAGTGTTAAATATTGTAAGGCACCTACAATACTTCTATATTGTGCACTATCATCAGGACCAAGAGTTGTTCCTTCAGTCAAGGATAATTTTTCAGTAGATGATAAGGGTGTAGGAGAAATTGTGCACTTTGTCATACCAACTTTTGCTAGCAAATCAGCAGCATATTTTTCCTGAGTGAGAAGCAAGCCAATTGAAGTTTTCTTTACCTCAATCCCCAAGAAGAAATGCAATTCTCCCAAGTCCTTGAGTGCAAAATCAGTGTTTAGATCATGAAGAAGAGCAGAAATAGCCTAATCATATGAACTAGTGACTATGATATCATCAACATAGATTAGAACAAATATCATAACTTTTGCTTTGTTATAGAGAAAAAGTGAAGTGTCTGCTTTGGAAGGAATAAAACCAAGTTATTGCAGCTTGGCACTGAGTCTTAAGTACCACGCTCTAGGAGCTTGCTTAAGACCATAAAGAGCTTTATCAAGTTTGTAGATATAGTTTGGAGTAGCAGTAGACTCAAAACCTGGGGGTTGTTTCATATAGACCTCCTCTTCCAGAGCGCCATGTAAAAACGCGTTCTTGCCATCTAGCTGCCGCAGACTCCAGCCTCTAGAGACAGCCACTGCCAGAACAAGTCTGATAGTTGCTGCCTTGACAACAGGACTGAAGGTATCTTCATAATCTATACCATACCTTTGCTTGAATCCTTTTGCTACCAAGCGTGCCTTGTACCTGTCAATTGTACCATCTGCATGTTTCTTAATATGATATACCCACTTACAATCAATAAGATTCTTTGTGGAGTGTGGAGGAACAAGATGCCATGTTTTGTTTTGCATTAGTGCATTATATTCTTCCTCCATTGCCTTGCGCCAACGATCGTCACCAAAAGCCTCCGAAATAGTTTGCGGTTCTCCTGTAGATGTGAACAAGCCATAGCGAACAGTGCCATCAGTATATTGTTTTGGTTTCCGTATACCTTTTTGAAGCCTTGTGCGAGGTTCTAAGAGTGGAGGAGGATTTGGTGATGCAGGCAGAGGTGGAGTCGAGACAGCCACAGAAAATCCTTCATCTGGAGCAGTACCAGAGGCCGGTACAGCAGTGGAAGATTCTTCCCTGGCGTCATCAGGTGGGACTGGGGACTGTAGCCTGGGGCCCCGCGAGCGCGACCTGTCGCAGGAGGGCAGCGCGTCCCTGGCGTGAGCAGGCGGGACGGGGGACCTCGATCTGGGGCCCCGCGATAGCGACCGGGAGCTGTGTGAGGGCGACGTGGAGGCGTGTCGTTGGCGAGTAGGAGAGCATGCGTGGAGAGCGGCGAGGGGCGGCGTGGTCCACCAGGGCGGCGACCGTGGGTCCGCTGCGCCCGCGATGCACACCCGCGGGGCGGGACCCGAGGCGGTGGCGGGATGTTGACGTTGGCGCGTGGGCGAGGCAGATCTTGTACGCGACCTGTCGAGCGATCGTTGGCGCGTGGGCTAGGCAGAGCGTGATGGCGACATGTCGTAGCGAGGGGGGACACCCGGGATGGGGACACGCGTGGGACACGCGGGAAATTCTCCTGCCATACGGGAGAATCCTTCGCGGGATCAGCGCTCGCGCAATCCGATGCTGGTGCGGCGAGATCTTTCTCGGTGCAGCTGCCCAGAGGGAAATCTTCCAAGTCATATTTATCCATTGTTTCTTCAGAATTTTGAGGGAAATTTCATGCAGTTTCTTGCTGACCATCAGTAGTACGTGCTGGAGTATTATAGTCTGCAATATCTTGATGCTCAATAGTAACAACAGGTAAAACGGGCAAAGGCATATAATCATCAACAGTTGCAACCCCATAATGTGATGTGTCTTGGGGTAAAAGAAGTATTTCATTCCGGAGTCGTGAGCCGGCATTAGGATGCAACTCAGCAAAGGAAATATGTTTTCATCAAAAACAACATCTCTGGAGATATAAACTCGACCAGTGGAAATGTCTAGAAACTTGACACCTTTGTGGCGAGGACTATAGCCCAAGAACACACACTGTGTAGAACGAAAGGAAACTTTTCTTTTATTGTAGGGGCGGAGGTTTGGCCAACACGCACAACCAAAAACTCTAAGGGATTCATAGTTGGGTTTTGTGTGAAGAAGGCGTTCTATAGGAGTGTCATGATTTATAACTTTGCTTGGGAGGAGATTGATAAGAAAAGTGGCAGTGAGAAAGGCATCATCCCAAAATTTAAGAGGCATAGATGAATTTGTAAGTAAGGCAAGACCAAGTTCAATAATATGACGATGTTTTCTTTCAGCGGAGCCATTTTGTTGATGAGCATGAGGGGAAGATACATGATGAGTGATGCCAATCTTTTGGAAGAAACTATTGAGCTTTTCATATTCACCTCCCCAATCGGTTTGCATGGTGATTATTTTCCTAGCAAATTTTCCTTCAACAAGTTGCTAGAAATTAAGGAAAACTTGATAAACATTAGAGCGTTTCTTGAGCAAATAGATCCAAGTAAATTTACTGAAATCATCCATAAAACTCACATAATATGAATGTTTACCAGCAGAAATAGGGGCTGGACCCCATACATCATAGAATACTTGTTCTAAAGGAACAGTGGAAACACTAGTAGAGACAGGATATGGCAATTGATGGCTCTTAGCTAGTTGGCATGGATCACAAATGTATGGGTTTATTTCAGGAGTATAAGAAATACTATTTTTCCTAAGTACTTGTTGAACCACAAAGGAAGAAGGGTGTCCTAAACGACGATGCCACGTAGAAGACGACGGTTTTATTGTGATGAAGGCTTGCTTGGAAGAACCCGTAGTAGAAGGAACTAGTGGGTAGAGACCATCTTGACATGGTCCTTTAAACAGATTTATCCTTGTGGCCTGCTCCTTGATCAAAAAGAAATATGGGTGAAACTCAAGAAACACATTATTATCTAGGGTGAGCTTATGAACAGATAGAAGATTCTTAGATGCACTAGGAACATGCAGAATATTTTTGAGTTGTAAGGTATTACATGGGGTGCATAAAGTTTAATGACCAATATGACTTATTTGCATAACGTTTCCATTAGCCGTGTGGACATGATCACGACCATTGTACTTTTCATGAGTGGTGAGCTTGTTCAACTATGATGTGACATGGTGGGTAGCACCTGAATCAGGATACCAGTTGGTGTCGACGCCATAGGATGCAACATGGGAACCCTTCTCCTCGCCATCATACTCGGAGTCATGACGATCTTGGTAGCGCCACCAGCACTTGTTGGCGGGGTGGCCGTGGATCTTGCAGATTTGACACGTGACGTCGACGAAGGGGGTAGGAACACGTCCACGAAGACGCCCTCCATCATCTCGGCGTCGACCTCCGTCATCACGGCGCTGGACACCACCATCATCGTGACGACCGTCGCGTCCATCATCACGCCGTTGATCTCGACGGCCTACATCGTCATCACACCGCCCGTCACGGCGGCCTCCATCACGGGTGCCATCACGGCGTCCTCCACCATCACGGCGCTCGCCTCCACCATGATCGCCGCGGTAACCACCATGATCTGGTGATCTACCATGGTCTCCGCGAGGGCGGAAGTCACGGTTGCTATCATGTGTAGGCCGTGCAACAAGGTTGGCAGAGGAGGTGAAACCAGCACCCTGTCCAGAATCTGCTAGCATATCTTGCCGAAGGTCATGAGCACAAAGTTGACTATAAAGATCATCGAGAGTAGTACCAGGATTGCCGTTGATGGAGGACACGAGGTCTTTGTAGCTAGAATCGAGGCCGTTGAGGATGTATCCCACCATCTCATCTTCTTCCACGGGTTTGCCCGCGGCAGTGAGTTCAGAGCTGAAGCTTTTCATCTTGGCAAAGAACTGTGCCGCGGACATGTCGAGCTTCTTGGTGTTGTTCAAGGACCCCCGCAGGTGATTGATCTTGGTGCGGGAGTGGGATGAGAACATGCCGGTGAGGGTAGACCACACCTCAGCAGCGGTGTCAATCCCAACGACATGGGGGATCATCTCTGCGGATAGGGAGTTCACGAGGAACCCGAGCACCGTTTGGTCCCAAGACAACCATGCCGTGTAGGCAGGATTGGGGATGATGGTCTTCTTTTTGTTGGAGTATTCAACCTCCAAAGTCTTCACCGGCGCGGCGTCAGTACCATCGAGCAAGTCAAGGCCTGATCACCACGAAGCAGGGGTAAGACAAGGGTCTTCCAGAAGAGGAAGTTAGCCCAAGTCACTTTTTGGGAGGGTGGTGATCCCAGCGCGGCGGAGAGCACGGACGACGATGGTGATCCAGAGGTCGTCATGGCCACCAGGGGGATTGTATCTTGGATCTCTTGGGCTTAATTGGTTTTGTTGTGGTTTTTGGTTTGTGGGGGAGTAGCAGCGGCGAGCTTGGGCGTGTGCAGCGGCGGCAAGGAGATGCGGCGGCGCAGGTGTAGGTTGTGGGGTTTTTTAGATCGGTTTGCGGCATCAGGGTCACGGAAAAGGCTGCTCTGATACCATATCGATCGTTGTAGGTTTTGGCAGAAGCGGGAGTCTCGTTGGAGACACCAGGTACGTGTTTATATGTGGCGAGAAGAGCCCTTATCGTGGCTGTTACAGGAGGATCGATCCTGGGATCGTTACAATGGATAGAGATAAGAGGCTATCTCCTCTTTCCTAATTTAAACAGAACTGATCTCCTATCTATCTAGAACGTTGGGGTACTACTCCAACTTATCGTTACATGCACTAGCCATACATATTACATGAAGTCTAATAATTTCTAGCATGTTCATCCGTGGAAGGTAATTCAAACATTCTAATGTAGAGTGATTTTGATAACTAAAGATGTTCCTTGTACATGTGCAATTTGTGATAGCAGAATTTGTTTCCCAACGCATGGAAATTATTTAATTGCCTCATTGTAAGATGTAGAGCACTGAATCAAAAATTTGCAAGTTCACTTGTTTAATTAGTTCTGCATGATACAGAGCTTGTACCGAAGATATAGAGTATGCTAATTTCCATCTTTGCATAGACCTTGGAGTATGCTAATTTCCATCTTTGCATAGACCATCTATTTAGCCTGGCATCCACAAAAGTGGCTTTATCATATTTTAAAAGCTAATGACTCAAAAGTAAATTGCAGCCTGGAATATATTAGTTGTTCTGGTAATATGATGATGTAGCATAACTATTTCTGGGATGTCTGCATATGATTTTCTTTTCCACAAAAAATAGTCCATTTTTTTCATGCGGTTGTGTAGACTTTTTTTGAGAATAGATATTGTGTATACTTGTCTAACCAGATGTAACACTGCATAAAACTAAATTAGTTGACTTATGCAAACTTCCATATTTTATAACTCAATGGGCTTGCTCTATGTCTTGCAGAAATACAAGTGAAGTTCAAGAACAGATGGAGCATACCAGTCCTAAAGCTTTAGATAGTACCTTGAAAAAAAGAATGATGGACACTAAGTTTTATTTCGTTCTGTTAGATTTTCCTCCTCTATTAACTATAATTTGCCTTGTCAGATATTACATGTATGATTAATATATGTATTTTTACATACATTTTTTTTACTATTTACTATATGGATGCTTTGGTCTGTGACATATGCAATGATACTGAATGTATGTACTATATTTTGATGTAGCATGTAATAGTTTTGATGTATAATCATGCATATTCTGTGTAACAAGATATTATCATATCAAAATTTTGTTGTGATAGCCATCCAACATTTTTTTTGTGACATGATATCATCATCAAATAGTTTTTGTTGTAATAATCTATAGCCAAGGAATACGTTTTCTTGTAATAGCATATCGCGAGGAAAAATGTTCCGTTGCGGCAGACTTTTACCATGGAGTAAAGATTGTTGCTATAGGCTCTCACCGCGATATTCTTTTCATTGCAAAAGATTATTGCAATGCCCAAGATCTTGTTGTATTAGGCTATCACGATGAAGAACATATGTAGCAACATACATGTTTGGCAAGAAAACAAATTGTGGCGATATATACCAAAATTGTTGCAGTAACATATTTTATTGCAACAAACAAAAAGTTGTGGCAAAATCCTATTACCATGCGTCGTATCACAGCGGTTGGCAACGAATGCCATTTTGTGGCAATAGATACATATTGCCACAATTCGGTATGTATTGCGACAAAGGATTTTGTTGCAATAGACCTGAATCCTTGTAGTGCATACATGTGGCACTGTCGTCTTGGTCACATTGGAGTGAAGCGTATGAAGAAACCCCATTTTGATGGACTTCTTGACTCACTTGATTTCGAATCACTTGAAAGACGCGAAGCATGTCTAATGGAAAAATGACTAAGAGTCCATTTTATGGTATGATGGAGCGAGCTACGGACTTATTTGAAAACATACATATCGATGTGTGCGGCCCTATGAGTGTAGCATCACGCGGTGGTTATCATTATGTTCTCACTTTCACAAATTACTTGAGTAGATATGGGTATATATATTTCATGAAACATAAGTCCGAAACTTTCGAGAAGTTTTAAGGAATTTCAAAGTGAGGTAGAGAATCAACATAATAAGAAGATTAAATTTCTATGATCTGATTGTGGAGGTGAATATCTAAGTTACGAGTTTGGCAAGCATTTGAAGAAATGCGGAATACTTTCAGAATTGACACCGCCGGGAACACCACGGCGCAATGGTGTGTCCAAGCGTCATAATCGAACTCTCTTAGATATGGTTCGTTATATGATGTCACTTACAGATTTACCGTTATCGTTTTGGGGTTATGCATTAGAAATGGCCGCATTCACTTTAAATAGGACACCATCTAAATCCGTTGAAACGACATTGTATGAATTATAGTTTGGGAAGAAACCTAAATTGTCGTTCCTTAAAGTTCAGGGTTGCAAAGCTTATGTAAAGAAGTTACAGCCCGACAAGCTTGAACCCAAAGCGGGAAAATGCGTCTTCAGAGGATACCCGAAGGAAAATATTGGGTATACCTTCTATCACAGATCCGAAGGTAAAATCTTTGTTGCGAAGAATGGATCCTTTATAGAGAAGGAGTTTCTCTCGAAAGAAGTGACTGGAAGGAAAGTAGAACTCGATGAGGTTGTCGAACCTTCTCTCGGATTTGAGAGTAGCGCAGCACCATAAGAAGTACCTGGGGCATCTATAGAAATAAGAGAGGAAGCTAATGATCGTGATCATGAAACTTCGGTCGAAGTTACTACGGAACCTCGCAGGTTGACGGGGACTCATACCACTCCCGATTGGTATGATCCTGTTATGAGTGTCATGTTTGTGGACGACACCGACGAACCTGCGACATATGAGGAAGCGATGATGATCCCAGATTCCAATAAATGGCAAGAAGCCATGAAATCCGAGATTGGATCCATGTACGAAAACCAAGTGTGGACTTTGGTGGACTTACCGAATGGCCAGAAGGCTATCGAGAAAAATGGATTTTCAAGAAGAAAACAGATGCTGATGGTAATGTAACCGTCTATAAAGCTCGACTTGTCGCACAAGGGTTTCGAAAAATTCAAGGAGTTGAATACGATGAGACTTTCTCACCGATAGAGAAGCTAAAGTCTGTGAGGATTTTGTTAGCAAGCGCTACATATTACGATTATGAGATATGGTAGATGGATATCAAAACGGTGTTCCTCAATGGAGACATTGATGAAGAGTTGTATATTATGACACCCCCGGGATCAGGCCTAAACAAATCCCAGACCTCCGTCTGACATAAGCTTGACCTTGAGCTTGAGGATATCCAGTGAAGAATCGGTAACACATCAGTGACCCTACGACACAAAATTATTACAGCAAGATCATAACTGAGCGAAGAGCCAAATTATTACAAGCAGAGGTTACTGACCACAAACATCAAACAACGGAAGGAAAATTATGCTATTAAGTATAGCAAACTTAACAAATGGCCTAAGAGGCCTGAAGCATAATGATGACGTCCTAGCCCATAGATTCTAGGCTGTCGGCCGGGTACCCCAAGCTACTCGTCGGTGTCGATGTAGTACAGAACTTGTCTTCAGGTAGCACTTACTCTGCTACAAAAATATCAACAAAGCAAGGTGAGTATAGGGTGTACTCCGCAAGACTTATGGTTGGTGGATTTGTTTTGCATAAAGCCATCTTTGATTGTAAAACAAGAGGAAGAAGAAGCTCATCTAATCAGAGTATTTTAAAAGGGGATAAGAGAGCAACATCTCCAAAATATTGATCATCATATTTTGATATCCACCAAGTCATCATCATCTGAACCCTAACTAGGATCACCCCCTCATACCCATGAGGAAACATCCTTAGCACACGTTGATATACCAAGTTTTACGATTAGTATAATGTTCTCTATGGTCCTAGAATTCGGTCACCAAGCGTTCATAACCATGAACATGGATTTTCGAAAAGATTTAAACCTGCAGGGGTGTACAACTTTATCCACACTTACCAACCGACTCTTAATGCCACTTAACACACTTCCTTGGTGTGCTGGCAGAGGGTGTGGTTGGACACGACCTTTACCTTGCTTTCGTCGAGACCATGAGTCACTCCCTAAGGATGGTTCCGTCGTAATGGTTAAAGTCCCGAAGCCGGTCCCTAGAGATGTGAGGCGAGGTTGGTTCACCAGGGGCTCCATCGACCCCAAGCAACCCCGGACACGCTTACCTATCTGTTATGAATGCACCTCCTTCACCGCCTTCAAGAAGATCCAGAATCCATGTCAAATGGAACGTCCGAACTATGTGACTCATGGAATCTACTAGGAAAGTTGGCCAATCGAGGGGTTCCCAAGCCCCGTGTGGCTATACGCTCATCTCAGTTCCAAAGTCAAGAACTCGGTTCCTAGTGGTGGCGAGCATGGGACTAGAAAAAACCACATACCACCGTGGCCTCCTATACAAGCCTTAGCATGTTTAATATCATATCACCTCTGATCTCATCACATCACGTTCTCCTACCATACTAGATTCTCTGTATCTGATACATCATCTGGATGAAGCAGCACTGACAGCTATGTATGGCTAAGCAGAACACATATAAAAGCTCTAGCGGTGCACACAAGCCAAACCTAGTTATGCTAGGAGCAGTGGATCATGTAATATAATCTCAAAGGGAGTAATGCAACAGATAGGATACTCTATCTATCGATAAAAGACCACAGTAGAATCGTATGCATCATGGCAAGAATTGAAATGCTTTTGAAATCATAGGATTATATCATGGTGGGTCTATTCTTGCCTTTGCTTGTTGATAACCAGAAAGCAGAGCTTCGGACATCTAGTACTTGACTTTATTACAGTTAGTCAAGTATTGGTCTTCGATTTTCGTCGGTCTTGATCTCGGTCTTTGATCTCGATCTCGATATCGTATTCTACCGGAGAGAACCGAACACCGGAAAGAAAGGAAAAACAGTCAACACATGGCATCGATGCAATGCTCAAGCGAGGATGACGATATGACAAGTTAAATTGTATTAAAAAGTAACCCTAAGGCATGCTTGGCAGTTTAATCGGGGTTCCGAGGGGTATAACCCTAACTCGGGAAAACTCTGGAATCACCTATGAGGGGTTACTATGTTCTTCTAATTAAACTTGTCATGTAAGTTGCTTAACAATGCATGATTATATCTTAAATAGATAGATCTCATTTTTCTGAACATTTTGATATATTATACATAATTTTATGATAAACAGATATTTAGTTATTGAATTTATAAGATTTATCCTTTTTCTGAAATTATTAAACCATTTTAAATGATTTATTGCGCAAGGCTGACATCAGCACATGCACCGGATACTTTTTACACCACAGCGGAGCCTACCCACTGAGGCTGACTGATGCGCCCTAGGCCACATCAGCTGTCACGCGAGCAAGGTGGGGTCGGGGCTGGTTTGACCGGTCTGACCCGCACGATGCTGACATCATGCTGACGTCGGCATGACACCAGAACGGCGGTGAGCCGCAGATCGGTGACGGGCACGGCGATAGGGGGCTCACAGGACTGCGTGCGGGTGTGGGTTCGACTCAGAAGTGCGAGGCGAGCACGTGGGTGGCGGCGCCGCTAGGTTATGGTCACCAGAAGCATGGTTGCGTCGGTGCCGGACGGCGGCGAGTGGCGGCGCATGACGTGAGAGTGCTATGGGCCAAGCTAGGAAGCACGGGAGGTATAGGGAGACTCAGAAGCTCACCATGAAGCTAACGGAGGCGACAGCGAGGCGCGGGGTGGCCGCAATCGATGGCGAAAACGGCGGCCGGAGATCGGGAAGGAGACCTTGATTGGGGCTTCTAGGAACATGTCGGCTCAAGCGGGTGGGAGCAATCGACCGAGTCGACGAAGGCAGTCACTGCAGTGGCCTCGTATGGAGGAGAGGAGGCCAGGAACGACGGCTAGGGTTTCGGACAGAGGGGAGGAACGCAAGAGGGTGGTCGCGGGGAAGAGCGGGAATGGATGAGGACGGGCAGGGCATCGACGTGGTGACCTTATCCCTCCCCAGGACGCGATGGATGGTGGTAGGCGAGCGGCGCAGATCAACAGCGCCGGCAACGACAGTCAGCTGCTTCCTCGCTGAGGAAGACGACGAACATGGGGAACGAAGTGGTACGTGGGCCGAGGTGGGCTGTTGTTGGTCCATCTGCGGGAGCGTGGGTGTCAAGAAGAGAAGGGAGAGGAACTGGGATGCGGGCCAGGTAGATTAGGGTTAGGTTTTTCTTTGCAGATTCTTTTTCTTTTTCTGTTTTGTGTGTTCTCTTTGTATCTTAAAATTGTAACATGTTTTAGGTATTTTAAAAATATCAGGGTTTTAATAAAACATCTGAAAATATTTTAGGGGCCCTTATAACAATTTGGGATCCACTTGTTTTGGTAGTTTTCAAAATATAAAACCATTTGAACAAGTTTCAAAGAGGGAGGGAAACTAGGGTTTAGGGTTTTATCTTTTTCTTTCTTGCATGCATTGTTTTATATGGTGCTCATGAATGCATAATCAAAACCCTAATATAAGATTAACTAAAAATGGGGTGTTACAGCTCTATCCCCCTTACGAGAATCTCGAACCGAGATTCCTAAGGTAGGAAGAGAGACAGAGAGAGAAAGAAACATGGTCACTCTAAAGATAAGAGGAAAACACACTAAATAACACACAGAGTATCGCATGGTCAACTCATGGATTGAGTGTTCAGAAACAACTCTGAGATGACGAACATGATACACGTCAAGGTAACGAAGGAAACAAGAGGAGAAGGTTTCAAGT
Source organism: Avena longiglumis (assembly GCA_030063025.1). Taxonomy (NCBI): domain Eukaryota; kingdom Viridiplantae; phylum Streptophyta; class Magnoliopsida; order Poales; family Poaceae; genus Avena; species Avena longiglumis. The sequence goes on from CP125978.1 coordinate 186,536,124, forward strand.
TATTAGATAGATGGTCTTCATAAGGATTGAGACCATGGAACTTACAGAGGAGTTTAAACTTCTGAGAAAAAAAGGTTCCAACAGAAATAATATGACCATAGACTTCAATAGGGAACCTCTACTAAACGGCTTAACTAGATATTTTAGGTTGCACATATATGGATAAACAAAACCAAGATGTTGAACTACTTTTGAAATAGAATAGTCACTTTTTCGTTCAATGATGGCGCCCAGTACTATCGAGGGACGCTTCGTTGTAACCCCAAGAGCAAGGTGTGATGAGCACAGCAACAAGTTTTCCCTCAGTAAGAAACTGAGGTTATCGAACCTGTAGGAGGAAGGAAACGTCTCAAAGGTGTTGCAAGCAACATGGAAACCTGCACAACACAAACTTAAGACTTTGCCCCAACGAACAGTGAGGTTGTCAAGCTCACCGGTTTGCTGTAACAAAAGATTAATTGTATGGTGTGGAAGGTGATTGATGGTTTGCAGCAAGTAAACAGTAACAGTGGAAGATGTATCAATGGTAAAGATTGGACCGGGGTCCATAGTTCACTAGAGGTTCTCTACTTAGATAAACAACATGGCATGAAGGGTAAACAAATTACAGAAGGGCAATTGACAAGAACTGAGCAAGGCATAACAATGCAATACTAGACAAAAAGATCCTATGAGATTTGATTGGGCAATACAACAATATACCTAGACCTCCATCCAACGGCATCTATGACTAGAAGTCCACCTTCAGCTTATCATCCGAACCCCCTCCAGTATTAAGTTGCAAGCAATAGACAACTACTTTAAGCAAAGTGTGTAAGGTAAATAATCCACTTGTTCCGTGAACAAGAGACTGTTGTTTTATACCTAGTGGAAACAACACATCTACCAACAAAGAGATTTCTGTCACTTCCCTTGAAAAGTAGAGACATTAACACACTATCGAGCATAAATACCCCCTCTTGGAGTCACTAGCAACTACTTGTCCAAGATAGATACTAACAATGGAGAGCATGCAAGATCACAAACAACACAGACATGATAGAATCAAAAAGACAAAACCATTAATCAATATGACATAGTAATCTCAATATCCATCGGATCTGCACAAACACAACATGCATGATTACAAATAGATTAGATCTTGATCATGAACGGAGCTCACAAGATCTATACATGAAAGCACAAGGAGGAGATACAACCATCTAGCTACTACATGGACCCATAGTCGAAGGTGGAACTACTCACGCTACATACCAGAGAAGAAGGCCTCCGGGATGATCTCCCCTTTGGCAGGGTGCCGGGAAGAACTTCAGATCCCCCCCCCCCGATATAGGGATGATGGTGGCGGTGGCTACAGATGGTTTCCTGAAATATTGATCGGGTGTTTGGGGTTTTGGCATCGAGGGGACTTTATAGGCGAAGAGGCGAGGCAGGGGGGCCACTAGGGCGGCTGCACCCCCCAAGTGCGCCCAGCCCTAGGACGCGCCGCCAGGGGGTGTGACCCCCTGGTGAGCCTCCTCTGTCTCGTATTCTTGCTTCATGTTGCCCATGGTAAAATATTGACTTTGGCATTTGTCCCGTCCAATTCTAAGAATATTGATTTTCTGCCTTTCTGGAACCAAAAACAGAAGAAAACAGGCAACTGGCACTGTGGCAACTTGTTAATAGGTTAGTTCCAGGAAACATATAAAAACACCTCAAAGTGTAGACAAAGCAAAGTAAAGTAGATACTAAACAAGCATGGAACATCAAAAATTATAGATATGTTTCCGACGTATCATTCAACGGAAGGCCAAGACAGAAAGGTGTTTTAGTGGAGAGGACTCATAAGAGTCACAAGAAACATGTAACAAGAGAAACTTTTGATTACCAAAGTCATAGTCACTCTTAAAACATGGTCAAGAAAACGAGGGAAAGTTCTTTATTCATCCAGGACTATCAAGATCTTTGCCAAAGATCATGATATCACTTTGCACCACTAAGATATGAAGAGAATTCCTGATGGCACAAGAATAAAGAAACTTCATTCTCAAACTTCCATTACTTGGCAAAACAAAATGCTTGCCATCATAAAAGGGTCTGGAGGATCAACCGAGAAACATTTATCAGCACTACTTTAAATGTTCTCCTTGATGTTCAAGAAAGCAGACATCAAGTAAAGGTCGGACTTCGGATACACAGGAGACCATAAGCACAACTTCTAGATTAAATCATAGAAGAAGTCTCATGAGGAGTGGTAAATCATATAATAAGCCTCATGAGGAGTGGTTGTTATTGCTGATGCAAGAGGATACAACAGAGAGTCTTTCTGGCTAAGTGTGCCAACCATTACATCAATCTTGCCAGATTTACAAAGAGACCTATGTCAAAACCTTGAGGAACACCAACCATCGTTGTTGCTTGAGATTCAGTTTTTGGTTAGATGGTATGATACTTCAGACTCAGCATGTCCGAATAGAAATTTTGCAACATTTACCATAAGGTAAAGTTACTAGATTCTCAAGATAAGGACTATAGTGTCAAGCTCCAAAAGATGAGCTAGATTGCTATACCCATGTATTTAGCAACTTGTCGAGAGACAACTGCTCACACATAAAGTACTGACAATCAAATGCACATGTGTCCTTAAGGAAATAGGGATAACTCTTCTTGAATCCATGATGACATCTTTCAACAATTGCACGTGAATCAAAGAGGATTACTTCTAACATCCAGAACACATACTACGAGATGACTCGAAGAAGGTTCTCAAAAGTTTTCAACATTAATGACCAATGTCCCATATGAATCTAATCTAGCATGGAGGAGATAAGTATGCCATCAATGGACTCAACAACAAACTTATCGAGACACTCCAAGAAGACGGACTCATATGTTGCTTGAACAGGGAAAATGTATTGGTTAGACCAAAGACATGAAGATGTACTCAAGTGAAACATTATGAGTAGAAGCATCATCAAGATAATCCTTGGAACCGAGTATGACTTGATGATAGCCCAAATCAAACCAAAGGTGGGGGAAGATAACATATCCATAGAGGAGATACTATCTTTCTTCAGCATAACCAAAACAAGACATCCCTTTAAGAAGGAACAAAGTTGAATAGAACTTTTGTCTTACAACTCTCCGAGTTGTTGTTTAAGCTCAACCAACTAGTTCAGGGGTATCCAGTACGGATCCTTGGAGAAAAGAGCAGTTCGTAGAACTGACTTCCTCAAGTACTTGACATCACGGTCATGTGGCAACATGGCAATACTTCTAGTAAGACTTATTTAATATCACGGACTACTGACATGTCACTTAGTTCGAGAGGAAACTTGCTTTCTAAGGCAACATGACATAGTCTCAAAGTTTTGGCACAAGCCTAACTCTTTGACCGAAGAGAGTGCACCAGAATAAAGGACTTGGTAGCACAATCATTCTTCGCTTAGTGATAGGGTTAACCAATCATTCTAAGAATGACACAAATGTCCTTGGAGTTCAAAACAATAATAAATGCAAAGAATCTCGAATGGCCACATTATTACGCACACGCATCACTCACGAGCATGAAATCTCGAGGAAGGGTGGGTAAATATGTGTAAAAGCATCACTTCATTAAGGGGTCATAAAACTCAGCATGACCTCTTAGTATAAAAGAGTGTGACACTTTAAGGTAGAACAGATTGACGCTAATCAATGCCTCTTAATCTGCGGATTATAACACTTTGACCTGGTCCCAGATATGACGAGGTACTGGAGTTTATTTCTCCTTACATCCCTAAATGGTTTGTCATGACGGACCATGAGAGTATCTTGCTTCAGAAGACACCGATGCACATTTACTACTTGACTACCAACTGGTAGACAAAGATCGAAAAATAACAAGGGAGGAAGAACATGTTCAGGATGGAATCCCAACATGTGGATGCATAGACTATCAATCTTCCAAAAAACCAATGCATAAAAGGGGTAAGGTGTGGAAGTGTCATGAATATAGATGCGAGACTCTCGAGGAGTACTCTTGTCGTGATCTATTTGGTTCCACTAAAGAACATCTGCCATAGCTAGTGGTAGGGGAAGTCCTTAGTTGTCACAATTCAATCGCGACAAAGACCACAAGCTTGAAGGCTAGAATTGTAGTACCATTCATCCTGAGTTAATGTGTGAACATTAGTGATAGGGGTCAAAGGAATGGATCTTGGGTTAAAGATCAGCCTCATGTACAAGATTCACCACACCAGAATCCAGCACAGTCAGGGATCTTAGGTTCAAGTCCAAGGGTTAAAACCCAAATAAAGGAGTAACTACTACTTGAGTGACACAACGTACACTTCAAGATAATAATCACAAGGTATCTTCCAAGAGAACAAACGACTTCTGAAGTACCCGAACAGATAAAAAGAAGGCACTCGAGGCGAAAGGAAACCTCGAAGCCTAGAATAGAACACTATGGATTCTACAATAGAATATTGTGGGTCCGAAAGATAGAGAGATCATGATGGAACGGAATCTCTCAAATGAATAGGAGCAAAGGGGAACAAGGAATTCACCACACACACAACCCTAGAGAACTCAACACTAGGTCAACTGGCTTAAAAACGACATGCCCAGAAGGCACCTAAGCTTTGAAGGACTAGAAGAGATATCAAATCTTTTCCAAAGTCAACACAAGGTAAGATAACCCAGAGTTAGAGCGAAACTGGATAAGGAGTAAAAGAAGCATACTAGAGTTTTTGCAAATACTTTTCAGCTTATAAAATAGTTTTCACAAGCACTAGACTCAACATCGACCAATAGCAAAATTTTCCTACGGTCGGTACTGCTCTGATACCAAAACCTATGATAACCCCGGGATCAGGGCTAAATAAATCCCAGACCTCCGCCTGACATAAGCTTCACCTTGATCTCAAGGATATCCAGTGAAGAATCGGTAACACATCAGTGACCCTACGACACAAAATTTATTATAACAAGCTCATAACTGAGCGAAGATCCAAATTATTACAAGTAGAGGTCACTAACCACAAACATCAAACAACGGAAGGCGAATTATTCTATTAAGTATAGCAAACTTAACAAATGGCGTAAGAGGCCTGAAGCATAATGATGACGTCCCAGCCCATAGATTCCAGGCTGTCGGCCGAGAACCCCAAGCTACTCGTCAGTGTCGATGTAGTACGGAACTCGTCTTTAGGGAGAACTTACTCTGCTACAAAAATATCAACAAAGAAAGGGTGAGTAGAGGGTGTACTCCACAAGACTTATGGTTGGTGGAGTTGTTTTGCATAAAGCCATCTTTGTTTGTAAAACAAGAGGGATAAGAAGCTTGTCTAATTAGAGAATTTTAAAAGGGGATAAGAGAGCGACATCTCCGAAATATTGATCATCATCTTTTGATATCCACCAAGTCATCATCGTTTGAACCCTAACTAGGATCACCCCCTCGTACCAATGAGGAAGCATCCTTAGCACACGTTGATATACCATGTTTTACGATTAGGTTAATGTTCTATATGGTCTTAGAATTCGGTCACCAAGAGTTCATAACCGTGAACACAGCTTTTCAAAAAGATTTAACCCTGCAGGGGTGTACAACTTTACCCACACGTACCAACTAACTCTTAATGCCACTTGACACACTTCCTTAGTGTGCTGGAAGAGGGTGTGGTTGGACACAACCTTGACCTTGCTTTCGCCGAGACCATGAGTCACGCCCTAAGGATGGTTCCACCGTAACGGGTCAAGTCCTAAAGCCGGTCCCTAGAGATGTGAGGCGAGGTTGGTTCATCAGGGGCTCCATCGACCCCAAGAAACACCGGCCATGCTTACCTACCTGTTATGAATGCACCTCCTTCACCGCCTTCGAGAAGATACAGAATGCATGTCAAATGGAACTCCCGAACTATGTGACTCATGGAATCTACTAGGCAATTTAGTCAATCGAGGGGTTCCCATGCCCCGTGTGGTTGTACACTCGTCTCGAATCCAAAGGCAAGAACTCGATACCTAGTGGTGGCGAGCATGGGACTAGAAAAAACCACATCCCACTGTGGTCTCCCATACAAGCCTTAGCATGTTTAATCTCATATCACCTCTTGATATTTGGGAAGAATAATAACTTGTATATTGTGTAGAGATTACAGGGGTATATATGAGGGCCAAAACCAGCTAGGGTTTAGAGCCAAACTGACCTAAGAGTCCAAACTGATTACAACAAGAATAAATCGCTAATAACCCCCTCCCCCTTGGTGGCAACGTCTGGCTCGACGACGTTGAGACTGGACCGAATGTCGCAGAAGGGTGCAGTAGGTAGTCCCTTTGTGAACATGTCAGCAAACTGAGCACTGGTCGGTACGTGAAGAACGCGAACCTCGCCGAGAGCCACCTTCTCGCGGACAAAATGATTATCTATCTCAATGTGCTTGGTTCGATGATGCTGAACGGGGTTGCTGGCCATGTAGATGGCAGAGATATTGTCACAGTAGACAATGGTGGCACGTGTAATTGGTCGATGAAGCTCGGCAAGAAGTTGACGAATCCAGATGGCTTCGCGACAGAGTGTGCAACAGCTCTGGAGACCGTGACCTGCCTTTTAGATGACCAAGAAACAATATTAACCCCCAAATAAACACAAAAATCGAATGTGGATCATCGAGTGTCGGGGCAACCAGCCCAGTCTGCATCAGAATAAACTGTCAAGCCTGTTGGAGAGGAAGAATTGATGAGAAGACCATGGTCAAGAGTTCCTTTGAGATAACGAAGAATGCATTTGACATGAGAGAGATGAGAAACACGAGGATTATGCATGAAAAGACAGGCTTGTTGTACAGAGTACGATATTTCTGGACGTGTTAAAGTGGCATACTAGAGAGCACCAGTGAGACTGCGATAGAAAGTAGGATCAGAGACAGGTTCACCGTCGGCAGAAAGTTTAGAACCAACATTAGTAGGTGTACGGGAAGGCTGGCAATCAGTCATCCCGGCGCGAGAGAGTAAATCAAGAATATACTGACGCTGAGAAAGAAAAAGAGAGGTGGGAGTACGAGAGGCGGTGACCCCAAGAAAATGATGTAGAGGTCCAAGATCAGTCATAGAAATTTCAGTGTGAAGAGACAAGATGATTTCTTGTAGGAAGGAGTCGGAGGAGGCGGTGAGAACAATGTCGTCAACGTAAAGGAGAATATAAGACGTGTGTTCGTGAGAGTGAAAGAGAAATAGAGAAGAGTCAGATTTTGAAGGAGTGAAGCCGATGGTTTGAATGAAAGAGGCAAAGCGATGAAACCAGGCGCGAGGAGACTGTTTGAGACCATAAAGAGACTTGTGAAGGAGACAAACAAAATCAGGAGTGGAGGAGTTCTCAAAACCGGAGGGTTGTTGACAGTAGACAGTTTCGTTGAGAGTGACATTAAGAAAAGAATTTTTGACATCAAGCTGGTGAATGGGCCAGGAAGAAGAAACAGCGAGACTAAGAACTATACGAATGGTGCTGGGTTTGACGACAGGAGAAAAGGTTTCATCGAAGTCAGTCCCATGCTGCTAGGAGAAACCACGGCATACCCAACGAGCTTTATAACAAGAGGGAGTGCCATCTGAGTGAAATTTATGACGGAAGACCCATTTACCAGAAACAACATTGGCGCCGGAGGGTTTGGGAACGAGAGACCATGTGTTGTTTTGGAGGAGAGCATCAAATTCCTCACGCATAGCAGAATGCCAGAGAGGGTCGAGAAGAGAACGTTTGTAGGTTGTTGGAATTGGGGAAATAGTTGTGGTAGTGGTGGTCGCAGAAAGATTTAGAAGGCGACGAGGAATGTGAAAACCTCGTTTGCCTCGAGTACACATAACGTGATCGTTCTCGGTAATGGTTGTGGGAACAGCATTGGGAGGAATCGGAGGTGGTGTAGGCGAGGGAGAAGATGGTGTTGAGGAGATGAGAGAGCTGTCGAACGGTGGAGGGGAGAACTTTGTTGCGGCAAAGGAGACAGGGAGAGATGATTCCGTGGTAGAGGAGGGTGTGAGCGCTTCTACGGCAGAGGAGAGAGGTGGCGTGGCTGCCGCGATAGAGGAAGAGGGCACCGGTCTTTGCCAGCAAGAGGAGCAAGCACGGAGCTGCCAGCAGAAAAGGGGTCTCTGTCAAGGCGGCAGCGCAGCGATGATGACGGGAGGGTTGGTGTTATGGATGGGGTAGTTTGGGGGTGGTTTGGTGGTTGGCAGCATTGGCGATGGTGTAGGGAAAGGTGTGTTCGTCGAAGATGACATGATGGGAGGTTAGAACCTGACCAGAAGCGGGATCAAAACATCGGTATCCTTTGTGATCACTAGAGAGATCAAGGTGAATGCACGGTAGAGAGCGAGGTGAGAGTTTATGGGGAGAAGTAGAGGTGGTGTTGGGAAAGCATAAACAGCCAAAGACACGTAACATGGAGTAGTCCGGAGAGGTGAGAAAAAGGTATTGGTAGGAAGTGTATAGAGGGCATGTTTTGGTTGGACGAATGTTGATGAGAAAGGTGGCGACATTGAGAGCTTCTACCCAAAAGGGTGGAGGAAGAGAGGCCTGAATTAGGAGCGTGCGGAGAATATCATTGATGGATCGAAGAGAGCGTTCAGCTTTGCCATTTTGTTGGGAGGTGTAAGGACAGGAAAAACGAAGAAGAATGCCGTGAGAGAGAAAGAAGTTGCGATTTTTGGTGTTATCAAATTCACGTCCATTGTCACATTGGATGAAACGGATAGGAAGACTAAAGTGAGTATGAACATAATTTTGAAAAAATTGAAAGACGGTGTGGACGTCAGATTTTGCACAGAGAGGAAAATTCCATATGTAATGATAATAATCATCAAGAATAACGAGATAATATTTAAAACCAGAAACACTAGGCACAGGAGATGTCCATAAATCGAGTGTAATAATTCGAAAGGAAAAGAGCTATGAGTGGATGAAGTGCTAAATGGTAATCGAACATGTTTGCCACACTGACAGGCATTACAAACAGAGGAATCATGAGGAGAACTAATACTAGGGATACAAAATTCCTGAAATAACGAAGACAGTGTGGCTTTATTTGGATGCCCAGGCGACGATACCAAAGTCCAACGGAAGCAATCATGGCAAGATGTGTAGAGGTGGGCACGCGATGGAGAGGATAGAGATCCCCGGAGCTATTGAAGCGGGCGAGAAGCTTCCCCGTTTGAAGATCCTTCACAGATAAACCAAAGGGATCAAACTCAAGAGAGACACGATTATCAATGGTAAATTTGCGAATAGATATGAGATTTTTAATTAAAGAAGGTGCTAAAAGAATTTGACGAAGAAGAAATTGAACATGTGGATGCGATATATAGGAATCACCGGTGCCGGAGATGGGAATAGAAGATCTGTCACCAATGGTAATGGAAGAAAAGGGATAAGAAGAACAAGCTGACAGAAAATCCAAATTTGAAGACATGTGCGAGGAAGCACCAGAATCAAAAATCCAATCCATACCTTCGGGGCTATTGAGGGTAAAATTGTTCATGGCATCAATGAAGGCGGCCTGGTCCCAGCTTGGTGTAGAAGGCGATGACGATGGCCCGGGCGCGGTTGACGAAGATGCGTACATGTACGGCGGAGCCGAAGGAGGGCCATATATGTAAGGTGGTGCCGCGTAGCCGGGATACGAAGCCTAAGCGTTGTACACCTGTGCAGGGGGTCGAGGGCCGAGAAGTCCAGGGGAGCCGGTGGGCGGACGGAGGCCGAAGTTCCAAGTTGGTGGAGCGACGTATGATGCAGGAGCCGTCCACGGCATGGACCAGTGTAGCGCCCCGCAAAAACCACTACTATAAAATCGCGTTGTTTTTGTGCATTGCATCATCATGACCTCATGCTCATGTCATCATGCCACATTGCATTTGAGCATCGTCATCATCCTGCATGGTTTTTGTCTAAACTATTTTCGAAACGCCTAGTTTTGTTTTCTAAATATTCCCGTCTTTACTCAAATTAAAACCCGGGTCTCCGGAATATTTTGTTTTGTCTGCCAACGGTTTGCAAAGGCCTCGTTTTGTTATAAATAAAATATTTATTTATTTTTGGGAGGCAGCCAGCTAGGCCCGAGGGTCCGGCCGGCCACCTCCAAACCCTAGTCTAAAAATATCTAGTCCTAAACTTTTCCTACCTAATCCTAATCTACCCATCCCCAGCCACCTCACCCTGACCAATCCCCTCTCTCCACCTCACCGAACCCCCTCCACCTCATCTCTCCTCCCTCCATCCACCCAACCACCATCTGCCACCTCATCCAACCCACTCCCCTCCTGCCCACGCCACCTGCCTGTCCGTCTGACCCCACACGCCCCACACCCCGCGGGCTCGACCCCCTCGTCCTCGCGTGGTCGCTCCCCACCCAGCGTCGCTCCCCTCCTCCCCAGCAACCGCCACCGCCACCAGTTTTCCCTCTGCCGCACACCCTCTCTCCTCAACCTCGCGCCGCCTCCTCCTCCCAGGCATCGCCGCCTCTCCCTCCGTTGTCCGCTCGCCGCTAGCTTCCTCTCCCCAGCCCGCGAGCCGCCGGCCTCGTCACCCCTCTCCACCAGCGCGGGCCTCTCCATCCAGCGTCTCTCTGCTGGGCCAACCCTTCTGGCTCGGCCTTGCTGGCCCGCCTCTGGCATGCGAGCAGGCACCGCGCGCCTCCCTCGTCCTCTTCCTGGCCGCTCGCCCGGGGCGCCCTGCCTCCTCCGGCCACCTTCCGCGAGCCCCGAGCTCCTCGTCGCCCTGCTGCCTCCCTCTCAGGCTCGTGGTCACCGCCATCGAGGACCCCTCTCCGCCGCCTCTCTCGGACCCCTCGCTCGCAGAACCGACCGTCTTCCCCAGGCCGCTGCCGGTCCTCCTCTTCCCTCTGCCCGCCTGGCGCCTCGTCCGACGCCGCCCCTGCTTTGCCGCCGCAACGGGACGCCGACGCCGCTCGAGCCACGCCTCTCGAGCTCGCCTCGGTCGCGCCCGCCTTGGCGCCTCCGTCCAGTAAGCCGCGTCCCCGGCCTCCGCCCCCGTTAGCGAGCTCCTCCATCTCGTCCGGTGAGCCCTTGCCCGCTTGCCACCCTCCAGGCACAGCCGCTCTCTACCAGGGCCCCCGCATGCGCCTCCTCGCCTCTGATGCCCTGTGGCCGCGAGTTTTCGCAGGGCCTCACCGTCGCCATGCCCTGCTCTGCCTCGGCGTCTCCCTCGTGCTCTACTTCCCGCATGTCTCGCCCTACACCTGTTCGGCGTTTTGCTCCTAGTCAACAAGCTCCCGACGTTGGTTCCTCTGGTTATCTTCTCTATCATAGTGTGGTGATGTATTTGTGAAGCTATAGTGGTGATGTTGCCAGCATTGACATAGTGCCGATCTTGCGTTGTGTTGGTGCTATAGTCTTGAAGGGTTCGCTAGATATTCCGAAGACCCCGACGCCAATACAATCTCTCCAGCGACCAAGAAGCTGGAACCTCTTAGGCCTCGGGCGTAGGACGCCAAGATCTTATTCACGGAACATGAAGGCCGAACTTGACGCTCTTCTCCCTCGCCTTTCCAGGACCCAAAGCCTGAACCCCCAAGATCGCCAAACCCCTGATATCCGTGATCGTCCTGCCAAGCCCAACACCGACAACGGAACCAATACCCCAAGGTCTCCTTCCCGGATGCCAAGTTTGCCGAGAACCCGAAGGCCAAGGTCACCGACGCGGAACGACAAGACCTCCTTCCCGCACCGATGCCGACGATGTCGCACTCCAAGTTCTTCTTCCCGAACGCCAAGACCGACCCGATACGAGGACCCGACAAGATCTTCGTGACGACAAGATCGGCACCGACCAGGGCGGATCCGATGTGCCCCCGACGCCAACCAAGTTCTTCTTCTCGGATGCGACAAGATCGACTTCCGTTGTCCAAGACCGATCTCGTCGAGCCATTCTCCCGTCGAACCCTGAGACCGACCCCGAACCCCTCGGAACCCAAGTTCGCCGAACCCTAATGTGTGACCCCTTTCTCGAGCCCTATTTTTATAAATGTAATATCAAACTGTTGCATATTTAATTGTCATACTCGCATACATAATGTGGTTGTTGGGGGTATTTAGGCGATTCACCTAAATTAAATATGGAGTGTTTATGCGGGATATCTGCGTCTCATTCCGAACTCCATTTAAATCTGTGTAGCGAACCGATGCTATGTTTTGCCATGTTAATACCACATTTAAATTGCGGGGTATCTAAACAACTAGAACCATATATTTAATTGTCGGGACCCCGGTTCCGCTTAATATGACCTAAATGCATCGCACCTTTGCCATGTCATACATCATACATGCATCATGCCCGATTTTCTACCGTAGTATTAAATAGTGCATCCGGTGTTTCTTCTAGTGTTTTGCTTCTTCACGGATTAGGCCGATGAGTTGATGCGAGTGTCGACCCGACCTTCGGATGAACCTTCGGCAATGTTTTCAGGCGAGCACCTCCCCCTTTCTACCTATCTTACTTTTATAGTATTTATTCCCTCCTGTTGATCTATTGCTATCTGTGTTGCGTTGCTCTAGTTTTCGTACCCGTGATATCCCTTGCAGCCTTATATTGCCTTGGACACATCCTATTACCTGTTGTTTGGTAGATAGTTGGACTTGCGCGTCGTAGTCGCTTGCTCAAGTGCTGTTGCGTGTCGTCAAGTACCACAGTTGTTGGAGTATTGCCGCATGTTTAATGTTGGAGATGATCATAACTTTAATTATTGTTTAATAACTAAAATTGAAGTAGGTAAATGCAGAGGCACCGGTGGGTAATAGACAATATTTGGATTTTAACCGCTCACTGGTGTCCCGTAGGACCCCGAGTTCTTGACACCTGTTCCAAGATCGAGCGCGCTAACCACGGGTGGGGTGTATGGGCACCCCCATCGCTTTAGTACCTGATTTCAAAGTACTGTACCGGGGCCACAATTAGTTTGGGGATTTATTACTATCCTGTACTTATGCCATGCTTTACTGCTTAATTTAAATTGTGCGAGGTACTGCACCTGTACTGTTTAGGTACGTGACACATTTTTGCTGTATCGACAAGCCCAGTCTCATTTTCGGGTTCCCAGTCGTTTACAGCCATCTACACAAACCATGAGTCCGTCTCGGAGACCGGCCGACTTCGTTGCGGGTAGCTTAGTGGGGTGGCCCCCATGTACTTGCTTTGGGTCTGGGAAACGTCATGACTTAGGCCCCGCCGACATACCGATGGGTGTATGTTAACCGATCGCAAAAGGGTCGGTGCGTGTGGATACTTTGGTGCACCCTCAGGTTAAATCTTTTCGAAAAGCCGTGTCCGCGGTTATGGACGACTTGGAGCACAGTTCTCGATCATAGACAACTATAACTAAAGTTTACTGTTATAATTTGACTTGTATCCGACATGACTAGTAATCAGCTTCACTGCAACGGAATTGCTAAATAAAAGTACCAACAACTGCTGGGTTTGGGGATATCTCATGCTAATTGTATCTGACTAGTAAGTGTTGCAACTACAACGGAATGGTTAACTAAAACTGCCCACTGCTTATTATATCAGGATGACTATCTATACCTGACTAGTAATTGCTGCAACGATAACTGTATAAATAAAACTGCCAACGGTGTGAGTTCCTCGGTTGACTTCCTCGTTTGGTCTCGAGGGGGAAACACCAGGATGGGTATGTTTGGTGGTAGTATCAGGATGGTTCCGAATAGGTCTTTCTTACTCCTCTCTGATAGCCGCTAGTTGTATCGAGTCTCTATAGGTTGTTTAGTGCATGTCGCGCTGCCGCTTCAGTCCACCATACCTATGTAGGCGAGGACCGCCGAATTCTAGCCTCGCTGTCTTGGCCTCAAGATCTTGACCGCTCTCTCTTTTCCTTTTCCTTTGTCGGCACCCTTTTGTTTAAGCAGGTTTTGAGATCGACGTCGTTAGCGTGGTTACCCTTCCGCTTGGCATGGGCAGGGTTATGGACGCCATTGGTTATTCTTGTGGCTCTTAGCTCAATTTGCATCTTGTCCATACTCGACGACATACCGTTTTCGGTGATTTGGATCTTTGTATCAGATATATGTATTCTTGACTCATTGAGTCGCCGTTGTATATATCTGTTCTGTGGGTTCCATCGTGGACTATTGTGTAATGATATTACTTCGTTTTCCACCCGCACGAAAGTGCCTGGTGGGCACCTTTGAATCGTTTCTATGGGGGTTTGGCGGGTTTCGCTAAAACTTGCATAGGGCCGATTCTGAGGGTGTTACAGAGTGGTATCAGAGCTCAGCAGTTGCGATACCCCACAAGTCCAGCCTGTAGGATAACCTAGCTAACGGCCGAAGTAGAGTGTCAAAACTATTTTTGCAAAATCGGTTGGATAGTTCTGATTAGGTCTGATTTTACTCCTTACCCCACTGCTGCTCTTCTCTCACCTCTGTGTGTTTTGAATCCGCTCTCTTCTCTCTCTTCGAGTCCAGGATTTCTCGTGGTTGGGTTCCATCGTACCTTCAGGGTTTCGCTTCCTCCTTGGGTAACGGTGTTGCTACATCTGGTCTTCATGCTATCCGAGGAATCCTTAAATGCGTGGACTTCTCTTTGTTCCTTCTTGTGCCTTCCTGCTTTCCGACGCCGACGACATCATCTATGCGGATCCGATGCAGATCACTCCTTTGTTCTTGAACCTCGATTGTCGAGATCTTGATCGATTCGAGAATGGTTGCACGCTTTTCTCGATTGTGCGAGTAATAGTTTGGGTGCGTGATGGATTGGCCCCATGCCGACTACCCCTTCTATTCACTTTTGTACATTGAAGTGGATGAGAATGCATCGGTTCCCTCTTTCCATGGAAGCTAGAGGTGGCCTTATTTGTTGATACCTCTACCTGCGACCTTTTGTTCCCGGAGTGTTCTCTCGACGATCACGGTCAACGACCTCTTGTTAGTGGTGTCGCGAGGATCTATACGAAGCGAGAAGATTCAGATCGCCGCCCTTCTTCCCGGTACCATGAGGCGGATCTCGAGGGCGAGATCCATTGTTAGTGGTGTCGAATTGTAGCGCCCCGCAAAAACCACTACTAGAAAATCGCGTTGTTTTTGTGCATTGCATCATCATGACCTCATGCTCATGTCATCATGCCACATTGCATTTGAGCATCGTCATCATCCTGCATGGTTTTTGTCTAAACTATTTTCGAAACGCCTAGTTTTGTTTTCTAAATATTCCCGTCCTTACTCAAATTAAAACCCGGGTCTCCGGAATATTTTGTTTTGTCTGCCAACGGTTTGCAAAGGCCTCGTTTTGTTATAAATAAAATATTTATTTATTTTTGGGAGGCAGCCAGCTAGGCCCGAGGGTCCGGTCGGCCACCTCCAAACCCTAGTCTAAAAATATCTAGTCCTAAACTTTTCCTACCTAATCCTAATCTACCCATCCCCAGCCACCTCACCCTGACCAATCCCCTCTCTCCACCTCACCGAACCCCCCCTCCACCTCATCTCTCCTCCCTCCATCCACCCAACCACCATCTGCCACCTCATCCAACCCAATCCCCTCCACCCGCCACTGTCTCGACCCACACGCCCCACACCCCGCGGGCTCGGCCCCCTCGTCCTCGCGTGGTCGCTCCCCACCCAGCGTCGCTCCCCTCCTCCCCAGCAACCGCCACCAGTCTTCCCTCTGCCGCACACCCTCTCTCCTCAACCTCGCGCCGCCTCCTCCTCCCAGGCATCGCCGCCTCTCCCTCCGTTGTCCGCTCGCCGCTAGCTTCCTCTCCCCAGCCCGCGAGCCGCCGGCCTCGTCACCCCTCTCCACCAGCCGCCGCCGGCGCCTCCATCCCGCGTCTCCTCTGCTGCGGGCCAACCGCCTCTGGCCTCGGCCTTGGCCCGCCTCGCATGCGGCGAGCACCGGCGCCTCCCTTTCCTCTTCCTGCCGCCTGGGCGCCTGCCTTCTCCGGCCACCTTCCGCGAGCCCCGAGCTCCTCGTCGCCCTGCTGCCTCCCTCTCAGGCTCGTGGTCACCGCCATCGAGGACCCCTCTCCGCCGCCTCTCTCGGAACCCTCGCTCGCAGAACCGACCGTCTTCCCCAGGCCGCTGCCGGTCCTCCTCTTCCCTCTGCCCGCCTGGCGCCTCGTCCGACGCCGCCCCTGCTTTGCCGCCGCAACGGGACCCCGACGCCGCTCGATCCACGCCTCTCGAGCTCGCCTCGGTCGCGCCCGCCTTGGCGCCTCCGTCCAGCAAGCCGCGTCCCCGGCCTCCGACCCCGTTAGCGAGCTCCTCCATCTCGGCCGGTGAGCCCTTGCCCGCTTGCCACCCTCCAGGCACAGCCGCTCTCTACCAGGGCCCCCGCATGCGCCTCCTCGCCTCTGATTCCCTGTGGCCGCGAGTTTTCGCAGGGCCTCACCGTCGCCATGCCCTGCTCTGCCTCGGCGTCTCCCTCGTGCTCTACTTCCCGCATGTCTCGCCCTACACCTGTTCGGCGTTTTGCTCCTAGTCAACAAGCTCCCGACGTTGGTTCCTCTGGTTATCTTCTCTATCGTGGTGTGGTGATGTCTTTGTGAAGCTATAGTGGTGATGTTGCCAGCGTTGACATAGTGCCGATCTTGCGTCTGTATTGGTGCTATAGTCTTGAAGGGTTCGCTAGATATTCCGAAGACCCCGACGCCAATACAATCTCTCCAGCGACCAAGAAGCTGGAACCTCTTAGGCCTCGGGCGTAGGACGCCAAGATCTTATTCACGGAACCTGAAGGCCGAACTTGACGCTCTTCTCCCTCGCCTTTCCAGGACCCAAAGCCTGAACCCCCAAGATCGCCAAACCCCTGATATCCGTGATCGTCCTGCCAAGCCCAACACCGACAATGGAACCAATGTGGCATCCCGCAAAACCACTACTAGAAAATCGCGTTGAATTTGTGCATTGCATCGTCATCGTCATGCATTGTTGCATAAAACTATGTTCGCAAAGCCGTTTTGTTTTATAAAAAAAAAGCCCCATCTTTATTAAACGCCAAACCTCCGGATGTTCCGGATATTTTTGTTTGTCTAAAACTAGTTATAAAAGCTATTTTAAAATAAATAAAATATTAAATTATTTTTATTAGGGGCAGTCGAATGGCCGAGTGATCGACCACCCTGAAAAATATAACGGTCAAGTAATCGCCCTTCTAAATCCTATTTCTACCAACTAGTCTACCAACCCAACACTCCACCTCACCCTGGCCACTCACACGTTGCCACCTCACCACACCCCTCACCCCCTCCAATCCCTGCTTGCCAACTCACCTCCTCCCTCTCCCTCAACCACTCACGCGCCGCCACGTCACTCCCTCTCTCCCCTCTCTCTCCCTCTCAGGCACACTCCAACCGCATGCACGCACGCCAGACCCTCCCATCCGCACACCACACACCGCCCAGCCCCTGGTCCCTGCCCGCGGTCCCACCGGGTCCCACCCTGCCGCCTGCCCCCTCCTCTGTCTCTTCCTCATGCTCTCCCCGATGCGCGCAGCCCACCGCCACCGCCCCGCCTCAACCTTCTCCCTCTCCCCGTCGGTTCCCCCCACCGCCACCTCTCCGCGTCGTGCCCCTCGCCGCCGGCGACCCCTTTCCCTCTCCGCCGGCCCGGCCCGCCTCCGCTGCGAGCACCTCCCCCTCGAGTGCGCCGCGCCACCCTCTGGTGCTCACCGCCTCCTCGTCCCCCCTCTCCTCACCGCCGGGCCCGCCCTCACCTCGCGCCGCCGTCTGCCGGCCCCCCCGCTCGCCTCACCGCCATGCTCCTTCTGCTCCGCATCACCCACCTTCGTCGCCACGCCTCCGCGGCCGCACGCGCATGTGCCCTGCGACCTCCGCGCGCCCTCGGCTCCCTCCGCGCCCCTGCCTGCGTGCTCCGCCTCCCTCCGCCAGCAGCTTTCCGGCCCGCCTCCGTCAAGCGACCCTGCTGCCGTCGCCCGGCGACCAGCGCCGCCGCCCATCTCACCTCACGCCACCACCGCTCAGCGCGTCCTTGACGCCGCCCGGCTTCGCCCTCTGCCCCAGCGGTTCCACCTCCCTGCCACCGCGCTCCCTACTGCAGCCGCGCCGCCTCTGCGCCTCGCCACATGGGCGAACTCCTCCGGCCGCCATCGTCTGCGTCCGCTCCCGCTCACCGCCGGAGCCGCCCGTGGTCCCGACGTCCAAAGACCCCACCCCCTGGACCCGAGGACGCGAGAAGTACGAACCACCAAGATCGACATCATTGGCCAGAACCGATGAAATCCCCGACGCCCACACGAGTTTGCCATCGACAACACAGTCGGAGTCCAAGTTTTCCTCCATGGAAGACAAGCACACCGAACCCGGAGTTCGCCACACAGATGCCAAGATCTCGACGCGAGACTCAAGTCCGACCCGACAAGATCCCCACAGGCGACAAGAACGGCACCGACCAAAACTAACCCGATGCGACGCCCGAACCAAGTACTCCTCGTGAACGCCAAGGTCTACCTCACGGACACCAAGTGCTTCATCCGACGCCATGACCGACAACATAACCAAGACCGGATGCGACAAGATCTACCCCGATATCCGAGAATGATCCGCCGACCGAACCCGTCGAACCCGAGACCGACCGAACCCTCGGAACCCAAGATCTGCGAACCCTAATGTGTGAACCCTTTCTCGAACCCTATTTCATAATATAATACAATTGTTGCATATTTAATCATTCATCTCGCATGCATCTTGTCATGTGGTTGGGGGTATTTAGGCGATTCACCTAATAATTAAATATGGGGCCCATATGCGGATATCTGGTCTCATATCAACTCCATTTAAACTGAGTAGCGAACCGATGCTATGTCTTGCCTTGATAAAACAACATTTAAATTGCGGGTATCTCAACAACTTGAACCATCTATTTAATTGCCGGGACCCGGTTCCGCTTAATATGACCTAAATGCATCGCATCTTTGCCATGTCATACATCATACATGCATCATGCCCGATTTTCGCCGTAGTATTAAATATAGCATCCGGTGTTTCTTCTAGTGTTTTGCTTCTTCACGGATTAGGCCGTTGAGTTGATGTGAGTGTCGACCGATCTTCGGATGAACCTTCGACAATGTTTTCAGTAGCATCTCCCCTTTCTACCTATCTTACTTTTATAGTCTTTATTCCCTCGTTGATCTTTGGCTATCTGTGTTATGCGTTGCTTAGTTTTCGTGCCGTGATATCCCTTGCAGCCTTATATTGCCTTGGACACATCCTATTACCCGTTGTTTGGTAGATAGTTGGACTTGCGGCGTCGTGAGTCGCTTGCTCAAGTGCTATGCGTGTCGTCAAATACCACAAATGATGGAGTATTGCCGCATGTTTGATGTTGGAGATGATTCTAGTTTTACTTATCGTCACTTTAATTACTGTTTAACAACTAAAATTGAAGTAGGTAAATGCAGAGGCACCGGTGGGTGATAGATAATATTTGGATTTTAACGCCCACTTGTGTCCCGTAAGACCCCGAGTTCTTGACACTGTTCCAAGATTTATCGCTAACCACATCCGGGGGTATATGGGCACCCCATCGCTTTAGTTGATTTCATTCTTATTTCTTGGGGCCACAACTAGTTTGAGGTTTTATTACTATCCTGTACTTATGCCATGCTTTCTTAATTTAAATTGTGCGAGGAGCACCTGCTTGCTTAGGAACGTGACACATTTTTTGTATCGACAAGCCCAGCCTCATTTTCGGGTTCCCGGTCGTTCTGACCATCTACACTAACCATGAGTCCGTCTCGAGACCGCTTACTTCGTTGGGTAGCTTAGTGGGTGGCCCCATGTACTTGCTTTGGTCCGGGAAACGTCATGACTTAGGCCCCCGACATACCGATGGGTGTATGTTAACCGATCCGCAAAAGGTTGATCGAGCGTGTGGATATTGGTGCACCGCAGGGTTAAATCTTTTCAAAAGCCGTGTCCGGATATGGACGACTTGGAGCACGATCTCGATCATAGACAAGCATAACTAAAGTTTATCGCTATAATTTGACTTATATCCGACATGACTAGTAATCAGCTTCTATAATGGAATGGCTAATCATTAAAAGTACCAACAACTGCTGGGTTTGGGGATATCTCATGTTAAATGTATCGACTAGTAAGTGTTGCCACTATAACGGAATGGTTAACTAAAAGTGCCCATCGCTTATTATATCGGGATGACTATCTATACTTGACTAGTAAAGTGCCGCAATGATAACCGAATAAATAAACTGCCAGCGGTGTGAGTTCTCGGTTGACTTCCTCGTTTGGTCTCGAGGGGGAAACACCAGGATGGGTATGTTTGGTGGTAGTATCAGGTTGGTTCCGAATAGGTCTTTCTTACCCCTCTCTGATAGCCGCTAGTTGTATCGAGTCTCTATAGGTTGTTTAGTGCATGTCGCGCTGCCGCTTCAGTCCACCATACCTATGTAGGCGAGGACCGCCGAATTCTAGCCTCGCCGTGTACTGGCCTCAGTACTGACCGCTCTCTCTTTTTCCTTTGCCCTTTGTCGGCACCCCTTTTGTTTAAGCAGGTTTTGAGATCGACGTCGTTAGCAGGGTTACCCTTCCGGCTTGGCAGGTTATGGACGCCATTGGTTATTCTTGGGGCTCTTAGCTCAATTTGCATCTTGTCCATACTCGACGCCGATTATTTCAAGGTGATTTGGATCTTTGTACCTTATATATGTATTCTTGACTCATTGAGTCGCCGTTGTATATATCTGCTGTGGGTTCCATCGTGGACTATTGTGTAATGATATTACTGCTTTCCACCCATACGAAAGTGCCTGGTGGCACCTTTGAATCGCTTTCTATGGGGTTTGGCGGTTTTGCTCAAACTTGCATAGGTCCGATTCTCGAGGGTGTTACAGTGGTATCGAGCTCAGCCATTGCGATACCCACAAGTCCAGACTGAGGATAACCTAGCTAACGGCCGAAGTAGAGTGTCAAAACTATTTTTGCAAAATCGGTTGGATAGTTCTGATTAGGTCTGATTTTACTCCTTACCCCACTGCTGCTCTTCTCTCACCTCTGTGTGTTTTGAATCCGCTCTCTTCTCTCTCTTCGAGTCCAGGATTTCTCGTGGTTGGGTTCCATCGTACCTTCAGGGTTTCGCTTCCTCCTTGGGTAACGGTGTTGCTACATCTGGTCTTCATGCTATCCGAGGAATCCTTCGTCTGGTGGACTTCTCTTTGTTCCTTCTTGTGCCTTCCGGTGCTTTCTGACGCGACGACATCATCTATGCCAGATCCGATGCAGAGTCTGCATCACTCCTTTGTTCTTGAACCTCGATTGTCGAGATCTTCAGTCTGATTCCGAGAATGGTTGCACGCTTTTCTACTGATTGTGCAGAGTAATAGTTTGGGTGCGTGATGGATTGGCCCCCATGCCGACTACCCCTTCTATTCACTTTTGTACATTGAAGTGGATGAGAATGCATCGGTTCCCTCTTTCCATCGAAGCTAGAGGTGGCTTTATTTGTTGATACCTCTACCTTCGACCTTTTGTTCCCGGAGTGTTCTCTCGACGATCACGGACAACGACCTCTTGTTAGTGGTGTCGCGAGGATCTATACGATGCGAGAAGATTCAGATCGCCGCCCTTCTTCCCGGTACCATGAGGCGGATCTCGAGGGCGAGATCCATTGTTAGTGGTGTCGAATTGGCGCCCGCAAACCCACTACTAGAAAATCGCGTTGTTTTTGTGCATTGCATCATCATGACCTCATGCTCATGTCATCATGCCACATTGCATTTGAGCATCGTCATCATCCTGCATGGTTTTTGTCTAAACTATTTTCGAAACGCCTAGTTTTGTTTTCTAAATATTCCCGTCATTACTCAAATTAAAACCCGGGTCTCCGGAATATTTTGTTTTATGCATAGCGCAGTTTGCAAAGGCCTCGTTTTGTTATAAATAAAATATTTATTTATTTTTGGGAGGCAGCCAGCTAGGCAGGGTCCGCCACCTCAAACCCTAGTCTAAAATATCTAGTCCTAAACTTTTCCTACCTAATCCTAATCTACCCATCCCCAGCCACCTCACCCTGACCAATCCCCTCTCTCCACCTCACCGAACCCCCTCCACCTCATCTCTCCTCCTCCATCCACCCAACCACCATCTCCACCTCATCCAACCCACCCTCCCGCCCACGCCACCTGACCCCACGCGCCCCACACCCCGTGGGCTCGACCCCCTCGTCCTCGCGTGGTCGCTCCCCACCCACCCCTCCTCCCTCAGAAACACCGCCACTCACCCTCTCTCAACCTCGCGCCTCCTCCTCCCAGCATCGCCGCCTCTCCCTCCGTTGTCCGCTAGCTTCCTCTCTCCAGCCACGCCGCCTCGTCACCCTCTCCACCAGCCGCCGGTGCCTCCATCCAGCGTCTCTCTGCTGCCTTTTGCTGGCCCGCATTCGAAAGCACGGCGCCTCCCCGTCCTCTTCACGGCCGCCCTGCCTTCTCGGCCACCTTCCATGAGCCCAGAAGCCTCCCTCTCGGGCTCGTGGTCACCGCCATCGAGGACCCTTCCGCCGCCTCTCTGGAACCTCGCCGCAGAACCGACCGTCTTCCCAGGCGCGCAGTCCTCCTCTTCCTCGCCGCTGGCGCCGTCGCCCCGCTTTGCCGCCAGGGACCCCGACGCTCGATCCACGCCTCGAGCTTCGCCTCGGCGCCCGCCTCGCCTCAAGAACAAGCGCGTCCCGGCCTCCGACCCGTTAGCGAGCTCCTCCATCTCGGCCGAGCCCTTGCCCGCTTGCCACCCTCCGGTATGGCAGCTCTACCAGGGCCCGCATGCGCCTCGCCTCGATTCCCTGTGGCCGGAGTTTCGCGAGGCCTCACCATCGCCATGCCCTGCTCTGCCTCGGCGTCTCCCTCGTGCTCTACTTCCCGCATGTCTCGCCTACACACCTGCTTTTGCTCCTAGTCAACAAGCTCCCGACGTTGGTTCCTCTGGTTATCTTCTCTATCGTGGTGTGGTGATGTCTTTGTGAAGCTATAGTGGTGATGTTGCCAGCGTTGACATAGTGCCGATCTTGCGTCTGTGTTGGTGCTATAGTCTTGAAGGTTCTAGATATTCAAGACCCGACGCCAATACAATCTCCAACCAAGAAGCTGGAACCTCTTAGGCCTCGTGGGACGCCAAGATCTTCTTCACGGAACCTGAAGGCCGAACTTTACGCTCTTCTCCCTCGCCTTTCCAGGACCCAAAGCCTGAACCCCCAAGATCGCCAAACCCCTGATATCCGTGATCGTCCTGCCAAGCCCAACACCGACAATGGAACCAATGTGGCATCCCGCAAAACCACTACTAGAAAATCGCGTTGAATTTGTGCATTGCATCGTCATCGTCATGCATTGTTGCATAAAACTATGTTCGCAAAGCCGTTTTGTTTTATAAAAAAAAAGCCCCATCTTTATTAAACGCCAAACCTCCGGATGTTCCGGATATTTTTGTTTGTCTAAAACTAGTTATAAAAGCTATTTTAAAATAAATAAAATATTAAATTATTTTTATTAGGGGCAGTCGAACTGGCCGAGTGACCCGATCGACCACCCCAGAAAAATATAAACGGTCCAGCTGTAACCGCCCTTCTAAATCCTATTTCTACCAACTAGTCTACCCAACCCAACCCTCCACCTCACCCTGGCCACTCACACGTTGCCACCTCACCACACCCCTCACCCCCTCCAATCCCTGCTTGCCAACTCACCTCCTCCCTCTCCCTCAACCACTCACGCGCCGCCACGTCACTCCCTCTCTCCCCTCTCTCTCCCTCTCAGGCACACTCCAACCGCATGCACGCACGCCAGACCCTCCCATCCGCACACCACACACCGCCCAGCCCCTGGTCCCTGCCCGCGGTCCCACCGGGTCCCACCCTGCCGCCTGCCCCCTCCTCTGTCTCTTCCTCATGCTCTCCCCGATGCGCGCAGCCCACCGCCACCGCCCCGCCTCAACCTTCTCCCTCCCCCCGGTTCCCCCACCGCCACCTCTCCGCGTCGTGCCCCTCGCCGCCGGCGACCTTTTCTCTCCATGGCACCTGTCCCTTCCCGAGCTGGCCCAAGGCCGTCGCTCCGCCTCATGTCGGCCCGCCCGCCTCCGCTGAGCACCTCCCCTCGAGTGCGCCCGCCACCCAGTGCTCACCAGCGCTCCTCGCCCCTGCCTCCTCACACCGCCGAGCCCTCACTCGCGCCGCCGTCTGCTGCCCGCCGCCTCACCGCCATGCTCCTTCGCTCGCATCCCCCACCTCCGCCGCCACGCCTCCGGGCCAAGACGCTGCCAGGCTCGCGCCCTCGGCTCCCTCCGCCCCTGCCTCGTGCTCGCCTCCGCCAGCTTTCGGCCCGCCTCGCGTCGACGACCCTCTGCCGTCGCCCGGCGACCCGCGCCGCCGCCCATCTCCGGCCACGCACCACCGCCAGCGCGTCCTTGGCCGCCGCTTCGCCGCGCCGCCTCTGCCCCACGCGGTTCCACCTCCCGCTGCCACCGCCGCTCCCTACCGTGCAGCCCGCGCCTCTGCCATGGCGACCTCACCGCCGCCCGTCTGGCCGCTCCGCTCACCGGGAACGCCCGTGGTCCCGACGTCCAAAGACCCCACCCCCTGGACCCGAGGACGCGAGAAGTACGAACCACCAAGATCGACATCATTGGCCAGAACCGATGAAATCCCCGACGCCCACACGAGTTTGCCATCGACAACACAGTCGGAGTCCAAGTTTTCCTCCATGGAAGACAAGCACACCGAACCCGGAGTTCGCCACACAGATGCCAAGATCTCCTGACGCCGAGACTCAAGTCCGACCCGACAAGATCCCCGCGGCGACAAGAACGGCACCGACCAAAACTAACCCGATGCGCCCCGACGCCGAACCAAGTACTCCCTCGTGAACGCCAAGGTCTACCTCACGGACACCAAGTGCTTCGTCCCGAACGCCATGACCGACAACATAACCCGAAGACCCCGGATGCGACAAGATCTACCCCCGATATCCGAGAATGATCCCGCCGAGACCGAACCCGTCGAACCCTGGACCCCGAGACCCGACCCCGAACCCCGGAACCCAAGATCTGCCGAACCCTAATGTGTGAACCCTTTCCTCGAACCCTATTTCATAATATAATACAATTGTTGCACATCAAATCATTCATCTCGCATGCATCTTGTCATGTGGTTTGGGGGCCTTATGCCGATTCACCTAATAATTAAATATGGGGCCCATATGCGGGCAAATCTGGTCTCATATCGGCCTCAACTAAACCTGAGTAGCGAACCGGTATCTTATCTTGCCTTGATAAAACAACATTTAAATTGCGGGGTATCTCAACAACTTGAACCATCTAACTAATTGCCGGGACCCCGGCCCCGCTTAATATGACCTAATTGCATCGCATCTTTGCCATACCATGCATCATGCCGATCTTCTGCCGTTATATTAAATATAGCATCCGGTGTTTCTTCTAGTGTTTTGCTTCTTCGCGGATAAGGCCGTTGAGTTGATGTGAGCTTCGCCCCGATCTTCGGTTGAACCCTTCGACAATGTTTTCAGGCGAGCATCTCCCCCCTTTCTACCTATCTTACTTTTATAGTCTTTATTCCCTCCTGTTGATCTTTGGCTATCTGTGTTGCGATGCTTTAGTTTCCGTACCTGTGATATACCGTGCAGCCCTACATTGCCTTGGACACATCCTATTACCTGTTGTTTGGTAGATAGTTGGACTTGCGCGTCGTAGTCGCTTGCTCAAGTGCTGTTGCGTGTCGTCAAATGCCACAAATGATGATGTATTGCCGCATGTTGATGTTGGAGATGATTCTAGTTTTACTTATCGTCACTTTAATTTCTGTTTAACAACTAAAATTGAATAAGCAGAGGCATCGGTGGGTGATAGATAATATTTGGTTTCGACGCCACTTGTGTCCCGTAAGACCCAGTACTTGATACTGTTCCTTGATTTATCGCTATCCACATCCGGAGGTATATGGGACCCCCGAGCCGAGCTTGATTCATTCTTATTTCTTGGGGCCACAAACTAGTTTGAGGTTTTATTTACGATCCTGTACTTATGCCATGCTACTTTACGTATTTAAATTGTGCGAGGAGCACACTTGTCTTCTTAGGAAGGCGGAGTGATTACGCAGTATCGACAAGCCCAGCCACACTTCGGGTTCCTACGCTGACCATTGGCTAACCTTGAGGCCGTCTCGAAGCTAGCTTACTTCGTTGCGGGATCTACTCAAAGGGGTGGCCCCCTGAAATATTTCTGAATCCTGTGATTGTTCAGTCGTGAAAGCCTCGTTGGGTTTTGATTTGGTTTTTACGAGGTTGATCGAGCGTGTGTTGCTATTGGTGCACCCCGGCCGGGTAAAACTTTCTGAAAGCCGTGTCCGCGGATATGGACGACTTGGAGCACAGTATCTCGATCATAGACAAGCATAACTAAAGTTTACTGCTATAAATTTGACTTATAATGACTAGTAATCAGCTTCTCTATAATGGAATGGCTAATCAATACTGCCCACAATTGCTTGTTCTGAGTTGTCGCTTGCGACCATTGTACCTGACTAGTAAGTATGGCAACTACAACGGAATTGGCTGATTAAAAGTACCAACAACTGCTGGGTTTATGGGTTATCTCATGTTAAATGTATCTGACTAGTAAGTGCTGCCACTATAACGGAATGGTTAACTAAAAGTGCCCACTGCTTACTTTATCAGGACGATTATCTAAACTTGACTAGTAAAGTGCCGCAACTATAACCGAATAAGTAAAACTGTCAACGGTGTGAGTTCCTCGGTTGACTTCCTCGTTGGGTCTCGAGGGGGAAACGCCAGGATGGGTTTGTTTGGTGTTAGCTTCAGGTTGGATCCGGATAGGTCATTCTCACCCTCTCTGATAACCGCCAGTTGTATCGAGTCTCTATAGGTTGTTTAGTGCACGCTGCCGCTTGATCCACCATACCTATGTGGCGAGGACACGAATTCTAGCCTCGCCGTGCACGCCTCGATCTTGACGCTCCTTCTTTTCCTTTTGCCCTTTGTCGGCACCCTTTGTTTAAGCAGGTTACGAGATCGACGCCGTTAGCGTGGTTACCCTTCCGGCTTGGCTGCAGGGTTATGGACGCCATTGGTTATTCTTCAGGGCTCTTAGCCCCATTTGCATCTTGTCCGTAGTCGGACGCTCGATTATTTCAAGGTGATTTGGATCTTTGTACCTTATATTTGTATTCTTGACTCATGGAGTCGCTGTTATATATATCTGTTCTGTGGGTCCCATCGAGGACTGTTGTGTAATGTTATTACTTCGTTTTCCACCCGCACGAAAGTGCCTGGTGGGTACCTTTGAATCGTTTCTATGCGGGTTTGGCGAATTTTGCTCAAACTTGCATAGGTCCGATTCTGAGGGTGTTACAACCAATACCCCAAGGTCTCCTTCCCGGACGCCAAGTTCGCCGAGAACCCGAAGGCCAAGGTCACCGACGCGGAACGACAAGACCTCCTTCCCGCACCGATGCCGACGACGTTGCACGCCAAGTTCTTCTTCCCGAACGCCAAGACCGACCCGATACGAGGACCCGACAAGATCTTCGTGACGACAAGATCGGCACCGACCAGGGCGGATCCGATGTGCCCCCGACGCCAACCAAGGTCTTCTTCTCGGATGCGACAAGATCGACTTCCGTTGTCCGAGACCGATCTCGTCGAGCCGTTCTCCCGTCGAACCCTGAGACCGACCCCGAACCCCTCGGAACCCAAGTTCGCCGAACCCTAATGTGTGACCCCTTTCTCGAGCCCTATTTTTATAAATGTAATATCAAACTGTTGCATATTTAATTGTCATACTCGCATACATAATGTGGTTGTTGGGGGTATTTAGGCGATTCACCTAAATTAAATATGGAGTGTTTATGCGGGATATCTGCGTCTCATTCCGAACTCCATTTAAATCTGTGTAGCGAACCGATGCTATGTTTTGCCATGTTAATACCACATTTAAATTGCGGGGTATCTAAACAACTAGAACCATATATTTAATTGTCGGGACCCCGGTTCCGCTTAATATGACCTAAATGCATCGCACCTTTGCCATGTCATACATCATACATGCATCATGCCCGATTTTCTACCATAGTATTAAATAGTGCATCCGGTGTTTCTTCTAGTGTTTTGCTTCTTCACGGATTAGGCCGATGAGTTGATGCGAGTGTCGACCCGACCTTCGGATGAAACTTCGGCAATGTTTTTCAGGCGAGCACCTCCCCCTTTCTACATATCTTACTTTTATAGTATTTATTCCCTCCTGTTGATCTATTGCTATCTGTGTTGCGTTGCTCTAGTTTTCGTACCCGTGATATCCCTTGCAGCCTTATATTGCCTTGGACACATCCTATTACCTGTTGTTTGGTAGATAGTTGGACCTGCGCGTCGTAGTCGCTTGCTCAAGTGCTGTTGCGTGTCGTCAAGTACCACAGTTGTTGGAGTATTGCCGCATGTTTAATGTTGGAGATGATCATAACTTTAATTATTGTTTAATAACTAAAATTGAAGTAGGTAAATGCAGAGGCACCGGTGGGTAATAGACAATATTTGGATTTTAACCGCTCACTGGTGTCCCGTAGGACCCCGAGTTCTTGACACCTGTTCCGAGATCGAGCGCGCTAACCACGGGTGGGGTGTATGGGCACCCCCATCGATTTAGTACCTGATTTCAAAGTACTGTACCGGGGGCCACAATTAGTTTGGGGCTTTATTACTATCATGTACTTATGCCATGCTTTACTGCTTAATTTAAATTGTGCGAGGTACTGCACCTGTACTGTTTAGGTCCGTGACACATTTTCGTCAGACGACAAGCCCGTCTCATTTTCGGGTTCCCGATCGTTACTGACCGTCTACACAAACCCCGAGTCCGTCTCGAGACCGGCCGACCGTTGCGGGTAGCTTAGTGGGTGTCCCCATGTACTTGCTTTGGGTGCAGGAAGCGTCATGACTTAGGCCCCGCCGACATACCGATGGGTGTATGTTAACCGATCCGCAAAAGGGTCGAAGTGCGTGTGGATACTTTGGTGCACCCCTGCAGGGTTAAATCTTTTCGAAAAGCCGTGTCCGCGGTTATGGACGACTTGGAGCACAGTTCTCGATCATAGACAACTATAACTAAAGTTTACTATAATTTGACTTGTATCCGACATGACTAGTAATCAGCTTCACTGCAACGGAATGGCTAAATAAAAGTACCAACAACTGCTGGGTTTGGGGATATCTCATGCTAATTGTATCTGACTAGTAAGTGTTGCAACTACAACGGAATGGTTAACTAAAACTGCCCACTTCTTATTATATCAGGATGACTATCTATACCTGACTAGTAATTGCAACGATCATCGAAAGAATAAAACTGCCAACGGTGTGAGTTCCTCGGTTGACTTCCTCGTTTGGTCTCGAGGGGGAAACACCAGGATGGGTATGTTTGGTGGTAGTATCAGGATGGTTCCGAATAGGTCTTTCTTACTCCTCTCTCATAGCCGCTAGTTGTATCGAGTCTCTATAGGTTGTTTAGTGCATGCCGCGCTGCCGCTTCAGTCCACCATACCTATGTAGGCGAGGACCGCCGAATTCTAGACTCGCTGTCTTGGCCTCGATCTTGACCGCTCTCTCTTTTTCCTTTGCCCTTTGTCGGCACCCCTTTGTTTAAGGGTTTTGAGATCGGCGTCGTTAGCGTGGTTACCCTTCCGGCTTGGCAGGGTTATGGACGCCATTGGTTATTCTTCGTGGCTCTTAGCTCAATTTGCATCTTGTCCGCACTTTCGGACTGTACCTTTCCGGTGATTTGGATCTTTGTACTGTATATCTGTATTCTTGACTCATTGAGTCACCGTTGTATATATCTGTTCTATGGGTTCCATCGTGGACTATTGTGTAATGATATTACTTTGTTTTCCACCCGCACGAAAGTGCCTGGTGGGCACCTTTGAATCGTTTCTATGCGGGTTTGGCGGGTTTCGCTAAAACTTGCATAGGGCCGATTCTAAGGGTGTTACAACCAGCCTGGACCATACCGGTCCAGGGATCGTGCTGGTGGCACCAAGTTGGTGCAGCAGGGGGCACCATCGGTGCTGGTGCAGGGGGCGTTGTCGGAGGGGGGCACGGCAGCGGCGAGGGCCGATAGATGGGATTCTTGCCGCGGTAGTTGGGCCTAGGGCGCTAGCCGGCAGGAGCTGCCGTGGCAGGGTTTTGCCCTGAATGTGCTGCCACGGCGGGATGCTGCATGGGAGGAGCTGCCACGGCAGGCTCGGACGCGGGCGGCCGTGGGGTGGCGACGAGGACGTGGTGGCGCGACTCCCGGTTCTGACAAGTGCGATATGCACTTTGAAGGATCGACCGAACCTCGGCGAATATGCGTCAGGGCCGCATCAGAGGTATGAACGAGGCTTGTTTGTCGAAGTCCTCGCTAAGGCCAATGAGGAGGATATTGATGAGTGGCCGATCTTCAATGGGATCACCGAGTTCGTGGAGTTCGTCAGCGATGGAGGAGAGACGCTGACAGTAGACGCCCACGGGAGAGGTGCCTTGGACGATGTTGCGAAGCTCGATGTTGAGGGCGTTGACGCGGGAGTCGATGTTATCCTAAAAGAGCTGACGAAGGGCCACCCAAAGAGCGGCGGTGGACGAGGCGGTGCGGTAGACGAGATGGAAGATCTCGGTGGAGACGCGCGTGTAGATCCATTGGATGATCGCAAGATCATCCTTGACCCAGCGAGAGTCGTCGGGGCGAGGGACGCAATCCGTGGCAATGTGATGAAGAAGATTGCAGTGCCCCATGTGAACTTCGAACAAATGGCACCAATGATAGTAGTTGTGAGCTGAGAGATCAAGGGTAATGTTGATGAAGGGAGATATATCTGTGATCGTGTCGGTGAACGACATGGTGGCTAGGGTTTGGGTGGTGGTGACGCCGTCGGCAGGAGGAGAGGGTGCGCCGGCGGTGTGAAGGGGGACTAGAGTTTGAGAGGAAGAAGAGGAGGAGGGAGCGTCGGCGGCGCAAAATTCCGCCATGGAGAAGAGAGAGCCCGGCGCGGCGGCGGAGGTGGGGTGGGCGGAGCCATGCTAGGTGCGGAAAAACCTAGGCGTCTGATACCATGATATTTGGGAAGAATAATAACTTGTATATTGTGTAGAGATTATAGGGGTATATATGAGGGCCAAAACCAGCTAGGGTTTAGATCCAAACTGGCCTAAGAATCCAAACTGATTACAACAAGAATAAATCGCTAATACCTCTAATCTCATTTCATCATGTTCTCCTACCACACTAGATTCTCCATATCTGATACATCATCTGGACGAACCAGCACCGACAGCTATGCATGGCTAAGCAGAACACATATAAAAGCTCTAGCAGTGCACACAAGCCAAACCTAGTTATGCTAGGAGCAGTGGATCGGGTAATATAAGCTCAAAGGGAGTAATGTAACAGATAGGATACTCTATCTATCGATAAAAGACAACAGTAGAATCGTATGCATCATGACAAGAATTGAAATGCTTTTGAAATCATAGGATTATATCATGGTGGGGCTATGCTTGCCTTTGCCTGTTGATAACCAGAAAGCAAAGCTTCAGAGATCTGGTACTTGACTTGATTATAGTTGGTCAAGTATTGGTCTTCGATCTTCATTGGTCTTGATCTCGGTCTTCGATCTTGATCTCGATATCATATTCTATCAGAGAGAACCAAACACCGGAAAGAAAGGGAAAACAATCACCACATGGCATCGATTCAATTCTCAAGCAAGTATGATGATATGACAAGTTAAATTGTATTAAAAAGTAACCCTGAGGCATGCTCGGCAGTTTAATCGAGCTTCCGAGGGGTATAACCCTAAATCGAGAAAACTTCGGAATCACCTGTGAGGGGTTACTATGTTCTTCTAATTAAACTTGTCATGTAAGTTGCTTAATTATGCATGATTTTAGATTAAATAGATAGATCTCATTTTTCTGAACATTTTGATATATTATACAAATATTTTTGATAAACGGATATTTAGTTATTGAATTTATAAGATTTATCCTTTTTCTAAAATTAATAAACCATTTTAAATGATTCATTGCTCAAAGCTGACATCAGCACATGCACCAGATACTTTTTACACCACAGTGGAGCCTACCCACTGAGGTTGAGTGATGGCCCCTAGGCCACATCAGCTGCCATGCGATCAAGGTGGGGTTGGTGTTAGTTTGACCGGTATGGCCCGTGCACTGCTGACGTCGGCATGATGCCAGAACGGCGGTGAGCCACAGATTAGTGATGGGGACGGCGATAGGGGCTCGTAGGACTGCGTGCGGATGCGGGTTAGAATTAGCAGTGCGAGGCGAGCACGTGGGTGGCGGCGCCGCTAGGTTATGGTCACCAGAAGCATGGTTGCGGTGGTGCCCGACAGCGGCGAGCACTCGCGACGTGAGAGTGCTACGGGCCAATCCAGGAAGCACAAGAGGTACGGGGAGACTCAGAAGCTGAACATGAAGCTAACGGAGGCGACGGAGAGGCGCGGGGTGGCTGGAATCGATGGCGAAAATGGCGGACGGTGCTCGGAAAGGAGACCTCGATTAGGGATTCTAGGAGCATGCCGGATCAAGCGGGTGGGGGCAATCGACTGAGTCGACAAAGGCGATCACTGCAGTGGCCTCGTATGGAGGAGAGGAGGCCAGGAACGACGGCGAACGATGGAACCCGATGGCTAGGGTTTCGGGTAGAGGAGTGGAACTCGAGAGGGAGGTCGAGGGGAAGAGCAGGAATGGATGAGGACGGGGAGGGCGTCGACATGGTGATCGTATCCCTTCCCAGGACGCGATGGACGACGGCAGGCGAGCGGCGTGGATCAATGTCGCCAGCAACAACAGCCAGATGCTTCGTCGCTGAGGAAGACGACGGACAGGGGGAACGAAACGGTACGCGGGCCAGGGTGGGCTGCTGATGGGCCATCTGCGAAAGCGTGGGCGGCAGGAAGAGAAGGGAGAGGAACTGGGCTGCGGGCCAGGTAGATTAGGGTTAGGTTTTCTTTGCAGATTCTTTTTCTGTTTTGTGTGTTCCCTTTGTATCTTAAAATTGTAACCTGTTTTAGGTATTTCAAAAATACCAGGGTTTTTATAAAACATATGAAAATATTTTAGGGTCCCTTATAACAATTTGGGCTCCACTTGTTTTGGTAGTTTTCAAAATATAAAACCATTTGAACAAGTTTCAAAGAGGGAGGGAAACTAGGGTTTAGGGTTTTATCTATTTCTTTCTTGTATGCATTTTTTTAATATGATGCTCATGAATGCACAATCAAACCCCTAATATAAGATTAACTAAAACTGGTGTGTTACATATATGGTACAACCCAAAGGTTTTGTCGATCCTAAAGATTCTAACAAGGTATGCAAACTTCAACGATCCATTTATGGATTAATGCAAGCATCCCGGAGTTGGAATCAATGTTTTGATAAGGTAATCAAAAGTTTTGGTTTTATACAAACTTATGGAGAAGCTTGTGTTTACAAGAAAGTGAGTGGGAGCTCTGTAGCATTCCTGGTACTATATGTGGACAACATATTGTTGATTGGGAATGATGTAGACCTTCTTAAAAGTGTCAAAGATTATTTTAATAATAGTTTTTCAATGAAGGATCTTGGCAAAGTTGCTTACATATTAGGCATAAAGATTTATAGAGATAGATCAGGACGCCTAATATCGCTTTCACAGAATACATATTTGGACAAAGTTTTAAAGAGGTTTGTAATGGAAGATAGCAAGAAAGGGTTCTTACCCATGTTGCCCAATACGACCTTGAGTAAAACTCAAAGTCCTACTACGGTAGAAGATAGAGAGAGGATGAGTTAAAACTCCCTATGCCTCAACCATAGGATCTATCATGTGTGTCATGCTATGTACTAGACCCGAAATTGCATATGCTGTTAGTTTGACTAGACGATATCAAAGTGATCCAGGAGTGGATCATTGGATAGCGTTCAAAAACATCCTTAAGTACTTGAGAAGAACTAAGTATATGGTTCTTTCTTATGGAGGTGATGAATATCTCGTTGTTAATGGTTACACCGATGCTAGTTGGAACACCGATCCGGATGATTCTAAATCTCAATCTGGATACGTATTTATATTGAATGGTGCAGTAGTGAGCTGGAGGAGTGCAAAGCAAAGTGTTGTGGTGAGATCTTCAACTGAATCGGAATACATGGCTGCTTCAGAGGCTTCACAAGAAGCGATATGGATGAAGGAGTTCATTATGGAGCTTGGTGTGGTTCCTAGTGCGCTGGACCCAATGGCTATCTACTTAGATAACATGGCTGCCATAGCCAATACGCAGGAGACAAGGTCACACAAGAAGCTGAAGCATACCAAGCTACATTTTTACACTATTCGAGATCATGTCCAAGATGGTGACATAAAGATTTGCAAAGTACACACAGATCTAAATGTGTCGGATCCGTTGACTAAACCTCTCCCAAGGAAAAAACATGACCAGCACCGAACCGCCATGGGTGTTCGGTATATTACCATGTAATCTAGATTAGTTGACTCTAGTGCAAGTGGGAGACTGATGGAGATATGCCCAAGAGGCAATAATAAATATAGTTATTATTATATCTTTGTGTTTATGATAAATGTTTACATTCATGCTATAATTGTATTAACCGGAAACATTAATACTTGTGTGATATGTAAACTTTTTAGAGTCCCTAGTAAAGCCTCTTTGTAATACTAGCTTGTTGGTTAATAGATGATCATGGTTTCCTGATCATGAACATTGAGATGTTGTTGACAAAAAGATCATATCATTAGGAGAATGATGTGATAGACATACTCCTACAGTTAAGTGTAGGATAAAGATCAAGTCATTTCAATAGTTTGTTTGCTATAAGCTTTCAGATACATAGTAACCTAAATCCTTCGACCATGAGATCATGTTAATCACCATCACCGGATGGATGCTTTGATGACATCAAACACCACTTCGTAACAAGGTGGCTATAAAGGTGGCATTGATTGTTCGGAAAGTATGTGTTGAGGCACATGGTTCAAGACTGGGATTTGTCCATCCATATGACGGATAAATATACTCTGGGCCCTCTCAGTGGAATGTCATCCAATTAGCTTGCAAGCATGTGATTGGATCACAAGTGATCACATATAACAGGAACGACTAAAGAGTACTTATCGGTAACGAGGGTGAACTAGGTATGCAGAGATACCGACGATCATACCTCGAATAAGTAAAGTATCATGAGACAAATGCAAATTGGTATCGTATGTAAATGGTTCATTCAATCACAAAGTAATCGTAGAAATATGTGGGAGTCATATGAATTTCCAGATTCCTCTATTGGTTATTGATCAGAGAAGAGTCTCGATCATCTCTGCATAATTCACGAACCGTAGGAAGACACACTTAAGGATTCGATGTTGTTTAGTAGATATGGAAAGTGAGTGAAGAGACCGAATGTAGTTCCGAGTCTCGGATGGGATCCGGGATATCACGAGGAGATCCAGAATGTTCCATAGAATAAGATTCATGTAAGGAAAGTCCAATTCCGGAGTTCGGGAATGGTTTAGGTGTTTTCACCGGAATGTTCTAGAAGGGTCTAGAAGGTCCACCGATACGGAAGGGGAAGGGTACATGGATGTGTCATGACAAAGTGGAATGGTTGCATCATGTCCTAGGTCACTTGGCTGGACACTTGGAAGAGAGAAATCAAGCTCTAGTTTGAAAGTCAAAAAGCCAATTTGAAAAACTCAAACTCGAACATTGGTTTCCAAGTGGAGGGAGGGAAGGAATCCTACCTAAGGGAGGATTCCTCCCTCTCCTTACCGCCGGCCACATGAAGTGGACTTGGGGGAGGATTCCCTCCCCCTTTACACCTCCCAACCTATAAAATGAGGGGTAGGGCTCCCTCCCCTACCCCTCACCACAAACCCTAGCCAAGGCGCCTACCCTCTCTAGTCGCCGCCACCAGGGGATCCTCCCAAGTCGCTGACTAGGGCTAAGCCCTAGCCCTAGACGCCAGCCACACCACCCCCTCGGCGCCTTCTAAACCCTAGATCGTTGAGGCCCTCTTCCACTCCACCATACCCGCTCTGGCTTAGGCGAAGCCCTGCGGGATTTCCCCTCTAAAATCCGATACCACGTCGTCGTGCTACCAGAATTGCGAGGAGAGCTACATGTTGGAACAAGGGAGAGGAAGGTCTCCATCGAGTACCAAACATGTGACCGACTGCAGGAGCACTGCCGGAATGTGGCGCCGTAAGGATCATCTACACGATCTTGAGATCGGCAAGTGAACGACTACATCACCCACGAGAACCTTCTCTTGTTAACTGCTTTGGAATCTTCGAGGGTGAGTACTATATCGACTCGTTGCTACAATCTAGTAGATAGATCTTGGCTTGTGTGTGTTCATGCGGTATAATTTTTTTTCCATGCTACAAACCCCTACAATGGCTAGCTCCTTTGCACAGCACTTAAAAAAAGTGTGAGCATGAATATATAGAGAGAAAGAAGAAAAGAAAGATGAAGAAAAAAAGCGAATGTGCAAAGAGCAAATAGTCATATACCACTATATTGTAGTAAGACAAAGTGATGTTTGAGATTTTGAATCCCAAGTGAATATGTTAATCCCAAAACACTTGGGACTACCTCGCTAACTCATTCGGTCAAACCGAATACTTTTACATCATCTTGACAATAATCTTTTGTGAACTGTTAATTTCTAAAGTGTGGAAGCCTGCTAATATTATTCGGATGGTTCCAGTAAGGTACTATTCATGAACTTAGTTCTATGTATCCTATATGATAAACACATGCTGCAACTGCCTTATTTATTTTATCGACTCGGCTTCATGAATATGAGGATCACATCCATTATGCTAAACTTGCTCGGGACAAGCAAGAGTCTAAGCTTGGGGAAGTTTATGAGTGCATATTTGCATCATGTTTAGATTATTATTTTGCATTGTAGTGGTAGGATCTTGGTATTTTACGGCGTTTGCACGCATTTTTTATGTTTATTTTCACCAGGATCAGATTAGATGATGGATACGATGGACGCAATTCTTGGACCAGTTATATTGGAGTGAAAAGGAGCCAAAAACAACGTAAATTTCTTATTTTGGAAATATTAATAACACCAGAAGAAACCCAAAGCAATTGAAGGATACAGAAGGTTTAACGACCAACTATATGGTGGGAAGAAATATTACAGCCATATAGTTCCCGCCGTGCAGTTGGCACCGACACCGCCTCCTCAAATAGTTTCACCCCATGCAACTGGATCGGAGAGACGACACACAGAACACCCAGAAATTGCCGAAACCTCACCTCTGGAAGGCATCTGGAGGGGAAACTCATCCACCGGGGACCCATATTCGCCCTGCGTAGATCCAGGAGGCTAAGGCATCGATCTTCATCATCAACCGCTGCATCACCACCATCTCCATCCATCCCATCTACATCTTGTCTATATCTTGCTGTAATTTCTGTACTCATTGTGTATTTATACAAGTACTATTCATCTATGATAGATTTCATTGTCTTTGCCATGATTTTGATTGCCTCCATGTCTGGGTAGATCATTAGTTCTTGGGGAGATAGAGAAACCCTAGTATAAGATTGGAATAAGATAAAGTTTATTATGATATTTATCGTTGTGACCATGTGTTTGATTGTCTTCATCTTGATGTTGGGAGAAGTCGACCTCTCAATATTTGCCTCTTGTGGGGACTTGATGGAGGGGACTACTTGTTGGTAGACGGATGTGTGTTAGCACTTACAGTGACTATAAAGATGTTGGCACTCCTTACATATCAACTTGGGAATCGAGGAAACTCACAAAACACTATCCATTCCATGGGATACGTCTTGTGTGATTAAGTCCCTTAATAGCGTGGTAATTCAATTGATGTTGATTGCTGTCTAATGTGGTTATGAGGATAATTTGAGCAGTGGTTTTTGCCTATTTGTCCAAATATGGAATTCCTCCCACACATACATAGTTGAGAATGTTCATGATAATAATATTTACCTTAGCCCTTTATAATGCTAGTGGTGTATCCGCTAATCCCTGAGAACCTTTTCCCCACTAAAGTTTCAAATCTCTTTTACATACGCGGTACTTAATTTCTGTATTCAGTTTTGTTTACTTTACTCATTGTTCTCTTATACCAAAAACCCAAAAAAAAACCTTTTTACACAACACTCGCATTTTATCTTGTCACTTGGAACTTTATTTAACATTTCTATTTTTAGTATTTATTTCAAGAGTTATTAGACTTCAGAATCCTGCTCCCTGTGGGATCGATATCTTCATTTCAAAACTAGCCATAGGCAATCTGTGCACTTGCAGTCATCACCTGCATGGCCCGTGTAGCGTCGTCGCCCATGGCTCCAAGAGAGGTGGCGCGGCGAGAAGGGGGGAGGTGGGTGGTTTGCAGATCGGCGGTGGCGGCGGCGGAAGCAGGGGCGATGCGGTCCGGCTAGGGTGTTGCGTCTAATACCATGTAAGATAGGGAAAACCACGCATGTGGTGCCTTGTAATGCTCATTATATAGGAGGATTATAAGGGGATTCCTAGTCTCATACAACACGGACACACACAAAAGGAATACACAATATGATTGTATACCTATACAAACATGATACAGTGACATATTCTAACAATAATGAATTTGATCGTATTAATATACTTCGGATGAATGTTTATCACATTATTCCACCAATGTTGTGACCTCATTATTAACAACATCCAATGTCTATGATCAGGAAACCTTGATCATCTTGTTAATCAACGAGCTAGTTTATATGAGAGGCATAACTAGGTTATTAAACACATATGTATTAATGTTTCCGATTAATACAATTATATCATGCAAAAGAAACATTTATCATAAAAAAGGAATAAGATAATAACCACATTATTATTGTCTCTCGGGCATATTCCCTTCATTGCTAGCATGTACGATATATATATGTAGTATACTACTACTTGATATTTTACTGGCATATATTTTTAGTTGACGCTCTCTAATGTTCATATATTTTAGAATCATGGAAGAGGAAGAATGGTATCATGGAGCAAACTGAAGATGTAGCTCATTGTTGATATCTAGTGCAACAATGACAAGGGCTTCACCACCCCCATGGTTGTCTCCTTCTTCAATAAAGATTTACAGAGCTTATCATGGTGATCTTTTGTTGTTTCTTTTCTAGGGATGCAACTTAAGAGTTGATAAGTTCACATGTACTTGTAATGTTAACTCCTTAGCCCTTTTTCAGAGGGGCGTTCACATGATACTAAAATGGTGGATTTCGAAGAAGATGGTGATGATGAAGAAGATGTGGACTATGAAGAAGAGGAAGAATAATAATAATAATAAGAAGAAGAAGAAGAAGAAGAAGAAGAAGAAGATGATGATGATGATGATGATTATGATGATGGGAAGAAGCCGTGGGGGATTTTGCTGATGAAGATGAGGGAGTTGAGGATGTTAACATGGGAACATTCTCTGATCTTGGAAGAAGATTTCTGTCAAAAGTGTGGAAAGAATATGACCCTATGTGTGCTGATGGCATAGTTATAGATGTTGTGTGCAAGCATTGTGAAAGGGAAAATTTGTGCTAAGCATAAGCATGGAACAAGCTCATTGCGAAAACACCTAAAGAGGTGCAAAGAAAGAAGGAAGGCGCTGAGATTTTCTGGCTAGCTGAGTGCCTCAATCATGAGCACGGATGGAGTCGCAATAGGCCATTGGACCTTTAATCAAGCATTAGCACAAAGGGAACTCATGAGGATGATCGTGATGCATGAGTTGGCATTTTCTTTGGTGGGGTATTATGGTTTTAGAAGGTTTGTCTCTAGTATAAATACAAGTTTCAAGCTTGTTTGTAGAAAAACAATGAAGAATGATTATGTGAAGGCTTTCAAGGAAGAGAAGCGCACCCTACAAATCTTTGGAAACTCAAAATCTAAGATATCTTTGACTTCATACATGTGGACATCTAATAGAATAGTGGGGTACATCTGCATTACTGCCCATTTTATTGATGAGGATTGGAAGCCACAGAAGGGGATAGTCAAATTCACCGCTATGGAGACACCCCACA
This sequence comes from Avena longiglumis, assembly GCA_030063025.1. NCBI lineage: Eukaryota > Viridiplantae > Streptophyta > Magnoliopsida > Poales > Poaceae > Avena > Avena longiglumis. Next base: position 186,576,261 of record CP125978.1, read on the forward strand.
CTAGAGTTGCAATGTTCAATGTAATGGTGAATTTTGCAAGGGAGTGGCACATAGAAGACACAATCTTTGCGATGCCGCTTGACAATGCATCAAACAATGGCATAATGATGAAATTGCTAAAAGCCAAATTGTTGACCAAGAAGTTACTACTTGGTGGTGCTAAGTGATGGTTGTGAAATATAGCCATCCACTTCCGCATTTAAACTAGATATTATTCATATATTTTGATGAAATATCTCTCTAAACCCCGCCACTAATGCCTAATGATCAAAGGGGTATGCAATCCTTTCTTGCTATTTTTTCCTGCGCAGATAATGACGTATGATGATGGGAATCACTACATAAATGCCAAAGATACGAGATTTCCAACATGTCAAAGAAACTAGGAGCCGTGAAGTGGATCCAAAAGACTTAATGACCAACTATACGTCGGAAAATTTATTCTGGCCATATAGTTCCAGCCGTATAGTTGGCATCGACTCCATTAGGTCAAACAGAACAACTTTCGTGAAGGACCCCTATATAAAGAGGCTTCGGGCGACAGAAAACAGCGCTTCTTTTTCGACCTCAACTCTCCCTTCCATAAGAAGCCGCCACGTCAGTTGATCTAAATCTCCAAACCCTTCTCCACCACCATAGCCATCTTCCACCACTTGTAATAGTAGATCTCTTCTCCAATTAGCGATATTGTAAGACTATTTGCTATCAATCTTATGATCTATATTACAATGTTTATGATTGTTGATTTTATCTCTATGTGTGGGTAATTCTCCTTGGGCTAAGGGCTTCGGCCTAGCCATGTAGCTTTTTGTGCATGGTATTTATCATAGATGGGATCATGTATTAGTTTCTATGACATGATGATTGTAGTACCCTCTCTTGCCTCAATCTAAGGACTTGTCAGGTACCGAAGACCCCAAGGATTGATCCAGGTAAAGGGAGTGTGAGTAATGACTGATCTGCAGGATGGGAACCCCAGTGATAGAAGGGGTAGTACGGCTGTATGTGAGGGATTCACTTGCGATTAAACGGTGACATCACTATGCATATCATTAGTTCTCTTTCTTCTATGGATGAGACTAGTAGGTTATTGCTATAAGCAGTTGCGGAGGCGATAAAAATTATGGATGCACTGCCCACATATAACGCTCTAACGATTACATGCATACTTCATTATTATATTTTATTCCCATAAGATGTTTTGCACAGCTACTGGTGAAAATCGAAGACCCTAGGCCCTCTCTCTCCATCGTCAACAACAACAAAAAGATTGCAAACTCTTGGTCCGGCAAAAACACAAAAGGAATTCTAAAACTCTTAAAGGTCCATTTAAGTAATATCACTTTGCTTTCTTCTTCCCGAGGATTCGATAAACCTAGGTCTATTAGGTTAAAAGAGCTATACTACATCCATAATCCGGATCGAAGATATCAGTAAGTTGTTCCACCAACGTTGCGATGGTCATGTCATCAACCTTGTATGCTAAGCTGGGCTGAACTTTCTAGACCCAATGACCAGCAAGATACGTGACAACGTCAAGTACATTCAAAGATCAGAAGCCCAAAAAGAGAAGTTTGAACAAATAGTAGACCAACTAGGCGTATCATGTGGCAAAACTGTGAGTCTTGATATGCCAACTCTTTGGAACTCAACCTTAATGATGATCGATACAACAAGAGAGTATCATGGAGTGTTCGATTCACTAGCCATTCAAGATACAAATTATCATTTGAGGATTGGGAAAATTCTTATGTTATTTGCAGGTTGCTAAAGGTATTCTACGAAGCCACAAATGTTGTATTGGGTACAAAATACCATCGCTAACTTGTATTTCCATGAAATCTGGAAACTGAAGCACACCCTAGATCAGCAACATTATGAAGAGAACACTGATCTTGGTGAAGTGGTTATGTACATGAAGAGAAAACTAAAGAGATATTGGAAGCTATCCTGGTTAAATCTTTCCATTCTGGTGATTTTGGACCCATAATTCAAGCTAAAATACATTGCGTATTGATTTAGCTTGGAATTTGGGGCTGAAGCTACAACAATGATTGCTAAGGTAGATAATTTGTTCAAATATCTGTTCAAGGAATACCTCCAGCTGAATGGAAATGGTTCTGGTTCAGACTCCATGACTCAAGGAGGCGACGATGAAATGGTTCGAAGTGCTCAAGACCTTATGGCTGACTAGGACAAGCATGCCACACAATGTGCTCAATCAAGAAATCTGGATTCCTCAAAACTTGTTTCATACTTGTCAAAGGTTCCCATCTACCGTAATGATCATTTCAATATCCTTACATGGTGGCAGACAAACTATCTGAATACCCAACAATGAGTCGTATGGAAGCAAATATCTTGGTGACTCCTGCCTCTACGGTGGCATCCAAGTCTGCTTTTAGCACAAGGAAACATGTGTTATCAGATTTTTGAATTCGAGTGACACCCGAAATAGCAGAAGCTCTTGTTTGCCTACAGGACTGGATAATAGCCACATGTAAAGCCATAAAACACAAGCTTTTCTGTTTCTTATTATGCTTGCACTTTATAAATTCATCAAAATCTGTTTTTGTTTTCTACAGCTAATAGTGAGCGTAGCATGGCTTTAATTCATGACATAATAATGGAGTTAGAAGGTATTTTACATGTCTCTGTATTATTCTTTGCTTTACCTAGCACCTAATATAATTGTTAGAAATTTTTAGTCCCCATACTCGATGTCGTCTAAGGATAACTGTACTTGCTTTCTCTATCCTTGATTGTCTTTGGAGCTGAATTTGGACATATGCTCATGTAGATAAACGATAATATGCTCAAATTTCTACTTTCTATTCCATGTGGTCTTGTCTGATATACTCAAACTCATGCTCTATTATTTTGATAAATGCAGATGATGAGGACACTCAAAGAGGCGGGAGCAATGGACAGTAACCTGTCCTATGTTACTGTCAAGCACATGTGAGAATAGCCTGGGCCTCCTACCTCCACATGCTCTGGTGGTTGGTCAGTTGATCGCGGAGCCAGTGAGTCAGATTCCAAGTTTTCATGCAAACACTTTTTATTTATTAGAAGTACGTAGCTGACTTACTTATCAAGAATAATTTTCTTAAACCAAATGAATAACATGTCATAGAATGTGTGATCTTTACATGTCTTGTGTAATTACAGTAAAAGTGAAGTCACCTCAAATACTAGACGAGTGAGTTGATTCCTAGTTGTTTGTTCGAATACTGCATGTAGTATTGCATGTAGCTAAATCATTCATAATTTACATGTATGCTTTCTAGAGTACAGAAAATCTACTGGGCAAGGGATATTTTGCTTGCATATAATTACAGTTCATGCTCGCTAACAATTCTTGTGTTTTCCAAATACAGATGATGATGACTGAACTATGTGGGAGCAATGTATAGTAACCTCCAGGAGACGATGAAATGTACGTGTTCCTTGAATAATGCTCCCTGAATTATTTAGCTAGATGATAAAATGTAGTGTGTTCCTTAAATTATTAAACCTGTAATATTATCAATTGAATGTATACTTCCTCTAAAACCTCTATTTATTTCATACTAGACCATAAAAGTGTGTGTTACCGCACCCGTCCATTTTCATCATATTAACGAAAGAATAATAGATATTTTAAATTGTATGAGAAAGTAATACTATTTGGAGCTATTATATGTGAGTTTCATATTCTCCGAGAATATATATATCTTCACAAATAATATGCTTCTAATTTAACATGATAGGTTGCAGGTGAGACAGTTAAGTTACGGTATCCTAGTATGCCATGCCACATTAGTAGAGTTGCAACACATGCAAAAGGTAACATATTAAAGTCATCCAACATCTTCAGAGGCCACAAATAACTTGACTACATTAATACTTGCATAGAGCCCACAGAATGATCCTAAGTAACAAGTGTGATATCCATAAGCATTTATGTGTAGTTAGCTAGTTGTCTATCTGCTAATATAAGTTGTGGCAGTACAGATAGCAGACCATACATGTGAACAAGGTTAGAAAAGGAAAGGATACAAATTTAATAATCTAAACTTACTATTTCAGTAGTCAAACTACCAGTTATAACCTATGATTGTTTTGCAACATCTGTAAATATAATCATAATAAATGCATGTATGAAACATAGGAAAAGAATGAAAAAATATTTTCTAGTTTTCGGAAGTTAACAACATAAACCAGCAATTATGGCCGCAGCCGGGTCAGTGATGTCACTGAATATAGTCATAAATGGGCGAGACTTGCTCAAATTGGAAAACTAAAAACATGTAACATATGATCAAGACCATTGGATGTCCCTCTGGTTCATTAAAATACAACACCTAGAAGCATGAGTATTGTGAACCAACACCAATTCCTCTAGCAGAGTTGCTAATGGCAGCACATTCATTGCTTATTTTCAGCAAATTTAGGAAACTAGCTAAGGAATGTTATCTCTTATGCTTCATGGTAACCATAATGAGATTAACTTAAGTCTTTCAGAGATCACATTTCCATTTGTCATGGGCTAATAGTGAAATGCAATAGAAAGGATAATATGACATCTATTTTAAGTTCCTTAATTTCTTGTTTTCATTGACTGATTAGGTTTGCATGCCGTCATGTTTACATTCATTTAATCTTATGCTGTTAATAGTTTCTATGTCAACATTTCTTCTGACTTTTTGATTGATTCGGAATGACTTTTGCCGAAGATATAGCTAAGCAGTTGTTTCCTTATATGTATGGCAGGTGCTAGCATCAAGGATATTTTTCTAAGGTCAAAAATTAAGTGCAGTGTGCGCATAGTCTTCTAGAAATTCAGCCCAAAACTTTTAGTATATCATCTACCTTATTAGACAAAAAATTATGAATACATTGGAATACATGTTCTGTTATGTTGGTGTTCCATGCATTTTTTTTTACTTCCGACAAAGAGGGAAAAGAACCCCTGAGAGAAGAAAAATGTCACATATCATACATATAAGCTTGTAAAACAATTGGCATTGCATGTTCTGGTATGGGAGAATTAACAACTTGCCACACACTAAAAAATAATTAAAGATATATAGACTTACATATATATATTATACAAATTCTCTAGAAACGGTAGCATGTTCTGGGAAGTACTTGAATTTTGTAGCTATTGATAGGGAAGCACATAAAACAGAAAAAACAGTCTACAAAAAAGGCAGACTATTGCAATATTAGTTGATCTTGTCCTTTGAAAACATACATTTAGGTCTTTTTTCAATCTGAGTCAGTTTAACTGTGGATCATAGTCCCCCTGCAAACTGAGTCAGAGTAATTCTACTCGTATCAAAGGATTGATAAAATAAAAGACCCGATCAAGCAAACTGATATCTCTTCAAGGTCGTTTATTTTCATCTATGTGATCAATTTTCCACATCTACTACTTTGCTTTTGGAAGCTAACTACAGGATCATTATATTGCAACCTAAAGACATCGAGCAAATGCAAAATCATTATCTTGCAACCTAAAGACATCAAGCAAATGCAAAACTTATGTTAACAGAAAACAAGCGCGAATTGCATATTGAATGCATGTCAATGGCTTAAAAAGTTGGGTAAAGAATTATAGTACAGTACCTTATGTGGCAAGTCAAAAGATAAACTGGTGCAAGTGATCGCTACTGTGGTTCTGGTTGACTATACCATACATGTTTAATATATAAATATCTTTTTACCGTAGAAAAAAACCTAAAGTGGTGCAAGACAACAATTTCAAAAGTATTATTTTCAATCTTGTGATCAATAAACCCTCCCCTCAGGGTACCAATTGAAAAACAGTGCGTCGACCTTTTCTACAAATATGAGCAAGGTTTGACGAAAAACTCTATAGAAAAAGGTTTAGATTGGTTAAAATTGCTATAATATATATATATATATATATATATATATATATATATATATCAACGCGGATTTGCTACTCACAGGCGTAGCTGCGCATAGGCAGAGCACCGTTGGATTTAGGGATCAAATGCATGCAACCTCTAGATGGAAGTGGGTGGAACATGGCTGAGATAACGATGTTAGTTTTGTGCATGCATGCAAGAATCTAGGGTTTGGCATGGGTTCCAATTTAGCATACTGTTTTGGCTACAAAAGTTTTAGCGTCTAAAATGAGAAGGAATTCTGCTTTCAAGCGTGATTTACACGAGCTTCTAGATCAAATTGTTTTAGTCGAGGAGTTCGAAACAAGGTGGTTAGAGATAGTAACCTCGTACGGGCAAATTGGTGAAAATGAATATCTGACAAGGGCATATGAAAACAGAGAACTATGGGCGAAGCCATATTTCACTAGTACTTTTTGTGCTGGTATGACTAGCACCCAACGCAGTGAGAGTGTTAATCACGTCCTTAAGACATACATACCAAGATCTGCTCCTATGCATCTGTTCGTTACACAATATGGCAGGCTAGTCACTGACAGGATAGCAGATGAGGGCAGAGAGGAGCACGCCACCAAACAGGTATTACTTTCTTTTTTTTCGCAGATTTATTTCGTACCAAAAGAATTTATTACTTCATACTTACAAGTCATCAGCAGGTCAATGAAATAAGGCTTAGTTTGGTTAGGGTTTACCGCATATAATATATTAGGGTTTGCCTCACCAAAATGAAATTTGATAAGCTTTGTTTTGCTAGGGCTTCATGCATGTAGTATATTAGGGTTTACCATGTAGTATATTAGGGTTAGGGTTTACCGCATGTTGTATATTAGGGTTTGCCTCACCTAAATGAAATTTGATAAGCTTTGTTTTGCTAGGGCTTCATGCATGTAGTATATTAGGGTTTACCGTGTAGTATATTAGGGTTAGGGTTTACCGCATGTTGTATATTAGGGTTTGCCTCACCTAAATGAAATTTGATAAGTTTTGTTTTGCTAGGGCTTCATGCATATAGTATATTAGGGTTTACCGTGTAGTATATTAGGGTTAGGGTTTACCGCATGTTATATTACGGTTTGCCTCACCTAAATAAAATTTGATAAGCTTTGTTTTGCTAAGGCTTCATACATGCATCAAAGGAACACTAACGGCGTTACTATTGAGCCAACATCCTGGGTCTGGATACATGTGCTTCCTATATCAAAAGAAGAGAGAATCAACGGTGGATAGGCTATGCGCAGCTATGCCTGTGTTTAGCTGGCTATTTCCCATATATATATATATATATATATATATATATATATATATATATATTTGACACCCAGGGTGTAGAATAGGTGTAGAATAACTATTCTACACCCATCCTCTATCTTTAGAACCGTATATTATTTTTACGTCACGTAAATTTTATATTACTTCGTAAGTCGAGAAGAATATAATAAAATTTATAAATGACATAATTATTTTTGTTTACATGCCGTAAAAAAATTGGACATAAAATACATATTTTTGGTGTTTTTTACACTATAATGACTCATAAACATTATTTTTTTGTCAAATTTTTTGGTTGTGGTGAATATATGAACATAATTATTCGTATATAGAACATATTTTTTCAATCTAACAACATAAAAATATGTTGGGTGCAAAATAACTACTCTGCACCCTGGGTGCCCATGCTCCATATCTCTCCACCATGATTGTGGTCGTTAGCCTCTATTGTTATGGAAACGGTTGAGGGATTCTAATTAATGGATATATGAGAACTCCTAACCGTTTGACTATGCAAGTTTAAATGCCATGCATGCATGCAGTTTAAATGCCACACCTAGAAATATATCGGGTATGTACATACCTAGTATTTTTATCAATACTATATCTTTAGCATGTACGTACCTAGATATTTTTTGTGAGTATGTGATACCTGCACATACATATCCTAGGTATGTGTAGCATATTTTTTTGTGAGTATGTGATACATGCACGATACATATCCTAGGTATATACATATCTAAGAATTTTGAAGGTATATCATGTAGCAAAAGAAAGTTAAATTTCTAGTGTGACGTACACCTCATACCTTACTTGCAAGTATTCCACAAGGTAACGATCAACCCATTAAATTTCTAGCGTGACACCATGCATGCTTGGTTTTGAAAAAACAACATGCATAGTTGAATCGGTTGGCAGTTACCATATACTTTAATTGCAAATAATGTGAGTATATGATACTTGGATTCTTAAATTTTCAACAGGAATCCAGCGATTGAGTTGCTCCATCATTTAAAATGGCTAGCTTATTTAAGTATAAAATGCCTTGATCTGCAGCAAAAACAAACCGAGTACAATGTATTTTTTTCTTGATATCTGGATGCTTCATCCAATAACAAGGAACAATAAATTAAGACCGAATACATCATGGAAAAATATAAAGAAAAACATTCCAATGGTTTCACAGATTTCATGTGGACAAATCTAGGTAAATTGAGGGGCCTTGTCGTAGCAGCTATATTCCTGCAGCTTGAAATGGGCTTTCTCAGATCGACTAGGTACCTACTTTTAAGTTTAGTTGCATTACAATGCAAGCAGGTGTGGACTGAAAGATTATCGTTACTATATAGAGATGAGCCTGCTTGCATCTGTGGGAAATTCTAAACATCGAATCCGCACGGGTAGGAGAGACAACCAACAACAGGCAGCCGGATTTGTCATCACTTGGATGAGTTCGCTCGTCTGCTCATGCCCCATGTCCTTTGCCGCTAGCGACAACCTGTAAATTGAGGATGAATCTACAACACCAATAAGAATTTCAACCCGAGAATCAAATGGATGGAAGAGGGCTTTGTATTGGAATGGAAAATCGGTAGCAAAAATCAGAGGTGGCGATGGGGGATCTCGATGGGTCCCGTCGGCCGAAAATAACGGCGGAAGTCGCTGGCCTTCGAAATCCACGCCAGATCGATAGAACTCAGAATCCAGTAGGGATTCACTGGTACAAGCGTCGCCTTGCATGTACTTATCCCGCTCTAATCGCGCGCGGAGCATGGCGCCGCTCAGGTGTGTCGCGGTCAGAGGTGAAAGGACAGAGCGACGAGGAGAAAGAGAGGACAAAAACGAATAGACTGGTCGCTTCGTCTGATTTTTTTAGCGTGGCTACGAGGCCAACAATATAGAAGAAAATAAAAGAAGGCCACAAGGGCCGCACGGAGCCCACACGGCCCGATTAACAAGCATTCAACTAGCTCAATCTGTAGAGTAGAAGCCTGGTAATGCAGGCTGGCTTTTTGACGTGATTTTGACAAACCGAACGAGTTGATAGATGCTACGGGAGACAATCTTGAGCGTTTGTTGGAAATAACTGATAAAGCATGATTATACAGACAGTAGTAAAACTAATCATGCAGATCAACAAAGTAGATGAACAGATTACATCTATACAAGACAAATCTATCACATCTACGCCAAACGCTAGAACTAGAAACTCTAGCAGAATCCGAAAGAGAGAGATTGGAAACACATATGATGCAGTTGCGTCAGTAGCCGCGGCGGAGCTGTCGCCCATGTTGAAGTTGCCGAAGAGGTCGTTGACGTCCGGGAAGAAGTCGCCGTTCGGAAACTCGTCGTCGGACGACGTCGTGGTTACCGATGAGCGCCTCCCAAAACCTCGATCGCCTCACCCGCGTCTGAGTTCACGAGAGGCGGGGTTAGGAGGCCTCTTGTCGATCTGCGGTGCGCGCAAGCCGGGATGGGGAAAAAGCGGCGACAAGGTTACGGGCGGGCGCGTGTGTGGATTGATTCGGTGCGATTAGGTTTAGCCCGGACGCTTATATAGTGCGAGTTAGGAGGATCGTGGGTTCGTACGTCCGAAGTCGATAACCATGTCCATAAAAACTGGAAACGACTATAATTAACGCGTCCGTTAATGACTCATAATCAGTTTTCCCAACCAGCAAAATAAAGCTAGGCTCGGCGAGATTCCCGCAACCCGCGGCGCGCGCGCTCGTGACGAGGCGAGGCATGGCGAGGCAAGGCGGGCGGTGTCGGAGGAGGAGTACGCGAGGGCTACTCTTCTTGTCACACCTTAGTGAGTGGTGCAACACTCTACTATATAGGATGGTTCAACTCCCCTTCAACTAGCAATGTGGGACTAAACTTTAGCACCACTAGCACAACCATAAGCTGTCATACACAAGTGGGCCAAAGAGAATTTCAGAATTTGTCTAATGGGCCAATAGCCAATATCAACCAAATTTCAATAATTCCCCACAAAGTCTCATTGGCACATCACATCATTTTCCTTCCAGAACATTGTTTTATATACCAGTATGTAGTGGAGACTGTTAAGTTGAACTTCCATGTTAAACTTCATTCTACACTAGCTAGCAACTTGAATAGTGGACTATGCCTTGAACTACAAGTTTTCTACGCGCTAGTTTCACACAAAATCTAGACCGGTACAGGGCTACCGTCGGCTTTCCCGCGGTTTGGAGCTTATGCGTCATACTCCAGGGCCTTTCATGAGTTTATTAGAGAGCACCCAACTCTCACGGACTGCGACGTTTGACAGTCAGACTCATATAGGCGTGTTCCTCAAGAGATGTTCCGCAGGACAACATCTCCGCTTATAAAAAGCCACTTGGAACACATTAAGATAAATATCAACCTGCCATGCAGATTAAGAGAGTATTGCATATTTATGGCGATGTAAATATAATATAGGGATACTCTCCTCTCAGCTGACCAACAGCTTGTCTCCCATCTCTAATTCACGGGATCTCCGATCACATAGAGTGGGTTGCCACTCGGATCAACTCATAGCGTGGGTCTCAAACCCATCTCCCTCGATACATTATCTATCACATTGCGTGATAATCCCTTTGTGAAGGGATCTGCCAGGTTTTTAGATGTTTGGATATAATCCAACGTAATAACTCCGGAGTTTCTCAGTTTCTTGACAGATTTCAATCTCCTCTTCACATGCCTTGATGACTTCATATTATCCTTAGAACTGTTTACTTTGATGATCACAGTTTGATTATCACAGTTTATCGGGATGGCGGGTATTGGTTTTCCAACCACAGGTAATTCCATCAAGAGCTCACGAAGCCATTCTGCTTCAACATTGGCTGTGTCTAATGCTGTGAGTTCTGCTTCCATTCTTGACCTCGTTAAGTTGGTCTGCTTGCAAGACTTCCAGAAAACAGCGCCACCACCAAGTGTAAACAAATAACCACTTGTGGCCTTAATCTCATCAGCATCAGATATCTAGTTTGAATCACTATAACCCTCAAGTACCCGTGGATACCCAGTATAGTGAATACCGTAACTCGCAGTGCCTTTCAAATAGCGCAAAACTCTTTCAAGAGCATGCCAATGATCATCTCCAGGATTTGACACAAATCGACTCAGTTTGCTTATAGCAAAGGAGATGTCAGGTCTAGTAGCGCTGGCTAAATACATGAGAGAGCCAATGATTTGAGAATATCTCAATTGATCTTTAGCATTCCTTCAATTCTTTTGAAGTAGCACACTCGGATCATAAGGCGTTGGAGAAGAATTGCAGTCGCTATACCCGAAGCGACTCGATATATTTTCCACATAGTGAGACTGAAGCAATGTAATCCCACCATTGTCATCCTTTAGTAGCTTGATGTTTAAGATTACATCAGCCACTCCCAAGTCCTTCATCTCAAAGCAGCGAGATAGGAACTGTTTGGCCTCCTCGATAACAACAAGGTTGGTCTCAAATATCAATATGTCATCGACATAGAGACACATAATAACTCCCTCGCCCCCACCATGGCGATAGTACACACATTTATCAGCTTCGTTTACAACAAAGCCTTCAGCAGTTAAAGTTCTTTCAAACTTCTCGTGCCACTGTTTAGGAGCTTGCTTAAGACCATATAAAGACTTCACTAACTTACACACCTTTCCTTCATGACCATCTACTACAAATCCATCAGGATGCTCCATATAAATTTCCTCATCTAGCTCTCCATTTAGAAAAGTTGTCTTAACGTCCATTTGATGAACGAGAAGACCATGTGAGGCAGCCAAGGAAAGTAGTACTCGAATAGTGGTCAATCTGGCTACAGGTGAGTAGGTATCGAAGAAGTCTTCACCTTCCTTTTGGGTATAACCCTTAGCCACAAGACGTGCCTTATACTTTTCAATAGTACCATCAGGTCTAAGCTTTTTCTTGAACACCCATTTACATTCTACAGGTTTACACCCATAAGGACGATCAGTGATTTCCCAAGTACCATTAGCTAAGATGGAGTCCATCTCGCTTCGGACAGCTTCCTTCCAGTAGTCAACATCTTGAGATGCATAGGCTTCTAAAATAGAAGTGGGAGTATCATCCACAAGGTACACAATGAAATCATCACCAAATGACTTTGCAGTCCTTTGTCTCTTGCTCCTTTTGGGAGCTTCATTGTCATCCTCCACAGGATCATCAGAGTGTTCTATCGGCATAGTGGGTTCGGGAATTATAGAAAATTCACGACTAGATGAACTAGTCATCTCCTGATTTGATGAGCTAGACATGCCTTTCATAGGAAAGATGTCCTCAAAGAAAGTCGCATCATTCGACTCCATAATTGTACCAACATGCATGTCGGATACCTCAGATTTTACTATCAAAAATCTATAGCCAATGCTATGAAAAGCATATCCCAGAAAAACACAATCAACGGTTTTTGGTCCAAGCTTTCGCTTCTTGTGTATTGGAATATTGACTTTCGCCAAACAACCCCAAGTTCGTAAGTAAGAGAGTTTAAGCCTTTTCTTTTCCCATTCCTCAAATGGAGTCATGGTTTTATCCTTTACAAGAACTCAGTTTAGGACATGACACGCAGTCATTAGCGCCTCCCCCACCATTTCTTGGAAAGACCCGATGTATCTAACATGGCGTTAACCAAATCAGTTAGAGTGCGGTTCTTTCTTTCGGCCACCCCATTTGACTGAGGTGAGTAGGGAGGCGTCCTCTCATGTATAATACCATGTTCCATACAGAATAAATCAAATTCGTTTTAAAAGTACTCTCAACCACGATCCCACCTTAGTCGCTTGATTTTAAGATCAAGTTGGTTTTCTGCCTCAGCTTTATAGATTTTGAAGTAGTTCAAAGCTTCATCTTTAGATTTCAGAATATAAACATAGCAGTATCTAGTGGAGTCATCAATCAACGTCATGAAGTATCTTTTTCCACCTTTTGTCAACACACCATTCATCTCACAAAGATCTGAATGTATAAGTTCTAGCGGTGCTAAGTTTCTCGGTTCATGATCGTATGAGACTTATGGGTTGCTTGCTTGCACACAAACTTCGCACTTAGAACCTTTGACAGTGGTAAATTTCGGAATTAAACTCATATTGGCTAGCCGCGTCATGCAACCAAAGTTAATATGACAGAGCCGTCAATGCCAAACATTGGACTCATTATCATTGCAAACATGATTAATAACTTTAGTACATGAGTCTGACAAAGACAAGCGGAACAGACCTCCACGCTCATAACCCTTTCAAACAAATTGTACATACTTAGAAATTACAACTTTATTGGACTCAAACACCAACTTAAAGCCATCTCGACATAAAAGCGAACCGCTAACGATATTCTTATTGATGGAGGGAACGTGTTGCACATTCTTCAGCTGTACGGTCTTCTCCGAAGTAAACTTTAGATTTACCGTACCAACACCATGAACAGAAGCACGTGAGCCGTTTCCCATCAGCACGGAAGAGGTCCTTGAGACCTGATAAGAGGAAAACATGGAAATATCAGAACATACATGTGTATTAACACCCGTGTCTATCCACCAATCAGGAGAATGACATACTGAAAGGATAGTAGGTAAAATACCGTACCCAGCATCTTTCATCTCAGTATCGCTAATAACAACATTCGCGGTCTTGCCGCTATTCCCATGTTGACGCTTGTCAAAGCGATTAGGGCAGCTAGGAGCCCAATGATCAGGATCACCACAGACATGGCAAAATCCTTTCCTATTATCATTTTTCTTCTTGAAGTTGGTTGAGTGTGTGGCCATGTTCTTGCCATCAAACTTTCCCTTTCCTTCAGTTTTGTTCTTATTCTTGAACTTGTGGAATTGGAAGTTTTTCCTCTGTAGTAAATTGGCAGTAGAACTTCCCTCAAGTCCTCAAGCAATTTTGTCCTTTGCTCTTGCATTCTCTTCCACATGAAGAGACCCAATGAGATCCGTAACGGAAAACTCTTGTCTCTTATGTTTCAGAGAAGTAGCGAAGTTCCTCCATGAAGGAGGAAGCTTGGCAATAATGCCACCAGCCACAAATTTGTCTGGTAAGAAACACTTGAACTTCTCAAGTTCTTTGGCAAGTGATTGTATCTCATGATCTTGCTCAACTACGGAGCTCTCATAAACCATTCTGTAGTCATAGAATTGCTCCATGACATACATCTCAGTGCTAGCATCCGAGACCCCAAACTTGTCCTCAAGCGCTTCCCACGCGTCCTTGCTATTATCAAATGACATATACGGGTCAACAATGTTGTCCCCAAGAACACGGAACAAAGCCGCCATAAACATGGTATCGGCTTTCTTAAAGTTCGCTTCCTGCTCAGCAGAAAGATCTCCTTCAGGCTCGCCAAGAGTGGCGCTATAGCAGTTTAGGTTTTCAAACTAGAGAACCGCTCTCTTGCGCCACCTCTTATAGTGCATGCCATCAAAATGAGACGGCCTAATAGCCGCGGCTACACCAGTGGAATTCAGTTGCCTATAATCAGGTTTTTGGATTGTTGGAAATATAAGCAATAATCCATATGATTTAATCTGAATAATAAACTGATAAAGCATGATCATACAGACAGTAGTAAAACCAATCATGCAGATCAACAAAGTAGATGAACAGATTACATCTATACAAGACAAACCTATCACATCTACACCAAACGCTAGAATTAGAAACTCTAGCAGAATCCGAAAGAGAGAGATTGGAAACACACACGATGCAGTTGCGGCAGTAGCCGCGGCGGAGCTGTCGCCCATGTTGAAGTTGCCGAAGAGGTCGTTGACGTCCGGGAAGAAGTCGTCATTCGGGAACTCGTCCCCGGACGACGTCGTTGTTGCCAGTATTCGCTCTTGAGCGCTCCCCAAAAACCTGATCGCCCCTCACCCGTACAGGTTCACGAGAGGCGGGGTTCCGGAGGCCTACTGTCACGATTTGCGGTGCACGCCGCAATCCGGGATGGGGAAGACGAAAGCGGCGACGCAAGGTTCTGGAGTCAGGCGCGTGTGTGGATTGACTCGGTGCCGATTAGGTTTAGCCCGGACGCTTATATAGTGCAGGTTAGGAGGATCGTGGGCTCAGCCCACGTCCGAGTCGGTAACAGCCATGTCCATAAAACTGGAAATAAAGCTCGGCTCGGCGAGATTCCCGCAACCCGCGGCACGCGCGCGTCGTGACGACGAGTGGCGTGGCGAGGCGAGGCGGGCGGCGTCGGAGGAGGAGTGCACGAGGGCTACTCTTCTTGTCACACCTTAGTGAGTGGTGCAACACTCTACTATATAAGGTGGTCCAACTCCCCTTCAACTAGCAATGTGGTACTAAACTTTAGCACCACTAGCACAACCATAAGCTGCCATACACAAATTGTTATGGGGTAACCCCTTGGGGTGGCCCGATCTTTCACGAATATCCGTGGGAATCGAGGGTAAATCGGTGGAAGGGGGAAAGGGGATGAAATCCACGAACACACGCACACGAAGAACCCGACGAATGCACGCACACAAACACGATACATGCCGATAACTCATGCCGGTGGCAACCGGTCCAACATAATCCCTAGGATCGGTGTTGGGCGAAGCTCTCTCTCCACGCCAACAACGGGGGACGAGGTGCTTGGTGAGATCTTGACGACTTGGGGGCGAGAAACCGAGAACCCAAGGCCTTGTACAACTTGAACGCACTAGGCAAGATCCAAGAGGGGGGTGGATAATCCGGTGCTCCTTGGTAGGAGCATGAGACCAATAGATGTAAGTTCCTCAAAGGGTTTCCTTAATCTATTATTATCCAAGTCTAGGGTTTACAATGGAGGGTGGGGGCTATATATAGGCCAACCACATAAACAGGGGTATTTTGGGGACAAATAGCGAAATATAGAGAGGGTTACAAGGCGCTGGGCCGATTTAACACGATCAGGTTCTGTGTCGTCCGGTAGTACCGGTCCAGCTCGTCCGGTAGTACCGGTCAGCCGGTAGTACCGCTTCCTGGCCCGGTAGTACCGCTTGTCGACCTGGGACTTCCGCTGGAGCCTTCTGTTGGTGGCGGTAGTAGGGGCGGATACTGGTCGTCCAGAGTAATCCGGGTCTGGGCGATAGTACCGCCAAGGATGTAGAGTATTTGGCTTGAGCTGGGTCGTCATTGGTGGCGGTGGCGGAGATGGCGGTCGCCGTGTCCGGTAGTACCGCTGGCGACAGAGAGCATTTGGTCTCTTCCGCAGGTGATCCTCCGTTCTATGGGTCCTTCTCTTCGTACCTGATGATGCACAAGGTGTGCGTATGAAGTAGCAGGCCATCGAAGGGTGTATCGAAGTCACACAAGGAGAGGAGCGAGTTCACCTTAGCTTGTAGGAGTTTGGCTCGGGTGTGAGTCATGGGTCCGCTTGGGGAGCTTGTAGGAGTAGATGTAGTAGCGTTCGTTGGACGGGCTGCATTAGCTTCCCCCCCTTGGGAAAGAGTCATCCTCGACTCTTCAACCTTCTCAACTTCATCTTCTCGATGGTAGGGTGAGAGGTCCTTGACATTGAACGTCGAGATCACAAGATACTTTGATGTTGGGATATCGATGATGTAGGCGTTGTTGTTGATCCTTTTAGCACTTTGAATGGTCCATCACCTCTTGGCTTTAGCTTGGAGTCGCGTTCCTTGGGGAAGCGGTCTTTACTCAAGTGTATCCACACAAGGTCGCCCTCTTCGAAGATTATCTCTTTCTTGTTCTTGTTTAGCCTTGATGCTTGGCGAAGGACTTGTTGCTCGATAGTAGCTCGTGTGTATTCATGGAGTTTCTTCATTGTTTGGGCACGCTTGAAAACGTCCATATTGGCACGTTCATGAAGTGGTAGTGGAAGGATATCGAGCGCGGTGAGAGGCTCGAAGCCGTAGACGATCATGAACGGGCTCCTCATGGTGGTGGAGTGCTTGGCGCGGTTGTAGGCAAACTCGGCGTGTGGAATACATTCCTCCCAGTCTTTAAGGTTCTTCTTTATCAACACCCGGAGGAGTGTGCCAAGAATTCAATTGACGACCTCGGTTTGTCCATAGGTTTGAGGATGCGAGGCCGACGAGAAGAGGAGCTTGATGCCGAGCTTGGCCATGAGAGTCTTCCAGAAGTAGCTCATGAATTTTACGTCGCGGTCGGAGACGATTGTTCTTGGCACACCGTGTAGCCGAATTATTTCCCTGAAAAACAAATTTGCTACATGTGAAGCATCATCGGTCTTATGGCACGGAATGAAATGTGCCATTTTTGAAAAGCGATCCACTACTACAAATATA
The DNA here is from genome assembly GCA_030063025.1 of Avena longiglumis. NCBI lineage: Eukaryota > Viridiplantae > Streptophyta > Magnoliopsida > Poales > Poaceae > Avena > Avena longiglumis. The sequence goes on from CP125978.1 coordinate 186,593,719, forward strand.
GAATCATGTCCATGTTTAGACCTAGTCAAGCCTAACATAAAGTCCATGCTAATGTCCTACCAAGGTGCATGAGGAATAGGCAATGGCATATAAAGACCAAAGGGGTTGGACTTAGACTTAGCTTGGATATATGTAGTGCATCGTTGGACGTGGCGCTCCACGTCGCGCTTCATCTTTGGCCAAAAGTAGTGAGTGGAGAGCATGTCATATGTCTTGTCACGGCCAAAGTGACCCATAAGGCCTCCACCATGGGACTCTTGAAGAAGCAAAAGTTGGAGAGACGATTCCCGGAATGCAAAGTTTGTTTTGTTTGAAAAGAAAACCCTTATGCAAATAGAAATCATCAATCCCTTTGTCTATTGAACATTGTGCAAAAATTGGTCCAAAGAAAGGGTCGGACGTGTACAAAGATTTGATGTCATCAAGACCTAAGACATTTACTTCGAGTCGTGTAAGAAGGCTTGTGTTTTTGTGAGACAAGGCGTCCGCGACCACATTTTCTTTGCCCTTCTTGTATTTGACAATGTAAGGAAAAGACTCCATGAACTCAACCCATTCTGCGTGCCTTTTACTCAAATTGGCTTGGCCCTTAAGATACTTCAACGACTCATGGTCGGAATGTATGATAAATTCTTTGGGCCAAAGATAGTGTTGCCACACTTGAAGAACTCGAACTAAGGAAAAAAGTTCTTTGTCATAAATGGGATAGTTTAGGCGTGCGCCATCAAGTTTCTCACTATGGTAAGCAATAGGACGCCCATTTTGCATAAGGACGCCACCAATGCCAATACCACTAGCGTCACATTCAATCTCAAAGGTTTTTGTGAAATCCGGTAATGCAAGAAGTGGTGCGTCGGTGAGCTTCTTTTTGAGCTCATCAAAAGCCTTTTGTTGTGCTTTTCCCCAAACGAACGTGACATTTTTCTTGGTCAATTCGTTGAGGGGGCAAGCAATGGTAGAAAAGTCTTTCACAAAGCGACGGTAAAAGCCAGCCAACCCATGAAAACTACGAAGTTCACTAACATTTGTAGGGATGGGCCAATCTTGTATGTCCTTGACTTTTTGAGACATCAACTTCAATGCCATTAGAAGACACAAAAAAACCAAGGAAAATCAGCTTGTCTTTTGCAAAAGTGCACTTTGGGAGATTAGCATAAAGCTTTTCATGACGAAGGATTTGAAGGACCTCCTTAACATGAGTAACATGCTCCTCTAGTGACTTGCTATAGACAAGGATGTCATCAAAGTAAACAACTACACTCTTCCCAATGAGAGATCTCAAAATATGGTTCATGAGGCGCATGAAGGTAGATGGGGCATTAGATAAGCCAAAAGGCATAACCAACCATTCATAGAGACCAAGCTTGGTCTTGCAGGCGGTTTTCCACTCATCACCTTCGGCCATGCGAATTTGATGGTAACCACTACGAAGATCAATTTTCGAAAATATAGTGGCTCCACATAACTCATCAAGCATGTCATCAAGGCGCGGTATAGGATGTCGATAACGCACGGTGATAGCATTGATTGGACGGCATTCCATGCATAACCGCAACGTATCATCCATTTTTGGAACTAGAATCACGGGGACCGCGCTTGGGCTAGTGCTTACTTGGATCAAACCTTTGGAGACGAGTTGGTTGATTTGACATTCGATCTCCTTTGTCTCTTCCGGGTTCTAAATGCGATGCAGCGGTTTGGGAGTGGGCGTCGGGTATGAGGTCGATGCGGTGCTCGATTCCACGAAGAGGAGGAAGGCCATGAGGAAGCTCTTCGGGGAATACATCTTGGAATTCCTGCAAAATAGCCATCAAAGGAGGAGGAACATTTGTCAAGTCGTTAGTTCCTTGCGCTAGTCCCTTGCATACAAGGACATAGTGCAAGATGGATGGGTTGTTCCGCACTTCTCTCATCTCACTTTTGGTGGCAAGAAGAACACTCTTAGTTTTTCCACTCGAGTTTGGCTTGTAGCTCTCACTCACTATGGTGTGGTTCTCTCTCTCACCACTCTTCTCACAAGGTGTTTTTGTGTATTGCGCCCTCGCTAAAGCCTTTGCATTGTCCGCAAATATTTGGCTAGGAGTCATTGGTTGCAACACACAAGTTTTATCAAGCCATTTGAAGGTATAAGTGTTTGAGTGACCATCATGCAAAGCACGCTTGTCATATTTCCACGGCCTTCCGAGCAACATATGGCAAACCGTCATTGGGACCACGTCACATTCCACCGTGTCCTTGTAGGGCCCAATTGAGAACATTACCGAGACGGTGTGCTTGATCTTGACGGATCCTTGGTCGCTTAGCCACTGGATATGGTAGGGGTGTTTATGCGTATGGAGGGTGAGGTTGAGTTTCTCACACAATTCCGTGCTTGCAAGATTGTGGCAACTCCCTCCATCGATGACAACTTTGATGGACTTCCCATTGATGCCGGCACGAGTTTGGAAGATGTTCGAGCGTTGGTCTTCATTCTCATTGACTTGGGTAGTTAAGACCCTTGTGACCACAAGCGATGGACTTGCGTCATGCTCACACACAAGAAGTTCTTGGTCCTCTTCCAAATGTTGCCTTGCCATGGCTTCCTTGACCCTTGCATCAAACTCTTCTTCACTCAAGTATTCTTCATCGCCGTTGTCATGGATGAACAAAACTTTCTTGTTCCCACATGCGTTCGACTTGTGCCCTTTGCCTCCACACTTGTAGCATTCACCATTGAATGGTTGATCATACCTTGTGTTTTTGCCACTTGGGGGCTGTTTTCCTTGAGGGAGAGTTGGCTTGAAGGGAAGCTTGGTGGTACTTGAGGAGCTTCCACTTGGTGTTTTTGGAGTAGTGGTTGGTGCTTGCTTATAGGTGAAGTACGTCTTTGGCTTGTTGTACTTGATGTCCTCTTGCACTTGACGCTCGGCCTTTGATGCGATGTGCACAAGCTCAACCATGTTGTTGTACCTTTGGAACTCGGTGATGCGCTTGATGGATAGTTCAAGCCATTGAGGAAGCGTGCCATTGTTTGTTCATCTCGCTCTTCAATGTTGGCACGGATCATGTTGAGCTCCATTTTCTTGAAGTACTCTTCCACGGTCTTTGTCCCTTGACTAAGCGTTTGAAGCTTGTTGAAGAGGTCACGCGTGTAGTGCGAAGGAACAAAGCGGGATCTCATATGGGCCTTCATATCTTGCCAAGTTGAGATTGGAGGCTCTTCTTTTGCTTCTCGAGCGAGTTGGACTTGTTCCCACCAAAGGTTGGCATACTCATCAAACTCGAGGGATGCCATGGCCATCATCTTCTCATTGCTATAGTTGTGCATGCGGAAGATCTTGTCGACCTTGAGTTCCCACGAGAGATATTCCTCGGGTTCATTGGAACCGGTGAACTTGGGCATGGTGAATTTGAGCTTGCTGAAAGTTTCTTCTCCATTACGGTTCCGGTTACGGCGGTTGCCGTGATTTGGGCGGTCATCATCATCATCCGAGCTCTCATGTCTTGCTTGGTGATGGTTGCGTTGCTCTTGCGGTTGTTGAGGTGCCGCGTTTGGTGGTGGAACTTGGTTTTGACGACGAGCTTGGGGAGCTTGCTTGTTTTGTTGGCGCGGTTGGGGACGAGGAGGAGGTTGATTGTCCTCACGACGATCTTGGGGAGCTTGATCTTGTTCTTGACACGGTTGATGCCGAGGAGCATTGTCTTGCGCCCTGTGGCGAGGAGGACGTCGAGCCGCATGCGCAATGGGCTGCTCTTCTTCTTCTTGGTGTAGAGGAGGCTCGTCATGACCATCATGTTGTCGACGTGGACGATCATGTCGATAAGGACGCCTTGTAGGATTGTCGAGTGCGTCACGTCGATGGTGATCTTGTTCGTCCTCTTCGGGTGCTTCACTTGTTGTTGAAAGGACATGTCGACGACGATGGGCTTGGTGGTCCATGCGAGGTTGCTCTTGTTGAATCACAAGTGCCCTTGGTTGTGGCCGGTTCGCTTCACGTCGTGGAGGTCTTGCGGAGAGGTCACCATCATAGCTTGACGTTGCGGCGTGTCGCGGAGATGGTACCGCTTGAGAAGAGCTCAAGGATTGAAGAACGGGTCCATCCCGGTGCCTTGAAGCGTGACGGCGAGGTGCACTTGATTCACTTGAGGAGTGCCGAGATGAGCTTGATTCGCGCGAGCGTGGCCTTGCTAGTCCATCAATGAGGCGTTGAAGCTTCTCATCCGTTGAGGCGAGTGCACGACCAAGAGCTTCATTTTGATGACCGAGGTTGTGTTGCATGGCATGCATTTGGCCACGGACTTCTTCGAAGCGGTTGTCGATGTTCTCGAATTCCACACGGGCCTCGCTAAATTGTTCATCTTGGCGCCGCTCAAGAGCTTCACAACGGTAGTTGAATTCTCCTCGGACCTTCCAATGGTCCCATCTTGTCATGAATTGTGTGTCGTCCTCCGGAGGTTGTGGTGGTTGGGACGGCTCGCCATTCCTGTCCATGATGCAAAGCCGACAAGGGTTGTATATGGAGAAAAAGGGTGCGAAGAGTTAGCCTTTTACCTCATCTTGGAGATTATATCAAACCAATTGCCACACAAATGAGCAAACAGCGTGCAAAGTGAAATGGGCAAGAAACTCACACACAAATATGCTACAACTCTCAAAAGCTTTTGGTGGAAGGTTAGGATTGTGGAAAACCAAACGAAACGATCCAAGCAAAAGGTTATTGTTCTACATGGTAAAGAACCAAAGATCAAAAGCAAAAGGATACGATCTATAAAAACATGGAAAACACACACGTGGAGAAAAACGGGGTTAGCACGACTATGAAAATGAGCACAAAAGGTCCTAACGAAGACTACGCTCGGTTGTCGTGCCAACTCAAGGAGAGACCACAAATCATTTGCCAAAATAGGATAAGCAATAGATTTGTGCACTTGCCTTGGTGCGCTCTTTTCTTCTCTCTTGTTGGCTTACAAGCTTGGTATTCTCTTTGTATTGGGAGACTATGTATCTTTTTTTTCTTTTTCTCTTTTTTTTGATTCTTTTTCTTTTTCTCCCTTTCTATGCTACTATGTTAGCTTTTGTATTTGGCCTCACACTCTCACTTTCCGAAGGCAAGTGCACAATGCTTAGACAAACACAAAATGAGTTGCTCTCATAGGATAGATACACACAAAGGAAGATATGGGGCTGTCAAAGTGGCGCAAGTTATACCTTTGGTATTGTTGACGACTTGCAACCGATGGTAGGGATGATGTTCGAGTGTCGCGGTGTCAATGAGCGCGGGTGACTTTGATGCGGAAGCTTGTGTTAAATTGGTGACAAACACGCGAAACACGAACAAAATGAAGATGGAAAGTCAGCCAACGAAGTTGAGGTGTCAAGACAAGAAGGAAAACCTTCTGTGGTGCGCGGTAGTACCGCTTGGTACGGGAGGTAGTACCACTTGGTACGGGCGGTAGTTCCGCCGGTCACAGAACAGGAACGAGATACAAAATTCGTGGACCAAAACTCAAATTCGTGGGAAAACTGACCGAAAGGCTGGGCTAGGAACAACATGGGCTATAGATCGACTCCAAAAGCAACAGATCTATGGACCAAAACCACGAAAAACTCACCAAATCCAAAGATCGATCCGAAGGCAAATTGGGGCTCTTTTTGGTGGGATTTTCGATTTTAAGGGGGATAAAGAAAAATTGGGGGAAAATTCGTGATCAACCTTGCTCTTGATACCAAGATGTTATGGGGTAACCCCTTGGGGTGGCCCGATCTTTCACGAATCTCCGCGGGAATCGAGGGTAAAGCGGTGGAAGGGGGAAATGGGATGAAATCCATGAACACACGCACACGAAGAACCCGACGAACGCACGCACACAAACACGATACACGCTGATAACTCACGTCGGTGGCAACCGGTCCAACATAATCCCTAGGATCGGTGTTGGGCGAAGCTCTCTCTCCACGCCAACAACGAGGGACGAGGTGCTTGGTGAGATCTTGACGACTTGGGGGCGAGAAACCGAGAACCCAAGGCCTTGTACAACTTGAACGCACTAGGCAAGATCCAAGAGGGGGGTGGATAATCCGGTGCTCCTTGGTAGGAGCATGAGACCAATAGATGTAAGTTCCTCAAAGGGTTTCCTTAATCTATTATTATCCAAGTCTAGGGTTTACAATGGAGGGTGTGGGCTATATATAGGCCAACCACATAAACAGGGGTATTTTGGGGACAAATAGCGAAATATATAGAGGGTTACAAGGCCCTGGGCCGATTTAACACGATCAGGTTCGGTGTCGTCCGGTAGTACCGGTCCAGCTCGTCCGGTAGTACCAATCAGCCGGTAGTACCGCTTCCTGGCCCGGTAGTACCGCTTGTCGACCTGGGACTTTCGCTGGAGCCTTCTGTTGGTGGCGGTAGCAGGGGGAGGTAGTACCGTCGTCCGGTAGTGCCGGGTCCTAGGCCGGTAGTACCGCCAGTGATAAAGAGTATTTGGCTTGCGTTGGGGTCGTCTGTTGGTGGCGGTAGTGCCGCTGGGCGGTAGTACCGGTCGCCAGGTCCGGTAGTACCACTGGCGACAGAAAGCATTTGGTCTCTTCCGCAGGTGCTCCTCCGTTCTGTGGGTCCTTCTCTTCGTACCTGATGATGCACAAGGTATGCGCATGAAGTAGCAGGCCATCCAAGGGTGTATCGAAGTCACACAAGGAGAGGAGCGAGTTCACCTTAGCTTGAAGGAGTTTGGCTCGGGCGCGAGTCATGGGTCCACTTGGGGAGCTCGTGGGAGTAGATGTAGTAGCGGTCGTAGGACGGGCTGCATCACAAATGGGCCAAAGAGAATTTCAGAATTTGTCTAATGGGCCAACAACCCAATATACACCAAATTCCAACAGCGTTTAGGCTAGATCAGATGATCCAGGATTTCAAATCGTTGTGGAGGCTACTAGATAGTCAAGTTATAGGGTGTGTTTGGATTGTGGTCAAAATGTACCCTACCAATATTTTGGTCATGGCCAAAAGGTTGGCTCTTGTTTGAATTGTTGCCAACTTTTTTGGCATTCCAATGCTCCACTACCAACTCTAGTTCAATTTAATGTTGGCCAACTTGTGGGCACCAAAGGCTTAATCAAAATTTTGGCTAGCCAAATATTTGGTGGGGTAATCTTGGACACAAACCAAACACACCCATAATATTTCTTATTTATCATACGTATACAATGTAGTGTGCTTCTTGAATTATTTAGCCAGATGCTCGTTGAACCTATAATATTATCAATTGAATTTATACTTTCTCTATAATCTTTATTTATTTTATATTATCGTGCGTATACAGAGTTGAAAAAAATGTATTCTAGCAGAAAATTGGATCGGCCTGAGGTATCCAATAGACCAGCAGGGCCATAGTATTTCCTAAGAATGGGTCGATCCGTGGCCCCTGAAATTGTCCCTGGGCCAGGTCCAAGGCCAGGTCTGGGCCGGCCCATTTCCATCTTTAATGAACAGATGAAGAGCTGTAAATCGGACTTGACTGGGAAACAAGTTGCAAAGTGACGCGGTTCGCCCACTGCCGACCAGCCAAAACCGCGTGGAAAGTAAACTCTACTGGTCCGTCGTCAGCCAGCTACACCGTGGAGGACGTTTTCCCCGTCCCGTCCGGTTCCAATCCACCACGCCACGCTCACTCTCGTCTTTCCTCTCTCTCCCTCGCAGAGTCCGTGGGCTGCCGCAGCTGCAGCCTGGAAGCTTCCAGAACCAGCTCACCCTCCGCTCATACGCTACGCAACCTCCGCCCCCTTTAAATACCCTCCCCCACTCTGCCAACCCCCTTCCACCGGACTCAGATTCGCCGACCTGTCCAGAGCTCTTCCCGGTTTGGTTTGTCAAGAGGATCGAGCTGCCATGGCGTCGAAGCGGATCTTGAAGGAGCTCAAGGATCTGCAGAGGGATCCGCCGACCTCCTGCAGCGCGGGTAATTCCCTCGCCTCTCTTAGCCCTTCAGAGTCATGAGATACGTTGGTGCTGCCTGCCTGGTTCACGCGCTTTAGTTGAGCTGAAGCTAGATCTACGTTTTAGTGAAGCAAGGGCACTGTTGCGTTGATAGATCGAACCTATTCCATGTAGATTCAGGTATAAACATGGAGATGGTTTGGTGCTGGTGTCATCGGAGTGGCAGCCCAGCTGAAATCTGAGAACAGCTGGTTGGTTGGTCCAATCTAGAGAGTTTAATGAGCTCAATTTCCAGCATAACTCTGGCAAAAACCAATTGTGTGTTGTATAAGAGCTGCGATGTCCAAACCCAGAATTATCCAGTTATTAATATACTTCTAGTTGGCATATAGTAGATGTAAAGCTAGATGTAGTAGTAAACTCTTCAGGCAGTATCAAGATTTCAGTTTCTAAAGGTCAACATTGGAAGACATTATTACTTCTGAATGAACCTTCAACTCAAGAGCATGCCATAGAGCATGGAACAGCTAAATTCTGTTTCCAGCATATCGATTCAGAATGTGATTTTAAATCATGTTTCCGTGGTTGAGGCGAGCTCCAAGCTGTAGCTGTGGCAGCAGCTACTGCTAGATATCACGGAAGCTATTGCCAGGTTTTAGGATGTCTTAAGTTATCAAATGCGCACATAAGTAAAATTCAAATTCAAAACAACTAAGAAAACCATAGTAATTTAGATGTACTAATACACCTCACTAGCATCATTTTTCAAGTCTGGAAACACCGAAATAGTCAAAGTAGCATTACAACAAGTTAAAGAAGTAGATGTGTTCTGTTTTTCAAGGAATTTGGTTATATACAACGCGAGTTCCACAGTTTATCCAAATAAGAAGCATTCACTTGTTAATTTTCTGTTGGCCCAAACAATGAGGCCCTGTATAGATCGACGATATCTACAAGTGAGTATTGACGTTGTGTCTGAGTTTAATTCTGTACAAGTTTTAAGTAAGTTCTTATGAGCCAGAGTTGAGGTGCATATAATTGTTTACTTGTGTATTACTGAAGCACATCCTTTTTGTGTCTATCTATCAGGGCCTGTCGCTGAAGATATGTTTCACTGGCAGGCAACGATTATGGGTCCGTCAGACAGCCCTTACAGTGGAGGTGTCTTCTTGGTTACAATTCATTTTCCTCCGGACTACCCGTTCAAACCACCTAAGGTATGGACAGTAAGACATTGCTATAAACTGTGACATGCATTACTTACTGTTTTACAATTAGCATAGCATTCACATGATGAAAACTTTGTCTTCATATGGGAAATTAGCATAGCATTTACATGATTCAGAACTTTGTCTTCATTTGGACAATTAGCATAGCATTTGCATGATGAAAACATTGTCATGTTTTAGATAGTTGTTACTTGCTCTTTATGTGCATGTCACTAGGTTTTTTATCAGAAGCTAAGAACGCCACGCTATCTGTCGTTTAGTGGATTGCAACTAGTGAGTTGTCATCATGATACGAAATTCATTGTTCTTTCTAAAATCAAATCATGTAGAGGATTTTTGCTCGGCTTGCATCAAGTCTCGTATGTTTGTGCCTGTGTTACTATTTGTTATGGTGTATGTAGCAGCTGTTGTGATTACTGTGATTACCTTCTCGGTTCTCTTATGAATTTCTTTTGCTTAGCCTCCTGAACTGCTTGATGCTGAAGCTTTATGTAGGTTTTTCGCAGGCTCTTGGTGTCGCACGAATTAATGATTGAGCACTTATATTTGGACTTCCCTTTCATTTCCTGTCTTGAGTTTAATGTTCTGTTTCTGGAGAAACTTACAATCGATGTTAAATTTTGCAGGTCGCTTTCAAAACAAAGGTGTTCCATCCAAACGTTAACAGCAATGGCAGCATCTGCCTTGATATCTTGAAGGAGCAGTGGAGTCCTGCACTGACAATCTCAAAGGTCAGCTTGCTACTCTTCCATTCTAATTCCTAGTAAATCATAACAGCTTCACACGTTGAATTCAAGAACGGAACTAAACTTAATCTGTCGGGTCAAGGTTGCAACCCCATGTTCTCTATGCTGGCTTAGTACCAAATTCTATAGCAAATTTACTTTAATGACTCCAGTTGTTAACTAACTAATTTTATGTGGACGTTCATTCAGGTGCTCCTCTCAATCTGCTCCCTACTGACGGACCCAAACCCCGACGATCCACTGGTTCCGGAGATTGCTCACATGTACAAAGCGGATCGAACAAAGTACGAGTCTACCGCGAGGAGCTGGACCCAGAAGTACGCCATGGGTTAACATTCTTCAACATGAAGAATTTGGTGCACTTTTCAGAGATCCTACTGTATCACCTAGGATTCTCATGTGATATTCAGCATTTAAGAAACAGCAGCATGAACCAAACTGAATCTAAGCTTATTGTAAATGAAGTGGTGGATGGTCTACTTCAACTCTTTGGTGAGCATTGAAACTGTTGCCATTATGTTCCTGAGTAACAATGCGCTAGGCCAAGAACAGCTGTCTCCACTTTGTTGGGTTAATGGGTTGTCAATTGTGCTTATTCCGTTTCCTTGTTGGTACTATGTAGTAGATTCGATTTTTGTATGGCATCAGTTACAACGATCAGTGTGGATCTGGAAAACTACTACCGGTTACAAAAGTTACTGAAGTTGCTCATGGCTGAGTGCTAGGCAGAAACAGGCTTTGGACCACGTTGTGCAATCCGTTCGGTATCATGTAAGAGGGGTGGTTGCATGGGTTGGGTGGTTGCATGTATGAGGGGTGGTTGCATGGGTTGGGTTACTATGTCCAGGTTGTTTGGTGGTTGCATGGGTTGGGTTACTATGTCCAGGTTGTTTGGTTTCCTTTATTACTCTATTTATTTATTTTGAACAGAAGAGCTGATATATTAACAAGAAAGGAGTACAACATGGCTCTTACAACCAAAAGTCTGAAGATTGGATTTGACCCTAGAGCCTACAAGCTAAGCTGAAAACCCAAGTAATCTAAGCAAAAGCACACAGGATGTCCTTTGAGAACATGGACTTGACAATTCTGCAATTATGTACTTCAGAGGCCTCATAAAGCCTGACCAACTGTAGAGCCAGCAATTGAGATGGCCAAAGCACGAGATGGCCAAAGTAAACGAGGTTGAAAGTTGAGCCGTAGATTTCGAGACGGCATACCGAGCTTCACCACTGGATCTGGGGAGCGACATCAAAGACGATCTCAACTGTCCCTGGCGCACACACCTGAGAGGAGTGAAGATCACTAAGACAACCTGAACATCAATCCTCAATTGATTCTTAGTGAAGCAGATAGACCCAAATACTGCATCCATAGCAGAGAAATTCTGATAAAACCCATATGGAGCAGCAGGACAAGAAAGCACCATCTCATCAAATCTCCAGTGCACTTCAAAACCCAGACCATCTTTACACCGACCATCGGCATGACAGCCGAAGTAGAAAATAGATAGAAAAGAATTGGGCTTGAAGTGACGCCATCTTGAGGAAGACAAAGCAGTAATAGGCACCATTGTCCCCTCCCCCCCTCGCCGCCACTGCCGGTCGGGGGAAAACGAACAAGGCATTGCACCATGTCGCCACACCTCCACCCCCTGTCAGCACGGCCAGCCAGATGATCTTCCTCCATCCTCCGCCACCGCGGTCGACCAGAGGGAGGAAGAAAGCATCAGCGAGCACGAAGAAAAAAATCAGGGGAAGAACTGCACACTTATTGGAAGGGCTCCAAATCACCCCTTCCTCCACACCGACCTCCCACCAGAGGAGCTCGTGAGGAAAGAGCCTGAACTGTCCTCTGCTGACGTGCAGAATCACCAGAGGGAAGAAGCCCAAAGGGCGACGAGGTTGAAGCTAGGCACCGTATTCCACTCCTCCCATTCCGCCATAGCCGGACGAGGAAGATGGCGACAACCACCAACCGTCGGACGCCCCCACAAAATCCTTATTCAAAGGGGCGTTGGCAGCCTCAACACCCAGCACCGCCGCGAGGTCGGTGATGGCAAGGCAGCCCAACATCTGTTGGATCTGGCTCGAAGAACACGGCGGAACCCAAAAGGCATAAAGCTAACACCCGGCATTCGGCCGCAACCTACACCTATTATGTACACGGGAAGCGCCTGGGCCTTTCCTCAGCTTCCCTCGACCGGCGGCGCCAGCGAGATCGGCCCAGGATCGTCCCAGCTCGCTCAAGATTCTCCGGGGAACTGTAGCAGGGGAAAGGATAAGGCTTACTCCTACACTCCGGGGGAACTGAAGCAAGAAGTTACTAGGCCCCCTTTATTACTCTTATGGTCTATCTTACGTAAACTACTCTTGTCCGGTTTGTTGGAGATATGCCCAAGAGGCAATAATAAAAGTAGTTATTATTATATCTTTGTGTTTATGATAAATGTTTGCATTCATGCTATAATTATATTAACCGGAAATATTAATACTTGTATGATTTGTAAACATGTAAGAATCCCTAGTAAAACCTCTTTGTAATACTAGCTTGTTGATTAATAGATGATTATGGTTTCCTAATCATGAACATTGGATGTTATTAATAACAAGATCATATCATTAGGAGAACGGTGTGATAGACATACTCCTATAGTTAAGCGTAGCATAAGATCAGTCATTTCAATGATTCGTTTGCTATAAGCTTTTAGATACATAGTAACCTAAATCCTTCGACCATGAGATCATGTTAATCAACATCACCGGATGGATGCTTTTATGACATCAAACACCATTTCGTAACTGGGTGGTTATAAAGGTGACATTGAGTGTTCGGGAAGTATGTGTTGAGGCACATGGATCAAGAGTGGGATTTGTCCATCCATATGATAAATAAATATACTCTGGGCCCTCTCGGTGGAATGTCATCCAACTGGCTTGCAAGCATGTGACTGGCTCACAAGGGATCACATATCACAGGAACGAGTAAAGAGTACTTATCGTTAACGAGGTTGAACTAGGTATGCAGAGATACCGACGATCAAACCTCAGATAAGTAAAGTATCGCGAGACAAAGGGAAATTGGTATCGTATGTAAATGGTTCATTCAATCACGAAGTAATCATAGAACTATGTGGGATCCATATGAATTTACAGATTCCTCTATTGGTTATTCATCGGAGAAGGAGTCTCGATCATGTCTGCATAATTCACGAACCGTAGGGAGACACACTTAAGGATTCGATGTTGTTTAGTAGATATGGAATGTGAGTAAGAGACTGAATGTTGTTTGGAGTCTCGGATTGGATCCAAGACATCACGAGGAGATCCGGAATGGTTCGGAGAATAAGATTCATATAAGGAAAGTCAAATTCCGGAGTTCGGGAATGGTTTCGGTGTTTTCACCGAAATGTTCTAAAAGGGTCTAGAAGGTCCACCGATCCGTAGTGGGAAGGGTACATGTATGTGTCATACCAAAGTGGAATGACTGCATCATGTCCTAGGTCACTTGGCTGGGCAATGCGAAGAGAGAAATCAAACTCTAATTTGAAAGTTAAACGCCAATTTGAAAAAGTCAAATCGCAACATGGTTGCCTAGTGGAGGGAGGAAAGGAATCCTGCCTAGGGAAGGATTGCTTCCTCCCCTTGCCGCTGGCCACAAGGAGTTGGGGGAGTACTCCCCTCCCCCAAACCGCCTCTCCCTCTCATAAATAGAGGGGAGGGGGCGCCCCTTGCTCCCCATGATGAGCCACAAGTATAGGGGGTGTATCGTAGTACTTTGGATAAATAGGAGTGTCGATCCTAACAAGGAGCAGAAGGTGTTGACTAGTGGTATGAAGCAGGAAATCTCTGTAAATACTTAACAAACGGATTTTTAGGGGTTTCTGATAAAGCAACAAAACAAAGTGCAAGTAATAAAGACAACAAACAACTGTTGCAAGTGGCCCAATCCTTTATTAGCAAAGGACAAGACGGTGGAAATACTTATAAGGACCAAATGTTCTCGAGGACACATGGGAATTCTGTCAAGTGCTTTCGCTTCAAATAGCTGAGTACCTTTCTTTGGTGTTGTAAGTGTTGTGTGGGTGAACCTATGCTAATGTACCGATCTTACTTGGACTAATACATACTTGTGATTAAACCCCCTGCAAGCATCCGCAACTACAGGAAAGCAATTAAGATATAAACCTAACCACAGCCTTAAACTCTGAGATCCTACACTCCCTTGTGCAAAGGTGTCCTAATGGGGGTTCAGGTTTCTGTCGCTCCGGCAACCCCACAATTAGTAGCTAAATACACAATGCATTCCCCTAGGCCCATAAATGGTGAAGTATCATGTAGTCGACGTTCACATGACACCACTAGAAGAATAGCACCACAACTTAAATACTAAACCATTAAATAATATCTCAACACAAATCCACTACTAACAACATGACTTCTCCCATGTCCTCAAGAACTAAACGAACTACTCACAAGACATCATATGGATCAAGATCAAAGATGATATGGTGATGGATAACAATCTGAACATAAACAATAATCCAATGGTTCCACTCAGAAGCATCAACTACAATAGTAATCAACATCGGGAAAGTATTCAACACGATTGTTACAGTGGGATGGAGTGGTGATGATGGTGTTGGTGGAGATGATGGTGTAGATGATGATGATGATCCCGATGAAGTCTAGCTTGACGATGGTGTTGATGGCGACGATCTCCCCTCTTCGGGAAGGAATTTCCCTGGCAGAAATCTGTCTGCCGGAGTGCTCTTTCTCTCTTGGTGTTTTTCGCCCTGCAGAGGCGGCGGAATCTTTCTGTGGTCGCTCCCCGTGTTTTAGGGTTCCTAAAGGAAGATATAGGCGAGAGGGCGGAGTTAGAGGCTGGCCAGGTGGGCCACACCCACCCTAGACGCGGCCCAGGGGTTCCCGTGCCTGGGGGTGTGTGGGCCCCCTGTGGCCCATCTTCGCCTCCCCTTCTGGCTTCCTTCGTCTTCTGCGAAAATATAATTTTCCATGATTTTTCTGGTATTTTTCTGATCTTCGCAAAATTGCATCAAAACACCTCTTTTTCCATCAGAATGCTGACTCTGGCAGTTCATCCTCCAAGAATCATCCAACATGCAAAAACAGAGGAAAAGACATAAGTAACACCTCTTAATATGAAATATATCAATGAATAGAGGCAAATTATGATATAGAATGATGATGCAAATTGGACGTATCAACCCCCAAGCGAAAACTGAGCTTAGTAAACATGTCCACATGTTTATGGAGTGAACTGTCGATAAAAGAATATGGACAAGAAGCATCACACTTACCTTTGCACATCTCATAGAAGAAAACAAATCACCATTATACAACTTACCTTGCAACAAGTACAAGAGTCACAATAGAGATGCATAAAGATAAATCATAATTGGAATTGGCAAACTTTGTTCTTGGTCAGAGAACAACCGGCAACAGTTTCACAAAAAGCTTTTGTAGAAGTTTTCACAACAAGAGTACTATTTTCTCAAACATAAAAGGTTTTTCACAATGATGGCTTTCAAAGTAATAATCAATAGATAAGAGTCTTGTGCAAACAAGAAAGATAATGAACATGATTGAATAAATCATCATATGAATGCTTAAACACACAACAACTCAAATGCTTGCTGGAGATAGAGAGGAAGTAGGTTTACTGACTCAACTTGGAAGGTAGGAGAAAGGTCCCTACATAGAGGGAACAGGGATTTCAAGTTCATAAAAAACTTCCAAAAGATTATGGTACTTACTAGCTTTGAGCCCTCATTGCCCCTATCATAAGCATCTTGAGATGATTAAGGTTAAAGTGAACAAGGATGGAGTATATTCTTGACAAAATATAAGTTGGCAATCTCATGTTCCTTGAGTACGAGGGCCGCTCCTCATGCTACTCAACTTTAGTTACCTGTAAGTTCTTGTCATTGTAAGTACATGTGTATCATAAAGAACCACCAATGGGGTACCCCTTGCACATGATACAGGAGCTATCCCATAATAAAAATGACAAGGCAAGCAGACAGTGAGCATCTCAGCGATCTTTTTATTTACTATTTGCATAGATTTTTATTGAGGATGCTTCACAGATTGCTCACTATGGTGATGCTACAAGTTTCCACCATGATTAGGCATGGCTTAGGCTAGCAGCCCAGTCGTTTTTCTAACACACATACATAACTCCATGGACTTACAAGCTCCCCTTTTATTTCACACCGACGACATCCGCAAACAAAAGAGCATGATATGAACTGGATATGTATCCATAAGTGTTGAAAGTGTTCCTTGTGATAGCACAGTTATGCTAATCCCAACGTATAGATGCAAGCATATACAACTTCGATGACACAATGATTCAAGTCTATTAGCGGCAAGAAAATAAGTTGTGCCATCAAGTTCGTGAGAGATTTACTAACTAGTTTTCACATAAAAAAATACTTTTTAATTTGAAAGATAGATAAAGCTTGATTATTTGCTTGGAATAGCAATGATGCTAGTAGGTAGGTATGGTGGATACAAATGACATAGGTTTTGGTTCAAAGGGATTGGATGCATGAGAAGTATGCCTTCTCAAAACAGGTTTTTGGCTAGCAAGGCTGGGTAGCAAGCAAAAGAGTTGAAGGAAACAAGAAAACCTACAAGTGATAAAGCCAAACATGCAATCTTTCTTGAAGACACAAAAGATCTTAAATAAAGAATACTAAGCTAATGAGCCAATCAAGAAAAGAAATAAATGATACAAAACACGTGTAAGCTTTTTCTATTTTCCTTTCAAACCTCAAAAAGTGTTGCTACTGACCAGAGCTCGGTTTGCCAAAATCAATTTAGATCTACTTGATGTTCCCAAAGTGATGCCAATACTGATCAACAAGATCAATCATATAATAGAGATTGCAAACTAAAATAAGAAGTGCAAAAAGTAAAATATGAGACTTCTCATTAATATTCCATAAAGGCAGTCACACCAAGGGATACATAGATAACCAACTAAAGGAGAGATACTTTGACAATGCAAACCAACCTATAAGATAACTTCTCTACCAAAGATATGAATCCACTAAAGAGGTAAAAGATAAAAGATAATGGTGGGATACCGCGACACTCCCCCAAGCTTGGAACAAGCCAAGGGGATGCCAAACCTGATGACGAATTACTCCTTCGGTGGTGGTGGTGTTCCCTTGCTTAGGGTAAGAAAACCCTCCAGCATCTTACAAAGCCTGTTATTCTCCTCTTGAAGTAAATCCACCTTCATCCTCAAAGCATGGTACTTTTCACAAAACTCATCAGTGGCTCGAAGTGCTTCCACTGCCTCAGGGCAGGATCTGAAGTCTAGAACAGAGGCTATAATCCCCTGCATGTTACGAGAAAAAGCACGTCCAGTGTTAATTGCTCCTACAAAAATAGGTTTCCTTGCCCTTGACCCTGCGGCGGTTTGTTACTCCATCTTAACTTCCTCCTCAACGCTCCAATCCATGTGTTCGCGCCTAGCAGCGATACTTTCTTCTTCCATAGGCTTATTGCCTTTATCGTTGGCGGAGACCATGGTGCTCTAAACTAGAGAAGATTTCCTGACAGAAATAGATCGAAACGAAAACACGACAAGAACACGATGCACGAACCTCGGGGGATCCGGGGGGTTATATATTTCGAAGTTTCAAAACATAAGGAAGGTACTGGTGCGAAAACAAGGCGGAGACGGAGCTCGGGGGGCTCACACCCCCTCCAGGAGCGGCCAGCTGGGGCCCGCGCCTGGGGTGGGTGTAGCCACCCCGGCCTCCGTTTCCTCCTCTGTTTCGTCTCGCAACCTTCTGTATGCAATAGAAACATCAAAAATATAAAAAGATAAGGTTTTCACGAACCTTCTTTTTTCACCACTTTTACCTATTCAAAGACGAACTCTGCAGACGCCTTTTCTCCTTCTCCTAGAAATTCCTTTTCTCACAAGGCAATACACAAACTTCAATGGCAACATTAGTGTAAGCAAAAACAATAAACCTTTAGGTTCACACTTCAACCGAAATCCATCAAAACAAAAGCTACTGTAGCAACTCCTTTCCAAAAACCCAAAAGAATCTGGAAGGAAATCAATATAAGAGGTAAATGCAAATGGCGGCAGAAATCTGTCAAAACAGACCAGCAAGTAAAGATTGATTTTTTCGAAAACCTTCTATTGCTCAAATCAAAAAGTGCAAAAATAATGGAAGTTGGGTAACAACTTGGAGGACAAGTATAGAAAAATGCAGCTCCATCCGAAGTACTGAGATCCTTCACGAATTTTTCCAATGCAGCACAAAAATCTGTCCCAGGACAGCCACTTTTCACAACTCCTCTACTTCTCAAAAGTAGTTGAACTTGACACAAAAACCAAAACAAAAAGTTAATAACTTCCAAGACTCGACAAACTATTGGGTTATCTCCCAAGAAGTAATTTTCTTTAATTCCTTTCAGTTAGGCTTGATAGTTTCAAAGATGCTCTCATAAGAGATATATATTTGAAGTGAAAGAGAGCATCAAGAAGCAAATAACCAACACATTTGAGTCTAACCCACTTCCTATGAATGGGAGTATCATGAGAAAACAAATTGTTGAAACAAAAAGCCACTAGCATAGGAAGACAAAACAAATGCAATTTCAAATCTTTCAACATAAAATGGGGAAACTTAATATTATTGAGAAGCATAAAACCATGTTTCCCTCTCTCATAATAACTTTCAGTAGCACTTTGAATAAAGTTGACAATATAACTTTCATTGGCAACAACTTTATCATCAGAATGAGCATACTTACAGTCATCAAAAAGAGGTCCAAGGTCATAAACTGGATTAATAGAAGCAAGTTGTTCCATCCTGAAATCTTTATTAGGCAAACTATTTTCACAAGGAGCTTTAGAAAACTTGGAAAAGTTAAACTCGTAAGAATCTCCATCAAACTTAGTTAAAACTTTTTCCTTTTTACAATCTATAATATCTCCACAAGTGTTCAAGAAGGGTCTACCAAAAATGATAGGATAAGTTTTGCTAGCTGCTGAATTAAGCACTAGAAAATCAACAAGATATTTAATCTTACCACAAAGAACCTCCACATCTCTTACAATACCAATGGAGCAAATGGTTTCCTTATTAGCAAGGTGAATAATCACATCAATGTCCTCAAGCTCACAAGGACCAATTTCATGCATAATTTCCCTGTAAAGCTCATAAGGAATAACACTAGAACTAGCACCAATATCACATAAACCATAGTAGAAATGATCACCAATTCTAACAGAAAGCACATGGACACTAGCTTTTCTAGCTTTTTTAGGATGAGAGATAATATTAGAAGCGTCTTCAGAGAAGACAATGTTCTCATCCTCTATATTTATAGTGACAAGATCTTTCACAATAGCTACCACATGTTCATTATTCATTTGATCATCAGGTTCCACAGTTTTCTTTGTACTTTTGTTATTTGCACTAATCATCATAGAATACTCCTTTACCTTAGCTAGGAAAGGTATTTTCTCAACATAAGGTTTAGGCAAAATATGATCAATAGTACAAACTTCAGTACTTCTAACGGGAACATGACTAACAACATCTTTATAAGGTGCATGGTACTTATTCCAATTCTTTTTAGGAATTTCTATGTAAGAGGCAAAGGCCTTAAAACAGTTGGCAATACTTTGGGAGTCAAGACCAAACTCATTACTAATATCACGGAAGTCATTAGTTCCCATAAAAGATTTAATGCATTCATAATCATAGTTTATACCTGACTTTCTTCCTTTGTCGTTCTCCCAAGCTTCACTGTTCTCTTGAATACGGTCTAGGAGATCCCATTTAGCTTCTTCCTTCATACGTGTGAATGATCCAGCACAAGAAGCATCTAGTAAATCTTTATCATGAAGAGGAAGCCTAGCATAAAAGTTATTGATAATAATATTGTTAGGGAGTTCATGAATAGGACATTTAAGCATTAGTAACTTCAATCTCCCCGAAGCTTGAGCTGTACTCTCTCCATCACGAGGCCAAAAGTTATATATCAGATTCCTATCCTTATGAATTTCACTGGGAGGATATAATTTAGAATAAAAGAGAGGTACTAATTCCTCCCATTCCATGAATTGCCCATTCTTCAGCAGCTTATACCATTCTTCAGCTCTCCCTTTCAAGGATATAGAGAGTAACTTCTTCTTCACATGTTCAGTTGTGATACCTGCACACTTAAACAACCCGCATAATTCATGGATAAAAAGCAAATGATCACCAGGGTGGAAAGTTCCATCCCCTAAATAATAATTATCCATAACACGATAAATAATACTTGTAGGTATCTTAAAAGGATCTATCTCAATAGGTGGTGGTTCATGTACTACCCTAATAGTAGTAGTTTTCCCAAATAGAAAACCAAGTGGGTTATTCATATTGGAAACAAAGCAACAAACAAAAATAAAAAGCAATACTCACAGTAGAAGTTTCCTTTACTAGTTCCACTCTTCAATAGCGCTTCACTGCACGTCAACTGTGCCATAAAATAGTCTTGATGACCCACAAGTATAGTGGGCGTATCATAGTACTTTTGATAAATAGGAGTGTCGATCCCAACAAGGAGCAGAAGGTGTTGACTAGTGGTATGGAGCAGGAAATCTCTGTAAATACTTAGCAAAATGATTTTTAAGGGTTTTCTGATAAAGCAACAAAACAAAGTGCAAGTAATAAAGACAACAAACAACTGTTGCAAGTGTCCCAATACTTTCTTAGCAAAGGACAAGCCAGTGGAAATACTTATAAGGACGAAACGTTCTCGAGGACACATGTGAATTCTGTCAAGTGCTTTCGCTTCAAATAGCTAAGTACCTTTCTTTGGTGTTGTAAGTGTTGTGTGGGTGAACCTGTGCTAATTTACCGAACTTAATTGGACTAATACATACTTGTGATTAAACCCCCTGCGAGCATCCGCAACTACAGGAAAACAATTAAGATATAAACCTAACCACAGCCTTAAACTCTGAGATCCTACACTCCCTTGTGCAAAGGTGTCCTAACGGGGGTTCAGGTTTTTGTCACTCCGGCAACCCCACAATTAGTAGCAAAATACACAATGCATTCCCCTAGGCTCATAAATGGTGAAGTATCATGTAGTCGACGTTCACATGACACCACTAGAAGAATAGCACCACAACTTAAATACTAAACCATTGAATAATATCTCAACACAAATCCACTACTAACAACATGACTTCTCCCATGTCCTCAAGAACTAAACGAACTACTTACAAGACATCATATGGATCAAGATCAAAGATGATATGGTGATGGATATCAATCTGAACATAAACAATAATCCAATGGTTCCAATCACAAGCATCAACTACAATAGTAATCAACACCGGGAAAGTTTCCCCTAAGAACTATGCAAGTATTCAACACGATTGTTACAACAGGATGGAGTGGTGATGATGGTGCTGGTGGAGATGATGGTGTGGATGATGATTATGATCCCGATGAAGTCTAGCTTGACGATGGTGTTGATGGCGACGATCTCCCCTCTCCGGGAAGGAATTTCCCTGGCAGAAATCTGTCTACCGGAGAGCTCTTTCTCTCTCGGTGTTTTCCGCCCCGCAGAGGCGTTGGAATCTTTCTGTGGTCGCTCCCCGTGTTTTAGGGTTCCAAAAGGAAGATATAGGCGAGAGGGCGGAGTCGGAGGCCGGCCAGGTGGGCCACACACACCCTAGGCGCGGCCTAAGGGGGTCGCGCCTAGGGTGTGTGGGCCCCCTGTGGCCATCTCCGCCTCCCCTTCTGGCTTCCTTTGTCTTCTGGGAAAATATAAATTTCCATGATTTTTCTGGTATTTTCTGATCTTCGCGAAATTGCATCAAAACACCTCTTTTTCCATCAGAATCCTGACTCCGGCATTTCATCCTCCAAGAATCATCCAACATGCAAAAACAGAGGAAAAGACATAAGTAACACCTCTTAATCTGAAATATATCAATGGATAGAGGAAAATCATGATATAGAATGGTGATGCAAATTGGACGTATAACCCCACAAGAAACCCTAGATTGTCTGCAACCCTCTCAAGTTGCCGTCGATTTAGAGCCCTCTAAAGTAGCCACCGCCTAGCCCCTCTACTAGCCGGCGGCCACCACCTCTAAACCCTCGGCCCTTTAAACCCTAGATCGCCGAGGCCCTCTATACTTCCACCACCACTCCGTCGTGCTGTTGGAATCACGAGGAGAGATTTACAACCTCTGCTGCCTGCTAGAACAAGGAAGAGGAAGGTCTTCATCGAGTATCGAACGTGTATCTGACTGTGGGAGCGCTGCTGGAACACGGCACCGGAAGGATCGTCTTCGCGATCTTGAGATTGGCAAGTAAACAACTATATCAACCACGAGAATCTGATCTTGTTAACCGCTTTGGAATCGTCGAGGGTTAGTACTCTATCAAATCGTTGCACCGATATAGTAGATTAGATCTTGTCTTGTGTGTGTTCATGTGATAGATTTTTTTTGTTTTCCATGCTACGAACCCCTATAGTGGTATCGGAGCCGTGTCTATGCGTAGATATATTGCACGAGTAGAACACAATGTTTATTATGGGCGTTGATGATTTTGTTGTTGATTGCTTCTTGTGTACTTTGCCTCTTGCGGGATGGTGGGATGAAGCAGCTTGGGCTAATCTTACATGACATCGTTCATGAGACTTGCTGCACGCTCAACATGCAGCTTGTATTGCATACGTGGCTTTGCAGGTGTCTGTCTCTCCCACCATAGTGAAGATTCAATTTACAACGGGCACTTGACAATACTTGTATCAATGTTGTGGTTCTTGTTCGTAAGTTAGAACGGTTCTTATTCGAAAGCCCCAAACCACGTAAAACATGCAAAGAAAATTAGAGGCGTATAACTTTGTTTTGTAGGGGTGTGTTATGATGTGATATGGCCATGATTGTGATTATATATGATGTATGCAATGATCCTTATTGTAAGTTGGCAATCGGCAGGAGCCTTATGGTTGTATTTTAATTTTGTTAAGACCCGCGTGTCTATTATTCAAAGTAGTTGTAATAGTTGATGCTGGTGGAGGACAACCATGGAGCAGCGTCATCAAACTTGACGCCACGCCGGTGATGATGGAGATCATGTTCGTGCTTGGAGATCAAGATCGAAGGCACAAGAAGAAAGGCCATATCATATCACATATTATGAATTGCACATGATGTTAATCATTTTATGCATCTTGTATTGCTTAGATCATGACAGTAGCATTATAAGATAACCCCTCTCATAAAATATCAACTATTAAAGTGCTCGTCCTTAGTAGGCATCGTTGCTAAGACTCGTCGTTTTGAAGCACCACGTGATGATCAGGTGTGATAGATTCTACGTGTGCATACAACGGGAGTAAGCCGGATTTGCTCATGTGTATACTAAGGTTAACCTTGATGAGCCTAGCATGTACATACATGGTCTCGGAACCCATAATACCGAAAGGTAAAGCATGAGTCATATAGTAGATATGATAAACATGTTGATTGTTCGCCTTTGAAACTACAACATCTCTCGTGATGATCAGACTTGATGTAGTGGATTTGGTTTGTGTGATCACTAAAACAATGTGAGGGATGTTTCTTTGAGTGGGAGTTCACCTAGTTAATTTAAGTATTAATATGAACTCAATTTTTCATAAACTTAGCCTAAAATATTGCAAATGGCAGCCCCTACCATTAATTTTAATGTGTTACTAAAGAAAGAAAAGTTGAAAAACAACGGGAGCAACTTCGCGGATTGGTTCCACAATTTGAGGATTGTCCTTAATGCTGGTCAGTTGACCTATGTGCTGGATGCACCGCTAGGTGACCCCCTGCAGCTGCTGCTACCGATGAGGTGAAGAATGTTTTCCTCGCTCGGAAGAATCAGTACTCCACAATTCAGTGTGATATCTTGTATGGTTTGGAATCAGAGCTTCAGAAAAGGTTTGAGAACTTTGACCCACATGATATTGTCTGTGAACTCAAAATGATATTTGAGGCTCATGCGGCAGTTGAGAGTTATGAGACTTCTGAAAAGTTCTTTAACTGCAAGATGGAAGAGGGCAGCTCTGTAACATCCCTAAAATCATGTTTCAAACTCATGCATATCATCCATGCATCCATGGTCATGTAGAATTCATTTCAAATAAATCAATTCAAAAACAGGAGCATATGAGCTCATTATTTTATGTGATCAACATTTGAAACAAATGCTACTCTCCAATGAGAGATTTTTGTTCATTGAACCAAACCTGGTTGTCTTATTGCTCTCAGAGTGTATTGCTAGATTGCTAAGATTTAAACCCAAGTTTCAAAGTAAATATAATTTGAAAACCAATTTCAAAATCTATATAAAACTAGTGCTATGTCACTGCTTATTTTATTTTATTCCAAGTGACCAGGCCAATTCAAAGTGACCACTTGGTTTTATGCCCAGAAATGTGATTTTTGCACACTGCAAAAATCGTGAAAAGATTTGAATTCAAATAGATTTTGAAATCATTTGAATTTGATTCCTGAAATTGAAAACAGAAAAAGAAAAGGAGAAAAGAATTAGAAAAGGGCCGGCGCCACCTATCTAGCCCAACAAAGAATTCAGCCCACTAAGCCCACCCGGGTTCCCCCTCTCTCTCTCACTCGCAGACGAACCCACCAAGTCACTGACCACCCGACCCCACCTCCTCTCTGTTTCACTCGTCGACAAGTGGACCCTGCGACCACGTCGTCGTCGTCAATCACGTGCGGCCGCGACGCTCACTCCGCCGTTACCTCGCCGCAGTCACTGCGGGCTTAATTGCCATTGATACCGCGCGCGATCCTCGCCCCCGCTCTGGCTATAAGACCACCTCCCCCTCGCGGCCATTTCCCCCAACAAAGCCAGACAGAAACGCCCCCAGGCTGCCCGCAATCGCTCTTGCACCGCCGTAGACAGAGCTCACTCCGACGACCAATCCCGGTGAGCCCCGTGCGCCCCTTCTTCTCTAGTTCTTGCAGACAGCTTCGCAACTTCCTTGCGCACCTTCTGACACCATTGGTTCATCCTATACTGCCCTAGGTCGTCGTCTTCGTCAAGCACAGCAAGGTCTCGACGACGTCCTCAACTCCGGCGATTAAATTCGGTGAGCACCGTGTTCCCCTTCGCCTCTGATTCACACGAGCGTGTTTGCCGTAGTCTTGCGTACCCCCTGATGCCTTTGATTTGTGCTAGGGTGACCAGGAGCGTCGCCAACGTCGCTGTCTGCCCGAGCCGGCCGTCGACAACTCCGACGAGCCCGTGCGTCCGCGTCGCCCGCCTGCCGTCGCCACGTTGAGCATCAGTGCATCGCTAAGAGACCGATAAGCATCTCCGACGACCCCAGACCCCCCTGTAGTGCCACTCCGATATAGATAGAGCTCGCCGCCGCCAGTTGCCACCGCCAGCGCCGCCCATCTATGGTCGCTTGATCGAGGATCGTAGGATCTAGATCCAGCGCGTATAAACAGATCACTTAACAAAACGGTATGAGTAGATCTGGGCCGTGCAAATTAAGTAGATCTAACGGCCTGTGCGCGTGATCCTGAGCGAACCGGTACGCGCCAATCAGAACGTGACGCGTGGCCAGGAATTAGATTTAAAACCAGAATTTGAATCTATTAGTTGTTTGATTTTGTTTTAACCATAACTTTTGATTCCCACGTTCAAATTTGACAAATTTTATATCAATGGAATCAGGAGAGCAAGCCCTTTCCAAATATGCAATGTGTTTAATTTTTTTTCTGTTAAAATGCTTTTATTTACAGAAACATGTGTAGGCCTATTTTGTGTACATAAATTATTTGAGAAATGTTTTAAGGTTTAAATAAATGTTGTTTGGCAAGTTTTGAACTTGTTTATGAACCAGTACTGTACACTTGTCTTTTTGAGTTTAGAAAATCATCACATATAATGTTGCATGCATTCATATATTTTTGCTTGTATTTATTTGTATGTGATTTGTTGCTATGATTCTATGTGTAGATTTTGGTGCCAATAGTGATTGTGATTGTGAGGAGTGTAGCTACTCTCCAAACTACCAAGGCAAGTGGTGCTTCATGATATTTTTATCCCTATGTTTTCTACTATACATTAGAAGTATTTTGCTAAGTCTTGCATGGTTATATTTTGCTTATATACTATGCTTGGGAAATCCTAGTAGTTGTAGAATTGCTAGAACTTTCTAAGTTAAGATGCCTATCTATGCCATGCTTAGCCTAGCTAGTAGCAAACAAGGGTGGTGAAATATTCATGCTATGATAAAATATTTCTAAGTCTTTGGAATTGAGTTTTTACTTAATAAAACAACTAAGTAAATGAATCACTTGGGTGGAATGAAAGGAATGGTTTATGTTGAGTGGTTACACAAGGCCCATTTCTATGGTTTACCTTGTGTATCTCACTTGTGGAAAGCCACCCAGGAACAAAGGGATTTGAGAGGCCAAATGTTAAGAAGCTTCTAGTGTAGCCACTTGGCAATATGGGCTCTGCCAGGATCATATAGGTTGCAATAACTTAGCCATTTGGACAGTTGGTGGTAGTGGGATGATAGGTTGGAGCGCGTCCATTTGGTCTAAGGGAAGGCTTCTGAAAGGTCTTGTCTTGGTGAAAATCAAGGCTTGTGGGGAAAGTGCAAAACCTCTGCAGATGGAAGAATCTAAGTACTTAGCCATGTCCCTGGTATTGGACAACTTGAGCATAAATACATGGAAGCTATCAAGAATCTCATCATCCAAATTTCTACGTAAAACTTGAGGGTGAACAAGGGTGAAGGACCCGAATGTCTATTGGTGGTTCCTTGGGAAAAGTTTTGACAAAGAAAAACTTAGTGTTTTCAACTAATAGGCAAAACCTATTTTGAGCAAAGCAAGCCTAAGCTACACTTAGCCAAATTTCATATAGTATCTAGTCCACCAAAAAATTATACTAAGGTATCACTTGCCAATACTATTCCAATGTATTGACCCACTGTGGCTGTAACTTGTGATTTTGCAGGTTACTCTGATGAGGATTAGGAGTCATGAGTCTACACTCAACATGTTTGCCTGTGGCACATTAAGATGAAGACTTTTTTTATCTATTTACTTATTTAAACTCTTGTACTAGGCCTGTGGCCTTGGAGTTGTAAAGACTATGTTTGTCTCTCGAATGACTGTAATAATAACCTTTGTTTCTATGTACTTCATCTTAAACTGTGGATTCTAGCATTGATCCAGGGACTAGCATTGCAATCACAGGGATCCTTTTCCTTTATAAAGGAGGGATCTTACAGATGGTATCAGAGCACTGTGTTGCCTGTAGAATTATGACCCTAGGATTGGAAACCACTAAGGAAAATTTTCCAACAACTTCTACACTTGTCTATTCTTCTCGTAAACTTTTCTAATCTTCTTTCTCATCTCTATTTGTAGATGAACTCCATCAATGAAGCCGTAAGGAAGGGACCACTCATGACAATGACTTTGGATTGTGAGACAGAATTTCCCAAGGCTCTCAAGGACCTCATGGTTGCAATGGAAATACATGGTGCAGCTGTGTACAAAGGTTTTCCTGTGATGGATGAAAGAGTTGAGTACTGGTGGGTGCAACTTAACTTGTATAAAAACAAGGAAGACAACCACAAGGAATCAGGATTCTGCATGTTCACCAATCCAGTGATGCACACTACATTCTTTGATTCAGCAAGGGATGCATCTTGGAGGACCATCAAAGAACTTGGTGATAGAGTCAAGTGCAGAATGCTCAACATCCAAAATGACCTAAAGGAAGAGAAGAAACATACCCAAGAGTTGGAGGCTACCAACCAAACCTTAAGAGGAGACATTATAGACTTAGTAATGGAGTCATGTGCTCAAGATAGAGTGATTTCTTCTAGAAATATTGTGTTAGCCAACATATCTAGTGAGATAGGATTGTAAGCGTACTTCGTTAGTTGGACCACCACTTATCACCTTATTTTCCAAATGTTGCTTAAAATAAGTTGAACCTTGGTTGTTGTAATGGATCCATGTATGCCATGGCTTGTGTGTTTTGATTTCCAAAGATATGCTTGTGATGCCTTGCCTTGTGTTTTATCTTGAAAATGTGTTGATTCTAACTTTTTCTATCTTATAAATAGATGCCTAATGTTACCATCAACACTGTTGAGGAGTTCCAGGGAACTCGCTTTGGCCCTCGTATTATTGAGCTCACTAGTTTGCTCAATCTCCTTCTTCCTACCATCATGGTGCTTCCCCTCACCAAGTTTGAGAGGAAAGACATTTGGGGTTTCAAGGTCAATCAGCCCGGACGCCAGACTGAGCTTACCACAGAGGCTATCATCTTCAAGCTCATGCACGATGACAAGGAGAGAGGCCTAGAGGTAGTCATGCAGGACTTGATTGGACGACTGTTAGGGAGACACTCTCGACAGGTTAGAGGCACTCACTTCCATGTCTTCGGTAGACGTGATGAGGATGGAGAGGCCATCGACTTCGAGGACACTTCAAGGGAGACAGCAGAGCCGATTCGCCTATACCTCCAGGACTTAGAGGTTCTTCTTAGGCACATGGACACTGATAGGACCAACATCATGCTTAGCAATGACGAACTCCAGGTGCAGCTTCGTGAGAAGGACAAGCTCTTCGTGGAGCAATATGAGATAGTCAAGGAGATGGAGGCAAAGTTCGAGAGCCAGGACAAAAAGTTCAAGAGTCAAGAGAAGCGAGTCCAAGATAGGAACAAGAGGATTCGGGACATGACTGAAGAACTGCAGGCCAAGGACTTCGAGATCGAGCATCAGCAGACTGTGATTGAGAGGCTTCATTCTCAGAAGAGGGCTCTCAAAGCCAAAGTAGAGACCTTGACCACCAATGTCGAGGAATACAAGACCGCTATGGAGAATGCATGTCTTACCTTTGTTGAGGAGGAGGTTGATGCCGAGGAGTAGTGATGACTACTCATTTATCATTTATTTATCATACTTTATTTGAGTCACAATGACCATCCAACATGTGGATGGCTTGTTATTTGGTGTGTTTACTTTGCAAACTTGTCGTTTTTGCTGTTGAACTATTATTATTATGATGCTGCTTGATGATTGTTTATGTGATGTATTGTGCATGATAGCATCTATGGGTATCTCATTCTTATCTCTATTGAAAAAACCACATATGCCTCCCCGTCGTGCCAATCCCAACCCCAACAACAACAACATCACCCCTGAGATGGAGCAAATGATGACAGACTCGGTGATGCAATGATGACTACGTTCATCGTAACTAGAACAACAACAATAACAACAACAACCCACCGGTTTTGACATGCTTACCAGTTCTTGAGATTGAGGCCGAAAAGTTCTCGTGAACAACTGATCCTATGGTGGCCAATGATTGGCTACGCCTGTGAATAAGGACTTGGTAACCTGTAATCTTGATGCGGAAAAGTCAGTTTGCGGCAAGACATTTGTTGGAAGGACCAGCCGCCACTTGGTGGGATAACTTCCAGATCACCACTACCATCGAAGATGTGACATGGGCTATTTTTGAAGATGGCTTTCGTACTTCTCATATCTCATTTGGAGTGATGATTCTGAAGAAGAAAGAATTCCATAATCTGAAGCAGCGCCACCGCAGCGTGGCTGAATATATTGAGGAGTTTAACAATCTGGCGCGTTATGCACCGGATGAAGTTGACACTGATGCTAAGAGGAAGGAAAAGTTTCTTGAAGGGCTGAATGATGAACTAAACTTGCAGCTATCAGTGGCCTATGTTCCCACATACCAGTCTCTTTGTGATAAGGCTGCTATTTTGGAGAACAAAATGAAGCAAGTTGAGAGTAGAAAGATAAAGCACTCGGACAAGCACAGCTCGGGATCGTCTCACAAACGTTCCTATTATGATGATAGTGGAAGCTCAGGATCCCACAAGCATGGGAAATTCAACAAGCACCACAACCACAACCGTCATCCTGACAACAAGCATCACCGTAGTCATGACAATGACAAATACAAGAACCACAAGGGTGGATATAAAAGCCACCACAGTGGTAGTGGAAGTGGCCGTGGAAGCCAGCCTGCCAAGAAGGATATTAGTCAGGTTGAGTGCTTCAAGTGCAAGAAGATGGGGCATTATGCAAACGAATGCCCAGAAAATAAAGTTGAAGGACCCAACAAGCCCAACCCTTTTCAGAAGGGACAAGTGAACCACATCAATGTGGAGGAAATCTATGAAGAGCCGATCTTGTTCTTTGGTAAGTTCAAACTCAATTCTATTCCAGCACTTGTTCTTTTTGATACTGGAGCATCGCATTCATTCATATCAAAAGCATTTGTTGATAGAAATGGGTTTCCAACTGAAAACATTGGGTGTCCAATAAAAGTTAGTTCTCCAGGTGGAGATATGATAGTAAGTCTTGGATGCCGGGATCTAGTAATAGAGTTTGGAAGGCATAAGTTTCCAGTGAATCTGATAATCCTAGATTCCCAAGGACTGGATGTAATTTTGGGAATGGATTGGATGGCCAAGTATGAAGGAGTACTAGATTGTGCTAATCGTACTGTTGCACTCACAACCCCGTAAAGAAAATAGATTAAATTCAAGTCTAAATTTGAATCAAAAGGGAGTAAGCTAAATTCTCTTAAGGGGGTTAGCATAGACAGTGTGCCAATTGTGAGTGAATATCCGGATGTGTTTCCGGAAGAATTGCCGGGAATGCCACCAGATAGAGATGTGGAGTTTCTTATTGATTTGCTACCAGGATCTAGACCAATAACAAAGAGATCGTACAAGATGTCAGTTGATGAACTGAAAGAACTAAAGAAACAACTTGGAGAACAGTTGCAGAAAGGATTTATTCAACCAAGTTCTTCATCTTGGGGAGCACCAGTCTTGTTTGTAGAAAAGAAAGATAGAAGTCAAAGGTTATGCATAGATTACCGTTCACTCAATGAGGTGACTATCAAGAACAAATACCCTTTGCCTAGAATCAATGACTTGTTTGATCAGTTAGAAGGAGCTTGTGTGTTCTCAAAGATTGATCTCCGGTCAGGTTATTTCCAACTCAAGATAAGGGAACAAGACATACCTAAGAAAACTTTTACCACAAGGTATGGATTGTATGAGTATACCGTGATGCCATTTGGTTTGACCAATGCGCCAGCATACTTCATGAATATGATGAACAAGGTGTTCATGGAATTTCTTGATAAGTTTGTTGTCGTTTTCATCGATGACATTTTGATCTACTCCAAGAGCAAAGAAGAACATGAAGGGCATTTGCGCTTGATACTTGAGAAGCTTAGAGAGCATAAACTATATGCCAAATTCAGCAAGTGTGAATTCTGGTTGAATGAAGTTGGATTTCTTGGACACGTTGTGTCAGGAGATGGTGTTGCAGTTGATCCTGCTAAAGTTTCAGCTGTAACTGAATGGGAATCTCCCGAGTCAGTGAAAGAAGTTCGTAGTTTCCTTGGCTTAGCAGGTTACTACAGAAGATTCACTGAGAATTTCTCCAAGGTAGCTAAGCCTATGACAGAATTGCTAAAGAAAGACAAGAAATTTGCTTGGTCTGAAGGTTGTGAACTCAGCTTTCAAGAATTGAAGAAGAGACTTGTGACACCACCGGTCTTATGTCTGCCAGATTTGGAGAAGGATTTCCAAGTGTATTGTGATGCATCTCATCATGGATTAGGTGCAGTACTTATGCAAGAAGGGAAAGTTGTGGCTTATGCCTCGAGACAAATCAAAACTCATGAAGTGAACTATCCTACTCATGATTTAGAGTTAGCCTCTGTTGTTCATGCACTCAAAACATGGAGACATTATCTTTTGGGAAAGCGTTGTGAAGTGTTCACAGATCACAAGAGTTTGAAGTATATCTTCACCCAGAAAGAAATTAACATGAGACAAAGAAGATGGCTAGAACTCATCAAGGACTATGACTTAAGTTTGCAATACCACCCCGGTAAAGCAAATGTTGTAGCAGATGCTCTAAGCCGTAAGGTTTTTGTGAATGGCCTTACTAAGGGAGAATTGCCAGATGATCTGTGTGCCCAATTTAGAGATCTCAGATTGGAGATTGTGCCTGAAGGACATCTCATGTCTTTGTATGTTCAACCCACTTTGTTGGACAAGATCAAAGAAGCCCAGAAGACTGATAAGGAAATTGAAGAAATTAAGGAAAAGATTGGCAAAGGAAAAGACAAAGGATTCCATGAAGACGAACATGGTACTTTATGGCATGGAAAACGTATCTGTGTTCCACAAGATCCGGAGATTCGGAAACTAATTTTACAAGAAGCACACAACTCACCATATTCTCTCCATCCGGGTAACACCAAAATGTACATGGATATGAAGGAAAGATTTTGGTGGAATAATCTCAAGAAGGACATCGCCGAACATATTGCTTTGTGTGATGTGTGTAGTAGAGTGAAGGCGGAACATCAGAAACCAGCAGGTTTGCTTCAACCACTACCTATTCCTGATTGGAAGTGGGACAAGATTGGTATGGACTTCATTACCGGATTGCCAAGGACCCGGTCAGGATATGATTCTATTTGGGTAGTAGTGGATCGCCTAACTAAAGTGGCTCATTTCATACCCGTGAAAACAACTTACACAAGTGCTAAGTTGGCCAAGATCTATATGAGTAGAATTGTATGTCTACATGGAGTACCCAAAAGTATTGTGTCAGATAGAGGAACCCAATTCACTTCTCATTTTTGGAGGCAATTGCATGAGTCATTGGGAACGAGGTTGGAATTCAAAGACTTTTCATCCTCAAACCGATGGATGACAGAAAGGACTAATCAGATTCTTGAAGACATGTTGAGGGCATGTGCCCTAGACTATGGAGCCAGTTGGGATGAAAGTCTGCCTTACACAGAATTTTCTTATAACAACAGCTATCAAGCCAGCATTGAGATGGCACCATTTGAGTTTCTCTACGGGAGAAAATGTACCACCCCATTGCTATGGAATGGTGTGGGAGAAAGAAGTTTGTTTGGACCAGAACTTATCAAAGAAGCCGAAGAGAAAGTCAAGCTGGTTAAGGACAGATTAAAGATAGCACAGTCCCGATAGAAAAGCTACGCAGATCCGAAGCGTAGAGAAGTCACCTATGAAGTTGTTGATAGAGCTTATCTTAGAGTGTCACCACTTCGTGGAGTGAAGAGGTTTGGAGTCAAAGGGAAGTTGGCCCCAAGATATGTGGGACCATTCAAGATTCTGAGTCGTAAAGGAGAAGTTGCTTATGAAATTGAATTTCCAGAGTCTTTGTCAGCTGTTCATAATGTGTTTCATGTGAGTCAGCTTAAGAAATGTCATCTAGAAATGGAAGAAACTTCTTTAAAGGACACTATACATTTGGAAGAGGTTCAATTGGAGAGTGACCTTACTTATGAGGAGAAACCTATCAAGATTCTTGAGACTGGAGAAAGAGTCACACGGACTAAGACTATCAAGTTCTGCAAGGTTCAATGGAACCACCATTCTGAAGAAGAAGCAACATGGGAAAGAGAAGATGATCTTCGGAAAGACCACCCTCACCTATTTGCTAGCCAATCCGAATCTCGAGGGCGAGATTCACCTTAAGGGGGTTAGATTTGTAACATCCCTAAAATCATGTTTCAAACTCATGCATATCATCCATGTATCCATGGTCATGTAGAATTCATTTCAAATAAATCAATTCAAAAACAGGAGCATATGAGCTCATTATTTTATGTGATCAGCATTTGAAACAAATGCTACTCTCCAATGAGAGATTTTTGTTCATTGAACCAAACCTGGTTGTCTTATTGCTCTCAGAGTGTATTGCTAGATTGCTAAGATTTAAACCCAAGTTTCAAAGTAAATATAATTTGAAAACCAATTTCAAAATCTATATAAAACTAGTGCTATGTCACTGCTTATTTTATTTTATTCCAAGTGACCAGGCCAATTCAAAGTGACCACTTGGTTTTATGACCAGAAATGTGATTGTTGCACACTGCAAAAATCCTGAAAAGATTTGAATTCAAATAGATTTTGAAATCATTTGAATTTGATTCCTGAAATTGAAAACATAAAAAGAAAAGGAGAAAAGAATTAGAAAAGGGTCGGCGCCACCTATCTAGCCCAACGACGGATTCAGCCCAATAAGCCGACCCGGGTTCCCCCTCTCTCTCTCACTCGCAGACGAACCCACCAAGTCACTGACCACCCGACCCCACCTCCTCTCTGTTTCACTCGTCAACAAGTGGACCCTGCGACCACGTCGTCGTCGTCAATCACGCACGGCCGCGACGCTCACTCCGCCGTTACCTCGCCGCAGTCACTGCGGGCTTAATTGCCATTGATACCCCGCGAGATCCTCGCCCCCGCTCTGGCTACAAGACCACCTCCACCTCACGGCCATTTCCCCCAACAAAGCCAGACAGAAACGCCCCCAGGCTGCCCGCAATCGCTCTTGCACCGCCGCAGACAGAGATCACTCCAGCGACCAATCCCGCTGAGCCCCGTGCGCACCTTCTTCTATAGTTCTTGCAGACAGCTTCGCAACTTCCTTGCGCACCTTCTGACACCATTGATTCATCCTATACTGCCCCAGGTCATCGTCTTCGTCAAGCACAGCAAGGTCCCGACGACGTCCTCAACTCCGGCGATTAAATTCGGTGAGCCCCGTGTTCCCCTTCGCCTCTGATTCACACGAGCGTGTTCGCCGTAGTCTTGCGCACCCCCTGATGCCTTTGATTTGTGCTAGGGTGACCAGGAGTGTCGCCAACGTCGCCATCCGCCCGAGCCCGACGCTGTCAGCAACTCCGACGAGCCCGTGCAGCCGTGTTCGTGCGCCCCTTGCCAAGTCGTCGCCACGTTGAGCATCAGTGCATCGCTACGAGCCCGGTAAGCATATCCGACGACCCTAGAACCCCTTGTAGCGCTGCTCCTCCGTAGACAGAGCTCACCGCCGCCAGTTGGCACCACCAGCGCCGCCCATCTGTGGTGGCTTGATCGAGGACCGTAGGATCTAGATCCAGCGCGTATAAACATATCACTTAACGAAACGGTATGAGTAGATCTGGGCCGTGCAGATTAAGTAGATCTAACGTCCTGTGCGCGTTATCCTGAGCAAACCGGTACGCGCCAATCAGAACATGACACGTGGCCAGGAATTATATTTAAAATCAGAATTTGAATCTATTAGTTGTTTGATTTTGTTTTAGCCATAACTTTTGATTCCCACGTTCAAATTTGACAAATTTTATATCAATGGAATCAGGAGAGCAATCCCTTTCCAAATATTCAATGTGTTTAATGTTTTGTTTCTGTTAAAATGGTTTTATTTACATAAACATGTGTAGGCCTATTTTGTGTACATAAATTATTTGAGAAATGTTTTAAGGTTTAAATAAATGTTGTTTGGCAAGTTTTGAACTTGTTTATGAACCAGTACTGTACACTTGTCTTGTTGAGTTTAGAAAATCATCACATATCATGTTGCATGCATCCATATATTTTTTCTTGTATTTATTTGTATGTGATTTGTTGCTATGATTCTATGTGTAGATTTTGGTGCCAATAGTGATTGTGATTGTGAGGAGTGTAGCTACTCTCCAAACTACCAAGGCAAGTGGTGCTTCATGATATTTTTATCCCTATGTTTTCTACTATATATTAGAAGTATTTTGCTAAGTCTTGCATGGTTATATTTTGCTTATATACTATGCTTGGGAAATCCTAGTAGTTGTAGAATTGCTAGAAATTTCTAAGTTAAGATGCCTATCTATGCCATGCTTAGCCTAGCTAGTAGAAAACAAGGGTGGTGAAATATTCATGCTATGATAAAATATTTCTAAGTCTTTGGACTTGAGTTTTTACTTAATAAAACAACTAAGTAAATGAATCACCTGGGTGGAATGGAAGGAATGGTTTATGTTGAGTGGTTACACAAGGCCCATTTCTATGGTTTACCTTGTGTATCTCACTTGTGGAAAGCCACCAAGGAAAAAAGGGATTTGGGAGGACAAATGTTAAGAAGCTTCTAGTGCAGCCACTTGGCAATATGGGCTCTGCCAGGATCATATAGGTTGCAATAACTTAGCCATTTGGACAGTTGGTGGTAGTGGGATGATAGGTTGGAGCGCGTCCATTTGGTCTAAGGGAAAGCTTCTAAAAG
Source organism: Avena longiglumis (assembly GCA_030063025.1). Classification (NCBI taxonomy): domain Eukaryota; kingdom Viridiplantae; phylum Streptophyta; class Magnoliopsida; order Poales; family Poaceae; genus Avena; species Avena longiglumis. The sequence goes on from CP125978.1 coordinate 186,629,799, forward strand.
GTCATGTCTTGGTGAAAATCAAGGCTTGTGGGGAAAGTGCACAACCTCTGCAGATGGAAGAATCTAAGTACTTAGCCATGTCCCTGGTATTGGACAACTTGAGCATCAAGACATGGAAGCTATCAAGAATCTCATCATCCAAATTTCTAAGTAAAACTTGAGGGTGAACAAGGGTGAAGGACCCCAATGTCTATTGGTGGTTCCTAGGGAAAAGTTTTGACAAAGAAAAACTTAGTGTTTTCAACTAATAGGAAAAACCTATTTTGAGCAAAGCAAGCCTAAGCTACACTTAGACAAATTGCATATAGTATCTAGTCCACCAAATAATTATACTAAGGTATTACTTGCCAATACTATTCCAATGTATTGACCCATTGTGGCTGTAACTTGTGATGTTGCAGGTTACTCTGATGAGGATGAGGAGTCATGAGTCTACACTCAACATGTTTGCCTGTGGCACATGAAGATGAAGACTTTTTATCTATTTACTTATTTAAACTCTTGTACTAGGCATGTGGCCTTGGGGTTGTAAAGACTATGTTTGTCTCTAGAATGACTGTAATAATGACCTTTGTTTCTGTGTACTTCATCTTAAACTGTGGATGCTAGCATTGCTCCAGGGACTAGCATTGCAATCACAGGGATCCTTTTCCTTTATAAAGGAGGGATCTTACAGCTCCGTTAGTGAGCATGTGCTTAATATGTCTGGGCATGCCAATAAGATCCAAAGCTTGGGGATAGTTATTCCTAATGCTTTGGGGATTCACCTTGTCCTCCAATCACTACCACCAAGTTACAAGAACTGTCTGATGAATTACAACATGCAGCGCATGGATAAGTCAATACCAGAACTCTTCTCTATGTTGAAGTCTGTAGAAGTGGAGATCAACAAATAGCACCAAGTGACCAATTTCAAGAATCAAGGCAAGCCTAAGAAAAAGGGTAACTTCAATAAGGGCGGCAAGAAAGCTTCCGCGCCTGCAAAGAAGACCAAGGCTGGGCCTAAGCCTGATACTGAGTGCTTTTACTGCAAGGGAGAAGGTCACTGGAAGCATGATTGCCCCCAGTACTTGGCAGATCTGAAGAACGACAACATTAAGAAGAAAGGTATATCCAATTTACATGTTATTGATGTGTATCTTACTAGTAATCGTAGTAGTGCATGGGTATTTGATACTGGTTCAGTTGCTCATATTTGTAACTCAAAACATGTGCTGCAGAATAAATGGAGACTAGCGAAAGATGAGGTGACGATGCGCGTTGGAAATGGCTCAAAGGTTGATGTGATCGTGGTAGGCATGCTCCCTCTTCATCTACCATCTGGATTAGTTTTATACTTAAATAATTGTTATTTGGTGCCTGCGTTAAGCATGAACATTATATCTGGATCTTGTTTATTATGAGACAGTTACTTGTTTAAGTCTGAGAATAATGGTTGTTTGATTTATATTAGTAATATCTTTTATGGTCATGCACCTTTGATAGATGGTCTATTCTTATTGAATCTCGATAGTAGTGATACACACATTCGTAATATAGATGATAAACGTTTGAAATTGAATGATAATTCTACATACATGTGGCATTGTCGTCTTGGTCACATTGGAGTGAAGCGTATGAAGAAACTCCATTCTGATGGACTTATTGAATCACTTGATTTCGAATCACTTGAAAGATATGAAGCATGTCTGATGGGAAAAATGACTAAGACTCCATTTTCTGGTATGATGGAGCGAGCTACGGACTTATTAGAAATCATACAGACCAATGTATGTGGCACAATGAGTGTGGCATCGCGCGATGGTTATCGTTATGTTCTTACTTTCACGGATGACTTGAGTAGATATGGGTATATCTATTTCATGAAACATAAGTCCAAAACTTTCGAGAAGTTTAAGGAATTTCAAAGTGAAGTAGAGAATCAACGTAACAAGAAGATTAAATTTCTACGATCTGATCATGGAGGTGAATATCTAAGTTACGAGTTTGGCGAGCATTTGAAGAAATGCGGAATACTTTCAAAATTGACACCGTCGGGAACACCACAACATAATGGTGTGTCCGAACATCGTAATCGAAATCTCTTAGATATGGTTCGTTCTATAATGTCACTTATAGATTTACCTTTTTCGTTTTGGGGTTATGCATTAGAAATAGCCGCATTCACTTTAATAGGGCACCATCTAAATCCGTTGAAATGACACTGTTTGAATTTATGATTTGGGAAGAAACCTAAATTGTCGTTCCTTAAAGTTTGGGGTTGCAAAGCTTCTGTAAAGAAGTTATAGCCCGACAAGCTTGAATCTAAAGCGAAAAAATGCATATTCATAGGATACCCGAAGGAAACTATTGGGTATACCTTCTATCATAGATCCGAAGGCAAAATCTTCGTTGCCAAGAATGGATCCTTTCGCGAGAAGGAGTTTCTCTCGACAGAAGTGACTGGAAGGAAAGTAGAACTCGACGAGGTTGTCGAACCTTCTCTCGGATTTGAGAGTAGCGCAATACCGGAAGAAGTTCCTCTAGCGCCTACACCAATAAGAGAAGAAGTTAATGATGGTGATCATGAAACTTCGAACGAAGTTACTATGGAACCTCGTAGGTCGACAAGGAATCGTACCACTCCCGATTGGTATGATCCCGTTATGAGTGTCATGTTGGTGAACAACACTGACGACCCTGTGACATATGAGTAAGCGATGATGAGCCCAGATTCCAATAAATGGCAAGAAGACATGAAATCCGAGATTGGATCCATGTACGAAAACCAAGTATGGACTTTAGTGGACTTACCGGATGGCCGCAAGGCTATCGAGAACAAATGGATTTTCAAGAAGAAAACAGATGCTGATGGTAATGTAAACGTCTATAAAGCTCGACTTGTCATGAAAGGGTTCCGACAAATTCAAGAAGTTGACTATGATGATACTTTCTCAACGGTAGCGAAACTAAAGTCTGTGAGGATTTTGTTAGCAATCGCTGCATATTATGATGATGAGATATGGCAGATGGAATTCAAAACGGCGTTCCTCAATGGAGATATTGATGAAGAGTTATATATGGTACAACCCAAAGGTTTTGTCGATCCTAAAGATGCTAACAAGGTATGCAAACTTCAACGATCCATTTATGGATTGAAGCAAGCATCCTGAAGTTGGAATCAATGTTTTGATAAGGTGATCAAAAGTTTTGGATTTATACAAACTTATGGAGAAGCTTGTATTTACAAGAAAGTGAGTGGGATCTCTGTAGAATTCCTAGTACTATATGTGGATGAAATATTGTTGATTGGGAATGATATATACCTTCTTAAAAGTGTCAAAGATTATTTGAATAATAGTTTTTCAATGAAGGATCTTGGTGAAGCTGCATACATATTAGGCATAAAGAATTATAGAGATAGATCGAGACGCCTAATAGAGCTTTCACAAGTACATATTTGGACAAGGTTCTAAAGAGGTTTGGAATGGAAGATAGCAAGAAAGGGTTCTTGCCCATGTTGCCCAATATGACCTTGAGTAAAACTCAAAGTCCTGATACGGTAGAAGATAGAGAGAGGATGAGTAAGACTCCCTATGCCTCAGCCATAGGATCTATCATGTATGCCATGCTATGTACAAGAGCAGATATTGCATATGATGTTAGTTTTACTAGAAGATATCAAAGTGATCTAGGAGTAGATCACTGGATAGTGGTCAAAAGTATCCTTAAGTACTTGAGAAGAACTAAGGATATGGTTCTTTCTTATGGAGGTGATGAACATCTCGTTGCTAATGGTTAGACCGATGCTAGTTGGAACACTGATCCGGATGATTCTAAATCACAATATGGATACATGTTTACTTTGAATGGTGCAGCAGTGAGCTGGAGGAGTGCAAAGCAAAGCGTTATGGCGAGATCTTCAACTGAATCAGAATACATAGCTGCTTCACAAGAGGCAATACAGATGAAGGAGTTCATTGCAGATCTTGGTGTGGTTCCCAGTGCGCTGGACCCAATGGCTATCTACTGTGATAACATGGGTGCCATAGCCAATGCACAGGAGCTAAGGTCACACAAGAAGCTGAAGCATATCAAGCTGCGTTTTCACGCTATGCGAGAGCATGTGCAAGATGGTGACATAAAGATTTGCAAAGTACAAAGAGATCTGAATGTGGCGGATCCATTGACTAAACCTCTCCCGAGGGAAAAACATGACCAACACCAAACCGCCATGGGTGTTAGGTATATTACCATGTAATCTATATTATTGACTCTAGTGCAAGTGGGAGACTATTGGAGATATGCCCAATAGGCAATAATAAAAGTAGTTATTATTATATCTTTGTGTTTATGATAAATTTTTTACATTTATGCTATAATTGTATTAACCGTAAACATTAATACTTGTGTAATTTGTAAAATTATTAGAGTCCCTAGTAAAGCCTCTTTATAATACTAGCTTGTTGGTTAATAGATGATCATGGTTTCCTGATCATGAACATTGTGATGCTATTGACAACAAGATCATATCATTAGGATAATGATGTGATGGACATACTCCTATAGATAAGCATAGCATAAAGATCAAGTCATTTCAATAGTTCGTTTGCTATAAGCTTTCAGATACATAGTAACCTAAATCCTTCGACCATGAGATCATGTTAATCACCATCACCGGATGGATGCTTTGATGACATCAAACACCACTTCTTAACTGGGTGGTTATAAAGGTAGCATTGAGTGCTCATAAAGTATGTGTTGAGGCACATGGATCAAGAGTGGGATTTGTCCATCCATATGACAGATAGATATACTCTGGGACCTCTCGGTGGAATGTCATCCAACTGGATTGCAAGCATGTGACTGGCTCACAAGGGATCACATATCACAGGAACAAGTAAAGAGTACTTATCTCTAACGAGGTTGAACTAGGTATGCAGAGATACCGATGATCAAACCTCAAATAAGTAAAGTATCGTGAGACAACGGGAAATCGGTATCGTATGTAAATGGTTCATTTGATCACGAAGTAATCATAGAAATATGTGGGAGCCATATGAATTTGATGATTCCTCTATTGGTTATTGATCGGAGAAGAGTCTCAATCACGTCTGCATAATTCACGAACCGTAGGGAGACACACTTAAGGATTCGATGTTGTTTAGTAGATATGGAATGTGAGTAAGAGACTGAATGTTTTTTGGAGTCTCGGATTGGATCCAAGACATCACGAGGAGATCCCGAATGGTCCGGAGAATAAGATTCATATAAGGAAAGTCAAATTCCAGAGTTCGGGAATATTGTCAAGTTCGTTCGCTTCATATAGTCGATTAATCTTCATTGGTTGGATACATGTTATGGGGGTGAACCTATGCTAATGTACTACCCCAAATTGGACTAATACATACTTGTGATTATAACCCTTGCAAGCATCCGCAACTACAAGAAACTAATTAAGATAAAAACCTAACCATAACATTAAACTCCGAGATCCCACACTCCCTTGTGGACTGTGGTGATGGTGCTGCTGGTGATGATGATGAGTATGATGATGATCCCAATGAAGCCCATCTCAATGACGGTATCGGTGGTGAGGATCTCCCCTCTCCGGGAAGGAATTTCCCTAGTAGATTTCTTCCTGCCGGAGAGCTTTTTATCTCTCTGTAGTTTCCGCCCTGCAGAGGCGGCGGAATATTTCTGTAATGGCTACCCCTAGTCTTAGGTTTTCTGGAGGAATATATACGTGAAAGGGCGACGCCAGAGGTGGGCCAGGGTGGCCACACCACCTGGCCGCGCGGCCTAGGGGGGCCGCGCCTAGTGGTGGTGTGGGCCCCATGTGACCCATCTCCGCTCCCTTTTCTGGCTACCTTCGTCTTTTGGAAAAATAAGAATTTATGTATATTTTCTGGAATTTTCCGATCTTCGGAAATATTGCATATGGACAGCGCTTTTTCCAGCAGAATTCTGACTCCGGCAGTTAATTCTCCAAAAATCATCAAACATGCAAAATAGATGAAATAACATAAGTATCATCTCTAAATATGAAATATATTAATGAATAATAGTAAATTATGATATAAAATAGTGATGCAAAATGGACGTATCAACTCCCCCCAAGCTTAGACCTCGCTTGTCCCCAAGCGAAAACTGAACTCAATAAACATGACCACATGTTTATTGTCACATCCCAAAATTTTCCAAATTTTGAAATGTGAATAGGGTGAGAAGAAACTTTTTGATTCCAATTGGAAACATCAAAACCTATTTTGATCAAATAAAATCCTGAAGGGATTTACAAAGATAAACAAATAATAAATAAAGTTATAATAGTTGGAATTACCATTTTTTGGATCTTTAAATAAAAAGATATGGTTTTTATAAGCAAAGGTAGAAATAATGAATAAAGGCTATTTTTAAAAGAGCCAAATTAAATCTTGGCCAAGCTTTTAAAATAAAATATTTTGTTTGATTAAAATAGTAAAGGTTTATTTAAATAAAACCATGAGGATTTATTTATATACAAATTTCATTCAAGTATAGACATTTTCCTATTTTGAATGATCATTAAAAACTTATTAAAGTATTTTAAATTATATTTCAAGGTGTCTTAGTTTTCAAGTAAAACCTACTGAAAAGATTTTTGTAGGAATTTATAAAATCAAATAGAGTTTTTAAACAAATTTGAATACTATTTGAAATAAAGACTAAAGCCTATTTATTTGTTTTTAATAAATAATAAACCCTAATAATAATTATTTTATTTGGACTTTGGAATATGTTGTTAAACATAATTAAACTATACCTAAAGTTTGGTGGTGGTTTGAATTCAAATGGAGTTGAATTATTTGAATGAAAAAAATCAAAAAGAAATTCAATGCAGAAAAAGAAAAAGGTTCAGTATAAAAAAATGGGAAACAAACCCAATCCATTAAACCTACCCTGCCCAGCAAAGCATCTGGCCCAGAAAGAGCCCACCCGGCAACCCTCACCGAACCGTTTTCTCACGCGCAACCTCACCCGCGAAGTCATTGACGCAGGGACCCCACTCTCTCTTTCTCTCTCTCGTTGACAACGGGACCCACTGGCCACCTCATCATCGTCTAACCCGTGCCGGCCGTTTCCCCCCTCGCTCGCCACCATTTCTGCCTTGATTGCGCCGCATTAATTCGCATCAACACCGCAGTAATTCTTCGCCGTGACCACACACACTTAAGCGCCTCGCTCTCCTCTTCCATTCCCCCCAAGCCACACCTTCCCTCTGCCTCCAGGCTGCGAGAATCGTGAGCTCAAACTCCCTGCTCCGACGAGCTTCTCCAGTCAATTCCGGCGCCGTCCTACCGCCCCTCGCCTCCCACTGCACGCGAGCCTGCTCCCCATCTCCTGGAGCATCTCCCAGTGCCGCTTGTTAGCCCGCGCGTGCACCGTAGCGTCGGCAACAAACTCACCAAGCGCCACCGCCGTCTGCCATTTCTCCGGCGAGTCCCCCTAGTAAGCTCAGACCACCCCTGTTCTTCTCGATGATGCTCCCATGATCCCCAGTGCAGTACGCGTCTAATGCCCCCTCCCGTTTGCCTCGGCACAACCTGCAGCCTCGCCCTGACGGCAAACCGAAGCACCCGACGCCGCCGCTGACTCCGACGAGCAATCGTTGCAGTTCCAGTGCGCCCCTCGACAAGCTGACCATGCCTCGAGCTCCACCGCAACCGCACGAGCACGGTGAGCTCCTCCGTTCCCCCTCTTGCTTCCTGGTTCGTCGGCGATGACACTGACAGAGCGCTCCGCCGCTCGCCGCCGTGCCAGTGCCGCCAGTCCTTAACCAAGCGACCTCGTCCGTTGGATGTAGATCCAGTGGTTAGGATAGATCATATAGCGAACCGTTATCGAGTGATATGATCCATGTGATTAAGTTAGATCTGACGTCCTGTGCAGCTTGATCCACCCGAAGCGGTATGGACCAGTAATATTAAGACGCGTGGCACTGATTTCGATTTAAAAACAGAAAATGTTCTATTAGATTTGTAAACTTGCAAAATTCATAACTTTAATTCTACACGTCCAAATTCTGCAAATTTTATATCAATGGAATCAGTAGAGCAAGTAATTTGCAACCATGCACTTTGTTTAATGTTTTGATTCTATAAAAATGGTTGAAATTGCAGAAACATGTGTAGGCATAATTTGAATATAAAAATTGTTCTAGAAATATTTTTAAGATGAAATCTTTGATAATTGGTTTGTTTTGAACCTACTAACCATAGGAACCAACTTATGGATTTAAAAATGTTTTTTGTGAAGTTAAGGAATAAATATTTGAGTTAGCTCATTTCTAGTCAAATAAAAATATTGTTTATGGTTTAGAAATAAATTTTGAGTAAAACCTTTGGGAAATGATTTTATTCAAACCTTCTGACCTTAAACACCAAGTTTTGAGATTTAAGAACATATTTGATGAACCATATAAAGTCATTACTTTGCTAAAAGATATTTTTAACTACATAAAATATCACCATATCATAATATTTGGTTTATGAGATGAAACCTTTTGCAAATGATTTGACCACTTTTGTAAATGACCACATTGAGATTTAAAATGTTTAGAGCCTAATAGAAACCACGTTTCTAAATAAAACCTTTTTTGCATGCTTGCATGCATTGCCTTGTTTCTATTATTTTATGTGTGATAAATTGTTTGAATGTTGGTTTGAAAATGTGTTTGCTTGATTGAATTGTAGTGAAGTTAGAAGAGTGTGATATTTGCAAGATCAAGAAGTGAACCAACATTCTCTACTAAAAAGGCAAGTGACACTATCATCCAAGTCCTACTATTTTCATTACACTTAGTGGATTTTGTAACATGCATGGAAAGGACTACTATATTTTATGATATGCTAAATCCTAATAGGATACCCTTATATCTTCCTTCGTGAAAACAATGTAGTTGTAGTATGCTTAGACCTGCTATATATTTGGGATGGGATACATGATATGATTATATGAAGTGTTGAAAAGATATATGTTTTATATAATAAAACAAGTACTCAATGAACCACCTGGGTGGACAAGGATACTCAAGTTTTGGACAAGGTGGCAACAAAGAGAACCATGTTTATATGGCTATCTTTTTGTGTGTGCACTAGAAGAAAACCACCCAGGGACTTAGAGATTGAACATGTTTCTCGTACAGTGGCTTCCGTGTACAACCACATGCTAAATGGGCTCTGTCTTAGTCAACTACATAGTGGAAGACCCATGCATTGGCATGTAAGATCCCTCCTTTGTAACGGAAAGGATCCCTGTGATTGCAATGCTAGTCCCTGGATCAATGCTAGCATCCACAGTTTAAGATGAAGTACACAGAAACAAAGGTCATTATTACAGTCATTCTAGAGACAAACATAATCTTTACAACTCCAAGGCCACAGGCCTAATACAAGAGTTCAAATATATAATAAGATAAATAAGTCTTCATCTTCATGTGCCACAGGCAAGCATGTTGAGTGTAGACTTATGACTCCTAATCATCATCAGAATATCCCGCAACATCACAAGTTACATCCACAGTGGGTCAATACATTGGAATATTATTGGCAAGTGATACCTTAGTAGAATATTGGTGGACTAAACTCTATATGCATTTTGGCTAAGTGTAGCTTAGGCTTGCTTTGCTCAAAATAGGTTTTGCCTATTAGTTGAAATCACTAAGTTTTTCTTTGATAAAATATTTCCCAAGGAACCACCAATAGACATTGGGGTCCTTCACCCTTATTCAACCACAAGTTTTTACTTAGAAATTGGGATGAGGAGATTCTTGATAGCTTCCATGTCTTGATGCTCAAGTTGTCCAATACCAGGGACATGGCTAAGTACTTAGATTCTTCCATCTGCAGAGGTTGTGCACTTTCCCCACAAGACTTGATTTTCACCAAGACAGGACCTTTCAGAAGCCTTCCCTTAGACCAAATGGACGCGCTCCAACCTATCATCCCACTACCACCAACTGTCCAAATGGCTAAGTTATTGCAACCTATATGATCCAGGCAGAGCCCATATTGCCAAGTGGCTGCACTAGAAGCTTCTTAACATATGGCATCTCAAATCCCTTTGTTCCTGGGTGGCTTTCCACAAGTGAGATACATAACGTAAACCATAGAAATGGGCCTTGTGTAACCACTCAACATAACCCATTCCTTCCATTCCACCCAGGTGTTTCATTCACTTAGTTGTTTTATTAAACAAAAACATAGTCCAAAGACTTTGAAATATTTATTTATAGCATGAATATAACCACCCTTGGTTGCTACTAGCTAGGCTAAGCATGGCATTGATAAGACTTAGAAATATTTCTAGCAATTCTACAACTACTAGGATTTCCCAAGCATAGCATATAGATCAAAATAACCATGCAAGACTAGCAAAATATTTCTAATGCAAAGTTGAAAAACTTAGGAATAAAATCATGAAGCACCACTTGCCTTGGTAGTTTGGAGAGTAGCTACAATCCTCACAATCACAATCACTATTTGCACCAAAATCTACACATAAAATAATAGCACCAAAATCACAAACAAAATAAATACAAGCAAAAATATATGGATGCATGCATAATGCCATATGATGATTTTCTACACCAAACAAGACAAGTGCATGGTACTGAATCATAAACAAGTACAAAAACAAGCTAATAAACTCTATTTGAACATTAAAACATTTTTCAAATAATTATTATACCCAAATTATGCCTACAAATGTTTCTGCAAAAACACCCATTTAAACAGAAGCAAAACCTTAAACACATTGCATAAATGGAAAGGGCTTTCTCTCTTGATTCCATTGATATAAATTTTTTCAAATTTGGACGTGTGAATCAAAAGTTATGAATTAAACAAGTTTTAACATCTAATAGATCTAATCCAGACTTTTAAATTTAAATCCTAGCCACGCGGCATCTCCTGATTGGACAATACCGCTTCACTCAGGATCACGCTTCCGCACCGTCGGAGCAAGTTAGATCCAACGTGCCAGATCTAAAGAAAACGGTTCGCTCCTGATCTAATGTACACCCTATGATACAGATCTAACAGCGGCCGATGCTTTGACCAAGGAGTGGCGGCGCGAATGGTCGCTGGTGGCAGCGCTTCTGCCGGCGACGCACCGATGATTTAGAGGGGGATAAGGGTCGAGCAGTGGCTTACCGAACTCGCGGAATCATGACGAAGCTCAAGGTGTTGCTGGTGTGGGCGGGGGTGTGCTGCAGAGGCTGCTGGGGCTCGTCGGAGTTGGAGGCAGCGTCGGGTTTGCTCGGCCGACGACGAAGGCAACGTTACTGGCCACCCTAGCACAAACCAAGGGTATCAACGAGTGCACAACGCTCAGGCGAACCTGACAGGGTCAAGTAGAAGGCACGGGGCGGTCGGCTTTTACCTTAATCTCTCGCCAGCGTCGGATGCCCACGGTACTCGTCGAAGTCGACGCTCTGGATCACAAGCGGACGAACAAAGAGGATCAGGAGGTGCGCAAAGATCAGAGGATTATTCCAGGGTGAACAAGGAGTATGGCTCTGTCTGCGGCGGTGTAGGAGCAAATACTGGCAGCCTGGTGGCGCTCTTGGCTAGCTTTGTTGGGGGAAAGTTCGCTAGGGGGAGGGGTTTAAGTAGGCAGCAACGCGACAGGAAACGCTCGCAGAATCAAGGCTAATTACGCCGCGACATTATCTACATCAATGGCAGCGGCGACGTGGTCTTCGGGCAGGATTTTGGGGACGAAGGAGTGACGTGGCTGTAGGGTCCACTTGTCAGTGAGTGGGTATGCGCTGTGAGAGAAACAGAGGAGAGGAAACCCGGGTGGTTCTTTGGGGTTTCTTTGTTGGGCCAAAAGTCTGGCGCCGGCCTTTTCTTATTTCTTTATTCCTTTTCTTTTTCTGTTTGAATTTCCAGGAAACATTTTCATACGATTTCAAAAGCCATTTGAATTCAAACCTTTTCTGGATTTTTGTAGAGTGTAATACTCATATTTCTGGGCATAAAATCATGTGGTCTCTCTGTATTAGTTTGGTCCTTTTGATCAAACAAAATAAACAGTGACATAGCACTTGATTTGAACAAGTTTTGGAAATGGTTTTAAATCCATATTTGTTTTGTAAATTTTGGTTTAAGCACTAGCATTCAATCAAAACAATCTGAGAGCAACAAGGTTTGGTTTTGAAACAAATAATCCCCCATTGGAGAGTAGCATTTGATTAATGTTTGATCACATAAAATCATAGCTCCCAAGTTCTATTTTCTTTCAAAATGAGTTTGAATTTGATCCCTAAATGATATGCATGAATGCATGATATGAAATCTTTGAAACATGATTTTAGGGATGTTACAAATCTAACCCCCTTAAGGTGAATCTCGCCCTCGAGATTCGGGTTGTCTAGCAAATAAGTGAGGGTGGTCTTTCCGAAGATCATCTTCTCTTTCCCAAGTTGCTTCTTCTTCAGAATGATGGTTCCATTGAACTTTGCAGAATTTGATAGTCTTAGTCCGAGTAACTCTTTCTGCAGTCTCAAGAATCTTGATTGGTTTCTCCTCATAAGTGAGATCACTTCCCAATTGGACCTCCTCCAATGGTATAGTATCCTTCAAATAAGTCTCTTCCATCTCTGGATGGCATTTATTAAGATGACTCACATCAAACACATTATGAACAGTTGACAAATACTCTGGCAAATCAATCTCATAAGCTACTTATCCTTTACGACTCAGAATCTTGAATGGTACAACATATCTTGGGGCCAATTTACCTTTGATACCAAACCTCTTCACTCCACGAAGTGGTGACACTCTAAGATAAGCTCTATCACCCACTTCATAGGTGACTTCTCTACGCTTAGGATCTGCTTAGATCTTTTGTTGGGACTGTGCTATCTTCAATCTGTCCTTGACTAGCTTGACTTTCTCTTCAGCCTCTTTGATTAGTTCTGGTCCGAACAAACTTCTTTCTCCCACACCATTCCATAGCAATGGGGTGGTACACTTTCTCCCATAGAGAAACTCAAATGGTGCCATATCAATACTAGCTTGATAGCTGTTATTGTAAGATAATTCTGCGTAAGGTAGACTTTCATCCCAACTGGCTCCATAGTCTAGAGCACATGCCCTCAACATATCTTCAAGAATCTGATTGGTCCTTTACATGTCCATCGATCGAGGATGAAATGCAGTGCTGAATTCCAACCTCGTTCCCAATGACTCATGTAGTTGCCTCCAAAAATGAGAAGTGAATTGAGTTCCCCTATCAGACACAATACTCTTGGGTACTCCATGTAGACATACAATTCTACTCATATAGATCTTGGCTAACTTAGCACTTGTGTAAGTTGTCTTCACGGGTATGAAATGAGCCACTTTAGTCAGGCAATCCACTACTACCCAAATAGAATCATATCCTGACCTGGTCCTTGGCAATCCGGTGATGAAATCCATACCAATCTTGTCCCACTTACATTCAGGAATAGGTAGTGGTTGTAACAATCCTGCTGGTTTCTGATGTTCCGCTTTCACTCTACTACATACATCACACAAAGCAATATGTTCGGCGATGTCCTTCTTGAGATTATTCCACCAAAATCTTTCCTTCATATCCATGTACATTTTGGTGTTACCCGGATGAATAGAATATGGTGAGTTATGTGCTTCTTGTAAAATCAGTTTCCAAAGCTCCGGATCTTGTGGAACACAGATATGTTTTCCATGCCATAAAGTACCCTGTTCGTCTTCATGGAATCCTTTGACTTTTCCCTTGCCAATCTTTTCCTTAATCTCTTCAATTTCCCTATCTGTCTTTTGGGCTTCTTTTATTTTGTCCAACAAAGTGGGTTGAACATCCAATGACATGAGATGTCCCTCGGGCACAATATCCAATCTGAGATCTCTAAATTGGGCACACAGATCATCTGGCAATTCTCCTTTAGTAAGGTGTAACACCCTCAGAATCGGTCCTATGCAAGTTTGGGCAAAATTCACCAAACCCGCATAGAAACGATTCAAAGGTGCCCACCAGGCACTTTCGTGCGGGTGGAAAACGAAGTAATAACATTACACAACAGTCCTCGATGGGACCCACAAAACAGATTTATATAACAGCGACTCAAAGAGTCAAGAATACAGATATAATATACAAAGATTCAAACCACCTGAAAAACGATAGTGCGTCCAGCTACGGACAAGAAGCAAATGGGGCTAAGAGCCCTGAAGAATAACCAATGGCGTCCATAACCCTGCCCAGGCCAAGCCGGAAGGGTAACCCTGCTAACGACGTCGAACTCAAACCTGCTTAAACAAAAGGGGTGCCGACAAAGGGCAAAGGAAAAAGAAGGAGCGTCGATCGAGGCCGATTACGCGAGGCTAGAATTGGCGGTCCTCGCCTACATAGGTATGGTGGATCAAGCGGCGGCAAAGATGCACTAAACAACCTATAGAGACTCGATACAACTGGCGGTTATCAGAGAGGGGTAAGAATGACCTATCCGGATCCAACCTGAAGCTAACACCAAACAAACCCATCCTGGCGTTTCCCCCTCGAGACCAAACGAGGAAGTCAACCGAGGAACTCACACAGTTGGCAGTTTTACTTATTTAGTTATCGTTGCAGCAATTACTAGTCAGGTTTAGATAATGGTTCTGATAAAGTAAGCAGTGGGCACTTTTAGTTAACCATTCCGTTATAGTGGCAGCACTTACTAGTCAGATACAGTTAACACGAGATAACCCATACACCCAGCAGTTGTTGGTACTTTTATTCAGCCATTCCGTTGTAGTTGCAAGATTTACTAGTCAGATACAATGGTCGCCAGCGACAACCAAACAAGCAATTGTGGGCAGTATTAATTAGCCATTCCATTATAGTGAAGCTGATTACTAGTCATTATAAGTCAAATTTATAGCAGTAAACTTTAGTTATGCTTGTCTATGATCGAGATCATGCTCCAAGTCGTCCATATCCGGACACGGCTTTCGGAAAGTTTTACCGGCGGGGTGCACCAATAGCAACACACGCCGATCAACCTCGGAAAAACCAAATCAAAACCCAACGAGGCTTTCACGGTGAACAATCACAGATTCGAAATATTTGGGGCCACCCATTGAGTAGATCCGCAACGGAGTAAGCAAGCTCGAGACGGACTCAAGGTTTGCGTCAATGGCTGTACGATCGGGAACCCGAAAGTGTGGCTGGCTTGTCGATACCATGAAAACATTCCGCTTACCTAAGCAAAGGTGCTCCTCGCACAATTTAAATACGAAAGTAGCATGGCATAAGTACAGGATCGTAAATAAAACCTCAAACTAGTTTGTGGCCCCAAGAAATAAGAATGAATCAAGCTCGGCTCGGGGGTCCCATATACCTCCGGATGTGGATAGCGCGATAAATCAAGGAACAGTATCAAGTACTTGGGGTCTTACGGGACACAAGTGGGCGTTGAAACCAAATATTTTCTATCACCCACCGATGCCTCTCGCTTATTTCAATTTTAGTTGTTAAACAGAAATTAAAGTGACGATAAGTAAAACTAGAATCATCTCCAACATCAACATGCGGCAATACATCAAGAATCGAGGCCTATGACGACACACATCAAGACTTGAGCAAGCAACTACGACGCATAAGTCCAACTGTCTACCAAACAACGGTAATAGGGTGTGTCCAAGGCAATATAGGGCTGCGGTATATCATCTGATGCGGAAAACTAAAGCATCGCAACACAGATAGCAATAGATCAACAGGAGGGAATAAAGACTATAAAAGTAAGATAGGTAGAAAGAGGGAGATGCTCGCCTGAAAACATTGTCGAAGGTTCAACCGAAGATCGGGGCGAAGCTCACATCAACTCAACGACCTTATCCGCGAAGAAGCAAAACACTAGAAGAAGCACCGGATGCAATATTTAATACACGGCAGAAGATCGGCATGATGCATGTATGATGTATGGCGTGGCAAAGTGCGATGCAATTAGGTCATATCAAGCGGAACCGGGGTCCCGACAATTAATTAGGTGGTTTATGTTGTTTAGCTACCCCGCATTTTAATGTTGCATTATCAAGACAAAAGATAGTAACGGTTCGCTACACAAGTTTAAATGAGGCCAATATAAGGCTAGATTTGCCCGCATATGGGCCCCATATTTAATTATTAGGTGAATCGGCATAAGGCCCCCAAACCACATGATATGCATGCGAGATGAATGATTTGATGTGCAACAATTGTATTATATTATGAAATTAGGGTTTCGGAAAGAGATTCACACATTGAGGGGTCTCGACGGACTTGAGGTTCTGGGGGTCGGGGTCGGTCTCAGGTTCCGGGTCTAGGGTTCGGCCTCGGCGGGATCGTTCTCGGAGCTCAGGGTTGGTCTTGGCGTTAGGGTAGACGAACTTGGCGTGGCGCCGGGCGCATCGGGGTCTCGGTGTTCGGGGCGCATCGGGTTCCCGGGCGGTCGTTCTTGTCGTCGGAAGACCTTGTCGGGTCCCACGGGTCGATCTTGCGTGGCGAGGTCTTGGCGGGTCCGCGCTTCGGATTCCGTGAGGGAGATCATGGCGTCGGTGAGGTCGATCTTGTCGGTTCCACGGTTTTCGTTGTCGGTGTCGGACTCGGATTCCGGGGTTCGGGTCTTCGGATCGGGGTAGTTCTTGTCGCATGTGCCCGCGAAGTAGATCTCGTAGCCCGTCTTTTGTCGGTGGTGAACTTAACTGTTGGTCTTCGGGTCCGGAAAGGAGCACTTGGCGTTCCGGGTTGGCGATCATGGTGTTCCGTGACGGAGATCTCCGGGTTCGGCCTTGGCGTGCCTAGAATTCGGTCTTCGGGTACGGGGTTCTTGGCGACCTTGGCAGCTCCGAGGGGTCCTTGTCGCATCCGAAACTACGTGGAGTTCTTGGCGGTTTTTCTTGAAACCCTTGGTCACATCTCCAAAAGATACTGTGGTACTTGGGCTAGCAACACGGGAACACAGCCTCTGAACTGAAACGGTCGGAGAGGGCGCCCGCAGCGGCTTGCAGGGCCACGGCAGGACAGGGCGGAGCCGCGGGGCAGGGCCACTCGGGAGGAGCTCGGCGGGGACGGTCACGGCGGGTAGGCGATGAGGGACCGGCGGCTCGGGGGCTTGAGAGGCGGCCGGAGGGCGGCGGGCCGGGCAGACGGCCTTGAGGAACGGCAGGCGTGCGGCAGCACGGCGGGCTGCTGGCGAGTTGAGCCCGCTGGCGGCCGGGAGCTTGGGGAGGAAGGAGGAGGGAGGCGGCCGGAGCTCGACGCTGGGTGGCCAGGCCGGCGAGGAGGCCGAGGTGAGGCCACGGCAGCGGCGGGGCAGCTGGGGTGAGGGCTCGAGCGGGGTGGCTGGGTGGTGGCGGCGGGTCGTGTGGCAGAGCAGGGGAAGAGGAGGACGCCGGGCCTGGGAGGAGGAGGGTGCGGGCGGGCGGAGGCGGGGCGGACTGGCGGCGAGGCGTGGTCAGGGCGCGTCAGGCTGGCGCGCGGCAGGCGGCGACGATCGGGCGTGGCGAGCCTCGCGGGGAGGTCCGCGGCGGTTGGGGAGGAGAAGATGGGTCGGGGCCGCGTGGTGTGCGTCGGCCTCGCGTGGGAGGTTGGCTGGGCGGGGGCTCGGCTACGCGGGAGACGTGTGGGGCGTCTTGCGCGTCTTTGGCGTGTGCTCGGCGTCTTGCGGCGTCTTGGGCGTGTGGGCGCGTGGGCGCGTGGCTCTGGCGTGGAGGCCGCGTGGCGGGGCCCAGGTGGCAGCGGGGCGAGGGAGTGGGCAGCGGGAGGAAAGGTTGCTTTCTTTGGCGTGCGCGTGGCGTCGTGGGTGCCCATGAGGTGGGGCCAGTGGCGTCAAGGGCCTGAGGCGGCTGAGGCGTGCTGCTGTGTGCGGTTGGGTCTGGTGTGTGTTTGGGGCAGGTGGGATGGGTGAGTTGGCACATGTTGATTGGGCAGGGTGAGGTGGAAGCTGGGGGTGGTAGAGAGTTGGGTAGACATAGGATTTAGGTAGGGCTGGCAGGGTGGACCGATTGTTGTATACGGGGGTGGTCGTTCGGGTCGGGCTGGCCCGTTCGACTGCCCCTACTAAAATAAATTAAATATTTTATTTATTTCAAACAAAGTTTTTGCAAACCGATTTCGGGCAAACCAAAATATTCCGGGGACCCGGTTTCGAGGTTTGAATAAAGAGGGGCGTTTAGAAAACATCACGGGCTTTGCAAACATAGTTTTGGCAAACAATGCATGATGACGACGATGCAATGCACAAAATCAACGCGATTTTCTAGTAGTGGTTTTGCGGGATGCCACATAAGGCCATTCACAAAAACTTTACGACTTAGAGCATCCGCTACAACATTTGCTTTACCGAGATGGTATTGCAAACTCAAGTCATAGTCCTTGATGAGTTCTAGCCATCTTCTTTGTCTCATGTTAATTTCTTTCTGGGTGAAGATATACTTCAAACTCTTGTGATCTGTGAACACTTCACAACGCTTTCCCAAAAGATAATGTCTCCGTGTTTTGAGTGCAATGACAACAGAGGCTAACTCTAGATCATGGGTAGGGTAGTTTACCTCATGAGTTTTGAGTTGTCTCGAGGCATAAGCCACAACTTTCCCTTCTTGCATAAGTACTGCACCTAATCCATGATGAGATGCATCACAATACACTTGGAAATCTTTCTCCAAATCCGGCAAACATAAGACTGGTGCTGTCACTAGTCTCTTCTTCAATTCTTGAAAACTGAGTTCACAACCTTCAGTCCAAGCAAATTTCTTGTATTTCTTTAGCAATTCTGTCATAGGCTTAGCTACCTTGGAGAAATTCTCTATGAACCTTCTGTAGTAACCTGCTAAGCCAAGGAAAATACGAACCTCTTTCACTGACTTAGGAGATTCCCATTCAGTTACAGCTGAAACTTTAGCAGGATCAACTGCTACACCATCTCCTGACACAACGTGTCCAAGAAATCCAACTTCATTCAACCAAAATTCACACTTGCTGAATTTGGCATACAACTTATGCTCTCTAAGCTTCTCAAGTATCAAACATAAATGTCCTTCATGCTCTTCTTTGCTCTTGGAGTAGATCAAAATGTCATCGATGAAAACGACAACAAACTTATCAAGAAATTCCATGAACACCTTGTTCATCATATTCATGAAATAAGCTGGTGCATTGGTCAAAACAAATGGCATCACGGTATACTCATACAATCCATACCTTGTGGTGAAAGCTATCTTAGGTATGTCTTTTTCCCTTATATTGAGCTGGAAATAACCTGACCGGAGATCAATCTTTGAGAACACACAAGCTCCTTCTAACTGATCAAACAAGTCATTGATTCTTAGCAAAGGGTATTTGTTCTTGATGGTCACCTCATTGAGTGAACGGTAATCTATGCATAACCTTTGACTTCTATCTTTCTTTTCCACAAACAAAACTGGTGCTCCCCAAGATGAAGAACTTGGTTGGATAAAACCTTTCTGCAACTGTTCTCCAAGATGCTTCTTGAGTTCTTTCAACTCATCCACTGACATCTTGTACGGTCTCTTTGCTATTGGTCCAGATCCTGGTAGAAAATCAATAAGAAACTCCACATCTCTATCGGGTGTCATTCCCTGCAATTCTTCCGGAAACACATCCGGATATTCACTCACAATAGGCACACTGTCTATGCTAACCCCCTTAAGAGAATTTAGCTTACTCCCTTTTGATTCAAAGTTAGACTTGAACCTAATCCTTTTCTTTTCCGGGGTTGTGAGTGCAATAGTTCGATTGGCACAATCTAGTACTCCTTCATACTTGGTCATCCAATCCATTCCCAAAATTACATCCAGTCCTTGGGAATCCAGGATTATCAGACTCACTGGAAACTTATGCTTCCCAAATTCTATCACTAGATCCCGACATCCAAGACTTACTATCATGTCTCCACCAGGAGAACTTAATTTTATTGGACACCCAATGTTTTCAGTTGGAAACCCATTTCTATCAACAAATGCTTTTGATATGAATGAATGTGATGCACCAGTATCAAAAAGAACAAGTGCTGGAATAGAATTGAGTTTGAACTTACCAGCCATAGCATCAGATTCCTCATAGATCTCCTCCACATTAATGTGGTTCACTTGTCCCTTTTGAAAAGGGTTGGGCTTATTGGGTCCTTCAACTTTCTTTTCTGGGCATTCATTTGCATAATGCCCCATCTTCTTACACTTGAAGCATTCAACCTGACTAAGATCCTTCTTGACAGGCTGGCTTCCACTGCCACTTCCACTTCCACTATGGTGGCTCTTATATCCACCTTTGTTATTCTTGTACTTATCATTATCATGACTACAGTGGTGCTTGTTGTCATGATAACGGTTGTGGTTGTGGTGCTTGTTGAACTTCCCATGATTATGGGATCCAGAACTCCCACTGTCATCATAATGGGACGCGTGTGAGACGATCCCGAGCTATGCTTGTCAGAGTGCTTTCTCTTCTTGCTTTCAACTTGTTTCATCTTGCTCTCCAAAATAGCAGCCTTGTCACAAAGAGACTGGTATGTGGGAACATAGGCCACAACTAACTG
Organism: Avena longiglumis; assembly: GCA_030063025.1. Lineage (NCBI taxonomy): Eukaryota > Viridiplantae > Streptophyta > Magnoliopsida > Poales > Poaceae > Avena > Avena longiglumis. Next base: position 186,650,359 of record CP125978.1, read on the forward strand.
CAGGTTCAATTCATCATTCAAACCTTCAAGGAACTTTTCCTTCCTCTTAGCATCAGTGTCAACTTCATCCGGTGCATATCACGCCAGATTGTTGAACTCCTCAATATATTCAGCCACGCTGCGGTGGCACTGCTTCAAGTTATGGAACTATTTCTTCTTCAAACTCATCACTCCGGATGAGATGTGAGCAGTACAGAAACCATATTCAAAGATAGCCCATGTCACATCCTCAATGAGAGTGGTGATCTGGAAGTTATCCTACCAAGTGGCTGCTGGTCCTTCCAACAAGTGAGCTGCAAATCTGACTTTCTCTTCATCGATCTGATAGCAGTTACCAAGTCCTTGTTCACAGGCGTAGCCAATCATTGGCCACCATAGGATCGAGTTCACGAGAACTTTGCTGGCCTCAGTCTCAAGAACCTGTTAAGCATGTCAAAACCCGGTGGGTTGTTCTGGTTGTTGTTGTTGTTGTTGTTGTTGTTGTTGTTGTTGTTGTTGTTGTTTCTGGTTGTTGTTGTTGTTGTTGTTGTTGTTGTTGTTGTTGTTGTTGTTGTTGTTGTTGTTGTTGTTGTTGTTGTTGTTGTTGTTGTTGTTGTTGTTGTTGTTGTTGTTGTTGTTGTTGTTGTTGTTGTTGTTGTTGTTGTTTATTTATTTGTTGTTGTTGTTGTTGTTGTTGTTGTTGTTTTTGTTGTTTCTTGTTGTTTTTGTTGTTGTTGTTGTTGTTGTTGTTGTTGTTGTTGTTGTTGTTGTTGTTGTTGTTGTTGTTGTTGTTGTTGTTGTTGTTGTTGTTGTTGTTGTTGTTGTTGTTGTTGTTGTTGTTGTTGTTGTTGTTGTTGTTGTTGTTGTTGTCGTTGTTGTTGTTGTTGTTGTTGTCGTTGTCGTTGTCGTTGTCGTTGTCGTTTGTTGTTGTTGTTGTTGTTCTGATTCTGGATGAACGTAGTCATCATTTGCATCAGCTGAGTCTGAGCTGTCATCATTTGCTGCATCTCAGGAGTGATGTTGTTGTTGGAGTTGGGATTGGCACGTCGAGGAGGCATCTGTGGTTTTCAATAAGGATAAGAATGAGATACCCATAGATGCTAACATGCACAATACATTACATAACAAATCACAATCACGCATCATAGTAACAAAAGTTCAACAACATAGACAACAAGTTCTGAAAAGTAAACACACCAATAGCAAGCCATCCACATGTTGGATGGTCATTGCGACTCAATAATCAAAGACACGATAAATAAAGGTAAATGAGTAGTCATCACTACTCATCCACATCAACCTCCTCATCAACAAATGTAAGACCTGCATTCTCCATAGCGGTCTTGTATTCCTCGACATTGGTGGTCAAGGTCTCTACTTTGGCTTTGAGAGCCCTCTTCTGTGAACGAAGCCTCTCAATCACAGTCTGCTGATGCTCGAGCTCGAAGTCCTTGGCCTCTAGTTCTTTAGTCATGTCTCGAATCCTCTTGTTCCTATCTTGGACTCGCTTCTCTTGAATCTTGAAATTTTTGTCCTGACTCTCAAACTTGGCCTCCATCTCCTTGACTATCTCATCTTGCTCCGCGAAGAGCTTGTCCTTCTCATGAAGCTGCACCTGGAGTTCGTCATTGCTATGCATGACGTTGGTCCTATCAGTGTCTATGTGCCTAAGAAGAACCTCTAAGTCCTGGAGGTATAGGCGGATCGGCTCTGCTGTCTCCCTTGAAGTATCCTCGAAGTCAATGGCCTCACCATCCTCATCACGTCTACCGAAGGCGTGGAAGTGAGTACCTCTAACCTCTCGAGAGTGTCTCCCTAATAGACGTCCAATCAAATCCTGCATGACTACCTCTAGGCCTCTCTCCTTGTCATCATGCATGAGCTTGAAGATGATTTCCTCCGTGGTAGGCTCAGTCTGGCGTCCGGGCTGATTAACCTTGAAGCCCCAAAGGTCTTTCCTCTCAAACTTGGTGAGGGGAAGCACCATGATGGTAGGAAGAGGGAGATTGAGCAAGCTAGTGAGCTCAATAATACGAGGGCCAAAATGTAGCACCCCGGGTAAAACCACTACTAGAAATCACTTGATCTTTTTGTTTTGCGCATCATCATGCATGTTTGTCATAAAAGTATTCTTGCGAAAACCTTATTTTGTCCCCTACACAACTTCTGCCCTTTATTTCAAAGTATCCTTAATTGTCAAATTATTGGCCTCAAAACTATTTGCTAAAAGGTTTTAAAATAAAACAAAAGACAAGAAAAATGATTTATGTAAATAAAAATAAAAGCTAGACCTAAACCGGCCAGGCCCAAAGGCCCAGCCGGCTGGAACCGATCCTGGAAACCCTACATCCTACCCCCACCTCTCTCACCCCCACTCCCCACTCCCTCCGCCGCCGGACCCACACAACACCACGCACGCACGCCCTCCCCACACGGGATCCCCTCGACCCCATACTCCCTTTGTTCCCCAACCCGACAACCCCTGTCGCTACCAACCAATCGCCCGCCGTCGCCGCCTGGTTCTCTCTGCCGCCGCCGCAGGAAGATCCTCCCTCACGCCTGCCATGGCCTGCTCCCCACCTTCCCGAGCTCGTCGCCCTCCCTCTCGCGCCCCGCCTCGCCAGGAGCCAAGCCTGGGCCACCATGCCCGCCGCCTGCGAGCCGCCAAGGCTGCCTCCACCTCCGGGTCCCTCCCCGTTAGCCCGCGCCTGCCATGGCGACCGAGTCGGCTGCTGCCGCCCCTTCCGCCCTTGCCTCGTCCGACGCCGCCGAAGCTCCATCACGCCTCCTCGCCATTGACCCAGGTCGCGTCCGTGTCCGCTCCTCTGTGCCTCCTCGCTCCTGCTCCGTCGTCCCGTGCCCCCACGTCAGGCCGCCGCCCTTCCAAGACCTCCGGTCGCCGGCCGTCTCCCCGCAGGCGCATCCCGTGGCCTCCCTGTCGCACCAGCGCGTTGTCGTCCTCCTCCCTTCGCGAGCAGTAAACGCAAACGCTGGCCTTGATCTCCCCACGACGCGGGCCAGGCCACCTCCGACCTTGTCTCTGCACGCCGCCGCTAGGGGCACCCTCGCCTCCTCTGCCCCGTACTGCGCCTGGCCTCTGTCAACTCGCCTGTTGCCCTGGCGCCAGGCTCTGCCTCGAGCCGACCTCCTCTACAAGCGCTTGTCGCGGCTGCGTCCTCCGTTGAGCCCCACGCCATACAGCGAGGACCCAAGCCTGTCCCCGATGCCTTCTGCCGTGGATGGTGTTGCGACCGCATGATACCTGCTTCATGTTTACAACCTGAACCTGACGAGTGCGGTTTGTGCTTCCGGTGCTTAGTCCAGGTGCTTTATTTTTGGTGCCATGTTGGTCTTGTCTGAGTCCACCAGATCCTTCTCGTTCTAGGGTGGATTCGTATCCGTCAAGATCTTCGCGTGGTTTCAAATATACGAGCGTGCCTTCACCAAGATCCCGGAACAAAGATCGCCGAGAACCTCGGGTGCGCCAACATGGAAAACGGAAGACCGATCCCGGCGTCCGAAGCCCGAAGACCGATCCCTCTTCGAACCCCCAAGATCGCCGAGCCCCCCCATGTGTGACCCATATCCGAGCCCTATTTTTATTAAATGATATATATACCTTATTGCATATTAAATTAATCATATTGCATGCATCATGTGTGGTTTGGGGGCCTTATGCCGATTCAGCTCATAATTAAATATGGAGCCCATATGAGGGCAAATCTAGTCTAATATTGGCTCCATTTAAATTTCTGCAGCGAACTGCCATGTTTTGTCTTGTTAAGTCAACATTTAAATTGTGGGGTAGTTAAATAACTTGAACCTAATAATAAATGTTGGAATCCCGATTCCGCTTAATATTGCTAAGTTAGGCCGCACATTGCCATGCCATGCATCATATCATAAACATGTCAGATCTTCCGCCTAGTATTAAATATTGCATCGGGTGTTCTTTCTAGTACTTTGCTTCTTCATCGGATAGGACGACGAGTTGATGCGAGATGCGACTAGCCTCCGGCTACCCAACTTTGTCTCACAGGCAAGCATTCTCCCCCTTCTACCTATTTTGCATTTATAGTCTTTACTTCTTCCAATTGATCTATTGTTATCCTTATAGTCGATGCTATAGTACCGTTCCTTCATTTACCTGCTCCACTATATTGCCTTGGTTATCCTATTGCCTTGTTTGAGTAGCTAGTTTGTCCTTGCGAGTCGTAGGCATGCTTAGTACTGCTCTCATACAGGTGGAACATATTACTTGGGTATTGTTGGTGATAAGATAATTAAATTGGTGATGTTGGTTATGGTTATGGTTTCACCTAATGATAAGGCCCCGGCAGGGACCACCTTTGGGAACTGCTTGAGCCGACCTAGGACCCGTTCGTTCTACGATACCAGTTCTGAGTTGATCGCGCTAACCAAACGTGGGGCCTCTGGGATCCCCCCTCAACTACCGGCGCTATTCGTATATCCAGAGGGTTACAAAATTGGTTTTCCATTTGGTGCATACGCATAATATGTCCTCGGACATGGGTGAGTTGATATGTCTTCGGACTTGATGTTTTGGTGGATTGCCATGGCTTGCATGCATAAATCGCGGTACACGGTGGCGGCACCCACGGTGTGTACAAGTTACCCCGCAGGGCCTGTTCCACCAGTAGGCGCAAACGCTGTGCCTTCCTCGAGAATCGTCGTACCTCTTGGTTGGTTCTCCACAGTAGGTGATGCCTCTGGATATGCGCGTAGTTATGGGACAGTTCTTGTTGTGAGATTTGGATGTCACGCGTAATATGTTGCCTGATGGGTTGATCATGCGTTTGGGTACAGTAGTCCACCCCTGCAGGGTAAATATTTTCGAGAAGTCGTGTGTCCACGGTTATGGACGCCTCAGGAGTACAGTGTCATGATCATAGACAACTCCACTAATGATTTGCCTCTTTAATATATGACTAGTAATTAGCCTTATCAACTAAATACCCGATTAACTAAAATTGTCACCGTTTGTGTTCTGTAAGAGGACTTCCTCGACTGGTCTTCGAGGGGGAAATCTTCGGATGGGTTATGTTTGGTGTTATATTATTGTTACCGCATAGTGCCCTCTTATCTCACTCTAATAGCCGAAGTTGTAGCGTGTCTCCATAAGTTAGATAGTGCAAGCTTTGCTGCCGCTGAGCCCACCATACCTATGTAGGCGAGGACCGCCGAATTCTAGTATCGCCGTGTACTGGCCTCAGTACTGACCGCTCTCCTTCTGTTTTCCTTTGCCCTTTGTCGGCACCCTTTTGGCTTGACAGGTATGTGATTGACGTCGTTATCAAGGTTACCCTTCAGGCTTGGCCTGGGCAGGGTTGGACACCGCTTGGTTATTCTTCAGGACTCTTAGTCCCATTTGGATCTTGTCCGTACTCGGATACTATTTTGCTTTCTTCTTGAGTTGTATCTTCGTATTGTATCCTTTGTATTCTTGACTCGTGGAGTCGTTGTGGTATATGTAAGTTCTTGTGGACTCTGTTGTAAACTACTGTGATGTAACTACTTGCATTCAAATCCCACCCACACGAAAGTGTCTGGTGGGCGCCTTTGAATCGCTTCTATGCGGATTTTGGCGGTAAATGCTGAGATCTGCATAGACCCGATTCGGGGGCGTTACACAAAATGAGTTCCCTTGAACTCTTCAGCCATGCTGATAGTAACATTAGGCATCTATTTATAAGATAGAAAAAGTTAGAATCAACACAATTTAAGACAATTCATAAGACAAGGCATCACATGCATAACTTTGGAAATCAAACACACAAGTCATGGCATACATGTATCCATTACAAACAACCAAGGTTCAACTTATTTTAAACAACATTTGGGAAATAAAATGATAAGTGTGGTGGTCCAACTAACGAAGTACGTTACCATCCCATCTCACTTGCCAAGTTGGCTAACAGGGCATCCCTAGAGGCAATCTGTTTATCTTGATCACATGACTCCATTGCCAAGTCTATGATGTCTTTCCTTAAACTTTGGTTGGTAGCCTCTAGCTCTTGGGTATGCTTCTTTTCTTCCCTAAGGTCATTCTGGGTGTGAAGCATTCTGCACTTGATTTTATCACCAAGTTCTTTGATGGCCCTCCAAGCTGCATCCCTTGCTGAATCAAATAATGTAGTGTGCATCACTGTGTTGGTGACCATGTAGAATCCTGAGTCCTTCTGGTTGTCTTCCTTGTTTTTATACAAGTGAAGTTGCACCCACCAGTACTCAACTCCTTCATCCATCACAGGAAAACCTTTGTACACAGCTGCACCATGTATTCCCACGGCAACCATGAGGTCCTTGAGAGCCTTGGGGAATTCTGTCTCACACTCCAAAGTCATAGTCATGAGTGGTCCCTTCCTCACGGCTTCGTTGATGGAGTTCATCTACAAATAGAGATGAGAAAGAAGATTAGAAAAGTTTACGAGAAGAAAAGACAAGTGTGGAAGTTGTTGAATTTTTTTCCTTAGTGGTTTCCAATCCTAGGGTCATAATCCTACAGGCAACACAGTGCTCTGATGCCATCTGTAAGATCCCTCCTTTGTAAAGGAAAGGATCCCTTTGATTTCAATGCTAGTCCCTGGATCAATGCTAGCATCCACAGTTTAAGATGAAGTACACAGAAACAAAGGTCATTATTACATATTATTCCAGAGACAAACATAGTCTTTTACAACTCCATGGCCACAGGCCTAATACAAGAGTTCAAATATATAATAAGATAAATAAGTATTCATCTTCATGTGCCACAGGCAAGCATGTTGAGTGTAGACTCATGACTCCTAATCATCATCAGAATATCCTGCAACATCACAAGTTACAGCCACAGTGGGTCAATACATTGGAATAGTATTGGCAAGTGATACCTTAGTAGAATATTGGTGGACTAAACTCTATATGCATTTTGGCTAAGTGTAGCTTAGGCTTGATTTGCTCAAAATAGGTTTTGCCTATTAGTTGAAATCACTAAGTTTTTCTTTGATAAAATCTATCCCAAGGAACCACCAATAGACATTGGGGTCCTTCACCCTTGTTCAACCACAAGTTTTTACTTAGAAATTGGGATGAGGAGATTCTTGATAGCTTCCATGTCTTGATGCTCAAGTTGTCCAATACCAGGGACATGGCTAAGTACTTAGATTCTTCCATCTGCAGAGGTTGTGCACTTTCCCCACAAGACTTGATTTTCACCAAGACAGGACCTTTCAGAAGCCTTCCCTTAGACCAAATGGACACGCTCCAACCTATCATCCCACTACCACCAACTGTCCAAATGGCTAAGTTATTGCAACCTATATGATCCAGGCAGAGCCCATATTGCCAAGTGGCTGCACTAGAAGCTTCTTAACATATGGCATCTCAAATCCCTTTGTTCCTGGGTGGCTTTCCACAAGTGAGATACACAAGGTAAACCATAGAAATGGGCCTTGTTTAACCACTCAACATAACCCATTCCTTCCATTCCACCCAGGTGTTTCATTCACTTAGTTGTTTTATTAAACAAAAACATAGTCCAAAGACTTAGAAATATTTATTCATAGCATGAATATAACCACCCTTGGTTGCTACTAGCTAGGCTAAGTATGGAATTGATAAGACTTAGAAATATTTCTAGCAATTATACAACTACTAGGATTTCCCAAGCATAGCATATAGATCAAAATAACCATGCAAGACTAGCAAAATATTTCTATTGCAAAGTTGAAAAACTTAGGAATAAAATCATGAAGCACCACTTGCCTTGGTAGTTTGGAGAGTAGCTACAATCCTCACAATCACAATCACTATTTGCACCAAAATCTACACATAAAATAATAGCACCAAAATCACATACAAAATAAATACAAGCAAAAATATATGGATGCATGCATAATGCCATATGATGATTTTCTACACCAAACAAGACAAGTGCATGGTACTGAATCATAAACAAGTACAAAAACAAGCTAAATAAACTCTATTTGAACATTAAAACATTTTTTAAATAATTATTACACCCAAATTATGCCTACAAATGTTTCTGCAAAAACACCCATTTAAACAGAAGCAAAACCTTAAACACATTGCATACATGGAAAGGGATTTCTCTCCTGATTCCATTGATATAAAATTTGTCAAATTTGGACATGGGAATCAAAAGTTATGAATTAAACAAGTTTTAACATCTAATAGATCTAATCCAGACTTTTAAATTTAAATCCTATCCACGCGGCGTCTCCTGATTGGACAATACCGCTTCACTCTGGATCACGCTTCCGCACCGTCGGATCAAGTTAGATCCAATGCTCTAGATCTAAAGAAAACGGTTCGCTCCTGATCTAATCTACACCCTACGATACAGATCTAACGGCGGCCGATGCTTTGACCAAGGAGTGGCAGCGCGAATGGTCGCTGGCGGCGGCGACACTTCTGCCGGCGATGCACCGATGATTCTAGAGGTGTCTAAGGGTCGAGCAGTGGCTTACCGAACTCGCGGAATCACGACGAAGCTCAAGGTGTTGCTGGTGTGGGCGGGGGTGTGCTGCAGAGGCTGCTGGGGCTCGTCGGAGTTGGAGGCAGCGTCGGGTTTGCTCGGTCGGCAAAGAAGGCAACGTTACTGGCCACCCTAGCACAAACCAAGGGTATCAGCGAGTGCACAATGCTCAGGCGAACCTGACAGGGTCAAGTAAAAGGCGCGGGGCAGTCGGCTTTTACCTCAATCTCTCGCCGGAGTTGGAGACGGCATCGGATGCCCACGGTACTCGTCGAAGTCGACGCTCTGGATCACAAGCGGACGAACAAAGAGGATCAGGAGGTGCGCAAAGATCAGAGGATCATTCCAGGGTGAACAAGGAGTAGGCGCGAGCACTAGGCTTACCGGAATACCTCGCTGGAGTTGGCTCTGTCTGCGGCGGTGTAGGAGCAAATACTAGCAGCCTGGTGGCGCTCTTGGCTAGCTTTGTTGGGGGAAAGGTCGCGAGGGGGAGGGGTTTAAGTAGGCAGCAGCGCGACAGGAAACGCTCGCAGAATCAAGGCTAATTACGCCGCGACATTATCGGCATCAACGGCAGCGGCGACGTGGTCTGCGGGCAGGATTTTGGGGACGAAGGAGTGACATGGCTGTGGGTCCACTTGTCAGCGAGTGGGTATCTTGTGAACGCGTGAGAAACAGAGGAGAGGGAAACCCGGTGGTTGTCTGGTTTCTTTGTTGGGCCAAAAGTCTGGCGCCGGCCTTTTCTTATTTCTTTATTCCTTTTCTTTTTCTGTTTGAATTTCCAGGAAACATTTTCATACGATTTCAAAAGCCATTTGAATTCAAACCTTTTCTGGATTTTTGTAGAGTGTAATACTCATATTTCTGGGCATAAAATCATGTGGTCTCTCTGTATTAGCTTGGTCCTTTTGATCAAACAAAATAAACAGTGACATAGCACTTGATTTGAACAAGTTTTGAAAATGGTTTTAAATCCATATTTGTTTTGTAAATTTTGGTTTAAGCACTAGCATTCAATCAAAACAATCTGAGAGCAACAAGGTTTGGTTTTGAAACAAATAATCCCCCATTGGAGAGTAGCATTTGATTAATGTTTGATCACATAAAATCATAGCTCCCAAGTTCTGTTTTCTTTCAAAATGAGTTTGAATTTGATCCCTAAATGATATGCATGTATGATATGAAATCTTTGAAAACATGATTTTAGGGATGTTACATGGCATCTTCAGGTTAACTAGGATTGTGTGAGGGAACTTGAAACCCTACATTGGTGCCTGAATGACAAGCTAGCATTGTGTATTGGGAGGACTCCTATGGAAAGACTTTGTCACATTCTCGATCTACCAGTACTCCATCTTGGTGAGTACATATCCAGCGGACACTGGTGGCATCAAGATGAGATTGTGTCATGTGGGTAAAGTGTACAACTTCTGCAGAAGATCAAATTCTAAGTACTTAGCCGTGTCCCCGGTTATGGACAATACTAAGAAACTAAGGCCTGAAGCTATGGAAGATCTCGACATTCCAATTTCTCAAAGTTAAAACTTGAGGGTGACAACAAGGGATTAAAAGCACTTGGAGTTTTCCAAGAAGTTCAAAAGGATTTGACAAAGATCAAAAACTACTTTGAAAAGATAGGATAAAACTATATTGCTTTATGCAAATGAGCCTAAACCCTACTTAGCCAAATATGCATGTAATGATAGGATCCACATATTTCTACTTAGTAGTGAAACTTGCCAATACAATTCAAATGTATTGACCCTTGTGGCTGCAACTTATTATGTTGCAGGTTTGTTTGATGTTAGTGAAGTGTGTTGAATAGGATTACAAGTGTACAACCAACATGATTGCCTGTGGCACTTTGAGGATGAAGGACTCCATGCTATATAGATATTCTGCTGCATTATAATGTGATAGCCAAATGAGCTATGTAAGATGTAATGAATTATTTTATTCCTGGTTATAAAGTTGTATTATGACCTTTGTTTCTTGATATTACATCTTAACTGTGGATGCTAGCTATTGATCTAGGGACTAGCATTGTAAACACAGGGATCTTTACCTTATTAAAGGTTGGGAACCTTACATTTATGGAGTGAAGTGTCGATAAAGAGAATACAGACAAGAAGCATTACATCTATCAATACACAAATCATAATAGAAATCAACTTACTCTTATATAACTTAACTTGCAATGAGTAAGGGAGTCACAATAAAGGTGCACAAAGAAAATCATAATTGGTGATGGCAAACTTTGTTCTTGGTCAGAGAACAATTAACGAATCATACTTATTTTTTAGATAATTTTTTATAACGAAGCTTATATTGTAGGAGTCTCTTGCTTGAACATAAAGATCTCTTCACCAACAATGATATCTTTCAAAGTTATATTTATTCGGATAAGAGCATTGTGGAAAACAAGGAACATAAGAAACAAGATTGAATAAATCAACATATAGATGATTGAATCACAACAACTTAAATGCTTGCTTGAGATAGATAGAAATAGGCTTACTGACTCAACATAAAAGTAAAAGATAGGCCCTTCGCAGAGGGAAGCATGGATTAACAAGTTTTATAAAGCTTCCAAAAATTATGGTACTAATTAGTTTTGAGCTCTCATTTCCCCTATCATAAGCATCTTGAAGTGATTAAGGTTAAAGTGAGGGCATATATGAGTTATATGCTTGATAAATCACAAGTAAGTTCTTATCGTTGTAAGTATATGTGTATCATAGAGAACTGCCAATGGGGTACCCCTTTCCCCATGACATAGGAGCTATCCCATATCAAAATGACAAGGCAAAAGACAGTGAGCATCTCAGCAATCTTTTTATTTGCTATTTGCATAGTTTTTTATTGAGGATACTTCATAGAATGTCCACTATGGTTTTGCTGCAAGTTTCCACCATGATTAGGCATGGCTTAGGTTGACTGCCTAGGCGTTTCTCTAACACATATACAAACTCCATGGACTTACAAGCTCCCATCTCATTTCACACCGGCGGCATCCATAACAAAAGAACATGATATCAACTAAATAGGAATAAGTGCAATGTTGAAAGCGTGCCCCATGACAGCATGATTTTGCTAACTCCAAATTTACAATTTGCAAGAATATAATCATCATAGATGGTCACAATGGTTCAAATTTATTAAGTGCAAGAAATAAAATGTGCCTTCAAGTTCGTGAGAGCTTTAATCACTAATTTTCTTATAACAAAAACTTTAATTTGGAAGATAGATAAAACTTGAGAATTTACTTGAAATAGTAATAATGCTAATACGTGGATATGGTGGACACAAATGGCAAAGGTTTTGGTTCAAGGATTGGATGCACGAGAAGCATTCCCTCTCAGTACAGGTTTTTGGCTAGCAAGGTTATGTAGCAAGCATAAGAGTTGAGTGAAACAAGGAAACATACATGTGATAGAAAAAATCATGTAATATTCCTTGGAAGCACAAACGATCTTAACTTGAGAATACTAAGCTTATGAGCCAAACAAGATAGAAGGATAATGAAATAATATATCTACAAGTACGTTTTCTCTTTTCTACTCAAACCTCAAAGTAATGTTGCTACTGGCCAATGCTAAGTTTGCCAAAACTAACTAAATTTACTTGATGCTCCCAAAGTGATACCAATACTAATAACAAGATCAATCATATAACAGAAATTGCAAACTAAAATGAGATGTGCAAAAAGTAGATGAGAAAACTTCTCATTAATATTCCATAACGGCACTCACACAAAGGGATACATGAATAACCAACTAAAGGAGAGATACTTCCAAACTGCCAACCATCCTATATGATAACTTCTCTACTCATGATATGACTCTACTCAAAAGGTAAAAAGATAAAAGATAACGATGTAATACCGCGGCACTCCCCCAAGCTTGTAACAAACCAAGGGGATTCAAAAACCAATAACAAATTACTCCTTTGGTGGTGGTGGTGATTTATCGATAAGCTTTTCAACCAGTTTCTTGAAATCCTCAATCTTGAAGGTGAGATTACGAATCATCTCCGAATTGTGCTCAATACGGTTCATGAACATGTTGGGCTGTGAGTCCCAGCTCTTGCAATTCTTTCCCCACTCTTCCTCCTTAAAGTATTCTTTCCCTGCATGGTTAGAACGAGGCATATCCCAATTGGAGGGTAACTTTTCCTTAGGCATATTTTGGAATTGATGATCATGTATAATAGTATGGAAAGGGTTCTTGATGCGCGAAGGAAGTGACCATGAAGGTGACCCTGGAGGTGACTGTGGAGCTAAGCAATGACGCGGAAATCTCCCTCCAGTGCTCATCCGTGCAGTCATCTTGAACTTGACAGGGTTTGCCACCACTCCAATACTTGCAATGGTGGCACGGGTGTGCGGATGCTGGTCTTCCTCCACTTCTTCCTCGATCTCCTCCTCCTGATTGGGGTCTTGGAGATCATCTTCCGCGGACTTCTTGCCCTTGTCGTCATTGGCGGAGACCATGGTGCTTCTAAACTTGAGAATAGCTCCTGGCAGAAATAGATCGAAGCGAAAACACGACGATAAAACGATATACGAACCTCGGGGGATCCGGGGGATTATATATCACAAAGTTTGACGACAAAAGGAAGGTACTGGGAGAAAACGGGTCGGAGACGAACTTCGAGGTGGCCACACCACCTGGTGGTGCGGCCAGGTGGGCCCGCGCCCAGGGGTAGTGTGAGCCCCTCGGACTCCGTTTACATCCCTCTTTTGACTCATGATCTTCCATATTAAATAAAAACTACAAAATATAAGTTGGAAAGTTTTTCGTGAACTTTTTCTTATCAAAACTGTTACCTATTCAAAAACTGACTCTGCAGATTCCTGAATTTGGTCTTTAATAAATTCTTCCGGAGTCACCACTTGAATAATATTAATAACTTCATTATAAGAATCTCCAGAAATATAATGTTTGAGCCTTTGACCATTCACCACTTGCGTAGTGTTGTCTCTCAACACCTGAACGATACACCTCTTCAATAATAAAGGGTCCTTCCCATTTTGAGAGTAATTTTCCTGCAAAAAATCTAAGACGAGACCTATACAATAGAACTTTCTCACCAACATGGAACTCTTTCTTAAGAATTCTCCTATCATGCCATTTTTTAACTTTTTCTTTAAAGAGTCTAGCATTTCATAAGCTTCACTTCTCCACTCATCTAAAGAACTCAAGTCAAGCAATATTTTCTTACCAGCAAGTTTAAAATATCTATTAAGTTCTTTCACTGCCCAGTAAGCTTTATGTTCTAATTCTAAAGGCAAGTGACGAGCTTTTCCATAAACCATTTTGTAAGGAGACATTCCCATAGGATTTTTATAAGCAGTTCTATAAGCCCATAAAGCATCATTCAACTTTCTAGCCCAATTTTTCTAGATTTATTAATAGTCTTTTGCAAGATAGATTTAATTTCTCTATTTGATTATTCTACTTGATGTAAGGTTCCCAACCTTTATTAAGGTAGAGATCCCTGTGTTTACAATGCTAGTCCCTGGATCAATGCTAGCATCCACAGTTAAGATGTAATATCAAGAAACAAAGGTCATAATACAACTTTATAACCAGGAATAAAATAATTCATTACATCTTACATAGCTCATTTGGCTATCACATTACATTGCAGCAGAATATCTATAAGCATGGGGTCCTTCATCTTCAAAGTGCCACAGGCAATCATGTTGGTTGTAGACTTGTAATCCTATTCAACATACTTCACTAACATCAAACAAACCTGCAACATAATAAGTTGCAGCCACAAGGGTCAATACATTTGAATTGTATTGGCAAGTTTCACTACTAAGTAGAAATATGTGGATCCTATCATTACATGCATATTTGGCTAAGTAGGGTTTAGGCTCATTTGCATAAAGCAATATAGTTTTATCCTATCTTTTCAAAGTAGTTTTTGATCTTTGTCAAATCCTTTTGAACTTCTTGGAAAACTCCAAGTGCTTTTAATCCCTTGTTGTCACCCTCAAGTTTTAACTTTGAGAAATTGGAATGTCGAGATCTTCCATAGCTTCAGGCCTTAGTTGCTTAGTATTGTCCATAACCGGGACACGGCTAAGTACTTAGAATTTGATCTTCTGTAGAAGTTGTACACTTTACCCACATGACACAATCTCATATTGATGCCACCAGTGTCCGCTGGATATGTACTCACCAAGATGGAGTACTGGCAGATTGAGAATGTGACAAAGTCTTTCCATAGGAGTCCTCCCAATACACAATGCTAGCTTGTCATTCAGGCACCAATGTAGGGTTTCAAGTTCCCTCACACAATCCTAGTTAACCTGAAGATGCCAATGCATGGGTCTTCCACTATGTAGTTGACTAAGCCAGAGCCCATTTAGCATGTGGCTGTACACGGAAGCCACTGTACGAGAAACATGTTCAATCTCTAAGTCCCTGGGTGGTTTTCTTCTAGTGCACAACAAAAAGAGATAGCCATATAAACATGGTTCCTTTTGTTGCCACCTTGTCCAACCTTGAGTATCCTTGTCCACCCAGGTGGTTCATTGAGTACTTGTTTTATTATATAAAACTTATAACTTTTCAACTCTTCATATAATTCATAACATGTATCCCATCCCAATATATATTTGGGCTAAGCATACTACAACTACAATGTTTCCACTAAGGAATATATAAGGGTATCCTATTAGGATTTAGCATAGCATAAAATATAGAAATCATTATCATGCATGTTTCAAAAATCCACTAAGTATAATGAAAATAATAGGACTTGGATGATAGTGTCACTTGCCTTTTTAGTAGAGAATGTTGGTTCACTTCTTGATCTTGAAAATATCACACTCTTCTAATTCCACTACAATTCAATCAAGCAAACACAATTCAACTAGCATTCCAACCAATATTCAAACAATTTATCACACATAAAATAATAGAAATAAGGTCATGCATGCAAGCATGCAAAGGATAGTTTTATTTGCAAAGGTGGTTTCTACTAAGCTCTAAACATTATAAAGTTCAAAGTGGTCATTTTCTAAAGTGGTAAAACCATTTGCAAAAGGTTTTATCTATAGACCATTTCTAAATCAAATCAATATTTAATGTGGTTGAAAATGCTTTTATCAAAGCAATAATTTTATATTGTTCATCAAATAAGTTGTTAATTCACAAAACTTGGTGTTTAGGGTTAGAAGGTTTGAATCAAAACATTTCCCAAAGGTTTTACTCAAAAAACATTTCCATATCAAAATCAATATTTTTATTTGACTAGAAATGAGCTAATTCAAGTATTTATTCCTAAACTTCACAAAATTCATTTTTAAATCCATGAGTTTGTTCCTAAGGTCAGTAGGTTCACAACAAACTATTTTGCAAAGATTTCATATTAAAATTATATCTAGAATAATTTTTATATTCAAAATAAGCCTACACATGTTTCTGCAATTTCAACCAATTTTACAGAAGCAAAACATTAAACAAATTGCATGGTTGCAAAGTAATTGTTCTACTGATTCCATTGATATAAAATTTGCAAAATTTGTACGTGTATATTTAAAGTTATGAATTTTACAAGTTTGCATATCAATCAGATTCAAAATTCGGTTTTAAACAAAACTTCGTCCACGTGGCGCAATCTAATTGGCCGGTACCACTTCGGGTGGATCGGGCTCTCTGGATCGTTGAATCTAAGTTAAATCGCTCGGCTCTAATGCGCCCATACCCTTTCAGTTAAAATCTAATCGCAGCCATACGATTCGCATCGCATGGCTCACAGCAGCTCGACCAAGATCTGGCGGCGCTGGCGGTGGCAGACGGCGGCGCGCGGTCAGACGGTGGCGTCGCGGCGGTTACAGGAATCAAGGGGAGAAGATGAGGTGATCACCATGCTCGCAGGGTCCTGGTGAAGCTCAAGGCGTTGATGGTTTGGCGAGGGGCGCTGTCTGAGGGGAAAGAGAGAGGAGTAGCTACTGACGACGGGCGGCTCTGTTTGCTGGTGGAGGTGAGGATGCAGGTCGCCCTAAGGCAAGGTAGGGGTATGGTTAGACACGCACTGATCTGGGAAAGATAGGTGCATCATCGAGAGAGCTTAGGGCGGTCGGACTTCACCTAGGATGCTCGACGGAGCAATGGCAGACGGCGGTGGCGAGTCGAGCTTGTCCTTGCCGACGCTCTGGGGCAAGCGTGGGCGAACGGGTGGCAAGAGGAGATGCGCGAGGAGGTGGGGAACAGGCTAGTGTGCAGTGGGAGTCGAGGCGAGGCTGGACAGCGCCGGAATTGATCGCGAAGCTCGTCGGAGTCCGCGGCGGTGCAAGGGAAAATCTGGGCAGCCAGGGCGAGGAGGCCCGAGAGGGAAAGAGAGAGGAGAGTGGGGCGATTTAACGAGCGTGGTCACTTCGAGGAATTAAGGCCGCCATCAACGCGTATTCATCGCCGGAATTACTCGGCTGCAACGGCAGGGGACTTGGTCGCGAGTGAGGACGACGACGTGCTGGCGTGGGGCCTGTCTGTCAGCGAGGGAGAGAGAGAGGGAGATGGGTCCACCGCTCAGCGTCTCTGCGGGTGTGTTTAGCAGAAAACTTTTCACGAGGAGGGGAGAGTTGGGCTGCGTTCTTGGCCTTTGGGCCGATGGGTTGAAACTTTGTTTCATTTTTATCTGTAATCTTTTTCCTTTTCCTTTTCCTTTTTGAATTTCTGATTTGATTTTATTCAAGCAATTCAAACACCCAATGAATTCAAAACCTTGCCAAACTTTGTGTAGGTTTTAATTCTGTTTAACAACACAAACCAAAGTCAAACAAAAATAATTTTTATTCTTTTTAGGATCCATTTAATAATTAAATAAAAAGACCTTAGTTATTAATTCAAATAGGATTTAATTTATTTAAAAACTCTATTTGAAATCTAAATAATAACAAAATCATTTCAGTAGGTTTTATTTGAATAAATAAAATACTTGAAAAACTTATTTAAAATAAAATAACAAGTTTTAGTGTTTATTTAAAATGGAAAAGCCTTTACTTTAATAAAATTGGATATTAATAAATCCTCATTATTTTATTTCAATAGCCTTTACCCTTTTTAAAAAATAGTAATATTTCATTTCAAAATCTTGGCCAAGATTTAATTTGGCTCAATAAAATAATCTTTAATCATAATTCTACCTTTGCTTTTGAAAATCAAATCTTTTTATTAAAAGATCCAAAAATAGTAATTCCAATTATTAAAACTTTCTTTATTAATTGTTTATCTTTTTAAATCCCTTTAGGATTTTATTTGATAAAAATAGGTTTTGATGTTTCCAATTGGAATCAAAAAGTTTCTTCTCACCCTGAAAATCAACAATTGTTTATTTGTTTATTTATTTTTCACATTTCAAAATTTGGAAAATTTTGGGATGTGACACTTGCCCACTTGTTTGGGGATGATAAGCTGAAGCAATTCTATGATTAACATCATATCTAGCAAGGGTCTTCCTAAAACCACCATGAATAAAATGAGAACCTCCATCAGTCATAAGATATCTAGGCACACCAAACCTAGTAAAAATAACATCCTTAAGTATTTTTAAAGAGGTCTCACCATCAGCACTTTTTGTTGGTATGGATTCTACCCACTTAGTAACATAATCAACAGCAACAAGAATATGAGTATAACCTTTTGAAGGAGGAAAAGGCCCCATAAAGTCCAATCCCCAATAGTTAAATGGTTCAATAACAAGAGAATAATTCATAGGAATTTAATTGCGTCTAGAAATATTACCAACTCTTTGACATTCATCACATGATAAAATAAACTTTCTTGCATCTTTAAAAAGAGTAGGCCAATAAAAACCTGATTGTAGAACCTTTTGTGTGGTTCTTTCTCCAGCATGATGTCCTCCATAAGCACTACCATGACATTTTCTCAATATCTCTTGATGTTCATATTCTGGAACCATCTTCGCATAATACCATCCATTTCTACTTTATATAAGTGTGGTTCATCCCAAAAATAATGCCTCAAATCATAAAAGAATTCCTTCTTTGCTGAGTTGTAAAGGTTGGAGGAAAATACTTGGAAACAATAAAGTTAGCATATTCAGCATACCAAGGACTCTCTCGTGAGCTTACCTTTATTGCAGCCAACTGTTCATTTGGAAAACTATCATTAACATGCATAGGATCAAAATAAATATTTCCAATCGAGAAAAATTATCAGCAACATGATTTTTAGCACCTTTCCTACCTACAATATGTAAATCAAACTCTTGTAAAAGCAACACCCATATAATAAGCCTAGGCTTAGCATCTTTCTTTGTCATAAGATATCTAATAGCAACATGGTCAGTATGGATATGTAACATCCCTAAATTCATATTCCAAAACTCATTCATATCATCCTTGCATTCATCATCATTTAGGGCTTTTCTCAAAATCATTTCAAAAACAGGAGCAATTGTGGCTCATTATTTTATGTATGAAAACCCTAGCCTTTGTGCTACATGCTCTTGATAAAGATGTTGTTATTCATTCAGGATGATTTGAATTCAAACTTAAGTGGTCTCAAAAACTTAAGCAAAGTCTCAAAGCAAATTATAAATTAAAACAAATTCTATGCCTATTATCACATCTCATAAAGGCATGGTTTGAATTTATTTTCAAAAGACCCAAGTGTTCTGAAGTGTTCAGATGTGTTTGACACTTATTTAAGAACAAGATTTATTGTACAAAATTCCTATAAATCTTTGGATTGAAACAGATTTGAATTTAGGATTGAAAACCATTTTTTAGAAAAGCAATCAGAAAAAGAAAAAGGAATAAAGATGAAAAAAATAAACAGCCAGCCAATCCGGCCGACCCAGCCCAACACGGCCCAACTAGCCCAACAGCTCCCACCCCGCGAATCATTTTCTTTCACCCGCTCTTGCACCCACCAGCTCATTGACAGAAGGGACCCACTCCCTTTTCCCTCTATCGCTGACAACCGCGGCCCACTCGAGTGTCGTCGTCTCCACCCCCACGACCTGTTCATCCCAAATTGACGCGGTCGTTTCCTGTTGATTGCGCAGCTTAAATTCGCGTTAAGGCACGAGTAATTCTTGCTCACGACCAGGCTACTTAAACCCCCTCTGCCCCCTCTCCCTTCTCCCTCAAACCCCGAACCCAGAGCGCCACCAGG
Source organism: Avena longiglumis (assembly GCA_030063025.1). Taxonomy (NCBI): domain Eukaryota; kingdom Viridiplantae; phylum Streptophyta; class Magnoliopsida; order Poales; family Poaceae; genus Avena; species Avena longiglumis. The sequence continues at coordinate 186,669,994 of CP125978.1, forward strand.
CTGCGTGCATTGCTCCCTGTAACCCCGCCGTCTCCGACGAGCTGCAGCCACGATTCCGGCCACCTCCGACCACCCCTTTGCCTCTGCTTCACATGAACAGACTCCGCTTGACCTCACGCATCACCCAGTACCCCTGGTTCGCCCGCGCGTGACCTAGAACATTGGCAACGCAAACGACTGAGCGCCACCGTCTTCAGCATCAACTCCGACGAGCTCCAGTGGTGAGTCCAGACCGCCCCAAACCTTTCCCTTCACGCACGCATCTTCGCTGTGATCTTCTGCATCTGACCACATCCTCCGTTTACCTCCTAGTGATCTACAACGTCGCCTTCGACCTCGAGCAGAGCCACCGTTGCCAGATCCAACTCCGGCGAGGAATCCATCGCAACCCTGAGCGCCCCTTGCCGAGCTGTCCACAAGTTGAGCATCCCCACGTCCTTGCGGTCTCGGTGAGTACCTTCCCTATCCTCCTAGCGACCTGTATCGCCGGCGCCGCCACCGTTTGACCGTCGCCGCCGCGCGCAGCCGTTAAGCGCCGCCAGATTTTGGCTTGATGATTTAGGCCGTTGGATCTGTATCGTAGGGCTAGGATAGAATTTTAAACGAAGGGGTATGCGCGCGTCTGAGCCACCAGATCTCATTTAGATCCTGCGGTCCGCAGATCTCGATCCAACCGAATCGGTACGCGCCAGTAGCTTAGCGACACGTGTCTAGGGTGAATTCAAAAACAGAAATTCGAATCAGATCTAGATCCAAACTTCAAACTGCTATAACTTTTGAATGCCACGTTAGAATTTTGCAAACTTTATACCGTTGGATTCAGTGAATCAAGGCATTTCTGTTTATGCAAAGTGTTTAACAAATAGTAACCATTAGAATTACTTTATTTGTAGAAACATGTTTAAGGCTATTTTGAGTATGGATTTAGTTTAGTGATTTGTTTTAGGGATAAATAAGTTTAGTTGGCAAACTTGTGACTTGTTAAGTTTCTGTAAACATGCACATGCTTGGTAGAGTTTTCAAAATGACCACTTAGTAAATTCTTGCATGCATGCATTCATATTATTTTTGATTGTATATAATTGTGTGCTACAAATTTTTGTGTAGATTTTGCTAGTGATTGTGATTGTGAGGAGTGCTACTCTCCACATTACCAAGGCAAGTGATATTTTCATGAATATTCCTTTCCCATATTTTGTATTAGCATTAGATATTTTGCTAAGTCTTGCATGCTACTTTTGCCAAATGCTAAGTTGGGAAATCCTAAGTAGTGTAGAATTGTAGAATTGCTAGGGAATTTTCCTAAGTTAAGTTACTATGCCATGCTTAGCCTAGCTAGTAGAAAACAGGGGTTGGTAAAGTATGTACATGCTTTGGTGAAATAATTCTAAGTCCTTTGGGACTCATGCTTTTCTTAATAAAACAACTAAGTCAATGAACTTCCGGGTGGAATGGGACTTGAATGGTGGTTTTGGTTGAGTGGTTACACAAGGCCATGGACTTGGCTTGTGTATCTCACTTGTGGTATGCCACCCAGGCACAAAGGGATTTGGAGGCCAAGTGTTGAGAAAGCTTACAGTGCAACCACTTGGCAATATGGGCTCTGCCATGATCATATAGGTTGCTAGAACTTAGTCACTTGGACAGTTGGTGGTAGTGTGAATGATAGGTTGGAGCGCGTCCATTTGACTAAGGAAAGGCTTCTGAAAGGTTCTGTCTTGGGAAACCAAGTCTGGTGGGGAAAGTGCACAACCTCTGCAGATGGAAAATCTAAGTACTTAGCCAAGTCCTTGGCAATGGACAATTTGAGCATCAAGACATGGAAGCTACAAGAATCTCATCACTCCAATTTCTAAATAAAACTTGTGGGTGAACAAGGGCAAAGGACCCCAATGTCTATTGGTGGTTCCTTGGGAAGGATTTTGACAAAGAAAAACTTAGTGATTTCAACTAATAGGAAAAACCTATTTTCAAGCAAAGCAAGCCAAGCTACACTTAGCCAAAATGCATATAGTAATATAGTCCACTTAAAATATACTAAGGTATCACTTGCCAATACTATTCCAAAGTATTGACCCTCTGTGGCTGTAACTTGTGATGTTGCAGGTTACTCCGATGATGAGTAGGAGTCATGAGTCTACACTCAACATGCTTTCCTGTGGCACATGAAGATGAAGACTTATGTTTATTTACTTATTACAAAACTCTTGTATTAGGCCTTTGGACCTGAGTTGTAAAAGACTATGTTTTATCTCTGGAATGAATGTAATAAACGACCTTTGTATCTATGTACTTCATCTTAAACTGTGGATGCTAGCAATGATCCAGGGACTAGCATTGCAATCACAGGGATCCTTTTCCTTTACAAAGGAGGGGTCTAACAGATGGTATCAGAGCACTGTGTTGCCTGTAGTATTATGACCCTAGGATTTGAAAACCACTAAGGATAAAATTTCAACTACTTCTACACTTGTCTATTCTTCTCGTAAAACTTTTCTAATCTTCTCATTCTCATCTCCATTTGTAGATGAACTCCATCAATGAAGCCGTGAAGAAAGGGCCACTCATGACCATGACCTTGGAGTGTGAAACTGAGTTTCCCAAGATTCTCAAGGACCTCATGGTGGCAATGGAAGCACATGGTGCAGCTGTTTACAAAGGCGTTCCGGTGATGGATGAAGATGTGGAGTATTGGTGGGTGCAACTTCACTTGTACAAAAACAAGGAAGACAACCACAAAGAAAAAGGATTCTGCATGTACACCAACACTGTAATGCACACCACATTCTTTGAGTTAGCCAGAGATGCAACTTGGAGGACTATCAAAGAACTAAGTGCTAGAGTCAAGTGCAGGATGCTCAACCTCCAGAAGGACTTAGAGAAAGAGAAGGAGCTTACCCAAGAGTTGGAAGCCACCAACCAAGAATTAAGGGGAGATATTATAGACTTAGTGATGGAATCATGTGAACAAGATAGGTGGATTGCCTCTAGGAACATTGTGATAGCCACCAGATCCAGTGAGATAGGATTATGAGCACACTTCGTTAGTTGGACCACTATCTATCACTTTATTTTCCAAAATGATACCTTAAATAAGTTTGGACCTTGATTGATGTAATGGATTCATCTATGCATGACTTGTGTGATTTTGTGTTCCAAGGTTGTGTATGTGATGATTGTCTTTGTTTATCTTAAATAATGTTGTTCTAACTTCTCTATCTTATAAATAGATGCCTATTACCATCAGCACTGTTGAGGAGTTCCAGGTTACCCGTTTCGTCCCTCGTATCGTTGAGCTTACCACTTTGCTCGATCTCCCTCTTCCCACCATCACGGTGTACCCACTCACCAAGTTCGAGAGGAAGGACCTCTGGGGCTTCAAGGTGAACCAGCCCGGACGCCAGACGGAGCCTACTACGGAGGCCATTGTCTTCAAGCTTATGCACGACAACAGGGAGAGAGGCATGGAGGTAGTCATGCAGGACCTGATAGGACGTCTGTTAGGCCGTCACTCCCGACAGGTTAGGGGCACTCACTTCCACGTCTTCGGAAGACGTGATGTTGATGGAGAGTCCATCGACTTTGAGAACGACTCGACGGACATAGCAGAGCCGATACGTCTCTATCTCCAGGACTTAGAGTCTCTTATCAGGCACGTGGACACGGACAGGACGAACGTCATTCTCAGCAATGACGAGCTCCAGGTGCAGCTTCGCGAGAAGGACAAGCTTTTCGCACAGCAGGATGAGATGGTCAAGGAAATGGAGACGAAGTTCGAGGCCCAGGACCGCAAGTTCAAGAGTCAGGAGAAACACGTCCAGGATAGGAACAAGAGGATCCGGGACATGACCGAGGAACTGAAGTCCAAGGATTTCGAGCTAGAGCAGCAGCAGATGGTTATTGAGAGGCTTCGCTCCTAGAAGAGGGCTCTCAAGGCCAAGGTCGATTCCATGACCACTACGATTGAGGAGAACAAGACCGCGATGGAGAACGCAGGTCTTACCTTCGTCGAGGAGGATATTGATGCTGATGAGTAGACTTGACTACTCGTTTATCTTTCATATTCGTACTTGTTATTTGTGAACTTATTATTGGACCATCCGACATGTGGATGGCTTGCCACTTGTGTGTTTTATTTCGAGAACTTTGTTATTCTGTTGTTGAGCTTTTTTTTCCTTGAGTTGCATGCTATGTGTTTGCTTGTGATGTATTGTGCATAAAACATCTATGGGTATCTCATTCTTATCTATTTGAACAAACCACAGATGCCTCCCCATCGCGCAAACCCCAACCCCAACAACATCACCCCAGAAATGCAATAGATGATGAATGCTCAAACACATCTTATGCAGATGATGACAACATTATCCAAAACCAGAATAACAACAACAACAACCCCAATAACAACAACAACAACAACAATAACAACAACAACAATAACCCTCCGGGTTTTGATATGCTCACCAGATTTCTGCGATTGAGGCCAGCAAAGTTTTCGGGGACAACTGATCCCATGGTGGCCAATGATTGGCTATGTTCTGTGAACAAGGACTTAGTAACCGTGGACTGCACGGATGCTTAAAAGGTCAGGTTCGCAGCGCATCTGTTGGAAGGACCAGCCGCCACATGGTGGGACAACTTCCAGATCACCACTCCTATTGATGAGGTGACTTGGGCTATCTTTGAAGATGGCTTTCGCATTGCTCACATCTCATCAGGAATGATGAGCCTGAAAAAGAAGGAGTTTCACAACTGAGCGCCATAGCGTGGGTGAATATATAGAAGAGTTCAACAATCAAGCGCTATGCACCGGATGAGGTTGACACAGATGCCAAAAGAAAGGAAAAGTTTCTGGAAGGCTTGAATGATGAGCTGAATCTGCAGCTGTCTGTGGCATATGTTCCAACTTATCAGTCTCTGTGTGACAAGGCTGCTATTTTGGAGAATAAAATGAAGCAAGTCGAGAGTAGGAAGAGGAAACACTCCGACAAGCACAGCTCGGGATCGTCTCACAAGCGATCTCACTATGATGACAGTGGCAGCTCGGGATCCCATAAGCATGGGAAATTCAACAAGCACCACAACCACAACCGTCATGACAACAAGCATCACCGCAGTCATGACAATGACAAGTACAAGAACCACAAGAGTGGACATAAGAGCCACCACAGTGGGAATGGTAGTGGAAGTGGAAGTCAGCCTGCAAAAAGGGACATCAGTCAGGTTGAGTGCTTCAAATGCAAGAAGCTGGGGCATTATGCTAATGAGTGCCCTGAGAAGAAAGTTGAAGGACCTAACAAGCCCAATCCTTTCGTAAAGGACAGGTTAACCACATCAATGTGGAGGAGGTCTATGAGGAGCCTGATGCCGTTGCTGGTAAGTTCAGACTCAATTCCGTTCCAGCATTTGTACTCTTTGACACTGGTGCATCTCATTCATTCATATCAAAAGCATTTGTTGATAGAAACGGGTTTGCATCTGAAAACATTGGGTTTCCAATAAAAGTTAGCTCTCCGGGTGGAGATATGATAGTAAGTCTTGGATGCCGGGATCTTGTCATAGAGTTTGGAAAGCATAAGTTCCCAGTGAGCCTGATAATCCTAGATTCCCAAGGACTAGATGTAATATTGGGAATGGATTGGATGGCTAAGTATGAGGGAGTACTAGATTGTGCTAATCGTACTGTTGCACTCACAACCCCAGAAGGAAAAAGAATAAAATTCAGGTCAAACTTTGAATCCAAAGGAAGTAAGCTAAATTCTCTTAAGGGGGTTAGCATGGACAGTGTGACAATTGTGTGTGAGTATCCGGATGTGTTTCCGGAAGAGTTGCCAAGAATGCCACCAGATAGAGATGTGGAGTTTCTGATAGATTTGGTACGAGGTTCTGGACCAATAGCAAAAAGACCGTACAAAATGTCAGTTGATGAACTGAAAGAGCTCAAGAAGCAACTAGGAGAACAGTTGCAGAAAGGGTTTATTCAACCATGTTCTTCATCTTGGGGAGCCCCAGTATTGTTCGTGGAGAAGAAAGATAGAAGCCAAAGGTTATGCATAGATTACCGTTCACTAAACGAGGTAACTATCAAGAACAAATATCCTTTGCCTAGAATCAATGACTTGTTTGATCAGCTAGAGGGAGCATGTGTGTTCTCAAAGATTGATCTCCGGTCAGGCTATTTTCAACTCAAGATAAGAGAGCAAGACATACCAAAAACAGCATTCACCACAAGGTATGGATTGTATGAGTATACCGTGATGCCTTTTGGCTTAACCAATGCTCCAGCCTACTTCATGAATATGATGAACAAAGTGTTCATGGAATTCCTTGACAAGTTTGTTGTCGTTTTCATCGATGACATCTTAGTCTACTCCAAGAGCAAAGAAGAACATGAAGGGCACTTACGCTTGATACTTGAAAAGTTAAGAGAGCATAAACTTTATGCCAAATTCAGCAAGTGTGAGTTCTGGTTAGAAGAAGTTGGTTTTCTTGGTCATGTTATGATAAAGGATGGTGTAGCAGTTGATCCTGCCAAAGTTTCAGCTGTAACGGAATGGGAATCTCCCAAGAATGTGAAAGAAGTTCGTAGTTTCCTTGGCTTAGCAGGTTACTACACAAGGTTCATTGAAAATTTCTCAAAGGTTGCTAAGCCAATGACTGAATTGTTAAAGAAGGACAAGAAATTTGCTTGGTCTGAAGGTTGTGAAGTCAGCTTTCAGGAATTAAAGAACAGACTTGTGACAACACCGGTTCTATGTCTGCCAGATTTGGAAAAAGATTTCCAAGTTTATTGTGATGCGTCACATCAAGGTTTGGGTGCCGTACTTATGCAAGATGGTAAAGTTGTGTCTTATGCCTCGAGACAACTCAAAACTCATGAAGTAAACTATCCTACTCATGATTTGGAGTTAGCCTCTGTCGTCCATGCACTCAAAACATGGAGACATTACCTTTTGGGAAAGCGTTGTGAAGTGTTCACCGATCACAAGAGTTTGAAGTATATCTTCACCCAGAAGGAAATCAATATGAGACAAAGGAGATGGCTAGAACTTATCAAAGATTACGACTTAAGTTTGCAGTACCATCCCGGTAAAGCAAATGTAGTAGCAGATGCTCTAAGTCGTAAGACGTTTGTGAATGGCCTTACCAATGGTGAATTGTCAGATGACTTGTGTAAGCAATTCAAAGAACTCAGATTGGAGATTGTGCCAGAAGGACATCTTATGACTTTGGATGTTCAACCCACTCTGTTGGATAAGATTAAATAAGCCCAAAAGACGGATAAAGAAATCGAAGAGATTAAGGAAAGGATTAGCCAAGGGAAAGATAAAAGTTTCCATATAGACGAACACGGTACTTTATGGCACGGGAAACGTATTTGTGTTCCACAAGACCCGGAGTTGCGGAAACTGATTTTACAGGAAGCCCACAACTCTCCGTATTCTATTCACCCGGGAAACACCAAGATGTACATGGACATGAAAGAAATATTTTGGTGGAACTATCTAAAAAGGGACATCGCCGAACATATTGCTTTGTGTGAAGTGTGTAGTAGAGTGAAAGCGGAGCATCAGAAACTAGCAGGTTTGCTTCAACCACTGCCTATTCCTGAGTGGAAGTGGGAAAATATTGGTATGGATTTCATTACCGGATTACCAAGGACCAGGTCAGGGTATGATTCCATATGGGTAGTAGTGGATCGCCTAACTAAAGTGGCTCATTTTATACCCGTGAAGACAACTTATACAAGTGCCAAGTTAGCCAAAATCTACATGAGCAGAATTGTGTGCCTTCACGGTGTGCCTAAGAGTATTGTGTCTGATAGAGGAACTCAGTTCACTTCTCACTTTTGGAGACAGCTTCATGAATCCTTAGGAACGAGGTTGGAATTCAGCACTGCCTTTCATCCCCAAACTGATGGACAAACAGAAAGGACTAATCAAATTCTTGAAGACATGTTGAGGGCATGTGCCCTAGACTATGGAGCAAGTTGGGATGAAATTCTGCCTTACGCAGAGATCTCTTACAATAACAGTTACCAATCTAGCATTGGGGTGGCACCATTTGAGTTTCTCTACGAAAGGAAGTGTACCACCCCATTACTATGTAATGGTGTGGGAGAGATAAGTTTGTTTGAACCGGATCTTATCAAAGACGTAGAGGGGAAAGTCAAATTGGTTAAGGACAGGTTGAAAATAGCACAGTCCCGACAGAAAAGCTATGCGGATTCTAAGCGTAGAGAAGTCACCTATGAAGTTGGGGATAGAGCTTACCTTAGAGTGTCGCCACTTCGTGGAGTGAAAAGATTTGGTGTCAAAGGAAAGTTGGCACCAAGATATGTTGGGCCATTCAAAATTCTAAGTCGCAAGGGAGAAGTTGCATATGAAGTAGAATTGCTAGAATCTTTGTCAGCTGTCCATAATGTGTTCCATGTGAGTCAGCTTAAGAAATGTCACCCAGAGATGGAAGAATCTTCTTTGAAGGATACCATACCCTTGGAAGAAGTTCAACTAGAAAGTGATCTCACCTATGAGGAAAAGCCTGTCAAGATTCTTGAGACCGCAGAAAGAATCACAAGGACAAAAACTATCAAGTTTTGCAAAGTACAATGGAATCATCACTCCGAAGAGGAAGCAACATGGGAAAGAGAATATGATCTTCGGAAAGACCACCCTCACCTATTTGCTAGCCAATCCGAATCTCGAGGGCGAGATTCATCTTAAGGGGGTTAGATTTGTAACATCCCTAAATTCATATTCCAAAAATCATTCATATCATCCTTGCATTCATCATCATTTAGGGCTTTTCTCAAAATCATTTCAGAAACAGGAGCAATTGTGGCTCATTATTTTATGTATGAAAACCCTAGCCTTTGTGCTACATGCTATTGAGAAAGATGTTGTTATTCATTCAGGATGATTTGAATTCAAACTTAAGTGGTCTCAAAAACTTAAGCAAAGTCTCAAAGCAAATTATAAATTAAAACAAATTCTATGCCTATTATCACATCTCATAAAGGCATGGTTTTAATTTATTTTCAAAAGACCCAAGTGTTCTGAAGTGTTCAGATGTGTTTGACACTTATTTAAGAACAAGATTTATTGTACAAAATTCCTGTAAAGCTTTGGATTGAAACAGATTTGAATTTAGGATTGAAAACCATTTTTTAGAAAAGCAATCAGAAAAAGAAAAAGGAATAAAGATGAAAAAAATAAACAGCCAGCCAATCCGGCCGACCCATCCCAACACGGCCCAGCTAGCCCAGCAGCTCCCACCCCGCGAATCGTTTTCTTTCACCCGCTCTCGCACCCACCAGCTCACTGACAGAAGGGACCCACTCCCTTTTCCCTCTATCGCTGACAACCGCGGCCCACTCGAGTGTCGTCGTCTCCACCCCCACGACCTGTTCATCCCAAATTGACGCGGCCGTTTCCTGTTGATTGCGCAGCTTAAATTCGCGTTAAGGCACGACTAATTCTCGCTCACGACCAGGCTACTTAAACCCCTCCCTCTCCTTCTCCTCAAACCCCAACCCAGCGCCACACCGGGCGTGCATTGCTCCTGTAACCCGCCATCTCCGACGAGCTGCAGCCACGATTCCGCCACCTCGACCAGCCCTCTGCCTCTGCTTCACACGAACAGACTCCGCTTGACCTACCGCATCACCCAGTACCCCTGGTTCGCCCGCGCATGACCCAGAACTTTGGCAACGCAAACGACTGAGCGCCACCGTCTTCAGCATCAACTCCGACGAGCTCCAGTGGTGAGTCCAGACCGCCCCAAACCTTTCCCTTCACGCACGCATCTTCGCTGTGATCTTCTGCATCTGTCCACATCCTCCGTTTACCTCCTAGTGATCTACAACGTCGCCTTCGACCTCGAGCATAGCCACCGTTGCCAGATCCAACTCCGGCGAGGAATCCACCGCAACCCTGAGCGCCCCTTGCCGAGTTGTCCACAAGTTGAGCATCCCCACGTCCTTGCGGTCTCAGTGAGTACCTTCCCTATCCTCCTAGCGACCTGTATCGTCGGCGCCGCCACCGTCTGACCGTCGCCGCCGCGCGCAGTCGTTAAGCACTGCCAGATTTTGGCTTGATGATTTAGGCCGTTGGATCTGTATCGTAGGGCTAGGATAGAATTTTAAACGAAGGGGTATGCGCGCGTCTGAGCCGCCAGATCTCATTTAGATCCTGCGGTCCACAGCGCTCGATCCAACCGAATCGGTACGCGCCAGTAGCTTAGCGACACGTGTCTAGGGTGAATTCAAAAACAGAAATTCGAATCAGATCTAGATCCAAACTTCAAACTGGTATAACTTTTGAATGCCACGTTAGAATTTTGCAAACTTTATACCGTTGGATTCAGTGAATCAAGGCCTTTCTGTTTATGCAAAGTGTTTAACAAATAGTAACCATTAGAATGACTTTATTTGTAGAAACATGTTTAAGTCTATTTTGAGTATGGATTTAGTTTAGTGATTTGTTTTAGGGATAAATAAGTTTAGTTGGCAAACTTGTGACTTGTTAAGTTTCTGTAAACATGCACATGCTTGGTAGAGTTTTCAAAATGACCACTTAGTAAATTCTTGCATGCATGCATTCATATTATTTTTGATTGTATATAATTGTGTGTAATTGTGTGCTACAAATTTTTGTGTAGATTTTGCTAGTGATTTTGATTGTGAGGAGTGCTACTCTCCACATTACCAAGGCAAGTGATATTTTCATGAATATTCCTTTCCCATATTTTGTATTAGCATTAGATATGTTGCTAAGTCTTGCATGCTACTTTTGCCAAATGCTAAGTTGGGAAATCCTAAGTAGTGTAGAATTGTAGAATTGCTAGGGAATTTTCCTAAGTTAAGTTACTATGCCATGATTAGCCTAGCTAGTAGAAAACAGGGGTTGGTAAAGTATGTACATGCTTTGGTGAAATAATTCTAAGTCCTTTGGGACTCATGCTTTTCTTAATAAAACAACTAAGTCAATGAACTTCCTGGGTGGAATGGGACTTGAATGGTGGTTTTTGGTTGAGTGGTTACACAAGGCCATGGACTTGGCTTGTGTATCTCACTTGTGGTATGCCACCCAGGCACAAAGGGATTTGGAGGCCAAGTGTTGAGAAAGCTTACAGTGCAACCACTTGGCAATATGGGCTCTGCCATGATCATATAGGTTGCTAGAACTTAGTCACTTGGACAGTTGGTGGTAGTGGGAATGATAGGTTGGAGCGCGTCCATTTGACTAAGGAAAGGCTTCTGAAAGGTCCTGTCTTGGGAAACCAAGTCTGGTGGGGAAAGTGCACAACCTCTGCAGATGGAAAATCTAAGTACTTAGCCAAGTCCTTGGCAATGGACAATTTGAGCATCAAGACATGGAAGCTACAAGAATCTCATCACTCCAATTTCTAAATAAAACTTGTGGGTGAACAAGGGCAAAGGACCCCAATGTCTATTGGTGGTTCCTTGGGAAGGTTTTTGACAAAGAAAAAACTTAGTGATTTTAACTAATAGGAAAAACCTATTTTCAAGCAAAGCAAGCCAAGCTACACTTAGCCAAAATGCATATAGTAATATAGTCCACTTAAAATATACTAAGGTATCACTTGCCAATACTATTCCAAAGTATTGACCCTCTGTGGATGTAACTTTTGATGTTGCAGGTTACTCCGATGATGAGTAGGAGTCATGAGTCTACACTCAACATGCTTGCCTGTGGCACATGAAGATGAAGACTTATGTTTATTTACTTATTCCAAAACTCTTGTATTAGGCCTTTGACCCTGAGTTGTAAAAGACTATGTTTTATCTCTGGAATGAATGTAATAAATGACCTTTGTATCTGTGTACTTCATCTTAAACTGTGGATGCTAGCAATGATCCAGGGACTAGCATTGCAATCACAGGGATCCTTTTCCTTTACAAAGGAGGGATCTAACAGATGGTATCAGAGCACTGTGTTGCCTATAGGATTATGACCCTAGGATTTGAAAACCACTAAGGAAAAATTTTCAACTACTTCTACACTTGTCTATTCTTCTCGTAAAACTTTTCTAATCTTCTCATTCTCATCTCCATTTGTAGATGAACTCCATCAATGAAGCCGTGAATAAAGGGCCACTCATGACCATGACCTTGGAGTGTGAAACTGAGTTTCCCAAGATTCTCAAGGACCTCATGGTGGCAATGGAAGCACATGGTGCATATGTTTACAAAGGCTTTCCGGTGATGGATGAAGAAGTGGAGTATTGGTGGGTGCAACTTCACTTGTACAAAAACAAGGAAGACAACCACAAAGAAAGAGGATTCTGCATGTACACCAACACTGTAATGCACACCACATTCTTTGAGTCAGCCAGAGATGCAGCTTGGAAGACTATCAAAGAACTAAGTGCTAGAGTCAAGTGCAGGATGCTCAACCTCCAGAAGGACTTAGAGAAAGAGAAGGATCTTACCCAAGAGTTGGAAGCCACCAACCAAGAATTAAGGGGAGATATTATAGACTTAGTGATGGAATCATGTGAACAAGATAGGTGGATTGCCTCTAGGAACATTGTGATAGCCACCAGATCCAGTGAGATAGGATTGTGAGCACACTTCGTTAGTTGGACCACCATCTATCACTTTATTTTCCAAAATGATACCTTAAATAAGTTTGGACCTTGATCGATGTAATGGATTCATGTATGCATGACTTGTGTGATTTTGTGTTCCAAGGTTGTGTATGTGATGATTGTCTTTGTTTATCTTAAATAATGTTGTTCTAACTTCTCTATCTTATAAATAGATGCCTATTACCATCAGCATTGTTGAGGAGTTCCAGGTTACCCGTTTCGGCCCTCGTATCGTTGAGCTTACCACTTTGCTCGATCTCCCTCTTCCCACCATCACGGTGTACCCACTCACCAAGTTCGAGAGGAAGGACCTCTGGGGCTTCAAGGTGAACCAGCCCGGACGCCAGACGGAGCCTACTACGGAGGCCATCGTCTTCAAGCTTATGCACGACGACAGGGAGAGAGGCATGGAGGTAGTCATGCAGGACCTGATAGGACGTCTGTTAGGCCGTCACTCCCGACAGGTTAGGGGCACTCACTTACACGTCTTCGAAAGACGTGATGTTGATGGAGAGTCCATCGACTTTGAGGACGACTCGAGGAACGTAGCAGAGCCGATACGTCTCTATCTCCAGGACTTAGAGTCTCTTATCAGGCACGTGGACACGGACAGGACGAACTTCATGCTCAACAATGACGAGCTCCAGGTGCAGCTTCGCGAGAAGGACAAGCTTTTCGCACAGCAGGATGAGATGGTCAAGGAAATGGAGACGAAGTTCGAGGCCCGGGACCGCAAGTTCAAGAGTCAGGAGAAAGCAGCGTCGGGATAGGAACAAGAGGATCCGGGACATGACCGAGGAACTGAAGTCCAAGGATTTCGAGCTAGAGGAGCAGCAGATGGTTATTGAGAGGCTTCGCTCCCAGAAGAGGGCTCTCAAGGCCAAGGTCGATTCCTTGACCACTACGATTGAGGAGAATAAGACCGCGATGAAGAACGCAGGTCTTACCTTCGTCGGGGAGGAGATTGATGCTGATGAGTAGACTTGACTACTCGTTTATCTTTCATATTCGTACTTGTTATTTGTGAACTTATTATTGGACCATCCGACATGTGGATGGCTTGCCACTTGTGTGTTTTATTTCGAGAACTTTGTTATTCTGTTGTTGAGCTTTTTTTCCTTGAGTTGCATGCTATGTGTTTGCTTGTGATGTATTGTGCATAAACCATCTATGGGTATCTCATTCTTATGTATTTGAACTAACCACAGATGCCTCCCCGTCGCGCAAACCCCAACCCCAACAACATCACCCCAGAAATGCAACAGATGATGAATGCTCAAACACAGCTTATGCAGATGATGACAACATTCATCCAAAACCAGAATAACAACAACAACCCCAATAACAACAACAACAATAACAACAACAACCCACCGGGTTTTGATATGCTCACCAGATTTCTGCGATTGAGGCTAGCAAAGTTTTCGGGGACAACTGATCCCATGATGGCCAATGATTGCTACGTTCTGTGAACAAGGACTTAGTAACTGTGGGCTGCACAGATGCTGAAAAGGTCAGGTTCGCAGCGCATCTGTTGGAAGGACCAGCCGCCACATGGTGGGACAACTTCCAGATCACCACTCCTATTGATGAGGTGACTTGGGCTATCTTTGAAGATGGCTTTCGCATTGCTCACATCTCATCAGGAATGATGAGCCTGAAAAAGGACTTTCACAACCTGAAGCAGCGCCACCGCAGCGTGGCTGAATATATAGAAGAGTTCAACAATCTGGCGCGCTATGCACCGGATGAGGTTGACACAGATGCCAAAAGAAAGGAAAAGTTTCTGGAAGGCTTGAATGATGAGTTGAATCTGCAGCTGTCTGTGGCATATGTTCCAACTTATCAGTCTCTGTGTGACAAGGCTGCTATTTTGGAGAATAAAATGAAGCAAGTCGAGAGTAGGAAGAGGAAACACTCCGACAAGCACAGCTCGGGATCGTCTCACAAGCGATCTCACTATAATGACAGCGCTCGGGGGGATCCCATAAGCATGGGAAATTCAACAAGCACCACAACCCGTCATGACAACAAGCATCAATGACAATGACAAGAACCACAAGAGTGGACATAAGAGCCACCACGGAATGGTAGTGGAAGTGGAAGTCAGCAAAAAGGGACATCGTTGAGTGCTTCAAATGCAAGAAGCGGGGCATTATGCTAATGAGTGCCCAGAAGAAAGTTGAAGGACCTAACAAGCCCAATCCTTTGAAAGGACGGGTTAACCACATCAATGTGGAGGAGGTCTATGAGGAGCCCGATGTTCTTTGGTAAGTTCAGACTCAATTCCATTCCAGCATTTGTACTCTTTGACACTGGTGCATCTCATTCATTCATATCAAAAGCATTTGTTGATAGAAACGGGTTTGCATCTGAAAACATTGGGTGTCCAATAAAAGTTAGCTCTCCGGGTGGAGATATGATAGTAAGTCTTGGATGCCGGGATCTTGTCATAGAGTTTGGAAAGCATAAGTTCCCAATGATCCTGATAATCCTAGATTCCCAAGGACTAGACGTAATATTGGGAATGGATTGGATGGCTAAGTATGAGGGAGTACTAGATTGTGCTAATCGTACTGTTGCACTCACAACCCCAGAAGGAAAAAGAATAAAATTCAGGTCAAACTTTGAATCCAAAGGAAGTAAGCTAAATTCTCTTAAGGGGGTTAGCATGGACAGTGTGCCAATTGTGTGTGAGTATCCGGATGTGTTTCCGGAAGAGTTGCCAGGAATGCCACCAGATAGATATGTGGAGTTTATGATAGATTTGGTACCAGGTTCTGGACCAATAGCAAAAAGACCGTACAAAATGTCAGTTGATGAACTGAAAGAGCTCAAGAAGCAACTAGGAGAACAGTTGCAGAAAGGGTTTATTCAACCATGTTCTTCATCTTGGGGAGCCCCAGTATTGTTCGTGGAGAATAAAGATAGAAGCCAAAGGTTATGCATAGATTACCGTTCACTCAACGAGGTAACTATCAAGAACAAATATCCTTTGCCTAGAATCAATGACTTGTTTGATCAGCTAGAGGGAGCATGTGTGTTCTCAAAGATTGATCTCCGGTCAGGCTATTTTCAACTCAAGATAAGAGAGCAAGACATACCAAAAACAGCATTCACCACAAGGTATGGATTGTATGAGTATACCGTGATGCCTTTTGGCTTAACCAATGCTCCAGCCTACTTCATGAATATGATGAAAAAAGTTTTCATGGAATTCCTTGACAAGTTTGTTGTCGTTTTCATCGATGACATCTTAGTCTACTCCAAGAGCAAAGAAGAACATGAAGGGCACTTAGGCTTGATACTTGAAAAGTTAAGAGAGCATAAACTTTATGCCAAATTCAGCAAGTGTGAGTTCTGGTTAGAAGAAGTTGGTTTTCTTGGTCATGTTATGACAAAGGATGGTGTAGCAGTTGATCCTGAGAAAGTTTCAGCTATAACGGAATGGGAATCTCCCAAGAATGTGAAAGAAGTTCGTAGTTTCCTTGGCTTAGCAGGTTACTACAGAAGGTTCATTGAAAATTTCTCAAAGGTTGCTAAGCCAATGACTGAATTGTTAAAGAAGGACAAGAAATTTGCTTGGTCTGAAGGTTGTGAAGTCAGCTTTCAGGAATTAAAGAACAGACTTGTGACAACACCGGTTCTATGTCTGCCAGATTTGGAAAAAGATTTCCAAGTTTATTGTGATGCGTCACATCAAGGTTTGGGTGTCGTACTTATGCAAGATGGTAAAGTTGTGTCTTATGCCTCGAGACAACTCAAAACTCATAAAGTAAACTATCCTACTCATGATTTGGAGTTAGCCTCTGTCGTCCATGCACTCAAAACATGGAGACATTACCTTTTGGGAAAGCGTTGTGAAGTGTTCACCGATCACAAGAGTTTGAAGTATAGCTTCACCCAGAAGGAAATCAATATGAGACAAAGGAGATGGCTAGAACTTATCAAAGATTACGACTTAAGTTTGCAGTACCATCCCGATAAAGCAAATGTAGTAGCAGATGCTCTAAATCGTAAGACGTTTGTGAATGGCCTTACCAATGGTGAATTGCCAGATGACTTGTGTAAGCAATTCAAAGAACTCAGATTGGAGATTGTGCCAGAAGGACATCTTATGACTTTGGATGTTCAACCCACTCTGTTGGATAAGATTAAAGAAGCCCAAAAGACGGATAAAGAAATCGAAGAGATTAAGGAAAGGATTAGCCAAGGTAAAGATAAAAGTTTCCATATAGACGAACAAGGTACTTTATGGCACGGGAAACGTATTTGTGTTCCACAAGACCCGGAGTTGCGGAAACTGATTTTACAGGAAGCCCACAACTCTCCGTATTCTATTCACCCGGGAAACACCAAGATGTACATGGACATGAAAGAAATATTTTGGTGGAACAATCTAAAAAGGGACATTGCCGAACATATTGCTTTGTGTGATGTGTGTAGTAGAGTGAAAGCGGAGCATCAGAAACCAGCAGGTTTGCTTCAACCACTGCCTATTCCTGAGTGGAAGTGGGAAAATATTGGTATGGATTTCATTACCGGATTACCAAGGACCAGGTCAGGGTATGATTCCATATGGGTAGTAGTGGATCGCCTAACTAAAGTGGCTCATTTTATACCCGTGAAGACAACTTATACAAGTGCCAAGTTAGCCAAAATCTACATGAGCAGAATTGTGTGCCTTCACGGTGTGCCTAAGAGTATTGTGTCTGATAGAGGAACTCAATTCACTTCTCACTTTTGGAGACAGCTTCATGAATCCTTAGGAACGAGGTTGGAATTCAGCACTGCCTTTCATCCCCAAATTGATGGACAAACAGAAAGGACTAATCAAATTCTTGAAGACATGTTGAGGGCATGTGCCCTAGACTATGGAGCAAGTTGGGATGAAAGTCTACCTTACGCAGAGATCTCTTACAATAACAGTTACCAATCTAGCATTGGGATGGCACCATTTGAGTTTCTCTACGGAAGGAAGTGTACCACCCCATTACTATGGAATGGTGTGGGAGAGAGAAGTTTGTTTGGACCGGATCTTATCAAAGACGTAGAGGAGAAAGTCAAATTGGTTAAGGACAGATTGAAAATAGCACAGTCCCGACAGAAAAGCTACGCGGATTCTAAGCGTAGAGAAGTCACCTATGAAGTTGGGGATAGAGCTTACCTTAGAGTGTCGCCACTTCGTGGAGTGAAAAGATTTGGTGTCAAAGGAAAGTTGGCACCAAGATATGTTGGGCCATTCAAAATTCTAAGTCGCAAGGGAGAAGTTGCATATGAAGAAGAATTGCCAGAATCTTTGTCAGCTGTCCATAATGTGTTCCATGTGAGTCAGCTTAAGAAATGTCACCCAGAGATGGAAGAATCTTCTTTGAAGGATACCATGCCCTTGGAAGAAGTTCAACTAGAAAGTGATCTCACCTATGAGGAAAAGCCTGTCAAGATTCTTGAGACCGTAGAAAGAATCACAAGGACAAAAACTATCAAGTTTTGCAAAGTACAATGGAATCATCACTCCGAAGAGGAAGCAACATGGGAAAGAGAAGATGATCTTCGGAAAGACCACCCTCACCTATTTGCTAGCCAATCCGAATCTCGAGGGCGAGATTCATCTTAAGGGGGTTAGATTTGTAACATCCCTAAATTCATATTCCAAAACTCATTCATATCATCCTTGCATTCATCATCATTTAGGGCTTTTCTCAAAATCATTTCAGAAATAGGAGCAATTGTGGCTCATTATTTTATGTATGAAAACCCTAGCCTTTGTGCTACATGCTATTGATAAATATGTTGTTATTCATTCAGGATGATTTTAATTCAAACTTAAGTGGTCTCAAAAACTTAAGCAAAGTCTCAAAGCAAATTATAAATTAAAACAAATTCTATGCCTATTATCACATCTCATAAAGGCATGGTTTTAATTTATTTTCAAAAGACCCAAGTGTTCTGAAGTGTTCAGATGTGTTTGACACTTATTTAAGAACAAGATTTATTGTACAAAATTCCTGTAAAGCTTTGGATTGAAACAGATTTGAATTTAGGATTGAAAACCATTTTTTAGAAAAGCAATCAGAAAAAGAAAAAGGAATAAAGATGAAAAAAATAAACAGCCAGCCAATCCGGCCGACCCATCCCAACACGGCCCAGCTAGCCTAGCAGCTCCCACCCCGCGAATCGTTTTCTTTCACCCGCTCTCGCACCCACCAGCTCACTGACAGAAGGGACCCACTCCCTTTTCCCTCTATCGCTGACAACCGCGGCCCACTCGAGTGTCGTCGTCTCCACCCCCACGACCTGTTCATCCCAAATTGACGCGGCCGTTTCCTGTTGATTGCGCAGCTTAAATTCGCGTTAAGGCACGACTAATTCTCGCTCACGACCAGGCTACTTAAACCCCCTCTGCCCCCTCTCCCTTCTCCCTCAAACCCCGAACCCAGAGCGTCACCAGGCTGCGTGCATTGCTCCCTGTAACCCCGCCGTCTCCGACGAGCTGCAGCCACGATTCCGGCCACCTCCGACCAGCCCTCTGCCTCTGCTTCACACGAACAGACTCCGCTTGACCTACCGCATCACCCAGTACCCCTGGTTCGCCCGCGCATGACCCAGAACTTTGGCAACGCAAACGACTGAGCGCCACCGTCTTCAGCATCAACTCCGACGAGCTCCAGTGGTGAGTCCAGACCGCCCCAAACCTTTCCCTTCACGCACGCATCTTCGCTGTGATCTTCTGCATCTGACCACATCCTCCGTTTACCTCCTAGTGATCTACAACGTCGCCTTCGACCTCGAGCATAGCCACCGTTGCCAGATCCAACTCCGGCAAGACCGTGGATCATGACCTAATCGACCTCCAAGAAGATCTCTCTTATCAGGAACACCCCACCAAAATCCTTGAGACCGCAGAACGAAGGACTCGCAACAAGTCCATCAAGTTCTGCAAGGTGCAGTGGTCACACCATTCTGTTGATGAAGCAACTTGGGAGCGTGAAGATGAACTCCGTGTCAACCATCCTTCTCTCTTTGTATCTTCTTCTTCTTCCTAGAATCTCGGGGAGATTCCTTTAGTGGAGAGTTGTAGCATCCCAGTTGTCTAACCCCTGTAATGCTACATGTCATAATAATAAAATGGGCCACTTCCAACATATAATTGTTGCATCATCATCATATCATGCTCATGTCATCATATCACCTTGTATCTGAGCATCATATAAAACCTTTTCCTGTTTGGTTCTTATCTCATGTGCATGATTAATTGTAGTTGCCTCTTGATATTGTATTTGGTTCTTGATAAATTGTTAAATGCCCAAGTTGAGTTGGGGGCATCTCTCTTTTGACTCCACCACCTTATCTTTCACCACCTTATAATTCCACCATCCAATAATATGGGCTTGGCATTTTATTGAGTTATCTCTAGCCCATGTTGTTGGTTGGACCCACCTTTGATCTTTGCTAGGCCTTGTCCACATTTTTGGAATGCAGATGGATAGTGCCATATTAATATCCTTGTTCTCACAAGTATAAGTGTGGCATTAATTATTCTGCATGGGCCATGCAATAGCCACCTTTTCCCCAGCTTTTGGTTTTTGCTTGTTTTCTATTTGGATCCTTTCCTCTTTGTTGATCTTGTTTTGTGAGTATCAACCCTAGCCCTCTCCCCTCTAGCTTATCCCATGCACCCACATGTGCTAATGGGCATGCCAACCAGTAAACCAACCCCCTCTCCCTTGGTTCTTGCTTGGCCATTAAATTGGATCATGCATGAACCTATCCACATCACCACCCTATGGCCATCTTTCTCACCTCTCCCTTTTTCCTTGTTTGATCTTGCTAGGGCTAGTATGAAGCTTGCTTAACCAAGATTAGTACCCCTCCATCTTTCTTACCTCTTTAGCAAAAACCCTAATCCTACCCTTGCCCTCTATCCTTCTAGCTGGACCTAAACCCTCATCTACATCTACCTAAACAAAAACCTAATCCACCTTTTTCCTCTAAACAAAACCTAGCTACCATCCACCCTCTTTCCCTCTCTCTCTTTCTTGTTTTCCTTGATCTAGTGTGCTTGTCTTGGAGCTTGCTTGATCAACCTTAGCACCACCATCTCCTTCTTATCCTCTTAGCAAACCCTAAGTCCTACATGCCCCTTCCCTCCTAGCTAAACAACCCTCCTATCTACCTCACCCTAAGCAAAAACCCTAAGTATCCTTCCCCTCTTTCTAGCTTGTTCACATGCCACCCTAGCTCGCCCTTCTCCCCGCCATGCATACCCCACCCATGACCCCTAGCTGCCCACACGTGACAGGACCTCCTATCTAACCTAGCCCCATCCGAGCCGGCCTCCCCTTTCCTTTTATCTCCTCTCTGCCAGACCTGCCCACGCCTACCCCACCTGCGCCTCCCTAGCCGCCCCTACCCGCATGCAGACCCCAGTGCCTGCTTTGCCTGGCGTGGCCGTGCGAGCACGTGAGGGTGGATAAAGGTGGCGAGCCGACCCTATCCACACCGCCTCCTCCACGCCACCCCTTCCTCCTCTCGCCATGTTTCCTCCCACGCAACCTCTAGCCTCTCCAGATCTGGCTGCCCCTCTGTCTTGCTCCGCCTCCAACCATCTAGCCGCACTGCCGCCGCCAGACTTTGCCTCCAGCGTTGCTCAGACGTCAAGGTCGGCGAGGGAGTGGTCGAGAAGGGCTAGCGGACCTCTGCAGCGGATCCGTGCCAGCAAGGAGGAGGAGGAGCCGCCAGCACCTGCCACGCCCGAGAAACCCTAGCGCTGCCGCCCGCCCTCATCGCCGATCGCTTTGCTTCCCACGCCCACGCCCCAACGCCAACAACCGCGGTGAGCCCACGACCCTCCTAGACATCCTCCTCTGGCCGATCTCGCCCTAGCGTCGCCGGACCAGCTGTCGAACGCTCTCCGTGCGTCTCTGCTCGTTTTCGTCTGCAGCCTCCCCGCGTCGCGGCCAACCTAGCTAGCGCGCGCCCCCCCTCTCCAACACCTACCCAGCCTAGCCCGGCTGGCATGCTGCCCTGTGTCCTGTGTTCGAGCCTCCTCTGCGTCGCGTGCGTCTGCACACGCGCGGTTCAGAGATGGGGGAAGATCCACAGTGCGCCTTGTCCTTTTTGCGAAAAACCCCCTGCAGTATCTTTTTAGCAACCCGCGACCCTCGAGGCCCCACTGTCAGCGGTGGTGGCCCTTTTCTAAAAAGGCTCCGAAGAACCGAACGCAACCCGCAGTCCTCCCGGTGCCGCGTGTGTGTTTCTGATTAACCCCTGCTTTTAGTTTAACCAACCCATGGTCCAGCCGGCCCGTTGTCGTCGAGAGATAGTTTTCTAAAGGTTCTGTTGTTCTTTAATCAACCCATGATCCGTTGTTCCAGTAACATGCGTGGCGTAGCACCCCTCCCCACCTGTAAGCGACTCAGGAATGAGTAGAAAAAGTGGAAAACGTTTCAGATCTGTTTTCAAACTCAAACCTGTTTAAATAAATTCAAAATTCAAAATTCTATTCAGATTATTAATAACTTTTTCATACTTTATCCAAATTAGACAAATAATATATGTTTGGATATCAGCAAGATGAGAGGAATTCAAATATGCCATCTACTTTGACTTTTGCACAAGTAAAACTCCAAGTTTATTTTAATTACATCATTTGCCACTGGATTTTCATTAAATCATAACTAATGTTTTGTAATTCCAAATTTAGCAAATAAGTAGTCTAAAATGATCAGCTCGACGAGACCTTTCTGTTTATGCTATCCATGGCTTCAATTGCAGCATGCATCATATAAAAATATAATGAACAACAACTATTATGGCAACAAAATATGACTAAAACCCAATTCAAATGTTATTTTCTGTCCTCCACACCTCACCCATGCCTTGCTACCTTACTTGCCATGTAAATTGTGCATCATTCATCATGGCATGATTGTTTGCTTGACGCATCTAATTCATATGCTTGTGCTCTATATTCATGTTGGCCTTGTGTGTTTGGTTTTTCTCGGATAGACACTGAGCAGGGATTGTATCAAGAGAACCAGGAGCACTACCCAGAACCGTCCTTTGCTTCAACAGAGACACCAGGCAAGCACTACCACATGCTTGCATACATATAGACCTATTGCCTCTATCTTATTCTTGCATCATTGAGTCGCGATTGCATTAAATTGAATCCCAAGTATGCATAGCCTTTACTTTTAAACCCCAAGCTTGTTTCCTCCATCCCATGAGCCACTACTATAGGAGTTGTTTGAGCCATGCAGTCGAGAACACATGTGTAGGGTTTGTGAGAGTCGATGAATAACGAGGTACTTAAACAACTTAACCTTGAGTAGTTCTGGGATAACTAAAGAAAGTGGCACCGTGAGCAATATCTGCTATTTGGTTTTCCTGCTCACTTGTGTCCGTAAGACCCCGAGTACTTGATTCTGTTCCTTGATTTATCGCGCTATCCACATCCGGGAGGTATATGGGACCCCATGCGAGCTTGATTCCGTCTTATTTCTTGGGGCCACAAACTAGTTTGAGGTTTTATTTACGATCTGTACTTATGCCATATCAGATATTATGTTTGTGCGAATAGCACACTGCATCGCTTAGGTAAGCGGAGTGATTACGCGGCGATCCCTGTTTGGGATCTGGCTTAAATGTACCATTGACGCAAACCTTGAGTACGTCAAGCTTGCTTACTTGCTATGGTATACTCAAGGGTGGCCCCTGAAATATTTCTCAATCCTGTGATTGTTCACCGTGAAAGCCTCGTTGGGTTTTGATTTGGTTTTTCCGAGGTTGATCGGCGTGTGTTGCTATTGGTGCACCCGGTGGGTAAAACTTTCTCAAAGCCGTGTCATGTTATGGACGACTTGGAGCACAGTTTCTTGATCATAGACAAGCATAACTAAAGTACCGCTTTTAATATGACTAAAGTAACTTGACTAGTAAATAGTGCAATACTCATGGAATGGTTAATAAAATTGCCAACGGATGGGGGGTTGTTCGTCCTTCCTTGTTGGTAGCGAGGAGGAGGATGGATCGGATGAGATTACCATTATAAGCTTGAATTTAATTCACGGACATCCGCTCATCATTGGTTAGGCGGATGGTTAGCGTTACGTAGAATTGCTAGGGTTTATCTTTTCTTGCAATTCGTCACCCAGTTGTGTCCCTTTAGAGGCATTAAGACTTCTGAGTACCTTAGGGTCTCACACGATAAATTCTTGATTCGGATGAACAGTACCTTCTCGGGGACGGATCGGTGGAAGAAGCCGATGATGTGGGCAACGATCGTATGGTGTAGAGATTCGGGAACGGGATCCGTGGAGACCTGTAGTTGGGATGTGCTTAATTTTCTCGCATCTTATGCCGATTTGCCTCTTATCCGTACTCGGATTGTTTGCCGCTTCCGTGATACTCGATGTGTGTTGTATGAGGAGTTATCCTAAAATATAGATCTATCTAGGTCATTTGAATCTTGCCGTATGTTGCTATATATTTCATTTCTTTCTAGATGGGATGGCTGTGATGTACTCTTGTATGGTGGCTTGCGTACATACCCACTTGTGTCGTAGTTGATCCTTCGCACCGACCACGCCGCCTGCATGTGTCCCGTTGAGAGGTTAGCGGTTGGGACGTCTGAAAGGACTACCAGTGAGCGGCTTTTGGGGCCCCACCGTACTATTTCAACCGCTATCTCTCATCCAGGCTTGTATCTAGGAGCGTAGTTCACCGAGGTAGTTACACTAGTACACGGCGAGACTAGAATTCGGCGGTCCTCGCCTACATAGGTATGGTGGACTGAGCGGCAGCGGCAGCATGCACTAAACAACCTATAGAGACTCGAAACAACTGGCGGTGATCAGAGAGGGATAAGATAGACCTATTCGGATCCAACCTGAAGCTAACACCAAACAAACCCATCCTGGTGTTTCCCCCCCTCGATACCAAACGAGGAAGTCAACCGAGGAACTCACACAGTTGGCAGTTTTATTTATTCAGTTATCGTTGCAGTAATTACTAGTCAATTATAGATAATCATCCTGATAAAATAAGCAGTGGGCACTTTTAGTTTTCCATTCCGTTGTAGTTGCAACAGTTACGAATCAGATACAGATAGCATGATATAAACCCAAAACCCAGCAGTTGTTGGTACTTTTATTCAGCCATTTCGTTGTAGTTGCAATACTTACTAGTCAGGTACAATGGTCGCAAGCGACAATTCAGCACAAGCAATTGTGGGCAGTATTATTTAGCCATTCCATTATAGTGAAGCTGATTACTAGTCATTATAAGTCAAATTTAGAGCAGTAAACTTTAGTTATGCTTGTCTATGATCGAGAATCGTGCTCCCGATCGTCCATATCCGCGACACGGCTTTCGAAAAGTTTTACCCGGCGGTGCACCAATAGCAACACACGCTCGATCAACCTCGGAAAACCAAATCAAAACCCAACGAGGCTTTCACGACCGAACAATCACAGATTCAGAATTATTTCGGGGCCACCTTTGAGTAGATCCCGCACGGAGTAAGCAAGCTCAGACGGCCTCAAGGTTGCGACAATGGTCAGAAGCGGGAACCCGAAAGTGTGGCTGGCTTGTCGATACAGCGTAAAATTCCGCTTCCAAAAGCGATGCAGTGTGCTCCTCGACAAATTAAATACGAAAGTAGCATGGCATAAGTACAGGATCGTAAATAAAACCTCGAACTAGTTTGGCCCCAAGAAATAAGAATGAATCAAGCTCGCTCAGGGGTCCCATATACCTCCCGGATGTGGATAGCGCATAAAAATCAAGGAACAGTATCAAGTACTCGGGGTCTTACGGACACAAGTGGGCGTTCGGAAACCAAATATTTTCTATCACCCACCGATGCCTCTGCTTATTTCAATTTTAGTTGTTAAACAGAAATTAAAGTGACGATAAGTAAAACTAGAATCATCTCCAACATCAACATGCGGCAAAACATCAACAACTGTGGCACATGACGACACACATCAGCACTTGAGCAAGCAACTACGACGCGCAAGTCCAACTATCTAACAAACAACAGGTAATAGGGTGTGTCCAAGGCAATATAGGGCTGCACGGTATATCAAGGGTACGGAAACTAAAGCATCGCAACACAGATAGCAAAAGATCAACAGGAGGGAATAAAGACTATAAAAGTAAGATAGGTAGAAATAGGAGATGCTACTTTGAAAACATTGTCGAAGGTTCAACAAGATCGGTAGCTCACATCAACTCAACGGCCTTATCCGCGAAGAACCAAAGCACTAGAAGAAACACCGGATGCGATATTTAATACAACGGCAGAAGATCGGCATGATGCATGTATGATGTATGGCATGGCAAAGGTGCGATGCAATTAGGTCAATATTAAGCGGAACCGGGGTCCCGACAATTATTTAGATTCATGTTGTTTCGAACCCCCGCAATTTACATGTTGTTTCAACAAGGCAAGATAAGATACCGGTTCGCTACACAAGTTTAAATGAGGCCGATATGAGACTAGATTTGCCCGCATATGGGCCCCATATTTAATTATTAGGTGAATCGGCTTAAGGCCCCCAAACCACATGAATGAATGCATGCAAGACAATTTAATGTGCAACAAAATGATATGTTATAAAATAGGGTTCGAGGAAAAGGGGTCACACATCAGAGGGGGCTCGACGATCTTGGGTTCCGGGGTTCGGGGTCGGTCTCAGGGTTTCGGGTTCGGCGGGTCCGTTCTCGGACTCAGGGGTAGGTCTCGGCGCATCCGGGGTCTTCGGGTCATGTTGTCGGTCATGGCGTTCGGGACGAAGCACTGGTCGCATCGGGGGTTCTCGGCGGACTCGGTGTCCGGGGGTTCTTCCAAAAACCGTGGCGCGTCCGGGAGGCGATCTTAGCGTCGGTCATCCTCGGGGTCGAACTTGCGGGTCATGTATACGGAAGATCTTGTGGCTCGATGTCCGGGAGGCAGATCTTGGAGTCCAGGCCGGAAGTCTTGTCGGTGGTCTTCGCATTCGGGTTCTTGCCTTGTTATCCGAGACGCAGATCTTGTCGCATGTGTGGTTGCCGGTCCGCGACATGGGCTTCGGGTAGGTCGGCACATGTCGAAGGTCTTGTCGGGTCGGAAAGGAGGTCTTGCGGTTTCCGTGTCTTCGGTTCCATGAAGGCGCGCTTGTCCTTCGCGATGGCGAGCTCGATGTCCCGAGAAGATCTTGGCAGGGGGGTCTTGTCGGCGGAACTTGTCGGATCCCCGATTGATGATAGCTCCTCTTCGGAACCTTGGTGTTGGATGTACTCGCGACACGTTTTACAGCACAGCATGCACGCGCGTCTGCGACAGGCAACGGACACGGCAGGGAGGAACCGCAGCGGCTGCTTGCGTGGCACACGGACGGGAGTCTGCCAGCGGGCAGCGGCGTCCGACGCGAGAGGCGGCGGAAGGTGCGGCCAGGGCGGCGGCGGCGGCGGAAGCTGGGCGCCGCGCACGGGAGGACGTGGCGGCGGGAGGTGGCCGACGGCGAGCTCGGCGTGGAGGCGGCGGACGGTATGGGGCACCGTGGCGTCGGCGAGGAAGTCCGGCCTCGGGCGCCAGTGAGGGAGGGAAAGCGAGCCGGTGAGGGAGGCGTCGGCGGTGCGGAGGTGAGGCACGGCGGCCGGAGAAGGAGATGGTCGGGGCAGCGGCTCCGCTGGCGAGGTGCAGGTCGCCGACCGGCGAGGTGGCCTTGTGTGGGACACTCGGCGGCGCGGCCTTGGCGGCGCTCTGCAGAGGTGAGGCGGGACGGCGGCGGGCAGACGCGACGGGACGGTTGGGGAGCGGCGAGCGGCCAAGCGGCCAGCAATCTGAGGTGCGGCGGGAGGTGGAGGAGAGGCTGCTGCAGCAGGCGAGCAGTGGAGTTGGGCGCGGCGCATGCGCAGAGAGGGGAGGGCGAGAGCTGCGGGGCAGGAGGTTCGCGGTGGAGGCGGAGCGGCGAGCCTGTGGCACGCCGGTCGCCGGAGGATGGAAGAGGCCATGCAGGCGGGCGCCTGCGGGAGAGAGGTGCGCTGAGGAGGAGGGGTCGCCAGGTGGGCCAGGCGGTGGGTGGTGATTGTCGGTGGGGCTGGCTGGGAGGTGGGCCCAGGAAAGGACCGGGTCCAGGGGAAGGTGGCGTGTGTGAGCTGAGAGGGAGAGGGTGTGGCCACGTGTCAGCGCTGGGTTGGTGGGGGGTTTGGGGAGGAACGACGTGGCGTCCAGGGATTGGCCAGGGTGAGGTGGAGGGGTAGGGATGGGTAGGAAGTTGGGTAGCTTTAGGAATTAGAGGGGCAGACTAGATGGACCGATTTAGTTTTCCTGGGGCGGTCGTTCGGGTCGATCTGGCCCGTTCGACTGCCCCTACTAAAAATAATATAATTTTTATTTGTTTTGTTAACACCTTTTGCAAACCGATAGCACTCAAACAAAAATAATCCGGGGACCGGGCTTTGCATTTGAATTAAGGTGGGCGTTTGGAAAACAAATCGGGGTTTTGCGAAAATGGTTTCGGCAAACAATGCATGATGATGACGATGCAATGCACAAATTCAACGCGATTTTCTAGTAGTGGTTTTGCGGGATGCCACACCACCGCAACCCTGAGCGCCCCTTGCCGAGCTGTCCACAAGTTGAGCATCCCCACGTCCTTGTGGTCTCGGTGAGTACCTTCCCTATCCTCCTAGCGACCTGTATCGTCGGCGCCGCCACCGTCTGACCGTCGCCGCCGCGCGTAGCCGTTAAGCGCCGCCAGATTTTGGCTTGATGATTTAGGCCGTTGGATCTGTATCGTAGGGCTAGGATAGAATTTTAAACGAAGAGGTATGCGCGCGTCTGAGCCGCCAGATCTCATTTAGATCCTGCGGTCCGCAGCGCTCGATCCAACCGAATCGGTACGCGCTAGTAGCTTAGCGACACGTGTCTAGGGTGAATTCAAAAACAGAAATTCGAATCAGATCTAGATCCAAACTTCAAACTGCTATAACTTTTGAATGCCACGTTAGAATTTTGCAAACTTTATACCGTTGGATTCAGTGAATCAAGGCCTTTCTGTTTATGCAAAGTGTTTAACAAATAGTAACCATTAGAATGACTTTATTTGTAGAAACATGTTTAAGGCTATTTTGAGTATGGATTTAGTTTAGTGATTTGTTTTAGGGATAAATAAGTTCAGTTGGCAAACTTGTGACTTGTTAAGTTTCTGTAAACATGCACATGCTTGGTAGAGTTTTCAAAATGACCACTTAGTAAATTCTTGCATGCATGCATTCATATTATTTTTGATTGTATATAATTGTGTGTAATTGTGTGCTACAAATTTTTGTGTAGATTTTGCTAGTGATTGTGATTGTGAGGAGTGCTACTCTCCACATTACCAAGGCAAGTGATATTTTCATGAATATTCCTTTCCCATATTTTGTATTAGCATTAGATATTTTGCTAAGTCTTGCATGCTACTTTTGCCAAATGCTAAGTTGGGAAATCCTAAGTAGTGTAGAATTGTAGAATTGCTAGGGAATTTTCCTAAGTTAAGTTACTATGCCATGCTTAGCCTAGCTAGTAGAAAACAGGGGTTGGTAAAGTATGTACATGCTTTGGTGAAATAATTCTAAGTCCTTTGGGACTCATGCTTTTCTTAATAAAACAACTAAGTCAATGAACTTCCTGGGTGGAATGGGACTTGAATGGTGGTTTTTGGTTGAGTGGTTACACAAGGCCATGGACTTGGCTTGTGTATCTCACTTGTGGTATGCCACCAAGGCACAAAGGGATTTGGAGGCCAAGTGTTGAGAAAGCTTACAGTGCAACCACTTGGCAATATGGGCTCTGCCATGATCATATAGGTTGTTAGAACTTAGTCACTTGGACAGTTGGTGGTAGTGGGAATGATAGGTTGGAGCGTGTCCATTTGACTAAGGAAAGGCTTCTGAAAGGTCATGTCTTGGGAAACCAAGTCTGGTGGGGATAGTGCACAACCTCTGCAGATGGAAAATCTAAGTACTTAGCCAAGTCCTTGGAAATGGACAATTTGAGCATCAAGACATGGAAGCTACAAGAATCGCATCACTCCAATTTCTAAATAAAACTTGTGGGTGAACAAGGGCAAAGGACCCCAATGTCTATTGGTGGTTCCTTGGTAAGGTTTTTGACAAAGAAAAACTTAGTGATTTCAACTAATAGGAAAAACCTATTTTCAAGCAAAGCAAGCCAAGCTACACTTAGCCAAAATGCATATAGTAATATAGTCCACTTAAAATATACTAAGGTATCACTTGCCAATACTATTCCAAAGTATTGACCCTCTGGTCGTAACTTGTGATGTTGCAGGTTACTCCGATGATGAGTAGGAGTCATGAGTCTACACTCAACATGCTTGCCTGTGGCACATGAAGATGAAGACTTATGTTTATTTACTTATTCTAAAACTCTTGTATTAGGCCTTTGGCCCTGAGTTGTAAAAGACTATGTTTTATCTCTGGAATGAATGTAATAAACGACCTTTGTATCTGTGTACTTCATCTTAAACTGTGGATTCTAGCAATGATCCAGGGACTAGCATTGCAATCACAGGGATCCTTTTCCTATACAAAGGAGGGGTCTAACAGGATAGTAACTATAACATCCCAAATTTCATCAAATTCAAAACCATGTTATTGCATTCATATCATCATGGCATATTTACCTTGCATAAAATATTTCAAAGCTAAAACCCTAATAAAGCCATATTTAAACCCCTTTTTATATTATATGTATGTGGCATGGTTTTATTTTTATTTTTGTGACCCAAAAATGTTTTGGAGTGTATAGATGTGTTTGACACATTTTTGGACACTAGGATCACAACACAAAAGTTTGGTGAAGATTTGATTTGATTTGGATTTGAAATGGCCATTCAAATCTCATTTGAAAAATCAAAACAGAAAAGGAAAAAGAAAAAAGGAGAAAAAAATAAAACCAACAATCCTTCTGGCCCAACAACCCCAGTAGCCCAGCGAGCCCATCCGGGAACTTCCCCCTCTCCCCTCTGTTTCTCACCGCCCACGCATGCACCCACTCACTAACGTGTGGACCCCACCGCCACATC
This sequence comes from Avena longiglumis, assembly GCA_030063025.1. Taxonomy (NCBI): domain Eukaryota; kingdom Viridiplantae; phylum Streptophyta; class Magnoliopsida; order Poales; family Poaceae; genus Avena; species Avena longiglumis. The sequence goes on from CP125978.1 coordinate 186,700,689, forward strand.
GACCTGTCGTCGTCAATCTCGCGCCATACTTGCGCCACGGCCGTTTCCTCCCCTCTTCACTGTCGAATCAATCCTCGCTTAATTGCCGATGAATGCGTGCGTGATTATCATCCCCGCTCTGGCTACATAATCCCCTACCCCTCCGCAGCATTTCCCCTCACACAGCCAGCTCTAAGCGCCGCTAGGCTAGCAGTATTTCCCCTCGCATCGCTGCAGTACCGTATAACTCCGGCGAGCTATTCTGGTAAGCCTCGTGCGCCCCTTAGCCTCTGGTTCATGCAATTGAGTTCGTCGTGTCCTTGCGCATCTCCTGATACTTGCCAATTGAGTTCGTCGTGTCCTTGCACATGACCTGATACTTGCCAATTATCTCCTCTTGCACCAGAGTGTCGTCTTCGTCTCCGACTGTGAGCATATGACGCACAGCTGAACTTTGGCGAGCCATTCCGGTGAGCATTGTGTTCTCCTGGGCCTCTAATTCAAATGAGCATGTTCGCCTGCTTCTTGTGCATCTTCTAACACCTGTCGTTTGTCCAATCGTGCCCCAGGTCATCGCCCTCGTCGTCGTCTGCAAGCAACCGAAGCGCGGCCGAACTCCGAAGAGCGTTTGAGCCTGTGTCCGTGCACGCCCGCCCCAACCGCGTCCATGTCGAGCTTCGCGACGTCCTCACGACCTCGGTAAGCATCAGCGCCCCCCTCATACCCCTTTGACCCCACCAGTGTGTCACCGCCAGTGGCGTCACTGCCACTACGGACATTTGCGCTGCTTGCGTATGGTCGGCTAGATCTGATCCGTTGGATCTGTATCTAGTGGCTACGATTAGATCTAGGAGCGAAGCAGTATGTTTAGATCTGGACCGCACATTGTCACTTAGATCCTGCAACATTCGGTCCAACTCCCTCTCCTAGTTGGCTTGTGGTGGAGAGAAAGAAGGATTCTTTCCTTCCTCCACTAGGATACATTGTCTTAGTTTGACTTTTCAAACTTGCCTTTTGACTTTCAAATTGGAGCTTAAATTCTTTCTTGCAAATTCCCAACCAAATGACCTAGGACATGATTCAATCATTCTACTTATCCAGGACACATTCATGTACCCTTCCCATTCCGGTCTGGTGAATCTTCTAGACCCTTCAAGAACCTCTCCGATGAAATCATCGGTATCATTCCCGAACTCCGAAATTGGACTTTCTGTGGCATCCCGCAAAACCACTACTAGAAAATCGCGTTGTTTTTGTGCATTGCATCATCATGACCGCATGCTCATGTCGTCATGCCACCTTGCATTTGAGCATCGTCATCATCTTGCATTTTGCTTGCATAAAATTATTTTCGGAGAAACCCAGTTTTGTTTTCTAAACGCCCCGCCTTTGTTCAACACGCAAACCCCGGGTCACCGGATTAATTTGTTTTTTTTCGCTATCGGTTCGCAGAAGCCGTGTTTTAAATAATTAAAAATATTCAATTATTTTAGTGGGGCAGTCGAACGGGCCGGATAGACCCGAACGACCACCCCAGAAATTAAAACGGTCCAACCCAGAACCTTTTTCTACCAACCTATCTACCCACACCCTCCTGCCACCTCATCCCACTCAATCCCCACCTGACACCTCACCCTCTCCCTATCCCCAACCAACCAGACGCTGCCACCTAGACCAACCCTCACCCCACCACCCACACACCACACAGCCCACACCCCACACCCCACACCACACACACACGCGCACGCACGCCACCCGCCCACACCGCATCCCCACCTCCCCGCCTGGTCCCACAGGACCCACCCCTGTCGGCTCCTCCTCCCTCTTCCTCCCTCCCCGCACGCACCCTCTGCCCCGCCACCGGCTTCTCTTCATCCTCCGGCCGCCGCCCCCTCGCCAGCCCTCCTCCCCCTCCTGGTCGTGCCATGGCCATGGCCTGTTCCTCCTCATGGCGCCTGCCGCCTGCCGCCTCACCACCGACCGCATCCGCCGCCTCCCTCAAGCCACCGCCCCGCACCCCTCCTCCCCAGAGCTCCTCTCCAAACCGCCGCCCGTCGCTGCTCCTCTCCTCGCCGCTCAGACCATGGGTGCCTCCTCCTCACTCCCCCGCCTCCGCCTCCCGCCGCCACCACTCGCCTCCCAGTGCTGCTGCCGTGGCCGCCTCCGCCGCCTCCGCCTCCGCCACCCTCTCCTCGCCGCCTCCTCAGCCGCCACCCTCCTCACAGACGCCGCCTCGGGACCTCCCCGACCTCCTCACGCAGCCACGCCGGCCACCTGCCGCCTCTCCCGCGCCCACCTCGCCCGATTCTCCTCTGCCCGCCCCCGCCGCCTTCCTCCTTCATCCCCGCGCCGGCTCTGCTGGACCGGCCGCCTGCCGGCAGCCTCCGGCGCCCTCCGGCGAGCCCCGCTCTGCTCCGCCCGCGTCCCACCGTGAGCCCACGCCTCCTCCTCTGCGCCGCCCACGACCTCCGCGCACCGGTAGGGCCCCGGCGAGCCGTCGACGCCCCTGCAACTCGCCTGCATTGCCGGCTCTCCCCGCCAGCAGGTGTCGCTGGTTGCGTCCCCCGCGACCCTTCCTGAACGCCTCCAAGCACATATGTGCCCCGCTGGTCCTCTTCAAGTTTTACGGGAGTTACATGTGTGGTGAAGTGTGGTACTGTTCTTTTGTTGTTGATGCCTGGACGTGCTGATGGAGGTGAGATTTGGTTACCTCGACAAGATCGATTCCGACGGTCCACCACGTGATGCCGACCCAAGATCATCAACGGAACCCGAGCTCGACACCGGCAAACCAAGATGGCACCACAAGACCGTCGACAAGAAACCGCGAACCGGAACCGGAGATCTCCGTCACGAAACCACAAGGCCTTTGGGGGCGGAACCGACAAGATCTACATCACGGAGCACCAAGAACCCCTTCATGGATCCGAAGGCCCGATCTCGAGGATCCGCAGCCCGAGTCATGATCGCCTTCCCGGAACGCCAAGACCATCTACACGGGTCCGAAGACCCATCACGGTGCGCCCGAACCCCGTCAAACACAAGACCCTCGAAACCGCCAAGATCGCCTCAGGGATCCCGAAGCCGAACCCCGTGGACCGACACGATCTCCTTCACGGACGCGACAAGTACTTCCTCGAGGACGCCGAGTACCTCCCACGGATCCGAAGACCACGGATGCGATAAGACCTACCTCCGCTATCTGAGAACGTTCCCGTCGCACCCTGGACCCTGAGACCGACCCCGAACCCCGGAACCCCCAAGTTCGTCGAGACCCTCTAATGTGTGAACCCCTTCCCGAAAACCCTATTTTATAATATAATAAACTTGTGGCATATTAACTTGTCATACTTGCTTGCATGCATTCATATGGTTTGGGGGCCTTATGCCGATTCACCTTATAATTAAATATGGGGCCCATATGCGGGCAAATCTAGTCTTATATTGGCCTCATTTAAATTGGTGTAGCGAACCGGTGCTATATTTTGCCATGCTCAAACAACATTTAATTTGCGGGGTAGATAAACAACTTGAACCATCTAATTAAATGTCGGGACCCCGGTTCCACTTAATGTGACCTAATTGCACCGCACCTAGCCATGTCATGCATCATACATGCATCATGCCCGATCTTCTGCCGATCTTAAATATTGCATCCGGTGTTTCTTCTAGTGTTTTGCTTCTTCGCGGATAAGGCCGTTGAGTTGATGTGAGCTTCGCCCCGATCTTCGGTTGAACCTTCGGCAAAGTTTTTAGGCGAGCATCTCCCCCTTTCTACCTATCTTACTTTTATAGTATTTATTCCCTCCTGTTGATCTATTGTTATCTGTGTTGCGATGCTCTAGTGTTTCGTACCCGTGATATCCCTTGCAGCCTTATATTGCCTTGGACACACCCTATTACCTGTTGTTTGGTAGATAGTTGGACTTGCGCGTCGTAGTCGCTTGCTCAAGTGCTGTTGCGTGTCGTCAAGTGCCACAGTTGTTGGTGTATTGCCGCATGTTTGTTGTTGGAGATGATCATGGCTTTACTTATCGTTCACTTTAATTCCTGTTTAACAACTAAAATTGAAGTAAGCAGAGGCATCGGTGGGTGATAGATAATATTTGGTTTCCGAACGCCCACTTGTGTCCCGTAGGACCCCGAGTACTTGATACCCGTTCCTTGATTTATCGCGCTATCCACATACGGGAGGTATATGGGACCCCCCTGAGCCAGAGCTTGATTCAGTCTTATTTCTTGGGGCCACAAACTAGTTTGAGTTTTTATTTACTATCCTGTACTTATGCCATGCTACTACTGTATTTACGTTTGTGCGAGGAGCACACTGTACTGTTTAGGAATTGTGACCCGTTTACGCGGTATCGACAAGCCCAGTTTTGGGTTCCTGATCAGCTACCGCCCCACAAACCTTGGGTCCGTCTCGAGCTAGCTTACTGCTATGGTAAGACTTCAAGGGTGGCCCCTAAAATATTTCTGAATCCTGTGATTGCTTTGTCGTGAAAGCCTCGTTGGGTTTTGATTTGGTTTTTCCGAGGTTGATCGAGCGTGTGTTGCTATTGGTGCACCCCGGCCGGGTAAAACTTTCTGAAAGCCGTGTCCGCGGTTATGGACGACTTGGAGCACAGTATCTCGACCATAGACAAGCATAACTAAAGTTTATTGCTACAAATTTGACTTTATAATGACTAGTAATCAGCTTCACTATAATGGAATGGCTACATAAAACTGCCCACCATTGCTTGTTTGGAGTGTCGCTTGCGACCATTGTACCTGACTAGTAATTATTGCAACTACAACGGAATGGCTGAATAAAAGTACCAACAACTGCTGGGTTTTGGGTTATCTCATGCTAAATGTACTTGACTAGTAAGTGTCGCAACTATAACGGAATGGTTAACTAAAAGTGCCCACTGCTTACTTTATCAGGATGATTATCTAAACCTGACTAGTAATTGTTGCAACGATAACTGAATAAATAAAACTGCCAACTGTGTGAGTTCCTCGGTTGACTTCCTCGTTGGTCTCGAGGGGGAAATGCCAGGATGGGTTTGTTTGATGGTAGTATCAGGTTGGTTCTGAATAGGTCTTTCTTACCCCTCTTTGATAGCCGCCAGTTGTATCGAGTCTCTATAGGTTGTTTCAGTGCATGCTGCCACTGCCGCTTCAGTCCACCATACCTATGTAGGCGAGGACCGCCGAATTCTAGTCTCGCTGCATCGCCTCGATCGACGCTCCTCTTTTTCCTTTGCCCTTTGTCGGCACCCCTTTTGTTTAAGCAGGTTTTGAGATGCGACGCCGTTAGCAGGGTTACCCTTCCGGCTTGGCCTGGGCAGGGTTATGGACGCCATTGGTTATTCCTCAGGGCTCTTAGCCCCATTTGCATCTTTTCCGTAGTCGGACGCTCTATCATTTTCAAGGTGATTTGGATCTTTGTATATTATATCTGTATTCTTGACTCATGGAGTCGTGTTGTATATATATATCTGTTCGGTGGGTCCCATCGAGGACTGTTGTGTAATGTTATTACTTCGTTTTCCACCCGCACGAAAGTGCCTGGTGGGCACCTTTGAATCGTTTCTATGCGGGTTTGGCGGGTTTCGCTAAAACTTGTGTAGGTCCGATTCTGAGGGTGTTACACTTTCCTTATATGAATCTTATTCTCCGGACCATTCCGGATCTCCTCGTGATATCCTAGATCCCATCCGAGACTCCAAATAACATTCGGTCTTCCTACTTACATTCCATATATACTAAACAACATCAAATCCTTAAGTGTGTCTCCCTACGGTTCGTGGATTACGCCGACATGACCGAGACACTTCTCCGATCAATAACCAATAGAGGAATCTGGAAATTCATATGGCTCCCACATATTTCTACGATTAATTTGCGATCAAATGATCTCATGGTCGAAGGAATTAGGTTACTATGTATCAGAAAGCTTATAGCAAACGAACTATTGAAATGACTTGATCTTTATGCTATGCTTATCTTTAGGAGTATGTCCATCACATCATTCTCCTAATGATATGATCTTGTTTTTAATAACATCTCAATGTTCATGATCGGGAAACCATGATCATCTATCAACCAACAAGCTAGTATTATAAAGAGGATTTAGTAGGGACTCTAATTAGTTTAAAAATCACACAAGTATTAATGTTTCCGGTTAATACTATTATAGCATGAATGTAAACATTTATCATAAACACAAAGATATAATAATAATAATAACCACTTTTATTATTTCCTCTAGGGCATATCTCCAACAGTCTCCCACTTGCACTAGAGTCAACTAATCTAGAGTATATGGTAATATACCGAACACCCATGGCGGTTTGGTGCTGGTCATGTTTTGACCTCGGGAGAGGTTTAGTCAACGGATCTGCCACATTCAGATATGTGTGTACTTTACAAATCTTTATGTCACCATCTTAGACATGCTCTCGAATAGCGTGAAAACGCAGCTTGATATGCTTCAGCTTCTTGTGTGACCTTGGTTCTTGCGCATTGGCTATGGCGCCCATGTTATCACAGTAGATAGACATTGGGTCCGACGCACTTGGAACCACACCGAGCTCTATAATGAACTCCTTCATCCAGCTAACTGTTGCACCATTCAAAGTAAATAGGTATCCAGATTGAGATTTAGAATCATCCGGATCGGTGTTCCAACTAGCATCGGTGTAACCATTAGCAACGAGTTGTTCATGACCTCCATAAGAAATAACCATATCCTTAGTTCTTATCAAGTACTTAAGGATGTTTTTGACCAATGTCCAATGATCCACTCCTGGATCACTTTGATATCTGCTATTCAATCTAACAGCATATGCAATGTCGGGTCTAGTACAAAGCATGGCATACATGATAGAACCTATGGATGAGGCATAGGGAGTCTTACTCATCATTTCTCTATCTTCTGCCGTAGCAGGACTTTGATTTTTACTCAAGGTCGTATTGGGCAACATGGGCAAGAACCCTTTCTTGCTATCTTCCATTCCAAACCTATTTAGAACTTTGTCCAAGTATGAACTCTGTGACAATGATATTAGGCGTCTTGATCTATCTCTATAAATCTTTATGCCTAATATGTAAGTTGCTTCGCCAAGATCTTTCATTGAAAAACTATTATTCAAATAATCCTTGACACTATTAAGAAGGTCTACATCATTCCCAATCAACAATATGTCATCCACGTATAGTACTAGGAATGCTACAGAGCTCCCACTCACTTTCTTGTAAATACAAGCTTCTCCATAAGTTTGTATAAAACCAAAACTTTTGATCACCGTATCAAAATGTTGATTCCAACTTTGGGATGCTTGCTTCAATCCATAAATGGACCGTTGAAGTTTGCATACCTTGTTAGCATCTTTAGGATCGACAAAACCTTTGGGTTGTACCATATACAACTCCTCATCAATGTCTCCATTGAGGAACACCGTTTTGACATCCATCTGCCATATCTCATAATCATAATATGCAGCGATTTCTAACAAAATCCTCACAGACTTTAGCTTCGCCACCGGTGAGAAAGTCTCATCATAGTCAACCCCTTGAATCTGTCGAAAACCTTTTGCGACAATTCGAGCTTTATAGACAGTAACATTACCATCAGCATCTATTTTCTTCATGAAAATCCATTTGTTCTCGACAGCCATCCGGACATCCGGTAAGTCCACCAAAGTCCATACTTGGTTTTCGTACATGGATCCAATCTCGGATTTCATGGCTTCTTGCCATTTATTGGAATCTGGGCTCATCATTGCTTCCTCATATGTTGCAGGGTCGTCGGTGTTATCCAACATGACACTCATAACGGGATCATACGAATCGGGAGTGGTACGAGTTCTCATTGACCTGCAAGGTTCCGTAGTAACTTCAACCGAAGTTTTATGATCAACATCATTAGCTTGCTATCTTAATGGTGTAGGCGCCGCAAGAACTACTTCCAGTGTTGCTCTACTCTCAAATCTGAGAGAAGGTTCGACAACCTCGTCGAGTTCTACTTTCCTTCCAGTCACTTCTTTCGAGAGAAATTCCTTCTCTAGAAAGGATCCATTCTTAGCAACGAAGATTTCGCCTTCGGATCTATGATAGAAGGTATACCCAATAGTTTCCTTCGGGTATCCTATGAAGATGCATTTTTCCGCTTTGGGTTCAAGCTTGTTGGGCTGTAACTTCTTTACATAAGCTTCGCAACCCCAAACTTTAAGGAACGACAATTTAGGTTTCTTCCCAAACCATAATTCATATGGTGTTGTTTCAACGGATTTAGATGGTGCCCTATTTAAAGTGAATGCGGCTGTTTCTAATGCATAACCCCAAAATTATAGCGGTAAATCTGTAAGTGTCATCATAGAACGAACCATATCTAAGAGAGTTTGATTATGACATTCGGACACACCATTACGTTGTGGTGTTCCCGGCGGTGTCAATTGTGAAAGTATTCTGCATTTCTTCAAATGCTCGCCAAACTTGTAACTAAGATATTCACCTCCATGATTAGATCGTAGAAACTTAATCTTCTTGTTATGTTGATTCTCTACTTCACTTTGAAATTCCTTAAACTTCTCGAAAGTTTTGGACTTATGTTTCATGAAATAGATATACCCATATCTACTCAAGTCATCCGTGAAAGTAAGAACATAACGATAACCACCACGCGATGCTACACTCATTGGACCACACACATCGGTATGTATGATTTCCAATTAGTCCTTAGCTCGCTCCATCATACCAGAAAATGGATTTTTAGTCATTTTACCCATCAGACATGCTTCGCATCTATCAAGTGATTCAAGAAGTCCATCGGAATGGAGTTTCTTCATACGCTTCACTCCAATGTGACCAAGACGACAGTGCCACATATAGGTCGAGTTATCGCTCAATTTCAAATGTTTAGCTTCAATGTTATTAATATGTGTATTACTACAATCGAGATTCAACAAGAATAGACCATCTATCAAAGGTGCATGTGCATGAAACATATTACTCATATAAATCGAACAACCATTATTCTCGTACTTAAACAAGTAACCGTCTCGCAATAAACATGATCCGGATATAATGTTCATGCTCAACACAGGCACCAAATAACAATTATTTAAGTATAAAATTAATCCTGATGGTAGATGAAGAGGTAGCGTGCCGAACGTGATCAAATCAACCTTTGATCCATTTCCAACGTGCATCGTCACCTTGTTCTTCGTTAGTTTCCGTCTATTCTATAGCACCTATTTCGAGTTACAAATATGAGCAACCGAACCAGTATCAAATACCCACGCACTACTACGACTACTAGTAAGATACACATCAATAATATGTATATCGGATATACCTTTCTTCTTGATGTTGTCGTTCTTCAAATCCGCCAAGTACTTAGGGAAATTCCACTTCCAGTGACCTTCTCCCTTGCAGTAAAAGCATTCAGTATCAGGCTTAGGCCGGGCCTTGGTCTTCTTCACCGGCACGGTAACTTTCTTACCGCCCTTCTTGAAGTTTCCCTTTCTCTTAGACTTTCCTTGCTTCTTGAATTTGGTGGTCTTATTGACCATCAACACTTGGTGCTCTTTCTTGATCTCTACTTCCGCAGACTTTAACATGGAGAAGAGTTCGGGCAACGACTTGTTCATGTTTTGCATATTGTAGTTCATCACAAAGTTCTTGTAACTTGGTGGTAGTGATTGGAGGACACGGTGAATCCCCAAAGCCTTAGGAATCACTATACCTGATGGGGGATATGCCTACCGGGGTATACCCAGCAGGACGATTCCAACTGGCCCAGGCACCTGCGAGTGGGCCTGCAGTAACGGCGACTAGATCACGACCTGGCGTGGACTCAAGCGATTGGAAGCTGAAGGCCCAGAAGCGTAGATAGGCCCAGTCGGATTAGGTTAAACGATTGGTGAAACCTTAACTGATTCGGTTGAGATCTGTAAACCCTAGGGGGTGAGTCTATATAAACCTCCCTAGAGGGCGTGTAGAGGATACGTTCCATCATCCACCCAAGCGACTCGCTGCCTAGCCTCCGAGCTCGCCCCATTGTACTTCCACCATAATACAATCTAGCAGGAGTAGGTCTTTACCCTCCGGGGGGCCAAACCTGGGTAAATCCTTGTGTTTCTGCCCTCATCTCGCACCGCAGATGGCTGGCCGCCCTTGCCCCATGTTCTACTACTCGCTGCCGATTGCAGCATCTGCCGTGGTCATTCCCACGACAGTGGCGCCCACCGTGGGGCCTGGCCGGTCTGGGCGGTGTTCTGCAGCGAGATCCAACCTTCCCATCAACGAGTCGGTCGCCACCGGCCGCATGATAGCGATCGGCAAGATGCTCCAAATCTTGCCGAGCAGCTACGTCCCGGCGGCGCGACCCGTCACGCATAGCATGATCCTGCCGGTCGACACGATCAGTCTCTTCGTCGGCCTCACCGATGTCATCGTCTCGGAGGACTCGGCTCGCATCCGCGAGAGTCAGGTCCACACGATCCACCGCCTCGCCTCCGAGTATAACTCATCCCACAGCGACGTGGCTGAAACCACCGCGGGCGCGGAAGAAGCGGCCCTCAACGACGACGCCGACTCGGCGACCCCGGCCTCACTCGCCGGATCCATCGTCGCCGCGTCACCCGCGGGCTCCATCACCCAGGTCTCCAACGTCGGGGACTTTGAGGATCCCTCCATCCTTGGGATCTTCAACTTCGACTCCGGGCCGGAGAATTCCGCCGATCTTCGCGACGGAACCGGCCGTCATGCCGCGACCTACATGGCGACTGGCGCCGACCCGCCGGAGGATCCATTCTCCACTCCGATCCCTCCCAACGCAACGGCAACGGAGGTCGAGGAACTCCGCCTGAAGCTGGGGGAAGCAGTCCGCAAGGAGCAAGCTGAGCGCGAGAAATTTCGCCTCGAGCAGGTGACGGCGCAGGAGCTGTCGCGCTACCACCGGCAACGAATCAGGTCGCGCCTGAACCCCACCGTCCAGGGACGCTCCTTGAATTTCGACGACGAGAGCAACCCGGCCCGCGCGACCGAGCGCGCGATCTGCGAAAACGCACCACCAGGAGGAAGCGCCCGGCCCCACCAGGGTCGACGGCAAATGGCGCCCCACCACCACCCAACCATGCACCCCCCAGGGACCAGCCGCGGATCGTGGTCTCCTCACGGGAGCGAGACGCGAACGGCCTACCACTGCTCTCCACCCCGATGGACAACCTCGTCGCGGGCCGAGCAGCAGCCGACAACATCACGGCCACGGTGGGCGCCTACGGATCCAAGACGTCAAGGCCTTGCTCGCAAAGGCGGTCGAGCAACAAACGCAGCGTCGGCTCACAAGGTCGGATGTACTGCGTTCATCGGCAGCGAGCGGCCTCTCAGCGGCGCCCTTGGCGGCAAACACCCTCAACCGCCCGCCACCCAACCATCGGCTCCAACACCGACCCGCGAACGCGGCACTCTCCACCAACGACCCCCGGCCGGCGACCAACTTCGTCGCCGCCAACGGTCAGCCCGTCGACACCCGTACCCACATCATCAACAACCAGAGCTGGCGCGCATGCCAGCCCGACGACCTGCGGTATACCCTAACCAACCACCGCGACGGCGAGCCGACACTACTAGAGAAAAGCCTATGCGAGGCGCATATCACATGTGCCTCTAGCTTCAAGCCTCGGGTATTTCTTATGCGAGACGCATATGATATGCGCCTCCTATACTTCACATATGCGAGGCGCATATCGATATGCGCCTCGCATATGTGAAGTATAGGAGGATATGCGTCTCGCATATGTAAAGTATAGGAGGCGCATATATGCGCCTCGCATATGTTTCAGAATGCGCCTCGGATATTTATAGTATATGCGCCTCCTATAGTATCCTATATGCGCCTCCGGTAATATTTTTAAAATTCAAGTTTTACAGACCACTATAAATAATAATATACAGATATTCAAATATACAATATAGTCCAGAATACAGTATAAAGAGCACAAAAATTTTCAGAAACTTGCAATTCGCCAAAGCATAATAGAACCAACATGAATACAATACATTACACATCAATCATGGCATACAAGTTCATACATCAAGTGTTTGTGCCACAAGTTCACACCTCCGAGTACAAGTTCACAATCACATTACACCTCCGAGTACAAGTTCACAATCACATTACACCTCCGAGTACAAGTTCACAATCACATGTATGCGAGATGAATAATTTATATGCAACAGGAAATATTGTATATTATAAAAATATGGGGCTCAGAAAAGCAACCTGGTGATTCGTGGAGGAACTAAAAGATTCAGCATGTGCATGCTGGCCAGAACCATAGAAACTACCTGCCAGGCTATTTGTGACACTTTCAGGCTGCACACTGTTTGCAAATGCATCCGGCTGCCATTGGTTCTGAGGGCTAAAGCTATTGGTGAAAGAGTTATGTTGGGCCACCTGATTGTGGAGAGCTGGATCCTTGGTTTGTTTGGCATTATAATCTATCCCACCAGAAGATGCAACAACGCCATGATTTGCACCACCCTGAACGGCACTAACTGCATTTACCTGCGTGATGGCTTGCTGGTACGACTCGAGCGACTGCCACTCCTGCGTGTTGGTATCAAAGTACCACCCTGGGTACTCCGCGTAGAACAGCATGTTCGCTGGGTACTCCGAAGCGCCCGCCTGTCCCTAGGCTAATACACTCCCCGCGACGGTGCTCTCCTCTGCAATCGTCTCCAGCGCTGCCTGCACCGAATTCTGCAAGTACGAAACACCATACTGCTGCTGCTGCTGCACATTCTCACTACTGTTGTCTACATGAGCAGCATACCCGGCCATCTGAGCACTGTCAACCTGGTACCACTGTTGTGTGGCGTCGTCGAACTTCTACCCAGGGTAAATGCTCTCCAGATACCAGGGATCCGTGGATTCCACTGCACCACTAGCGAGCTGTGCATCCGTGTTCTGGTCCAAGCTTCCACCGTAGAAGTCCTGATCTTTCACCTCAGCAGCCAAGCTCTGGCTTCCGTCGAAGAAGCCATGGCCCGATGCTCCCACACTCTCCGCAACGGAGCTCCCCAAGCTCTGGCTCCCGCCGAAGAAGCCATGACCCGACGCCCCCGCGCTCCCGACAGCTGAGCTCTGGTTCGCGGGCAGGCTGCTGCCGAGAAACCCATACGCCTCGTCTGCGCCTCCTGACAGATCACTGAACGGATCGAACCTGCTGTCCTCGCCCCCGAAGGAGGCCCACTGCACCTGCTTGACCTTGGTGTGGACGCCGCTGGCGCTCCTCGCCGACCCCGGCGACCCGCCCTCCGGAGCCACCCCCACTGCGGCGCGCGGCGCCGCGACCTCCCCCAGCGACGCCGACGGCCCGGGCTCGTCGCCGTCCTCTAGGCCGAGGCTGGAGACGCCGCGAACCAGCTCCTCCTCGCCCGGAGAGGCCGCCTGCTCCTGCCCCGCCTTGGCAGGCACGGGCACAGGCACGGGGGCGGGCGCGGGGGAAGGAGAGAAGCCGTCGTCGTCGTCGTCGTCGCCGACGAGCTTGTCGAAGAAGTCGGCGTCGGTCAGGTCGTCGGCGGAGGCCATCTCTTCCCCCCTCCCGCTCCTGGACGGGGATGGGGGGAGATCTCGGGGCGGGAAGGGCGGATCTAGGGTTTGGCGCGCGGCGGAATGGCGGGAAGGGTCGCCGGAGGGGCCGGCCGGTGACAGCGGATCGGCGGAGATTTGCGGCGGGAGGCGGTTGCGGTTGGCGCTGGCTGGCTCACGACAGCCGACGTCGCGTCATCGCACCTCCCATTTCCTCCTTTTCTTTCTCGTGTCCTTTGTCTCCCCCTCCCAGCTTCCCATGGTAGGGTAAAAATAATTCGAGAGAAAAGGTTAAATTTTCTCTCCAACAAAATATATACCCTCTCTTTTAGAGAGAGAAACAGCAAAACAGCCTCGTCAATTCGAGAGTAAAGCTTTCGTTTTAATTACAACCACAGACACCACCAACCACTCACCCACTTACACATGGTGGTGTGTATATTAGCACATGCCTAGCTACTCGGAATACCGACATCCACACCCATAAATTAAAGTTGCTACACCCATTCGAGCGATTTTGGCATAGTTACAGATACATTCTTGGCAGATACTCTTCTCTCTTCTCAGAAAATATATATTCTTAGCACATTACTCAAGTTTTTTGGCCAGGTTATGCGAGGCGTATTACGCAATATCGCTCCTATAATTCAACTATAGGCGCGTATAGCGATATGCGCCATATCTGTCACCTACCACCCGGGCCTTGGGAGTTACTTGAGGCGCATGCGGCGCGTTACGGTCATATCGCCTCGCATATTATCAAATATAGGGAGGCGCATAGCCATGCGCGCCATATTCGCAAGAACCAACACGCGGGCCCACCACAGAATATGTGAGCGATTCGCCTATATGTCTCGCTTATCCGATATATACGAGGCGATATGACTAGAATGCGCCTCGCATAATATGGGCTCTAGATTACGTCTGCAGGGGATTATAGGGCGCGTCTTATCATATGCGCCTCGCCTATTTTTATACTAGAGGCATATCGCAAAGTGCGCCTCGCCTATTTTTATAGGAGGCGCATATGCTAAATGTGCCTCGCATAAGCATGTCTCCTATAGCCTTTTCTCTAGTAGTGCGAGGGGGTCACTAAGCCGACTCGGGCCCCGGTGCTTCAGACCGATGATCCGAGTCGAAAGATACCCGGCGAACTTCAATGCGCCGAAGGAAATAGAAATACGACCTCGTCACGATCCTCCGTGGCTGGATACTTACCTCATGGCAATGGGATCGCCACCGATCTACTCGCCGCTACCTCTCGAAGATGGGCGTGCGGCGATGGATCAACACTCTCCCGCGGATAGCATCGACTCTGGGAAGAGATGCGCGACGCCTTCTTCGTGCACGCCGAGGTTCATACACCCGCGCCACCACCATCGAGGACCTGGAACGATGCGTCCAGGGACCTCGCGAGTCGACCCGCAGCTGGGTCCAACGGTGGCAAGAACTGTGGTACAACGCGGTCGGTATCCACCCAGACAGCGCAATCCACTTCTTCAAGACCTCGTGCCGTTACGAGCCCCTGGTCGCCAAGCTCAAACGAGCATACCGCACACTCGACAACATACCGGACCTCCTTGAGATCGCCAAAAGATACGTGGAGGAAGACCCAAACCAAGAAACCGACGATGAGTCGGGAGGATAATGCTGCATGAGCGGCAACGACAATGGAAGACGATCCGATCTACGCTACAACAACACTCGCCTCACCGGCAAGCGCCGCAGTGACGGGCGAGTCGACTTTGTCGCCAACACTGGGCATGTGCAGCGCGAGCCCAAGAGCTTCCGCCGCGATGGGGGGAAATGCCGCGACGGCGGAAACTACAAGGCGAAACCAAGGTTCGACCCCGCGGCCCTCCTTAACCAACCTTGTGCATTTCACAGCAGGGAAGGAAAGCCCGCTACGCACACGACCGCCGACTGCCACTCTCTCAAGGAGATCGAGAAGGCACGGCGAGCGCGGGAAGACCCCGACAACAACCCGCTAAACGGCGGAAAATTCGGCAGCATGGCTGGCTCGCTCCACACCTTCACAGGCTTCAACACGAAGCGCGAGAAGAAGGTCATCGCCCGCGCTGTCGCCGTCAACGCGGTGGCCCAGGTGGACGTCCCCTAGTTCCTCAACTGGTCAGAGCAACCAATCACTTGGAGCCGCCAGGACCACTCGCCACGCATCGAGTACCCAGGCCGAGTCGCCCTGGTGGTCAAGCCCAAGGTGGGAGACTACTGGCTCCCCAAGACATTGATGGACGGCGGCAGCTCCATCAACATCCTATACCTCGACACCTTCAGGCGATTGCGGCTCCCGCAGTCGATGGTCGAGACGACCTACACCATGTTCCACGGTATCGTCCCCAGTAGGAAGGCGTACCCGATCGGCAAGGTGACGCTGCCAGTCACCTTCGGCACACCAGCAAACTTCCGCACCGAGCGGATCGTCTTCGAGCTGGTGCCCTTCGACAGCCCCTACCACTGCGTCCTGGGATGCTAGGCGTTCGCCAAGTTCATGACGGGGCCCCACTATGCGTACAACACAATGAAGCTCCCTGGACCGTGTGGCGTCATCACCATCCACGGCGACCCCAACATGGCCGCTGAGTGCGAGGCCAAAGGATCCGAACTCGCCGACGCCGTCATCGCGGCCAAGGCCAACCACGCCGACGAGCTCGCCAAATACGCGAGCGGGGTCAAAAACGACGACCCCACTATACTCAAGAAGCCCAATTCGGAGGGCGGCAACACCTTAGCCTTCGAGGCAACGACGCATACCCGCACCATCGAGCTGGTCCCAGGCGACTCCAGCCATACGGTGACGATCGGGACGGGCATGAGCCCAACATAGGAAGGCGCGCTCATTGAGTTCCTCCGTGAGAACAGGGACATCTTCGCATGGAATCCCTCTGACATGCCTGGTGTCCCTAGGGAACTCGCTGAGCACAAACTCAATGCCGACCCCAAAGTGCGACATGTCAAGCAGTCGCTGCGGACCTTCAATGAAGAGCGCCGCCGGGCAATCGCCGAGGAGGTGCAGCGTCTACTCGCTGCAGGCTTCATCCGGCCAATCAAATACTCCAAGTGGCTGGCAAACCCAGTCCTGGTCGAGAAGAAAAATGGGACCTGGAGGATGTGTATCGATTACACAAACTTAAACAGCACCTGCCCGAAGGAGCAATTCGTCCTCCCGCAGATCGACCAAATAATCGACTCCACCGTGGGCTCGGAGTCGCTATGCTTCCTCGACGCCTACTCTGGGTACAACCAGATCAGAATGGCCGTTGAGGACGAAGAGAAGACGACGTTCATCACGCCATTCGGAGCCTTCTGCTACACTGCCATGACCTTCGGCCTCAAGAACGCCGGGGCGACCTACCAGCGGTGTATGCAGGAGTGCCTTGCAAGCCAAATTGGCCGCAATATCCACGTCTACATCGACGACGTGGTAGTGAAGTCCGCTCGCCAGGGCGACCTACTCGCCGACCTGGCGGAAACATTCGCCAACCTACGGAAATACAAGATAAAGCTAAACCCAGGCAAATGCACCTTCGGTGTACCAGCAGGGCAGCTACTGGGATACGTCGTCTCCAAGCGCGGGATCGAGGCGAATCCCACCAAGATCGACACGATCGCTCGACTCGGCAAACCCGAGTGCCTGCGCGATGTCCAGAAGCTGGCGGGCGGTCGGCTCTCGCTTCATCCACCGATTAGGCGGCGATGCCCCTATCTTTGATCGCAAGAACCCCACCTTCCAGTGGTACAAGGAGGCGACGATGCGCTCGCGACCTCAAGAAGGTGCTACTCGCGCACCGCTACTCACCGCCGTCGACAAGGAACCCATGCTGGTCTGTCGCGGCTTCAAGCGTCGTCGGCGTCGTCATGGTCATCGGCGACGAGAGGAAGGAAAGGCGCCCGGTCAGCGACGGTGTACTATATCGGCGAGGTCCTCACCGTCGCGTGATACCAGAAACTGGTATACACGGTCTTTAGAGCACAGCGCCGACTGCCACATTACTTCCAGGAGCACCCATAACGGTCGTCTCCTCAGCACCGTTGCAGGACATCATCCGCAACCGTGAGGCGACCGGGCGAGTCGCCAAGTGGGCCGTCGAGATCGGCGTCCACAACATCAAGTACGAGTCGCGCAAAGCGATCAATTCGCAGGCTCTCGCAGACTTCATCGCCGACTGGGAGGAGGCCCAGCAGCCAGAAAAGCTGCCATATCTCCAGTACTGGAGTTTACACTTTGACGGCTCAAAGAATGCAGACGACGCAGGAGCAGGGATCGTGCTAACCTATCCGAAGGGCGACAAGCTACGCTACGTCCTCTGCCTCGACTTCACCCCCTGCACCAACAACATAGCCGAGTACGAGGCACTACTCCACGGCATGAGAGCTGCCAAGGAGATGAATGTCAACCGCCTATGCTACTACAGAGACTCCGACCTCGTCGCTGGGCAAGTCGCTGGCACCTGCGATGCCATCTCCCCCACCATGGCAGCATACCGCCAAGTAGTGGACAAGCTGGGCGGACACTTCGCAGGCTATTCCGTTGAGTGGATCGACAGGTGGAAGAACGAGGAGGCCGACGCACTCTCTCGTACCGGCTCGGCTCGACTCGCACCACCCTTCGGCGTCTTCCTCGACACCATCACCAAGCCCTCCGTCTCTCCCCCAAGGGAGATCAACATCGGAGTCCCGCTGCAACCAGAGGCAGCCCTGGTCGCACTCATCGCCGAGCCAGAGGACTGGACTACGCCGTACATTGCCTACCTGGAGGGAGGCACATTGCCATCAGACGAAACAGACGCCTGGATGATATCACGCCGCTGCAAATCCTTCGTCATCATCGACGGCAAGCTCCACAAGCACATCGTGACCGGCGTGTTCCAACGCTGCGTCCAACCCGCTGAAGGACGCAAAATCCTCCACGACATCCACTCCGGTGACTGCGGCCACCACGCCGGCGCCCGCTCCCTGGTCACAAAGGCTATGCGACACGGTTTCTACTGGCCTACCGCACACGCAGGTCGACATTGTCCAGCGGTGCGCCGGGTGCCAGAAGTACGCCAACCAAACCCACGTACCGAGCTCGGTGCTCAAGACAATCCCCATCACCTGGCCGTTCGCCGTGTGGGGTATGGACATGGTAGGCCCTTTCAAAAAAGCCCCCTCCGGCTTCACCCACCTCCTAGTCACAGTCGACAAATTCACAAAATGGGTGGAGGCCAAGCCTGTCCGGAAATGCGACGGGAAGACCGCCACCAAGTTCCTACGCGAGCTCATCTATCGCTACAGGTTCCCAAACAGCATCATCATGGACAACGGCACCAACTTCGCCAAAGGAGCCATGGCCGAGTTCTGCGAAGAACATCACATCCGACTCAACCTCACCTCAGTCGCTCACCCGAAGTCCAACGGCCAGGCGGAACGGGCCAACTAGAGCATCCTCCATGGCCTGAAGCCACGACTCCAAGTACCACTCGAGCGCACCGCCGAGTGCTGGGTCGAGGAGCTACCCTCCGTCATCTGGGGCATCCGCACCTCCGTCAACAGGTCGACAGGGTTCACCCCCTTCTTCATGGTGTATGGTGCCGAGGCAGTCATGCCCACCGACCTAGAGCATGACTCGCCCAGGGTTGTCCACTACACGGAGGCCGCAAACGAACTCGCACGCCAGGATGGAGTCGACCAACTCGACGAGGCACGCGACCTAGCCCGCTCCCGCACCGCCATCTACCAACAAGGGCTCCGCCGCTACCATAGCCGGCGAGTAAGGACTCGCACGTTCCAGGAAGGCGATCTGGTGCTACGCCTCATCCAGGACAAGAAGGGCATGCACAAGCTATCCCCCCCTTGGGAGGGACCATTCGCCATCGGGCGAGTCCTCGGTAATGACGCCTACTACCTCATCGACGCCCGAGGAGACGGGAAACTCAACGTCAAGTGACCGTGGAATGTAAACTTACTATGGAAATTCTACTCCTAGAATACCATACATGTACTCTCCACCTGGTATCAAAATAAAATAGATTGGTTACCGCAAATTGCGTCTACTCTCCATGCCTTGTGCCACTCGCACTCGTAATAACAGCATCAAGCTAACCGCATAAGTCAACCTCTGGTACAGCGACCGGCACGGACAAGTAGTGCGTTCCAAGGGCACTGGGTTACCCAGGACTCGTAACATCCACGAAAAACGCCAACCCGGAGCACCATTGGAGTCGCCTAGCTCGACTGGCTTAACGAGCCAAGACAACTGCCCTCGTTCCTCACAGCGACCAAGGCCCTCCGCATCCTCGGCACATCTCGGTTTACTTGGTGCTTTTGTTCAAATTTTATCTCCTTTTTGGTTCTTGAAAGCCTCATGCAGGCATATTTACTACATGTTTATATTATGGCATGTTTGCTTTCTTTGATCCAATATATAGGGAAAACTCCACCAAATCTCATCGGCTAAGTTGTGCATGAAATTCAATTTCATATCATTATGCACATATTTATGTGGAGTCTTGTGGCATCCCGCAAAACCACTACTAGAAAATCGCGTTGAATTTGTGCATTGCATCGTCATCATCATGCCTTGTTTGCATAAAACTATTTTCGCAAACCCCGATTTGTTTCCCAAACGCCCCATCTTTATTCAAATTCAAAACCCCGGGTCTCCGGATTATTTTGTTTTGTTGCTATCGGGTTGCAAACGGTCCAATTAAAGTAAATAATATTTTAAGTTATTTTGGCGGGGCAGTCGAACGGGCGAGCGACCGACGACCACCGGGTATCATCGGTCCAACTAACCGCCCCTCTAAAGCCTAAGTTCACCAACTAACCTACCCACACTCCCCCAGCCACATCACCCTAGCCTATCAGACCTCGCCACCTCATCGTCCCCCTCTCCCTCACCCACTCACGCGCCGCCACATCACCACCCAACTCTCCTCTCCCTCTCCCACACAACACTACACCCACACGTCACTGCCTACCCCCAACTCGCTGCCCTCGGGCCCCACTCCCGCCACCTGGCCCTCTTGCCTCTCTCCTCTTCCCACCAGCCGGCCCTTTGGGCCCACCCCCACCGCGCCTCTCCCCCACGCTCTCCTCCTCCCTCTGCTCCTTGCAGCCCGGCCTCATCCCACTTGCCCGCGCCCTCCCTCACTTGGCCGACCCCCGACACCCGCCTCGTCCGGCACCGCCTCCCTCTCTCCTCCAGCGTGTCCGCCGAGCTCCCCGCCTCTGCTCCTTCCGGCCTCCCGTCCCTGTGTGGCTCTCTTCCCAACCGGCCCGCCCTCCGCCGCTGCTGCGTCGCTTCCGTCGCCCTTGCATAAGCGGGCCCGAGCCGCCCCCTCCCATAGTGCCAGCCACCGCCCCGAGACTCCTCGCCCGGCCGCCACGCCACTCGCCTCCTCGGGGCCGCCGCCACTTGCTCCTCCTTTGCTGCCTCCGCCTCGCGAGTTCGCCCACCTCCGGCCTTCTCGCCTCGCCCTCGCGCTCATGGGCACCTCATGCTTGGCGCCTGCGCGCCTCCGCTCCTTCCGCCATCCTTGGCAGCTGCTCGCCGCCATCCTCGAGCTACTTTGAGCCCCGTCGCCAGCGCCTCTGCTTGCCTCTCCGACCCCGGCGTCCCCTCGTCCAGCCGCCCGGCGCCCGCTGGCCCCTGGCGTCCTCGCTCCCTGCAGCCACCACCGCGTGCTCGGTCTCCTCCACCTCCCTCCCTGCGGCCTCCCGGTTGGTGCAATGCTGCCCGCCTTCCTCACAAGGCCGTTCGAGCCCAGAACATGAGTACCCGGTTGCAAGGTTTCGATGCAAAACCCGACAAGATCAACAAGTGGCGAGGTAATCTGCGATGCCCGGCAAGGGCGGCCCGGTATCAAGATCTTCATCATGGAACACGAAGGCCTCCTTCACGGAACGCCATGACCCCTTCCGGATCCGATGGACGCGAGGCCCGATCCGAGTCCTGCCGTGATGACCAAAGACCCAAGAAACCACCATCGTTCCCGAAGCCAGAACCCGAAGGTGATGGTATCGGACAACCCAAGATCTGCGCGGACCGCAGGCCCGTTCCCGGAGGCGAAGTCCAAACGTGAAGACCACCAAGCTCTCCTTCCCGGATTCGACGCCCCGAGACCATCACGAGGAGGTGAACGCCAAGGTCGTTAAACGGATCGCCAAGTTCGCCACACAGACGGTCAGGACACCGACGCAGAACGACAAGTCTTCATCCTGAACGCCAAGATCGACCTGATGCGTGGGCCCGACAAGAACGACAGCGACCAGCGGAATCCGATGCGCCCCCGACGTCAACCAAGTCCGGCCATCTGGTTGCGACAAGACCTTCCTCCCGTACCGAACCCGATCTCGCCGAACCCGTCGAACCCTGGACCCCGACCCCGAACCCCGAACCCCGGAACCTCAAGATCCGCCGAACCCTAAATGTGTGACCCTTTTTCCTCGATACCCTGTTTTCATAAATGATATCAACTTGTTGCATACTTAATTGTCATCTCGCATGCATATCATGTGGTTTGGGGGCCTTAGGCCGATTCACCTAATAATTAAATATGGGGCCCATATGCGGGCAAACCTAGCCTTATATATTGGCCTCATTTAAATTTGTGTAGCGAACCCGGTGCTATCTCCTGCCATGTTAAACAACGTTTAAATTGCGGGGGTTTCTAAATAACTTGAACCATCTAACTAATTGTCGGGACCCCGGCCCTGCTTAATATGACCTAATTGCATCGCCTCTTTGCCATGTCATGCATCATACATGAATCATGCCGATCTTCTGCCGTTGTATTAAATACTACATCCGGTGTTTCTTCTAGTGTTTTGGTTCTTCGCGGATAAGGCCGTTGAGTTGATGTGAGCTTCGCCCCGATCTTCGGTTGAACCCTTCGGCAATGTTTTCAGGCGAGCATCCCCCCCTTTCTACCTATCTTACTTTTATAGTATTTATTCCCTCCTGTTGATCTATTGCTATCTGTGTTGCGATGCTTTAGTTTTCCGTACCTGTGATATACCCTGCAGCCTCATATTGCCTTGGACACATCCTATTACCTGTTGTTTGGTAGATAGTTGGACTTGCGCGTCGTAGTTGCCTGCTCAAGTGCTGATGTGTGTCGTCATATGCCACAGTTGCTGATGTAATGCCGCATGTTGATGTTGGAGATGATCATAGTTTTACTTATCGTTCATTTTAAATTCGGTTTAACAACTAAAATTGAATAAGCAGAGGCATCGGTGGGTGATAGAAAATATTTGGTTTCCGAACGCCCACTTGTGTCCCGTAAGACCCCGAGTACTTGATACCTGTTCCTTGATTTATCGCGCTATCCACATCCGGGAGGTATATGGGACCCCCCTGAGCCAGAGCTTGATTCAGTCTTATTTCTTGGGGCCACAAACTAGTTTGAGGTTTTATTTACGATCCTGTACTTATGCCATGATACTTTCTGTATTTAAATTGTGCGAGGAGCACACTGTACTGTTTAGGATCGGGACACGATTCCGCGGTGTCGACAAGGCCAGCCACACTTTCGGGTTCCCAGTCGTTCACAGCCGTCTACCCAAACCTTAAGTCCGTCTCGAGCTTGCTTACTGCTATGGATCTACTCAAAGGTGGCCTGAAATATTTCTGAATCCTGTGATTGTTCAGTCGTGAAAGCCTCGTTGGGTTTTGATTTGGTTTTTCCGAGGTTGATCGAGCGTGTGTTGCTATTGGTGCACCCCGGCCGGGTAAAACTTTCTGAAAGCCGTGTCCGCGGATATAGACGACTTGGAGCACAGTATCTCGATCATAGACAAGCATAACTAAAGTTTACTGCTATAAATTTGACTTATAATGACTAGTAATCAGCTTCACTATAACGGAATGGCTAATTAATACTGCCCACAATTGCTTGTTTGGTTGTCGCTTGCGACAATTGTATAATGACTAGTAAGTATTGCAACCACAACGGAATGGTTGAATAAAAGTACCAACAATTGCTGGGCTTTGGGTTTTACCTCATGCTATCTGTATCTGATTAGTAATTGTTGCAACCACAACGGAATGGTTAACTAAAAGTGCCCACTGCTTACTTTATCAGGATGATTATTTAAACCTGACTAGTAATTGCTACAACGATAACCAAATAAGTAAAACTGCCAACTGTGTGAGTTCCTCAGTTGACTTCCTCGTTTGGTCTCGAGGGGGAAACGCCAGGATGGGTTTGTTTGATGATAGAATCAGGTTGGTTCCGAATAGGTCCTTCTTACCCCTCTCTGATTACCGCCAGTTGTATCGAGTCTCTATAGGTTGTTTAGTGCACGTTGCCGCTTGATCCACCATACCTATGTAGGCGAGGACCGCCAATTCTAGCCTCGCTGCATCGGCCTCGATCGACGCTCCTTCTTTTCCTTTGCCCTTTGTCGGCACCCCTTTTGTTTAAGCAGGTTTGAGATCGACGTCGTTAGCGAGGTTACCCCTCCGCTTGGCTCAGGGTTATGGACGCCATTGGTTATTCTTCGTGGCTCTTAGCCCCATTTGCATCTTGTCCGTAGTCGGACGCCTATCATTTTCAAGGTGATTTGGATCTTTGTATATTATATCGTATTCTTGACTCATGGAGTCATTATATATATCTGCTCTGTGGGTCCCATCGAGGACTGTTGTGTAATGTTATTACTTCGTTTTCCACCGCATTTAAAGTGCTGGTGAGCACCTTTGAATCGTTTCTATGCGGGTTTGGCGAATTTTGCTCAAACTTGCATAGGTCCGATTCTCGAGGGTGTTACTGAGTGGTATCGAGCTCAGCTATGATATTCACAAGTCCAAATTTCTGTAGGATAACCTAGCTAACGGCCGAAGTAGAGTGTCAAAACTATTTTGCAAAAATCGGTTGGATAGTTCTAGATAGGTCTGATTTTACTCCTTACCCCTTTGCTATTCCTCTCTTATCTCTACGTGTTTTTAATCCGCTCTCGTCTCTTTCTTCGAGTCCAGGAATTCTCGTGGTTGGGTTTCCGTCGTACCTTCAGGGTTTCGCTTCCTCCTTTGATAACGGTGGTGCTACGTCCGGTGTTCACGTTGTCCGAAGAATCCTTCGTCTGTGGTACCTTCCTTTGTTCCTTGTTTGTGCTTTCCGGTGTTTCCGACGCGACGACATCATCCACGCCAGATCCGATGCCGAGTCTGCATCACTCCTTTGTCCGAAACTCGTTTGTCGAGATCTTCAGTCTGATTCCGAGAGTTGGTTGCATAATCCGCCTATTCGTGTGCAGAGTAATGGTTTGGGTGCGCGATGGACTGATCACCATCCGACTACTCTTATCATTCGCTCTCGTACATCGAATCAGTGGACCCAGCAATTTTACTCCGTCCACGGAAGTTAGGGGTGGCTTTATTTGTGGATACCTCTACCTTCGACCTTTTGCTCCGGAGTGTCCTCTCGACGATCACGGACAACGACCTCTTGTTAGTGGTGTCGCGAGGATCTACGCGATGCGAGAAGATTCAGACCGTCGGCCTTCTTCCCGGTACCATGAGGCGGATCTCGAGGGCGAGATCCTTTGTTAGTGGTGTCGAATTGTGGCATCCCGCAAAACCACTACTAGAAAATCGCGTTGAATTTGTGCATTGCATCGTCATCATCATGCCTTGTTTGCATAAAACTATTTTCGCAAACCCCGATTTGTTTCCCAAACGCCCCATCTTTATTCAAATGCAAAACCCCGGGTCTCCGGATTATTTTGTTTTGTTGCTATCGGGTTGCAAACGGTCCAATTAAAGTAAATAATATTTTAAGTTATTTTGGTGGGGCAGTCGAACGGGCCGAACGACCCGAACGACCACCCCCGGAATTATAAATCGGTCCAACTAACCGCCCCTCTAAAGCCTAAGTTCACCAACTAACCTACCCACACTCCCCCAGCCACATCACCCTAGCCTATCAGACCTCGCCACCTCATCGTCCCCCTCTCCCTCACCCACTCACGCGCCGCCACATCACCACCCAACTCTCCTCTCCCTCTCCCACACAACACTACACCCACACGTCACTGCCTACCCCCAACTCGCTGCCCTCGGGCCCCACTCCCGCCACCTGGCCCTCTTGCCTCTCTCCTCTTCCCACCAGCCGGC
Source organism: Avena longiglumis (assembly GCA_030063025.1). Lineage (NCBI taxonomy): Eukaryota > Viridiplantae > Streptophyta > Magnoliopsida > Poales > Poaceae > Avena > Avena longiglumis. The sequence continues at coordinate 186,726,377 of CP125978.1, forward strand.
CCCGCACCTGGGCCCACCCCCACCGACGCGCCTCTCCCCCCACGCGCTCTCCCTCCTCCCTCTGCTCCACTGCGCGCAGCCCCGGCCTCATCCCGCCACGCCGCGCTCCGCCTCCGCCCCTTGACACCCGCCTCGATCCAGCCGGCACCGCTCTCTCTCCTCCAGCCGCCGCCGAGCTCCCAGCGCCTGCTCCTTCCACTGCCTCCCGTCCCGCCGTGGTTTCTCTCTCGACGCTGCCCGCCGAGCGCCGCCTCCGCCACTGCAGGCGTTGCTTCCGTCGCCGCTGCCGCAAGCCGGGCCCGAGCGCCTCCCATAGCGCCAGCCACCGCCCATGAGACTCCCTCCACGGCGACCGCCACGCCACCTCGCCTCCTCCTCACCGCCTGCTGCTGCCTCCCGCCTCCGCCCACCTCGGCCTAGCGCCTCCCGCCTGCTCGCCTCCGCTCATGCGCTCCACCGCTGCCACGCCCGCGCCGCCCTTCCGCCCATCCGCTCTCCGCCAGCGCCTGGCCGCCATCCCTCGAGCTCGCCTGAGCCCACCGTCGCCGCGCCTCTGCTTGCCTCTCCGACCCCGCGACGTCCCCTCCGTCCCTGGCCGCCCCGAGCGCCGCCGGGCCCCGCAGCGAGCGTCCTCGCTCCCTCTGCAGCCACCACCCGCGTGCTCGGTCTCCTCCACCTCCCTCCCTGCGGCCTCCGCTGTTGGTGCAGCTATGCTGCCCGCCTTCCTCACAAGGCCCGCGTTCGAGCCCCAGGAACATGAGTACCGCGGTTGCAAGGTTTCCGATGCAAAACCCGACAAGATCAACAAGTGGCGAGGTAATCTGCAGTATGCCCGGCAAGGACGGCCCGGTATCAAGATCTTCATCATGGAACGCGAAGGCCTCCTTCACGGAACGCCATGACCCCTTCCCGGATCCGATGACGCGAGGCCCCGATCCCGGAGTCCTGCCGTGATGACCAAAGACCCCGCGCAAACCACCATCGTTCCCGAAGCCAGAACCCGAAGGTGATGGTATCGGACAACCCAAGATCTGCGCGGACCGCAGGCCCGTTCCCGGAGGCGAAGTCCAAACGTGAAGACCACCAAGCTCTCCTTCCCGGATTCGACGCCCCGAGACCATCACGAGGAGGTGAACGCCAAGGTCGTTAAACGGATCGCCAAGTTCGCCACACAGATGGTAAGGACACCGACGCAGAACGACAAGTCTTCATCCTGAACGCCAAGATCGACCTGATGCGCGGGCCCGACAAGAACGACAGCGACCAGCGGAATCCGATGCGCCCCCGACGTCAACCAAGTCCGGCCATCCGGTTGCGACAAGACCTTCCTCCCGTACCGAACCCGATCTCGCCGAACCCGTCGAACCCTGGACCCCGACCCCGAACCCCGGAACCTCAAGATCCGCCGAACCCTAAATGTGTGACCCTTTTTCCTCGATACCCTGTTTTCATAAATGATATCAACTTGTTGCATACTTAATTGTCATCTCGCATGCATATCATGTGGTTTGGGGGCCTTAGGCCGATTCACCTAATAATTAAATATGGGGCCCATATGCGGGCAAACCTAGCCTTATATATTGGCCTCATTTAAATTTGTGTAGCGAACCCGGTGCTATCTCCTGCCATGTTAAACAACGTTTAAATTGCGGGGGTTTCTAAATAACTTGAACCATCTAACTAATTGTCGGGACCCCGGCCCCGCTTAATATGACCTAATTGCATCGCCTCTTTGCCATGTCATGCATCATACATGCATCATGCCGATCTTCTGCCGTTGTATTAAATACTACATCCGGTGTTTCTTCTAGTGTTTTGGTTCTTCGCGGATAAGGCCGTTGAGTTGATGTGAGCTTCGCCCCGATCTTCGGTTGAACCCTTCGGCAATCTTTTCAGGCGAGCATCCCCCCCCCTTTCTACCTATCTTACTTTTATAGTATTTATTCCCTCCTGTTGATCTATTGCTATCTGTGTTGCGATGCTTTAGTTTTCCGTACCTGTGATATACCTAGCCTCATATTGCCTTGGACACATCCTATTACCTGTTGTTTGGTAGATAGTTGTACTTGCGCGTCGTAGTTGCCTGCTCAAGTGCTGATGTGTGTCGTCATATGCCACAGTTGCTGATGTAATGCCGCATGTTGATGTTGGAGATGATCATAGTTTTACTTATCGTTCATTTTAAATTCGGTTTAACAACTAAAATTGAATAAGCAGAGGCATCGGTGGGTGATAGAAAATATTTGGTTTCAACGCCCACTTGTGTCCCGTAAGACCCGAGTACTTGATACTGCCTTGATTTATCGCTATCCACATCCGGGAGGTATATGGGACCCCCGAGCCGAGCTTGATTCATCTTATTTCTTGGGGCCACAAACTAGTTTGAGGTTTTATTTACGATCCTGTACTTATGCCATGCTACTTTACGTATTTAAATTGTAGGAGCACACTGCATCTGTTAGGATCGGGACACGATTCCGCTGTGTCGACAAGCCCAGTCACACTTTCGGGTTCCCGATCGTTCACAATCTACCCAAACCTTGAGTCCGTCTCGAGCTTGCTTACTCCGCTATGGATCTACTCAAAGGGTGGCCCTGAAATATTTCTGAATCATGTGATTGTTCACGTGAAAGCCTCGTTGGGTTTTGATTTGGTTTTCCGAGGTTGATCGGCGTGTGTTGCTATTGGTGCACCGCCGGGTAAAACTTTCAAAGCCGTGTCCATGGATATGGACGACTTGGAGCACAGTATCTCGATCATAGACAAGCATAACTAAAGTTTACTTCTATAAATTTGACTTATAATGACTAGTAATCAGCTTCACTATAACGGAATGGCTAATTAATACTGCCCACAATTGCTTGTTTGGTTGTCGCTTGCGACAATTGTATAATGACTAGTAAGTATTGCAACCACAATGGAATGGCTGAATAAAAGTACCAACAACTGCTGGGTTTTGGGTTTTACCTCATGCTATCTGTATCTGATTAGTAATTGTTGAAACCACAACGGAATGGTTAACTAAAAGTGCCCACTGCTTACTTTATCAGGATGATTATTTAAACCTGACTAGTAATTGCTGCAACGATAACCAAATAAGTAAAACTGCCAACTGTGTGAGTTCCTCGGTTGACTTCCTCGTTTGGTCTCGAGGGGGAAACGCCAGGATGGGTTTGTTTGATGATAGAATCAGGTTGGTTCCGAATAGGTCCTTCTTACCCCTCTCTGATTGCCGCCAGTTGTATCGAGTCTCTATAGGTTGTTTAGTGCACGCTGCCGCTGCCGCTTCAGTCCACCATACCTATGTAGGCGAGGACCGCCGAATTCTAGCCTCGCTGTCTTGGCCTCGATCTTGGCGCTCCTTCTTCTTCCTTTGCCCTTTGTCGGCACCCTTTTGTTTAAGCAGGTTTGAGATCGACGTCGTTAGCGAGGTTACCCTCCGGCTTGGGCAGGAGTTATGGGCGCCATTGGTTATTCTTCGTGGCTCTTAGCCCCATTTGCATCTTGTCCGTAGTCGGACGCTCTATCATTTTCAAGGTGATTTGGATCTTTGTATATTATATCTGTATTCTTGACTCATGGAGTCATTTGTTATATATCCGTTACGTGGGTCCCATCGAGGACTGTTGTGTAATGTTATTACTTCATTTTCCACCCGCACGAAAGTGCCTGGTGGGCACCTTTGAATCGTTTCTATGCGGGTTTGGCGAATTTTGCTCAAACTTGCATAGGTCCGATTCTGAGGGTGTTACAAGTCTCTCCTATGTATTGTAGTTGCACTAACTACATTGGACCCAATAAGTTTGGGGACCATTTTGTACTTAATTGTGTTTTAGGTACATTGGAGATATATTGGATGCTTGTATCTCGTTTTTGAAGAAGTTGTGCTTACAAGAAAATTTGAGGCAAGCTGTAGGATGATCAACGAATTCATATCCTCTACATCCTACCAATTATATCTCGGTAACAAGTATCTCTTGCTCATGCATATTTATCTTACTTCCAACCTTTTGTAGGCTGCATCTTGGCATGAATTCTTGTTATTGTATTTATTGTTGTATTTCTAGCCATGGTATTAAAAGAACTCTCTATTGTAAATGTGCATAAGTTGAGATGAGTGCATATAATTGGGACTATATGAGATCATGCATATGATCCACCAACCCCAAATATGTCAAACTAGCAATTTTATTGCCTATCTTTTCCTCAACTTCTCTCATGGGCAATAGTGAGATTTTGCTAGTTTATTTCTCCCTGTGATAATTGTTGCTTTTCTCCATATATTCCAACTTTCTCCTTTTTCCCTTGGTGATAGTTGTAATGTATGGGGTGTGTTGGTTGTTGAAGCTCATTGATGTACAATAAGATATTTGAGCCTTTGCACATGCTTTCAAGAAAAATATTATTGGTATTGTCATGACTTCATTTTGGATATCTTGCTCTATTTATTTTAAGTATCTACTTTGTGTGTACATGGTTCTTTGTGGATCAATATCTTTGCAAGATTGTATACTTAGAAACTTATACACATGAAAGAAGTTACTCTATTTTTTTCCTGATATATTCCTTGTTTTGTGTGTGTTGTATGGTCATACTAAGAAATATCATTCATTGAAGACTATCTGGATACACAATGATCATCCTTGTACTAGTCTTATAATATATCTTGTCATGCATCTCACACATCCTTGCGGTTGAGCCTGCTAGTATGTTGTCTCCTACTTATTTCTCAACCATTTGTTTCTTGCAAATTTTATGCCTTGGTATATGCTCATGTGCACAAAGTTGTGTTATCAGTAAAATAGAGGAAGTGGGGATTCCATGTTGTGCACATTTTATTCACATACAAAAACCTAATCTGTCCATGTACCTTGGGGAGCTTCCTAATTTAATTTATAGCATCACTTTGTGCTTATCATATTTGTTCTCTCATGCCTTGTATTGTTAAATGGAGCTGTATGAGTGAGGATTCCATGATTATGCACCTTGTTCCCAAATGCAATTATCATAATTGGTGCATTATCTTTGGGGAGCTCATCTAATTCATTTAATAATGCTCATTTATCTTATTTCTCATTTATTGTGCCTTAAATGTTTATGGGGGAGTGAGTATTCCATATTTGTGCATTTTTGTATTGAAATACACCAATTTTAAAGTATGCACAAATTTTGGGGATCTTCTCTATTTTATTTAAGCATTTATTTGATCTTTCATGTGTTGTGGTTTAAATACTTATGGGGGAGCAAGGATTCCATATTTGTGCATTATGTATTCCAATGCATTTATTTTAAATTGTACACAAATCTTGGGGAGCTTATCTATTTGTTATTTAAAACACTCATCTACTCGTATCATAATATCTTGTTGTTTCCATTTGGACTCATTTGTTGTTTTCAATTGGTTTGTCGGATCTTGTGATTGCTTACATCATTTGTTGATGCTTCTTTTATTTTATTTATTTTGGCAATCTTTGGGTCCTCGATATAGTTCTACTTCCTCCAAAGTATTCATCATTGGATATGTGCGAATGCACACTTTTGGAGGATTTATCACTATATTGGTCTTCTAGAACTTGTCACCCATTTCGGCAATCGATGCCAATGGGGGAGAAGTTTTAGAGGGTTTAAGGGAAATGTTTTATGCCTTGAGTTTGTTCTTAAGCATTTTGCCTTTCATGCTCTTGCATCTTTGTTGTTGCTTAGCATGTGATATATAGAGGAAACTCCACCAATGATATTGATTGGCAATATATGCAAGGAAATTCAAGTTCATCACACATGCATAGATTGTGGGGGAGTTTGCTCTATATATGGTGATGGTACCAATATCACATACTTGTGTAGTATTTGATATTAGCGCTACCATTTTATTTGTTAAATTCCTTATATAAACCCTTTCAAATGGATTGTCATCAATTACCAAAATGGGGGAGATTGAAAGAACATGTGGGCCCCCATGTGTGGTTTTGGTAATTAATGGCAATCTCTATGGACTAATGCTTGTATCAAGTTTTACTTGTAGGAATTGTCCATAGGCAATGCTTGAACCATATATTAGCTTCAAGGTTTGGATAAGAAGTGAAGAGGATCATGTGGTGACCAAGGTGTTCAAAGAATGGTCCACAGATTGGTCATGTGAGAGTTAAAGCTATGACAAGTATGTCTTGAAGAATAAGATGGAGTGATATCTCTGGTGTACCTTCAAGGCATCAACATAATGAAGAAAAGAAGAAATGATGTGCAAGCTAATATGTGCAATATCTAGAAGATCTCATTCTTAAAGCTTGCCATCCTCGGTGATCATGGATCGATGAAGACAAGGTCAAAGTAAAGGTTTCCTCATGTTGTATGGGGGAGTAACTTGCAAGCCTTCATCAAGCAAGTGCGTACAAGAGCAATCAAGAAATGTGTTCCATCTTGAGAAAGACAAGACCGTGTACATCATAATCAAGTGGAATATGCACAAGGAAAAGGTATGATCTTGATAGGGTTTCCTTCTCGTAGTGTTAGTTGGGGAGACCGGTTTATAGGATAGATAACCGTACTATCAAGAGGGGCTCCCAAGTGAGTAAATCGATCATATCGTTTAGAGAGAGCTCAAACCTTTGCATACTTAGCATCATCCTTTCTTGGTTGTTATTTGGATCTTATCCATGTGAGGTTCTAGAGCTTGTGGTAATATTCATAACAAGCTCTAGTTCATCAAAAACGGATATCCCTTTTATATCATATTGCGTTTTTGATCTTTGAGGTTTTACGGTTTCTCACCAAGAGAGGTATCTCACATTATAATACATGAAATGTTCTCTCTTGGTGGTATCCAATATTTCCACTTTTTGTTGGGTATCCCTTGTTGTAATCTTTCCAACAAAATTGGTTTCGGGTCAATCGGAGTTTCCAAACTCTAGATATCGCCATTTGAAGTTTGCCTCTTATTTGGTCCAGACCGGAGTCTCCGGTCTGCATGGACCGGAGTCTCCGGTGTGGTCCGGAGTTTCTGGAACTGTCTCCGGTGGTGACTTCAGAATCAGGGCTGGGACATACTGTATGGGGGTCCAGAGCTAGGTCCAGAGGCTACCCCGGAGTCTCCGGTGTTGGCTCAGTCCGGAGTCTCCGGTGTTGGAAGACTGGAGTCTCCGGTCTTGTTGGGTCGTGGCTGGTCCATGTCATTCAGATGGGCGGTCCGGAGGCTAGTCCGGAGGTTGGGCCAGAATCTCTGGTGTAGAACGGAGTCTCCGGTCTGACTTTTCCCCAACGGGCAGAAAATGGTCAGAAATCTGTGGGCCTATAAAAAGGGTCCCTTCTTCCCCAATGCAACTGCTTGAGTTTTACAGGCTTTCTCCTCCATTCTTGACCCTCTTGAGCTTGCTCCCCCTTCAATCCCTCCCTTGATTCTTGCATATACTTTAGGGATTTGAAAGAGGAGATCTAGATCTACAATCCATCTCTCCTCTAAGTGAGGGGAACATCTTGGGATCTAGATCTTGGAGTCTTTTGTGGATTTCCTCCATTGTTCTTCCTCTCTTATTCCCCCACAAGCTTTTGTAGCTTTGGTGGAATTTGGTAGAAAAGGATTTGAGCACTACTTGTGTTCTTGCCATTTGCATTTGGTGCATCGGTTTGAGTTCTCCCCGGAGGATTTGGTGAGTGAAAGTTGAGAAGCTTTTTACTCTTGGGTTCTTGGAACCCTAGATGGTTTGTGGTGTTGCAGGTTGTGGCCTTGGTGGCATTGTGGACTTGGTGGCGTTTGTTGGGAGCCTCCAATTAAGTTCTGGAGAAGTGCCCCAACCTTGTGAGAGGTTCCGGTTGCCACCGACAAGTGCACCGATAGTTGATGCGTGGATCGATCCCGTTGGGGTGAGAGTCGCAGGAGAATAAGGGAGGCATGTTGTGGCGTTGGTGGTTTGATACCACCCCCTCTCCAAACGAGATGTACTCCATGTTGGGAGGAACTCGGTAAAATATCGTTGTCCTCGCGTGCCTCGGTTATCTCTATACCCGAGCTCTTTACTTATGCACTTTACATTGTGATAGACTTCGTGCTTGAAGTAATATATATCTTGCTATCACTTTGTTTCTTGTATTGCGTAGCATAAGTTGTTGGTGCACATAGGTGAACCTTAGATGTTCTAGGTTGTGCTTTACAACGTAAACACTAGTTTTATTCCGCCTTTGTTGAGCCACTCTAGGAAAAGTTTTAATCGCCTATTCACCACCCCCCCCTCTAGGCGACATCTGTATCCTTTTAGTATCTCTGGAAATATGATGTAATAATGACCTTTGTATATGTGTACTTCATCTTAAACTGTGGATGCTAGCATTTCGATCCAGGGACTAGCATTGCAATCACAGGGGCCTTTACCTTAAAGGATGAGGTCTTACAGATGGTATCAGAGTACTGTGTTGCCTGTAGGATTATGACCCTAAGATGGATTAGACTAAGGAAACCACTAGGAAAAATGCAAACTCCTTTGTAAATTTCCACACTTGTCTCTTTTCATCTCTTAAAACTTCTCCTAATCTTCTTTCTCATCTATGTTTGTAGATGGCCGCCATCAACAAAGCCGTCAGGAAGGGACCACTCATGACCATGACCTTATAATGTGAGATGGAGTTTCCCAAGGCACTCAAAAACCTCGTGGTTAGCCTGGGGATACATGGTGAAGTTGTGTACAAGGGATTTCTAGTGATGGATGAAGGAGAAGAATATTGGTGGGTACGACTCCACTTGTATAAAAAGAAGAGGACAACCACAAAGAGTCGGGATTCTGCATGGTCACCAACTCTGAAATGCACATGTCATTCTTTGACTCTACAAGGAATGCAGCATGGAATGTCATCAAGGATCTTGGAGAAAGACTCAAGTGTAGAATTATCAACACTCAAAATGACCTTAGAGAGGAGAAGAAGCATACCCAAGACTTAGAGACCACCATAAAACGTCTAAGGGAGGATATCATAGAATTAGCATGGGAGTCTTGTGATCAAGACAAACATATTGCCTCCAAGGATGCCCAGATATCAACCATGACTAGTGAGTGAGAGTTGTGACGTACTCTAATAGTTGGACCACCACACTTGTTGTTTTCTTGCATTAATAATTTTGATCATACCAACCTATGTGGTATGGCAAAGAAAATTAAGTTATGTTTGAACCTTGGGTTTGTGATTGAATAATGTATGCCATGACTTGTGTGTTTTATTGATGAATGTATGCTATTGGCTTTTGTTTCACTACTTTATGTTTTTCTCTTTACTTGTGTTGTTTCTAATTTTCTCTATCCTATGCAATAGATGCCTAGCTTTGTTTTCAGCACTGCCGAGGAGTTCAAGGGAACTCGTTTTGGATACTGTATCATGAAACTCGTCAGTCTACTCAATCTTCCCCTCCCCAACATTAAGGGACTTCAGCTCAGGAAGTTCGAGAGGAAGGATCTATGGGTATTTAGAGTCTTACAGCCAGGACACCAGTCAGAGCCTTCCACCAAGGACATCTCCTTCAAGATACTCCATGACGACAAGGAGAAGGGACTCGACGTCGCCATGCAGGATCTGCTTGGACGCCTCTGTGGACGTCACTCCGCCGAGCTCAGGGGCCTCTACTTCCATCCATTTGGGAGATGTGACGAGGAGGGAAAGGCTATAGTGTATGACGAGGCCACTAGGAAGACTATTGAGCCAGTGCGTCTCTATCTTCAGGACCTAGAGAGCCTTCTTAGGCACCTCGATACTGATAGGACCAACGTCATTCTTAGCAATGACGAGCTACGCGTCCAGTTTAGGGAGAAGACAATGCCTTCGAGGAGCAGGAGGAGAGCATCAAGGAGATGGAGACTAGGTTTGAGAAGCAAGACAAGAGGTTCAAGAACCAAGAAAATAGAGTGCAGGATAGGAACAAGAAGATCAATGAGATGAAGGCCGAGAGGGAGCTCACGGATCTTGAGCTAGAGACACAGCAGGAGGTGATTGAGAGGTTGCGTTCGCAGAAGAGAGAGCTTCAGGCGAAGGTCGATTCTTTGACCACCAGCGTGGAGGATTAAAAGACAGGAATCGAACGCAACGGGACTTACTCTAGTGGAGGAGGAAGTCGATATGGAGGATTAGTGTTTACTACTTGACTATCTACCTATCTATCATCATTTTGTTTATCGAGTCACATTGATCATCCACCATGTGGATGACTATGAAAGAGTGTTTATTTATCGAGTCGCATTTTATAGGGTAGCTCATGTCATCCTCTTTCCAACGCAATTGGAATCGGGTCGATCGGAGTTACCAATCAAAAGTTATAGCGGTTTGAACTTGCCCCGTTTTTAATTAAAAAGAAAAGGTATCAGCTCTCTGGGCCGAGCGGTAGTACCGCCTAGGCAGGCCGGTACTACCGCCCGCCCCTGTGCACCTCCCCACTTGCCTCTACCTTGCACGATAGTGAGATCCGGCGCTACCGGCCTGGCCCGGTATTACCGCCCGGGTGGGCCGGTACTACCGGCCGACCTAGGTACTCTTAGCACCTTCTTCCTAGCTCCCTGGCCCATATCTCCCTGTCGCCGCCATGCGCCTTCTTGGCCCGCTTGCTTGGCCCCACGTGTCGCAGCAGCTCCCGCGTGCGCGCTCGCGTTCGCTCGCGCGTTGACTCGTCGCTCCGCCCTCGTGCGTCGCTCGCTTGATCATGCGCTCAGCTGCCGCTCGCGCACGCGTGCGCTGCCTGTCCTGTTGGCTCGATTCCTTGCCTCGCGCGCGTGCTGCTGCATCGCATGCGTTGACTGCTGCTACCTCACCCTTTCCCTGTGCGTGGCTGGTTTGGGTCCGGTGGTACCGGACCAATCCGGTACTACCGGACCGTTCTGTAAATTTGCCCCAACGGGAAGATTTAGCCCTTTCCTTTAAATATCTTTCCCTATTATTCATTTTAAAGTGCTTCATCCTCCTTCATTTGTCTAAGCTTTGCCCCCATTTTCTCTTACTCAAAAAGCTTGATTAATCTCTTCCTCTCCAATGATTCTTGCCCATATTTGAGTGGAAGAGAGAGGAGATCTAGATCCACGTTTTGACCAATCCAAAACATCTCTTTGCGAGTGTATCTTTCGGGATCTAGATTTTGGGGGATTTTGTGTTCCCCTTCGATTCCTCCTATCTTGTTCCACCAATAGCTTTAGTATCTTTGTTCGAACTTGAGAGTGAGGGATTTTAGCATCTTTGTGGTGTTCTTGCCATTTGCATTTGGTGCATCGGTTTGAGTTCTCCTCGAAGGATTTGGTTCATGATATTCATTGAAGCTTGTCCCTCTTGGGTTCTTGGAACCCTAGACGGTTTTGTGGACTTGGTGGCGTTTGTTGGGAGCCTCCCATAAAGTTGTGGAGAAGTGCCCCAACCTTGTGAGAGGTTTTGGATTGCCACCGACAAGTGCACCGATAGTGGAAGTGTGGATCGATCCCGTTGGGGTGAGATTCACCAGAGAATAAGGGATGCCTTTTGTGGCGTTGGTGGTTTGATACCACCCCCTCTCCAAACGATATGTACTCCATGTTGTGAGGAACTCAGTAAAATATCTTCGTCCCCGCATGCCTCGGTTATCTCTATACCTGAGCTCTTTACTTATGCACTTTACATTGTGATAGCCTTTGTTCTTGAAGTAATCTATATCTTGCTACCACATTGTTTCTTGTATTGCTTAGCATAAGTTGTTGGTGCACATAGGTGAACCCTAGTTGTTATAGGTTGTGCTTGACAAGGTAAACGTTAGTTTTATTACGCCTTTGTTGAGCCACTCTTGAAAAAGTTTTAATCGCCTATTCACCCCCCCTCTAGGCGACATATGTATCCTTTCAATTGGTATCAGATCTCGGTCTCTCATTTTAGGCTTCACCGCCTTGAGAGTAAAGATGTCGGCTAGGGTATTAGTGCACAATAACTTGTTCATATTCGATGGTACAAATTATGTTATATGGAAATCTCGCATGACTGATTTATTTCAGAAAATTCACCCAATTATCGAGGGAACTCTATATATGGGTTTCTCTTCTCCCATGGATCCCCAAAACGAATCTTTAGAGGACAAGTTGAACTCTTGTATAGATGCTCTATCTACTAAAACTCTTTTACAAGTTGTGAGAAATGTAGTTCTTTCTTCTATCATGCCTTATTCGAGTGCTCATGAAATATGGACCAAGCTTCAAGATAAATATAGCAAGTCCAACATTATTGAGGATGATTGTGTTGCTTCCACTTTTGGTCGAGATGATTTCTCATTTTCTACCACTTCACCAACATGCGATTTTTCACAAGGTAATGATACGGTGAGTGGTGATAGAAATTGTAATGTGGATAGTGTGCTTACTATTTGTAATCCTTCATCCCTATCTAGTTGCAATGATCTATCTTCATACCTTAACACTTCTAGCACTCACAACTCCTTACATGCTAGTGTTGATAGTCCCTGCATATCATGTAGTAATGGCTTGAATAAATCTCATGATTATATGCTTGTGTTTTCTTGTTTCCATGATAAAAATGCTTCTATTTCCTCTAGTGCTTGTGTTGCTAACCATGTAGAGGCAACCGAAGATTCTATGGACCAAGACAAGGTTTTGGATGGTGCTACAAATGAAATCTCATCTTAACCTTCTTCTGGTACCCATCTATGCCTTATGGCTAGGGATTCAAAGGCGACTCCTACTTTGGAACCCAATACCTCTTATGATGATGATGAGGATAATGATGATTATCGAGCTAAGTATGATATTACCTCTATTAAGAAAATGGGAGAGGTTGTCTTTTGTGCTCTCTACAAAAATAAAATTGCTTCCTCCAACTTTGTTGAAATTTTGCATTATGCTATAGAAAGCAATAATATTATTGAGGAGCAAGAAAACATAATTGATGAAAAGTTTGCATTGGAGCGTAAGTATGCTGATCAAATTGCTCAACTAAAGGACTCCCTTGAAGAAGAACAAACCACCAAAGAATCTCTTGAGGAGACTTTTACTCTAGAATTATCTAGAGTAAAGGAATACCATGATAGAGAACTTGCGGTGGCAAACTCCTTCAAGATTAGAAATGATGAACTTGAAGTTGCTTATGCTAAACTTGTTGAGGATTTTAAGCACCTAGAAAATGTCTCTCGGGTCGTTAAGAGGGAGCTCATCAAACTCACCGAGTCGCATGAGAAACTTAAAGCTTCATATTCAAAATATCTTGCCAAGTTGCCCTCACCTCTTGCTAATAGTGATGATGCTTGTGCTACTAACTCTATTTCTTGCGAAGCATCTATTTTGAAGGAGAATGTTGAGCTAAAGGCTCAACTTTCTTTTCTAACTAGCAACTATGGGAAATTATAAGAAAGTCATGTTAAGCTCTCAAGCTTGCATGAGGATCTTCTAGTATCCCATGGTAGGATAAAGTTAGCTCATGAGGCCAACGTGTCAAAGGTAACATCTAGTGGGCCTCATGTGGACATTAGCACTATATCTACTCCAAATGTTATATTGCCATGTGCTAGTCCTTGTAATTCATCCTCTCACAACCATGCTATATCTCGTGATGAATTACATTTTGTGCCTTGTTGCTCCAACAATGTAGCATCTACTTCCTCTAGTACTTTTGTTGAAACTAACCATGTAGAGGAAATCAAAGAGCTCAAGGCTTAAGTCACTTCTTTGAAGAATGACCTGAAAAAGGGTCATCAAGGGAAGGCCACACTCAACAAAATCTTGAGTGTGCAAAAATTCCCCAATAACAAGAGTGGGCTTGGATTAAACTCCAATGTCAAGAACAAGTCCACTATCAAGTTGAAGCACAAGGACAACAAGAAGAATGGCCAAGATCAAGTCAAGAATCCGGCCAACATTCTTTGCTTCAAGTGCAAGGAAGAAGGGCATCATGTTAGATCTTTCCCATTGAAGAAGAAGCCTCTTAGTGTGAACCAACAAGGGAAGCGGCCTCAAGCTCCACCTCAAGTCATTGACGGGCCTCTTCCTAAGAGTACTACTTGAGCTCTTCCTCAAGTTGTGGCTTCTCCTAAGAAGAAAGATGGCAAGATAAGAACTTGCTACATATGCCGTGAGAAGGGGAATATTTCTTCCTCGTGCACTATCGGTATCTCCTCATCCAACCCTATCATTATTGATGATGCTTATTCTCTTTGTAAGGATGAGGTTGGAAATGTGTTTGCCAAATTTGTTGGTGCTCAATGTGGGTTTAAGAAAAGAACCATTTGGGTTGCCAAGCCTATTGTGACTAACCTCTTAGGACCCAACTTGGTTGGAGACCAACAAGCCAAATATTGATCAATAGGTGCTTTTGGAGGGCATTGGAGACTTGGTTACATTATGAAGAATTGAGGAATCTTCATCAATTATTTTTGTCAAGCCTAGCCTATTGGATTATCATACTTATATTAAATATCCAATGTTTCTCCTTGCGGTAACATATGCTTAACTCATTACATTTAAAGTTACTCGTCCCCTTGTGCATGTGTTGGTTTTGTATCTTACATGCTTTTGTACATGGTGTGCTTTCCACTTAATTATCTTGAGGTATCAACCATATTTGTGTATGATTAGGTGGCACACAATGTATGTGTGTTTCTTGTATTTGAGCCTTACTTGGTTATATTTGGTATCTTATTTGGCTCTTGTGAGAGATTAATGGACTATCCCATTTTGGGGGAGTGTTAGGCTTAGGCATTCCACAATCCTAAAAATGTGTGTACATGAGGAATACCACCTAGAATTTATATTGGATTATTGTATAGTATCTATGTGGTATAATTCTCATGAGAAATTTAAGTTTTATAATGTCCATTAATTATCTCTATTTGTATCCTTTTGACTCGTGTTGGTTTTATGGTAGTATCACATTATGGGGGAACCATATGCTTAGTGCATATTACAATCCTAGAAAATGTGAATATTCGAGGTTGTGTCACTTAGAATTGATATTGATAATTATCTAGATCCTATGTGACCCATTTACTCATACAAGTTCCAATTTGCTTGAATGCCTTTATTGCTCATATTTTGGATCTTGTATGTGAGAGTGTTTCTTGGTATGTGTTTCCTCATATTTAGGTATATATATATCCTCATGGAAACCATTTGCTTCAAGTTACTCTAATCACTAGTGATTGTGTGACTATTGGAAGCTACCAAGAATCTTGTTTGAAGTATCATGCTTAATTCTTATATTTAGTTATATGCTTCTTGTTGTGACTATGATCTTGAATATCCATGCAAGCTACCTTGGGAAAATTATTCCCAATATTTCTTGTCCTTGGACAATGAGTACTAAATTTATGGTAGAATTTATTGATCATATTCACTTTGGCCTTCGCTTAATCTTGTCCTATCTTTGTCCAAGTAAATGTTTTGTGTGCTCCCATGTATTCCTTACTACTTTTGGATCTTCTTATTTTAGTGGTATCCTCTTGTGTTTTATTTAATTTAGGTAGTAGTGATGATCTCATTTGTGTGCATTTTGCATTCAAAAGCAAAATTATATATAATGTACTACTTTTGGGTGAGCTCTCCTATATTATCTAGAACAATACTTTTATGCTTCCTTGTTTGATACATATCGGGTTTTATGTGCTTGGAAGTTTGATCTTCTTGTTTTGGTATTTTGTGCCATCATGAAAAGTTTGGAGAGTTTGGTTTACTTGTTGGAACCTTACTCTTTTTGGGAGTTGGTTTTGTCTCATTCCTTGTTTCACATTTTGAATTTTAGAATGAGATAAATACTTGAGCATTTGTATTTTTATCTAGCTTTTGATCTTTGTCTTTAGCCTAGTTAATTTGTTGAACTTGTGATCTTTCATGTGTTGAGTTGGTTCTTTGATACAATTTGGACATCGTTTGTCATGTCACACGCTTGTGTGTGCAATCTCGATTTACTTGGTGTTTTTGTTCAAACCGTATCTCATTTTTGGTTCTTGAAAGCTTTATGCATGCGTATTTACTATATGTTTATATTATGACATGCTTACTTTCTTGGATCCAATATATAGGGGAAACTCCACCAAATCCCATCGGCTAAGTTGTGCATGAAATTCAATTTCATATCAATATGCACATATTTATATGGAGTCTCTCCTATGTATTGTAGTTGCACTAACTACTTTGTACCCAATAAGTTTGGGAACCATTTTGTAATTAAATATGTTTTAGGTACATTGGAGATAGATTGGATGCTTGTCTCTCAATTTTGAAGAAATGATGCATACATGAAAATTGGGGCAAGCTATAGGATGATCAACGAATTCATATCCTATACATCCTACCAATTATATCTCGGTAACAAGTATCTATTGCTCATGCATATTTATCTTGCTTCCAACCTTTTGTAGGTTGCATCTTGGCATGAATTTTTGTTATTATATTTATTTTTGTATCTCTAGCCATGGTATTAATAGAACTCTCTATTGTATATGTGTATAAATTGAGACGAGTGCATATAATTGGGACTATACAAAATCATGCATATGATCCTCCAATCCCAAATATGTCAATCTAGAAATTTTAGTTCATATCCTTTCCTCAACTTCTCTCATGTGCAATAGTGAGATTTTACTAGCTGATTTTTCCTTATGATACTTGTTGCCTTTCTCCATATATTCCAACCTTCTCCTTTTCTCTTGTTGATAGTTGTAATATATGTAGTGTGTTGGTGTTTGAAGTTCATTAATGTACAATAAAATTTATTTGAGCCTTTGGCTGTGCTTTAAAGCAAAAATCTTATTGGTATATGTTATGACTTCATTTTTTCCTTCATGTGCTTTATTTTATATCTTCCTTGTGTGTGCTTGTTTCATTATGGGCATATGTCTTTATGATGTTATCCATTTAGAAATATACACACATATGTGAAGATAATGTTAGTTGAGTTTTATTCCTTGGATACCACCTTTTATTCCTTTTGATTCTTTGGTGGATCCCAAATTTATTTGCCTATGAGTTCTTGTTCCTTTTGTTTACATATTAGGGCACTCATATTTGTTCTCTCATGACTTGTATTGTTAAATGAATTTGGATGAGTGAGGATTCCACGACTATGCACTTTGTTTCCAAATGCAATTATCATAATTGGTGCATTATCTTTGGGGAGCTCATCTAATTCATTTAATAATGCTCATTTGTCTTATTTCTCATTTATTGTGTCTTAAATGTTTATGGGGGAGTGAGGATTCCATATTTGTGCAATTTGTATTGAAATGCAACTATTTTAAAGTATGCACAAACAATGGGGAGGTTCTCAATTTAATTTAAGCATTTATTTTATCTTTCATTTGTTGTGTTTTAAATACTTATGGGAGAGCAAGGATTCCATATTTGTGCACTATGTATTCTAATGCATTTATTTTAAATTGTGCACAAATCTTGGGGATCTTCTCTATTTGTTATTTAAAGCACTCTTTTGCTCATATCATAATATTTTGTTGTTTCCATTTGGACCCATTTGTTGTTTTCAATTGGTTTGTCAGACCTTGTAATTGCTTGCATCATTTGTTGATGCTTCTTTGTTATTTTATTTTGGCAATCTTTGGGTCCTCGATATAGTTCTACTTACTTCCAAGTATTCATCATTGGATATGTGCGAATGCACACCTTTGGAGTATTTATCACTATATTGGCCTTCTAGAACTTGTCACCCATTTCGGCAATCGATGCCAATGGGGGAGAAGTTTTAGAGGGTTTAAGGGAAATGGTTTATGCTTTGAGTTTGTTTCTAATAATTTTCCTTTCATGCTATTGCATCTTTGTTGTTGCTTAGCATGAGGTATATATATAGAGAAAACTCCACCAATGATAATGATTGGCAATATATGCAATGAAATTCAAGTTCATCACACATGCATAGATTGTGGGGGAGTTTTCTCTATATATGGTGGTAGTACCAATATAAATATCACATACCTATGTAGTTTTTTATATTGTTATTACCATTTTATTCATTAATATTCCTTATAAAAACCCTCTTAAAGGGATTGTCATCAATTACCAAAATGGGGGAGATTGAAAGAACATGTGGGCCCCCATGTGTGGTTTTGGTAATTAATGACAATCTTTATGGACTAATGTGTGTATTAAGTTGCACTTGTAGGATTTGTCCATTGGAATCGCTTGGAGCATGTGTTGGCTTCAAGGTCGATGAAATGATAAGAAGATGGATTCTGCACTGCTCATATCTCTTCAGGAGTGATGAGTTTGAAGAAGAAGGAATTTGACAACCTTAAGCAACGCCACCGCAGTGTTGCAGAATATATTGAGGAGTTCAACAATCTGGCACGCTATGCACCGGATGATGTTGACACTGATTCAAAGAGGAAGGAGAAGTTCCTTGAAGGACTGAATGATGATATGTGCATGCAACTATCGGTTGCATATATTCCAACTTATCAATCTCTGTGTGACAAAGCTACCATCTTGGAAAGCAAGATGAAACAGGTGGAGAATAGGAATAGGAAGCACCATTTTGATAAGCATGGATTTGGATCGTCTCACAGGAGATTTTTTGGTGAAGGAAGTGGAGGTTATGGATCCCACAAACACGGGAATCATAACAACCACCACAACAGTAACGGTCACCATGATAGCAATAAACATTGTGGACACAACAATGGTGATTACCGCAGCAACAAGAGTGGACACAAGAGTCACCATAGTGTAAATGGCAATGGGAGTCAGCCAGCTAAGAGAGACATCAGTCAGGTTGAATGCTTCAAGTGCAAGAAAACTGGGTACTATGCAAATGAATGCCTAGAAAAGAAGACTGGTGGAGCCAACAAGCAAAACCCTTTTCAGAAGGGTCAAGTGAACCACATCAATGTGGAGGAAATCCATGAGGAGTCTGATGCTGTGGCCGGTAAGTTCAAGATTAATTCCTTTCCATCACTTATCCTTTTTGATAATGGCACATCCCATTCATTCATATCAAGAGCATTTGTAGACAAAAAATAGACTCCCAACTAAAACATTTGGATGTCCTATTAAACTAAGCTCCCCAGGTGGAGAGATGATAGTAAATTTTGGATGTCATGATCTAGTAATAGAGTTTGGAAAGTATAAGTTTCCATCTAGTCTGATAATCCTAGAATCCCAAGGATTGGATGTAATTTTGGGCATGGATTGGATGACTAAGTATGAGGGAGTAATAGATTGTGCCAATCGTACTGTTACACTCACAACCCCGGATAAGAAACGGATTAGGTTCAAGTCTAACTTTGAACCCAAAGGGAGTAAGCTAAATTCTCTTAAGGGGTTTAGCATAGACAGTGTACTAGTAGTGAAAGAGTATCCTGATGTGTTTCCGGAGGAAATACCAGGAATTCCACCAGATAGAGATGTGGAGTTTTTGATTGACTTACTGCTAGGATCTGGACCCATAGCAAAGAGACCCTACAAGATGTCAGTTGATGAGTTAAAATAGCTCAAGAACAACTTGGAGAACAGTTGCAGAAAGGATTCATCCAACCAAGTTCTTCGTCTTGGGGTGAACCAGTTATGTTTGTTGAGAAGAAATACAGAAGTCAAAGTCTATGCATAGATTATTGTTCCCTCAACGAAGTGACCATAAAGAATAAGTATCCCTTACCTAGAATCAATGATCTATTTGATCAGCTAGAAGGAGCCCGTGTGTTCTCAAAAATTAATCTCCAATCAGGCTACTTTCAGCTAAATATTAGAGAACAAGATATACCTA
Source organism: Avena longiglumis (assembly GCA_030063025.1). Lineage (NCBI taxonomy): Eukaryota > Viridiplantae > Streptophyta > Magnoliopsida > Poales > Poaceae > Avena > Avena longiglumis. The sequence goes on from CP125978.1 coordinate 186,746,072, forward strand.
AGACTGCTTTTACCACTAGGTATGGATTGTATGAGTATATTGTGATGCCATTTGGACTAACAAATGCACCAGCTTATTTCATGAGCATGATGAACAAGGTGTTCATGGAGTTTCTTGACAAGTTTTTTGTGGTATTCATTGATGATATATTGATCTATTCCAAGAGCGACAAAGAACATGAAGAACATTTGCGCTTGATTCTTGAGAAGCTCAGAGAGCACAAGTTATATTCCAAGTTTAGCAAATGTGAGTTTTGGCTGAATGAAGTTGGTTTTCTCGGACATGTTGTGTTGGGGGATGGAATAGCTGTCGATCCCACAAAGGTGCTAGCTGTAACTGAGTGGGAATCTCCCAAATCATTTAAAGAAGTTCATAGTTTCCTAGGCTTGGTAGGATACTATAGAAGGTTCATCGAGAATTTCCCGCAAGTTGCTAAACCAATGACGGAGTTGCTTAAGAAAGAGAAGAAGTTTGATTGGACTGAAGGATGTGAAACCAGTTTTCAAGTGTTCAAGAAAAGACTAGTGTCAGCACCAGTTTTATGTCTGCCAGATCTAGAGAAAGACTTCCAAGTCTATTGTGATGCATCTCACCAAGGATTGGGTGGAGTTTTGATGCAAGAAGGAAAAGTTGTGTCCTATGCCTCAAGACAACTCAAGACTCATGAAGTAAACTATCCTACACATGACTTAGAGTTGGCCTATGTTGTCCATGCACTCAAAACATGGATACACTATCTTTTGGGAAAGCGTTGTGAAGTATTCACACATCACAAGAGCTTGAAATATATTTTCACTCAGAAGGAGCTCAACATGAGGCAAATAAGGTGGCTAGAACTCATCAAGGATTACGACTTGAGTTTGCAATACCATCCCAGTAAATTGAATGTCGTAGCTGATGCATTAAGCAGCAAAGTTTATGTGAATGGCCTCACCAAAGGAGAATTACCAGATGATTTGTGTGCCCAATTCAAAGAGAAAAGATTGGAGATAGTGCCTGAAGGATATCTCATGTCTTTGGAAGTTCAACCAACATTGTTGGATAAGATCAAAGAATCCCAAAAGTTGGACAAGGAAATAGAGGAGATTAAGAGTAAAATTAGTAAAGGAAAGGCGAAAGGATTCCATGAAGATGAACAAGGAACCTTATGGTATGGAAGGCATATCTGCATTCCATAAGATCCGGAGCTTCGGAAATTGATTCTGCAAGAAGCACACAATTCACCATATTCTATTCATCCGGGTAACGCCAAAATGTACATGGATGTGAAATAAAGATTTTGGTGGAACAATCTAAAGAAAGATATCGCGGAGCACATTGCTTTGTGTGACGTGTGTAGTAGAGTGAAGGCGGAACATCAGGAACCGGCAGGGTTATTGCAACCACTACCAATACCTGATTGGAAGTGGGATAAAATTGGTATGGATTTTATCATCGGACTGCCAAGGACCAGATCTGGATACGATTATATATGGGTTGTTGTGGATCGCCTAGACTACCTATACCAGTGCTAAGTTAGCCAAAATCTAAATGAACAGAATCGTATGTTTACATGGAGTACCTAAGAGCATTGTGTCTGATAGAGGAACGTAGTTCACTTCGCATTTTTGGCAACAATTGCATGAATCATTGGGACCAAGACTAGAATTCAGCACAGCATTTCATCCTCAGACTGATGGACAGACAGAAAGGACCAATCAGATTTTGGAAGATATGTTGAGAGCTTGTGCTCTAGACTATGGATCTAGTTGGGATGAAAGTCTGCCATACGCAGAATTCTTTTACAATAACAGCTATCAATCAAGCATAGAGATGGCTTCATTTGAATTCCTTTATGGAAGGAAGTGTACTACACCATTACTATGGAATGGAGTAGGAGAAATAAACTTATTCAGACCAGATCTGATCAAGGAAGCCGAAGAGAAGGTCAGAATGGTAAAGGACAGATTGAAGATAGCCCAATCCCGACAAAAGAGTTATGCAGATCCAAAACATAGAGAAGTCACCTATGAAGTAGGTGATAGATATTATCTTAGAGTCTCACCACTTCGTGGTGTGAAGAGATTTGGAGTCAAAGGGAAATTGGCACCTCGTTATGTAGGACCATTCAAGATTTTGAGCCGCAAAGGAGAAGTGGCCTATGAGATAGAACTACCAGAATCATTGTCAGCAGTTCACAATGTGTTTCATGTAATCCAGTTGAAAAAGTGTCATCCAGAGATGGAAGAAAGTTCGTTAAAAGACACTATACCACTGGAAGAAGTTCAGAATGATCTCACCTATGAAGAGAAACCTATCAAGATTCTAGAGACAGCAGAAAGATTCACTCGTACTAAGACCATCAAGTTCTGCAAAGTACAGTGGAATCATCATACCGAGGAAGAAGAAACTTAGGAAAGAGAAGATGAGCTTCGGAAAGATCACCCTCACCTATTTGCTAGCCAATCTGAATCTCGAGGGTGAGATTCATCTTAAGGGGGTTAGATTTGTAACATCCCAAATTTCATCAAATTCAAAGCCATGTTATTGCATTCATATCATCATGTCATATTTACCTTGCATAAAATTTTCAAAGCTAAATTCCTAATAAAACAATATTTAAACCCCTTTTATATTATATGTATGGGGCATGATTTTATTTTTATTTTTGTGACCCAAAAATGTTTTGGAGTGTATAGATGTGTTTGACACATTTTTGGACACTAGGATCACATCACAAAAGTTTGGAGAAGATTTGATTTGATTTGGATTTGAAATGGCCATTCAAATCTTATTTGAAAAATCAAAACAAAAAAGGAAAAAGACAAAAGGAGAAAAAAATAAAACCAGCAACCCTTCTGGCCCAACAACCCCAGCGGCCCCGTGAGCGCACTCGGGAACTTCCCCCTCTCCCCTCTGTTTCTCACCGCCCGCGCGCGCACCCACTCACTGACGTGTGGACCCCACCGCCACGTCGACCCGTCGTCGTCAATCTCGCGCCAGACCCGCGCCACGGCCATTTCCTCCCCTCTTCACTATCGAATAAATCCTCGCTTAATTGCCGATAAATGCGTGCGTGATTATTGTCCCTGCTCCGGCTACATAATCCTCTCCCCCTCTGCAGCATTTCCCCTCACACAGCCAGCTCTAAGCGCCGCGAGGCTAGCAGTATTTCCCCTTGCACTGCCGCATTACAGTATAACTCCGGTGAGCTATTCCAATAAGCCTCGTGCTCCCATTAGCCTCTAATTCATGCAATTGAGTTCGCCGTGTCCTTGCGCATCTCCTGATACTTGCCAATTGAGTTCGCCGTGTCCTTGCGCATCTCCTGATACTTGCCAATTGTCTCCTCTTGCACCAGAGCATCGTCTTTGTCTCCGACCGTGAGCATCTGACGCATAGCTGGTCTTCGACGAGCCATTCTAGTGAGCATCGTGTTCGTCTCTGCCTCTAATTCAAACGAGCATGTTCGCCTGCTTCTTGTGCATCTTCTAACACTTGTCGTTTGTCCAATTGTGCCCCAGGTCATCGCCCCCATCGTCGTCTGTAAGCAATCAAAGCGTGGCCGAACTCCGACGAGCGTTTGAGCCCGTGTCCGTGCACCCCCGTCCCAACCGCGTCCACGTTGAGCTTAGCCACATCCTCGCGACCTTCGTAAGCATCAGCGCCCCCCTCATACCCCTCTGACCCCGCCGGCGTGTCACCGCCAGTGGAGTCGCCGCCGCTACGGCCATTTGCACTGCTCGTGTATGGTCGGGCAGATCGGATCCGTTGGATCTGTATCTAGTGGCTAGTATTACATCTAGGAGCAAAGCGGTATATTTAGATCTGGACCACACATCGTCACTTATATCCTATGGCCCGCAAGCGTGATCCGCCCGAAGCTACACCGTCCAATAGGATGTTGTCGCGTGGCTAGGTTTTAGATTTAAAATCTTGATTTTCATCTATTAGTTATTTAAACTTGTAAATTGCATAACTTTTGTTCTGTTTATCCAAAAATTACAAATTTTATATCTATGGATTTAGAAAAATGAGCTCTTCAAACTATGTCCTTGATTTTTCTATTATCTTCTGAAAAAATAGGATTTTATGCAGAAACATTTGTAGGCTTATTTTGACTATAAAAAATTATTTAGAATATTATTATTAGGTGGTTTTTGTTCTATTTAGACTATAGAATGTATGTTTCCTTTTAAGTACTATAAATTTTGATTTAAAAGTGTGAAAAATCATCTCATTGCATTTTGCATGCATTCATAATTATTTTTGTTTGTATTTTGAATTGAATATTGTTGTATGAATTTGTTGTGTAGATTTTGTGGAATTTGGAGAGTGTGATTGTGAGGATTATGTCTATTCCCCTAGATACCAAGGCAGGTGATACTTCATCTTTTTGTCCTATTATTTTGTTTATGCATTAGTGATATTTTGAGTAGGATTTGCATGGTAAATTTCAAAGTATATGCTATGCTATGGTAGATCCTATAGATGATATCTTGGTAGAATTTCCTAAATTAAGAGACATGTTATACTAGTATGCTTATCCTAGATATTAGAATTCAAGGATGAAAATTCATGTTATGATCTTATGGAAAGGTTATGCCTATGTGTTTTTGGACTAAGAAAAGAACTTGTTAATGAAACACCTGGGTGGAATGGGAAGAATGGTTTGTGTTGAGTGGTTACACAAGGCCCATGTCTATGGTTTACCTTGTGTATCACACTTGTGGATGGCCACCCAGGAACAAAGAGATTTGAGATGTTTAGTGTTGAGAAGCTTCTAGTGCAACCACATGGCATATGGGCTTTGCCTTGACCAACTAGGTTGCAAGAACTTAGCCAGATGGACAGTTGGTGGTAGGGTTGATAGGATAGAACGCGTCCATGGTGGTATGAGGGAATGCTTCTAAAAAGTCTTGTCTCGATGCATGTCGAGTCTTGTGGGGAAAGTTCACCACCTCTCGAGAGGGTAAAACCTAAATACTTAGTCGTGTCCCCGGTAACGGACATTTTGAGCATCAAAGACATTGAAATGATCAAGGTTCTCCTCATCCCAATTTCTCTAAGTTAAAACTTGTGGGTGAACAAGGGTAGTGGTTCAACAATGTCTATTGGTGGTACCTTAGTGCTTTTGTAAAGAAAATGTAACATCCCAAAATTCTTCCTATTTTGGAATGTTATAAATTAAATCAATAGCTTGATTGATTGTTTGACTTTGTTGAAAATTCTCAAAGAGAAGAAACTTTTTGAATAGAAGATCCTCTCAACCTTGAATTCAAAATCTTATATTCTTTTGTTATGACCTAAGTATGTTGGATATATGCCCTAGAGGCAATAATAAATGTAGTTATTATTATATCTTTGTGTTTATGATAAATGTTTACATTCATGCTATAATAGTATTAACAAGGAAACATTGATACTTGTGTGATTTGTAAACTTAATTTGAATTCCATAGTATAGCCTCTATACATCACTAGCTTGTTGGTTGATAAATGATTGTGGTTTCCCTATCATGAACATTGAGATGTTATCAACAACAAGATCATATCATTAGGAGAATTATATGGTGGACATACTCCTATAGATAAGTGTAGCATAAAGATCAAGTCATTTTAATAGTTCAATTGCTATATGCTTTCTGATACATAGTAACCTAATTCCTTTGACCATGAGATCATGCATATCACCTTTACCGGATGGATGCTTTGATGACATCAAACACCACACCGTGAATCGGGTGGCTATAAAGGTGGCATTGAGTGTTGGAAAGTATTGGTTGAGACACATGGATCAAGAGTGGGTTGTCCATCCATATGACGGATAGATATACTCGGGCCCTCTCGGTGGAATGTCATCCAATTAGCTTGCAAGCATGTGGTGGCTCACAAGGGATCACATATCACGGAACGAGAAAAGAGTACTTATCGGTACGAGGTTGAACTAGGTATGCGAGAGATCTGACGATCATAACCTCGGATAAGTAAACTATCGTGTGACAAAGGAAATTGGTATCGTATGTAAGTGGTTCATTCGATCGCAAAGTAATCGAGAAATATGTAGAGCCATATGAATTTCCAGATTCCTCTATTGGTTATTGTTCGGAGAAGTGTCTCGATCATGTCCGCATAATTCACGAACCGTAGGGAGACACACTTAAGGATTCGACGTTGTTTGAGTAGTTATGGAATGAATGAGAAAGAGACCGAATGTTGTTCGGAGTCTCGGATGGGATCCGGGATATCACGAGGAGATCCGGAATGGTCCGGAGAATAAGATTCATATAAGGAAAGTCCCGTTTCGGAGTTGGGGAATGATTCCGGTGTTTTCATCGGGAATGTTCTAGAAGGTTCGGAATGTCCCAGACTCGGGAGGAAGGGTACATGAATGCGTCATTGCAAGTTGGAATGATTGCATCATGTACTAAGTCTTCGCTGTCCAAAATAAAGGGTTTATTCAAATCCTAAATTGAAAAGTCAAAGCGGCTAGTTTGAAAGTCAAGCAACAAGTTTTGGAAAGAGGAGGAGGAGGTTGAAACCAAGTTGGGAGAGTCCCTCCTCCCAAGCCGGCACCACCAAGCCGAGTTGGGAGGACTCCCTCCTCCAGCCGCGGCCCTCCACCTATATAAGGAGGCGGGGCTCCTCCTAGCACACACAAGTACCTCCTCAAACCCTAGCTTGGCCTACCACCATAGCCGCCTCCCCTAGGGTTTTTGCCCTAACCGCCGACTTGGGGTCCCGGAACCCTAGCCCGGCTCTAGCCTCTCCTCCTTGGTGTGTCTAAAACCTAGATCGCCGAGGAGCTCTCATACTCCACCATACTCGCTCGGCTTAAGGAGAAGCCTGCGAGATCTCCCTCTACTTAGGTACCACGCCGTTATGCTGCCGGAATCGCGAGAGAGTGCTACTACCTCTGCTTTGGAACAAGGAGAGGAAGGTCTTCGTCAATCTGAACGTGTGACCGATTGCGGGCGCTTGGGAGCATGGCCTGGAAGGATCGTCTACGCGATCTTGAGATCGGGAAGAGTACGACTACATCACCCACGAGAATCTGCTCTCGTTAAACACTTTGGAATCTTCGAGGGTAAGTTATTCCATCGACTCGTTGCTACAATCTAGTAGATAGATCTTGGCTTGTTTGTTTGTATGCGGTAGAAAATTTTTGTTTTCCATGCTACGAAACCCTACAGTGGTATTAGAGTCGTGTCTATATGTAGATCTGTTGCACGAGTAGAACACAATGGTCATTGTGGGTGTTGATGCTTTTATTGTGGATTGCTTCTTATGTACTTTGCATCTTGTAGTATGTTGGGATGAAGCGGCCCGGGCTAACCTTACATGACATCGTTCATGAGACTTGCTCCACGCTTGACATGCAACTTGTATTGCATAAGTGGCTTTGCGGGTGCCTGTTTCTCCTAGCATAGTTAAGATCCAATTTACAACAGGTGATTCACAATACTAGTATCAATGTTGTGGTTCATGTTCGTAAGTTAGAACGACACTTATTGAAAGCCCCAAACCACGTAAAATATGCAAAGAAAGTAGAGGCGTCTAACTTTGTTTTGCGAGGGTGTCTGATGATGTGATATGGCCATGATTGTGATTATATTTGATGTATGCAATGTTCCTTATTGTAAGTTGGCAAACCATATGGTTATCTTTAATTTATGTTAAAGACCCGCGTGTCTATTCAAAGTAGTTGTAATAGTTGAAGCCGGTGGATGACAACCATGGAGAAGCGTCATTGACCTTGATGCAATGCCGGTGATGATGGAGATCATGTTAGGTGCTTGAAGATGGAGATCGGAAGCACAAAGAAGAAAGGCCATATCATATCACATATTATGAATTGCATGTGATGTTAATCCTTTATGCATCTTGTATTGCTTAGTAGGCACGGTAGCATTATAAGATGATCCCTCATGCACATGAATTTCAAGTCATAAAGTGTTCACCCTTAGTTAGCACCGTTGCTAAAGCTTGTTGTTTGAGCACCACATGATGATCGGGTGTGTTAGATTACGCAAGTGTATACAACGTGAGCAAGCCAGATTTGCTCATGCGGAAACTAAGGTTTGATCTTGACGAGCCTAGCATGTATAGACATGGTCTCGGAACACGGATCACCGAAAGGTAAAGCATGAATCATATAGTAGATATGATGAACATGACGATTGTTCGCCATTGAAACTATATCAACTCTCGTGATGATCGGTGTTGATGTAGTGGATTTGGTTCGTGTGATCACTAAAACAATGTGAGGGATGTTGTTTTGAGTGGGAGTTCACCTAGATTAACTTTATTATTAATTTGAACTCAATTTGTCATAAACTTAGTCTAAACTATTGCAAATATGTTGTAGATCAATGGCAGCCCCTACCATCAATTTTAATGCGTTCCTAGAGAAAGAAAAGTTGAAAAACAATGTAAGCAACTTCGCGGATTGGTTCCGCAATTTGAGGATTGTCCTCACAGCTGGTAATTTGACCTATGTCTTTGGATGCACATTGGGTGACCCACTGCGGTGATGCTTCCGATGAAGTAAAGAATGTTTACCTCGCTCGGAAGAATCAGTACTCCATAGTTCAGTGTGCTATCTTGTATGGTTTGGAATCGGAGCTTCAGAAAAGGTTTGAGAATTCAGACCCATATGATATTGTCGAGGATCTCAAATTGATTTTTGAGACTCATGCGGCAATTGAAAGTTATGAGGCTTCTGAAAAGTTCTTTAACTGCAAGATGGAAGAGGGCAGCTCCGTCAGTGAGCATGTGCTTAAGATGTCTGGGCACGCAAACAAACTTCAAAGCTTGGGTATAGTGATTCCTAATGCTTTGGGGATTCACCGTGTCCTCCAATCACTACCACCAAGTTACAAGAACTTTGTGATGAACTACAATATGTGGAACATGAACAAGCAGTTGCCAGAACTGTTTGCTATGTTAAAGTCTACAGAAGTGGAGATCAATAAAGAGCACCAAGTGTTGTTGGTCAATAAGACCACCAAATTCAAGAAAGGCAAGTCTAAGCAGAAGGGACACTTCAAGAAGGGTGGTAAGAAAGTTACCACGCCGGCGAAGAAGACCAAGGCTGGACCTAAGCCTGATACTGAGTGCTTTTACTGCAAGGGAGAAGGTCACTAGAAGTGGAATTTCCCAAAGTACTTGGCGGATTTGAAGAACGGCAACATCAAGAAGAAAGGTATATCTGATATACATGTTATTAATGTGTATCTCACTAGTACTCATAGTAGTGCCTGGGTATTTGATACTGGTTCGGTTGCTCATATTTGTAACTCGAAGCGGTCTTTGCAGAATAAGCGGAAGCTAGCGAAGAGCGAGGTGACGATGCGGCGTGGGAAGCGGATCAAAGGTTGATGTGGTCGCGGTCGGCACGCTACCCCTTCATCTACCATCAGGATTAGTTTTATACTTAAATAATTGTTATTTGGTGTCTGCGTTGAGCATGAACATTATATCGGGATCTTGTTTATTGCGAGACGGTTACTTGTTTAAGTCCGAGAATAATGGTTGTTCGATTTATATGAGTAATATGTTTTATGCACATCACCTTTGATAGATGGTCTATTCTTGTTGAATCTCGATAGTGGAAATACACATATTAATAACATTGAGGCTAAACGGTTGAAATCAAGCGATAACTCAACCTATATGTGGCACTGCCGTCTTGGTCACATTGGAGTGAAGCGTATGAAGAAACTCCATTCCGATGGACTTCTTGAATCACTTGATTTCGAATCACTTGATAGATGCGAAGCATGTCTGATGGGTAAAATGACTAAGACTCCATTTTCTGGTATGATGGAGCGAGCTACGGACTTATTAGAAATCATACATACCGATGTGTGTGGTCCAATGAGTGTAGCGTCGCGCGGTGCTTATCGTTATGTTCTTACCTTCACGGATGATTTGAGTAGATATGGGTATATCTATTTCATGAAACATAAGTCCGAAACTTTCAAGAAGATTAAGGAGTTTCAAAGTGAGGTAGAGAATCAACGTAACAAGAAGATTAAATTTCTACGTTCTGATCGTGGAGGTGAATATCTAAGTTACGAGTTTGGCGAGCATTTGAAGAAATGCGGAATACTTTCACAATTGACACCGCCGGGAACACCACAGCGTAATGGTGTGTCCGAACGTCGTAATCGAACTCTCTTAGATATGGTTCGTTCTATGATGTCACTTAAAGATTTACCGCTATCATTTTGGGGTTATGCATTAGAAACAGCCGCATTCACTTTAAATAGGGCACCGTCTAAATCCGTTGAAACGACACCGTATGAATTATGGTTTGGGAAGAAACCTAGATTATCGTTTCTTAAAGTTTGGGGATGTGAAGCCTATGTAAAGAAGTTATAGCCGGACAAGCTAGAACCCAAAGCGGAAAAATGCGTCTTCATAGGATACCCAAAGGAAACTATTGGGTATACCTTCTATCATAGATCCGAAGGAAAAATCTTCGTTGCTAAGAATGGATCCTTTCTAGAGAAGGAATTTCTCTCGAAAGAAGTGACTGGAAGGAAAGTAGAACTCGACGAGGTTGTCGAACCTTCTCTCGAAATTGCGAGTAGCGCAGCGCCGGAAGAAGTTCATGTGGTGCCTGCACCAATTATAGAGGAAGCTAATGATGATGATCATGAAACTTCATTTGAAGTTGCTACAGAACCTCGGAGGTCAACGAGAACTCGTACCACTCCAGATTGGTATGATCCCGTTATGAGTGTCATGTTGGTAGACAACACCGATGACCCTGAGACATATGAGGAAGCGATGATGATCCCAGATTCCAATAAATGGCAAGAAGCCATGAAATCCGAGATTGGATCCATGTACGAAAACCAAGTATGGACTTTGGTGGACTTCTGGGATGGCGGAAGGATGTCGAGAACAAATGGATCTTCAAGAAGAAAGCAGATGTTGATGGTAATGTTCTCATCTATAAAGCTCGACTTGTCGCAAAAGGGTTTCGACAAATTCAAAGGGGTTGACTACGATGAGACTTTCTCACCGATGCGAAGCTAAAGTCTGTGAGGATTATGTTAGCAATCGCTGCATATTATGATTATGAGATATGGCAGATGGATGTCAAAATAGCATTCCTCAATGGAGATATTGATGAAGAGTTGTATATGATGCAACCCAAAGGTTTTGTCGATCCTAAAGATACTAACAAGGTATGCAAACTTCAACGGTCCATCTATGGATTGAAGCAAGCATCCAGTTGGAATCAACGTTTTGATAAGGTGATCAAAAGTTTTGGTTTTATACAAACTTATGGAGAAGCTTGTATTTACAAGAAAGTGAGTGGGAGCTCTGTAGCATTCTTAATACTATATGTGGATGACATATTGTTGATTGGGAATGATGTAGACCTTCTTAATAGTGTCAAGGAATATTTGAATAATAGTTTTTCAATGAAGGATCTTGGCGAAGCAGCTTACATATTAGGCATAAAGATTTACAGAGATAGATCAAAACGCCAAATATCATTGTCACAGAGTACATATTTGGACAAAGTTCTAAAGAGGTTTGGAATGGAAGATAGCAAGAAAGGGTTCTTGACCATGTTTCCCAATACGACCTTGAGTAAAACTCAAAGTCCGACATCGGCAGAAGATAGAGAAAGAATGAGTAAGACTCCCTATGCCTCGGCCATAGGATCTCTAATGTATGCCATGCTATGTACTAGACCCGACATTGCATATGTTGTTAGTTTGACTAGCAGATATCAAAGTGATCCAGGAGTGGATCATTGGACAGCGGTCAAAAACATCCTTAAGTACTTGAGAAGAACTAAGGATATGGTTCTTTCTTATGGAGGTGATGAACAACTCGTTGTTAATGGTTACACCGATGCTAGTTGGAACACCGATCTGGATGATTCTAAATCACAATCTGGATACGTATTTATTTTGAATGGTGCAGCAGTTAAAGGAGGTGCAAAGCAAAGCGTTGTGGCGAGATCTTCAAGAATCGGAATACATGGCTGCCGGAGGCTTCGCAGAAGCGATATGGATGAAAGAGTTCATTACTGAGTTGGGTGTGGTTCCTAGTCTTGCTGGACCCAATGTCTATCTACTGTGATAACATGGGCGCCATAGCCAATGCGCAAGAACCAAGGTCACACAAGAAGCTGAAGCACATCAAGCTATGTTTTCACGCTATTCGAGACCATATCCAAGATGGGGATATAAATATTTGCAAAGTACACACAGATCTGAATGTGGCGGATCCGTTGACTAAACCTCTCCCGAGGGCAAAACATGACCAGCACCAAACTTCCATGGGTGTTCGGTATATTACCATGTAATCTAGATTAGATGACTCTAGTGCAAGTGGGAGACTGTTGGAGATATGCCCTAGAGGCAATAATAAATGTAGTTATTATTATATCTTTGTGTTTATGATAAATGTTTACATTCATGTTATAATAGTATTAACAAGGAAACATTGATACTTGTGTGATTTGTAAACTTAATTTGAAGTCCCTAGTATAGCCTCTATACATCACTAGCTTGTTGGTTGATAAATGATTGTGGTTTCCCTATCATGAACATTGAGATGTTATCAACAACAAGATCATATCATTAGGAGAATGATATGGTGGACATACTCCTATAGATAAGAGTAGCATAAAGATCAAGTCATTTTAATAGTTCAATTGATATATGCTTTCTGATACATAGTAACCTAATTCCTTCGACCATGAGATCATGCATATCACCTTTAGGATGGATGCTTTGATGACATCAAACACCACCGTAATTGGGTGGCTATAAAGGTGGCATTGAGTGTTGGAAAGTATTGGTTGAGACACATGGATCAAGAGTGGGATTTGTCCATCCATATGACGGATAGATATACTCTGGGCCCTCTCGGTGGAATGTCATCCAATTAGCTTGCAAGCATGTGGTAGCTCACAAGGGATCACATATCAGGAGCGAGAAAAGAGTACTTATCGATAACGAGGTTGAACTAGGTATGCGGAGATCTAAGCGATCATAACCTCGGATAAGTAAACTATCGTGTGACAAAGGGAAATTGGTATCGTATGTAAGTGGTTCATTCGATCATAAGTAATCGTAGAAATATGTAGAGCCATATGAATTTCCAGATTCCTCTATTGGTTATTGTTAGGAGAAGTGTCTCGATCATGTCGCATAATTCACGAACCGTAGGAGACACACTTAAGGATTCGACGTTGTTTGAGTAGTTATGGAATGAATGAGAAAGACCGAATGTTGTTGGAGTCTCGGATGGGATCCGGGATATCACGAGGAGATCCGGAATGGTCGGAGAATAAGATTCATATAAGGAAAGTCCGTTTGGAGTTGGGGAATGATTAGGTGTTTTCATCGGGAATGTTCTAGAAGGTTCGGAATGTCCGGCACTCCGGAGGAAGGGTACATGAATGTGTCATTGCAAGTTGGAATGATTGCATCATGTACTAAGTGTCTTCGTTGTCCAAAATAAAGGGTTTATTCAAATCCTAAATTGAAAAGTCAAGCGGCTAGTTTGAAAGTCAAGCAACAAGTTTTGGAAAGAGGAGGAGGAGGTTGAAACCGAGTTGGGAGGAGTCCCTCCTCCCAAGCGGCCCACCAAGCCGAGTTGGGGAGGGACTCCCCTCCTCTGGCCCCGGCCCCTCCACCTATATAAGGAGGGGCAGGGCTCCCTCCTAGCACACACAAGTACCTCTCCTCAAACCCTAGCTTGGCGCCTACCACCATAGCCGCCGCCCCTAGGGTTTTTGCCCTAGACGCCGACTTGGGAGTCCCCGGAACCCTAGCCGCCGGCTCTATCCTCTCCTCCTTGGTGTGTCTAAAACCTAGATCGCCGAGGATCTCTCTCATACTCCACCATACTCGCTCCGGCTTAAGGCGAAGCCCTGCGAGATCTCCCCTCTACTTCCGGTACCACGCCGTTCTGCTGCCGGAATCGCGAGGAGAGTGCTACTACCTCCATTTTCTTTGGAACAAGGAGAGGAAGGTCTTCGTCAATCGAGCGTGTGACCATTGCGGGGCCGCTGGAACGCAGCCTTGGAAGGATCGTCTACGCGATCTTGAGATCGGGAAGAGTACGACTACATCACCCACGAGAATCCGCTCTCGTTAAACACTTTGGAATCTTCGAGGGTAAGTTATTCCATCGACTCGTTGCTACAATCTAGTAGATAGATCTTGGCTTGTTTGTTTGTATGCGGTAGAAAATTTTTGTTTTCCATGCTACGAAACCCTACAAAGTAGCCATATAGGCAAAAGGGCATGGATTGATTATGGATTGTAGAATTGGTGTGCAATATTTCAAAATGAAAATCATGAAGCATTCATAAGTATTTCATTACATCCATGCAAAGTTCTCACAAACTGAATCCAAATCCTGGTATCCAAATCCTATAGTTGATTCACCCAAATGTTCCTAAAGGTAATTGAATTGAATTTATAAAACCCACTGTTGCTAAGGCATAAATTATTGATAATTATAGCCTAAATAGATCCAATTAATATTGCAAAATTTTAGAAACAAAATTGAGCTCATTTGGAGCTATTATGAAAAAGTTATGGAATAAATACAAACAAATAAAGATATAAATAAAGTGGAATATATAAGGATTTATAAACCCACTACTTGAAAACTATTAAAAATATTACAAATATGATCATACAATGTTCTATTCGATTTTAGAAAAATTTAGAAACAAGAATCATGTCATTTAGAGTTCGTATGCAAAAGATACGAGGAAAACAAGTAAATAGAAAAAGAAAAAGAAAAAAAGAGAAAAAACCCAATGGGCCGGCCGAGCCAGCCGGCGGCCCAGAAAGGCCGAACCGGAACAGCCAGCAGCCAGACCCGCCTTGATCGATGGCTTACATGCTTTAAAAACCGTGCAAAACCTGTTTTCTCAGACCCATCTCTATTCAAACTACTATAACTTTTTAACTACAACTCCGAATCGACTTCCATTTGTTTCTGCTTGTTCCCTACTCCAAGTCCTATCTCTACACCATCCTAAATCTCCATATAAACTCATGGAGCCACGGCTGTATGAGTTTCTATTCTCGAAATCCCGAATCTACACATGCCCGAATCTTATTTCGCTTTTTGACCCATCCAGATTTTGCGGATTATTTACCCCATAGCAATTTAATTGGTTTTAATGGCTTTAGAAATCATTAAATTCATAGAAAATTATTTGCATATCACAAAAATATAAATAATATACCGATGGAAAGCTGGTTACATGTAGATCATCAATATGCACTTAGTTCAGCCTTTGGCTGTAAGGTTTTGCCATGAAGATTTAAATGGTTTAATGGCTTATTTAGAGTAATAAATTCGTAAGAAAATAATTACTGTTCAGAAAATTACAAATAATATGTCCCTGGAATCACAGTTCCGTGGAGATTTCAAATAAAATTTTAGTTTCATTTTTAGGCAACAGAAACTATATGAATCATTTAAAACCCATTAAAAACCATTTAAATCATACAAGAAGATCTATAACTCCGATTAGGGTGAATCCAACGCCTACTGGTTCATATTAACGTCCTCTATCCAGTAAACCCAAGAAACAAATTTAATTCGACAGTTAGAACAAGCGTTAAACAGAGCTATCAAAACCCTTATATTGGCATGTAATTATTAATAACAAGTACCATATTGCTTTAATTCATCTCATGCATGCATCATATGATCTATTAAGGCATAGAGAACTAAATATAAGCATTGTAACATATTAAACCGTCATGCATGTTTTTGATCATCCTTGTTGTGTTTGCTATGTTTGCAATTGTTTTGATTGGAACTACCTTGTCCTCGTATTAGATTGTTCCGAGAGTGCGATTGCTGCGTAGAAATACAATCAACACCCATATTATCAACATAAGGCAAGTTACACCACTTGTTCATAATTTTGTCCCAGTTTTGATTCTATGCATGTGATCTTCAAAATTCGGTAGTATGCATGTGTAGGATGTTCTAGTAGATTTTCCCCTTAGTATTATTTTGCAAGTGCGATGATTTTGTAGTATGACATGAGTAGCTCTATACTTAGGATTTCCCATCCTAATAGGTTACCCCTATTTTTTCTAAGTATTGCTTGCTATGCTATATATACAAAGTACCGTTGGGGGGTTAGAAAGACAAAGAATTTTTCTAAGTATAAAGGCTCTCTAGAGCAAACTTTTCTTCTCAAATCCACTTCAAAATAAAACTAAGTTTTCTTCTGGGCGGAATGGTTATCGGGTCAACGAGTGAGATTTTGGTGGAGGACTACGCCCGAGAATCAAAGAAGTCTGCCATGTTTGAATTGAAGCTTCGGTGCAACCACAATACATTATGGGCTCTGTCTTGGCCTAGTACTTAGTGAGAAACCTCACCTGGGTACCAACATTTGGAGGTTCTTGGCACGGTTGGATCCGTAAGGTAGATGGGCTACTAAGGGAAATCCTCGCCATGGTCTTGTCTGTAAAAGGACTTGATCGTGGATTGTGGGTAAAGTGCACAAACTCTCGAGAGTATTGCAATCTGATCGATCAGCCGTGTTCACGGTAACAGAACAACTATGAGCGTCTGAAGGATGGAGCCTCTGAAGGATCGTCCTCTCTCTTTTCTAAACAAAGTTTTTAAAACCCCATGGCATGAGTAATATCGCCAATGGGTGGGAATTTGGGAACTTGGTGTGTAATATCCAAGTGTCGCTTGGTGCGTAATATCCAAGTGTTTGGTTGTTGGACACTTGGTGCGTAATATCCTCGTGTGCCACTCGACCTTATTTTATCTAAGCAAATGTTTACAAAGTAGGAAAATCTTCTCTCCTTCTCTCTACTTAAGAAAACTAGCTTTATGCAAATGAACTCCAAATCCTAAACTAGCCTTGCATGTAGAGTTAGTCTTTCCTTCCTTGGTGTAATTTGCCAATACATTCAAAGTATTGACCCAACTTGTTGGCTGCATGTTTCATGTGCAGAATTTCGAAGATCGTTGAAAGGTGCGCTAGGATCGCGGGTCTTCACTCAACCTGCCTGTGGCATTGATGGGACTCATGTTGTTTATTTTTCGCTTTTGTTGTAATAATGTAAACTCTGGATTATTCGATTCATGTAATAAAGACTTGTGTTCTACATGATATTTCATCGACTGTAAGTGCTAGCTATTGATCCAGGGACTAGCATGTTAATCACAGGGACTTAGGATCCTTACCGATCCGAGGTCGCTACAGATGGTATCAGAGCATAAGTTGACTGTAGATCGTGACCCTAGACATGGAAAAACCTTAGGACAAATATTTTTTAAGTTATTTCAGAAAACTCTCATACTTCTCATCATCTACCTTTGGGTTTTAAAATTTCTTAAGTCACTTCTTTTCAACATTAGAAAATGACCACTACACACTTCAAGAAGAAACTTTTCTCAAGATTACCTTTTCAAAGAAGATCATCTCAATGTGTCGATTAAGTCGGGACTTGAAGACCTCCATGAAAGATGTTCCAAGACTGAAGATACGAGATTAAAGACTTGAAAGGCCTTAAGTCAATGTTATTAACTAAAGAACTCGAAAGATTGAAGATTATGAAGAACATGAAGACTAGCAAGAGCACGAAGACTTTTGGAGACTCGAAGCCTCGAAGATTCCAAGTGACCTATTAGGAACCAAACCCGAATAAGATTTCGCTTAATATAGATGCGACAAATTGTTTGCTATCTTGTATGGTTTATTACCATAGCTAATGAAAACCTATTTTCTAAATAAAATTTCTTGTATGGGTTATTCTTCTTCTTTCCATACTCCATTCGTTCCTACTATAAACCTTGGTCAACTCGACGGATGGACCATATCAATAAGGAGGACAAGGAACTCAACTCCACCAAGCGTAAGAGCCACGCCGATGCAAAGAAGTGAATTCTCCAGGTTGAAGAAAGAATGAAGGATGCCAACATTGAAGTCAACAGAATGGTTCATTATGCCACCCAATTCCTAAAAGACGAGGCTGCAACCTAGTGGGAGATGCAACACGCCATTAATGATCATCAAGGGATGATATCCTAGGGAGAATTTAAATAGGTTCTACCACAATCTCGGCTCATCACTTGTATACCAAAAACCCAAGAAGTTGAAGTCCCGAAAACATTTAGCTTGCACGATCTATGGAGATACAGGACATATCACCAAGGAGCATCATGATCAACGCCCCTACTGTGAAGGAAGGCACCCATCAGAAGAATGTCCCACCTCTCATAGTTACATGCTTCCTGTGCGAAGGGACCAATCACAACCCCGCTCAATGCACCTCTACCCGGTGGTACATCAACTGAATCAGCAAGTCAGAGACGGAATCCGCCAAGACCTCATGAAGCTTTGCGAGGACACGAAAAAGACAAGGGATGGATTCAAGACTCTAGACACCGCACCCAAAGTCATCACTTCGAAATACTCGACATATGAAAGGAATGACCGTTTTCCCCAAACTGGCTCAAGGAAACGATCAAGGCTTCCAAATGTTGAGGTAGAGCATGAAGAACCACAAGACGGTATGTCCTTGCCAGAAAGGAGGAAGGATCTAAGCAAAGTCCTATGATTCCAGTGTCACAATCCTGGACATTATGCTGATAATTGTCCAAAACTAGTGAATGTAGCTGGAAACGATAAAAACGACGATGGTAATAGTAATAGAGGCAGTAGCGTGAAGAAGCCCAAGAAAGATTCTAGCCAGGTGACATGCTATAAGTATGGTGAAATAGTGCATTACGCGTTAGATTGTCCTCGGAAAAGGAAGAATGGTTGTGGCAAAGGAAATGCCAAAGGAAAGAAGCCCAATCCGTCCATCAAGCTACAACGAATTATGTTAGTGTGAATGGATCTTACAAATCAACAATCCACACCGGACCCATCAGAGGAACCTAACAAATACAATCTTTTAAGGGTGGTAGTACCCTAGTGTGAACCAAACCTATTTCTTGCTAGCTTTCTCGAATCTTGAGGACGAGATTCCTTTTAAGGGTGGTAGTCTGTAACATCCCAAAATTCTTCCTATTTTGGAATGTTATAAATTAAATCAATAGCTTGATTGATTATTTGACTTTGTTGAAAATTCTCAAAGAGAAGAAACTTTTTGAATAGAAGATCCTCTCAACCTTGAATTCAAAATCTTATATTCTTTTGTTATGACCTAAGTAGCCATATAGGCAAAAGGGCATGGATTGATTATGGATTGTAGAATTGTGTGCAATATTTCAAAATGAAAATCATGAAGCATTCATAAGCATTTCATTACATCCATGCAAAGTTCTCACAAACTGAATCCAAATCCTTGTATCCAAATCCTATAGTTGATTCACCCAAATGTTCCTAAAGGTAATTGAATTGAATTTATAAAACCCACTGTTGCTAAGGCATAAATTATTGATAATTATAGCCTAAAGAGATCCAATTAATATTGCAAAATTTTAGAAACAAAATTGAGCTCATTTGGAGCTATTATGAAAAAGTTATGGAATAAATACAAACAAATAAAGATATAAATAAAGTGGAATATATAAGGATTTATAAACCCACTACTTGAAAACTAGTAAAAATATTACAAATATGATCATACAATGATCTATTCGATTTTAGAAAAATTTAGAAACAAGAATCATGTCATTTAGAGTTCGTATGCAAAAGATACGAGGAAAACAAGTAAATAGAAAAAGAAAAAGGGAAAAAAACCAATGGGCCGACCGAGCCAGCCGGCGGCCCGGCAAGGCCGAACCGGACCAGACAGCAGCCAGACCCGCCTTGATCGATGGCTTACATGCTTTAAAAACCATGCAAAACCCGTTTTCTCAAACCTATCTCTATTCAAACTACTATAACTTTTTATCTACAACTCCGAATCGACTTCCTTTTATTTCTACTTGTTCCCTACTCCAAGGCCTATCTCTACACCATTCAAAATCTCCATATAAACTCGTGGAGCCACGGCTGTACGAGTTTCTATTCTCGAAATCCCGAATCTACACATGTCTGAATCTTATTTCGCTTTTTGACCCATCTAGACTTTGTTTTTTGCCTTCGGCCAAAAAACGAAAGTTGTAAAACTCATCGAAATATTTTAATCCCGACAAACCTCACCTCTTTTCATCCATCACAGCCGGAGAATTTCACATCGCAATATTTCAGATCTTACGGTGTAAATCCAAGATCTACTCGCGCTCATTTCTTCAAATCCAAATTCCTTTGGTGAGAAGGTAGGAATAATGATTCCCCACAACTTTCATGTTTTAAGTTTTTCAATTTGACCTACGGTTTTGTCTCACTAACACATATCTGTTTCTTGTCTATTCTGAGCCAAAATCGGGTCAATCTCTTCTTCTAGCCACCGGATCCTATTCAGACGGTCGAGATCCAATCAAACCGGTGCGTGCCATGTCGTCATCTCGGTCATCTTCCTCATCAACGCCACGTCAATGTCAGGTCAACATCTAGTCCCAGTCAGCATGCAAAGTCAACCTGTCCAGTCAGCGGAATATTCCCTGGAATATTCCGTTCGAATTTAAAATTGCATATTATAGGTCTAACTTGTAAAATTCATTAGAAATTCATACCACGTCCAAAAATTGCGTATAATATATCAAATTGAAGATAATTTTATGTAGAATCATCTTATCAGAATAGATCCAACTTTTACTATACGTGGTTACTGCAGTAATTTAATTAGTTTTAATGGTCTTTTAGGTTAATAAATTCATAGGAAATTATCTGTAACTCCGAAAAATATGAAAAATATATCAAATTGAAGACACTGTAATGTAGATTAATAATATCTGGTTGGATCCAGATTTTGCGGATTATTTACCCCATAGCAATTTAATTGGTTTTAATGGCTTTAGAAATCATTAAATTCATAGAAAATTATTTGCATATCACAAAAATATAAATAATATACCGATGGAAAGCTGGTTCCATGTAGATCATCAATATGCAATTAGTTCAGCCTTTGGCTATAAGGTTTTGCCGTGAAGATTTAAATGGTTTAATGGCTTATTTAGAGTAATAAATTCGTAAGAAAATAATTACTGCTCAGAAAATTACAAATAATATGTCCCTGGAATCACAGTTCCGTGGAGATTTCAAATATAATTTTAGTTTCATTTTTAGGCAACAGAAACTATATGAATCATTTAAAATCCATTAAACACCATTTAAATCATACAAGAAGATCTATAACTCCGATTAGGGTGAATCCAACGCCCACTGGTTCGTATTAACGTCCTCTATCCAGTAAACCCAAGAAACAAATTTAATTCAACAGTTAGAACAGGCGTTACAACAGAGCTATCAAAACCCTTATATTGGCAAGTAATTATTAATAACAAGTACCATATTGCTTTAATTGATCTCATACATGCATCATATGATCTATTAATGCTTAGAGAACTAAATATAGGCATTGTAACATATTAAACCTTCATGCATGTTTTTGATCATCCTTGTTGTGTTTGCTATGTTTGCAATTGTTTTGATTGGAACTACCTTGTCCTCGTATTAGATTGTTCCGAGAGTGCGATTGCTGCGGAGAAATACAATCAACACCCATATTATCAACATAAGGCAAGTTACACCACTTGTTCATAATTTTGTCCCAGTTTTGATTCTATGCATGTGATCTTCAAAATTCGGTAGTATGCATGTGTAGGATGTTCTAGTATATTTTCCCCTTAGTATTATTTTGCAAGTGCGATGATTTTGTAGTATGCCATGAGTAGCTCTATACTTAGGATTTCCCATCCTAATAGGTTACCCCTATTTTTGCTAAGTATTGCTTGCTATGCTATATATACAAAGTACCGTTGGGGGGTTAGAAAGACAAAGAATTTTTCTAAGTATAAAGGCTCTCTAGAGCAAACTTTTCTTCTCAAATCCACTTCAAAATAAAACTAAGTTTTCTTCTGGGCGGAATGGTTGTCGGGTCAACGAGTGAGATTTTGGTGGAGGACGGCCGCCCAGGAATCAAAGAAGTTTGCCATGTTTCAGAATTGAGCTTCGGTGCAACCACAATACATTATGGGCTCTGTCTTGGCCTAGTACTTAGTGGGAAACCTCACCTGGGTACCAACATTTGGAGGTTCTTGGCACGGTTGGATCCGGAAAGTAGAGGGGCTACTAAGGGAAAGCCTTGCCATGGTCTTGTCTGTAAAAGTACTTGATCGTGGATTGTGGGTAAAGTGCACAAACTTTCGAGAGTATTGCAATCTGATCGATCAGCCGTGTTCACGGTAACAGAGCAACTATGAGTGTCTGAAGGATGGAGCCTCTGAAGGATCTTCCTCTCTCTTTTCTAAACAAAGTTTTTAAAACCCCATGGCGTGAGCAATATCGCCAATGGGTGGGAATTTGGGAACTTGGTGTGTAATACCCAAGTGTCGCTTGGTGCGTAATATCCAAGTGTTTGGTTGTTGGACACTTGGTGCATAATATCCTCGTGTGCCACTCAACCTTATTTTATCTAAGCAAATGTTTACAAAGTAGGAAAATCTTCTCTCCTTCTCTCTACTTAATAAAACTAGCTTTATGCAAATGAACTCCAAAGCCTAAACTAGGCTTGCATGTAGAGTTAGTCTTTCCTTCCTTGGTGTAATTTGCCAATGCATTCAAAGTATTGACCCAACTTGTTGGCTGCATGTTTCATGTGCAGAATTTCGAAGATCGTTGAAAGGTGCGCTAGGATCGCGGGTCTTCACTCAACCTGCATGTGGCATTGATGGGACTCATGTTGTATATTTTTCGCTTTTGTTGTAATAATGTAAACTCTGGATTATTCGATTCATGTAATAAAGACTTGTGTTTTACATGATATTTCATCGACTGTGAGTGCTAGCTATTGATCCAGGGACTAGCATGTTAATCACAGGGACTTAGGATCCTTACCGATCCGAGGTCGCTACAGAAAAACTTAGTGTTTTCAACTAGTAGGACAAAACTACTTTATGCAAAGCCAGCCTGAAACCACACTTAGCCAAATTCATATAGATGATAGTCTCTACTATATAGCTATGATATCACTTGCCAATACAATTCCAAATGTATTGACCCCTTGTGGATGTTACTTATTATGTTGCAGGTTACTCTGATGGTGAGTAGGGTTATGAGTCTACACTCAACATGTTTGCCTGTGGCACATGAAGATGAATACTTTATTTATTTGCTATGTAATAAGAACTCTATGTGTTAGCCTTGGGCTAATGAGTTGTAAGAACTATTGTATATCTGTAAATACGATGTAATAATGACCTTTGTATATGTGTACTTCATCTTAAACTGTGGATGCTAGCATTTTGATCCAAGGACTAGCATTGCAATCATAGGGGCCTTTACCTTAAAGGGTGAGGTCTTACAGTAACTTTCGAATCAACAATATAAGGTCTAAACTTATCACAAGCAAAGACTACATCTAAGAACTCTTTTTTAGTAGTAGCATAATTCCTTTGAGCAGCATCAAGAGTCTTACTAGCATAATGAATAACATTCAAGTTCTTATCTATTCGCTATCCAAGAACAGCACCTACAGCAAAATCACTAGCATCACACATAATTTCAAAGGGTAAATTCCAATCAGGTGGTTGGACAATAGGAGCAGTAGTTTAAAGCTTTATTTAGAGTTTCAAAAGCTTCCTTACAATCATCACCAAAAACAAAAGGTACATATTTTTGGAGAAGATTAGTAACAGGCTTTGATATCTTGGAGAAATCCTTAATAAACCTCCTATAGAAACCAGCATGACCAAGGATACTACGAATACCTTTAATATCCCTAGGACAGGGCATTTTCTCAATTGCTTCAACTTTGGTTCTATCAACTTCAATACCTCTTTTAGAAATTTTATGTCCAAGGACAATTCCTTCATTAACCATAAAGTGGCATTTCTCCCAATTAAGAACAAGATTAGTTTCTTCACATCTCTGCAAAACTTTATCAAGATTTTGTAAACAATTATCAAAAGAGTTCTATAGACGGAGAAATCGTCCATGAATACTTCCACAATTTCTTCACAGAAACCATTAAAGATAGCAGACATACATCTTTGAAAATTAGCAGGAGCATTACACACACCAAAAGGCATACGCCTATAAGCATAAGTTCCATAAGGACAGGTAAAAGTGGTTTTCTCTTGATCTTGCTTTCTAACAGCAATTTGAGAGAACCCAGAATAACCATCATAGCAAAAAAAATGAGTCTTCTTAGACAACCTTTCTAACATTTGATCAATAAAAGGTAAAGGATAATGATCTTTCTTAGTAACTTTATTAACCTTTCTAAAATCAATGCACATCCTATAACCAACTACTACTCTTTGAGGAATAAGCTCATTATTTTCATTAGGCACAACAGTATTTCCTCCCTTCTTAGGGACACAATGAACAGGACTAACCCATCTACTATCAGCAATAGTATAAATAATACCAGCATCAAGAAGTTTCAATACCTCATTCTTACCACTTCCTTCATCTTAGGAATTAAACGGCTTTGATGTTCAACAACTGATTTTGCATCAGGTTCCATATTAATAGCATGATGACATATAGTAGGAGAAATCCCTTTTAAATCATCAAGATTATAACCCATAGCTCCTCGGTGTTTCTTCAATACTTCCAATAATCTTTCCTCTTACTTTTCTAAAAGTTTAGAACTAATAATAATAAGATATATTTTATTATCATCAAGATAAGCATATTTAAGATCATCAGGTAAAGGTTTAAGATCAAAAACAGGATCCTCTTTAGGTGGTAATGTGGTACCCAAATCTTCGACAGTTAGATTATGCTTAAGCATCTCAGGTTGACAAAGAAGAATCTCGTCAATCTCATTTCTTTCTTCCATGAAGATCTCACTTTCGTAATCTTCCATATATTGCTGCAAAGCATTGTTAGGAGCAAGAGAAATAGAAGCAAGTTGTTCAACTCTAAAATCCTCATTAGGCAATTCATTTTCATAAGGAGCTTTAGCAAATTTAGAAAAAATAAACTCATAAGATTCTCCATCAAATTTAGTTAAAATTTTCTCCTTCTTACAATCTATAATAGCACCACATGTGTTCAATAAAGGTCTACCAAAAATGATAGGACAAGTTTTAGTAGCAGCTAAACCAAGTACTAAAAATCAGTAGGATATTTAGTCTTACCGCAAAGAACTTCCACATCTCTTACAATACCAATTGGAGAGATGGCCTCTCTATTAGCAAGATGAATAACCACATCAATTTATTCAAGTTCACAAGGACCAATTTCATGCATAATTTCTCTGTAAAGCTCATAAGGAATAGCACTTGAACTTGCACCAATATTACATAAACCATAATATCAATGATCACCTATTCTGATAGAGAGCACAGGGACACTAGCTTTCCTAGTTCTACTAGGATGTGAAACAATATTAGAAGCATCTTCACAAAAGATAATGTGTCCATCTTCTACATTTTTAGTAACAAGTTCTTTCACAATTGGTACCGTAGGTACAACATTTATTTGTTCATCAGGTTCTACAACTTTCTTTGTACCTTTGTTAACCACACTAGTTATCATAGAATGTTCCTTTACCTTAGTAGGGAAACGTATTTTCTCAATATAAGGTTTAGGCAAAATACGATCAACAGTACAAACTTCAAATATTTCTAGCAGGAACACAATTAACAATATCTTTATAAGGCGCATGATACTTGTTCCATTCCCTTTTTTGGAATATCAAGATAAGAGGCAAAGGCCTTAAAACAGTTTGCAAGAAATTGCGAATCAAGACCATAAACAACACTAATATTATGAAATTCATTAGTTCCCATAAAAGATTTAATGCATTCATAATCATAATTTATACCTGACTTTCTTCCTTTGTCATTCTCCCATGCTTTAGTATTTTTTTGAATACGGTTGAGAAGATCCCATTTAGCTTCTTCTTTCATACGTGTAAATGATACAACACGAGAAGCATCCAATAAATCCTTATCATGAAGAGGAAGCCTTGCATAGAAGTTATTAATAACAATATTACTAGGGAGTTCATGAATGGGACATTTGAGCATTAGTGACTTCAATCTCCCCCAAGCTTGTCCAATACTCTATCCATCATGAGGCCACAAATTATATATTTGATTCTTATCTTTATGAATCTCACTAGGAGGATAGAACTTAGAATAAAACAGAGGTACAGTTTCCTCCCATTCAATAGATCGGACATTCTTCAACAGCTTATACCATTTCGCAGCTCTACCCTTTAGTGATATAGAGAATAGATTTCTCTTAGCTTGATCCATTGTAATACCGGCACACTTGAACAACTCGCATAATTCATGTATAAATAGTAAATGATCACCAGGATGGACAGTTCCATCTCCAAAATAGCAGTTATTCATAACACGTTCAACAATTTTCATAGGTATTTTATAAGGATCCAATTCAGCAGGTGGTGGTTCATCTACTACCTTAGCAGTGATAGTAGTTTTACCAAATAGGGAACCAAGTGTGTTATACATAATGAAATAAAATAACAGATAGAAATAAAAACAATACCCAGAGTATAAATTTCCTTTACCAATTCCACTCTTCAATAGCGCTTCATTCCCTGGCAATGGCACCAGAAAATAGACTTGATGACCCACAAGTATAGAGGGTGTATCGTAGTACTTTCGATAAATAAGAGTGTCGAACCCAATGAGGATCATAAGGTGTCGACAAGCGGTTTGGATCAAGGATTCACTATAAATACTAGCAAATGGATTTTTAGGGGGTTTTGGTAATGCAGATAAATAAAGTGCGAATAAATAAAAGACAATAATAATAATTGCAACGAGTGTCCCAATCCTTTCTTCTTCAAAGGACAAGCCGGTTGTATTACTTATGATGACAAAATGTTCTCGAGGACACATGGGAATATTGTCAAGTGCTTTTGCTTCATATAGTTGATTAACCTTCATTGGTTGGATAAGTGTTATGGGGGTGAACCTATGCTAGTGTATTACCCCAACTTGGACTAATACATACTTGTGGTTATACCCCTTGCAAGCATCTGCAACTACAAGAAAGTAATTAAGATAAAAACCTAACCACAACATTAAACTCTAAGATCCTACACTCCCTTATGCAATGGTTTCCTAACGGGGGTTTAGGTTTATGTCACTCCGGCAACCCCACAATTAGTATCCAAGTACACAATGCATCCTCCTAGGCCCATAAAGGTGAAGTATCATGTAGTCGATGTTCACATGACACCACTAGAAGAATAGCACCACAACATAAATATCAAACGATTAAATATTACTAAACATAATTCCATTACTAACAACATGACACTAGAGGGAAAAAGCCTATCCGTGGCGCACGCTTTTTGGAGTTAGTGGCGCACCTCCCGTGCGCCACGAATAATACGCCACTAACTACAGGAGGTTCGTGGCGCACCACGACGTGCGCCACTAACTACCATGTTATCCGTGGCGCACCATCCTGACGTGCGCCACGAATATCATCTGTGGCGCACCCTTTTCTATGCGCCACTAACTAGATAAGTTCGTGCGCCACTAACTTGTCTCAGGATTTCAAAAAAAATAGCAGAATATAGCAGAAATACACAGAATACACAGGAAATATACCAGAATACAACAATATATCACAGAAATGCACAGAACTCACAGGAATACCCAGACACTCACTGAAATTCATACAAAGTGCCAAAATACATCAATATGGAGAGTCAAAGTGTTACACACAGGTCATGGGAGAGTACAAGATCGAAATCACACATGCATCTCGATACATATTCGATCATCGTCGATCATGACCTAAACTATGACTGAATAGAGGACAACGGCGGCGGTGAGCAAGGAGAAGACCATGATGATCTTCATCCGGTTCTTCTTCCATAGGTGACTCCTCCACTTGGCTACCGCCAAATCTCGAGTCTTGTACCCCTTGTAGATATTGCCGCTGAAGTTGATCACTTGTTGCTCGCAGTCCTCCCACTCCTCGTAGACTCCCGGAATGCGGCCCCTGTACACCACGTAGCAGTTTGCCTTCGCCATCACTATGGAAAAGGCAAAAATATAGACATAGTAGGCATTCATGTTATGCAACAAATAGAATGGCATGATAACAAAATATAGCAAAGACATTCATACACCTAAAACAATAGTAGCACACATAATTAAACAGGTCCAACATAGGCACAAGGAGCCTCGGTAACTTAAGGTTTATGACTCCCACACACACACATGTCCAACACGACAGTTTCCTAAACATCACAATGATAGTCGATCAAGTCCATGACATACACAGACGGCACACACAACACACACACTAGCCGGTAGTATTCTTGGGCAAGGGTCGGCAGCCCTCTCTCGTCATGAAGGTCCTGTCGTCGCGCTGCAATTCGAGGCGGTCTTCAATCTCGCGGTTAGTCAGCGTTCTGCCGCCGTAGTGGAAGGCCCCTACTTTTGTCATGACATCTTCATGGATGCATAGACAGATCTGATTCTGGATGCGCCAGAACTGTTCCATGAGGTCCGAATCGTCGATTGTTGACAACTTTTCGGCCCAAACTCGGAGATTATCCAGCACCGCCTCCATCCTGAATCATGCATGTACATCCTTACATGATGGAAGGCGTAGAAGGCCTCCTTCACACTGCCCGCCGGCTGCTTGACGCATGGGAACTTTGTGGTGTGGCTGCAGATGTTCCTGACATCCTTCTTTCTTTCGCCCCCCTTGCTGAACTTGCCTCCCTTGGTGGCGTAAACTTGTATAGCAAGATACAGGACACGCTTGATTCGGTCCCATCTCTTCGGCTTCGTTTCACTGGATGAGTCCAAGTACGTTGCTTGCGACAACCTCGGGTAGACGGAGATGAGTGTGCAGTATATGCCACTGCGCAAAACAATAGAAACGGAACTATTGGAAGAAGGGTACAAAAGGAATCTAAGGATGTGTTACGATGGATGGAGACCGTTTGTGTGCACTTACTCGGGGAAGGCATGGACAAGCGTAGAATTGTCCTGGTTCTTGAAGAAGAAATTCCTGAGGTATTGCGACACCACTTCCATGTATCCGTCGCTCGCAAGCATTTCATCACGCATGTAGTAGGGGTCCACAATGGCTATGCCTTTGATTTTGTCCCTATGGATACTCATCGACATCTGGAGGGCGAAGAGGCTGACCAAGTTGTATTCCAGACGCTTCGAGTGCAGCAGATCGTAGATGTCCTCGTACCGCAGGAAGAACAGGTTCGCGGGTGCTGCCTCGATGAAGCCATGTCCATTTGGCACCTTGCATGTGAAGACTGGGTACCCGGGTGAAGGGAATATGCCCTGAGAGGCAATAATAAATTGTTTATTATGTGTATTCCAAGTATATGATAGATGTTTATTTTGCATGCTATAATTGTATTAATACGGAAACGTTAATACATGTGTGTTTAATAAACAAACAGAAAGTTCCTAGTTAAGCCTCTCTCATAAACTAGCTCGTTGATTAACAAGATGATCAAGGTTTCCTGATCATGGACATTGGATGTTGTTAATAACGGGATCACAACATTAGTGTAATGATGTGATGAACATTCATCCAGTATAGCATTACGATCAAAGTCATTGAGTTTATATTGCTATAACAACTTACGAAGTGATCCTAATCCTTAGACCATGAGATCATGTCAATCACTAACACCGGAAGAGTTTCTTGATAACATCAAAGCGTCACACCGTAACGGTGATTATAAAGATGGGTTGAACTAATAAAGTGTTATGTTGAGGCTCATGGATCAAGTGGAATTTGTTCATCCCGATGACGGATAGATATACTCTGGGCCCTCTCGGTGATATCACATTAATTAGCTTGCAAGCAAGTGATTTGATCACTAGAATGTTATATCAGGAGCGAGAAAAGAGTGCATGTCGATGCGAGATCAAACTAGGTATGGAATACCGATGATCGAATCTCGGACATGTAATATATCGTGAGACAAAGGATTAAGATACTAGCGTAAAGGTTCACGATCACAAGAAAGTCATCGTTGAATGTGTGGGAGTCGGTATGGGTCTCCAGATCCGCTTCGATTATTGATCCGAGAGGGTCTCGATCATGTCCGCATTATTCACGAACCGTAGGGTGACACACTTAAGAGACACCGACATCCAATTGGAGCAAAAGTTTCATACCGAAAGAATAAACAAAGCGAGAATTTATTTCACTAGATATCAAAGCAGGTTTTGGTGAAATTGCATAAAGTGGTTATGCATGTGAAATAGAATTCTAGCAAGGGTTATTTGTGAATGTTTGTCATTAAAGTAATTGACAAAATTCTGAATAAAATAAAAAGTTTTATTTAATGAGAGTTTGCATTAAATTTGGTGGAAATTTAATGGGATTTTGAGTGGGATTTTGAGTGGACTTTTGAAGGGTCATTTTGTGAGTGGAGTGTCCACCCACATGATGAGGGGAGGCAAGGCAGCCCCATGCCCACCCCTTGGGGTTCCCCCTCCTCCTATAAAGGAGCCCTCCTCTCACTTCTCACTCACACCTCCTCGTGAAGGATCTCTCTCCCCTCTAGAATTTATCCCCATGGTCTCGGACTAGCGAGATACATGTTCCGGTGGCTTTTCGGCAAGAAAGAGTTGTGCTTCGCTGCATCGCTGGGCGAGGCGGAGGTTGCTCGGTGCCTCGAGCGTGTGTCACGGATCGCTGATTTGCGGCGCTAGGACTTCCTCTCGATCTTGAGATCGGCAAGAGATCGTCTACATCAACCACGAGTTTGGACTCGTTAAGCTTTGTCGGTCTTCAAGGGTATGTTCTCTACGGATATACATCCTTGTTTGTATCTAGTATAAATAGATCTTGGTATATAGTTCACCGTAGGAAAATTTTTGTTTTCTATCTTGCGAACCCTTGATTAGTATCGAGCGGATCTATGCGTAGATACTTTACGGGTAGTACACATATGAGTATGTGGCGATGATGATCATGTTGTTGCTCCTTTCTTGTGATTTTGGATATTGGTGGCATAGTGGGATGAAGCGGCGGACAAACTTTACATGTCCTCGCACATGAGACCTGTTCCACGCTTGACATGCAACTAGTTTGCATAAGTGGCTAGCGGTGTCTGTCTCTCCTACTATAGTCAATATCTATTTTGCAAGCGAGTTGTCAACAATTTGATTATCCTCGTTGTGGTTCATGTTCGTAGGTAAACGGTTCTATCTCGAAAGCCCTCGACACGTAAAACTTGCAATGGATAAATTAGAAGCGTCTAGTTTAGATTGTTTCTTTGGGCTAGTGTTATGATATGGTAGTGTTGTAAGTAGAAGTATGAGATGATACTCTTACAACACACATAGCGTGTAAAACCCATAGATTGTGGATTTACACATCTAGGTATGATAGTGATCATACCACGATGCACATGATAGAGATCATCTGCGGGAACCATATAATTTCACTATTAAACATATGATGTTTGATTGCATCTTATATTGCTTGTTTAGCGCTTTGTTAAGCATAATAAGATGATCCCTCATTTTAAATATCAAGATAAGAATGTGTTCTCCCTTTAGTATGCACCGATTATGTTTTCGTCGCTCCAAGACATCACGTGATGATCGGGTGTACTTGGATCCTCGACCATACTTCGGGTGTAAGACAGTTGCACACGCAAAAATACTAAGGTTCTAACTTGGCGAGCCTAGCATGTACAGACATGGCCTCGGAACACAA
This sequence comes from Avena longiglumis, assembly GCA_030063025.1. Taxonomy (NCBI): domain Eukaryota; kingdom Viridiplantae; phylum Streptophyta; class Magnoliopsida; order Poales; family Poaceae; genus Avena; species Avena longiglumis. The sequence continues at coordinate 186,777,803 of CP125978.1, forward strand.
AGGTTAAGCATGAGTCATATAGTTGATATGATGCCCATTTGATGCTCGCCTTTGAAGCTATACCGACTCACGTGATGATCGGACTTGGTGTAGTGGATTTGGTTCATGTAATCACCAAAAGGACACGAGGGATGTCGCTTTTGAGTGGGAGTTCATTCGTAATATAGATTAGTTGAACTCAATCTATCATACACTTAGTCTAAACTTTACAAATTACATTGTAGATGGCACCACCTTTTTAATTTCAATGCGTTCATGGAGAAAGAGAAACTAGCAACGAGCGGTAGCAACTTTCTTGAATGGGCCATGAATTTGAGGATTCTCCTCTGCGCAAAAGCAATATGTGCTAGAAGCGCCATTAGGCCCCACCCTTTGTGATGCCCGACGAGGAGAAGAATGTCTATCGACTCGTCAGAGGACCACAACTTAGTTCATTAGGCATATTGTATGGGCTAGCGAGGAAAGCGTGGCAGCAATGCTTTTGATACAATGGGTGAGTTGAAAATGATTTTCACACACATGCTAAAGTTCTTTAGGCGCATGATGGAAGAAACTCCGTTAGTGAGCATGTACTCAAGATTCGGTTGTGTGACTAAGCTTGTGTCCTTGGGAATAACGATTCTGACTTAGGCATCCATCGTCTAGCTATAAAAGCTTCGTGATGAACTATAATATGCAAGGCATGAAGAAGTCTCTCCCGACGATGCTTAAAGCTGGAAGCTGGAGATCAAAAGGAACATCAAGTGTTGATGATCAATAGGAACACTGGTTTCAAGAAAGACAAGAAGGGAATAAGGCGGCAAGCCTGTTGCCTTTGCTGAAAACCCCGAGTTGGACCTAAGTGTGCTACTATTGTAAGGGAGTATCAAGAAGAGGCAAACAAAGGTATATATGATATACATGTTATTGATGTGTACTTGACTAGTGGTATTTGATACGGTTTGCTAATATTTGTAACTCATCGAAGAGGTGAGAGATGCGTGTGGCAATGGATCAAGCGTTGATGTGATCGCCGTGAACGCTACCTCTCCACTTACGTCGGGATTAGTTATAAACTTAAATAAGCATATTTGGTGCATTGAGCATGAACATTGTATCCGGATCATGTTTGATGCAAGTGGTTTTTCATTCAAATCGAGAACAATGGTTGTTCCATTTATATGAATGAAATCTTTTGTGGTCATGCACCAATGTTGAATGGTTTATTTCTGTTGGATCTCGAATAATGTTACATATTCATAATATTGATGCTAAAGGATTAAACTTAGTGATGATATATCCGCATATGTGGCGGTCATATTGGCATTAAGCATGAAGAAGCTCCATTAGGATGGACTTTTAGAATCACTTGATTATGAATCATTTGATACATGTGAGCCATGCCTTATGGGCAAGATGACTAGATTCGGTTCAATGGAGCATTTATTGGAAATCATACATTCAGATGTATGTGGTCAATGAGTGTTATCGTTATTTTGTTACTTTCACGGATGATTTGAGTAGATACGGTTATATCTACTTGATGAAACACAAGTCTGAAAGAAAAGTTCAAGGAATTTAATGAAGAAAATCATCGTAATAGAAAGATCAAATTTCTGATGTGAGGTGAGTATCTAAGTTACGAGTTTAGCACTCACATGAAAGAGTGTGGAATTGTTTCACAACTCACGAAATGGTGTGTCGGACGTCATGTCACTTTATTAGATATGGTTCGATCTATGATGTCTCACGGACTTTTGTCATTTTGGGGTTATGCACTAAGCTGTTGCATTCACTTTAAATCGGGCACCATCTAAATCCGTTGAAACGAGTATGAATTGTGGTTTGAAACAAACCTATGTCATTCTTAAAGTTTGGGGTTGCGATGTTTATGTGAAGAAGATAAACTCGAACAAAGGAAAAATCGTCTTCATAGGATACCCTAAAGAAACTATTGGGTATTCCTTCTATCACAGATCCGAGGGCAGGTTTTGTTGCCAGAATGGATCCTTTCTGAAAGAGTTTCTCGCGAAGGTGTGAGTAGTCGGAAGGTAGAACAAGAGGTTATGGAACCTTCTCTTCAAAGTATGGCAGTTGGCTCTGAAGAAGGAACTAATGATAATGATCATGAAACTCCGAAGAGAGTACTAGAACCTCGCAAATCTGTCATAAATTTCATGGTTGATTAATGACCTGCGGATGCATTCGCGACATCGAGCAGCTCCTCACGTAATCGGCCCGCTATGTGCATCGTAAGGCCGGGCACTTCGTGAAGGCGGCATCATGATGTCGGAAAATCACTGCTTTCTTCGAGCCACCGTTTGCCAAACCCTTTCTTGCTCCTTATGCTTCGGTATTTCGACTTAGCGGCTGGGTTAGCGGATCCCGCGAGCCGCTCACCGCCGCCTTGTAGTGTTGGGCCGACATCACCGTAGAGGACAACCGCGCCAAGATACGCCTCGAACCGCCAAACCACGCATAATCGTATGCATGACAAGGACTACCGGTTCACCGCAAGGGGCTCTCCAAGTGGAGGCATGAACAATCCATCGCTGTCGGCGGCGCTGGTGTTGAAGTAGTCATCCACGCGACCTCCGCATCATCATCGCTATCATGTGCGCCTCCACGCCATCATTGGGATGTGGCGACGGTGCAAAGTGCTGTAGCCTTATGTCGGTGTTGGCGAACGAGCGGTACCTTCTTTGTGTGTGTGGCGTGCTTTGTTGTCCTTCGCAAAACCAAAGCTGGCTCTTGGGCCATAGCATGGCCACAGTCAGAGCAGCCTTCAAGGTCCTTATTCCCTGCCCCTCGGAATGCCTCGGGCGGTCGATTTTGAAACCCTTTAGGGCCCTCATGACCTTGACCCGGAACCAACAAATAGGATTGGCTTGTTGTGCATCATGAGCCCTGGGTTGAATGATGGCGCCTTTGTCCCGCATCCTCAACACGCCGCCGACCTTGTGAAGCAATGTGCAATCAAGGCCCCACGACAACATATATGTGTTAGTTCATTGTGTGAGGTCGAGCCCCACGATGAAGCCCCACGATGAAGCGCATTATCGCCAGAGGGCATCAAGCTCGGCAAGTGGACACGCCGGCCACGCCGATTTGCTCGCCGGGGACGGTTCTCGTCATCCTAAAGCAAAGCTACAACGGGCACCGCCGCGGGCGGGTTCTGTGTCAGGGGTGCCATCCCAAAGACCAAGTGAGGGTGGGTTGCGCTGCGCGGATTCACCTGCCACCGCCGGGTCTGGCCGAGCTCACCCAGGGATGAGCGGCGAGGGGTTGCTGCTGAGGCGGTTACAAAGTCCAAAGCTCACCAACGTGAGAAGAGGATGCGAGCGGGGTTGAACCGATATCTGGGAGTCGGAGCATGGCCCATGCATCTTGTTTTTGGCCAAACCTCCACGGGTGAGGAGGAACCCTGCACCACTTCTGATGCCCATCTCCACCCACTCTTTGATTCCACTGGGCCGCCTCCTCGGGTGAGGAGGGAACGAAATTCCTAATTCTTGCCTCGCCCTTCGCCGTTCTTCTCTATCCTTCGCTCCTCATTGGCTCTTTCTTTGCTCCATCTTGGCCTCCAAATTTTTGGTCGCCTCTCTCCTATTCCTCTTCCTCTTTGTATTTCTTCTTTGGCGACTGCACTTCTTTGGCTAGCCGATCCGGACATCATATTCTTGTTCTTGGGCCTCTTCTTTTTGGCGTTGACCTACCTATTGAAAGGAGTGTCCCATTTACCCCTTTACACAATCTTTACCTCTCCCGAGGCCGCTATTTCAACTTCCTGTACAAGCATAGGCGGAACCCATTTAGTACTGCTACAATGGATGGATTCATTACTGATTGCAAATAATATGAACTACTGAGATCCGCGGTAAGTGTCTTATCAGGAGTTTCTCAAAGTCCTGCATGGACGGGTCTTCGGTTTTGAACTCCTTTGTTATGGAGCACAGGAAGTAGTGTGCCCGCACAAAGTTCCTCACATGCGGTTCCGTGAATCGGTCCCACTTGTTTGGTTTGCCTAGATGCCAAAGCTCGCCGTCCTCCTTGTCCAAATCTCTTGGGCTGCTCTATAGCCGCCGCTCCCGAGGCGGTGGTGGCCTATGTTCTGGTCGTAGAGTCTCTTCCCCCATGCCGAGTCGAGTTTCATGGTATCGGTCTCCAGCGTCTCCTTGAAGAGCACATATTCATTGTGCTCGAGCATCGACTCCTTGGCATTTATCTCCTCCCAGCTTTTCTTCTCGTCGATCCTCTTCTTCACCCGGGCTCTCCAGCTGGCCAAGGCGGTGCTCATCTTCGTGAGCACCGTCTAGTTCACGATATTTCCCTTCACCACCTTGTTGTCGAATTCATCCGGGAACTTGTAGCGTCCATGAGGAGATCGACGAGGTGAACGTTCGCGGGATCTCAGAGGTTCCGCGTGTTGATCGTCACGACCTCCCAGACCATGCACCCGATTTGGACCCCGTAGCCAGCGGCAAGATCTTTTGGATCCTCGAGCACGCTGGTTGGGGACACTTGGGTGAACTCCTGGCGCTGACTTCCGAGCGTTGGCGGTGGCCGAGGCTTCCTCAGAACCTTCTTCTGCTTGCACGGCCGATATCGGTCATCTGTTCACCGTCGGCCGGTCTCGTTCATCATCCGCCATCGGTCACCGCCATTGGTGGTGATCTCATCCTCGGCCCCCATCTCATCTTCGCCGTCATCACCTGACGACGATCTGGCATCGCCTTCATTGTCCGCCATCCCATCTATTTCCTCCTCCTCCCTCCTGTGGGACAACTCCCAAAACTTGAGGTTAGATTGTCGGGCTTGCTCTTCAACACTCGGTCCCGGGTCCTTTGATGTTTAACACCCGTCGTTAGGTCGACACCGACATTGTTGCACTATGCAAGAAAATAGAACTTGTTAGTACATTAGTTCGACCAAAAAATTCAGCAGCACCTCCCCTAAAAATGTCTACGTAGGAGTGCCCTTTCTTAACCTAAACAGAAATGAATCAACATTTCGAGTGTATCGGGCACTCATTTGAGATCCCTGCAACAATTCACAAAAAAAGAGGCACAAAATGTGCCTTCAGCGACCACAGAGGGTCGGCAACATACACAAAACATCCACAAAAGGCATCAAATGGTGCCTTTCCACCATAAAGGTCGACAACCTGCTGATCTTCACCATAAATGTACTACTTTGATTCGATAAAAATGACAGGTAGAGAAAGTAACTGAATTAGTACATGTTAGCTAGCTTAACAGAATAGAAACCACATACAGCAGAGCAAACATAATAGTTCTGAAGCTATATACATTGGTACATATATGTGTTTTATGTTCTAATATGAAATAAGATACTCACCCTGAACTGTGAAAGTCAATTTCATAATCATAAAGGAAATGAGAAGCTAGCAAGATCAACTGAACAACAAATAACTAATAATATAGCCTATTGAAAATAAATAATAATTAGGAATCCACTTGTCATTAGACAAATTGAGTCCAGGAAAAGAAAACAGTTAAGGGAACCGACATGCCTTAATTGCCAAGTCAAAACAGGACAAGAACGGGATGGGGTTGACCATCGAATGCACTTCATATAGAGTATATAAATTAAAAAAATCTCAGTTCTATATATTGAACATACAAAATCTTGTTCATGGACGTAAATGGACAGAGCAGAGGAACCTAAAACAAATTTTCTCCATGTGAAAATACCAGAGACATTCTAGGAACCTAAAACAAATTTTCTCCATGTGTAAATGGACAGAGCAGAGGAACCTAATCTTGATTATTTCTGCAAGGTTCAGACTAAACTACAAATTCTACCAAACATTCTAGGATTCTTACTGAAGAAATCTCACACTAAGCAAACAAGCTAGATTACAGTTACCATATGGCCCTAAGTTGCACACGTTTCACTTTGATGTAGAGACATCAGAATCATGTTTCTTGAAATTGCCTTACTAAGGCCTTTATTCATGGAATCAACTATATTAGTGTTCTCTGTGGAACCCGAATGATAACATTAGCATCATGCTAGAAATCAGTACTATCAACTCAGCAGCAAGTGACAACTCAAATTACCTAATGCATGTAATCAGCACATATGTTCTGTAATTTCTGAATTAGAATAAAGCCTGACTACATGGGTGAGCTAGTGTACTAGTCACGAACAAGGGGCCTATGGATAAGGGTTTTCCCACTAGTGTGACTTCTCCCATGTCCTCAAGAACTAAACGAACTACTCACAAGACATCATATGGATCAAGATCAGAGATTAAATAATGATAAGTAACAATCTTAACATGAACAATAATCCAATGGTTCCACTCGATAGCATCAACTACAACAAGTAATCAACACCGGGAAAGTTTCCCCTATGAACTACACAAGATTCAATCCAATTGTTACAGCAGTATGGCGTGGTGGTGATGGTGCTGGTGGTGATGAGGAGGAGGATGATGATGATGATCCCGATGAAGCCTAGCTCGATGACGGTGTTGATGGCGATGATCTCCCCTCTCCGGGAAGGAATTTCCCCGGCAGATTTCTGCCTTCCGGAGAGATTTTTCTCTCTCTATAGTTTCCGCCCCGCAGACGCGGTGGAATATTTCTATGATGGCTCCCTCGAGTCTTAGGTTTTCGAGAGGAATATATACGCGAAAGGGCGACACCAGAGGTGGGCCAGGGTGGCCACACCACCTGGCCGCGCGGCCCAGGGGGCGCGCCTAGGGGTGGTGTGGGCCCCTGTGGCCCATCTCCGCTCTCTTTTTTGGCTACCTTCGTCTTCTGGAAAAATAGGAATTTCCGTATATTTTCTAGAATTTTCTGATATTTGGAAATATTGCATCTGGACAGCTCTTTTTCTAGCAGAATTCTGACTCTATCTGTTAATTCTCCAAAAATCATCAAACATGCAAAATAGATGAAATAACGTAAGTATCATCTCTAAATATAAAATATATCAAAGAATAACAGTAAATTATGATATAAAACAGTGATACAAAATGGACGTATCAGCGGCCATTTCTTATCCAACCAACTCATGGTTCGTGACTTCTTGCAAATCAGGAGTTCATTGTCATAGCTAATGGATGAGCTAGCAAGTGAGGACTCTACTCAAGAGTTCATGGTCATAGCTAGTGGATGAGCTAGCAACCGAGAAATCATAAGAACTTACATAATGCACTTGCATCCAGTATTGCTCTCTTCAAATGCAACATGTTTGACAGGCTCAAATTTGTGGACGCGGCACACCTCAGAACAGTCTACTGCTATGTCATGGAATGTGGGATCTTCAATGTATTTAGGATCACAGTACATGTTCATGAGTTCCTAGCAGACCAAATCGAGTTCATCTGAAGCCCAATCAGAAATTTCCAAATTGGTAGCAAACCCTAACCCTAGAGAGGAATTGGGGGAAATTGAGCTTACCCCTAGACACGATTGGGCCGAGCTTTCGTCAATATTCCAGCTTGGCATGGCGACCGGAGGGAAGCCTCGACGAAGAGGAGGCAATATTCTTCACTGAAGCATCATCGTTGTCACTGCCGGGTATCGGAGATGAGGGAGCCTCCTGCAGCTAACCGACCAGGAAAGAGAGCTCGATGGGCGAAATGGTGGTGCGAGATCCTGACGCGTGGCTTAATAGGCATACCAACAAGTTGCAACTTATTTTTCAAAAGCTCATCTGAAAGGAACTCTGAGGTTAAGCGTGATTGGCCTATAGCAATTTGAGAATGGGTGAACGACCGGGAAATTGTTCCTGGGTCACATGAGTGAGGAAAAATTATGCAGAAAGCAAAATTGTTGGTCTAGGGGCCAGTCTAGGGATCCTAGTAACATGTCAGGAGTGCCTCGGGGCTTGGTGGACGGGTTGTTACAGGTGGTTATGGTTCTGGTGGTGAGCAGGGAGGGAGTGTTTCGGCGGCAAGTGAGCGAATATCCCCCTCCCCTTATCCGCTGGAACTAAAAAGCTCTCGCCTGCGTCGTCGCTCTTCTATAAGCACTACCTTCTTAACTGTTGAGGCGCCAACATATACTGCATGACAATCTAAATGTTTCATGTATTTGCAGGCTAACAAAATGCCTTTTAAATAAATGTTTTTGTCAATCCTCAGATGTTCCCGTGAGTTATCATTTGTAGAGGTCTATTATGATCTTCGTAGTAATTTTATAAGTAGTCATGATAGTGTGGTCTTTTGTAAAATGGCGTTGTTTCCCGGGTTTTGGCTACATGTTAACCTCTTATCTATTTGTCTACATATCGATCACATACATATATAGTAAATCCTGATATACTACTCATTTGCCATTCCCTACATTCTGTATATGTACTTATTTGACGTGTACTTGTAAGAGATTTGTATAGAAAAAAATACATTGCTAGGTTTGAAAAGGTTAAAACCTGTGCGTTAATTGCATGTATTGTTGTAAAGGACTAAACGCGTAAATTTTTTGATTGACCAGCTCAATTCAAATATGATAATTCAAAATGTTTTCTAGATCAAACCGTTTGTCCGAATTAAGATCCGTTTTCACCGTTAGGCTAGTCGTGACGAGATTTTTAAAACTACATCTCATGTTGCTATGTTCTGACAACTTTTTTGATCAAAAGTTATCCACCCGACACCCGTAACACGTGAGTTATCCCAACTATAGCATGTGAGTTACACATCCAATAACATATAAGTTATCCACCATTACAGAATTTACCCACATATGACATGTTAGGGGTGAGTAACTTTTTTTATCCAAAAGTTATCCATCAGTAACACAAAAGTTATCCAGGCTTCAACATGTAAGTTAACCACCTAATAACATGTAAGTTATCCACCACTACAAAAACTTACCCATGGATAAAATATAAAAAGTTATTCTAACGGCTCGGCCTTGTCACTTGATGGCTCAAATGGTGTAGAGCTCGTTGGGGAACCCCTAGTGGAAGGTATGATAATCACAATAGCAAGTTACCCTCGGTTATGAAACCAAGGCTATCGAACCAGTAGGATAAAAAGGCAACTCTCAAGGTGTTGCTAGCAACTTGGAACCTGCACAACACAACCACAATACTTTGCCCCAACTTACAGTGAGGTTGTCAATCTCACCGGTTTGCTGGAAAAAAAGGATTAAACGTATAGTGTGGAAGAAGGTAATTGCTTTGTAGGAATTGCGGAAAGTAAACAGTAGGCAGTAGACTGAGTATCAGTAGGAAGAATTGGACCGGGGTCCATAGTTCACTAGAGGTGTTTCTCCAAAAGATAAATAGCATGTTGGGTGAACAAATTACAGTAGGCAATTGACAGGATAGAGAAAGCATAACAATGCATATACATGTCATGATGATCGCTGTGAGATTTTTTTGGGCATATACATGTCTATTAGATCCCAACAAACACAACATATAGGATTACAAATAGATGATCTTGATTATGAAAGGAGCTCACAAGATCTAAACATGATAGCACAAAGAAGGAGAAACTACCATCTAACTACTGCTATGGACCCATAGTCCAAGGATGAACTACTCACGCATCACACCGGAGGCTGGCATGGTGATGAAGAAGGCCCCCAGGGTGATCTCCCCTCTCCGGCAGGGTTCCGGGAAGAGCTTCAGATCCCTCCCGATCTAGGGATGATGGTGGCGGCGGCTATGGACTTTTTCGTGGATTTCTGATCGGGTCCTTAGGGTTTTTGCCTCGAGGGGCTTATATAGGCGAAGGGTCAAGGTCAGTGGCCGCCCAAGGGTCCCACACCATGCCTAGGCGCTTCCAGGGGTGGTCCCACGCCTAGGGGTGGTTTGGCCGCCTCGTGGCTCTCCTCCGTCTCCGCTTTGGACTTTGTCTTGTGTCGGGAAAAATAGGAACTTATTCTTTTGTTCCGTCCAATTCCGAGAATATTTCTTTACTAGATTTTCTAAAACCAAAAACAACAGAAAACAGGCACCTGGCACTGTGGCATCTTGTTAATAGGTTATTTCCAGAAAATATATAAAAATGCCTCAAAGTGTAGATAAAACATAAGATAGTTGATACAAAACAAGCATGGATCATCAAAAATTATAGATACATTTACGACGTATCAAGCATCCCCAAGCTTAACTCCTCGTCCTCGAGTAGGTAAGTGATAAAAATAATATTTTTTTAGGTGACATGCACCATCACAATCTTGATCGAGATATTGTAAAGCATTGATAGCTGGGATCAAAGTACTCTAACATAAGCATGAAAGATATAGTTCTAACAATAAGACAGAGCAACTAAGTTGCAACATGAAAAGGTACAAACAAAAGATCATGAATAACAATGCATTGAAAGACATTTGTTTGTTTCACATATAGAAAACATAGCAAGAGTGGCAATCAGCTTGTCCTTCATGGAATAGCAAAACATAAATGCATAGGACACCTTCGAAGTTCATAAGGGTGACTAGATAAAAATAATTTAAGAACAAGCAATACCAAAATTATGAATCAATTAATAAGTTTTGGGATAATGCACATTGAACTAAGAATGAAAACTATGCTCTCTCAATTTGTGCATAAAGAATGAAGATGGAGACTCATAAAAAAGTAGAAGAAAGGCCCTTCACAAAGGGAAGCAGGGATTTCAAGTTTCATAAAGAGCTTCCAAAAATTATGGTACTTACTAGCTTTGAGCTCTAATTTCCCCTATCATTAGCATCTTGAAGTGATTAAGGTTAAAGTGACACAAATATGAGTAAATGCTTGACAAATCATAAGTTGAAAATATCATGCCCCTTGCGTATGAGTACCGAACTCATGCTACTCAACTTTGGTCACAAGCAAGTTCTTGTCATTGTAAGTATATGTTATCATAGAGAACCACCAACGGGGTACCCCTTGCCCCATGACATAGGAGCTATCCCATATCAAAATGACAAGGCAACAGACAATTAGCATCTCAGCGGTCTTTTTATTTTCTATTTGCATAGGTTTTTATTGAGGATGCTTCATAGAATGCTCATTATGGTTATGCTGTAAGTGTCCACAATGATTAGGCATGGATTAGGCTAGCCGCCCAGGCGTTTCTCTAAAACATATACAAACTCCATGGACTTACAAGCTCCCCTTTTATTTCACATCGCCGGGATCCATAAACAAAAGAGCATGATATCAACTAAATAAAATAAGTGCAATGTTGAAAGCGTTCCCCATGAAAACATGGTTTTGCTAACTCCCAACTTATAATTTGCAAGCATATAAGCAACATATATGGGCACAATGGTTCAAGTTTATTAAATGCAAGGAAATAAAAGTCGTCCATCAAGTTCGTGAGAGCTTTAATCACTAATTTTCACACAACAAAAAGTTTAATTTGCAAGATAGATACAAACATGAATATACTTGGAATGGTGTAACACACCATGCATAGGAATTTATAGTGGACTCTTTGGAATAACTTGGTTTCTTAGGAGTTGGATGCACAAGTAGAGCTTACTCAGTATAGGTGGAGGCTAGAAAAAGACTGGGAGCGACCAACTAAGAGAGCAATAATGGCCATAATCATGCAAAGCGATAAAACATTATTAATTAAAGCATAAAGTGATATCACAAGTCAAAAACTAAATGATCATAGAGGCTAGGGTGACTGGTTCATAGTCATAACATGGTGTAAGCATGTGCCAAGTCAACCCAGATAAAGCATCAAAGGAGAATACCATAATATTATGCTTTTGTATGCTAAAACAACGCATGATTCTTTCAAGGCACATTAAGCAATATCAATTGTTTGAAACAAGTCATGCTACACAATAATAACTAAGCATATGGTCAAAGCAACATCTAACATGACATGATAAAGTCTAAGCCACAGTCAAAACAAGCTTCCTTTTGTACCACTATAAGCATGAAATTTTCTACTCTTTTCCAACACCAATTGACTTATTTGAAACAACTAAAAAGATAATAATAAATAAAGATCATAGATCTTGTCTCACCTAACTACAAAGAAGAACTAAAAAGTTCTAAGCAAAAATCATAAGAAAACTAAAGCTAAACGCGGTACTAGCAAAAGAGAACACTCATAGAACAATAAGAGTGAAAACTAGAGTGTTCTAGACAATGAAGAACTAGGTGTGACTCCTCCAAAATAGGTATGTTGGGTCCGAACAACTTATTACAGCAAACAAAACAAAATAAAACTAAAAACAAAAACAAAGTAGCTCCAAGAACAACACAATAGTGCATGAAGCAATAAAAATGAAGTGTCTTGAAAGAAGACCTGAGATTTTTTATTGATGAAGAAGGGGATGCCTTGGGCATACCCAAGCTTTGATGCTTGTACCTCTTGAATATTTCTTGGGGTGACACGGGTGGCATCCCCAAGCCTGAGATTTTGTCCATACTTCATCTCATCATATCATTCTTCCCCTACACTTGAAAATTTCCTTCATACAAAACTTCACACAATCTTCATTAGCAACATTAGTGTATTCAAGATAATAAGCCTTTGGGTTTTAGTTTCAACTCAAGTAAAACTTCCATTAAAACATAAGCCACTTTACCAACTACTTTGAAAAGCTCAAGTGATCAAGAAGAACTCAAAAATAAACCGATTAAGAGGCAAATGCACATAATGGCAGAAATCTGTCAAAACAGACCAGCAGGTAAAGACCGATTTTTAAGAAAGCCTTATGTTGCTCAAATCGAAAAGTGCAAAACTAAAGAAAGTTATATAATAACCTAGTTCATAAGAACAAAAAATTACAGCTCAATCAGACATACTGGGATTTTCATTATTTTTTACAGTGAAGCACAGAAATCTACTTCGGGACATCAACTTCCCCAAATCTTACTTCTCTCTCATTAGAGGCTATTCTTAGCACAAAAACCAAATAGAAAGGATAAGGAGAGGTTATTACATATGAAATAACTTCCAAGACTCAACAAAATAAAAACTTACTAAAATAAAAATTTGTATTATCTCCCAATAGTGATTTTCTTTAACGCCTTTCAGCTAGGCATAGGAAGCAAGAATCAAGTATTTTCAAATGAAGAAGCATCAACTTAAAAAAAATTAATAAGAGAGTCAAAATATAGATTCTCTCTTTTCCTATGGAAGTGTTCTATACCTTTCTTGAGTGGGAATTGATATTAATGATGCCTTCCTTCATATCAATAATGGCACCAACAGTTCTAAGAAAAGGTCTTCCCAAAATAATAGGACAACAAGCATTGCATTCAACATCCAAAACATAAAAATCAACAGGGACAAAGGTATGGTTAACCATAATAAGAACATCATTAATTCTCCCCATAAGTTTCTTTTTAGCATTGTCATCAAGATGGACATCAAAATAACAATCTTCCAATGGTGGTAAATCAAGCATTTCATAAATTTTCCTAGGCATAATAGAAACACTGGCACAAAGATCACATCAAGCTTTAAAGTCAAAATCATTCACTTTCATATTAATTATGGGCTCCCAACCATCTTCTAATTTCCTAGGAATAGAAGCTTCATGTTTTAACTTTTCTTCTTTAATTTTCATGAGAGCATTTGTAATATGTTTTGTAAAAGCCATATTCATAGCACTAGCATTAGAACTTCTAGCAAGATTTTGTAAGAACATAATTACTTCAAAAATGTTGCAACTATCAAGATCAAAATCAATATTATCACCCAAGGTAGTGGAACTATTGTCTCCCATATTTCTAAAAATTTCAGCATTTTTATTGGAAAAGGTTCCATTAGGTTTAGGCATTCTTGCAAAAGGAGTGGGGACTTCGTGTGGTTTGCTAGCATCAACATTACTAGTTGTGGTAATGGTACAAACTTTAGTCATATTAATATTTATAGAAATTTCATCTTCTCTTTCCCACCTAGCATGCAATTCAACTAACATCCTAACAGTTTCATCAATTCTAACTTGTATGGCATTCAAAGTCTTACTTTCTTTAACATCATGAGGCATTAACTTTAATTTAAGAAGTTCAACATCATGGGCAAGGCTATCAACTTTAGAAGCAAGATCATCAATTTTTCCAAGTTTTTCCTCAACAGTTTTATTGAAAGCAGTTTGTTTACTTATAAAATCCTTAAGCATGAATTCAAGTTCAGAGGGTGCACTTCTATTGTTGTTGTAGGAATTTCCATAAGCATTACCATTATTAGAAGGGTATGGCCTATAATTATTATTACCAAAATTACTCCTATAGGCATTGTTGCTAAAATTATTATTTCTAATGAAGTTCACATCAACTTGCTCTTCTTGAGCAACCAAAGAGGCTAAAGGAACATTATTTGGATAAATATGAGCTTTTCCATTAAGAAGCATAGACATAATAGTATCAATATTATCACTCAAAGAGGAGGTTTCTTTAACAGAATTTACCTTCTTACCTTGTGGAGCTCTCTCAGTGTGCCATTCAGAATAGTTTGTCATCATATTATCAAGGAGCCTTATTGCAGCACCCAAAGTGATGGTCATAAAGGTACCTTCAGCAGCTGTATCCAACAGATTTCTTGAAGAAAAATTCAGCCATGCATAAAAGGTTTGGATAATCATCTAAGTAGTCAGTCCATGAGTGAGGCAATTCTTCACTATTGGTTTCATTCTTTCCCAAGCTTGAGCAACATGTTCATTATAAAATTGTTTAAATTTCATTATGTCACTTCTCATGGATATAATATTAGCAGGAGGATAATATTTTCCAATGAAAGCATCTTTGCATTTAATCCAAGAATCAATACTATTTTTAGGCAAAGATAGCAACCAATCTTTAGCTCTTCCTCTTAAAGAGAATGGGGACAATTTAAGCTTAGTAATATCTCCATCTACATCCTGATATTTTTGCATCTCACAAATTTCAACAAAATTATTAAGGTGAGCAGCAGCAGCAGCAGTACTAGCACCAGAGAATTGCTCTTTCATAACAAGATTCAGCAGAGCAGGTTTAATTTCATAGAAAGTAGCTTCAGGAACAGGTGGAGCAATAGGTGTGCAAATGAAATCATTATTGTTTGTGTTAGTAAAGTCACACAACTTAGTGTTTTCAGGAGTAGTCATTTTTGCAAGAGAAAAGCAAGCCAACAAAAATAGAAACTAAAGTAGAAACTAATCTTTTTGTGTTTTTGATAAAAAGAAGCAAACAAGTACAACTATTTTTTTGTGTTTTTGATAAAAATAAGCAAACAAAACAAAGCAAAATAAACTAATCAAAACAAAAACAAAGTAAAGAGAATGGTTGTGAGAGACTCCCCTTGCATAAGCTGCTTCTTTCTCCCAGGCAATAGCTCCAGAAAATTGCTTGATGGCTCAAATGATGTAGAGCTCGTTGGGGAACCCCAAGTGGAAGGTATGATGAGCACGGCAGCAAGTTTCCCTCAGTTATGAAACCAAGGTTATCGAACCGGTAGGAGAAAAAGGAAACTCTCAAGCTGTTGCTAGCAACTTGGAACCTGCACAACACAACCACAATACTTTGCCCCAACTTACAGTGAGATTGTCAATCTCACCAGTTTGCTGAAAACAAAGGATTAAACGTATAGTGTGGAAGAAGGTAATTGATTTGTAGGAATTGCAGAAAGTAAACAGTAGGCAGTAGATTGAATATCAGTGGGAAGAATTGGACCGGGGTCCACAGTTCACTAGAGGTGTTTCTCCATAAGATAAATAGCATGTTGGGTGAACAAATTATAGTTAGGCAATTGACAGGATAGAGAAAACATAAAAATGCATATACATGTCATGATGATCGCTATGAGATTTGTTTGGGCATTATAACATAATACATAGACCGTAATCCAATTACATCTATGACTAATAATCCACCTTCAAGTTATCATCCGAACCCCCTCTAGTATTATGTTGCAAGCAACATATAATTGCATTAAGCAAAGTGTGTAAAGTAAACAATACAATTGCCACATGGACAAAGGATTGTTGTTTTCTCCCTAGTAGCAACAACACATCTACAACCTTAGAGATTTATGTCACTTACCTAGATTACTAGAGGCATAAACCTACTATCGAGCATAAATACTCCCTCTTAAAGTTACAAGCATCTACTTGGCCAAAGCATCTACTAGCAACAGAGAGTATGCAAGATCACAAACAACATAGACATGATAGAATCAATAATCAATCTTGACGTAGTACTCAGTATCCATCGAATCCCAATAAACACAACATATAGGATTACAAATAGATGATCTTGATCATGAACGGAGCCCACAAGATCTAAACATGATAGCACAAAGAAGGAGAAACTACCATCTAGCTACTGATATGGACTCATAGTCCAAGGATGAACTACCCACGCATCACACCGGAGGCTGGCATGGTGATGAAGAAGGCCTCTAGGGTGATCTCCCCTCTCCGGCAGGGTGTCGAGAAGAGCTTAAGATCCCTCCCGATCTAGGGACAATGGTGGCAACGGTTACGGCCTTTTTCGTGGATTTCTGATCGGGTCCTTAGAGTTTCTGCCTCGAGGGGCTTATATAGGCGAATGGGCAAGGTCGATGGCTGCCCGAGGGGCCCACACCATGACTAGACGCGGCCAAGGGTGGGCCTGCGCCTAGGGGTGGTTCGGCCGCCTCGTGGCTCTCTTCCGTCTCCGCTTTGGACTTCGTCTTGTGTCGGGAAAAATGGAAACTTCTTTTGTTCTGTCCAATTCCGAGCATATTTATTTAATAGCTTTTCTAAATCAAAAGCAACAAAAAAAGACAACTGGCACTGTGGCATCTTGTTAATAGGTTAGTTCCAGCAAATGTATAAAAATGTCTCAAAGTGTAGACAAAATATAAGATAGTTGATACAAAACAAGCATGGAGCATCAAAAATTATAGATACATTTACGACGTATCATCGCCCGTCGCTGCTCTCGCAGCACACGCAACCTCAAAAGGATGCCGTGTCAAACATCAAACATAATTTCTTTTAAGGAATTATATCTAATTTTATTTTACATACGATATAAATAAATAGGGTCCACCCGCCCACCATCCTAGGTCGTAGTGAATAATGTAATACGCAACCAGTAGTCTAACAGCTTGGCTTCATAGTCCGTTGCTGCTACCCGGCGTACGGGTGACACACTCTCGAAGGGTTTTAGGTACCGAGTCTTCATCGTTCATCGATGCTAACACGTTTATATGGTGGGTAACTTATGTGTTACAGGACAGATAACTTACATATTATGACATGGATAACTCATGGGTTAGAGGTGGGTAAATTTTTTTTATCAAAATATATCAACATGAGATCTAATTTTAAAAATCTCACCACGACTAGTCCGATAAAAACGGATCTTAAATAGAATAAACGGTTTGATCTAGAAGATATTTTGAATTTTTGATATAATTTTAATCTGGCTAACAACACACGTTTACATTTCCTGTCAGGTTTTATAAACTAAGAGAATATAATTCACGTAAAAAAATATCATGTTATATTATCGATGCTTAACATGGTGTTTTTTACTAACCATTTTAGAGTGCAAAAGGTGGGTGGTGCGTGCCACGCTCTTTCGCTTTACCGGTTGGTTGATTTCTTTTTTCTTTACAAGAAAGAATGTTAGTTTTGGTAATGCATGTTGTACATGTTCAGGATTAATTGAGTCCTTTTTTGGAGAAACAAATTTCTCGCTTCTCCTCCTCACGGAACCATGTGGCGGCGGCTCCTTTCTAGATCTCAACCGGCGAGAGCGCTGGTTCCCTCTCCCTCTGCTTGCCGCTTTGGCGATAGGAGGGGAGAACCTCGTTTCTCTGCCTAGTAGTTAGGGTTAGGATATGTCTGCTGTTTGGCGTCGTTGGAATGGTGGGAGTGGCGTCCGGGCAATAAATCTGTCTTAACTCTACTCTCACATCGGCGACGACCTTTACGGCACCGCCTCGGAGTTGATGGAAAGATGTGCTGGTCATTCCTTTAGATCGACAGCTTGATCTTCTCGGCGTTCTTCAGATCTGACGAGATTAGTTTCTCGGTGTGCGACTAGCATTCGTCGTTATTAGCGACGGCGCTGGTGGCCGAGGCGAGATGGTTTCTCTGGAGCGAGGATGTTGGTCTGGAGATGGTGAATCTATTGTTCTTCTCCGACTTTGTTGATGAGAGATAGCGGATCTTGGTTCAAGACAGCACGTGGACGTCCCCGATCGACGTGTCACAGCGACATGTGTCTCACTGCATGCAGCAGGCGTGTTCATCGACTTACAAAACTTTGTTGGCGATGGTGCTTTTTTGGATCTTGCAATGTCGAAGGATCGACGTCTATTCCGGCGTGTGTCTCAACGGCGCTAGAGTTGGGCGGCAGCCGCTGGCTTCGATGGTTACGGGAAACCCTAGGAACCATTTTATATTTATCGGTCTCTTAGAATTTTATCTGCATAGTTTTTATAATAATCATTTTATCTCAGTCTGTCTTTTAATGTCCACATGCATTGCTCTATGCAACTTGATTTTCAAAACATGCCTTTGTTCTAAAAAAAAAAAGTACGTGTTCTGTTTCTTGTTGACTATAACGCGGGCGGCCTCTAAACACGTGTTTCCCTTTTTGTGGTTGGCCTGCAGATATGACCTAAGTTCGTGCTAGGTCATGTGCAGCTTATGTGGATTTTCTTTGTACTCGCTTGTTTGTGCAGTTCATTCTAGGCCACCGTGCCTTATTCATGGTGTTTAGTATCAATATGACGTTTTTTTTATCGTGAAACCAATGGGATTGTCCGGGTGATTGTTGCAACCGACGGCAAACCATCAAGCCACCTATGAGCTCGTAAGCTTTTGATCTCATGCTCCGCTGATCCTTTCTAGCTGTGTCCTTCATTGCATGTCGTATCAGTATTTACTCGAGGGCTTCAATAATCCTGCTCATGTTTTGGCAGCTAAGGGGTGCAGGGGAGATCCATGGAAATAACGTTGTGGCTGAAAGATTTGCTGTTGATGCAACCCATACTGTCGACCGTGATTTGGTTGTGTCCTGATGTGGAATATGAGTATTCCATGTCCAAAAGAATGTCGCTTGAATTTTCCTTCGTTCTATATAAACACACTTATGCAAGCACAAGTTTTATATCGGCATTATGCTGAATCGACAGTCTCGTCAGCACATTCCTAACATATACGAGATGAGGCTTCAGGTTCAGAGTTTGCATTATCCGCCACTGTATATTAGTAGTATCATTTTTGTGATAAGTATACGTAGGAGAGTTCAGGTGCCAAAGCACGCCGAGTTGAATACTAGTGTCAAATAGAACATTCTTCGAACACACCAAAATTGTTACCACCGGTTATGAGCCTGGAAAATGCAAGAATAACAGAGAACAAAAGAAAATTACGATTCTGAAACACTAGTTTGAACAGAAGCATGAGGCTAGCGGTACAGCAATTTGATTGAACATGCGTTAACTGCAGACCATTTTGACAGTGATGCAGTCTAAGCTTAGCGCATTCTTCAACTACCAGCATATTCTCCAAGTGGAATAGTGTCAATCCCAGTCCAGATTGCTTTAACCAGTTATTAGCTTGTCAAATAAATGAATCTGAAACACAGGTTCGAATAGAAGCATGATGCTAAGTGGTACAGCGATCTGACTAAACCTGTGTTAGTTCAAACCATTTGGACACTGATGCAGGGTAAGCCAAGATTCAGACCCGTGACTCTCTATTCCGGATTCAATCGAATGAAGTTGGACACCATTAATCAGATGGGCTACAAACAATTTCCAGCAACAGACCGCTCATTCATCCATATGCAACAGATTACAGGACATCCACCAGACAACTAAACCAAGCAGCCTACACAGATCTGAGTCTCAGCCTCCGAAGCCGTAGAGGGTGCGACCCTGGCGCTTGAGCGCGTAGACGACGTCCATGGCGGTCACGGTCTTGCGGCGGGCGTGCTCGGTGTAGGTGACGGCGTCGCGGATGACGTTCTCGAGGAAGATCTTGAGCACACCGCGGGTCTCTTCGTAGATGAGCCCCGAGATGCGCTTCACGCCGCCCCTCCTCGCCAGACGACGGATAGCGGGCTTGGTGATTCCCTGGATGTTGTCCCGCAGCACCTTCCGGTGACGCTTGGCGCCGCCCTTGCCCAGACCCTTGCCTCCCTTGCCGCGGCCCGACATTGCTGACGACGAGAGATGCTTCGAAGAGGAACAGGGGAGATTGGGGATTTTTTTCCTGGTGATGATGATGAGGATGAGGTTGAACTGCCGGGGTGCGGGGCTATTTATGCCAGCGGGGAGGTCGCGCTGGTGGAAATGGAGACGGGGCCTTCACGCGTCCGACTCGAGATAGACGGGCAGGATTCGGGGCCGGGGCCAGGAGGAGGGGCGATCCGCGGGTCAGAAATGGAGCAACCTAATTGGTTCGCTGCAGGAGAGACCGGATCGCGGACGTGGCAACTGACTTGTTACTCCATCGTAATGTGACGTGCATACTAGTACTGGCTCATAAAGCATGCCCAACAGTAAGGTTGTCCTAGGTATCTTCACCGTATGTTTGGTCGGTCCATGTCATTTTTTAGGCAGATATAATCTTTTCGGTCGATCGTCTATTTGTCCTTGAGAAGGTCAGTGTTGTCTAAGAATTTCATGTGTTTGTAGGTTTTGTCACAAAATAAAATTTGACAATTAAATAAACTACTCTCTCCCCATATTAGTTGACTCAAATGTATCTAGATTTGGCTGAATCTAGACAGTACTCCCTCTATCCCAAGGCTTAAGGCATAATATTTTTTTCAAATTTCCGTCATAGCTTAAGGCGCAGGGTGTACTATGTCCCGTTTCTCCCAAAACTGCCCCTCCTAACCGTTTACACTGACCAAAATATCAGGAAGGAGCAGCGCTGGTATTGGCAATGCTTGGCGCATGCAAGGAGATTTGCAGAAAATTAGGAGAGAAGATAATAGGGAGTAGTTATTGTGGACCACTCATTGGTTGTGCATGCGGGAGAGATAAAAGAAATTGCATGCAGTGGAGAAAAACGAGGAGACGTTTAACGGCACGGAAGAGAAATTAAGGGGAGTATATGCGTGCATGCAAGGGTAAGAAGGAAAAAATGTCTACTTTTTCTTTCCACCGATTGCTGCCTAAATAACAGCGCTGGGATTTTCACGCCCTAAGCTTTGGGATGGAGGGAGTATATAGATTTATCTAAATTTTGATAAATACAAATCAAGTAATATGGGTCGGATGGAGTAGATTAGATAATTTAATTCAAATAGTGCTTACATATAAATAGTTTAGTCTCATATGATTCGGTAGAAAATAACTAAACCGTCATTCAAATTACAAGAAACAGATAAGAAATTAAACATTGAGGTTTTCCGCACGAGTCCATATGTGCTTAACCAAATCTGTTGAAGTCGTTCATGGGTCTGTCTGTGACGCAAATTTTCATGCACTCGCATGAAATCTTCTCATGACGCTAGATCTGGCTTTGGCTCAACCAACTAACCCTAAAAGTCCCAGCCTTGGTCCAAGATGTTTTTATCTCGCTCGTTCTCGACGATCATGTTATACATGATCACACAAGCTGTCATCACATCCCACATTCTCTCCGTGCTCCAGGTTCTAGCGGGGTATCGAACAATAGCCCACCTTGACTGAAGCACGTCAAATGATCGCTCCACATTCTTCCTAGCGCCCTCTTTCTCTTTCACAAACCTCTTGTATTTCTCATATCCAGGGTTGCGGATTGTCTTCACAAAGGTGGCCCGGGAGGGGTAGTTACCGTCAGCTAGATAATAATCCATACCATATGAATTGCCATTGATCTGATAAGAAACCCGTGGGGCATTGCCTTCTGTCAGCCTAGCAAACACCGAAGACCGTTATAGCACATTGATGTCATCATTTGATCCAGCCATGCCAAAAAAGAAGTGCCAAATCCAGAGATCATGTGATGCAACAGCCTCTAGTATGACGGTACACCCCTCTGCGTGCCCTTTGAACTGCCCTTGTCAACCAAAGGGACAGTTCTTCCACTGCCAATGCATGTGTTCGATGCTGCCAAGCATACCAGGAAACCCTCTTCTATCATTGATGGACAAAAGGCGGGCAGTGTCTTCGGTGTTTGGCTCTCTCTGGTAAACTCTGCTAGACACCGCAATAATCGCGCTGCAAAACTGGTACATAGCCTCATGGCATGTGGACTTGCTCATGCGCATGTAGTCGTCGAGGAGGTCACCAGGCACTCCATATGCAAGCTGCCGAATGGCACCAGAATAATTTTGGTAAGATGAGAAGAATCTTACCGGTACAATCGTACTTGGCCTCGAAGTAGTTATCATACTCCGTCACCCCATTGAGAATTTGCAAGAACAGGTCCCTCGACATCCGATAACAGCGATGGAATGCCTTTTCTTTGAAGACTGGATCAGTTGGATGAACGTAGTCCTTGTAAAGGCTTTCTTCTCGGTCGCGCTCCTGGTTGGCTTCGCGCCGCTTAGACGAGCCACCACTGCGCGGTGGCGGGAGGTAGTGGTCGTGCACTATTTGTGTAGCTGCCAGCAGAATATCAGTCTCACCGTCGGACTCCTCCTCGGACGATGACTCCACGAAATTCTTGTAGAACTCCATTGACCTTCGACTGCTGCCCATCTGCAAAGTATCCATTCGTCAATGGTGATGCCAACTCCCGCAGCGGGCCAGATAACCTAGAAAGGACCGGAAAACATACCTTAGGCAAGCAGGTTATGTGCCATGCAGAGGGTGTCGCACGTCCAATCCACAGGCGGAGGTCGGGGCGATGGGATTGCCTGCGGCGCCTCCAGACAACTCTGGCAAAGCGCGTGGCTTGCGGTGCTGCTCGAAATCGCGGGGGCGGCAACGGCAGCGAGCGATGGTGGTGGCAAAGGTTGCGCCTGCTCTGATCGCGAGATATGGAGGGCGAGGGTTTGGGGAAGGAGAGTGTCCGTTGTGCCACTAGCGAGAGGGTCGGGCGAACTAGTGGGAGGACGCGCGAGGACAAGCGCTGTCCGGGCCGACCCAACCGAGGACTAGATTTGGTGCATGGATGGGTCGAGCCGGACGCGTTTGTCCGTATGGGTCAGGACATTGGGGCGATGCGCACGCCCCGCCCATCCGGACGGATGCGTTTGGACATGCTCGGACGGGATGCATCAGCCCGGTGGAGATGCCCTTACTTCATCGAAGCTTGTTTTTTCTCTCCCAGCCACCGCATCTGAGCTAGCCGCGGACAACACCTTCGTCTTCTCTATAGGTCGGTTCCCCCTCCTTCGTCATGTCTCACCAGTGTTACGAAGGGTGGAGAACACGACCTATGGGTGAAGTTCTTAAGAAAAGTAGTGTTTCGCTAAGATTAGGTTAGAGTTTTAGTAGTCATCTTTTTCTTGACGTCTATGTCAATAGAGAAGGTATCATCTGCAATAAGTGATCTTCAGCCTTCGCTCGACGACGAGATCTTCCTGGCGTCAACGATGGTGTTGTAAATTAATTTTCTATAGGTATGGTTTTTCAAATCTTGATTTGCCAGATAGATCTTGAATTTTTTCTCATGGTTGTCGCGAGGAGGATTATCCTCGCAATATTTGTCCCGACTACTACATCCTCGAAAATGGAGATTCGTATTCTTCACTCCCCTGCGATGTTGACTAGGATATTCGGTTTATTTTCCCCAGAATACTGGTGGTGATACTCTTGCTAATGTTGATGGATTACTCTAATGGTTGCGCGCGTGCACGTAGCCTTGGTATTGCGGCTCAAATTAAAATTAAGGGAGAACCCTCGTTGGTATTTACAGGTCTATGGTTTGACATTTGTGTCATGTTTGTTGGTTGGCTTTAGACAAGTGCAAGATTGTGTCATATAAGAAAAATATTTTGAAGACGTACCTTCGAGATTTTCTCTTTTTTGTTTTAGATTTTTTTTATAGTCGTTGAGCACATTTTATGTATATCTACAATGTACTATTCGTCACTATGAATATATGTGGTATTGACGAGGTTTCGACTCGTCAATTCTCATTGTTATGGACTTGGGTTTTGGAGAAGAGGGGGACGCTGGAGATCGCGGAACGGCTAACAAATAAGCAATATGGGACGCGAGATTTACCCAGGTTCAGTCCCTCGGAGGGAAACATTACTATTGCTTGTCTATTCTTGATTGATGGCGAAGCCAAAGGTTATAGGGGGTGCGCAGATGAGATCTGGCGATGTGTATGCTAGGGTTGTGTGGTCTCCTCCTCGTCGTGCCCTCCTGGCCTTTATATGGGGAGGCTAGGTCTCAGGGTTAGGTCGAGTTGGTTATAGATTAGAGTTTTTCCCTTTAAACTTTCTATCTATAGCTAGTCGTGTTCTCCAAGGAGTCGCATCCTTCAGGGTCCTGGGCCACCCGAATTCATCCTAGGCTTCGTCATCAGGTGTACAATGATGTATGGGCTTATTCTGGGCTAGACCGGATAGGCTAACGTTGGGCACACGTAGGGAATACCCATGTCAGTAGCCCCCCAGTGTTCAGCCGAATCATAGATTCGACTAGAGACTACGAAGTCTTTGAATGCCTTCATCCGAACGTGTTTTCGGGTCAATATGTGAGTTCATAGGGATAGTTGATACGCGTGTCTGACTCTCTCGTCGGATCAGGGTTAGTTAACTGCCTTTGGACAAAACAACGCTATCTACTCAAACTTCGAGTCCCCGGACTCGAATCTAGAAAATTGTCGGTGTAATTCGACTCAGGCCGTGGAGGTCTTACAGGAGTCGAATTCCAATGTTTTTAAGTATGTACCCAACGCATCCGTCGGGATTTTTTATCGTGCCTGCTGACACGGAATTCGGGTGTGTTACCAGGCCATCAGACTATGTCTATAGTCATACCTTTGCGTCACAGATATAGCATCCAAATGTTTATCATCGCGGAGACATTTCAGGTGGCCAAGGAGATGTTATCTCTTAGCATGAATTTTTTGGGTGGAGTCACCAATTTTGGACAGAGGATCCGAAAGATCATATTTATCGGATTCATAGGGTGTGTGACCAGCGCTCTCTATGGGAGTAGCCCCCAAGTGTCTGTTCGAGTCATAGACTCGAGCAGAGACTTTAGTTTTATGAATGTTGTTGATGACTCAAATTGACCGAATATTGACCATCACTCCCTATGGGAGTAGCCCCTCGAGTCTGTAATAGGGTCGAGGACTTGAAGAAGGAGTCGAGGCATCTAGTCGTGCTGGAAGCTATCTTCGAGTGTCACAGGGACCTGGTTACTTCATCAGGTGCACGACCAGCGCTCCTGATAGGAGTATCCCCCTAGTATTTGGTCGAGTTGGAGAATCGAGTAAGTACTTTGTTTTGATTCGAACAATTGGAGCCGATGCTTCGTCTCTGCTTTGTGAATGCTAGTGTCATCGCTGATGATTGGTGATCTCAACCGTCTGCGGCCGTAGTGTTGATGGGATGAGACGATTGTGGATCCCACATTCTGATTGGTATTTGACTAGTCATGCGTAGTTTACGCAAATTTAACTGCGTCTCCTTGATTTTCCTGCATAGTGGAGAGCGTGTTCGTGACGGTTCGGGCGATAGCCGCCACGTGTGTACTGGGATGCATGACACGTGTGAGGTTCTACAGATCAACGGCTCTACATCATCGTCTTCAGTGTTTTATAGAACCAAGGGCCCTAGTAATTTTCCCCTCTGTCTTCGTTGTTTCTCCTCGTTTCCTTGTTCTTCCTGTTCTCTCTACTTCTTGAGCCCATCATTCCTCCTTGCGCTGGAAAGATTTCGTGTGTTTCCTTTCTCCATCATCCGAGCACAACACAAAGCGCATTGCATCAAGATGGGAAAGCCGAAGAAGGCCGCCGGAGCTGGGACAAGCATCGTCGGTGCCGCTAAGAACACTGCAGGCCACGTCACCAACGGTAGCTGGTGGTGGTCGACGATTTGATCGGTGGAGCTGCGCCATCTGTGGGAGGTCCACTTCAACTCCCATAATGAGGGAGATATGAAAATTACTGGCCCGGAGGTAACTCCTGACCCACCTACTGGTTTTCGGGTCATGTTTGTTGCTTTTGTCCTTCGGGGCTTATCTCTCCCTGCCCACGATTTCGTTTGTGGGCTTCTATTTCTCTATGGGCTTCAACTGCATCAGTTGACGCCCAACTCCATCCTTCATATCGCCTGCTTCATGACTCTCTGCGAGTGCTGGCTTGGCATCGCGCTGCATTTTGGCCTCTTCAAGAAGCTCTATGACTTGAAGAGGCAATCCGGCTTCGGTGGCACGGTCTATGATCTTGGTGGGTGCGGTATATATATCTGCCCCAACCAATAGTACTTCTCCTTCAACCTCATCGAGTCCGTGTAGGAATGGAGGAACACGTGGTTCTACATCCACGGCGAGAAGCTAAATGACCAGATGTACGGCCTTCCTCCATTCGACACGAGCACGGTGATTGCCAGGAAGCGCGCGTGGTCGAATGACGTGCCCTCAGGTGAAACCGAGGTCGTCGAGGCGTTGTACAAGCACGTGGAGGCTCTGCAGTTGCACCGTCTGGGGAAGGCGCATCTTGGACTAGAGGCCAAGCTCCACCAGCTCCGTGGTGAGTACATTGCTGCAAATGCTCTTCAGGTGCTTCTTTTTTTGTTTGAAGATCTTTAGTTTACCTTCGTGTTTTGGTTTGTAGAGGAGAACAACGCCGCACTCTACCGACTCGACTCGGTTGAGAAGAGTTGCAACTAGGCGGAGACCAAGGCGAAAAGCACCATGGAGGCCCTCGAGCAGTTCAAGCTGGGTGCCAAGGAGCCTGGGGAAAAGTGCGTGGCAGATGCGACCGAGCAGGAGAAGGTGATGGCAGAATAGCCGATGACCGCTGCTCGGGCATTGTCACGTGAGTGACTCATGCCATGCGAGTTTTATTCTTCCTACCTCTGTTGTTGGTTTTTGTGAGCTTAACAAGTTTTTTCTGCTGCATAGGCAACTGGCCTTGACTTCCACCACCGGGTCTTGGAGCATGGGACCTCCTTGCGGATGCAGTTGTCGCGGTCGAAGACCGATGTAGCTCCACCCTTGACACCTTTGCCAAGGCCAAGGAGGTTCTCAGCCGCTTTCATCGGGAGATTTTCCTGAAGGGCGCAGCCCTTGACGATTTCGACTCCCTGGCGAAGTAACTGACAGGGGATGCACCTGCCGAATACAAGAAGGCGTGGAAGGGCATATGTGCTTCCCTTAGCTTGGCAATGTCGCTGGCATGCGGCGTGCAACTGGACCTTAAGAAGACTACTTCCAAGATTTCGGTGGCGGTGGACGACACTGAGGTAGCATTTGATTCCTTCACCTCGCGCTGCAAAAGATATGGTCCGCGTCTCATCGAGCTGCTTGCAAGCTATGCGGCTTAGCATAAGCGGTTGGCTGCAATGCAAGCCACGGAGACGGGGACTACCTCAGGTGCCGCAAATCCTTAGGGTGCTTCTGCTTAGTCGCCCGCGTATCTTTGTATTTTGTTTTGTAGCAGCGACATGTGATAAATGATGTTTTGAACTGCTACATAGTAGCTTCAGATGTAAATATATGTTATAATTTCTTTTGCTTGTGCAGTTTGTCTTATCCTTATTGCTTGTTGCTTTACACCTCATAGGGCTCTTCAAGTATTGTTCCAGTGATCTCGCATGTTCCCCTAGCTGCTGCTCAACCGAGGGCGAATGAGGCGTCGCAGTTCTCGCTACTATGAGACCACATCCGGAGCCTGGAGAGGGATGTTTCCATTATCCGTAGCCACGCCGATGTCTGGAAGTCGAAGACGGAGCGGGCTGTCGAGAGGGAGAAGTATCTCCTTGAATAATTTTGGTAGATTGGCGAGCAGCTACAATGTGAGTGGCATCAAAACTTTTGCATTCTTCCCTAGTTACTTTGGCTAATGAGCTACAATGTGAGTGGCATCCAAACTTTTGCATTCTTCCCTAGTTACTTTGGCTAATGAGCTACAATGTGAGTGGCATCCAAAATTTTGCATTCTTCCCTAGTTACTTAGGATCTTAGTAGTTGTCAATCTTCTTCCGCGGGAAGAGAAAGAACATGTCTATATTTGACTGAACTGCCTCACCCAGCAGGAGCTGGATGCTAGGGGTTCTTCTGGATGGACCACGATCGATTGATCGTGGTAGCGATGGTGCAAGATCGCGTCCATCGGGTGCTTGGAGATTTGAAGAGTGCTACATCACCTTTCACGTTAATCTTCGCTGATATGTTCCCCTTGGACGAGGCTCCGTCAAGTTTCTTGGGGTTGCTAGGGAAGTTTCAGAGTATGGGTGCCGTGAAGGAGCTTGTGTGACAGTGACTCGTTGCGGGTGCCAAGGCAGTGTTGTCCCTTGTTCGTGTGCACCGTCGAGATGTATATCTGGCGGAGCTAGCAGCAGGGCCGCCTATTCCTCTGGATGGTATGGCATGGGATATGCGCCTGCATTGCCGGGTGGTTGCCCAACATGCCAAAAACATTGTTCCCTTGTTCGATGAGCGTACCAACATGTTGCTTCAGCGTTAGTGGTGATGCCTTTTTCCTGCAAGTGCCATGTAAAAACAATGTAAAGTTTGTATAGTTTCGATTGGGTTGTTGTTTCCCTTGTAAAGTTTGTACAATATAGTGTATGTTATGCTTTTATTGTAAATTTGCATGCCCTTTTTGTTAGCCTAATGCTCTGTCGATCTCTGCCCCTAGCCAGCTTGTTAGTTGGGTTGCAACTAGGCTGGAGTTTTTAAGGGTTCGATGACTTAGTCAGCTACTCAGATGAATGAAGTAGTAAGAAACCGACAAAGTCATCGGGTGAGGCGTATCCTCCAAGTATATTTTGTAAATGTTAATTTGCATAATAAGAAGACATATTGGCCAAGGAACTTAGCTTTTATTCATATTACAGAAGGAAGTACAGGGTTCAGCTGAATAGCCTGTCTGAGAAGCCTTATTGTAAGTAAAAACAGCTAAGGGCAGAGGCGCCGCAGTTGTGTGACGTTTCAAGAGTTGGAGTATGCTACTCTGGACTCGACGCCCTTGAGGCGATAGGCACCGCCTGGAATCACCTCTGTGACCATGTAGGGTCCCTCCCAGGGGGACTCGAGCTTCAAATGCCCCTTCTTCTTGAGTCACAGGATGAGGTTGCCTTCAATGAAGGACCTTGGTCACAGCCGTCGGCTGTGGTAGTTGCGGAGGTTTTATTGATATACCATTGAATGGGCAGCAACGATGTCGTGTTCCTTGTCCAATAGGTCAATGGAGTCCTCGAATGCGGTCGTTGATTCGGCCTCGCTGTAAGCAATGACCCATGGGGCCTTATAGCGTACCTTGGCTGACAGCATTGCTTTGGCGTCGTGCACCATGAAGAAGGGCGTGTAGCCGGTGGCACTGTTTGGCGTTGTGCACAAGCTCCAGATGATAGAGGGCATTTCATCTGCCCAGGCTTCCGCTACTTGTTTGAGAGGTCGTAGGAGCCTATTTTTGATCCTGTTGCAGACGAGGCCGTTGGCCTTTTCAACTTGGCCATTGGTCTGCGGATGCGCGATCGAGGCATAGGTGATGTTGATGTCGAGGCCATCGCAGAAGTCCTGGAACTCCTTCGAGGTAAAGTTCGTTCCATTGTCGGTGATGATATTGTGTGGTACGCTGAACCTATAAACAATGGACTAGAAGAACTTGACAGTGGTGGCGCCGGTTTGGTTGGTGACGGGCGTGGCCTCAATCCACTTGGTGAATTTTTCGACTGCGACCATGAGATTGACGTAACATACAGGTGAGGACTTTGAAGCTTTCCGACCATGTCGATCCCCCATTGTGCGAAGACCAGGCCAGCGGTATTGGCCGCAGCTCCGAGCCTGGTGCGTGCAGCTTATCCGCGAACAGCTGGCAGGCATTGCACTTTTTGACGATGCTCTTAGCATCACACATCAACGCTGGTCAGTAGAAACTAGCCCGTAAGGCTTTTGTGACCAGGTCAAGACTGCTAGCATGGTGGCCTGATGGTTGCAAGTGCACAAATTGTTTGTAGCTAGTTTGGAAGTTAAGATGTCGATCCCATAGGGAGCCCAAAGGTAAGATGTCTCTGTCACACTTGAAGTTGTCACTGGTTTTCGAGTGAATTGACTGTAAGCATTCAAATAAGAATATATTTTGAATTAAAGGATTGTATTTAAATAAAATGAAAATGTAAACTTCAGAAATAAAAATCATAAAACTAAAGAACAATTTGCTTGTTGTTTTATGCAGATGGCAAAATAGGCGCGGGGAGATTCAGTTCATGGTGATAGTGAATGTGCCAGGTGGATGAGTGATTAGTGTAACTATTATAATCTTATAAGTATGCGTGTAGGCGAGCAACCCATAATTAGCCAGAACTCCTCTTGGTAGATTTCATCCCAACTTCAACAATCCTACTAGCCTATTTACCACAACTATGGTCAGTCACTAGACGATTAATATCCTTCAGATTGCTTAGCAATTAAGCTCCTTGGATCAGACTAATGCAATAAGCTCAGTGGATGCTCGTGATCCTCGTGTCAAACTAGTTTCACATTGATATCCCTGTGTCACTCGGGGGGTCGCCGGTCTGCTAGCGAACAAGATTCTATCTATGTAGAACAAAGCATCATGTTGTCTGGGCCCTTAATTGGACAAAATGCATTAAGCATCCCACAGATAGTCAAGAACACATAATATAGCAATTAAAATAAACCACAAACTTAATGTAAATTATATAGGCACATCACATCTCACCAATCCCCTACATCTCCCACGCCCAAGGGAACCTACTCACACATGAGAGAAGAAAGGATCATCAATATAATTAAATAAAGGGTGTTCTTCTTGATATTACCGTGGAGATCCACAATAAGAAATAGATATAATTCCAACACAATTCAAGATGTGAAGAACAATATCAAACCCTAGT
This sequence comes from Avena longiglumis, assembly GCA_030063025.1. Taxonomy (NCBI): domain Eukaryota; kingdom Viridiplantae; phylum Streptophyta; class Magnoliopsida; order Poales; family Poaceae; genus Avena; species Avena longiglumis. The sequence goes on from CP125978.1 coordinate 186,808,631, forward strand.
CTTGCAAGGTGGAGATCTCTCTCAAGTACAAGTAATGGCTATGGAGGTGTGGTGGATAGGATATCTAAGATCGTGGAGCGAGATGAAGAACGTCTTCCCCTTCTTCTCCAGATCTCTTCTTTCTCCCTTCTAGATGGGACGACGGCTCGTATGTTCTATTTTTGCCCTCTGCCTCTTCACGAAAGTTGTCCCTTTTAATAAGACGAAGGAGACGACATCTATACGGCGGGAACTATACGGCCAGAAAAATGTTCATGCTGTATAGTTGCTCGTTAAAGCTTCAGTAAACTCCCCTCGATTACTTCCAAAAAGAGACTTGCTTATTTTTGTCTGAATATTATGTTTTGCTATTGAATCCCTTTGTTTATGTTCAGAACCTGAAACACACATTAAAAACCAAGTTTTCTTCGCTACCAAAGTATTAGCGTTAGGTAAAGCTAGAAAATCCATCAAATCCAAATGAAAACCACTGATAGAAACCATAAAAAATGTGTCGAATCTCACAGCTATCAACTCCCCCAAGCTTAGATGTTGCCCGCCCTCGAGTGACAAGGAAATAAGAAAGGATAGCAGAGATTCGAGACTTAAATAAAAGAACTTACAAGCTCTAATTGATGTCAAATTCTTTTCTTCACAATCCCTGCAATCTTAAACATGATCATGCAAATATTCACAAGATTGCACCGAGTTCACTTCCTAACCACGTATATCTTGCTAGCAAATAAATCATATGCCCGAGCAAGTGTCGAAAGTTTAGTTAGGAAAGTGAAACAAATCTTTTTGCTTTCTCTCTTATTGAGAGATGAAAACTTTTTGCTCTTGTTCCTTTAATCAATTAAGAGTACTCAAGTTGGCACCAAGAACATTTAATTTAAGAACAACTCGTTCACTCCCACGTCAAAATTTCAATACTCTCAAAACACCTTTTTTCCTTTCCTTGTTTTTCAAAAACTTCAGCTCTTTCATAGAGAAATCATGTCACCGTTTTTAACATGTTAATTGCGACTATGTTGCGCACTCGTGACCATGCCAATAGATAGATGTTGAGCAATAGTGGGTCAGAGGAGTACTAAAACTTCACTTGGAACGTGAAACCACTAGGAAACTAAAATTTTACCTAGTCATAGCATTGCTGCTACAGACGTTTACATAACTCAATAACCGAAATCAAGTGGTTTCCCACATTTATATCGTTCATTGGCGGAGTTAATAGTTCCCCATGGAGTATGACAGTGTTGTAGTGACACGCATAAAGCAATATCCTACTATAATTATTAGAAAAAGCAGTGGCATAATATCTACTACTTCGAAGCATCCATTCTATAAGACAATTTCATTCAAGGGTGCTATCGAGTCTATTTACATTAAGCTCAATGGGGTTGAGTAGTTTCTAAAATCAAATCCTTTGGGCTAAACATGGACTCAAGTCATCTCTTGGATGCTTTTTATTGTTGTAAAAATGTCAGAAATATTTCAACCAAGTTCATTGATCATCGTTTCAAAGCTAAAAGAGGACACTAGCAATGGAATATAATTTATAGGATAACAATCTAGGTGGGGAGTGTCTCAAGTGCAAGCGAGTAAATAATTGCAGGGTCAATTTAAAGTTGCAGGAGAGGTGATGAAAGGAATGTGATCGTTCCTCTTGCTTGCTTCGTTCTCGTACTTGAGTCGAATCCCCTCTATATCTCCATATTGCCAAGTCACCTGAAATTGAGCAATCTCTGAGAAAGACAAAGAAACAAATTTACAAATAAAGGTTATAGCTATTTTTTGTGTTTTTGGTTTAAGAACGCAAACTGAAATTAAACATGCAATTATTGGAAAAGAAAATAAGTCAAAAGAAGAAATAAAAATATGAATGCAAGTTTGGAGGTTTTCAAACCTCCCCCAAGCTTAGGCTTTTGCCATGCTTAGTTGTTGCCGTCGTTCGGTGGCAGGTACAGATGCTGCTGATAGTAGTTGGGGAAGTGGGTCATGAAGTGACTAAAGTTGTGAGTTAAGGCACACATATCTTCACTCACTCCATGCAGAGTCTGGTCGATCTCCCCAACGCGTTGGTTGAGCTGCAGAAACTCTTGATAGGGGACATTGTTGAACCCCTGTTGATGTTGCTGCTGATGGGGACATTGGTCCCAAGGTTGCTCCTCCTCCTGCTGTTGTCCCTCCCAAGAAGGGTTGTACTCCTGCTTCTGCTGCTGCTCCTGCTCATCGTGCTGCTCTCCTCCTTCCTCTTCCTCGGAGTCAGGATAAAGCTCTGCCATGATCTCAGTCACTTGATCCTTGGTGAGGACCTAGTGGTCCCTCACCTGAACCTCGAAGGCTTGCAGGCTAGGCAATGGCACCTGATCATCTTGCGCAACATTGAGATAACCAAATTGATAGGATCTGAGCCTCCTGTTAGCTCGGTAAACACTGAGGAATCCACAAGCAGTTATATACGTGACATCCATAAGTATAGAGCCATCAACAGGTTGCACAATAGGAATTGCAATTCCAAGAGCTTGGACTAGGTGGGTTACCAGTGCACCGATGCGAATATAACCTTTCTTTTTGTTGCTCTGGTGGCGGAGGTGCTAGAGAAATAGAGTTGTAGGAGTGGGACTCTGCGGTGCATTAGGCAAAAATGCCTTGGTGATCATGGACATGTCTGCATTGGCCATAGAGCCGGTATCTCCTCTTCCTAGCAAAGTGTTAGCAAGAAACAAAGCAAAGTAACGGATGGTTGGGTTCTGAATGGTGGACATCTTCTTCTGGTAGAAGTCCCTGCCACCATTAAAAGAAATAACCTCCCAAGTTGCTCCACTTGAGATGCTATATATGTTTGTAACAGTTGATTACTCTTCTTGAAGGAACCCATAAGCATCACAAAATTGTTGAAAAGTAATTTTATATGGCCGTTCGTTAACGGTGAAATTTACCATGCATGCATTACCTTTCTCCTTGTATTTTTTGTAGAAGGAGGCGAGGAACTCATGGGTGAGCTCGGCGTAGGTGTAGTGGCTTGCATTGGCGAGGTTGGAGAGCTCAGCATTTGCACACAAGTAGTCGAAGTCCACCCTCAACCCTGCTGAGTTGAGAAAGCCGTCATCAGCCCATCGTGTGGGCAACACCTTCCTTGCTAAAACAATGGCGTACTTGTTGTCGAGCTCAGCCCAAAGCCCCGAGCCCTCACCATGTTGGCGCTTGCTCTTGCGGAAAATACCATCGAGCTTGTTCATCTTGATGCACTAAACAATTTCAACATAAAACCTTAGACATATAGTTTCTACATGATATATGAACGATTCTACATGGAGGAATTCAATCCTAACGTGAGAAATTAAAAGAGAAAATCAATCAAGCTTGAGTTCACCCACTAATTCAATGTGAAGATTTCAACCATGGATTTCTGAAAACAAAGCATAAATAGGGAGATAAACATACCGATCTATTGATTGCCCCACTCAAATAAACGAAATCCGTGAAGAATCGAGAGTTCTAGGGTGGTTTTTAGAGGTTTGGAGAGAGAGTTTTAGAAAAATAATGGTGGGAGGAAGAACACTAGCCTGCCCCGACCCGTTTAAGTGGTAGTGGAAAACTATATGGCAGGAGCTATACAGCCGGGTTAAGTAGCTCCTTCGTATAGTTGTGGCAGTGAGGGTTAGGGTTTTCCTAACGCCAGTTCACAACTATACTTCCACAACTATACGGCCGGACCAAATGGTCCCGTTGTATAGTTGATCGTCAAACCTTCTGTATTCGAGCCCCAAGTTTTGAGATTTTTGTCGATAATTATACGGCCGCAACTATGGCTGGAATAAATATTCCGGTCATATAGTTTCTCTTTACAACTCCTGGAACATGCCTTTTCACCCAAAATTTCAGAAATGCATTTTTTATTTGAACAATATTATTAAGCTAGTTTCTACATATAAAACTCAAACTTTATTTTCTACTCTAAATGCATGCCTATTCAGTCGGTATTTCTACTACTTTTTGACAACTGCATCTTTACGGGCACGCTTCCGCAAAAATGTATGTGAGAAAGTTGTAGGAATGCGATGAACATCTTATTAACTCTACTTTATTGATATGATGGGTTGAATCCCATTAAGCATTCTATTAAGAATGGTTGAATATTTCAACCCCTTTTCGGTTCTCTAATGCTTACCTTTGGTTGCCCTTTATCAAAGGGACTTACCACATGAACTCGTTTTTCCGGTGGAACATACCTTTCTCCTGCTTCCAGTTTCATTGGAAAATACTGGGTTATTTCAGCGTCATAAACATTGAAAATTATTTTCCCTTCAGCACAGTTAAATGACGCTCCTGCAGTGCTAAGAAAAGGTCTTCCAAGTATTATGGATAATTTTTCATCCTCCGACATTTCAAGAATAATAAAGTCAGTGGGAATAACATGCTCATCTATTCTAAGTAGAACATCCTCAATCATACCAACAGGTTGTTTAGTGGATTTTTCAACCATCTATAAAGTGATAGATGTGGGGGAGTATTCCCCTAATCCTAACCTTTTATAAAGGGAGTATGGCATTACACTAACTCATGCACCTAAATCACATAAGGCATTGTGAATATCATTTTTGCCTATAGAACATGAAATAGTTGGTATCCCGGGATCTCCTGACTTAGAAAATAGCCTCCCATTAGTAGGGTAACTAGTTACCATGGCGACGGTTTCAGTTATATCTTTCTTTCTATTAAGAATATCACGAAGAAATTTAGAATAAGCAGGTACTTTTATTGCATCCGCAAATGGAATTTCTAGATGAAGATCACTTAATGCCTTTTTAAAAGAATCATAAATTACCTCATCCGGTGCTTTCTTTTTGTGGTCTGGATATGGAAGTTTCTTACTCTTATCTTTTACCTTTTATGGAGGATCAGGCTCTTTAGTCGCTTTGTTTTGTTGTTGCTCATCATTTTTCTTATTTTCTATTGCAAAAACCTCATCTTCTTTGCTTGTGTTTTTTCTTCGCTTGGATCAACAGTCTCTGCATCAGAGTTATAACTGTCATCCTCTGCATCATTCTGCTCCTCCAAGGTTTGATCTTGTGTGTCTTGAGCAGTCTCATCTTGAGGATCCACCAATGTATCATCTTCTTGGCTTGCTTTGAGCAAGGCTTTTTTCCTTTCGATCTTTCTTAGCTTCATATTCTGGTAGTCCTAATGGTCCTTTAAAAATTGCACCTCTTCTTGTAACAACATTAGTAGAAACAAGAATATTTATATCATCTTGAAGAAAAATTTGATAACTAGATGCTATTTTCTCACATTGGGTTTCAATCATATTGAGGTACTTGTTAAATAATTTTATTTCTTGGCCAATTTTCTCATAATTTTCTGTAAGTTCAGCCAAAATATTTTTATGTCTTTGAAATTGCTTATGCAAGATATTATAAGACTTTGCCTGTTAATGTTTCAATTCTTGAAAAACTTTTCTAGTTTCATCCTCTTAAGTAAAAATTGTAACAAATCTACTTTGTTTTCCTTGACAAGTTCAGAAGGTATACCTTTTTCCTTCATGGTTTTGTGTACTTTAGGCATAAGATCAGAATTTATATGAAGTATTCCCTTTCCGGTTTAATGCCAAAATCAGGATTATATAAAGAATCATTCTTATCCCTAGTAGCCATCAATTCCAAACATGCTTTAACAGTTTAAGTATTTATCGATCCTCCTGCTGATGAATCTAGCAATTCTCTGCATTGGGTATTAAGACTGTGGTCAAATAAGTGGCAAACAGTTGACTTAGAATAGCCATGATTAGGAATACTATTGATCATCCCAAAAAATCTTTCCCAGGCTTGTGGGTAGTTTTCTCCCACGTTTTGACTAAAGTTGCATATATTCTTTCTAAGTTCTGTTACCTTTGCAAAAGGATTGAACCTATTTATGAATTTAACAATGCAGTTTTCCCAAAATTTAATATAATGACGAGGGAGAGAATATAACCAGTCTAGAGCTTTACCTTTGAGAGACCAACGAAATAGTTTTAGACGAGAGAATTCTCTAGGCAAACCTTTTGGTCCAAGTGATGTTATCACATCGTCGAACTCTCTAAGATGTCTTCCTAGGTCTTCATCTTCCCTTCCACGGAAAGCTTTTTCCTGCAAATTTTTAATAATCTCACCATCAAATCAATATTCCCTAACTCCATTATTAGGAAATTCTATTGGTTGTTTAAGAAATGTAGAATTTGGAGAACTATATTCTCTGAGAGTCTTCTCAGGTTTCTTGGGGGTTGTCCAATGAATGGACATGATTTCCATGAATTCACTTAGGTTTCAACTTCAACTTTATTTGACCTCAAAAGTTTTTCAATAATTTCACCGCACCTTTGAGTAGGTACGCGATCAAGATAATCTGGTAGATAATCCCTAACAGAGCGTGTAGACCCTTTGTCTCCTAGGGAGACCATCTTGTAATAGTAACACCTGAAATGTCAAGAGACAAAACACTTTGCACTTAGCTCCCCGACAACGGTGCCAAAAATAGCTTGATGGCTGCAAGTGCACATATCGTTTATAGATAGTTTCGAAGTTAATATGTCGATCCCACAGGGATCCCAAAGGTAAGTAAATTTGTTGGTGAAGTCTCTGTCACACCCGAAGTTGTCACAGGTCTTCGAGTGAATTGACCGCAAGTGTTCAAATAAGAATAGATTTTGGACTAAAGGATTGTATTTAAATAAAACTAAAATGTAAACTTCAGAAATGAAAAGTTTAAAAGTAAAGAACAATTTGTTTGTTGTTTTCTACAGATGACAAAATAGGTGCGGGGAGATTTAATTCATGGTGATAGTGAATGTTCCAGGTGGATGAGTGATTAGTGTAACCATTATAATCTTATAAGTATGTGTGTAGGCGAGCAACCCATAATTAGCCGGAACTCCTCTTGGTAGATTTCATCCCAACTTTAATAATACTACTAGCCTGTTTACCACAACCATGGCCAGTCACTAGACGATTAAGATCCTTCAGGTTGTTTAGCAATTAAGCTCCTTGGATCGGACTAATGCAATAAGCTCGGTGGCTCCTCGTGATCCTCGAGTCAAACTAGTTTCCCATTGATATCCCCGTGTCACCCGGAGGTCGCCGGTCTGCTAGCGAACAAGATTCTATGTATGTAGAACAAAGCATCATGTTGCCTAGGCCCTTAATTGGACAACATGCATTAAGCATCCCACAGATAGTCAAGCACACATAATATAGCAATTAAAATCAACCACAAACTTAATGGAAATTATATAGGCACATCACATCTCACCAATCCCCTACATATCCCACGCCTAAGGGATCTTACTCACACATGAGAGAAGAAAGCATCATCGATATAATTAAATAAAGGGAGTTATTCTTGATATTACCATGGAGATCCATAATAAGAAATAGAAATAAATCCAACACAATTCAAGATGTGAAGAACAATCTCAAACCCTAGTCTTGCAAGGTGGAGATCTCTCTCTCTCTTAAGTACAAGTAATGGCTATGGAGGTATGGTGGCTAGGAGATCATAGATCGTGGAGAGATATGAAGAATGTCTTCCCCTTCTTCTCCGGATCTCTTCTTTCTCCCTTCTGGATGGGATGGCGGCTTGTGTGTTTTGTTTTCGCCCTCTGCCTCTTCACAAAAGTTGTCCCTTTTAATACGACGAAGGATACGACAACTATATGGCGGGAAATATAAGGCCAAAAAAATGTTCCCGCCGTATAGTTGCTCATTAAAGCTTGCTTGTTTTCGTCTGAATAATGTGTTTTTGTTGTTGAATCCCTCTATTGATGTCCAGAACTTGAAACACACATTAAAAACCAAGTTGTATTCGCTACCTAAGTATTAGCGTTAGGTAAAGCTAGAAAATACATCAAATCCAAACGAAAACCATCGATACAAATCATAAAAAATGTTTTGAATCTCACAAATATCATGGCCACAAATGCCTTTGTGGATGTCGAGGAGGATGCTGCTTCCGTCACCATTGGTGACGCATCGCTGGAGGACCTCGGTGATGCTTCACTTGTAAAGATCGCCATTAATGATGGTGAAATCTTTGGAGCGACGGGAGATGTGATGTGCGTCAGTCAGGTCGTCTGGCAGCTTTTTGCTCAGCAGGTATGTGATATATGGCTGCGTCTAGGATTTTTTGATCATCATGACCTCCATGAGGTTTTTGATGGGAGCTTCGGGTTCCTCTTCTACTAGCGGCTTGGGGGTATTTGGGTGATGTATCCCCCAAGCCGTCTGTTGTTTTTGGTGTGCCCTTGGATTTCTTGCACTTGATGGAGCGTTCATAGTTTTGCTCCAAGAACACACCTAGCGGGACCAGTGCGCAGGTAGAACCAATGATGGCGAGATTGTCATCCTCTTTGTTGCTTTCTCAGCTGACATGACAGAGTTCACAACTGTTGAAGTCTCCTTCGAGTGCGTTGTAAAGGTCACGATAGGCGATCATGTTTTCACTGATGGAGTCACATTGGTTCATTGTCTGTTGTACGGCAAGGTTGGAGTCACCATAGATGACCAATCGGGTGGCGCTGCACACCTTGGCCATCCGCATACCATGGATCGGCGCTTCGTATTCTACTTTGTTGTTGGAAGCGCAAAATCTCATCCGCAACATTGCATGCACCGTTGATAGGTTGCGCATGTGTTCTTCAGCCCGAAGGGCATCGTATTGTAGCAGAAGACGCCCAATGGTATGATGAATGATGTTTTTTCCTGATCTTCTAGCTTCATCCAAATCTAGTAGTAGCCTCAGTAGGCATCGAGGAAGGAAAGGCGCTCCCATCCCGCAGTGGAATTGATGATTTTATTGATCCGTGGTAATGGGAAGTGATCCTTCGGGCAGTGCTTGTTGAGAGCTGTAAAGTCCACGCTAAAAGGATAGAGATGTCGGGGGATAACCCCCAGGTGGGGAAAGCCAAGCACATGTAGGCCGGCTCCAGAAGAAGCAGGCCGCCTGGCCTTCAGGAAGGACAACTCCAGCTAACTGGCGAACACACCTGGCTGGGCTTATAACCTTCTCGGCTGGCCCGTCTAGCCGGTGGCCAGAAGAACCAGCCGGGTGGCCGCTTCCACCCGGCTCACCTAGGATTCAATGGAGAGCACGGAAGGGATGATGCTCCGTGCGGGGTACACCTTTGGCTCTCCCTCGTCATCGAGCAAGCTGGCATGCCGTGATGGCCAGCGCTACCCGATGAAGATAAAGCAAGGTGGTCGGCTGGACTGGTGAAAGTAGTCCGGTGACCGTTAAATCAAGGGTGACGCCCCAAAGGAAGCCCGGTTGACCACTAAAGAGAAGGATGACGCCTAAAGAAGGGCGGACTGGGTCCTGGCCCACCGGATGGGCCCTGCAGCCGACCCTGTCCTATAAGCCCATGTCCAAACAGTAAACCCTAGGACCTTATCTGTAATCTGCCCCCCTGGCCAGTATATAAGGGAGGGCAGAGCTAGGATTCTAGGTAGGCAACGATAGAAGGATAGAAGTGTTAGCATCAAGTTCCCATCTTCCTCTAGCTCTCAATAGTCACTAAGGAAACAGCTCTAGGAGCATCTGTACTGGGCATCAACTCCCTCATATAGTTCATCTTACATGAGTATGGGTGTTACCTCGCCAAGAGGGCCCCGAACCTGGGTACGTCGCTATGTTTGCAGTTCACAGTGCCCAACCCATTGCGTGAGCCACCGAATGCATCCATGTGTCCCTTCTTTGCCATCCCCGATGGCACTGCCGTGTTCCACACCACGACAATTGGCGCCCATCATGGGGCACAACGCTTCGGCTGGGATCATCTTCCACACGGGACTTCCTCTCGTCGCCGGCAAACGCGTGGCCTCTGGCCTCGTTCTCACGCTCGGTGCCTTCGAATGCGTCATCGACAATGCCGCATGCTTCACTGGGAACACCTTCCCCGCCAACGGCTCCATCCTGCATTTTGGAGACATCTGCGTCTATGTCGCCACTGTCGCTGAGACTTTCCCCAGCGTAGTCACCCCCCCTCCTCGACGTGCCCCTCACCCACGGCCTAGCCGTAGGGAGTGGTTGCGTCGAAGTCATGGTGGTAAACGCTCGCGAAAACCACCGACCACCTCAAGAACATCGGGCGGGAGGAGAGAGCTCCGTGCCTGAGCAAGAGAAGGACCCGCTCACTGCCTCCATCCAGCACCTACGCGCTCCGGTCGTTGTCGAGACGGACCCAGCGACTGTAGCGGACGCGCTCGAAGCTACACGCCAAAAACTCCTGGAGGAAGCCACCAAGGTCACGGATAACCAGTGTCGGTTGAAAGCCACCGTGCACGAATACAACGAAGCTCACGGCTTCGCTAGGAAGATCCAGCACCGAGGGCGCGACCTGGCGTCAGAACTGGACCGTGCCGCTGATTCGCATGCAGGTGTGGCGCAGCCCGTCTACAGCACCCCCGCCAAGAACATGAGGGCACCCGAGGCAGCAGCTGTAGAGCTAAAGCACCTTGAGGGCGAGGAACTTCGTCGCCAGTAGGAACGCGTACTTCTCCTCTTGGCTACTACTAACAAGCAGCAAGCCGAGGGAGCCCCTAACCAGTGGGAAACTCCCGCGACATCGCAGTTCGCAAAGGCATGGACCAGACAACGCACGGAGGAAGCAAGCATCAACAGGCATCCTCTCCAGGAGGGGTCGGGCAAAATATCCGCCCGCGTGGCGAATCCGGCAACGGCGGTCGCCACAACCGGGACGCCGCCGCCTCCAGCGTAAGCCGCGCTTCGACAATTGGAGCTTCCCAGGGGAAGAAGACGCGAGCCCTGGAGGAGGGAGCAAACACGAACAAGGACCCAACCGCATCACGCCTGAAGAGCCGACTCAGTCCCCGATAACCGGCTGACGCGCGGAAGCTCATCGACCTCCTGGTGCAGTCGCGCACACTGGAGGAGGAAAGTCCGGCTGGCCTGAAGTGTTTCGGCCTGGACATCCGGAACGAGCCATTCCCGAAGGGATTTTCGCTCCCAAGGGACATGCCAAAGTACAACGGAACCGTCAAGCCTAAGGATTGGTTGGTCGATTACCGCAGTGGGAATCGCCAACGACAATCTCCGCCTGTTCGTCCTCTACGTCCCCCTCATGCTCGTCGACTCGGCAAGGCCATGGCTCAATAGCCTCCCCGACAACAGCATCAATGCCTGGCTGGACTTCGAAGAAGCGTTCATCCGTAACTTCACCGGAACATACAAGCGACCGGGCCAACCTCGCGAGCTTGCCCTCTGCGTGCATGGCAAGGACGAGTCGGATCGTGCCTACCTCACCCGATGGACTAGCATGCACAGATCGTGCGAAGGGGTGCGTGAGCACCAAGCGATAGACTTCTTCACCAACGGCTGCCGAGATGGCACCATGCTGAACCATAAGCTCAGCCCGGCAGACCCGCACACCATGGCCCAGGTCATGGCCATTGCGGACAAGTATGCCACCACCGACGCAGCCATGAAGAAACCCATCGTGGTGTATGACTAAGGCCAAATCGTCACGGACGAGCAGGAGGAGCGACGCCAGCCGAGCGACCTTCATCCCAGGCGGCACAGTCACGACAACCGCCACGACAAGAGGAAAGACGACCAGCCGGTACGACACCAAGCAAGTAGCCGCTATGCATGAGGACCCGGTTGTAGGAGGCAGTCGGAGATAGAGGCCGAACGATAGGCCGCCTCGGCCTAAGTACACCATGGAGTCCATGCTCGATGGGCCATGCAAGTTCCATAGTGGCGGCAACAAGCCCGCGAATCACACAACACGCCAATGCAGCTGGACGAAGAAAATGGCCAAAGCCGGTGGTCTCCCACCACCACCTCCACCGCCAGCCGGAGGCCCACCGGACAACAGGGAACGACGCAACCGCCGCGAGGATGACGAGAATGGTTACCCGAGGCAAGTGGGTAACTATCACATATTCCTCGTGGAGCCAGAAACAAAGCACGCCAAGCGGAGGCGCGAGGCGGAAGTGAACGCAATCGTTCCCCCCGTTCCCCAGTACCTACACTGGTCCGACCAGGCGATCACCTGGAGCAAGGAGGATCAGCCGGCCGTGTTACCAAGCCCCGGTAGCTACGCGTTGGTCCTTGACCCCATCATCATCTCCAATAAACACTCGTGACACTTCTCCCGGGTACTGATTGATGGAGGAAGCAGCATCAACCTCCTCTACCGGAGCAGCCTCGAGAGGCTAGGCATCAACGAATCCTGGCTGCAACCCTCAAGCACTTCGTTCCATGGAGCAGTACCAGGACCGTCACACTCACCAATCGGTAAGATCCACCTGGACGTCATCTTCGGCAGCGAGAAAAACTTCTGTCACGAGCCAATTTGGTTCGAGGTTGTGAACCTCTCTAGTGCCTACCACGCCATACTAGGGCACCCAGATCTGACCAAATTCATGGGAGTACCGCACTATGCATACCTCAAGATGAAGCTGCCAGGCCCAAAGGGAGTGATCACTGTCGATGGATGATACAAGCGTTCGATCGAATGCTCTTCAGACGGCTCCAAGCTAGCCGAAGCAATGATCATCGCTGAAGAGAAGCGTGTCATAATGCAGAACGTGGCAGCTCTGCAGAAGGATATGCCGACTAGAGAGCCTAAACCGGTTGGAGAATCACAGTTCAAGCCCTCGCAAGGAACAAGGAAGATCCTGCTGAACGAGGAAGACCCAAGAAAGTTCGTCCTGGTCGGAGACGGCCTGGACAGCAAATAGGAAAGCGCGCTCATCGATTTCCTCCGTGAGAATTGGGACATTTTTGCATGGTGCCCCAAAGACATGCCAGGTGTCCCGAGGGAACTCGCCGAGCACTCCCTTCATGTTCGATCAGACGCGAAGCCGGTCAAGCAATCCTTACGCTGCTTTGCAGAAGAAAAAAGAAGAACCATTGGTGAGGAGATTACACGGCTACTCGCAGCTAGCTTCATCATGGAAGTTTTCCACCCGGAATGGCTCGCCAACCCGGTGCTGGTGCTGAAGAAGAACAAGACGTGGCGCATGTGCGTCGACTATACCAGTCTCAACAAGGCTTGCCCCAAAGATCCTTTCGCTCTGCCGCGGATTGATCAAGTCATCGACTCCACTGCCGGGTCGGTTTTTTGTCTTTTCTGGACGCTTACTCGGGCTATCACCAAATCAAGCTCAATGTAACCGATCAAATAAAGACATCATTCATAACCCCGTATGGAGCCTACTGCTACACCACCATGCCCATTCGGGTTGAAGAACGCAGACGCAACCTATCAGCGCTGCAGACGCAGATCGGAAAAAACATGCAGGCCTACGTCAACGACGTTGTCATCAATACCAAGGAGCAGCACACGCTCCTTGAGGATCTGAAGGAAACATTCGATAACCTTCGCCATTTCCAGATCAAGCTGAACCCGAAGAAGTGTGTGTTCGGCGTCCCAGCCGGCAATCTCCTGGGCTTTCTCGTCTCCGAACGAGGAATCAAGGCGAACCCGGAGAAGATCGGAGCCATCGAGCGCATGGAGTTGCAGCAGAACCTGCTTGATGTGCAGAAGTTCACCGGATGCCTCGCTTCCCTCAGCCGGATCGTCAGCCGGTTGGAAGAGAAAGCCCTTCCCCTGTACTAGTTGATGAAGAAGACAGACAAATTCGTCTGGACAGCTCAGGCGGACGAAGATTTCCGAGACGTCAAGCGCATGCTCACCTCACCACCCATTCTGGAGGCGCCAGCGGCAAAGGAGCCCATGCTGATGGATATCGCTGCCACAAATAGAGTGGTTAGCATGTATTGGTAGTGGAACGACCAGAGGAAGGGAAGGCTCAGATGGTCCACCGCCTCGTGTACTACCTAAGCAAGGTTTTGTCGCTCTCCAAGCAGAACTACCCCCACTACCAGAAGCTGGTGTACGGCGTGTACATGGCCGCCAAGAAACTCAAGCACTACTTCCAAGAGCACTGCATCCGGGTAGTAGCATTGGCCCCGCTTGCGGAAATTATCGGCAGCAAGGATGCCACTGGCCGCGTGGCAAAATGGGCCATCGAATTCGCTGCGCATAACATCCAGTACGAGCCACAGACTGCAATCAGGTCCCAAGCACTGGCTGATTTCATCATCGATTGGGCGGAGACACAATACATGCCTCCAATGTCGGATTCAACTTACTGGAAGCTACATTTCGACGGCTCGAAAATGCGAGGAGGACTCGGAGCCGGAATCGTGATAACCTCACCCAAAGGCGACCGACTGGAGTACGTCCTCCAGATCCACTTCAAGGCATCCAACAACTTCGCCGAGTATGAAGCACTCATCCATGGACTCAAGATGGCTAAGCAGATAGTCATCCAGAGGGTGCTATGCTTTGGAGATTCGGACTTGGTGGTATAGTAGGTATCCGTCGAGTGGGACGCCAGGGACACGAACATGGACCTCTACCGTTTCTTCACCCAACAGTTGTGTGCCTGCTTTGAAGGATGCGAATTTCACCATGTGCCTAGAGCCAACAACGAGGCTGCTGACGCCTTGGCCAGGGTCGGATCAACAAGACAAGCCATACCGCCTGGAGTCTCCCTCGAGCACTTGTGCAAACCCTCCATCATCCCCTCACCAGAATCCGACTCCATCGTGCTCAGCGCAGATCCAGGAATGACTGTCGTGCCGCACCCAGGGACTGCCTCGACACACCCGGGGACTACCGCGCCACACCCGGGGACTGCCGTGCCACACCCGGGGACTGCCTCGCCGCACACGGGGACTGCCTCGCCGTACCCCGGGACTGCTCCACCGCACCCAGGGACTGCTTCGCCGCACCCGGGAACGGCTGCGACGTGGCCCATGGTCGACACCAGCAAGCTACCACCCGGCAGGCCTCCCGACATTCCGGAGTCAGCCGTCTATGAGGAGATCAAGCTCATCGTACAGACGGTACACGCCATTCGGGAGGCGCCCGACTGGGAAAAGACGTTCATGAACTTCCTGACCAAGGGTGAACTCCCAATAGAATAGGTGGCAGCACGACAAGTACGGCGAAGAGCAAGCGCCTACACCATCATCAACAACGAGCTATACAAGCGCAGCGTCGGGGGCATATATCAACGATGCGTCAGCCAGGAAGAAGGAACCAAACTCCTAATGGACATACACTAGGGCGAGTGTGTCCACCATGCCTCGTCAAGGGCAATAGCAGCCAAGGCCCTTCAGCACGGTTTCTACTGGCCGACAGCACCGAAGGACGCCGAAGAGATAGTCAAGACATGCAACGGCTGCTAGCGATTTAGCCAGCTGAAGCACAACCGTCGATGGCACTCAAGACAATACCAATCACCTGGCCATTCGCAGTCTGGGGCTTAGACATGGTGGGGCCATTCAAGACAGCCCGATCCAGCATGACGCACATGCTCGTAGCCGTGGACAAGTTCACCAAATGGATAGAGGCGAAACCAATCAAGAAGCTGGACGGAGCGACGGTGATAAAGTTCTTCACGGACATCATCATTCGATTCGGCTACCCGCATAGCATCATCACTGACAATGGAACCAACTTCGCGAAAGGAGTCTTCGCTCGCTTCTGCGTGGAAAAAGGGATCTGCCTAGACCTGGCATCAGTCGCACACCCATGTCCAATGGACAGTGCGAGCGCGCTAACGGTTTGGTTCTAGCCAGAATCAAGCCAAGGCTCATCGAACCGCTCATCAGATCACCCAGATGCTGGATAGAGGAGCTGCCAGCAGTACTTTGGAGCCTGCGCACCACACCCAAACGCTCATCCGGCTTCACACCATTCTTCCTCATATATGGGGCAGAGGAAATTTTCCCCACGGACATCCAGTTCAACGCACCTCGCAAGCAGCTCTACACGGAGCAGGAAGCCAAGGAGGCAAGAGAGGACATCATGGACTTGCTCGAGGAAGCACGTGAGTTGGCCCTGTCCAGATCAGCAATCTATCAGCAAGACCTGCGCCGATACCACGCCAGCCGGATCCGGCCTACCTCTTTCCGCTAGGGAGACCTAGTGCTGCGCCTGGTCTAGATCACCAAAGGAATGCATAAACTGTCCCCACCATGGGAAGGCCCATTCATCGCCAGCCGGGCGCTCCACAACAATTCATACTATCTGATCGACGCCCAGCAGCCGGTGAAGAACAAGGCAGATCGCTCAGACGAGGAGACAGAACGCCCATGGAATGCAAGCCTACTCCGGCCATTTTAAACTTGAACAAAGAAGTCAACGCTATGTATCGCACGACCCGAGCCATAACTTGGCAGGAAACGAGATGGCGAAGGAGCTTCGACCCGGTTGGCTACCCTAGCTGGCCCGAACCTCGGGGACTACACCCAATGGACGCGCTCCTGCGCACCCACAAACTCAAGTCAAGGTAGCGAAAGAGATTCGACCCGGCTGGCTACCCCAGCTGGCCCAAACCTCGGGGACTACACCCAGTGGACGCGCTCCCGCGCACCCACAAACTCAAGTCAAGGTAGCGAAAGAGCTTCGACCCGGCTGGCTACCCCAGCTGGCCCGAACCTCGGGGACTACACCCAGTGGACGTGCTCCCGCGCACCCACAAACTCAAGTAAAAGTAGAGAAAGAGCTCGGACCTGGCTGGCTACCCCAGCCGGTCCGAACCTCGGGGACTACACTAAGTGGACGCGTCCCCGTGCACCCACAAACTCAAGTCGAGACGACAAAAGAGCTTCGACCCGGTTGGCTGTCCTAACCGGCTCAAACCTCAAAGACCGCAAATGACAAAGGCGTAAAAATAGAAATGCCAAAGACAAACAAAAAGGCAGAGTGACACCAAACAAATAAAGAGGCACCAAGCCATAAAGAAGAGCACGAAGGCTCCGTGCAGATTCAGAATCTGGCGACAAAAGTCAACCAAAATGTACCAGCAACAAAACAATATTTAACAAGTACACCCGGCATTGCGGGGATCAAGACTCTAGAGCCGGAGCGACGGAAGGAGCAGGAGAAAGAGCTGGATCAATAGGGCCCACGCCAGCATCAGTTGCAGGAGGTTGGCTGCTGGAGGCGACGTCAATGGGATTCCAAGGCGCCAGGACCCAGTGGAACGACCGTGGCTCTCCGGGGGCACTGAAGTCACACCCCAAGTCCACGTATGTGCCAATCTTCACCCCACAGGACTGGAGTGCCGGAGTGCTGGCACGAAGGCCCTCGTAGCTCTTCCCAAGATGGAAGCCACGAGTGAGCACCCGGATACCACGACTTCACGAGGGCTAGAGCCATCTCCACTCCGCCTCGGGCAGCCCACTCCTTGTGGATCTCCTGTACGTCAATGCCCTTGGACAAAGCAACAACCAGGCTGGCAATGTCGTGCACCTCGCCCGCGTCCGGCCAGATGTAGTGGAAGAGATCGTTGCCAACAGCGCGCAGGACATTGCTCTCCTCCGCTAGCACCTTAACCAGGTCGAGGGCAGTCAGGTCGCGTCCAGCATCCTCCACGGGCAGCTTCTCCAGGGCCATCTCGGTCGCCTCAGGATAGTGAGCTGCACCCAAGCGCAAATCCGAATAATCAGACAAGATTGAATGAGCCATGACACAACGGAAGAAGGAAACTAAAGAACTTACTGATTACCATCTCCGAGATGCTCTAGAGGTGCTAAGTCAGCTCCCCCTCACTACTAGGAAAATGGTCGTCTGTGGCGCACCTGAAAGGCCCATCCGTGGCGCACCTGTAGTGCGCCACGGGCCTTGCGCTACGGCTATCTCTCAGCCGTGGCGCACTGCCTAGTGCGCCACGGTTGTGTAGAGATAGGCGTAGCGCACCACCTAGTGCGCCACAGAAGTTTGGCATGGTGCGCTACCCCTTGGATCTTCTGTGGCGCACTACCCAGTGCGCCACTAAACATCCATGGTGCGCTTTAGGTGTAGTGCGCCACAGAAGGTAGAACATGTGCGCCACAGATGTATTTTTTTTTTTTTAATTTCCAAGCCAGATTATATGCAATACAGATTATATACAATATTACAGCAGATATACACACGTATACAAGATATACAATTATATATATAAATACTCGATATGAAAAACAAGATTGAAACAAATACATATAGATAAGTCTCATACATGAATACATAGTCCAAGTTACATTGTTTTGATCATGTTACAAAGTAGTAGTTGGTGACATGCGAATACATGTGTCGATCGAACAAGTTAGAGCTCGGAAGCTCGCCTAGACATCTAAACTAGCTAGCTAGACACAAACGCGGATAAATAACCAAAGAAGATAAGCATGATCACCGCCTGACGAAGGTGTAGGTCTTCATCCGGTTCCTTGTCCTAACTCCCGCTAGATAGCGTGTATCTATCTTCCGCCTCGCCATAGTGTTGTACCCTTTGTAGCTATTGTCATCAATCGGTGCACTGTCTCCTGATCTTCCCAATCATCGTAGACTCAGGAACCCGTCCCTTGTACACGACGTACCATGTCATCTACAAGTTGACAATAATAACTAACCGTGATTGAAAAACATGTATAATTAAAGTCGCATATGAAGATACACTTATAGAAAGTACTCTTAAATCAAAAGAGCAAACTCAAAAGCATGCCTCATATATAACTAGCTAGGTCGTTGGACACGAATTGCTTATGACGGATATTAGCCAAGTAGGATGCACAATTCACGGACTTGTGCATATCACAAGGCTAACAATCCCGCCGTCATAGCACATTCACATATATATTGTGCCACGACATTTCAATCATCGACTGCACTCTACACGTTTTCGTGATATGCATGATGTCGAGGCTATGAGGCGTCGGAGAAACTTCCAAGATGGCAACTCGTAAATGCAGACCTTGTTTTCCATACCTTCATCAATGGCTTGTCTTGTTGCCTCTTTCGCTTCTTTCCGTGCTTAGGACAATCTTTCCAGTTTTCAAGAACTCTTCCACTTCTTCGCTCTCCTCGCTCTGGGATTCCTCGGGTCTCCGATTTGCCATCGAACAGGTCTCCACGCTTTCTCCATGGATCATTCTTGCCGAGCCACCTCCGGTGCGCCATGAACACGGTTTTCGATGACCACGGATCTTTCTCTAGTTGGAGATAGCTTGTGTTATCCATGCACCTAACGCATGCGTAGAATCCTTGGATAACCTGCCGAGATATACCATAACTAGATAGTCTTGCACCGTAGTGACCAACGCGGCTCTCATAGTGAAATAATCTTGTGCGGCGTCGTAAGTATTGGCTCATTCCCATAACGTGGCTAGATCCTCTTTCAACAGCCCGAGATACAGATTGATGTCGGTACGTGTTGTTTCGCCCTTGAATTAGCATACTCATTTGTATGTACTTCTTCTTCATGCACAACCATGGAGGAGGTTGTACATCCATACAAACACAAAGCCAAGTGTCGTGCGTTGCTCGCTACCGAACGGATTGAGTCCATCGTGCTCGCACCAAGCGATGTTCCTCGAATCTCCACCGATTCAGAATTCGAGGTCCAATGCTTTCAGCTAGCATCATGCTCAAGGGTGCGCCAAGACTCATCCTTTTCGGGTCATCATCATCTCCGGCTTCTTCCTTTCCGCATGCCATCGCATGAGCTTCGCTTCCTTAGGGTCCGAAATAGCGCTGCAGACGAGGGTGATAGGAAAGTACCATACCACTTTTCGAGGTGCTTTCTTCCCTTTCTTGTATCGACTCACGCCGCACACGGACATGTGGTTTTCTCCGTCCTCGCCCGATAAATGATGCAATCGTTGATGCATACGTGATATCTAACGTCACGGTAGATCGAGAGGACGGGCGATTTTCTTGGCATCCTCGATACTAGTTGGACATGTGTTCCCCTCGGGAGACGATCGTGCTGTAATGCCATCATATCGTCGAAGCTTGCGTCGCTCAATTTGTGCTTTGCCTTCATCTCCATAGCCTTGAGCGTTACATTCAACGGTATCATCGGGCTGCATCCTTCATACAATGGAGTAACGCGTCTTTCTCAAGTTGCGCAAGCTTTCTCTCTAGCGGCAGCCTGCGTTACTAAATCGCTTGAGAAGCAGCTCTTGCACATAAGGGTCCCGCACCCAACGTTGTTCCATCGTCGCTTCCTCCGCATCTAGATCATCATCATCGATGCCTTCCGCACCTTCACCATCTCCGGAGACTCTTCATCATCTCGCCCGTTCTCGCCGTGATGACGATCATCGCCATGTTGGCCACCTTCTTCACCGTCTCCATCATCTACGCCATCGCTTATCCAACGAGTGTATCCATCCATGAAACCATGGCGGGCAGTGCGCTGTAGATTCCGGAATCGGGTCGATCACCAGTTGAGTTTGCATCTTCTACGGACATCTTATATCTGCCTTGTTATTTCAGATCATGTCGGTCGCACATTTCAAAAATCTAGCCACAATGCCTTCGCTCATTATGCGGACCATTTTTGCGCATCGATGTACACGGTACAATTTTGAAGTCTATTAGAACCACATAATGAATGCATGCATGCAATGGTCGATAGAAAATTTCGCATGACCTATCCTAAAATTAGGACCTTTGAAATGCCAAAGTCTTGCCAAAATGGAAATGAATCAACATTTTGGCAAAACAAAAACAACTAGTTCACATACAAACACAAGAGAGAGAAACCGATCCATACACACATGGACATATCATTATCCTCTCCATACACACATGCATGAGCATCATCGATACTCTCCATATACACACACATATGACCATCGATCCTCTCCACACATACACACATCATGAGCATCGATCATCTACATACATATGAGCACATGCATCATCCATATACACATGAACACATCCTTACATGGACAACTTACCGAGATGAGAGACCGATCGCGAGAAAGATGGAAAGGAGAGGTGCTGCGTCCGGAGAGATGATAGACGAGAGACCGGAGACCTCCTCTATTACTTATGTAACACCCAAAGCAAGTTTTACATGCTAAAAATGGTGAATGTATGGAGAAATTGAGGTGGGAAGGAGAAGATCCCGACTAGATCTAAGGAGGAAGAAGAAGGGGAAAGTGAAGTGTGGGTGGTGGATGTGTGGGCACACATGTGCACATAAAGTGTTGTCCTAAAATAATCGAAACATCCGTGGAGCACACGGCCCCAGTGCGCCACAGGGAGTACAAACTTCTGTGGCGCACTAGGCGGAGTGCGCCACAGATGCTCCTAGTCCCTGTGGCGCACTAGGCGGAGTGCGCCACAGAAGTTTGTGGCCGTTTCAGAGCAGAGGTGGGCATGCGCTTAGTCGTAGCGCACCATGCACACGTGCGCCACAGATGACCCTAACAACCGTGGCGCACATGACTGTAGTGCGCTACAGAAGTTTGGCGTGTGGCCAACAGGGCCCTGGCCCACACACATCTGTGGCGCACTATGGTCATGTGCGCCACGGTTGTTCTAGTTATTAGTAGGGCACTACCCACAGGTGAGCCACGCCTGTTTTAGCCGTGGGGCACTTCAACCATGTGAGCCACGGATGTGCTGATTACCTATAGCCGTTTTCCTAGTAGTGCCTCCCGGGAGCGAAGAATCTTGATCGTATCCTCCTGTTGAGGCAAAGTGCGCGAGTAAGACGACGCGCTCCCCCGGCCAAGGATCCGGCACCCGCTCCCCCTTCGGCGCGAGCCGATGCTTCACGAGCATCGACGAGGGAAGAAACCTCCCCCGCCGATACTTGTTGACAAGCTCGTTGGTCACAAAGGAACCGCACCAGCCGTCGCGGTGCTCCGGCAGCATCTCGGCAGAAGAAGTGGCCGTGGTGGACGGGTACGAAGTGGCCGGCGGTGGCAAGGAGAAGGCGTGCAAGAGCAAAGGGCGCTGGAGTACGCGGAGAAGATGAGCAGGAGGATGGAGAAGTGTGGGAACCGATCCCCCCTTAGGGCGCTATTTATCCTCGCGGACGGCACCGTCGCCTCTTCGGCTCCTGCGCGATGCGTGGCATCATGGAACCACGGCCGCATGACGCTTCGGCTCCAGATCCTTTGTGCCGTCACAACCGCCACAGAAGATACGCGAGCGTTACCAGTATACGAGGCATGTGCGCTCGCCTCGAGAAACCGCTGCAGCAAGTTGCATGCGCAGTTGCCAAAAACTGAAGCTGCGACGTGGAAGTCCAACTGACGCGACGTGCGCCAGAGCTGCAGTCATGGGTGATGACATCAACGACATCATCAAGCTAAATGTTTCATCTTCAGCTGCGCCAGCCGGTGCCTGCCAGTGCCTGCCTTCGCTGTTTACACCCAGTGGACGGCCATTGATTCCGCAGCCGGTTAAATCCAGCCGAAAAGCAAAAGCAAAAGCCGCATCCGGATGCAATAAAGCAACTACTTCAAGACAAAAAGAGCACGGAAGATCTTGCCCACTGGCCAAGAGATACGTGCTCGGGGACTAGTGTTGGGGGGATAACCCCCCCAGGTGAGGAAAGCCAAGCACAAGTAGGCCGACTCCAGAAGAAGCAGGCCACCTGGCCTTCAGGAAGGACAACTCCAGCTAACTGGCGAACACACCCGGCTGGGCTTATAACCTTCCCGGCTGGCCCGTCTTGCCGGTGGACAGAAGAACCGGCCGGGTGGCCGCTTCCACCCGGCTCACCTCGGATTCGATGGAGATCACGGAAGGGCTGACGCTCTGTGCGGGGTACGCCTCTGGATCTCCCTCGTCATCGGGCAAGCTGGCATGCCGTCATGGCGAGCGCTACCCGATGAAGATAAAGCAAGGTGGTCGGATGGACTGGCAAAAGCACTCCGGGTGACCGTTAAAGCAAGGGTGACGCCCCAAAGGAAGCCCGGGTGACCACTAAAGAGAAGGATGATGCCTAAAGAAGGGCGGACTAGGTCCTGGCCCACCGCCTGGGCCCTGAAGCCGGCCCTGTCCTGTAAGCCGATATCCAAACAGTAAACCCTAGGACCCGATCCGTAATCTGCCCCCTAGACCAGTATATAAGGGAGGGCAGAGCTACGTTTCTAGGTAGGCAACTATAGAAGGATAGAAGTGTTAGCATCAAGTTCCCATCTTCCTCTAGCTCTCAATAGTCGCTAAGGAAACAACTCTAGGAGCATATGTACTGGGCATCAGCTCCCTCATATAGTTCATCTTGTAGGAGTAGGGGTGTTACCTCGCCAAGAGGGCCCCGAACCTGGGTACCTCGTTGTGTTTGCAGTTCACCGTGCCCAACCCGTTGCGTGAGCCACCGAATGCATCTGTGTGTCCCTTCTTTGCCATGCCCGATGGCACTACCGTGTTCCACACCACGACAAGAGATGTCGCCTAGAGGGGGGTGAATAGGCAATTTGAAAACTATTATAGTTTTGGCTTGATAGAATGCAGAATTAAACTAACATTTATTTTACAAGCACAAAACCTAAATACAGTAGGCTCAACTAAGTGCACCAACAACAAGTTAATCTAAGCAAGATAGCACAAGATAAATATACCACAAGTGATAAGCAAGATATAAGTACTTCAAGCTCGATGGCTCTCACAAGGAAAGTAAGCTCGGATATACAGATAACCGAGGCACGCGGAGACGATGATATATTCCCATGTTCCCTTACAAGTAAGGTACGTCACGTTGGAGAGGTGTGGGATTCCATAAAGGATTTACGAACACCATGAAGGCTCACCTTCTTCTCCGAGACTATTCCACGAAGGAATAAACCCTTTCTTTATGGCTAGCTTTTCCTCCACTCCGGAGATGTCAAGCTCCACAACCACTTCACAAGCTCCACGAAGGAGAAGCCCGGGTATCTTCACAATCTTCCACGAAGAGGACACCATGGTACCAACCACCAAGCCAACTAGGAGGTCACCCTCCAAGAGTAACAAGCTCACGGTCTCTCACCCGAACAAATCGTAATGGAGAGCTCAACACTTATGCAAGAATGGAAAGCAAGAACACCAAGGGTGCTCAAATCCTTCACTCTCAAATCCCACCAAAGAAACAAGTGCTAGGGAGGAATTAGAGAGGAAGAACAATGGTGGAAATCAACAAATGACTCCAAGATCTAGATCCAATAGGTTCCCCTCACTTAGAGGAGGAATTGATTGGTGGGGATTATAAATCTAGATCTCCTCTTTCAAATCCCTAAAAAAGATGCAAGAATCATAGGAGGGAAGGGGGAGGAAGAAAGCTCAAAGGAGTCAACAATGATGGTCAAAAATGTGCTCAAGAACCCTAGAACTTTGGGGAAGAAGCACCCCTTTTAAACCCCTTCAAGGGGGAAGACCGTTGGAGACAAAATGAGCTAGATGGACATGTTCCGGCGGCAAAACTGGCGCCGCCGGATCTGCCGTCAGAATTTCCGGTCAAAACCGAAAGTTCCAGTAAAAACCGAAACAGCATACATAATGGATTTTTGGTGGTTTGCCGGAAATTTCTGGCGGTCGCCGGAAATTCTAGCCACAGACTCGGTCCCGCCGGAACCAAACAGAGCACACGAAAACGGTGATAACGTTTGCGTTTGTACTCCAATTTCGATGATCTTGGTATTGTTTTGACTAGAACGATAAGCTCTACAATATGGTGCAGAGAAACATCATAGTCCAATAGAAGAGGATAGAACCAAATGAAGAAAGGTAAGAAGTCTCCCTACAAGAAGAACCGATAAAACCTTCAAACTCAAAAACACCATAGAAGATGCATACGAATTCCGTTTTTTATGAACTTAGGCTTGTTGAAGAGGTAGCAACATGCTTAAGAACCTCACATAAAGAACCACAAAGAAGCAACAAACTAGGAAGATGCAAATTATGCAAAGGATTGAGCTCCCTAAGACGATGTGATCAAGATACCCAACCGAAAGCCCCTCTTGATAGTGCGTTTATCTATCCTATAATCCGGTCTCCCAACAACCACCTTGAGACCGGTAAAAGGAAAACCTAGCAAGGCCATACCTTTGCCTTGCGCATCCCGCTTTAAGATATCCAAGCTGGAATGCATCACTTGATCATCGTTGCTTCATGAAGACTCATAATTTGCTCTCCCACACTGTCGTGGTATTGCCGACGAGTACGCCATGGAGGGTTACTCACAGTGCGTGTTTAGAGACGTGGGGGAAGGCAGACGGTTGACGGGTACGAGGTAACGCAGCTTACCCAAGTTCAGATCCCACAACGGTGGCGGAATCCTACTCCTGCTATAAATCACTATAATGTCAATACACCAAGTTACAGAGATAGGTTCGCTGTGCGAGGTTGTCTTAGATTGTCTGAAGTTGTCTAAAATTGTGCCCTAAAGGCTCCCATAGGCCCGACTTATATAGTTGCCAGGTCCTAGGGTTACAGGGAAAAGTCCTAGCCGGACAGGTTACAGAGTCCTACACCGTCTATTACTAGTCTTGCGTGTCTTGTACTCCAAGGCTCCGGGTACACTAGTGAATCCACCGTAGCCTTCCTTTATCCGGCATGGGCCTCCCTTCTGGATCCATCTAACTGGGCCGCCCAGCAGGCCATGGGCCATGCTACCAACTGTGGGCCACCCGGGTTATCCGGATAGGAGACATGCTATGAGGATACCCATATAGCATATCCCCAACAGTAGCCCCCGGAGAACTCCGAGATCTTGCGCCGTCTTGCCTCTTTAAGTGGAATGCTCCGTCTAGATGGATGTTGGCAAATCGTCAAGCAACATCTTGTAGTCCTCCCAAATAACCCTGCAAGGTTTTCTCCGTCTTCAATTAGTAAGCCGGAGAATTGATGAATCTTCCATCGTACTCTTCCGTAGCCGGACTGGATTCGTCCATGCCGGAATCTTCTGATGTGATGGCTCATCTGCCTATGACAGCTAGGGTGACACAGACATAGGTCAGCGACGCCTCGTAACTCACACATGCAGAGAACATAATCATGTCCACTTTTCCAGCGCGGTCGATACGAACCGTTGGCGGCGACGGTTGGGACGTGGCGAAATTTCCGCGCACGTCCGCACACACGTTGTCTACGCGGCAACCGTTCGATCAGGCTGCACGAATCTCGGTGCTGGAGATCATAAATAGTAACCGCGGTGAAGAATTTACTTTTCACCTCATTCTCTCCTCGCATCATCTTCTTCCTCCAGCGAACGCCCCCTCGAGCTCTCCGCGCAACTTTGCGAAAAAACCTAACTCACAATCTCGCCAGTCACCTCCAAACACATGCAATGGCCAGCAACAACTCTTCTCCCTCGATGGCAGTGTCGGGCGAAGCCGCGGCAAAGCCGGTGAGCTCCGTCCTCGTGCCTCCAGAGGGCTTTGTCATCCCCATCTCCGCGGTGGTCGAGACAACCGGCGGCGACCATAATCCAGCGGCGCTGGACCTGCTGGAGGAGGACAACGACTCCCACAAAGGCGATTGGCGTGGTTCGGACATCACGGACAGCAACATCAAGGAGCTTATCATCGAGGGCTACCTCCCCGTGACGGAGGGGCTCGCCTGGCGGGCGGCGCCGGCCGGCGAGGTCACACCTTCTCCCCAAGCCGGAGAAAAGGTGTACCTAAAAGCACAATTGGTACGCGACGTATCCTTGACCATCTCTAACTTCTTTCTTACCGTCTTGAACCACTACCGAGTACAACCCCAAAACCTTTCTCCCAATAGCATCCTAGCGCTTAGCAATTACGCGGTGCTTTGCGAGGGTTACCTAGGGATTAGGACTAGGCTAGATCTTTGTGTATTTCTTCACCGTCAAGCGCGAAGCCGTGGCTAGCAAGGACGAACTTAGAAATTGTGGCACCATTAGCTTCAAGATCCGTCCTGGCCGGCGGTTCCTCGACATCGTCGGCCACGAGTCCTGCAAGAACTGGCAGTGTACTTACTTCTACGGCCCAGATATCCCTCTGGACGGCTGAGAAGTAGCGTACCCGGACTTCGTCAATGGAGCCGCCACCGAAACTTCGACATGGAGATCCCAGGCCTCCCTTCCCTCCGACATCGACGCTTCCCGCGCCATAAGGCGGATAGAGTGGTTCGTAGAGACGGGTTTGGCCGGCTTGGACCTAGCCATGTGCTGGTTCATCAGGCGAATCCAGCCTCTGCAGCACCGCTTGAAGCTAATGCATGAGTATACCAACGATAGAAGGGATATCCTACGCATCTCCATGGATAATTTCTCGAGAAACTCCGTCAAGCTCCGTCTCAAGGACATCGTCAAGGTGGAGGATAAGAAGCATGGCTTCACCATCACCTATGACATGTTCGTAGAGAGCAAGTGCCCAAAGGTAAATATTTATATTCTGTGTATGACATATACTCCATTTCTTCCGTCTAGAAATTGTCATCTCATCTAACACGGTGGTTCTTCACCTTACAGCTTAGCGACATAGATGAGGACAGCATGGCTCCTCAAATCTATGATCCAAAGATGAAGGAAGTCACCGTCGTCTCCGACGACAATGCTCTGTTTGCGCAAAAGTGGAAGAGCTCCACCTCTGACGCTACTGACGGAGGCAAGAAGAAGAAGACGGAGGGTGGAGCCTCCAAAAAGACTACCACCGCCCTGGAGGCGGAGAAAAGAAAGATTACCGGTATCCCCTTTGCCAAAGCACCCCCTCTTGTGTAAGCTTATTTCTCTCCGAAATTGTCTATTTGTCTGTCTTATTCCCATACTTATGCATTTTGCACATTTCAGGAAGAAAATCACGACCAACTTGAAGAAGACCTCCAAAACATCGAGGGCTTCTAGAACCATCAAGCACATGCTGCATCGCGACACATCTCCCGCCATCGCCCATGTCACTCCTACCGTCAAGCCTTCCTCCGCTCCGATAAGCTCACAAGCTAAGGAAGCATCTGGCTCTTCCGCCATGGAGGTGGACTCAGGTGCCTCTACCGAGCTCGCTGTTGTCGGCGAGCAAGCGACGCAGGAGAGTGCCGTACACCAAATGGCTGAAGCTCCGGCTAAGGATGCCATCGGTAGCGGTAAGGCGGTGGTGGAAGCTGGTACTTCTGCCGTAGGCGGCGCCCCCGCACCCAAGAAAACTATAGAATATCCAAAGATAGTCTATCCGGTACTTACACCGGGTAGCACTGCTCTGGTTCCTGGTGCGGCGCCGACATCTCCAACGTGCGGTCTGGAGGAGCTTCTCCGGCAAGCAGAGATCTTGCAAGGAAACAGTGTATCCTTCGGCAAGCTGCTAGCTGAGAGTGCTAGCAACCGCAAGATCATTGCACCTATAAGTTTTATTTGCCTTTTGTATTTCATATGAGTATTGTTGGGAATATGCCCTAGAGGCAATCATGTATGATGAGATTTCCCATTGTATTCATAAAGATATTAAGTAGTCCTTGTATAAACATCTTATGTCTATCATTGAATATGTGATTTGGTTGTGGAACTATGCATTCATGTTGTTTGTACTAAATATCCTTGGTCATTGAGATTGTGTTGGACACACAACTTAGACCAATGTGAAAGTTGGCTTGATGACTCGGTTCCACTTGTCATGGGCATGGAGATGCTATTCCAACTTACACAGATTTGGCTAAAGAGTTTAGCGAGTCGGATTGACCCATATTGAGGTACAACGAACTAGCTGTCATTTGTATATCTCAATCAATGTAATCCTTAGACCTGAGGTTGTTGCATAGTCCGAGTTGAGGATCACCGACTTAGGTTCTGTCAAACGCTGATCCGTAACTGGGTAGTTATAAAGGCAGAGTTCGGGTCGACTGAGAATCAAGCTGCGTGATGTGAATAACCAAGATGGGATTTTGCCCCTCCACTCGGAGAGATATTCTCTGGGCCCTCTCGTGAGATATGATTCGGAAAGCATGTCCATGCACGACTCGGTTAAGTGTTAACCGAGGCGATCGACTAAGAGTTAGTCGGGTGAATCACTTATCTCGGATCGAGAAGAGAGTCGGACTATTTAAGGGATGACATATATTCGCCTATAGTCTGACAAGATATATCGTGAGGCAAAAGGGACTCGGACGTAAGTCGCATTGGAAAGGCAAGTCGTCATGACTCTTTGGTACTTGGGAGTCGGCACGTTCTGCTAGGAGCCGCTACCGACTGATCGATTGAGAGTCAGACTCCAATCGTGTCCAAGTAGCCATGAGCCTGCGGGGTAACACACTTAAGAGCGGGAGCAAGTTCGGATTGGATATGAACATGTAATCTGGTTGGGTTGGACCTTAACCTGATTAGGACCGAGTTAGTGAGTTGGACTCACGGTGACTAGTGTTATATGGGCTTTAGTGAATGGGTCGCGCGAGCGGAGCCCATGTTCACTCCCTATATATAGTGGAGCACCTTAACCCAAAAAAGTTAATCGTTGTTCGGTTAGGTCATTCCATGTGTTGGAAACCCTAGCTCCACAGCAGTCCAGCCGTTATTCTGAACCTAGCGCCACGCCAGCGCTCCTCCTTGTACGTGTGGATACCAGCAGAGGTGTTGTGCGATCAACACCAGGACAATCGGATCGTGAGGACTGCACTGCATCAACTGACGGCTTCATCAGTAATCCGCAACCGCGCGTCTAGTGGTAAACCTCGTGGCCTTCTGCCTCAGCTAGTTATTGGGATCGCCACGTTAGAGGAAAAAAGTTTTGTTTTATCTCTGCGTGGCCCAACAGTGGTATCCGAGCGATAGCTTCTAGTTTTAGGCTCGAGATCTCGCATATGTGATATGCGGTAGGATGTAGATGAGATCTATGTGCTGTTTGGTGGTCGATCTATGAGATAGATCGGTTTTGTACGAGGTTGATTGGATCAACTGTACTCGGGGAATGGTAGATCTGATTTCCGTGATCATATTGCTGAGGTCGTGGAACGACATACCCCTACCGGTCGGCTTCCGCCATCGGGGTAGACTGTGACACGTAAATCTAGAAGTGGCGATCGAAGATCAAAGAGTTTGATCGAATCGGAACGATAGTCAGAATCCATGTTCGGATCGTAGATGGGACCGCCGGCTTCGCCCTGTCGTAGCGCCTTAGATGTCGTTACGAGTTTCACAACGCCGGTAGATATTGTATCTATGCATAACTTGTTTCTGCAGGAAGTTGTGAATGGTATGGTTCATGTGCATGTGATGTATGTGTGTAATCCATACGTGATCTGCGAATCACGGTTTATGTTAGCCGGCTGGAGCCTAGGTGATGTCATTTTATTGTATAATGACCTGCGTGTCGGATTCCCTATGTAATTTACTTCACTAAGCTAGTGTAGCTGTTTGGAGAACCCGGAAGGCATGCAAGGCATTCTACATGTCGGCGACATGGAGTAAGACGGCAAGTGACAAGAGTTGGCACGGGTCGGATTACAGGCTTTGTGGATATGGAGATCGCCATGAAGAGAGCCATACCATTTCACATTATAATTGCTTTATTTTGTGTTATTGTTATGTCTCTGTTTTACCTCTATTAGATAGTCGGTAAAATTTAATCCCTCAAAGAAGGTCTAGTCGGTTTTCCCGCCAGTGTTTGCACCATCACAAGTCGGACATTTTTGGTAGTGGGCTCATAAAATTGAGGTGCTGCCAATTCTTTCCGACTAGGTGGGTTCGAGTCGGACTCTTACTGCAGAAACACTCGGTAAGCTAGACGGGTCTATCACAACGGTTGTGGGACTCAGGGAAAAGTCGGATGGGAGCCGGGGCATGTGATGCCACCCGTCCAACAGGAGTCGCATGAGATGCGATTGACAAGGAGTTGTCTACCTAGATCACTTGGCGGCTAGTGGTGATGCTAAAGCTCACTAGCCGACTTGCTTATTTAGGATCCTGAATCACTAAGTAACCATCGGAGGGGTGTTGGTTCTAGTGGGAGCATAAAATATTAAAATGTTTAATATGCTTGCTCTTTTATGAATACATGTCTTAAGTGTTTTGCATATTTTCTGTTGTAGATCATGGCACCAAGTAGAAGTCACTCTCAGATATCCGGTTTTGCGTTGAGAACCATTCTTGAGAAAGATAAACTGAACGACACTAATTTTACCAACTGGTATCGAAATCTGAGAATTGTTCTCAAACAAGAAAAGAAGGACCATGTCCTAGACAACCCACTTACTGATGAGCCGAATGAGAATGCGACTGTCGCAGCCACCAATGCCTACCGTCGGGCTAAGGATGAGTCCACGGATATTAGCTGTCTTATGCTTGCTCACATGGAACCGGACTTGCAAAAGCAGTTCGAGCATGTTGAGGCCTACGATATGATCGAAAGCCTCAAAAGTATGTTCCAGGCTCAGGCGAAGACTGAGAGGTATCAAGTCTCTTAGGCTTTGCTGAGTTGCAAGCTTAAGGATGGTGATCCACTGAGTCCGCATGTGATCAAAATGGTTGGTTACGTGCAGTCTTTGGAGAGGCTTGGCTACCCCATTAGCGAAGAGTTCGCTACGGATATAATTCTGAACTCTCTTCCTAGTGCATATGGGCAGTTCATTTCGAACTACCACATGCATGGTATGGATAAGAAGCTCACTGAATTGCATGGGATGCTCAAGCGTGCGGATCTCAAGAAGGGCACCAATCAAGTGTTGATGGTGCGAATAAGGCTAAGTTCAAGAAGAGTTCTTGGACTAAGAAGAAGGCTAAGTCGAGGAAAGCGTGCTCGGGACCCGGTCCCAAGCTTCCTCGTGGACTAAACCATCTCCTTCAGCCGGATCCACTTGCTTCTCCGCAAGGCGGATGGCCCTTTGGAAGAGGAATCAACAATTACTTGGCCGACAAAGCCAAGAGTGGAGGTATGACTTCCGACTGGTACACTTGTTTGCAATGTTATAGACATATATCTTGCGATGCACCTAATAGTTCTTGGGTATATGATACGGATCGATTATTCACATCGCAACTCGTTGCGTGGACCGGTAAGAACTAGGAGCGTAGCAAGAGGCGAGGTTGATATTCGAAGTCGGCAACAAAGCAAGAGTTGCTGCGTTGGAAGTCGGCACAATGCAACTTCATTTACCTTCCGGATTCATTATGGAACTAAATAATTGTTATTATGTTCCAAAGGTTTCATCGAAACATTATTTCGCTTCATGTTTGATGAGGCAAGGCTATGAGTCGAATATCAAGAATAATGGTTGTTCTTTGTATTTGAATGATATGTTTCACGGCTTTGCACCCGTCGTGACGGGTTATTTATTTTGAATCTTGATGGTGAGTCGGTTTATAACATAAATGTTAAAAGGTTGAAACCAAATGATCTGAATATGACTCACTTTTGGCACTGTCGGCTTGGTCATATAAGTTGTAAACGCATGAAGAAGCTCCATGATGATGGACTCTAACCGTTCGACTTGGAGTCGTTCGAGACATGCAAATCTTTCCTACTCGGCAAAATGACCAAGACACCTTTTGCAAAGAGTTGCGAAAGGGCGTCCGACTTGTTGGGACTAGTACATAGTGATGTATGTGGACCAATGAGCAGACAACAACCGGGTGGTTATGAGTACTTCATTACCTTCATCGATGATTTGAGTAGGTATGGATATATCTACTTGATGAAACATAAGTCGGAAGCCTTTGAAAAGTTCAAAGAATTCCAGAATGAAGCAGAATCAACTCGACAAGAAAATAAAGTTTCTTCGGACCGAGGAGGCGAGTACATGAGCCATGAGTTTGATGACAATCTGAAAAGTTGTGGAATAGTTCCTCAACTTACTCCGCCAGGAACGCCACAAAGGAATGGTGTTTCAGAAAGGCGGAATCGGATCTTGTTGGACATGGTACGATCAATGATGAGTCGGACAGATCTGCCTTTATCATTTTGGGGTTATTGTCTAGAAACAGCGGCATTCACACTAAACAGAGTACCATCAAAATCGGTAGAGAAGACACCGCATGAGATGTGGATAGGCAAAAGGCCGAGTTTGTATTTTCTTAAGATTTGGGGCTGTGAAGCATTTGTCAAGCGACTACAGTTAGACAAGCTTACAGCCATGTCGGATAAGTGTATTTTCGTGGGGTATCCGAGGGAAACCTTGGGTTACTACTTCTACAACCGAGAAGAGGGCAAAGTGTTTGTCGCTCGGAACGGTGTCTTCCTTGAGAAAGAGTTTCTCAGTCGGGGAGTAAGTGGGAGCACGGTGCAACTCGAAGAAATTCGAGAGGAACCGGCTAGTAGCGAGTCGGCAAAAACCTTGGAGGTTGAGCCGGTCGTGGCAGCAGCACGAAGATCGGCAAGATTACGAAGTGTTCGTGATGTGTTACTGTTAGACAGTGATGAGCCGACAAATTATTTGGAAGCGATGGTGGGATCTGATTCCGAGTCATGGCTTGGAGCCATGAGATCCGAGATAAAGTCCATGGATGAAAATCAAGTTTGGAATTTGGTTGATCTGCCAGACGGTGCAAGACCCGTCGAGTGCAAATGGGTCTTTAAGAAGAAAACTGATATGGATGGAAATGTTTCCATCTATAAAGCACGCCTTGTCGCGAAGGGGTTCCGACAAGTTCAAGGAGTTGATTACGACGAGACTTTCTCGCCCGTAGCGATGCTTAAATCAGTTCGGATCATGTTAGCTATAGCAGCCTATTTCGACTATGAGATATGGCAGATGGATGTCAAAACGGCTTTCCTTAACGGAAATTTAACCGAGGAAGTGTATATGATACAGCCCGAGGGTTTTGTCGATCCGCTAATCTTGACAAGGTATGCAAACTTCAGAAATCCATTTATGGGTTGAAGCAAGCATCTCGGAGTTGGAATATTCGCTTTGATGAGGTAGTCAAATCGTTTGGCTTCATCAAGAGTGATCATGATTCTTGTTTGTACAAGAAGTTTAGTGGGAACAAAGTAAATTTTCTAATCTTATGTGTGGATGACATATTACTGATTGGAAATGATGTCCAGATGTTGCAAGAAACCAAGGAATCATTGGAAAGGAGTTTCTCAATGAAAGACTTGGGTGAGGCAACATACATCCTCGGAATCCGGATCTATAGAGATAGATCAAGGAGGCTCATTGGATTGAGTCAGAGTACTTATTTGGACAAAGTGTTGAAGAAGTTCAACATGGAATCGTCTAAGAAGGGGTTCTTACCGATGTCCCATGGTGTAAAACTTAGCAAGACTCAGTGTCCTTCGACAACTGATGAGCAAAGTCGGATGAGTGCGATTCCATATGCTTCTGCAGTCGGATCCATCATGTACGCCATGATTTGTACTAGGCCGGATGTTTCCTATGCTCTAAGTATTGTGAGAAGATACCAGGATGATCCTAGAGAGATCCACTGGACAGCGGCTAAAAATATCCTAAAGTACTTGAGAAGGACTAAGGATATGTTCTTGGTTTATGGTGGTGAAGATGAACTCAGTGTAAAGGGTTACACGGATGCGAGTTATCTCACCGACTCTGATGATTCTCGCTCGCAATTCGGATACATGTTTATTATAAACAGAGGTGATGTGAGCTGGAAGAGTTCCAAGAAAGAGACTGTGTCTGCGTCTACAATGGAGGCTGAGTATATTGCCGCCTCAGAGGCAGCAAAGGAAGTTGTTTGGATGAGGAATTTCCTCATGGATCTTGGTGTGGTTCAGGGCTCGTCCAATCCGTTGGACGTGTATTGTGACAACAATGGTGCTATTGCACAAGCCAAAGAACCTAGACAACACCAGAAGAACAAGCACATACTCATGCGGTACCACCTGATTCTCTAGTTCGTGGATCAGGGTGATATCAAGTTATGCAAGGTACACACGGATGCAAATATTGCGGATCCATTGACAAGCCGTTACCCCAGCCGAAGCATGAGGCGCACCTGAGAGCCATGGGCATTAGATGCTTAGACATGTGATGTCGAAAGATTGACTCTAGTGCAAGTGGGAGACTGTTGGGAATATGCCCTAGAGGCAATCATGTATGATGAGATTTCCCATTGTATTCATAAAGATATTAAGTAGTCCTTGTATAAACATCTGATGTGTATCATTGAATATGTGATTCGGTTGTGGAACTATGCATTCATGTTTTTTGTACTAAATATCCTTGGTCATTGAGATTGTGTTGGACACACAACTTAGACCAATGTGAAAGTAGGCTTGATGACTCGGTTCCACTTGTCATGGGCATGGAGATGCTATTCCAACTTACACAGATTTGGCTAAAGAGTTTAGCGAGTCGGATTGACCCATATTGAGGTACAACGAACTAGCTGTCATTTGTATATCTCAATCAATGTAATCCTTAGAACTGAGGTTGTTGCATAGTCCGAGTTGAGGATCACCGACTTAGGTTTTGTCAAACGCTGATCCGTGAATCGCGTTATAAAGGCGAGTTCGGTCGATCGAGAATCAAGCTGCGTGATGTGAATAACCAAGATGGGATTTTGCCCCTCCACTCGGAGAGATATTCTCTGGGCCCTCTCGTGAGATATGATTCGGAAAGCATGGCCATGCACGACTCGGTTAAGTGTTAACCGAGGCGATCGACTAAGAGTTAGTCGGGTGAATCACTTATCTCAGATCGAGAAGAGAGTCAGACTATTTAAGGGATGACATATATTCGCCTATAGTCTGACAAGATATATCGTGAGGCAAAAGGGACTCGGATGTAAGTCGCATTGGAAAGGCAAGTCGTCATGACTCTTTGGTACTTGGGAGTCGGCACGTTCTGCTAGGAGCCGCTACCGACTGATCGATTGAGAGTCGGACTCCAATCGTGTCCAAGTAGCCATGAGCCTGCAGGGTCACACACTTAAGAGCGGGATGAAGTTTGGATTGGATCTGAACATGTAATCTGGTTGGGTTGGACCTTAACCTGATTAGGACTGAGTTAGTGAGTTGGACTCACGGTGACTAGTGTTATATGGGCTTTAGTGAATGGGTCGCGCAAGCGGAGCCCACGTTCACTCCCTATATATAGTGGAGCACCTTAACCCAAAAAGGTTAGTCGTTGTTCGGTTAGGTCATTCCATGTGTTGGAAACCCTAGCTCCACGAGTCCAAATGCCGTCGAATAACCTAGCGATTCGCCGACGCTCCTCCTTGTACGTGTGGATACCAGCAGAGGTGTTGTGCGATCAGCACCAGGACGATCGGATCGTGAGGACCGCACTGCATCAACTGACGCGCTTCATCAGTAATCCGCAACCGCGCGTCTAGTGGTAAACCTCGTGGCCTTCTACCTCAGCTAGTTCTTGGGATCACCACGTTAGAGGAAAAAAGTTTTGTTTTATCTCTGCGTGGCCCAACAAGTATCCCACTGTAGCCCCCAAGGATTTAGACGGAAAACCATAGGTCTTTGCGTCTGAATGCTCTAAGAGTGACTAAAGTAGAAAACTTCTCACCGTAGCCCCCAAGCATGTAGTTTGAATGAATTATTCCGACTAGATGCTTTAAGAGTAGCATACGAAGTGGTTATAAATTTCAATACTGTAGCCCCCAAGCCTCTAGTTGTAACTGAATTAGTTCCGACTAGATGCTTAAAGAGAAGCTAAGCATATATCCGAGTTAAAAACTTTATACTATAGCCCCCAAGCTTCTAATCGAAAACTAAATTAGTTCTGACTAGATGCTTAAATAAAGACTAAGCATATTGCTAAGTTAAAAACCCTCGCTATAGCCCCCGAGCGTCTAGGTGGAATTTTTCCGGCTAGATGCTCCAAGTAGACCAAACAACGTTTATTTTTTCTTTTTTTCCACAGAACGAGAATGCTTGGAGGGGCATGGCCAACGACAAGTACCAGAATATGCGCGTGGACTTGGAAGCCGAAAAGGGTAAAACTGCCTTCTTGAAGGAACAAATCATCAAGAGCAAGCGTCTGTTTTTTCCTTTCTTTTTCGTATTCGGACTTAAACTTGTGTATTCTCCGAGTACTCACTGTGTACTTTGCCTTCTCCGACTTGCAGAAACCATTGCCAAGGCTAAGGACATAGTCGAGCAATCCAAGCACATTCAAGAGCTGGATATCGAGAACAAGATCCTTAAGCAGGAGAGGAAGGACATGCTGAAGATGCATGAAGAATCAATGAAAGCCCTGCAGGACTCTGCCACCGAGGAGATGAACCGCTTGAAGGAGGAGATCTCGATCTTAAGAGATCAGAAGAAATCTGCCAATGAGCAGAATCAACGCCATCATGAAGCGTACAAGCTCCTCCAAGAAGAACGAGACTCCTTGGCGGATAACCTCTGGCAAGCTTAGGCTAGCATCTTCAGTAAGTGATTCTCCGTCTTGGATTTCTGTAGTCTAGATACTCTGAATTTTTGAACTTATGTGCTCCTTGTCGGAATTTGCAGCACCTATGGGTTTAACCCGGTCGCCTCCTCAGGCAAAGGAATGCATGGTTCTTGCCGGCAACTTCATCAACACCACCATCGCGCAAGCCAAAGAGATTGCCAAGCCCCTCCAGATCAATATCAAGGAATCGGACTCTGTGGCGAAGTTCTCGGAGATCCTGCGCTGAGCCCCCGAGCGTATCACAAGCTGGAAAGCTTCATGTGCACGGGCCGGTGCAAGGATGGCGCTGTCCATGGTTAAGGCACATTACGAGGATGCCGACATCGACACAGTAACCTTTGGCATTCCCGACGTAGATGACGATGGCAAGGAGATAAACCATGAGTCCATATTGTCATCACTCGCGGGTTATGACACCAGAGTTGCCGAGTTAGTTGACGTCAACGTCTTTGTGCCGATGAATACCATCGATGGCGGCAACCAAAGCTCCTCCGAGTCTCTTCACACTGCTGACTTTGAGGGTGATTCTCCTGCTGCCGATGACGCTGCTTCCAAGTCGCCTGCGCCAAAGGAATGAAAAACAACTTGTAATATTTGTTTCATCTTTGATGCGTATGCGGAAAAAACTATGTATTAACCTAAGGCGGAAAACAATGTTGTATGTCCTGCTACTTAAGAACTAGTTTCCAGCATGTATATATTTTTAAGCAAGTGCTGGCTTATCCATTACTTTGGTTCTTATGCTTGACTTTTCGTGAGTCAGAAGACTCGTTGTTGGAACCATGCGCTCAGGTGATGATGCCCAATGGCACCATCAATAACCTAAGCACAAAATCACCGATAATAAGTGCCGAAAGTCACTACTCCATAATCCACATAAAAACGACAAAAAATGTGTAGACCAGAAAACTTAAGCTAACGCCCGTAGGCAGAATTTTCGCAAGTGCAAACGCAAAGCTTGTGCATAAAGGTTTTATATGATCCAAAAATGAACACTAAAGGAGGTAAAAAGACTCAGAAATATGAGTGAACCAGAGAGCTTTATTTCATTGATCATATAAAAGGTAAACAATTAGATAAAAATACTAGGTGTAAAAAGGACGTAGCTGTGCTATGTTCCATGGCCGATGAAGCTCCGGGTAGTCATCATCCGGGTCACGTCGCTTACTCTTATGATCCTCGTTGGGTCTATCCTTTAGTTCACGATTGTCAACGAGGTAATAAGACCCATTGAGTAGTGCCTTGTTTATGATGAATGGTCCTTCCCATGGCGGGGATAATTTGTGTGACTTCTTCTGCTTAAGTCGGAGCACCAAATCCCCCTCTTTAAAGGAGCGATGTCGAACGCAGCGACTATGGTAGCTGCGTAGCTTCTGCTGGTAGATGGCGGATCTTTGGCATGCAAAACATGCTCCTCCTCGAGAAGGTCCACATCTAGGCGTCTAGATTCTTCAGCATCATCTTCGTTGTAGGCGACGACTCTTGGTGCATCGTGAAGTATGTCAGAAGGTAGGATGGGCTTCTGCTCCATATACCATGAAATAAGGGGTGTAGCCGGTGGATCTGTTGGGTGTAGTTCGTAAACTCCACAACACAGATGGAAATTCTTCCGCCCAGGCTCCAGCTGCTCTATGTAGCGGTGCCTCAAGACGTGGCGTGATTCCCTGCAGAATTAATCCATTGGCTCGCTCAACCTGACCATTGGATTGTGGATGTGCCACAGATGCAAGGTCAAGTCGGATGCCCTTCTCCCAACAGTAAGCCTCCACTTCTCCGAGTGACAAGTTGTTGCCGTTGTCGGTGATAATGCTATGTGGAAGACCAAATCGCACCACTAGATCCCGGACAAACCTGAGGGCAGTTGCCCCACAAGCTTTCTAATGGGTTTAGCTTCTATCCATTTAGGGAATTTATCAACTGCTACTAGCAGATGCGTAAACCCACATGGTGCCGTCCATAACGATCCCGCCATGTCTAGCCCCTAGACTGCGAACGGCCAAGTTATCGGTATTGTTCGCAATTCTTCAGCAGGAACATGTGGTTGTCGGGAATAATACTGGCATCCAATGCATGTCTCAACCAGCTTGTCGACGTCCGCCTTCGCGGTCAGCCAGTAGAATCCTTGCCGGAAGGCTTTCACGACCAACGATCGAGGAGCGGCGTGATGCCCGCAATCTCCAAGATGGATTTCGCGTAGAATTTCAATACCTTCTAGCTGGGAAACACACTTAAGGTATACGCCAGTAGTGCTCCTTTTGTAGAGTTGTCCATTGATTATGGTATAACCCTTTGCTCATCGTATTATTTGTCGTCTTTCGACCTCGTCATTGGGCAAAGTTCCGTGTTCGAGATATTCCATGAACGGTTTTGTCCAAGCCGGAGGGACCTTTTCCACCATGTGGACAAAGGAGTAAACTCTATCCGGGTTGTCGATGTCGGCTCCCTTCACAGATGGTGTTCGCAGATGCTCTAGGAAAAATCCTGGCGGAATTCGTTTGCGCCCTGATCCAAGCTTAGATTGCAGATCAGCCGCCTCGTTTTGCTACCTAGGTACATACTTGACTTCGTAGCCCAATAAGCTCTTGGCTATCTTGTCCACTTCGTCTCGATATGCCGTCATCATAGGGTTCCGCACATTCCAGGTGCCAGCCACCTGCTGGGCAACCAAGTCGGAATCTCCACAGCAAACTATGCGCTTGATGCCAATATCCTTGGCTACGCGTAGTCCGTGAATGAGTGCTTCATACTCCACCATGTTGTTCGTAGCCTCGAAGTGGATCTGCAGAATGTAGTGTAGCTTGTCTCCTGTTGGTGACTGTAGCAATACACCAGCCCCCAAGCCGTTGAGCAGCTTTGATCCGTCAAAGTGCATCACCCAATACTCTGGTTCCGGCAACGGAGTAACATCCGACATCTCCGTCCAATCTATGATAAAATCCGCCAAGGCTTGTGACTTGATAGCGTCGCGTCTCTTGTAGGTGATCTCGAAGGCGACAAGTTCAATGCCCCACTTCGCGACCCTTCCCGTAGCGTCGCTGTTGTTGATAATGTCGGACAGTGGAGTCTTGCTCACCACTGTGATTGGGTGCTCCTAAAAGTAATGCCTCAACTTACTAGAAGCAAGGAATACTCCATAAGCTATCTTCTGGTAGTGCGGGTAACGCTGCTTGGACTCCGTTAAGACCTCGCTCACATAGTAAACTGGTCGTTGAACTCCGTGCTCATACCCTGGTTCCTTTCGCTCTACCACGATGACGGTGATGATTACCCGGTTGGTTGCCGCCATGTAGATTAACAGGGGCTCTCCAGGCTTGGGTGATGCAAGGATGGGCGCTGAGGAAAGAATCTCCTTGAGCTGCTTCAATGCTGCATCTGCTTCGTCCGTCCATGTGAATTTGTCCGCCTTCTTCAGCAACTTGTACAGCGACAGAGCCTTCTCTCCAAGTCGGCTGACGAACCGTCTAACTGCTGCAACACAACCTGTTAGCCGTTGAATGTCCTTTAGGCATGTCAGATGGTTTATGTGTAAGATGGCCTTGATTTTCTCCGGGTTGACCTCGATTCCACGCTGGGAAACGATGAAGCCCAACAATTTGCCGGCTGGAACCCCGAAGACGCACTTCTTAGGGTTAAGCATTATGTTGTATTTCCGGAGATTATCAAAGGTTTCTTTAAGTCGAAGATTAAGTCATTTGACTTTTTAGACATCACCTCTATATCTTCCACATAGTCGTGAACGTTCCGACCAATTTGGTCATGAAGGCAATGTTGCATTGTCCGCTGGTACGTAGCACCTGCATTTTTCAGCCCAAAGGGCATCGCAACATAGCAAAACATGTCGTATGGGGGTAGTGAACGAAGTGGCAAATTGGTCTGACTTCCTCATATTGATCTGGTGGTATCCCGAGTATGCATCGAGAAAACACAAAAGTTCCGATCCAGCCATCGAGTCAATGACTTGGTCAATGCGAGGCAAAGCAAACGGATCTTTGGGGCATGCTTTGTTCAAGCCGGTGTAATCAATGCACATTCTTAATTCTTTGGTTCCCTTTTTGGGGACAAGTACATGATTGGCCACCCGTCGGGTGTGAAGGACTTCTCGGATAAATCTAGCCTTAAGTAACCTAGCTATCTCTTTGCCAATGGCGCGTCTCTTCTCGTCTCCGAAGCGTCGTAGAGGTTGTTTCACTGGTTTGCATTTTGGATCAATGTTTAAGCTGTGCTCGGCAAGTTCCCTAGGTACACCTTTCATGTCGGCAGGTTTCCAGGCAAAGATGTCCCTATTCTCACGGAGGAACTCGACGAGCGCACTTTCATATTTGGGATCCAGGTTCGTCCCAATGGCGGTGGTCTTGGAGGCATCGCCTACCACAAGTTCCACCGGCTTGGTCTCGATGGCGGCCTTGAATGCAGGAGCGGAGTCGGAGATCTGCTTCTTCGACGCGGGCATCTCTGAGTCATCGACCTTGCTCTGGATCTCTTTGAATTCTTCGATGTAGAGGACAGCTTCCGTGAAGGCTGCTTCATTAATCTCGCAGTCCCTTGCCTTGGTAAAGCTTCCGGATATGGTGATGACACCGTTTGGTCCGGGTATCTTGAGTTTGTTGTAGATGAAGCATGGCTTGGCCATGAAGGTGTGGAATATGTCGCAGCCGAATATGACGTGGTACACGCACTTGAAGTGGACCACCTCAAAGCTCATGCGCTCTTGGCGGTAATTATTAACATTGCCAAAGGCAACCTGAAGTGTGATGCACCCAAGGGACCGAGCCTCCCGACCAGGAACTATGCCGTGGAAGATGGTGTTGGTCCGCCTTAGGTTTGCCTCCGTCAAGTTCATCTTCTGCAGTGTATCCAGGTACATGATGTTGATGCTGCTTCCACTATCTACCATACAATTGGTGAACTCCACACCGTCAATCAAGGGGTTGATGACCATGGCGTATTGGTTCTCCGTAGGGATGAGGTCTGGGTGATCCTTCCTGTCCCAAGTAATTGGAACTTCCGACCAGCACAGGTATTGGGGAACTGGGGGTAGAGTGGCCATCAATATCCTCAAAGAGGTCTTCTATTGTCGGACGGTGGGGGTGCCAAGGAAAGTGTGGTAGACTGGCGCCTTATTCACGAAGGGGTTCTTGCCCTTGTCGTCGCTCTTGGTGGCGTGCTTGGGGTCAACATCCTCGTGCATGTCACTTGAATCCTTGGAATCCTCATCCTTTTTCTTCCCCTTGCCCTTGCCTCGCGGTCTGTTCTTCGAACTTCGCTTGTAGCCAGACTCCGGGTCTTCCTTGAGGTTGTTGACGAAATTGCAGTGCCGATTGGTATGGGTGTCCTTGCCGTTGACATCGAGGTGTACGAGGCACGACATATGGCGGTACTCTTCGTAGGTTTGTGGAACACGGAGCGGTGCCGAGGTAGTTTCACTTCCTCGCTGCTGCCCACTACCAGCTCCTCGTCCTCGTCCATGTTGTCCGCCATCACCTCGTCCTGCAAAGGTCATGGCGACCATGTCGGGAGTTTGCTTTTCTCCTGGAGCGGTTTTCCGCTTTGTGATGCTGTTCCTCCAAGCTTGATTTGGAACGGCCATTGCCGGCAGAGAGCCGCGAGCATCGTCGTCGGCAGCTGTGAACTCACTAGCCAACTGAATCATCTGGTTCAAGTCAAGCTGGTGACTGTGCTGCAAGCGCTTCAACTTATGTCCGAGCAACGTGCCCCTTTACAACCCATCAATGAAGGCGTCCATGGCAGTATGAGCGTGCACTCCTGCGTAGGAATTCTTCATATCCAGCTAGCGGGAGAGGTAGGCGCGAGATTTCTCGTATTTCTCTTGCACGCACTGTTCTAGATCGCCAAGAGTGCAGGAACGCTTGTACGTACCCTCGAAGTTCTTGGTGAACGCTTCTTGCATGTCCAACCAATTGCATATGGATTTCTCCGGCAAATCATCAATCCATTGACGGGATGTGCCCGCTAACATAAATGGGAGGTACTTGACGACGACGTTGGGGTTACCCCCGGCAATCTCCACCACGTTGTCGTAATCCTGCAACCATGTAGCTGGTTTGGCGGTTCCGTCATAGGGTTTGATGGTGTTGTCAATCCGGAAACCTTTGGGGTAAGTTGCGGACCGTATCACATGTCCAAAGCAACGCGGTCCCATGTATGGTCCTTCCCGGGCCTCGTGGATCTTATCAATCCACGAACGAGCGTCATATGGCTCCGGGTTTATTTTCTTCTTG
Organism: Avena longiglumis; assembly: GCA_030063025.1. Lineage (NCBI taxonomy): Eukaryota > Viridiplantae > Streptophyta > Magnoliopsida > Poales > Poaceae > Avena > Avena longiglumis. The sequence continues at coordinate 186,851,948 of CP125978.1, forward strand.
TCAACAGGGGATGGGCTGCGTGAACGACATGGGCCTCCTCCGCCATGGTGACTTCTAGGTGGCGACGGAGGTGGAGGTGGCGGTGGGTTAGCCTTCTTGCTATTACCCTCCTGCGACGCCTCACGCTTGCTGCGATTGCTTGCCGGACACGGAGGGTCATGGCACGACCTGCTCTTATGTCCCTGGTTACGCTCTCTGTCATGACAGGTCTGCTTCGCATTGTTGCGGATGACGATGCCGCTCTGCCTTGACGGGGGCATATCCGTATGATGGTGAGCCTTGGGGTCTTCGCGATGTCGGGGGGGAGCGGGGCGGTGGCGATGGGCGACGAGGTCGGGCCTTTTCTCTGTCGTTGGAGGATATGGGGATAGCATCCTTCCTGTTGCGCGCATCCCTCCGTCTTCGTTTTGATGAACCCGTCTGCGACCAGACATCAAGAGGAGATCTGTCCCTTGGCGGCTTATGCTGGCTAGACTGGCAAAACGCTGGGTCAGACTCAAGCCTCTGAGAGGTGGCCTTTTCCTGCTGTTTTACCGCCTTGGCCACTAGGTTATAGACCTGTTCCACTGCCTCAGGCAATCTATCCTGCTCTAGAAGGGTCTTGGCAACGGCGAGGTTGAGGAGTGGAGTGGGCATCACCTATTTGCCTTCACTGTCACTGTATGGCTTGGCCTGTGCCGGATTCGGGGGAGCCCATCCTAGGTTTCGCCGTACACCAGGATCGTTGATGACATGTGCTGGAGCTTTCTTGGCCTTCTGCTGCTGCAGCAGAGTCTTGTACTCGGCCTCCATTGCTCTAGATTTTTCTATGGATTTCTGCGCGTTGACTAGATCTCGATCTAGCTTAGCGCCTTGCTCCGCGATGGCCTGCGCTTCCTCTAGCAGCTGCTGGCGCTTCTCGTCAAGCTGAGTCACGTTCCGGATATGAGCTACGGTCAGTGGCTCAACGGGGATATTGCCGTACATCACTCTATCAGCTAGAGTAACTTGGGAAGCAGCAGACATAGATGCCGGTGGCGGCAAGTTTGCGGTGTTGTTGTTGCTCGGGCCGGTGCCGAGTTACTGCGGCTGCTGCACTGGATTATGCGAAGGGGGCATGACCTTTGCGCGATCGATGTCATCAGTAATAGGTGGTCCCTTCCCCTTGTCCAGCGCTGTAGGCGGAGCTCGTCCGGGTTGATCTTCATCCATCGTTGTCCCAATGGTGGCGAACACCTCTCGAGACGTGACATCATTATTGACTTGCTCGTCGCACGTGTACTCCTCCTCCATCTCCTGCATGGCGGAGTCTAGTTCCTCTGGACTGATATCTATCTCCTCTGAGTCTGCACTAAAGTCGGCATAGAGCACGTCAATCACAGAGTCGGAGGGTGCTAGGACTTCCTCGATGACGGGGGGTGGAGGTGCAATAGGGGCGACGATGACTGGAGGTGGTGGCGCAGCTGCGGCGATGGCGGATGGAGGTGGTGGAGGCGGCTGCTGAGGCGGCGGTGCTCCGCCAATGAGCATGAGATCCGCCTGAGCTGCCCCTTCGGCCTCCGCGTAGCTGTTGACGGTGTTCACCATGCTTTCGAAGGTGAGACGTCCTGAAGCCTGCTTCCGCCTTAGAGAATGCCGGAGGAGCGTTCCCTGGTCCAGTCCTTCCACAGAGTGATACATAGCATCACCATTGGGGTAGTGGGCCAGATCGGCTCGTATATGGAGCCACCTGGCCAGGTAATCGCGGGGGTTTTCGCCCTCTCTCTGAACGCAACACGCTAGATCAAAGATGGTAACCACGACGACGAACTTGTATCTCTGCTGTCCAGACGCACGGGCGAAGCCGACGGACTTGCAGTGATCTTCCACCGTTATATCCCGCACAGGGGCGGTTTGGGTGGGCCTTGAATTTTTCCGATCTTTGTCGGCAAACTCCGAAGAGAGATTCGACATCAACCCTTCCGCAAACGTATCCTGCCCGTAGGCGGTCCGTGTGGGCCTTGATGCTCCTCCGACTCCCAGGGAACTAGTGCCCGAGTCGGTTTCGCCAATGAAGAGGTGGATGTCTCTGATAGGAACGATCGAACACCGCGTAGGGTTCGTCTTCGCCGGGATCCATAACTCGTCGGGAGGGACGATCGGAACATTGTCGGATAAGAGAACGCGACCGATGGCTACGGTTTCGCTGATTCCCGCGAAGATCTTGGTCCTCGCCCGCTGAAGAGCCTGAAGCGCCTCTTGCCCCACGATGGGCGCCAACTGTCGTGGTATTGCCGACGAGTACGCCATGGAGGGGTCCTCACAGTGCGTGTTTAGAGATGTGAGGGAAGGCGGATGGTTGACGTGTACGAGGTAACATAGCTTACCCAGGTTCAGATCCCACAACAGTGGCGGAATCCTACTCCTACTATAAATCACTATAATGGCAATACGCCAAGTTACAGAGATAGGTTCGCTATGTGAGGTTGTCTCAGATTGTCTGAAGTTGTCTCAAATTGTGCCCTAAAGGCTCCCATAGGCCCGACTTATATAGTTGCCAGGTCCTAGGGTTACAGGGAAAGTCCTAGCCGGACAGGTTACAGAGTCCTATACCGTCTATTACTAGTCTTGCGTGTCTTGTACTCCAAGGCTCCGGGTACGCTGGTGACTCCACCGTAGCCTTCCTTTATCCGGCATGGGCCTCCCTTCTGGATCCATCTAAGCTGGGCCCAAAGAACCATGGGCCATGCTACCAACTGTGGGCCACCCGGGTTATCCGGATAGGAGACATGCTATGAGGATACCCATATAGCATATCCCCAACACACACACCACTATGGGATAACTTCATTGAGACACGTCTTCACATGTTCATTATCACCAATATGGACGACAAGCTTCAAGCAAATGATCTCAAGATGCTTATCTTGAACTTGTCGTTCTCAACCTTGACGACGATCACCACTTGATTTCATCCTCTCATGGGCTATATGAAATCTTCACTTTTGAAGCATGCCCATGGAAAGATACATATCCCAATAGAAAATTAAACGACACATATATAATGGGTTAGTTCATGACGCATAATTGACAATGCTTGCCGTACCACAAGAACCATGTGATACATTCTTTATGCTTCATGAGTTGATCATCTTGAAATCACTCTTTACTCTTTGTATAGGCCTACCACGTATATTCTCATGCTACATCTCAATATCTTGAGGTACATAAAGAACTATTCATTTTATTACATGCTCTAAATCTTAGTCAACCATAGCTCAACTAATGAGGCTATCATGACACCGGCTTAGAGCCATATCTTGGATTATTCTATTGAGATCACACTCTCAAGATCTTGATCATATCATATTCTTATCTTCAACTCCATGATCGTGATGCCAATACTCAAGGTATATCTTTATCTTCATGGCATCCATAATTGTATCCAACACATAGACTAAAAGCATGACCTATGGAATATTCCTTCACATAAAACTCAATGAAAACATTAGTCCATACGGATTGTCATTAATCACCAAAACCATACATAGGGGCAATTACACTTTCACACGCATATCCACAGGATGTCTGTGTCCTTCTTTGGGACCAGCACGGGGTTTGCTACCCAGGTGCTCTCCTTGATCTCTCGGATGAAATTGGCATCGAGGAGCTTGTTGACTTCCATGCCAACTACTTTGGCACATCCTTAGAATAGTCGACACATCGTCTGCTTGACTGGCCAGGCATTCTGATACACATTGAGTGCATGCTCGGCGAATTCCCTGGGAACCCCTAGCATGTCCGGATGACACCAGGCAAAGATCTCCTAGCGCTCATGAAGGAATTTGACGAGCGCGAGTTTCTATGCGGTACTCAAGTTGCTAGCGATGAGCGTCGACTTGGCGGGGTCTTTCGGGTGGACCTGGATCAGAGTGTTGACCGTGGAGTTGAAGGACTGGCCAGGAGCATTTTGCTTGGTCATAGGACAGAGGCTGGTGTCTGTTGACTCCTTTAGCCTTGCGAGATCCTCTTGCATGTCGAAGGACTGGGAGATTATGTTTAATTCCCCATCGCAGCTATCCGATCTGGTGAATCTCCCAGGAGCGATGATGATGCTATTGGGTCCTGACATTTTCAGCAGGAGGTATACATAGTGCGGTAGTGCCAGGACCGTGCGAATGCCACGTGGATGAGGATGGTGTGGTACTGCGATGGCTAGTCAACCACCTCAAACTCGAGTCTCTCACGCTTGATGTTCTTGGGGTACCGAAGATGAAGTAGAGCCATATCTTGCCCAGGGGTTGATAACCCACAAGTATAGGGGATCACAACAGTATTCAAGGGTAGTATTACCCAATTTATTGATTCGACACAAGGGGAGCCAAAGAATACTTGCAAGCCTTAACAACTGAGTTTTCAATTCAGCTGCACCTGGAAATAGTCTTGCTCACAGCAATTTATCAGTAGCAACCATTTTGTAGTAGCAATAGCAAAGTAACAACAACAGTGAAACAAGAGCAATAGTAACAGTAGTAGGAAACAGTAGGATATGAGCGCGGTAGGAATAGGGATGGATGGACGAGCGTTGCATGGACGAGTCTAAACATGTAACTTCAAGATCTAGGGAAATTGCAGAAAAATAAGATAAAGCATCCAAGTACTAAACAATCATAAGCATGTGCTCCATATATAGTCATACGTGATCACAATGAGAACTTGCACAACATCTTTTGTCCTGCCAGCCCGTTCCAGCGGGTCCTCAAGGGAATCTACTGACAATTAAGGTGCTGCTTTTAATAGAGCACCGGAGCAAAGCATTAACACTCCATGAGCACACATGATCCTCATATCACAACCATCCCCTCAGGTTGTCCCAATATCTGTCACTTCGGGGCCTTTGGTTCTGGACAATGATATGTGTACACAACTTGCAGATAAGATCACAAACAATACTATCATCATGAATCAATAATAAGTTCAAATCTGAGATCATGGCACTCGGGCCCTAGTGACAAGCATTAAACACAACAAGTTGCAACAAAGTCAAATAGCACTAATAGAGATACTAGGCACCGTGCCCTAACAATCTTATTCGATTACATGATAGAACTCATCCAATCCCTACCATACCCATAGCCTACAGTGGGGGATTACTCACTCATGGATGGGGGAACATGGATGGTTGATGGAGAGGCGTTGTTGATGATGATGGCGGTGATCCTCTCCAAATTCCTCGTCCCGGCAGGGTGCCAGAACGGAGTTTCTGGTTCCGAATCGCTGTTTCTGGTAGTGGCGACGCAGCGGAACTCTTTCAGGAAAAATGCCGCCCCCCTGAGTTTTTAGGTCAGAAGGAAACTTATAGGCGAAGAGGGAGGCCGAGGGGGTGCCTGAGGAGGCCACACCCCCTCCAGGCGTGGCCAGGCCTGGCCCACGTGGCAGGGGTGTGTGGGCCCCTCAGCCCCCTACTCTGACTCGTGTTCTGGCTCCGTGAGTCTTCTGGTGAAATAGGATTTTTGGCATATTTTCCGAGATTTTTCCTGATAGTTGATTTTCTGCACAAAAACTAGACACCAAGGTAATTCTGTTGAAAACAGCGTCAGTCCGTGTTAGTTGTTCCAAATCACACAAGTTTAGAGGAGAAACAATAGAAAAAGTGTTCGGGAAAGTAGATACATTTTGGATGTATCAACTCCCCCAAGCTTAGCTTATTGCTTGTCCTCAAGCAATTCAGTTGAAAACTGAGTGCGATAAAAGAACTTTCACGAACACATTTGCTTCATATGATGTAAATATTCTCAGCACATGAGTATATACTTAGACAATTCATAATAAGGAGTATGCAACTAAGTCTACTCAATAGTCATTGCAAGCTATGAATAGATTCCAACTCAATAATAATAAGTAGCATGGAACATAAACATAAGTGGGATGGATCGTATGGGCACCTAGAGGGGGGGGGGTGAATAGGTGCTACCCAATTTTTAGTTCTTTTTAAATTTTAGGCTTGACACAAAGTAAATTCTCTAGATATGTAACTACGAGAATTTCCCTATATGCAAACCTAGCTACTAAGCACGTAAAGAGAGGAGCGAGGGAACCGTAGTGGAGCACGCGGAGACACAGGGATTTGTTTTACCACAGTTCCTTCCTTGTTAAGGGAAGTACATCTACGTTGGAGGGGTGGGCAGTTCGAAGACCACCACGCCACAATAGGCCTCACCCTATTCTCTGATGGATCTCGCCACGAAAGGCCTGATCCACCTTCTCCACTATTGGTACCCTTCGAGGCGGGAACCGGTGCCTTTACAACGCTACCGGAGCACACACCCACAACTGAATTGGGGGCTCCCGAGATGACACCAAGCTGTCACAAGAACAAGGTTTATCAATATAAACAAAACAATGATCTAGGTATTTGCAAGAAATACTAGATCGGTGATTATCCAAATGAATGGAGAGGAGATGAAGCACTTGATTGCAGTTGATGAAGATCGAGTCCTCCTCCTTCGATTCCCCAAGGGACGGGGCCTTTAGGTGGATCTAGGTGGAGCTCTCTTCGATGAAGGTTGCAGATCAGATCTTGACTTTTTCGAATGAACCAAGATATCTGGCAGGAGGGGGAAGGCTGGCTTAAATACCCCCCTGCACAGATCTGGCCGTTGAGAAAGTTTGGGGGCGGATTATCCACCCCCCACTAGGGGCAGACTATCTGCCCCGGGGAAAACTCCGCCCCCGGACGGATACCTCGGGTAGAAAATCCGCCCCCTCTCTAGGGATGGCGCCTGAAGAACTTGATGAAGACCTTGGGGGGGGGGGGGATTATCCTGCCCCCTCCAGGGGCGGATTATCCGGCGTGGCCGGAAATTCCGGCCGAAACTCCGCCCCCCTCTGGGGCTTGCGCCTTGGTAATGAGCATGAGGGACGGATTATCCGCCCCCCTTGAGGGGCGGATTATCCAGCGTGGCCGGATAATCCGAGCGAAACTCCGCCCCCTTCTGGGGCTTGCACCTATCTGGGAAAAGGGTGGGGCGGATTATCTGCCCCTGGTGGGGGCGGATTATCCGCCCCCAAAGGCAGATTCCTTTTCCTTTTATCCTTAGAGAGAACTGCAACACTTCAACACACATTAAATAATCCTTGATATTGTTATCTAACACACAAAACACTAGGGATTATGAAATGTTCTTTCAATCTCCCCCTTTTTGGTGTTAGATGACAATACTAGGATTTGCAATGAAACCGGCTAACGCCACCTTAACAAAAATGAAAGAGGCTCCCCCTAGATGTGTGCATATTTACAATTTGCATTTGAATACAAATACACACACTAGAGAGAACACAACTTTCATAGCAAAGATAATTGAAACAAGGTGGGTTGAGAAACAAGGTCATACCACCGGGATGTGATTATATCCAAAGACAATAATGAGATTGTTAGACTCCAAGCACATCCCACAATATTTATGCATACATTATATAATCCCATGATTCCATATGCCATCAAATAGACTCCATAGATAAATCCAGAATTCCATGAGAGTAGGCCCACAATATAAATCCGGGATTCCAGAAGACCAAACAGAGTAGAGCACGACATAGTCTTACATAAACCAAGCACAAATAGCAAATAAGTTCACGCTAAAGGGGCACAGGCAAGAAAATAAAACGACTGAAAGACAAGTGCCTGCACCTGACCCTTGCAAATCCACGAGACCTAATATAACTACTTCTCCCCCTTTGGCATTGAAACGCCAAAAAGGAAGAAGAGCGATGCTAACGCCCTAGAAGATCACGCCTCCTCATCCTCGTCGTAGTCATCCCCGTCCCCTTCCTCTTCATCATACTCATCATCATCGTCATCAGCTGGAGGAGTGGGTGCCCTCGGAGGTGGAGAAAACAGGCAACTCTCGAGCTCACCATAGTTGATCCCTGAAGTGTTCCACTGAGCATATGGTTCCGGAGCAGTGGGAGGAGGTGGATTGCCAGTGGCACCTGAGACATGGTGAAGAATAAACTGCTGAGTGTGATCCCTCTCATGGATCCTCCGGTACGCCTCATACTGGCCCTTGTGAGTGTCAATGCCCATGCAAAGGATGTGCCGCTGGAACCAAGTGAGCTGTTTAACCTCGCGTGCCATTGGGGACACCGCGAAACGACGACTACTAGCCCGTGCATCACGCATGAAGGACTCAGGGGCAGTGGAAGGGTGATGGGTCTTCTGAGCCTTGTTGTAAATTTTCTTGGGCTTGTGAACACCATCCAAAGAAGTGCCAAAGTCCTCAAGAGGCAACATATGCTTGATGAGAATCATAATGAAAGGATCATATGGGATAGAGAGCCTGTTGATCATAGCATCCGTCATCTCATGATATATGTAGTCCATGACATCCAGTTTGTAACCTGGAGCTGAACCAGAATTGGTGGCACACTCATGAGCAAAAGCAAGGAGAGGAACCATGTGGCCACGGATTTTTTCATTGTTGCCTCCACTCCGAGAAATGTTGTCCCTAAATATGCCTACAAGGGATGCATACAAGGGAGAGAGTCCAGCGAAAGTACCAGCAATACCATCAGGAGAAAGGTAAGGAGCAAGCACAGTGTCCTTGGATGGCTTCAGTGGAGAAATGATGCGGTGGCCAGAAGGGGTGTCATGACCATGGAAGGAAAACCCAAGAACCTGCCCAAAAATGCGGAAGTCCAACTGAATCATTGTTGTCCCGGTCATCCACTTCATGGTGCGGTGCTCATCACCGCAAATCACAAGTTTCGAGAAAAAATGCCTCACCACGGAGGAATCATAGTTGCATTGAAGATTCATAAGGTGGTGAAGCCCCATCTTGTTGGTCACATCTAATGCCTCAAGGAGCCTTTCCTTGGATTGAGACTCAGTCATATTGATGGGGTGCATGGGGCAAAGCTTGAGAGTGGCATACACATCATCATGAATAGCCCGAAAGTGGGCATTCCAAAACATAGAGTCCTCTGGGGGACCATCACTGTCAGCCTCATCATAGTAATCAGTCTGGCAAATGGAGGCATACTGAATACTGTACATAGCCTTCTGTTGGTCCGAGACTGTTTGCCCTTGCGAGATGCAGTCATCTTTGTTTTCTTTCCTGCCTCAGCCATCCGTGCAGCCTCTCTTGCTGCTCTGCTAACTTCTGTTTCGTCAATGAATGTCCCTTCTGCAGTGGGCTTGAGATAACGGGCACGGGGACGATGAGAGAAGGTCTTAGTAGCCTTGGAACCACCTGTGAAAAGCATGAGAGGGATAACATGGGGATAAGCACACACAAGTCCAGGAGAAAAGGTAGAAATAGTAGAAAAGAAATCCATAAGCCAATGATTTGCATTGCAGAAATCAGGACCAAACTAGACCAGATGTTAATCTCCAGGCCGGATTATCCGGCCCTGGCAGGGGCGGATAATCTGCCCCCTGCAGAAAAATTCTGGAATGGCCCAGATTTACCATGGCAAAACAGATCGGGCACTTGGGTTGTAATACTACTGATTCTAGCTAGTAAAGAAAACACCAAGGATCTTCTACAACGAGATTTCCACCAAAAAAATGCATCCCATACAAAAGGAGAGAGATGAGGGAGTTACCCTCACTCATTGGAGGAAAATTGCGGAGGAGAAGATACCCGGAGGCGAGGTGAAGAAGATCCGGGGAGGGCCTAGAGAATCTGGTGGTGAAATCGACTCCGGGGAGGGGCGGAAGCTCCGGCGGTGGATGGGGGAAGAGCTAGGGTTGGGGAAGGGCTGGCTGCTCTATTTGAGCCTGGCCTCCCTGACCCATCCCTTAAGAGGCAGAATTCGCCCGGGGCGGATAATCTGCCCCCCACTTGGGGCGGATAGTCCGTCCCCCCTCTGAATTTTCTGTTTAGTATAGATTCAGGCCGAAGCACCCTTGCAAAACCCCTCGATGGTGTATAGAGGACTTGTGTGCAAGAAAAGATGGTTCAAGGAGGGAAAGAAGGCTTGGGTTTAGAGCAACAAACTGAGATGGTACTACACACCCAAATTTGCAAGAATCAAATCAAACAAAAACCAAAGTTGAGTGTGTTTTCCATAAGAACAAGAAATAGGCAAGAATAACCAAAGAGAGCCATTAGAAACCAACTCTCATCAATGAAGAGGGCGGTGGCCGAAGCCACCATGTTGGAGCGCATGGCATGACACTGCGAACATATATCTTGAGTTCAAAACCAATGCTCATCAATAACCCACATATCACTAAATGATATAAAGGGAAATGATTTTTCTTGCTTTCGGCATTATGGGGGGATGGTTAGCCCAATCAATTAGGACCACACTCCCCCTATGTATATGCTCGCATCTAGACCAAATACATGAAAAGAGTAAGTGAGTGTGCAAGGATAGTCAAGCCAAGCTCCTTGAATCTATGATATTTAGCTCATTCCTCAAAAAACAAAATCTTGCTTCAGCAAGAGGCTTCGTGAAGATATCAGCAAGTTGGTTCTTTGTGCTCACAAAGGATTGGGCAACATCGCCATGAGCAACATGATCCCGAATGAAATGGTTGCGAATCTCAATATGTTTTGTTCTTGTATGCTGCACGGGATTGTAAGCAATTTTGATAGCACTTTCATTGTCACACAATAGAGGCACTTTGTCACAATTGACACCATATTCCTTTAAAGTTTGCCTCATCCATAATAACTGTGTACAAGCACTTGCAGCAGCAACATATTCAGCTTCGGCGGTTGAGAGTGAAATGCAATTTTGTTTCTTTGAAGACCAACACAGTAGAGATCTGCCCAAGAATTGACATGCACCAGAAGTTGATTTTCTATCATCTTTGTCACCAGCCCAATCTGAATCAGTGTAACCACATAGAGAGAAACTTGAACCTTTGGGATACCATAACCCAAAATTTGGGGAATGAACCAAATATGTGAAGATTCATTTGACCGGCACTAAGTGGCTTTCTTTGGGAGTGGCTTGGTACCTTGCACATACTCCTACACTTAACACGATATCGTGCCTAGATGCGCAAAGGTAAAGGGGAGAGACAATCATGGCTCGGTATACCTTTTGGTCCACATATTTACCCTTGGGATTGAGCTCAAGATGACACTTTGTTTGCATTGGAGTCGCAACGCCATTGAGATCTGTCATCTTGAACCTCTTGAGCATGTCTTGGATGTACTTAGCTTGACTAATAAAAGTTCCCTCTCTAAGTTGTTTGATCTCGAATCCAAGAAAGAACCTCAATTCACCCATCATCTACATCTCAAACCTGTCAGTCATAAGCTTTGAAAATTCATCGTTAAAATCTTGGTTAGTAGAGCCAAAAATAATGTCATCTACATAGAGTTGGCATACAAAAAGCTCCCCATTAACATTCTTAGTAAAAAGAGTGGGATCGATTTGCCCAACTTCGAATCCACGATCTAACAAAAGTTCTTTAAGGCGCTCATACCACGCACGTGGGGCTTGTTTAAGGCCATAGAGCGCCTTATCGAGCTTGTAGACATGGTTCGGAAATTTGGGGTCCTCAAAACCCGGGGGCTGCTTGACGTATACCAACTCATGTAGTGGACCATTAAGAAATGCACACTTAACATCCATTTTCTATAATTTAAAATTATTATGAGCGGCATAGGCAAGAAGGATACGGATGGACTCAAGACGAGCCACAGGAGCATAAGTCTCGCCAAAATCAATTCCTTCCACTTGAGAGAATCCTTGAGCCCCGAGTCTTGCTTTATTCCTCACAAAAATGCCATTTTCATCTTGTTTGTTATTGAAAATCCACTTGGTGCCGATAACATTGCGGCAATCCTTGGGTTTTCTACGAGCTTCCAAACTTTATTGCGCTCAAAGTTATTTAATTCTTCATGCATTGCAACAACCCAATCGGGATCTTCAAGAGCATCAAAGACCTTCTTCGGTTCAACCATAGAAATGTGAGCTTGATGATCACAGAAACTTGCAAGTTCTATTCTTGTAGACAACCTTCTTCGAAGATCACCGACAACCTTGTCAAGAGTGTGTCCTCTAAGCTCAAGGTTCCGATCAGCACGAGCCTTGCGACGAGTCTCAATATCCTTATTGTTTCTAGGAGGAGTTGATTCAACATTGGTATCCTTGTCTTGACCACTACCTTGCCCTTGATCTCGTTCTTGCCCTTGATCCTGTTCTGAGTTTAAAACAGGAGCTTGCTGCTGAAAATTTTCTTTAGGGCCGGATAATCCGCCCCTTGGTGGGGCCGGACTATCCGGCCTGGGTGAAGTAGCAGAAACATCCTCTTCCTGAGAGTGCCTGATAGAGCTGGGAGATCCAAAGCCGGATAATCCTCCCTCGGGGGCCGGAGAATCTGGCCTAGAGTCTTCTTGGATGTTCTCTTCTTCTTCGGATCCCCTGGGACGAATTGGAGTGCCAGGGGCGGACTGTCCGCCCCTTGGAGGGGGTGGATAATCAGGCCTAGGACTACCATTTTGTCCAGGAGACAAATGAGCTTCAGAAAGTTGTGGTGTTGGTGCAGAGTTTTCTTCACCAGTAGGAGCTTGTTGATCTTGTGAAGATGAGGGCTCCACTTGAGTGGAGAACTGTCCTTCCCAATCCGCCACAAGGGGTTCCTCAATGGGGCGGAAAAATCCCACGCCCATTCTTCTTATGGCATCTTGGGGTATTTCAACATCTGAATCACAAACATCAACTTGCCCTACATAGGAGCCATTATTTTCATCGAACTCCACACTAAAAGATTCTACAACAGTCCCGGTGAGCTTGTTGTAGACTCTATAAGTGTGGTATTCGGCACCGTAACCAACAAAAATACCTTATAAAGCCTTGGACTCAAATTTGGACAAGCGGACACCTTTAATAAGAAAGAAACACTTACAACCGAATACCCTGAATTATGATATGTTGGGCTTGTTACCGTTTAGTATTTCATATGGAGTCTTGTCCAAAATATTTTGGAGGTAGAGCTGGTTGGATGAGTGACAAGCAGTGGATATGGCTTCAGCCCAAAAGTTGTAAGGAGACTTGAATTCAGCCAACATTGATCTTGCCATGTCCATCAAAGTCCGGTTCTTCCTCTCGGCTACACCATTTTGTTGAGGGGTGTACGCAGCGGAATATTGATGTCTTATCCCCTCTTCACTTAAAAACTCATTCAAGGTGTAGTTCTTGAATTCAGAGCCGTTGTCACTTCTTATTGCCAAGATAGGAACATTGTGTTGACGTTGAACTTCATTGGCAAAGTCAATGACCGTTTGTTGAGTCTAACTCTTTAGCTTGAAGAGATAGACCCATGTATATCTTGAGTAATCATCGACAATGACCAAGCAATATTTCTTCCCACCAAGACTGGCATGAGATGGAGGACCAAATAAATCCACATGAAGTAATTCTAAGATCCTCTTTGAAGACACAATAGTCTTCCTCTTGTGGAGAGAGTCATGCATTTTGCCTTCAACACAAGCCCTGCAAACACGATCTTTGGCAAAGGAGACATTGTCTTTTAGTCCAAGGATGTGGCCACCCTTGTGGAGACTTTGCAAAGTTCTCATGTTGACCTGGGCTAAATGGCGATGCCATAACCAGCCCATGTCGGCCTTTCCGAATAGGCACATCGGACCCGAAGTGGTTTCCCCCAAAAAGTCCACCACATACAGGTCATTTTCGACGTACCCAACGAAAGCGACCTTGAGAGACTTGCTCCACAAGAGTACCACCAAATCATCATCGATAAAAACAGCAAAACCCATCTTTCCAAGGTCACGAACAGAAAGAAGGTTGTACCCGAGGGTCTCAACAAGCATGACGTCCACGAGAGAGATATCGTGGGCAACCACTACCTTTCCAAGATCCAATACCTGAGATTTAGACTTATCACCGTAGGAGACTGTAATATTATCATGATTTGGACGCATCTCCGTGATGATCTCCTTACTTCCGGTCATATGACTAGTGCATCCACTATCCAGCACCCATTTCGACCCACCGGAAGCATAGCCCTGCAAGAGAATTACTTCTTGGTTTTAGGTACCCATTTTTCAATGGGTCCTTTCATGTTAGTAACAAGGGTCTTTGGAACCCAAATAGACCAAGAAATATATTAATCAAAGGGACCGACATAATAAGCATAAACATCGCCATAATCATCACAAAAGAGTTCATAATTTGGATTGTGAGACCCTGCAAAACCAATATTGTTAGTTTTGTCTTTTGTGACATTCTTCTCAGCGGTGCTTGTCTTTGATTGTACATTCTTGGTCTTGTTCTTCTTGTTTTTCTTTTTCTTGGACTTGGTGACATAACCAAGTCCCACTTTACCATGATTTGACCTTTGCTTGCCAAGAACTTCATCAAGAACGCCCTTATCCTTGGGAGTGATGTCCTTGACCAATTATTCTTCCACACTAGCATGTTCCTTGTGACTATATGTTGAATTGGATGTTCTAGGAACATCATACTTGGCCAATCGAATTTGGAGCTAATCATGTGACTCATTGAGAATGGATAAATCGCTTTTCAACGCCTTGTGAGCATTGTCAAGTTTCTCCAATTCCTCGGAGAGTCTATCATGAGCAGCCCCAAAGTCAATCTTTTCCTTCTTTAACTTCTTTGCTTTGGTGACTGCATTGTCACGTTCCTAAAAAATTTTGGCCACTATTTATTCACGTGACTCCTCAAGGGACTCAAGCCTCTCTTCAAGAGAGATCCGAGCCTCTTCTTCTTCTTCAAGAGAATTTTTTAAGGATGCAATTTCCATTGCATCCTCCCTTTCAATTCTGCCCTTTTCTTCGAGGAGAGCTTCATTTTGGGCAAGCTGGTCCATAAGAGCTTCAAAATGTATTTTGTGCTCACCTTGCAAGTTAGTGAAGAAATAGTCCGAAGGAATAATCTCTTCTTTAACCTTAAGACTAGTAGGATCATCCATGTCAATCATAGCCTTAGGAAAAGAAGAGTTAGAAGAAGTTACCCCGGAGCTTCTTGCCATGAGACAAGTAGCATTCTTGTTGATGATGTTTTCGTTCGGAGAGTCGAAGAGAGATGTTGATGTAGATGTGGTGTGAGACACTGGCGCATGGCTCAATAGGATTGATAGGAAACCCATACCAACAAGTTGCAACTTCTTTTCCGGAAGCTCATTCGAAAAGAACTCTAAGGTTAAGCGTGCTTGGCCTAGAGAAATTCTAGGATGGGTGACCGACCGGGAAGTGGGTACCGGGTGCACACGAGTGAGGAAAAAGTGCGCAGAAAAGACTAGTGTTGGTCTGTGGGGTTAGTCTAGAGATCCTATTGAGCTGCCAGAAGTGACAGCCGTCGGTCCGGAGTGATCGGGGGTGTTAAAAGTGGTATCAGAGCTGACCCTCGCGATTACATGGGTGTGTGCGGGTCAGTGGTGGCCATGTGTAGCATGGCGCGTGTGGCCCGGAGTGGATACGACATGGCAATGTGCCGGCACTGGACGCACAGACGTGTGCTAAGAGGGGACGTTCCTGGCTTGTGGTTGATCGACGAGGACGTCGATCTTCTAAGGGTGGGTGTATGTGAGACCCTGGCGCATGGCTCAATAGGATTGATAGGAAACCCATACCAACAAGTTGCAACTTCTTTTCTGGAAGCTCATTCGAAAAGAACTCTAAGGTTAAGTGTGCTTGGCCTAGAGCAATTCTAGGATGGGTGACCGACCGGGAAGTGGGTACCGGGTGCACACGAGTGAGAACAAAGTGCGCAGAAAAGACTAGTGTTGGTCTGTGGGGTTAGTCTAGAGATCCTATTGAGCTGCCATAAGTGATAGCCGTCGGTCCGGAGTGATCGGGGGTGTTACATGTGGTGGCTATAGCATCCACCTCTTGAGCGCTATCATCCTCGTACTCATCTTCAGTTCCTGAAGAATATTCTTCTTGAGCCACTAGAACAATCTTTGGTTGCTTCTTGAAAGGAGCATTATTCTTTACAAACTGTTTCTTGCGTGGAGCCTTTGACTTGTCTTTGAAAATAAGTCTTCCTCCATTATCTTCCCTACTTTGATATTGACACTCAACTACAAAGTGCAGCCGGTCACCACAGTTGAAACATGTTCTTAGCTTGGGACCATTTTCCTTTCTTCCATAGGGTCCACTCTTGCGTTCTAGTTTAGCTTTAGCCTTGGCCAAATCTTTCCAAAAGTTTCTAGCATAAAGAGCCAGGTATTGTCCGTGGATACTTTTTATATCCTCGGGATAGTCCATACCTTCTATGGCATATTCATCATGATCAATCACACTAGTCTTCAAGGCCATGTTGACCCCCTTTTGCATCCCCATAGCCGTGAGCATCTTCGGCATTCTTGGCAGCCACTTTGAAAGCGGCCATTTCTTGCATTACCTCATTAGATGTCATAAGGTGGTAGTTATGCCTACCTTGGAGACTTTTCAAATATGTGGGCTCAAATGGCATAAGAGCACTAACATATTTGCGCTTGATCCATGCATCATCAACGTGAGCGGCACCATGATTCCTGAAAGTTGTGGCTATTTCATTGAGCCTCCTATACATGTCCTCATGGTTTTCTCCATCCAACATATAGAATCCTTCAGCTTCATTGCTCAAAGCATCATATCTATTCCTTCTCATACTTTCATTTCCGATGAAGAGCTCGGTGAGAGCATCCCAAGCTTCCTTAGCTGTACTAAGATGTTGAATATGTGGCATATCTTTGTCACCCACACCAAGCTATATCATGTGTAGAGCTGTAGCGTTGAGTTTGTCGTGGGAATGGTCATGGCAGACGCTGCAATCGGCAGCGAGTAGTAGAATGAGGGGCAAGGGCGGCCAGCCATCTGCGGTGCGAGATGAGGGCAAAGACACAGGGTTTACCCAGGTTCGGCCCCCGGAGGGTAAAGACCTACTCCTGCTAGATTGTATTAGGGAGGTGTTACAATGGGCGAGCTCGGCGTCTAGGCGGCGAGTCGCTTAGGTGTATGAGGGAACGTGTCTCTACTCCCCCCATAGGGAGGTTTATATAGGCTCACCTCCCCTAGGGTTTACATATCCCAACCGATTCGATTCTGACTTGAGTCGTTTAACCCAATCCGGTGGGCCTATCTACTCGCTGGGCCTTGACTTCGATCGCTCGGTACCTGGGCTTCAATCCAATCGCCGTTCTGCAGGCCCACTCGCCAGCCCTGGGGCCAGTCGGAAACGTCCCGCTGAGTATACCCCAGTAGGCGTATCCCCATCAGTAGTCCCCGAGGCCGTCGTCGATTGGGCGTAAGTGGCTGCTGGCAGTCGGAGTATACGGCTTCAGAGTAGGCATCCAGTCGAATCGTCGGCGGGCTCCTGTATGAAGAAGAAAATCCGGTGAACCAAGTCGCGTTTTAGGCGAGTCGAGTCGGCGGAACGCGGTCGTGGTGATTGACCTAGCGAGCCGAATGACTGGAGTTGGACCGTCAGGTGTGGTCAAACTAGCCGTTGGGGTAATCCAACGGTAACTTTTGGCGTAATCATCGCGCGGTAACGGCCCCCTGATTTGGCGGGTAACTCCCGCTATATAAGAGGAATGGTAGGCAATCGCAGAGCCAACTGCCCACCACTTCTTCCGAGTGCGCGCATTTTCCTTCCTTTGCTCCGCGATCCAATCGACCCGAAATCCTCCGATCTCCAACCAACCTCTCGGCCATGGCCCTTTCCACCGAACCATGGGGCAGGTCCAAGTGCACAAGGGCGCAGCTGGCCTCTTTCGAGGAGGCTGGAATCCTGCGAGCCGGCTGTTGGCGTATCCCTTGGCGAGAAACGACCCCAAACCGCGAGAGGAATTCTCTGTTTCACGGTCATCTCGGCGGGGCTAGGGTTTCCCACGTCTTTGTTCTTCCGGCGTTTCTGCGCCTACTACGGATCCAGCCTTGGATCAGGTCCCCACGATTGAGCAGCTCGCCATCTTCGTGGCGTTGCGAGTGCTACTGGGCTGCCGGCCCTACTTTCCCTTGTGGCGTGATCTGCTCCATGGACGGATCAGCGCGAGGCAGCGGCCCAATGCTAGCGGCAGCGTTCAGCTCAAGTCCAAGGCTTCTTTCTTCGATCGATGCTACCGCCAAGGCAGCGGCGGCCGGAAGAAGTCATGGTTCTCGTGGCGGCGACCCGGAGGGGCGGTAGCGATCCTTGGTACTCGGCCAATCGTTCGAGCCACGCCATCTCCAAGTCGGCAAGCTCCCGACGACCAGCGGATGGTCGTTGACGAGATGCTCCAGCCATCCGTGGTCTGAAAAAGAAGGGCCTTGACGATAAACTTGTACAATTGCTGGCTTGGCGGCGGCTCGTTCCACTCGCACGCGACCACTACATGTATCGATTACCGGGGCGGGGAGACTCGACGAAGGCTGCCTCGACGAGTGGAAGTTGGAGGATTATCTCCAGCGTTGAAGAAGATCACCCAGCGGTGTACACGGATGCAGGCCGGGTCGCCCCCACATGAAGCGTCCGGCTCCTACGGTAATTTCTTTACCTTGTTCGCAGTCGCAACGTATGCAGTCGCGACAATTCCGATTCTGTTTTGCATTTATTGCAGCTATTCCAAGTGGTGGAAGGTGGCTCCACCTTCGATGATGAGCCGGGCCATCCGCCTGGGGCGTGGGCGAATCGCCACCGCGAGGGGCAACAAGGACGCGAGGTCGAGTCGAAGAGGAAATCACCGCTGGTCCGAAAAACCCGGGCAACGTCGGTACAAATCAAAGCGGCGAGGAGCCTCGGCGTCATGATGACGACGAGCTCCGAAACCACCTCGCGCCGCCAGAATCCTTCAAGAAGAAGAAGAAGGAAAGGCGAGGCCCCAAGAGGAAAGCAAGCCGTCAAGGATGACCGCCGCGCACTCGACGAGCAGCTCGATGCTCCCAGCTCGGCCGGTGGCGCCCAGCGACAACCGCTGAACACGCCCGACCGTGGAAGTGCCACTGGCCTCGATGCCTCCGCCATTCGCGCCGGTCTTTGGGCTAGGGAAGGCTCCGGCTGCGGCGACTTCGCCTCGCAGGGAGGTTCCGAGTGTGGCGGTCTCGCCCCGCAAGGAGGCTCCGGCCGCAGCGGCTCCAATTCGCGAGGAAGCCCCCGCCGAGGGTGTCCCAGAGGCGCCAGCCGAGCGGCCTCAACGATGAAGAAGCCGTCCGTGTCTTGGGCACGCGACATCCACAGGCTGGGGCTCGATCATGCTTGGGCCCCGAACTGAAAACGGCCGCCCTTAAATGCAGGCTCGTTTCATCCGATCGCCAAGTGAGTGCGTTCACCCTTCCTACTTTTCATAACTATTTGATTGTCTTTATTGATTCGATTGATATGCAGGACGGAGTGAAAAAGATGGGCCACCGACCGTGGCTCGGTACCCTCCACCGCTAGCGAGGAGGATCCTTCCGTAAGAGGAAAGTGGACGAATACAACTCCATGGCATGCTTGGTGCAGCCATCCGGTACCTCGGTCCCGAGGATCAGGTCGGTGCTGCGGCGGCTTGATTCTTATAATTCTCGTCTTTTACTTTCGCATCCGGTCCCGATGCGCCGCGCTAAATTTTAGCGGGTGGGCACTTAGAATTTTCCGATCGCGGTCCCGAAAGTGCGCCGCTAAATTTAGCGGTGGGCACTTAGGAATTCGTTTTCTTGACTTTTTGATGATATGCGGGTCTACCGGAGTCGGCGGACCGATTAGCCTGAAACAGCGTCTTGAGAAGGAGCCGCCACCATCCAAGAGGCGAACAAAGAGCTTGTTGCTGCGGCGAGGAAGCTTCGCCAGAGCTTGTCCTGCTGGTGAGTTGGTGGCGTGCGATCTGCTCTGGTGCTTTGAGCAATGGTCGCCGACCTCGGCGCGAACTGCGGGAGGCGAGAAGAAGCGAGCTCGGCGGACGGGCGACTAAGGCCGCCATTGCGGCGCGGAGAGGACCGCAAGGTGTCGGAAGTCCTTATTGCTGGGCTTCGGGCGACCACGTCGCCGATTGCTTCATCACGGACTCGCCCGCCCGTGCTTGGTGAGTGCATCTTCCCTTTACATTAGTTGTAGTTTTGTGGTGTCCGTCGTACTCATCATTGTCTCCTTCTAGGTCGCGTTATTGGTAGCCAAGAAGAAGCGAGCTCGCTTGGCGAGGCGGCGTAAGCATGCTCGTCGACTTCGGCGGCTGTCGGCGGCGATGCATCGCGCCTACCTTCAAGAAATATCGCCCAGAGGTTATTCCCAGCGACCTTGTTGAGGTGTGGGAATATTTGGAGAAGCGCCCGGTCGTCGAGTTCATGACGCGGTCGGCGTTTCGGCGTGGAGCGTCGACAGCACTGAGTCTCGGACTCGCCCACTTCCCCGAAGATTTCGACGTTGACGATGTGACGAGTGGGTATCCATCGTCGACTGGCGCGGTGGATCTGTCCGAGGTTCTCAAGTTGCGTGAGCGTCGCCATGTACTCGGGCGTGTCGGGCGATGGGCGATCTCCTTCCCTATCGAGAGGCGGTCGTCGCGCGAATGACCCGAGCCGCATCGTGACTTCAAGGTCGAGCAGCCTTTCGCCGGCGATGGCGGTGGTGACGGCGTATCCATCAAACCCGTACAGCGTTCATCCGTAATCGCCGTGATGCTGGCGATCGTCATCAAACTGCGGTAGGGTAGTTTGCCTTTGAATTGTTAGCAGTTACGCCATGCGGCATATTTTGTAACATAAGACAATGCGATGCGATTGAATGGGGCGTATCCATTTTGCTATTCGTTTGTGTGATTTGGATTGATTTTGAACGAGTCCCCGGCGTGTCCGCCCTTTTGTGGGGTTTACCTCGTATATGGTGTGTTGTTATCATGTGTTCTGTTGATTTGGTCGACTACTTGAGCTCGGAGAGCCGATCTCAAAGCGACTCCCTTGAGTGCTCATGCTTTACCGTTTTCCCGTGCAGCGGACGGGTGGCGAGTCCCCGGCGTGGTACTTAGTAGTTCTAGGCGCGACTCGAGGGTGGTTGAGGACTTAGCGCGTTGTCGTGTGCGCGTCACTCTGCAGCCCGTGGGGTCATCGCATGGCAGTCTGGGCATGCTCTCTTACTTGGCGTTTTCACGACCGATCGCGATTTAATGGTATTCAGTCCACGGCGTGGTACTTAGCCGTTCGAGTCGCTAAGCGAGGATGCGGAGGACCAAGGTCATTGTGAAGCGAGGGCAGTTGTCTTGGCTCGTAAAGCCATCGAGCTAAGCGACTCAATGGGGCTCCGGGTTGGCGTTTTCATGGACGATGCAAGACTGAAGTGATTCGTGCTCTTACACGCACTACTTAGCCGTGCCGATCGCTGTACCAAAGGTTGACTTCGCATTTTAGCGTGCTGTTATTGCGAGTCTGAGTGGCACAAGTCATGGAGAGTAGGCGCAATTTGCGTATAGTTTCTTTTATTTCATAGCGTTGAGAGTACATGTGTGGGGTTCTAGGAGTAGAACTTCCGGAGGAGGTTTACATTCCATGGTCGCTGACGTCGAGCTCGCCGTCATGGACGTCGATGAGGTAGTAGGCGTCGTTGCGATCACGCCCGATAGCGAACGGGCCTCCCGGAGGAGAGCTTGTGCATGTCCTTCTTGTCCTGGATGAGGCGTAACACCAGGTCGCCTTCCTAGAAGGTGCGGGTTTTCACCCGTCGGCTGTGGTAACGGCGGATTCCTTGTTGGTAGATGGCGGTGCGTGACCGAGCGAGGTCGCGTGCTTCGTCGAGCTGGTCGAGCCCATCTTGGCGGGCCAGCTCGTTTGCGGCCTTCGTATAATGGATGACCCGCGGCGAGTCGTGTTCGAGGTCGGTGGGCATGACTGCCCGTAGGTAGACCATGAAGAAGGGGGCGAATCCCGTCGATCTGTTAACCGAGGTGCGGATTCCCCAGATAACGGAGGGCAACTCTTCGACCCAGCACCCAGCGGTGCGCTCGAGTGGTACTTGGAGTCGCGGCTTCAGGCCGTGGAGGATGCTTTGGTTGGCTCGTTCCGCCTGGCCGTTGGATTCGGGTGGCGGCGCGATCGAGCGGATGTGGTGCTCTTCGCAATTCGCCATTGCTCCCTTGGCAAAGTTTGTGCCGTTGTCCGTGATGATACTATTTGGGAACCCGTGGCGATATATGAGCTCGCGTAGGAATTTAGTGGCGGTCTTCCGTCGCATTTCGGACTTGGCCTCCACCCACTTGGTGAATTTGTCGTGGCGACTAGCAAGTGGGTGTAACCGGAGGGGCTTTCTTGAAGGGCCCACCATGTCCATGCCCCATACGGCGAATGGCCAAGTGATGGGGATCGTTTGAGTGCCGAGCTCGATGCGCTGCGTTTGATTGGCGTGCCGGCACGGCGCATCGCTGGGCGATGTCGACAGCGTCGGCGTGTCGTGGGCGGAGAAGCCGTGTCGCATAGCCTTGGCGACCAGGGAGGGAGCGGCGGCGTGGTGGCCGCAGTCACCTGAGTGAATGTCGTGGAGGATTTTGCGTCCTTCAGCGGTTGGACGCAACGTTGGAACACGCCGGTGACGCTGCTTGTGTAGCTCGCCGTCGATGATGGTGTAAGACTTGCATCGGCGATCATTCGAGCGTCTGTCTCGTCTGCGGCGGTGCGGCTTCGGTGGCGATGTAGGGCTTGGTCCAGTCGTCTGGCTCGGCGATGAGTGCGACCAAGGTTGCCTCTGGTTGGAGTGGGACTCCGATGTCGATCTCCCTCGGGGGAGAGACTGATGGTTTGGTGATTGTGTCGAGGAACACGCCGTGGTGGTGCGGTCGAGCCGACCCGATGCGAGAGAGGGTCGGCCTCCTCGCTTTTCGCTGTCGATCCACTCGACAGAGTAGCCGTGAAGTGGCCGCCCAACTTGTCCACCTCTTGGCGATGCCCGCCATGGTAGGGAGATGGCGTCGCGGTGCCGGCGACTTGCCCATGACAGGTCTGAATCTCCGTAGCATCGAAGGCGATTAACGTTCATCTCCTTGGCGGCTCGCATGCCGTGGAGTAGGGCCTCGTATTCAGCCATGTTGTTGGTGCAGGGCGTGAATTCGAGGCGGAGGATGTAGCGGAGCTTGTCGCCCTTTGGTGAAGTCAACACTATCCCCGCTCCTGCACCGTCCGCGTTCTTGGAGCCGTCGAAGTGCAGGCTCCGATAGTGGAGGTACGGCAGCTTCTCGGATCCGGGCCTCCTCCCGATCGGCGATGAAGTCTGCGATTGCTGCGACTTAATCGCCTTCGTGGCTCGTATTTAATGTTGTGGACGCCAATCTCGACGGCCCACTTGGCGACCCGTCCGGTCGCCTCGCGGTTGCGGATGATGTCTTGCAGTGGCGCTGAGGAGACGACCGTGACCGGGTGCTCCTGGAAGTAGTGCGGCAGGCGCCGCTGAGCCCTGAAGACCGCGTATACTAGCTTTTAGTACTGTGGGTACCGCTGGCGCGACTCGGTGAGGACCTCGCTGATGTAGTACACCGGACGCTGAACCGGGCGCTCCTTTCCTTCCTCTGGTCGTTCGACGACCATCACAGCACTGACGACGCGCTCGGATGCCGCGACGTAAACCAGCATAGGTTCTTTGTCGGCGGGAGCGGCGAGTAGCACTTTTTTGAGGTCGCGGAGCGCGTGGTCCGCCTCCTTGTCCCACTGGAAGGTGGGGTTCTTGCGCATCAGGCGGTATAGGGGCATCGCCGCCAGCGGGGATGAAGCGACCGAGCCGCTACTCGCGCCGGACGTCACGCAGGCACTCGGGTTTGCCGAGCCGGGCGATCGTGTCGATCTTTGTTGGGTTCGCCTCGATCCCTCGTTTGGAGACGACGTACCCCAGTAGTTGTCCGGCGGGTACACCGAAGGTGCACTTGCCTGGGTTGAGCTTTATCTTGTACCTTCGCAGATTGGCGAAGGTTTCCGCCAGGTCGGCGAGTAGGTCGCCTTGGCGAGCGGATTTCACGACCACGTCGTCGATGTGACGTGGATGTTGCGGCCAATTTGGCTCGCGAGGCATTCTTGCATGCACCGCGTAGGTTGCCCGGCGTTCTTGAGGCCGAAGGTCATGGCGGTGTGTAAGGCTCGAATGGCGTGATGAACGCCGTCTTCTCCTCGTCTTCGACAGCCATTTTGATCTGGTTGTACCCGGAGTAGGCGTCGAGGAAACATAGCGACTCCGAACCCGCGGTTGAATCGCTTATCTGATCGATCAGCGGGAGGACGAACTGCTCCTTTGGGCAAGGCTGTTCAGTTTGTGTAGTCGATAGACTTTCTCCAGGTCCCGTTTTTCTTCTCGACCAGGACTGGGTTTGCCAGCCACTTGGAGTATTTGATTGGCCGGATGAAGCCGGCAGCGAGTAAACGCTGCACTTCCTCGGCGATTGCTCGACGGCGTTCTTCATTGAAGGGCCGTAGCGACTGCTTGACAGGTCGCACTTTGGGGTCGGCGTTTAGCTTGTGCTCAGCGAGCTCCCTAGGGACACCGGGCATGTCAGAGGGTTTCCATGCGAAGATGTCCCTGTTCTCACGGAGGAACTCGATGAGCGCGCCTTCCTATGCTGGGCTCATGCCTGTCCCGATCGTCACCGTCTGGCTGGAGTCGCCTGGGACCAGCTCGACGGTGCGAGTGTGCGTCGTGGCCTCAAAGGTTGAGGTGTTTGCGCCCTCTGAGTTGGGCTTCTTGAGTATTGTGGGGTCGTCATTGTTGACCCCGCTCGCGTATTTGGCGAGCTCGTCGGCGTGATTAGTCTCTGCTGCGATGACGACGTCGGCGAGTTCGGCTCCTTTGGCTTCACATTCAGCGGCCATGTCGGGGTCGCCGTTGATGGTGATGACGCCGCACGGCCCGCGGAGCTTCATCGCGTTGTACGCGTACAGGGGTGCCGCCATGAATTTAGCGAACGCCTGGCGCCCCAGGACGCAGTGGTAAGGGTTGTCGAAGGGCACCAGCTCGAAGACGATCCGCTGTGTGCAAGTTTGCCGGAGTACCGAAAGTGACGGGCAGCGTGACTTTGCCGATCGGATACGCCTTCCGACCGGGGACGATGCCGTGGAACGTGGTGTGTGTTGTCTCGATCATCGACTACGGGAGCCGCAACCGCCTGAAGGTGTCGAGGTAGAGGATGTTGATGGAGCTGCCGCCGTCCATCAGTGTCTTGGGGAGCCAGTAGTCGCCAACCTTGGGCTTGACCACCAAGGCGACTCGTCCTGGGTACTCGGCGTGGCGAGTGGTCTTGCCGGCTCCGGTGATGGTGTTCCGACCAGTTCGTGAACCGGGGACGTCTGTTTGGGCCATCAGATGGACGGCGGACGCGGGCGATGACCTTCTTTTCGCGCTCGTGTTGAAGCTCGTGAAGGTGGAGCGAGCGGCTACTTTGCGAATTTTCCGCCATTTGGCGGGTCGTTGTCTGTGTCCTCCGCTTGCCGTGCCTTCTCGATTTCCACGAGGTGTGGCGTCGGCGGTGGTGTGTGCGGGCTTTCCTTCCTGCTATGGAACGCACATGGTTGGTTAAGGAGGGCCGGATCGAACCTTGGCTTGTTCTTGTAATTGCCTCCATCGCGCTGTTGCCCTCGTCGGGCGGTAGTCTTGGGCTCATGCCTGCGTGCCAGCGTTAGCGGCAAGTCGACT
Source organism: Avena longiglumis (assembly GCA_030063025.1). Classification (NCBI taxonomy): domain Eukaryota; kingdom Viridiplantae; phylum Streptophyta; class Magnoliopsida; order Poales; family Poaceae; genus Avena; species Avena longiglumis. The sequence goes on from CP125978.1 coordinate 186,877,445, forward strand.
CGCCCGTCGTTGCGCGCTTGCCGATGAGGCGGGTGCCCGTAGCGTGTCGGTTCGGCGTCGCCGTCGTTGCCGCCCGTCGGTGTTGCCCTCTGACTCGCCGTCGCTTCCTGGTTTGGATCTTCCTCGGCGTCGTTTGGCGATCTCGAGGAGGTCGGGATGTTGTCGAGTGTGCGGGAGTGTCGCTGAGCTTGGCGACTAGAGGCTCAACGGCACGAGGTCTTGAAGCAATGGATCGCGGTGTCCGGGTGGATGCCGACCGCTGTACCAAAGCTCTTGCCACCGTTGGACCCGATATGGTCGACTCGCGGGTCCCCGGACGCGCTCGTTCAGGTCCTCAATGGTGGTGGCGGGTGTAGGAGCACTCAAAGTGCTGGCGAAGGCGTCGCATTTCCTCCCAGTCGATCGTCTGGGGAGAGTGTTGATCCATCGCCCGCACGTCCCTCCATCATCGGTGGGAGGTAATCATGGCGGTAGGTCGGTGTGACCCGCGATCCCCATTGCCATGAGGTATGTGTCGAGCTGCATGGGGTCGCACGAGGAGTCGATTTTTCTATCTCCTTTGGCGCCTTGAAGTTTGGCGGTACTTCGCCTCGGATCATTGGTCCGAAGCACTTAGGCCAAGTCGATCGAGCGACCCCATAGGTTCGCCATCGCGCGATTAGTTAGGGTGTGCCGCAAGTCGCCGGCTGGCGGCGCGCCTTTTGGTTGTTGATGATGTGGGTGCGCGCCGATGGGTTGTCCGTTAGCGGCGACGGTTGGTCGCCGCCGATCGCAGGAGAGGCCGCGTCGCGGGTCGGTGTTGGAGCTGCAGTGGCTCGTGGCGGCGCTGAGGGTGTTTGCCGCCGGGCGGCGCCGGAGGCCACCGCTTCCCGAGGAACGCGAGTATACTCGACCTGCGAGTCGGCGCCCGCTTTTGCTGCTCCACGGCCTTTGCAAGCGTGGCCTTGACATACCTGGATCTGTAAGGCGCCTCGCGGTGGCCGTGATTCTATCGGCTGCCGCCGCCCGCCACGAGGTTGTCCATCGGGTGGAGAACAGTGGAGGCCGCTATGCCTCGCTCGTGAGGAGACGACTATCCGCGCTGGTCCTCGAGGTGCGGTTGGTGGTGGTGGGGCACCCATCGCCGATCTGGCGGGCCGGGCGCTTCTCCCGGTGACGCGTTCTCGCGCAGACGCCGCTATGCGCGGGTCGTTGCTGTCCGAAGTTCAGGGCACGCCCTTGACCGGTAGGGTTCAAACGTGACCTGATCCGCTGGTGGTAGCGTGACCGCCTCTGCCGCCACCTGCCGAGGCGGAATTTTTCGCGCCGCTCGCTTCCTTGCGTATCGCCCGCCAGCTTTCAAGCGGAGTTCCTCGACCTCCGCTGCCGTGGCGTTAGGAGGGATTGGGTGGAGAAAGGATCCTCCGCGGATCGGTGCCGGTGGCCATGTAAGCCGTGGCGTGGCGATCGGGTCCTTCACGGAGGTCGGCGGAGTTCTCCACCCGAGTCGAATTCAAGATTCCGAGGATGGAGGGGTCCTCAAGTCTCCCGTTGGAGACTGGCGATGGAGCCCGCGGATGAGGCCGCGCGATGGATCCGTGAGTGACGCCGGTCGCCGAGTCGTCGTCGGTGAGGGCCGATCTTCGGCCGTTGAATTCCCGCCACGTTGTCGTAATGAAGTTGTACCGGAGGCAAGGCGGTGGATCGTGGCGAACTCGCTCTCGGAGAGCCGATCAGCGGCGACTTCGCGGATGCGAGCCGAGTCCTCCGAGACGGCGATGGCGCCGGTGAGGCCGACGAAGAGGCTGATCGTGCCGATTGGCGGGATCACGCCGCGTGACGGGTCGCGCCACGGACGTAGCTGCTCGGCAAGATCTGGAGCATCTCGCCGATCGCTATCATGCGCCGGTGGCGCACTGCCTCGTTGATGGGCAGATTGATCTCGCCGCAGAACACCGCCAGACCGGCCAGGCCCCACGGTGGGCGCCACTGCCGTGGGAATGGTCACGGCAGACCGCAATCGGCAGCGAGTAGTAGAACGAGGGCAAGGGCGGCCAGCCATCATGCGAGATGAGGGCAAAGACAGTGGTTTACCAGTTCGCCCCGAGGGTAAAGACCTACCTCGCTAGATTGTATTAGGGAGGTGTTACAATGGGCGAGCTCGGCGGCTAGGCGAGTCGCTTAGGTGTATGAGGGAACGTGTCTCTACTCCCATAGGGAGGTTTATATAGGCTCACCTCCCTAGGGTTTACATATCCCAACCGATTCGGTTCTGACTTGAGAGTCGTTTAACCCAATCCGACCGGGCCTATCTACTGCCTTGGGCCTTCAGCCGCTCGGTACCGGGCTTCAATCCAATCGCCGCTCACAGTGCCCACTCGCCAGCCACGGGCTGGGCTGAACGTCCTGCTGAGTATACCCCAGTAGGCGTATCCCCATCAGAGTTGACTATCGACAACTTCTCTTCTTGTGAGATTGTTGGGGTTTCCAACATGAAGACCATTTTCGATGATTTTCCACAACCCAATGGAGGAACTGCACACATGAGACTTCATCAAAAATTGCCATTGAGTAAAAGTAGATGCTGAAAGTTTGGGTGGATCACCCCTATTATGTATATGTGGGTGAGGGATAGGTGGATCAGGAGAATACACATGGGAAACCTCATTGTATCCTTCCTTACCACTATACTTTTTCGAGGAGGAGCTCTTGATAGTGTCATCACCAACCACTTCGTTATCTTTGGAATCAGTTTTACCCGTTTCCTTGGATTGCGGAGTGGTAGCCTCAGAGTTAGATGGAGGTGATACTGCGGATGTGGAGAGACGCATTATCAATTGACACATCTCTTCCATCTTAGCCTCCATCGAACTCACCAAGGTCGTTTCCAACGTCTTGAGATCGTTCATGGTGACTACCTCCGGATCATCACTCCCATCTACCTTGGAACCCATACTTCTCTTAGGCGGTTAAGCCCAAAATAAGAGCCGGGGCTCTAATACAAAATGAGATGGATCGTATGGGCACCTAGAGGGGGAGGTGAATAGGTGCTACCCAATTTTTAGTTCTTTTTGAATTTTAGGCTTGACACAAAGTAAATTCTCTAGATATGTAACTACGAGAATTTCCCTATATGCAAAACTAGCTACGAAGCACGTAAAGAGAGGAGAGAGGGAACCGTAGTGGAGCACGCGGAGACACATGGATTTGTTTTACCGCAGTTCCTTCCTTGTTAAGGGAAGTACATCTGCGTTGGAGGGGTGGGCGGTTCTAAGACCACCATGCCACAATAGGCCTCACCCTATTCTCCGATGGATCTCGCCATGAAAGGGCTGATCCACCTTCTCCACTATTGGTACCCTTCGAGGTGGGAACCAGTGCCTTTACAATGCTACCGGGGCACACACCCACAACTGAATTAGGGGCTCCCGAGATGACAACAAGATGTCACAAGAACAAGGTTTATCAATATAAACAAAACAAGGATCTAGGTATTTGCAAGAAATACTAGATCGGTGATTCTCCAAATGAATGGAGAGGAGATGAAGCGCTTGATTGCAGTTGATGAAGATCGAGTCCTCCTCCTTCGATTCCCCAAGGGACGGGGCCTTTGGGTGGATCTAGGTGGAGCTCTCTTGGATGAAGGTTGCAGATCAGATATTGACTTTTTCGAATGAACCAAGAGATATGGCAGAACGGGGAAGGCTGGCTTAAATACCCCTGCACAGATCTGGCCGTTGAGCAAGTTTGGGGGCGGATTATCCACCCCCACTAGGGGCAGACTATCCGCCCCGGGGAAAACTCTGCCCCAAGACGGATACTCCGGGTAGAAAATCCGCCCCCTCTCTGGGGATGGCGCCTGAAGAACTTGATGAAGACCTTGGGGGGGGGGGGATTATCTGGCCCCCTCTAGGGGCAGATTATCTGGCATGGCCGGAAAGTCCGGCCGAAACTCCGCCCCCCTCTGGGGCTTGCGCCTTGGAAATGAGCATGAGGGGCGGATTATCCGGCCCCCTTGAGGGGCGGATTATCCGACGTGGCCGGATAATCCGGCCAAAATTCCGCCCCCCTTCTGGGGCTTGCGCCTATCTGGGAAAAGGGTGGGGCGGATTATCCGCCCCCAAAGGCAGATTCCTTTTCCTTTTATCCTTAGAGAGAACTGCAACACTTGAACACACATTAAATAATCCTTGATATTGTTATCTAACACACAAAACACTAGGGATTATGAAATGTTCTTTCAATAAGCAACATTGCAATGCTCATAAGAAGGTATGATAGAGTGGTATCTCACTTGCCTTTGTTTGTAGAGCACAAAATAAATGCCAAGGCACCTCTGAAGTTCAAGTGAAGACTAGAAGTAAAGATATCAGAGATACAAGCATCAAAGTCATGACATAATTAACCAAGTTTTGAGACAAGCACATTACACTAAGAATGACAACTATGCTCTCAAGAAGGTGCTCATAGAGTAAGTGGTGACTCAACAAGGAAGTGAAAAGGTTTTGAAAAGTTTGAAAGGCTTCCAAATGCTGAAAGTATGGTACTCATTAGCTCTGAGCTCTCATTTCCCCTATCATAGGCATCTTTAAATGGTTAATGGTGAAGTGAGGTCCAATATGAGTTATATGCTTGACAGACCATAAACTGGAAATCTCGTGTCCCTTGAGTACGAGGGACGCTCCTCATGCTACTCAACTTTAGTTACTTGTAAGTTCTTGTCATAGTAAATACATGCGTATCATAGAGAACCACCAACGGGGTACCCCTTGCACATGATACATGAGCTTTCCCATAATCAAAATGACAAGGCAAGCAGATAGTGAGCATCTCAACAATCTTCTTATTTGCCATGGGAAAATGGCGCTTTTTTCTCTCTTTCCTCTTTTCAATATGTCTCTTTTTTATATAAGAAGAAAGCTTCATAGATTTCTCACTATGGTTATGCTGCAAGTTTCCACCATGATTAGGCATGGCTTAGGCTAGCGGCCCAGGCATTTCTCTAACACACATACATAACTCCATGGACTTACAAGCTCCCCTTTTATTTCACACCGATGACATCCGCAAACAAAAGAGCATGATATCAACTGGGTATATATTTATAGGTGTTGAAAGCATTCCCCGTGACAGCACGATTCTGCTAACTCCTAGCCTATAATTTGCAAGCATATAACTTTCATGGACAGTCACAATGGTTTAGGTTTATTAAGTGCAAGAAATAAAGTGTGCCATCAAGTTTGTGAGAGCTTTACTAACTAACTTTCTCATAACAAGCAAACATTTTATTTGGAAGAGAACAAGGCATAATAAATATGAACGGAATAAGAAATGATGCTAATACGTAGGTACGGTGGACACTTTTGACAATATTGGTTTTGGGGAGTTGGAAACACGAGTAGAGCTCATACTCAGTGCAAGTCAATGCTAGCAATAGAGAGGGAGCGACAAACGAGAGAGCAATAACTGTTATAATCATGCTTGCAAAAAAACATGACTAATTATGGCATGAAAGTGATACAAGAACTCTGAGGCAAAATAAATCATTGAGGCTTAATGACTATTGTTCAGTCATATGCATGCGTGAGCATGTGCCAAGTCGATTCACATAAAACATTCAGAGGATAATACCACAATATCATACCAAGTTATGAATAGAACAATGCAGGCAAACATTCATATGACATGCTACAAACTATTAGCAAGCTGGAGCTAATCACAAGAAAGAAAGAACTAGTAAGTAACCATAAATAACATACACCTTACATGAACAGACTACGCATGCCCACAATGATGAGTATATGTACAAAAATGAAAACAAATAGAGTTCGTTACCAGCCTCTTACCACATCTCAAGTTGTCTTAATCTTCATTATTGCCCTTCACTTGTGTGGCTTGAATAATAACATGAAAACAAACTCCACTGAGGACTGCTGAACCCTACAAAGAACTTCACAAAATCAAAGAAGAACAACAAATATTTTTGGTGTTTTCGATTTTTAAATCAAGCACACAAAGCAAAAAACAAACAAAGCAAAATCTTTTTGGATTTTTATTTAAGGTAAACCAAAGCTAAAAAGCAAAGAAATAAACCAAGAGAAACAACGAAAATATTTTTGGTATTTTTGTGTTTTGAGAAAGCAGAAACAAAAACCAAAAAGGAAACGAAAGATGGATATATAAATAACCGACTGAACATGATATATAGATGAGTGTGATGTCGGTATACCTTCCCCCAAGCTTAGGCTTTTGGACTAAGTGGGGCTTAAGCCCATGGTGAACAAGAAGGTGCACCTCCGTAATACGACGAAGAGGCCCCTTCGTCCTAGTATGAGCTCGAGGACGCCCCTGTGTAGTGCACAGAGTGGTTATAAGAGGGCGCGTCCCCCTGGTAGTGTTCTTCAAAAACCCGAATGCGTAGTTGCTCGTCCATATCCTCCTTGGAGCGTGACCAAGGTCCCTGGCAAATGCTAAACAAAGTGGTTTGGGGCAAAGGAATTTCTCTCTCTTCCCCGTCAGTAAACATCATCCTGTAAACCAAACTCTCAAGGGTAGATCTAGCAGTGACAAAATGATGCACTTTCATGGCAGCTAAATCAAGCCTCTAAGGAGCCAAAATTGTATCATTTGGATCAATAGATAGGTCTAAGGCAGCAACAACACATGCAACAATAATACCCCCATAAATGGGTCCTCTAGCAGCTAAGCGACGAGGAATGAGAGAACCAAGATTACACCTGGTTTCATTGTTGAGTGCAGCAGCTAGAAAGGCCAAATCATAGTTGGAAATATTGCTAGTGTTCTCCCTACCAAGAATACTAGTGGCAAGATAATAAGCAAAATATCTGATAGCTGGGAGTTGAATATTTCTTATCTTTCCGCGCTGGGCCCTGCGGTCATCATCATTATTTACCCCGCGGTAGAGCTCCAACAAATCAGCGGGTTGAGATGGAATCTTCTTCACCGTCCCAGCCGTGCCAATACCCAAAATTTTGCAAAATTTCTTCAATGTCATGGAGATAGGCCTATTGTAGATTTTGAATGACACATCTGACTTGAAAGGGTTGTTAGAAAAACAGAAACTCTCCACAAAAGTTTTGGTGAGTATAGCATATTGCTCACTCTCATCCTGCATATAACTAGTTAATCCAACCCTCCGAACCAAGGTTAGGAAATCATTGAGAATCCCTGCAGACTGCAAAAAGGTAAGACAAGGGAAGGTAGAAGGATGTGCATCCCTCTCATCTCCCTCGTTACCAAAACGCGGTGTAATGAGATCCTCATTGTATGGCCTAGCTCGGGAGGATGATCTTGAAGGCCTTGTCCTCCTAGGTGCATCGCTCTCAAACACTTCTCCAAAGGTGTGGTTGTCCATGACCCTTTTTTCTGAAATTTTTAGACAAACATTAAACCAAGTAATTTCCAAGTTGATAAATGATGAGGAACTACTATAGGAACTTGCTAGACGGCTAAACATGCATCAAAATGAAATCTGTAAGCATAGAACAAGCATGCAAGCTCACACAACCTGACACCTATAGTAGCAAAATACTCAAGATACAATCTACCAATCACAAATCTAATTGGACAAGCAGAGGAGGCACATACCAAGGAGCAATCCCTCCAAAAATCAGCAGCAAAGATGGGATGAGCAAGGAGATCGAAAATCGGGAGCAAGAACAGCAGGAACTCGAGCTTGAGAAATTATTCCGGTGTTTCGGGAGAGATAAAGAAGTGGCTAGAAGGAGACAATTTGGAGGGCCACAGGTGGGCCCCACCCAGGCCAGTCGCGTCCTGGGGCTGGCCATGCCACCAGGGGGTGTGCTGGCCTGGTGGGTCCCCCTGGGCCATTCTAGGTGCCCCTCTGCCCCTTTTTTCGAGGAAAAAATTAATATTAATTTTCTGGAATTTTTGGGAAACTTTATTTTTGGCCAATTTTCAGGGTATGAAAATTGATTTTCTCGCGGAAAAGATTTTTTTAGAAGAAGCAAAAGCAAACCAAAAATATAGAAGTTCTAAGACACTCTAACAAGCAAGCAACTATAAAAACTAAAGCTAACAAGAGGAAGAGCAAAGACTAGGAAGGGAAAAAATAAAAGTGAGCAAGTATAACCACTGTGAAAGTATTGTTTTGTTCATTAAAATCCCTTTGTTAACAAGGTTGATCATGTCTTGTTACCAAAGCAATCTTATATGAAACAAAACTTTGCATTCCACAAAGTTATTATGTTACCTCAAACTTGATAGCAATAGTCCCAATCATAATAGTTTCAGAACTTTCTTATGGAATGGGACAATATATTTCTCCAACTTTGATGCTCTCAATATTTTCAATAGAATTCAGGCAATAGCTCTTATCAACCTTCTTGGGGAAATAAACAGTATGCTCTTTGTAATTAATATTAAAAGTTACTTTTCCTTGATTACAATTGATGTCAGCACCTGCAGTATTAAAAAAGGTCTCCCAAGAATAATAGACATATTATCATCTTCAGGCATCTCAAGCACAAAAAAATCAGTTAAAACCAAGCAATTATGAGCCACTTGAACAAGAACATCCTCACATATAAGAATAGTAATAGTGGTAGACTTATCAGCCATTTGCAAAGATATATTAGTTGGTATCAACTTTTCTAACTAGAGTCTCTTGTAGAGAGAAAAAAGCATGACACTAACTCCAGCTCCCAAATCACATAAAGCAGTTCTAACATAATTATTCTTAATAGAGCAAGGAATAGTAGGTATACATGGATCACCAAGTTTCTTTGGAACCTTACCATTGAAGGAATAATTAGCAAGCAAAGTAGAAATTTCCTCATTAGGAATCTTCCTTTTATTAGAGATAACACCCTTCATATACTTTGAATAAGGAGGCAACTTAATAGCATCAGTCAAAGGAATTTGCAAAAATAAAGGTTTCATCCACTCACAAAACTTGTTATAGTGTTCTTCCTCCTTTGACTTGTGTTTCTTATTGGGAAAAGGCATAGGTTTCTGCACCCAAGGTTCCCTTTCACTACCATGTTTATTAGCAATAAAATCTTCCTTAGTGTACCTAGTGTTCTTAGTGTGCTTCTCAGGTTCTTCCTCAACTTCCTCCTTATCAGTAGCATCATTTTTATCATTACCACTCTCAGTTTCAACATCAGAGACAGATATACTATTAGGATCTACAGCAGGTTCAGGTGGTTCCTCAACTGTTTTATGTTTCTTTCTTTCTCTTATGAGGACTACCATTACTTTCACCTTGTTGAGAATCCAACTCAATTCTTTTAGGTTGTCCTTCAGGATATAAAGGATCTTGAGTAGCTATACCACTCCTAGTTCTAATTTCATAAGCATGTTTATCTCCTGAGAATTAACTAGAATATCGTTTTGTACCTTAGCAAGTTGATCAATTTGTGTTTTAACCATTTGAAAGTGTTTACAAATCATTTTAACATCATTAGAAGTTCTTTCCACAATATCTTTCAACTCATTAATATCTCTAGAGTATTCCAACAAATGATTCTAAACTTGTTTATTAAAATTACCTTGTTTAATAATAAAAGTGTCAAGTTCCTCTAAGCATTGATCAGGAGGTTTACCATAGGGATTATCTCCTTCATCAAAGTGGAGAGAGTGTACCTCAATAGTGGATGAGTGGTGAATTGGCTTACGTAATTCTTCTATAGGAGGTAGATTCTTCACATCTTCCGCTCTAATACCTTTGTTCTTTAGACATTTCTTAGCTTCTTTCATCACTTCATCATTTAATGCACTCATTCCCCTCTTCTTTGGTGTCGGTGTTGGAGCTCGTTCAGACACAATTCGTTCAGGCACAATTGGTTCAGGAGTAATGGGCTCAGGTGTATTTAGCTCAGTTGAAGTCCAATCATCATAATTCTTGCTTATTTTAGCCATTCATTCTTCAACTTCTGCAGGAGTTCTTTTCCTGAAAACACAATCAGCAAAACTATCCAGGTATGTCCTAGAATCACCAGTTAGTCCATTATAATAAATATCAAGAAGCTCATTTTAAGGTAATGGCATCCAGGATGTGCATGAATCAAGGAACAAAACCTTGTCCATGACTCAGGCAATTTCTCTTCTTCTCCCTGTTTAAAATCAAAAAGTTTCTACAAAGCAGCTTGTCTAGCACTAGGAGGAAGTATCAGGGCTATCAATGGATCCAGGAGGTAATCTATTAAACCAAGCTTTAGCTTCTCCTTTTAGTGAAAAAGGGAAGATCTTTGTAACAAAGTACTTGCGCATCTTAAAATCATCAGAGAATAAGGCACTCATAGTAGAAAGATCATTCATATGTGCCACAACACTCTCATTTTCAGTCCCACAAAAAGGTTCTTTCTCAACAATGTCTACATAGGATAAATCAAGAGAAAAATAATAATCTTCATCTTTAATATCTATGGGAGAAGTGGCAAACTTAGGATCAGAAGACAATTTAGGAATAATGGTACGTCTCTCAAGGAGACTCCTAATAGCACTAGCACCATGTGTGTTTTGGTACTCTTCAATAAATTCATCAGTAATTTCAATGTAACCATCATTAGTATCATATCTCTCTCTAGACCCAGGTGAGCTAACAGGTGTAATAGTGTCTTCACTAGGAGTTTCAGTGTTTCCCAAAATAGTTCTAGCAATAGTAGCATCTAGAGAAGGGCCTAATGAACCACTTGCATCAAGCACAGTACAAGTAACATCATGAGTATCAGAAGCAATTTCAGATCCAGCAGTAGTAGCAATGTGTGTAGCATGTGTATGTGGTGGTGGTGTAACAAGCTTACTTATAACAGACGACGAATCAAGAGCAGCAGAGGTGTTTAGCACTATACCTCTTCTTGTAGTGGATGGTAAAATAGGAAACTTTCCATCACGAGACTTCTCCATGATGAAAGGAATAGTAGTGAACAGTAATAGATCCAAGTGAACTTACAAATAAAGCTATGCTCCCTAGCAACGGCGCCAGAAAATAGTCTTGATGACCCACAAGTATAGGGGATCGCAACAGTCTTCGAGGGTAGTATTACCCAATTTATTGATTCGACACAAGGATAGCCAAAGAATACTTGCAAGCCTTAACAACTGAGTTGTCAATTTAGCTGCACCTGGAAATAGTCTTGCTCACAGCAGTTTATCGGTAGCAACAGTTTTGTAGTAGCAATAGCAAAGTAACAGCAGCAGTGAAACAAGAGCAATAATAACAGTAGTAGAAAACAGTAGGATATAAGCGCGGTAGGCATAGGGATGGATGGATGGGCGTTGCATGGACGAGTCTGTAACACCCTCAGAATCGTACCTATGCAAGTTTGAGCAAAATTCGCCAAACCCGCATAGAAATGATGCAAAGGTGCCCACCAGGCACTTTCGTGCGGGTGGAAAACGAAGTAATAACATTACACAACAGTCCTCGGTGGGACCCACAGAACAGATATATATAACAGCGACTCAAGAGTCAAGAATACATATATAATATACAAAGATCCAAATCACCTTGAAAACGATAGAGCGTCCAGCTACGGACAAGATGCAAATGGGGCTAAGAGCCCTGAAGAATAACCAATGGCGTCCATAACCCTGCCCAGGCCAAGCCGGAAGGGTAACCCTGCTAACGGCGTCGATCTCAAAACCTGCTTAAACAAAAGGGGTGCCGACAAAGGGCAAAGGAAAAAGAAGGAGCGTCCAAGATCGAGGCCGACACGGCAAGGCTAGAATTCGGCGGTCCTCGCCTACATAGGTATGGTGGACTGAAGCGGCAGCGGCAGCATGCACTAAACAACCTATAGAGACTCGATACACTGGCGTCAAACAGAAAGGGGTAAGAAGGACCTGTCCGGAACCAACCTGTTACTACCATCAAACAACCCCAAAAAACCCAACTCTGCCTTACGTAAAGTTGCCAGAGTACCCATCCTGGTGTCTCCCCCTCGATACCAAACGAGAAAGTCAACCGAGGAACTCACACAGTTGGCAGTTTTACTTATTCAGTTATAGTTGCGGCACTTTACTAGTCAAGTTTAGATAATCGTCCTGATAAAGTAAGCAGTGGGCACGTTTAGTTAACCATTCCGTTATAGTGGCAGCACTTACTAGTCAGATACATTTAACATGAGATAACCCATAAACCCAAAGAGCTTGTTGGTACTTTTAATCACCAATTCCGTTGAAGTTGCCATACTTACTAGTCGTACAATGGTCGCAGCGACAATCCAAACAAGCAATTGTGGGCAATATTATTAGCCATTCCATTATAGTGAAGCTGATTACTAGTCATTATAAGTCAAATTTATAGCAATAAACTTTAGTTATGCTTGTCTATGATCGATATCGGCTCCAAGTCGTCCATATCCGCGACACGGCTTTCGAAGTTTTACCCGGCCGGGTGCACCAATAGCAACACACGCCGATCAACCTCGAAAACCAACTCAAAACCCAACGAGGCTTTCACGATTGAACAATCACAGATTCAGAAATATTTCATGGGGCCACCCTTAAGTAGATCCCGCGAACGGGTTAGCCGACTCGAGACGGCCTCAAGGTTTGGGTGGACGGCGGTAAACGATCGGGAACCCGAAGTGGCTGGGCTTGTCGATACACAGAACGTGTCCCGATCCTAAGACAAAGGTGCTCCTCGCACAATTTAAATACGTAAAGTAGCATGGCATAAGCACAGGATCGTAAATAAAACCTCAAACTAGTTTGTGGCCCCAAGAAATAAGATCAATCAAGCTCGCCTGTGGGGTCCCATATACCTCCCGGATGTGGATAGCGCGATAAATCAAGGAACAGGTATCAAGTACTCGGGGTCTTACGGGACACAAGTGGGCGTTCGGAAACCAAATATTTTCTATCACCCACCGATGCCTCTGCTTATTTCAATTTTAGTTGTTAAACAGAAATTAAAGTGACGATAAGTAAAACTAGAATCATCTCCATCATCAACATGCGGCAATACTTCAACAACTGTGGCACTTGACAACACGCAACAGCACTTGAGCAAGCGACTGCGACACGCAAGTCCAACTATCTACCAAACAACAGGTAATAGGATGTGTCCAAGGCAATATAGGGCTGCACGGTATATCACGGGTACGGAAACTAAAGCATCGTAACACATATAGCAATAGATCAACAGGAGGGAAGTAAATACTATAAAAGTAAGATAGGAAGAAAGGGGGGAGATGCTCGCCTGAAAACATTGTCGAAGGGTTCAACCGAAGATCGGGGCAAAGCTCACATCAACTCAACGGCCTTATCCGCGAAGAAGCAAACCACTAGAATCAACATAGGATGCAATATTTAATACACGGCAGAAGATCGGCATGATGCATGTATGATGTATGACATGGCAAAGGTGCGATGCGATTAGGTCAATATTAAGCGGAACCGGGGTCCCGACAATTAATTAGGAGGTTCAAGTTGTTTAGCTACCCCGCAATTTAAATGTTGTTTTAGCATGGCAGAAGATAGCGCCGGTTCGCTACACAAATTTAAATGAGGCCAATATGAGACTAGATTTGCCCGCATATGGGCCCCATATTTAATTATTAGGTGAATCGGCATAAGGCCCCCAAACCAATGATATGCATGCGAGATGAATGACAATTTAATATGCGACAAGGTTATATTTCATTTATAAAATAGGGTTGGCGAGAAGGGGTTCACACATTAGGGTCTCGACGATCTTGAGGTTCTGGGGGTGCGGGGTTTAGGGTCTTCGGATCGGGGAGGGGAAACTTGGTTCGGCGTCGGGGCGCATTGGGTTCTTCCGGTCGGTGTCGTCCTTGTCGTCGTGCTGATCTTGTCGTCTCGCGGCAGAGATCTTGGGATCCGGGGTCTTGGCGCATCCGGGTCCGAGAGGGAGATCTTGGCGTCCGAGGGTTCGGTCTCGGGGGTCGCTGACGACCTTGTGCGGTACCAGGTACCTCATAGCCCTCCTTCGGTTCCTTGCTGTCGATGGGGCTCTTGGACCTTGACGTCGTGGTGTCGCCGTGCTTAGGGGCCTTGGCCACAAGGAAGTAGAACTTGGCGATGGGGTCTTCGGGTCCGTACTTGCCTTCGGGACAGGGTCTTGCGTTCCGGTCCTTTTTGGGTTGGGGTTCTCGGCGTCCGTAGTAGGTCTTGACGCTCCGATGTAGGTACTTGGCGTTGTGATCTTAGCAGGAACCTAACGCAACAAAACCACCACATGGTTTGCTGCTGGGCAACATCCAACGAGCGTGAGGCCGCGGCAAGCGAGGCAGGATAGAACGTCTTGGCAGCAAGGCGGCCGGCGACGCGGCGCCAGAGAGAAGAGGACACCGGAGCAGGGGAGGCGACGATGCGGCTGGCGAGGCCCTCGCTCATGGTGGCGGCTCGCAGCCGGAGAAGGGCCCGTACACGGCGGGCGCAGGTGGCCACCCGCCAAGGCGAGGCGGGCGGGCGACAAAGTGACGAGACCGGTGGCGAGGAGCGCGGGTCGGGAAGGACGCGCCGGAAGGGGGCGAAGGACGATGCGCCGGAGTCTCAGCGGGCGTGGCGAGCTCGGGCCGCGGACGGAGGAGGCGCGCGGGGGAGGTGCTCGGTCGGTGGCGAGAGGCCGACGCCGGGTGGTTTGGGGAACGAGGCGCGGGCGGCGGTTAGGGGCGCCCCGAAGGCGGAGGCTCGGCTCGACGGAGGCGGGGCGGCGGCGGGTTCAGGCTGCCGGCGGGATTTAGCCCACCAGGCCGACAGCAAGGCGGCGGGCTGCTCGAGGAAGAGGGCGACGGGCGGAGCTCGCCGGCGATGCGGATGGGGAAGGAGGCGGCCGGAGGAAGCGCCATGAGGGCGGCCCGGGCGGCGAGGGAGCTAGCAAGGCCGGGCGGGGCGAAGCCCAAGGGTCGCTGGGGCCAAGGCCGGGCTGGAGAGGAGGCGGCGCGAGGGGGCCGGGGAAGGAGCTGGGCGGCGCAGGGGAGAGGGGTGCCGAGGGAGGAAGAAGGGGAGGCGGGGTCGCGCGCGTGCGCGTGGGGAGCGTGTCGGTGGGAGGAGAGAGGTGGGGTCGCGAGGTGGGGTCCAGGGGAGGGATGGTGTGTAGTGTGTGCGTTGTGTGCGTGTGTGTGGCAGGGTGAGGCGTGTAGGCTGAGTGAGAGAGAGGAGAGAGAGGGAGAGAGATAGAGAGGGGTGAGGTGGCAGGTTTTGATAGGCTAGAGGGGGAGGGGAGAGGTGACGTGGCGTGCTGCGATTGGGTGGGATGATGTGGCTGCTGGGTGTGGGTAGTTTATCTGGTAGGTTTAGGATTAGAGCGGACCGATTTAGTTTTTCTGGGGTGGTCGTTCGGGTCAAATCGGCCCGTTCGACTACCCCGCTAAAATAATTTAATATTTTATTTATTTTCAAATATCTTTTGTAACTAGTTTTAGACAAACAAAATATCCGGAACATCCGGGGGTTTGGCGTTTGAATAAAAGTCGGGGCGTTTTAAAAACCAAAACGGGCTTCACGAACATAGTTTTATGCAAACAATACATGATGATGACGATGCAATGCACAAATTCAACGCGATTTTCTAGTAGTGGTTTTGCGGGATGCCACAGAGTCTAAACATGTAACTTCAAGATCTAGGGCAATTGCAGATAAATAAGATAAAGCATCCTAGTACTAAACAATCATAGGCATGTGCTCCACATATAGTCATACGTGCTCGCAATGAGAACTTGCACACCATCTTTTGTCCTGCCAGCCCGTTGTAGCGGTGCCTCAAGGGAATCTTCTGGAAATTAAGGTGCTCCTTTTAATAGAGCACCGGAGCAAAGCATTAACACTCCATGAACACACATGATCCTCATATCACAGCCATCCCCTCAGGTTGTCCCAATTTCTGTCACTTCGAGGCGTTTGATTAGAATATTTTAAAAAGGGGATAAGAGAGCGGTATCACTAGATTTGATCATATTTTTATATCCACCGAATCATTATCAGCTGAACCTACCAACTAGGATCACCCCCTCGTACCCATGAAGAAGCATCCTTAAGCACACATTGATCTACCAAGTTTTATGATTAGGTTAAAGTTCTCTATGATCTTAGAATCCATTCCCATGTCATCCATAACTGCGGACGCGGCTTTTTGAAAATATTATTACCCTGTAGGGGTGTACAACTTTTGTCGGGGGGTTAACCTCGGGTAGGTCAGAGACGGGGAAAGACAGAGGTACTGTCCCCGTCTGGTTTCCGAGTTACGGCCTAAGTCGGCTGAATCATGGATATGTCGGCCGATGAACGGAGGCAAGAAGCCCATGTATAGGTATCAAGTGGTTACCCGACCGAGTTAATGAGAGAGTCGGCCGGGTTACCCAAATGATCTTCATGCAGGTGAGGAATGAGCCGAGTAACACAAGGTAAGGCTGAGTGATACGAAGCTTGCAGGAGAAGGAGAAGCCCAGGGTCAAACTATAGCTGCAGGCTAGAAGGAATCAGAACAGGGCCAAGCACAAGAGACAAGGATGCACAGCGTCAGAGGGGCAGAAGGAGGTCACGGAGGTGATAGTCCTGGAGCCCGAGGCACGCAGGAGGGGGCCACTGGAGCCTTGCCGCCATTAGAAGGGCGATAGGGAAAGGAGGCCGCCGAACTACTATTTTGGGACAAGCATATTCCACGAATATGCTTGCCTCGTCAGCCCTAAGGGCACCCAAGGCACCCATTTATAAGGGGAGGTTTGGACCCTGAGGGAGGGATCGATTCTTTGAGCACCGTTAGGCTGGGGAGATTCACCTTGTCACCCTGTATACAGCTCAAGGAGCACTTGTAATCCATAAAGAGAGAAACAAAGATTATCACTTTGGCAGCTTGAGTGTAAAGATAGTTGCATCTTCCCTCCCCAGATCCCACTAGCATCCATTGGCCCCATACTTTAGCCTACCCATGGCATTTGCCGTGCCACCACCACGACAGTTGGCACCCACCGTGGGGCCAGCAGCGGTGCTAGCTGGAGTTGTGATCCGGACGGGAAACTTCATCAACACCGGCGAGCGCGTTGTTTCTGGCTTGGTCCAGAGATTTGGTCTCTGCGACTATGTCAGAGACAATGCAGGGAGCTTCGGGAAACCCCCCGCAATGGATCTTCATCGGCTGGCGAGCACAGGTCTACGCCGGCGCCGACATCACCGACATTTATCCTCACCGTTGTTGTTGCAGGAGAACCACCAAGCGGGCGAGCTGTCCATCGAGAGCATCTTGCGCAGCGCCGAGGTGATGGTCAGCAGAGCTCAAGCGGAGCAGCATTAGCCGGGTCAAGAGAACCCGCCAAGCGCAGTGGTCCGCCAAGCAGATCACACGCAAACCGCCGAGGTAATTCCGCCAAGGACAAACCCGCCGAGCTGCATGACACCACCCCAAAGGCACCAAGAGTGAGAGGGCCACCTCTGGAGAGACCAGAGAACATTCTTGCAACTATAGAAAACTTAACCACACCTGTAGCGCCCGATTTGATCCGGAAAATGCTCAGAAGTTAGAGGAAACCAGCAAAAGGTGCCGTAGAGGCCAAAAAGTATCACCAAGGGAATCCTTGAACAGACCACGAGAGAATATGCAAAAGCTAATAAGTTGATATCGCACCCGAGTGGTGGACGAACTAAGATTAAGAGGAAGAACCTCATGAATGACATTAACAAAGAGCATGAAGCTCACAGAGCCGAATCGTGATTTGGCTTTGCCGAGGTACGCACTCCCGAAAACCCGAGAGCGGCAAATGCCGCAGCATTGGAATTAGAGGGTTAACGGAAGCTCGGCAAACAACAAGAAAGAGTGAATGAGCTGGTGCGCATCGCGAACCAGCAAAATGAGGAAATGCTCAGAGCTAACCCGGCAAGACCAGGGGCTTCACGGATGGTTCATTCGGCAGGGCAGCACTGCTTATCTGTGCAATGCATCTTCACCCGGAAACAACGCTAGAAAAGAGAAAGCAGTAACCTCAGGGAAGAGGAACAAGCAAATTGTTCCATATGACCCGACAATAGCTGGAAAGGCAAATGATAATAGAGGCAATGCAAGCCGAGGTAATAGTGGCGAGAGAAACCACGGCCGTATGGAAAAGGACGGCGGCGGCCGAGGTAATGGGGAGCTCGCAGAGAGAACCGCAAGAGACAATCATGAAAACCAAACCCCGGCCGAAGTAAGGAGAGAAGTGCCGCTCAACCCGCAACCAAGACATGAGCCTCGGTAGGAAAGAGAAGTGAGGCCAGCTCGCCACAATCAGATGAATGAAAGGTATAATGATGGATATTCCGAGGTAGAATACGCAAACCAGGGTGGAAACAATCACTATGGGATGCGTGATAGAATCTCAATGAGATTTGCCAGCAAATGATGCAAGAGTAAAGTTGGATCGTCTATACCGGTCCGAGCTGTTGGAAGAGCAAGGTCCACCAGGTCCGACATGTTTTGGACCACGGATCATGGGCGAACCACCAGTGCCGAATTTTCAGTTGGCAAGAGGCACAAAAACGTACAATGGAAGTACCAAGCCACAAGACTGGTTGATTGATTATGCCACCGCTGTGAAGATAGCGGTGGCAACCTAAGATGGGCAAGCGGTATGTCCCACGATGTTGGAAGGACCAGCCGTGGTATGGTTGAATAATCAACCACCGGCGAGATCAACCGCTGGTTAGATTTCAAGAAATGTTCATAGCAACTTTACCAGCACATACAAGAGACCAAATAGACCACAACAACTAGCCATGTGCAAGCAAAGGCCGAATGAAACGGATAGAGAGTTTTTAACACGATGGTGTAACCTGAGAAACTCATGTGAGGGAGTTATCGAATCGCAAGCAATCGCTTGGTTCGCACAAGGCTGCCGTAATGCCGCGTGTTGTGGCAACGCAAAGAGATATGCCAACCACACTGGCAGAAACTATCAGAATAGCAGATTCCTATGCATTGGGTGACCCAACCCAACCGGAGTTAATGTCGGCAGATCATCGTGAGCAACAGGACCAGTACGCGAGAGAATTGGCCGGGTCATCCAGGCGTGATTTCAGAGGAAGAGGAAGAGAGGAGAGGCCAGATTATAGATATAATTCGCCCAGGTGGCGGCAGTAGCACAAGATCAGCCGAGTCACGGAGCAACTCAACAACAGAAAAATGGACCTCAACAGTGGACATAAAGAAATGAGGGAAAGAGGCAATGGACCCCAGAGCAAAAGAAGCAATGGCAAGAGAGGCCGAAGTATACGTTCAATCCATGTTAGATCAGCCGCAAATTTCACACATCAAACCCATCAGACCGCCAATCATACAACCCGCAATGCGCTGGATGAAAAATGCGATGGGGAACCCAGCAGAGTTCAGCTCCCCATCAGTGCAAAGAAGATCAGCCGCAATTAACTGGAGCAAATACACAGCAACTGATGCTACCGCCCCCTCCCCCGAGGTACGATAACTCGGATCGGAGGGATGCAGTGCATCAAGTAATGAACCAGGGGCAGGACGGAAGGATAAATCCGGCAAATACTGGACGTAATGATTACAGGGAACATCACCAGTCTTATTGTGTGTTCACAACAGAACAGCAGGACAAGCAGAGTGTGCAGCGCCGGCATATGGAAGTGAATGCAGTTGTACCGGCAGTGCCAAGATACCAGCCATGGTCTGATCAGGAGGTGACCTGGAGCATGAAAGACCACCCCAGAATAATGCCGAGTCCAGGATCATATGCACTTGTGTTGGATCCGACGTTTGTGGGACCAAGCATCAATGTGAAATTTTCAAAAGTACTCATTGACAATGGAAGCAGTATCAACATCATGTACAAAGATACCATGCATAAGCTCGGAATATCACGTAATATCTTGCGAGTCCACGAGGGCAACTTTCCATGGGATAGTGCCAGGGCTTTCATGTGAGCCCATCGGTAAAGTCCGAGTCGACGTGCTATTCGGTACAAGAGATAATTGCAGAGAAAACTTAGAATTTGAAGTGGTGGATCTGGAAAGTTGTTATCATGCTCTACTCGGACGGCCCAAGACCGCCAAATTCATGAGCAACTGTCATATAAGTTATCTAAAGATGAAGTTACCCGGACCACAAGGGGTGATAACAGGGGATTACAAGAAGTCAATGGAGTGCTTCGCCGGGTCAAATTGGCGAGTCATTGGTTATAGCAAGAGAAAAGAAAAGGATTCAGCAGCCCTCGCCTAACAAGATTAAGCATGCCGGCACTTGCCAACCCTCATGGCGTGTTTCTTTTCAGCCAACCAAAAGACGAAGAAATTTCAGATTGATGAGCAATTCAGAGCGCATCACATTATTGGTGCAGGCCTTGACGCTAAATAGGAAGGCGAGCTCACCAACTTCCTCCGTGAGAATCGGGACATATTTGCATGGTCAACTCAAGATCCGCAAGGTGTTCCGAGGAGTTGGTGAGCACTCTTTAAACGCCGTGCCAGAGCAAGGCCGGTGAAGCAACCTCTCCGCCGCCGAAGACAGGAGAAAAGTAATAGGGATGAAATAGCTCGGCTCCTCGCACCGGTTCATCATGGAGGTGCTATATCCGGATTGGTTATCAAATCCGTGCTAGTAGAAAAGAAAAAGATGACCTCAATGTAGCCATTGTGTGGAGAATGTCTATCGACTACACTAACCTGAACAAGGCGTGTCGAAAGATCCTTTTCCATTGCCTAGAATAGACCAAGTCATTGACTCGACCGCTGGTGAGCTGTTATCATTTGT
Organism: Avena longiglumis; assembly: GCA_030063025.1. Taxonomy (NCBI): domain Eukaryota; kingdom Viridiplantae; phylum Streptophyta; class Magnoliopsida; order Poales; family Poaceae; genus Avena; species Avena longiglumis. The sequence goes on from CP125978.1 coordinate 186,898,113, forward strand.
AGACGCCAGATTCGGTTTCCACCAGACACCGCTAAGTCCGCCGATCAAATAAAGATGCATTTATTACCCGACGGGCTTATTGTTATCGCACAATGCCATTCGGCCTGCGAAATGCAGGATCAACATATCAAAGATGCATGCAAAAATGCCTAGATGATCAGATAGGAAAAAATGTACAAGTGTATGTGGACGACGTAGTCATCAAAACTAAGGAGAGCAAAACCTTGCTAGAAGATATACGACAAACTTTCGCGAACCTGAGAAGGTTCCGAATGAAACTTAATCCAGAGAAATGCACATTTGGCGTGCCGGCAGGAAAACTACTCGGTTTCCTTGTGTCCAGCCGAGGTATCGAGGCTAATCCAACAAAGATAAGAGCAATAGAAAGAATGGAATTGCCGAGATGTTTGAACGATGTAAAAAAATTCACGGGCTGCCTGGCCTCGCTTAGTCGATTTGTATGTCGGCTAGGAGAAAAGGCACTGCCACTTTATCACCGATGAGAAAGTCGGACAAATTCATTTGGACTCGCAGCGGACCTTGCATTTCATGAGTTGAAAAAGATGCTAGTTACGGCACCCATTTTAGCTTCTCCATTATCGAAAGAACCTATGCTACTCTATGTAGCGGCTACCAATCGAGTAGTTAGTACTGGTTGTAGTGGAACGCTTGAAGATGGTAAGTCATCAGAGGCCAAGATATTATCTAAGTGAAGTATTATCCACTTCAAAGCGTAATTATCCGCACTATCAGAAGATGGCTTATGGAGTATATATGTCGGCAAAAAAGCTTAAGCATTACTTTGAAGAGCACCCCATCAAAGTAATCTGTGAGGCACCCATAGCCGACATATTGAACAACAAAGATGCAAGTGGCCGAATAGCAAAATGGGCGATCGAGTTATCACCGTATGCTCCACAATTTGATAGAAGAAATGCAAATCTCAATCTCGTCACGACTTTCTCGTAGATTGGGCCGAGGTACAGTATGAGCCACCATTGCCAGATCCAAATTACTGGACAATGCATTTTGATGGTTCCAAACTAAGGAATGGTTTGGGAGCAGGAATAGTGCTAACCTCGCCTAAAAAAGATCAATTGAAATATGTACTGCAAATACATTTTGCTGCATCCAACAATGTAGCTGAATATGAAGCACTAGTTCATGGATTAAAAGTGGCAAAAGAAATTGGTATACGCCGAATCCTATGCTACGGTGATTCGGATCTTGTAGTACAGCAAGTATCGGGCAGTTGGGACGCATTAGATGCTAATATGGCTTTATACAGATTCCATGTGCAAAAGATCAGTGGACACTTTGAAGGATGTGAATTCCACCACATACCACGAGCAGAAAATGACGCTGCTGACACATTGTCAAAATTAGGATCAACCCGCAATCAATTCCGCCAGTGTGCCTTTCGAGCACCTCAGGAAACCATCAATAAACCCATCACCAGAATCCGAATCAATCTTTATCCCAGCAAGTTCTGCAGAAAATCACATTTCAATGGATGTAGATCCGCAGAAAGATTCGGAACCCTCAAGAGTGGGACAATGAGGTAATAACAATCATGGAGAGAGCCGAGGTATATACGCCGCAGAGAACATGGAGATAGACAGTGAGATCACTGCAGAAAGAGTAACACCGATATGGGCGCAACCCATATTTTCTTACCTAAAAGACGCGATATTGCCGAGTAGTGAGGTATTAGCTAGACAAACCATAAGAAGAGCAAAAGCCTATACAATCATAAACAATGAGTTATATAAGAGAAGCGTCACAAACATATTGCAGAAGTGCGTGAGTTCCACAGAAGGTCAGGAAATCCTTCTAGACATACACCAAGGAGAATGTGGGCACCATGCCTCATCTCGCGCTTTAGTAGCCAAGGCATTTAGGCATGGATTTTACTGGCCAACAGCGTTAAAAGAGGCAGAGGAATTAATTAAGAAATGCAATGGGTGTCAGAGATACGCAACCAGAATACATATGCCGTCGGCCGAGTTAAAAACAATACCCATCACTTGGCCATTTTCTGTATGGGGTCTAGATATGGTGGGACCGTTCAAGCCGACGAGAGGAGGAATGACCCACATGTTGGTTATGGTAGACAAGTTCACAAAATGGATTGAAGTAAAACCGATTAAAAAGTGTGATGGGCACACAGCAGTGAAATTTCTCAAGGATATCATCTTGAGATACGTTTACCCACATAGTATTATTACGGATAATGGCACAAACTTCGCAGAACGAGCTTTCGCCTGATTTTGCCAAGAGAAGCACATAAGACTAGATATTGCCTCGGTGGCTCACCCAACATCCAATGGACAAGTGGAAAGGTCTAATGGACTGGTGCTATCAGGAATAAAACCACGACTTGTTGAACCTTTGCAAAGGTCGGCAGGATGTTGGATCGAAGAAATCCCAGCCGTGTTATGGAGCCTTCAGACTACTCGAATAGATCAACAGTTACACTCCATTCTTTCCGTGTACGGGCAGGCCGTACTCGGCCGACATAATATATGACTCGCCAAGAGTTGCTCAAGACACAACCTCGTAGACAAACGAAATAGCTCGGCAAGATGTCAGAGACCTGTTGGAAGAAGCCGAGAGTTGACATTATCACGATCGGCTATTTATCAATGTAACTTACGACGGTATCACAGCAAGAAAGTGAATCCAAGAGTATTCAAAGAAGGAGATTTGGTCCTCCGACTAGTGCAACGCACGCCGGCATGCACAAATTGTCACCCCATGGAAGGACCATTTATTGTAAGCAAAGCATTGCACAACGATGCATATTATCTCGATCGATGCTCACCCTGGAGAGAACAAGGCATAAAGCTGGTGAAGAAACGGTTACCGAATGTGGCTTTACTTCGCCATTTTACTCGTAGCATTATATCTCAAGGTCAAAATCCAATGATGTATTTGAATCTCGGCACCCAGCAAGTGACTCGGGACCGCCGAGGATATATTTATTTCAGATCATGTATTCAAACCTCGCACCCAGAAAGCTTACTCGGGACCGCCATATGTTATGTTATTTCATGTTAGATGTTTGGACCTCGGCACCGCAGCGATTACTCGAACTGCCATATGTAATGATTATTTCAGATTATATGTTTGAACCTCGGCACCCGGAGCAATGACTGGGACTGCCATATGGTATATTTATTTCTTCGCTATATACTTGAACATTGGCGACGGATCGGTTGACTCGGGACTGCCGTATGTTGTATTCCTTTCATGTTAATATGAACCTCGGTGCCCAGAGCAATGACTCGGGGACTATCATATGATATATCAATTTCGTATTGACACTTAAACTTCGGCATCTAAAGCAGCGACTCGGGGACTACCGTATGATACCTCAAACTTATGCTGAACGCAATCATATCAGTTTTATACTACCTCCGAAACCTGATTTATATAAGGGAGTTTCGGACAGTAAACAACGATCCAGCGATTGTTGCTTGCTTCCACAACGGAATAGTTAAGTTACGTTCAAAACAGGTCAATAGCGTAGATATTCAGCGCTAATGCCTGGATAAGATCATCAAAATAACGGCAAAGTTAAGCCCTAAAAGATCAAGAAATTACGGGCCAGCAAGGCAAGAATTCGGACGAGCATCCACTTAACCAAGAGTCTCAACAATACATAGCAAAAGAAATTCAAATCATACAACGAGTTGACAAATTTTTTGTCTACATTATACGCCCGGCATACCAGGGATCGCAAATAACCTAGGCGTTGTTCGTTGGAGGGGCAGCTACTTGCTCAAAAGGGCACTCAGTAGGAGGAACTTCGACCGAGGTCGCCGCCTCCGCCGACCCAGTGCAACTTCGGTAGCCCGGGTTGTTCAGAGCGTCCAAGACGCGGTAGAATGCCCGGTGCCTTTGGAGGAGGACCGCGATCACCGTTGCTATCCGAGCTTGAGTGGAGCTATCGGATGTGGCCGAATCATCTTCACCTTCCCCATGCTCACCTGAATCATCACCCGGCACCTCACCGCGACCTCCGATCCGGATCCGGGAGAAAACTCGCCCTTCATTCCAAGTGTGCACGCCGGGCGCATCGACGAGCTGGAAAGCCCGAGCTTGTCAAGAGCAACAAAGGTGGGATCTTCAACCCAGGGAGCCAGCGCAAATTCCTCGTAATGTCAAGAGAGATGTCTTCATACCATGACATGATTACAAGAAGGGCCATGTCGGCACCGACGCCCACAGATTCTCTCCAAAGACTCAATCGCCTCTCGATGCCATCAGCCTTGTCACCAATAACTTGACTTCGTTGATATCGAGTCCCCGAGGTATTCGCCGAGTACATGGTAAGCTCGGATAGCGGCCTGCACCAAGTTCCGGCCCATAATTTTCATCGGACCAACTGCAGCACCAACAGCAACCAAGTAATCCTCCATCGAGTATTCGAAGTCAACAGCAACCGGTTCACCTCGGCGCGCGCGAGCTGCAAGAACAGCTTTAGAACTCACGGGTTTGGCCTCGGGGAAGTGATCTGCGCAAAACATGGACATGTCAAAGGGTAGCAGGGACGACAAAGAAAAAATATAGTTCGGCCATGCCAAATAACTTACGATGAATGTAGCTCATCATTATCTGAAGGTCTTTGGCCCAATCAGCTTTACTCTTCTCGAAACGAGCAATTTCCTCGCTCAAACCGCGGGTTTTAAGTTCGGCAGCTTCGAGGAGTTCTTTGTTCTTCTGCAGATCCAGAGTCAGCCGATTCTTTTCCTCGGAAAATTCTTGGTCGACCTTTTCTAGCTCGGACTTCTGAGAGAGCTTGATGGTATTCACCTCGGATCGCAGGCGAGCTATCTCATCATCGTTTTCTTGTAATTGCGCCAATGAACTGCGCTTTGTTCTAAAAATGCAGCATCACGTCAGGCATGGGCACGCAATCTTGTTGCGACACTGCAAAGTCTTGCAACTCGGCTTTACCACAGCCAAACGCAATAAGGAAACTTAGCATAGATATTAAAAGGAGAAGGAGTAAAATAGAAAGGAAACTAACCTTCCAAGTTCTTGATCTTCTTTTCAAGGCGGATATTGAGGTTATTGATATTACCTATTCAACAAGAAGTAAGCCGGCATTCCGCGGACGAATACATGAGAAAGTTGGGAGTAAGGGAAAGGAACTATCGACATACCGGCCTTCTTTGCCACGGGCAGAACTTTCTCGTACTTCTCTTCCAACTTGCGGTGCGAAAAAAGCAACCTTTGGAACTCGTCGGTCCGTCGGTCATGAGCAACCTGAGTAGTGAGGCAAAATGATAAAACAACAAGTAAAATCTACATTAGATCCGAATCAAGCAAAGCTTAATTCAGCTCTAGGTGACTGGATATTCAAAGCTATACCAAATCCGAGTCAAGAAGGACTTAACTCAGATCTAGGTGGCTGGATATTCAAAGCTAAACTAGATCCGAATCAAGCAAAGCTTAATTCGGCTCTAGGTGGCTGGATATTCAAAGCTATACCAAATCCGAGTCAAGAAGGACTTAACTCAGATCTAGGTGGCTGGATATTCAAAGCTAAACTAGATCCGAATCAAGCAAAGCTTAATTCGGCTCTAGGTGGCTGCATATTAAAAGCTATACCAGATCCGAGTCAAGAAGGACTTAACTCAGATCTAGGTGGCTGGATATTCAAAGTTAACTAGATCCGAATCAAGCAAAGCTTAATTCGCTCTAGGTGGCTTGATATTCAAAGTTATACCAAATCCGAGTCAAGAAGGACTTAACTCGATCTAGGTGGTCGGATATTCAAAGTTAACTAGATCCGAATCAAGCAAAGCTTAATTCGCCTCTAGGTGGTCGCATATTCAAAGTTATACCGCATCCGAGTCAAGAAGGACTTAACTCGATCCGGGTGGCTGGATATTCAAAGCTAAACTAGATCCGAATCAAGCAAAGCTTAATTCGCTCTAGGTGGTCGGATATTCAAAGTTATACAGATCCGAGTCAAGAAGGACTTGACTCAGATCTAGGTGGCTGGATATTCAAAGCTAAACCAGATCCGAGTCAAGCAAGAGTTAACTCGGATCTAGATGGCTGGATATTCAAAGCTAAATTAGATCCAAATCAAACGAAGCTTAATTCAGATCTAGGTCGCTGGATATTCAAAGCTAAAATTAGATCCGAGTCAAGCAAGACTTAACTCGGCTCTAGGTGGCTGGATATTCAAAGCTAAAACCAAGTCCGAATAAACTCCGAACTAGATGGCCGGACTAACGAACCTTAGAAATAAATTTAAGTCAAACTTCCAAGCATACAACAAGTTATTTCCTTGCAAGTTTCGGGGACTAGAGAATATGGTAACATATGGAGAATAATTTAAGACTCAGAGATAAAACAATTACCGCATTCATCTTGTTGGTATCAATGATGAACTGGCAGATGGTCAAACGGCCACGATGTCGAAAAGTCGAAAGGTTGGTTGGTTGGATTACCTCAAACCGATCAAGCAGATTCCATTATTGGCATACTCAACCAGCGCCCAAGGTCGTTCCCGTAGTCCCGAGTTAAAACTTTACCCGGGCAGGGTCCGACCACGGCAATGCAGGCTCTTATGAAGAGCAAGTCGGTGGCGAGGTAACAGGGACTTTGGCAGGTGCAGCTCCCTTACGCAGCACGTCAGCAATACTCGGCTGAGAAGAGCCGGCAAGACCTTTCTGAGAAGAAGTCTTGACGGCAATAGCTCTTTTCGCCTTAGAAGAGGCATCAGCAGGAAGTTGCGCCCAAGTGGGGACGGAGTCCTTAGGAGCAGAGGATAAGGTCGCAGAGGGCGCCGGGCAACGACCTTTTCGCCGAGGTCGGGATGACCGTAGAAACCGGAGTAGATGGAGGCTCGAGTAGCGATGGGGCCCATAGAAGGGACGGCAGGCTCAACAAAACTTGAGGGCGGATCGGATCCGTGTCAATGGAAGAAGTCTCGTGGACATCGCGACGAGCAAAGGACGTATTCGAGCTGGGGAGAAGCAGGACGAATAGGACTAGGAATCTGTGTCATCAGCGGGAGGAGGAGATGGCGGCCGAATCGGACGGTTAGTCATACTAGGACCGCCGGGTTTAACAGACAGAGGAGCACTGCAAAAATAAGAAAGAAGATTCGTCAGTATGAGAAACAGAAAGAGAGAAACAAGAAATATAGGCAAAAGAACTTACCCAGCGACCCGGGCATAGTCTTGCGCCTGGGAGGATTCGAAGAGGATTTCTTTATTCGCTTCTTAGGAACCGCCTGCGAGGCACTAGCAGAGCCCCGCTTCCCGAGGTAACGGGAGGCCGGAAGCAATAGATTCAAGGCCGTGAACTGACCGGCGGATTAGGCTGGGAAAGTAGAAGCCGGAAATGCATAAGAAATAGGCATGGCGGCAACTACCTCAAGAATTTGGACCTCGTCCGAATCACCTTCCTCCTCTTGCGCTGAAGTTTTGCCGCGAGCTCGAGCCGGAGCAGGATCCGACTTAGGGACGAACTCCTCGGAGTCCGGCTCGCCAGTATCCGGGGTACTCTGTCCATGGGCCAAGGAGCTGCAGAACTTCGGCGTCCTCGTTCTTCTGCTCTGCGAACCTCTGCGAGACAAGGAGAAAGAAAATCATGTGAACCAGTCTCTAAAAACTGGGGAATAATAGAGTAATGGAGATTAGGCTTACCTCGGGAGGCGGACGGTCGCGGGTGAATGGTTTTAACCCCCAACACCAATCCTCAGGCATCTCAGTCTTGAAGATAGCTCGGACGCGCTTATGAATAAGGTAATTATCCAGCTCGACGGTCGAGACTCGGTTAGGGTCAATAGGACCACTCATGTAGCATAGCTTGTGGGTCCGCTCTTTGGAAGGCAGATCCGCTACTAATAAAAGTTGCCATCGGTCTTGCCGCACAACCCGCCCGGATCAACTCTTTAGCGAATCTCAAGGCCTCGGCCAAGGCGTGAGTTTTCCTCGGATTATAGAGCCAGTTCACTTTGGAAGGTGGGCCAATTGAGAATGGAGGGAGCCGAATCTTGTCTTCTGCCCCTCTGTTCTTGACATAGAAGAATGACTTGTGCCACTTCTTGCACGTAATCCAACCCAAAGGACACGGGGAACACGGATTTCCTCCGAGGTGTAATAGACGCCGCCCCACATTGGGTAAGCAACTTCTCGGAAGGATGCAGAGATTTGTCGGGAACAACGTTGGAGCGGATCTGGAAGAACTTCGACCAGACATGCACTAACGGCCACAGGCCGAAGTAACCCTCCGAAGCGGAGATAAAAGCAGAAAGAGAAGCTATGGCGTTCGCAGGAAGGTGATGCGGCTGAAGGCCGAAGTAATCGAGGAATTCTCTAGCGAAATCACTAAGAGGGAGACCGAAGCCGCGGGCGAAGTGAGACATGAAAACCACATACTCGCCCTCTCTGATAACTGGAGAGGATTCGCTGCCGGGTAAACGGCAGGAAACCTCGGCAGGAATCCGTCGAGTTCGGATGAGCCATTCAATCTCACGGCGCGTGACTGAAGAGCCCTGCCACGAGCCTCGCTCGGGCCCGGAGCCAGCGTCATCGTCCTCAACAAGAGCGCCGCTAAACGAACTAGACATAGGCGCGCCGGAGAGATCGCCGGAGGAAAAACTGGCGGCGGAGGGGAGCTTAGAGCTGCAAGGTCCCGTCGGAACTTTGCACGAAAACAATGGCGAAGAGCGGAGGAACCGTCGCCCGAGCACGAAAACGGAGCAGATGGATCTAGGGCAAGAGCAGGGCAAGATGGTCAGAGAGGACTCACCGGCGGCGGAGCCACAGCCGCAGAGCGCGGGCGAGAAAGGCAGAACGACGCGGCGGAATCCTCGCCGGCGGAGGCTCGCGGCGAGCGGCGGCGGAGCGGCAAGAGAACACGCAGGCGAAAGGAAGAAGGAGAACGGAGGCGAGCGATAAGGGGAAAGGTGAATCCTGCGGGCGCGTTTCCCCTCTTTATAGTCAAGCCATGAACAGGGGAGTGGGATCGTGGGTGTGGCAGTTACCCGTGTAGATCGTGGGAACAGCCCGAACGCACGACGGTGAGTGGATCCACGCCAACGGCCACATACGAAGAAAGGTTGTTACAATCCCAAGGGGAGCGGCACACGAGGCGTCGCGGCGGCGGCGCAGCAGGTGCAGGGTTCACTGTAGCTTGTCAGTGAGCACTGTAGAAGGACCTAAAAACTAGAAGAACAATGATGGGATGACACGTAGGACGTGAAGTACGAGGAAAGGAACGAGGAAACCCCGGACGAGGCCATAGCTCGGAAACAAGACTGAGAAATGTAATGAAGCTGATATAACCCGGCCAAAGCTATTGACAGGGCCACACCAGCTTCGGGGACTAATGTCGGGGGGTTAACCTCGGGTAGGTCAGAGACGGGGAAAGACAGTACTGTCCCGTCGGTTTCCGAAGTTACGGCCTAAGTCGGCGAATCATGGATATGTCGGCCGATGAACGGAGGCAAGAAGCCCATGTATAGGTATCAAGTGGTTACCGGCCGAGTTAATGAGAGAGTCGGCGGGTTACCCAAATGATCTTCATGCGGTGAGGAACGAGCCGAGTAACACAAGGTAAGGCCGAGCGATCTGAAGCTTACAGGAGAAGGAGAAGCCTGTGGTCAAACTATAGCTGCATGCTAGAAGGAATCGAACAGGCCAAGCACAAGAGACAAGGATGCAGCGTCGGAGGGCGTAAGGAGGTCACGGAGGTGACAGTCCTGGAGCCCGAGGCACGCAGGAGGGGGCCACTGGAGCCTTGCCGCCATTAGAAGGGCGACAGGGAAAGGAGGCCGCCGAACTACTATTTTGGGACAAGCATATTCCACGAATATGCTTGCCTCGTCAGCCCTAAGGGCACCCAAGGCACCCCTTTATAAGGGGAGGTTTGGACCCTGAGGGAGGGATCGATTCTTTGAGCACCGTTAGGCTGGGGAGATTCACCTTGTCCCCCTGTATACAGCTCAAGGAGCACTTGTAATCCATAAAGAGAGAAACAAAGATTATCACTTTGGCAGCTTGAGTGTAAAGACAGTTGCATCTTCCCTCCCCATATCCCACTAGCATCCATTGGCCCCATACTTTAGCCTACCCATGGCATCTGCCGTGCCACCACCACGACAACTTTACCCACACGCACCGACCTATTTTTAATGCCAGTTAACATTAGCCCTCTTCCTGGGAAGGACGACGGAGAGTGGTTGACCACGACCTTTACCTTGCTTTCGCCAAGACCATGAGTCACGCACTTGGGAGATGCCGCCGTAACGGGTCAAGTCCCGAAGCCGGTCCCTAATGATGTGCACAGTGTTCAAGTGTAATGACCTTCGGATCGGTAAGGATCCTAAGCCCCTGTGATTAACATGCTAGTCCCTGGATCAATAGCTAGCACTCACAGTCGATGAAGTATCATGTAAAACACAAAGTCTTTATTACACGGAGAATCCAGAGTATGAATTATTACAAAAGTTGCTTAGCATTATGCTAGCTCAAATAACAGCGGAAACATAAAAGCAAAGATGAGTCCATCAACGCCGTGCTTGTCGAGTGTAGACCCGCGATCCCTACGCACCTTTCAATCTTCGGATTCTGCACATAAGACGTGCAGCCAACAAGTTGGGTCAATACTTTGAATGTATTGGAAATTTACACCAAGGAGAGAAAAAGACTATCTCTACATGCAAGGCTGGTATAGGTCAGAGTTAATTTGCTCAAAGCTAGTTTTCTTACATAGAGAGAAGAATAGAGGATTGTCCTACTTTGTAAACATTTGCTTAGATAAAATAAGGTCGAGTGGCACACAAGGATATTACGCACCAAGTGTCCAACAACCAAACACTTGGATATTACACACCAAGTTCCCAAAATTCCCACCCATTAGCGATATTACGCACGCCATGGGGTTTCAAAACTTTGTTTTTAGAAAAGAGAGAGGAAGATCCTTCAGAGGCTCCATCCTTCAGATGCTCAATGTTGTTCTGTTTCCGTGAACACGGCTGACCGATCAGATTGCAATACTCTCGAGAGTTTGTGCACTTTACCCACAATCCACGATCAAGTCCTTTTACAAACAAGACCATGGCGAGGCTTTCCCTTAGTAGCCCCTCTACCTTCCGGATCCAACCGTGCCAAGAATCCTCCAAATGTTGGTACCCAGGTGAGGTTTCCCACTAAGTACTAGGCCAAGACAGAGCCCATAATGTATTGTGGTTGCCTTTGGAAGCTTCAATTTACAAACATGGCAGACTTCTTTGATTCCTGGGCGGCCGTCCTCCACCAAAAATCACACTCGTTGACCCGACAACCATTCCGCCCAGAAGAAAACTTAGTTTTATTTTGAAGTGGATTTGAGAAGAAAGTTTGCTCTAGAGAGCCTTTATACTTAGAAAAATTCTTTGTATTTCGAACCCCCCAAAGGTACTTTGTATATATAGCATAGCAAGCAATACTAAGCAAAAACAAGGGTAACCTATTAGGAGGGAAAATCCTAAGTATAGAGCTACTCATGGCATACTACAAAATCATCGCACTTGCAAAATAATACTAAGGAAAAATTCTACTAGAACATCCTACACATGCATACTACAAAATTTTGAAGATCACATGCATAGAATCAAAACTGGGACAAAATTTATGAACAAGTGGTGTAACTTGCCTTGATCCGAGCAGCACTCTACACAATAGCACTCCTCAGCGCACTCAAGCAATCTAACGAGTCACAAACATAAAATTGATCACGACTTGCTCAAAGCATACACAAAAGAAAGCATGCATGCATGCAACATGGTAGTTTATGCAAGGTTGGTTGAATTGATCGAGGTAGCAAGTTTGTGGTTTGTGATAGTGTAAGGGTGTCACTAGGAATTATTTTTTTCCAAGGGTTTAGATCTAATTTGAATCACTAAAACAATTCCGAAGATTATAGGAGATCAAACCCTCTAAATAGCCCCAAGTTAGATCTAGTAACCCTAAGGAAAGCTTGATGATTTGTATCAGTAGGTATTGTGGAAACAAAATTATTGCAGCAAGATTCAAACAAAAAGGAATTTCAATTATTTTATATAGATTAAAAACCCTCTAATCCAAAGATTAAAAACTACACCTAAAAACTTATGCAACCCTGCAATATTATTACAGATTTGGATTCTACATAAAATTAGGAATCCAACGGTATATTATAAGCTAGATTTGGTCAAAAATTCGATTTTTGGTGAATTTCGCAAGTTTAAAACCAAATCTGCAATCAGATCTAAATTCTGCTTAAACCCTAGCCTGGTGTCACTGTCTGATTGGCCGGTAGCAACGGGGTGACGCTGGCGCTGCGGCGTCGCGTGTGCAGCCACGTGGCACGTCGTTATTCGACGATACCCCTTCGGCCTTTGATCTAATCGTGCGCGTCCAATCTAAATCCGACGGTCGGAAGGAGCGCGGCGGCGACTTCTGGCGTGTCGGCGGCGGCGATGTCGTCGGCGATGATGGTCGGCGATGCTCGGTGGCTCGCGGTGGTGGCGTGGTCGACGGGAGCGCTGGTCCTCGCGGTCGTCCATGCCTCTTCGAGCCTCCTTGCTTCCTCGTCGGCGAGGTCCTGCCGTTCTTCTCCGTCCCCGGCGGAGCTCCGGTGAGCAATCGCAAGCGCGTCGCTGCGAGAGAGAGGGGGAGGTTAACGCGAGGAGGGAGAGTCGAGGGTGGGGGTCGCGCGGAGGGGAAGAAGAGGTGGAGGCGAGGCTCGAACCTCGCTCGAGTCTGCCGAGCTCGACTCGCGAGATCCGTGGCGCCGATCGGCGTTGGCGGAACCAAACCCTAGGGTTTCGAGGCAAGGGTTGCGGCTTATATGGGGCGGAGACGTGGACGAGGGGGTCGAGTCCCGGCCGGATCTGAAGTCCGGGCCGGCAGCCGTGTCGCCATGATCTCAGGAGGGAGACGACGGGTGGGGCCCTGTCGGTGATCGAGGTGGAGCGGGCGGTCTTTGGCTGCGGCGCTGGCGGTCTTGGTGGGCTGCCATGCCCGCTTAGGTAGGCTTTCTCCTTTTTTTTCTGTAAACTTTTTTCCCTTTTTCTGTTTTCTTTAAACCCCAATAACTTTTGCAAACTAGGTCAAAATTTTATGAAACTTGTTTCTAAATTTTCATAAAATTGAGGTGGTCAACATAGGACCATGTCTTACTGTTTTTACAAGGTTTTTAAGAGGGGCCAAACTAATACAACAAGAGTGCTTAAGAGAAAATTAAAATAGGGTTGGGTTTATGTGTTAGGATCCTTGTAGTTGCTATGTTTTCAAAATGTAGGATGCAAATGATGCAAGGGTGATGCATGACACTAATAATGTCCAAGCACAAAATCTGGAATGTTACAAACCTACCCCCCTTAAGAAGAATCTCGTCCTCGAGATTCGGGTTGGCTAGCAAATAGGTGTGGGTGCTCCGTTCTCATGTCGTCTTCACGTTCCCACGTAGCTTCTTCCTCGGAGTGGTGGTTCCATTGTACCTTGCAAAATCTTATAGTCTTGGTGCGGGTAACCCTTTCAGCTGTTTCCAGTATTTTGATGGGTTTTTCCTCATAGGTAAGGTCACTCTCCAATTGAACCTCATCTAGGGGAACGGTGTCTCTTAGCGGTGTTTCAGCCATCTCCGGTGGCACTTCTTTAGTTGTGACACGTGAAACACATCATGAACAATCAGTCCTTCCGTAACTCCAATCGATAAGCAACTTCTCCCTTACGGGCGTAACCTTGTATGGTCCTATTAATCGTGGGGCTAACTTGCCCTTGATTCCGAACCTCTTAACTCCGTAGGGGTGAAACTCGGAGATACTCACGGTCCCTATTTCATAGGCCACATCTCTTCGCTTGGAATCAGCGTAGCTCTTTTGTCGGGATTGTGCTATCTTTAGCCTATCCTGAATCATCGCACCTTCTCTTCGCATCCTTTATCAAGTCCGTCCAAAAAGCGTTCTCCCACTCCATTCCATAGCAATGGAGTCCTACACTTCTGTATAGAACTTCAAATGGAGCCATCTTGATGCTTGTCTGGTAGCTGTTGTTGTATGAGAACTCTGCATATGGTAGGTTATCGTCCCAACTAGACCCATAGTCTAGTGCGCAAGCTCTCAACATATCTTCCAAAATTTGATTCACCCTTTCTGTTTGTCCATCTGTCTGAGGGTGGAAGGCAGTACTGAATTCTAGTCGGGTTCCAAGAGACTCATGTAGTTGTCGCCAAAACTTTGAGGTAAACTGGGTGCCTCTGTCTGACACAATTCCCTTAGGGACACCATGTAGGCTTACGATTCTTGACATGTACATCTTAGCGAGCTTAGCACTTGTATATGTGGTCTTTACGGGAATGAAGTGAGCCACCTTGGTGAAGTGGTCTACCACTACCCAGATAGAATCAAATCCAGAACGAGTCCGGGGCAATCCCGTGATGAAATCCATGCCTACCTTGTCCCACTTCCAGTCGGGTATAGGTAGTGGTTGAAGTAATCCTGCCGGTTTCTGATGCTCGGCTTTAACTCATTGCACACATCACACAGAGAAATATACTCCGCAATATCTCTCTTTAGGTTATTCCACCAGAATCTATCCTTCACATCCATGTACATCTTTGTGTTGCCTGGATGAATTGAGTATGGCGAATCATGAGCTTCTTGTAAAATTATCTTCCTGATATCGGGGTCATTGGGAACGCACAAACGCTTCCCATACCAGAGGGTTCCTTGTTCGTCTAGACGAAATTCTTTAGTCTTTCCTTCATTTATCCTGACTCTTATTTCTTCCAACTCTTTATCCCCCTTTTGTGCTTCTTGGATCCTTTCTTGGAAGGTGGACACTATTTCCATAGTCGCTACCTGTCCTTTCGGACTATCTCCAACCGAGATCCCTGAATTGCTTGTAAATCCTCTGGAAGTTCCCTGCGGTTTCACATACACTTACGACTTAAGGCATCAGCCACCACGCTTGCCTTTCCGGGTGGTATTGTAAATCAAGTCATAATCCTTAATTAACTCAAGCCATCTTCTTTGTCTCATATTCAGCTCCTTTTGGGTGAAGATGTACTTCAAACTCTTATGATCTCAAACACATCACAATGTTTGCCCATGAGGTAGTGTCTCCATACCTTGAGTGCATGAACCACGATGCAAGTTACAAATCATGAGTGGGATAATTGTGTTCGTGGTTCTTAAGTTGTCGGGAGGCATAGGATACCACTTTACCCCTGCATCAATACACTTCCAAGTCCTTGTCGTGAAGCGTCACAATAGACCGAAAATCCTTCGGATATCCGGCATACGTAACTGTGCTGTTACAAGGCGTTTCTTCAACTCTTGAAAGCTTGCTTCACATGCCTCGGTCCATAGGAATTTCTTTTCCTTCTTTAATAGTTCCGTCATGGGTTTTGCTATCTTGGAAAAGTTTTCGATGAACCTCCTGTAATATCTCATGAGGCCTAAGAAACTTCTAATATCTCCCACATTCTTGGGTGACTCCCATTCCGTCACGGAAACTACCTTGCTAGGATCTACGACAACTCCTTTAGCTGACACAACATGACCAAGGAAACCCACTTCCTTTAACCAGAACTCGCACTTGCTGAATTTGGCATACAACTTGTGTTCTCTTAGCTTCTCCATGATAAGGCGCAAATGTTTCTCATGTTCCTTCTCATCCCTTGAGTATATGAGTATATCATCTATTAATACTACGATAAACTTGTCCAAGTATTCCATGAACACCTTGTTCATCATGGTCATGAAGTATGCTGGGGCATTGGTTAGACCAAAAGACATCACGGTGTACTCGTACAATCCGTATCTTGTGGTGAATGCTGTCTTGGGCACATCCTGTTCTCGAATCTTTAGCTGAAAGTAGCCCGATCGTAGATCGATCTTTGAAAACACACTGGCTCCCTTTAGCTGGTCAAACAGGTCGTTGATGTTGGGCAGAGGGTACTTATTCTTAATCGTCACTTCGTTCAACGAGCGGTAGTCCACAACCAGCCTCTTGGTCTTATCTTTCTTTTCCACAAATAGGACGGGTGCTCTCCAAGACGATGCGCTGGGTTGAATGAATCCCTTATCCAACTGCTCCTTAAGCTGTTTCTTGAGTTCCTTTAACTCGTCCACATCCATATTGTATGGTCTCTTAGCTATCGGCCCCGTGCCTGGCATTAAGTCAATGAGAAACTCGATATCACGGTCGGGCGGCATTCCGGGTAGCTCTTCTGGGAAGACATCTGGGTATTCCTTTACAATAGGTACTTCCCCAAGCTAACCCCTTAAGAGAGTTCACCATGACTTCTTTGAGTGCTAAGTTCAACTTGATACGAATCCTCTTCCTTCCTAAGGCCAGGAGCATGACAGCCTCTTGGCACAATCTATGACTCCTTCATACTCGGTCATCCAATTCATGCCCAAGATTATATCTAAACCTTGTGATTCTAGAACTACCAGACTGGTGGGAAAAATGTGTGTGCCAATCCATAGTTCTAAATTCCGGCAACCGGAGTTTGCGCTATTTCTCCCCCAGGAGAACTTACCCTTAGAGGAAAGTTTATAGTCTCCGTTGGTATCTTGCCTCTATCCACAAATACCCTTGATATGAATGAATGCGATGCACCAGTATCAAAAAGAACAACTGCGGGAATAGAATTGAGTTTGAACTTACCAATCACAGAGTCTGGCGCCTCACAAGCATCCTCCATAGAAACATGATTCACCGTGGCTTTGACAAACGGATTTGGCTTCTTCCCGTTCCCATTGCCATGGTTGTGTCCATTACTATTCCCATTGCCATTGCCGTTGCCATTCTTCCTCTCGGGGCAAGAGGTCGCATAGTGCCCTGTCTTGTTGCACTTAAAGCATGTCACCTCACTGAGATCCTTTCCATTGCCGCCATTTCCATTGCGGTTTTTGTGCCCATTGTGCTTGTGGCCACCATGGTTATGACCATTATGGTTGTGGCCATTGTTGTTATAGGGTGGTGGTGAGGAATTGCGCTGCTTCTGGTACGGAACAGAGTGTTTGTGAGGGTTGGATTTCCTCTTGCGATTTTCTATGCTCTTCCTCTTTGATTCAACCACAATGGCTCTGTCCAAGAGTTCCTGAAAGTTGTCAAATTTCTGAGCCACAAGCTGAATGGATATCTCATCATTGAGCCCTCTTAAGAACTCCTCCTGTCTCTTGGCATCAGTGGAAACATCATCGGGTGCATAACGGGCTAGCTTATTGAAAATCTCACCATACTCGGTGATGTAATCTGCAGGTGGTGTAGGTCGCGAAACTTCGCGCCTCTTTAGAGCCATGACACCCGCAGCCACATGATGAGTACGAAAAGCTAACTCAAACTGTTCCCAAGTGATAGCATCAATGTCCCGTGGGTGACTTGGTAGTTATCCCACCATTCCGCAGCAGTCCCTCAAGCCGGTGTGTATAACGCACTGCTTCGGCTCGACATTTTGCACGGTGTCTAGCTTCTTGTTGATTGTGCGCAGCTACCGCCATCGATGATTGGTTCAAGGTCGCTAGTGAAGGTAGGGGTTAAGCCTCGTAAACCGAGTCAGCGATCCTGTTGAGGAGGTGGCGAGGTGGTGGTGGTGGGTTGTTGTTGTTGTTCTCGCATGTTCGAGTGAGTAGTTGGATCACCGGTTCTGAGTGGCCAAGTTCAGCTATTTCAAGGGATTTCGGGTTCGCACGCCTTGGCGACATCTGTGGGGTTAAGAGAATAGTTAAGAAATAGATGAAAGACTAAGTAGTAAACTCCTACCCTTATGAAAACACACCAAGCACACAAGACATATAAACACGCTTTATCACAGAAACAACCAAGTTTTAACTAAACGAGTCTTATCTTGGTATTTATTACATTTGCGAATAACGTTCTACTATAGAATTAAAGGTGGTCCAACTACTACATATCTTCCACTCCTTCCTCTTCCTCGCCCCTAACGAGTAACCTTCTTGCTCTTGCGTTGTCTTGTACAACTCCATCTCCTTTGTGGTGGCTTCAAGCTTCTCTTGGAGTTCCCTTATCTCATCCTGTAGCTTCTTGGTAGTGGCTTCCAGCTCCCTCAAGTCTCCTTCTCGCTCTGTAGCTCCTCCACTAATCTTGACTTCATTGCGGCTTCAAGTTGCTTTGCCAAGTCCCTCTTGGAAGCACGCACATCATCGATTATCTTGCAAAGTCCTTCAGTTTGCACTTCATCTCCATCGATCTGCTGTTTGAGTTCTCTAATTCTCTTGTTTTTATTTATCACCCTCTTCTCTTGGTTAGCGAACTTCTTCTCTTGGTCCTGGAATTTTATCTCTTGGAGCTTCATTGCCTCCTCCTGCTGTTTGATCATTTCTTCCTTCTCCTTGATGAGGGCGCATAGCTCGTCGTTCTTCAACATCTCGAGGAAGGTACCCTTCTCAAGGTCATGGATGTGGCACTCCAAGTCTTGATATTGTGTTCTTCGGTGCTTGGTAGAAGTTCTTTCCTCAAAGGTTAACTCCATGGGAATCCCTTCCTCATCTCGTCTTCCAAAGAGGCTGCCGCAGTGTCCTTGGAGAGTTTCATGATGACGTCCACATAGGCGACCAATGAGTTGTTGCAAGCTAATGCTGAGGGCCTTCTCCTTGGAATCGCTAACAATGTGGATTGCTATGTCTTCCTCCGGGTTCTTGCCTTGCTCTTTTCCTGGCTGGATGACCTTGACTCCCCAACAGCCGTCCTTGTGGAGTTTCTTCATTGTTCTCCCTTGGATTGTTGGGAGAGGAAGGTCCAAACGTGTGAGTAGATCCATGAGGCATCCTCCAAAGCGAAGGGGCTCGATGTCCGCGACGGTGTCGTAGAGGAAGCTTGTCATCTTTGAGTTAGAAGAACGAGGGTTAGGCACTTAAACAAGTAGAGGAAAGCAGATACTAGATGTGCGGAAAATAACTTAGTAGAAAAGCAAGTAGTGCACTAAAGTTAGAGGTGGTTCCAATCCTAGGGTCACGTCCTACAGGCAACGATGTGCTCTGATACCATCTGTAATGACCTTCGGATCGGTAAGGATCCTAAGCCCCTGTGATTAACATGCTAGTCCCTGGATCAATAGCTAGCACTCACAGTCGATGAAGTATCATGTAAAACACAAAGTCTTTATTACACGGAGAATCCAGAGTATGAATTATTACAAAAGTTGCTTAGCATTATGCTAGCTCAAATAATGGAAACATAAAAGCAAAGATGAGTCCATCAACGCCTGTGCTTGTCGAGTGTAGACCCGCGATCCCTACGCACCTTTCAATCTTGGATTACGCACATAAGACGTGCAGCCAACAAGTTGGGTCAATACTTTGAATGTATTGGCAATTTACACCAAGGAGAGAAAAGACTATCTCTACATGCAAGGCTGGTATAGGCTGTAGAGTTAATTTGCTCAAAGCTAGTTTTCTTACATAGAGAGAAGAATAGAGGATTGTCCTACTTTGTAAACATTTGCTTAGATAAAATAAGGTCGAGTGGCACACAAGGATATTACGCACCAAGTGTCCAACAACCAAACACTTGGATATTACACACCAAGTTCCCAAAATTCCCACCCATTAGCGATATTACGCACGCCATGGGGTTTCAAAACTTTGTTTTTAGAAAATAGAGAGGAAGATCCTTCAGAGGCTCCATCCTTCAGATGCTCAATGTTGTTCTGTTTCCGTGAACACGGCTGACCGATCAGATTGCAATACTCTCGAGAGTTTGTGCACTTTACCCACAATCCACGATCAAGTCCTTTTACAAACAAGACCATGGAGAGGCTTTCCCTTAGTAGCCCCTCTACCTTCCGGATCCAACCGTGCCAAGAATCCTCCAAATGTTGGTACCCAGGTGAGGTTTCCCACTAAGTACTAGGCCAAGACAGAGCCCATAATGTATTGTGGTTGCACCGAAGCTTCAATCAAACATGGCAGACTTCTTTGATTCTGGGCGTCCTCCACCAAAAATCACACTCGTTGACCCGACAACCATTCCTAGAAGAAAACTTAGTTTTATTTTGAAGTGGATTTGAGAAGAAAGTTTGCTCTAGAGAGCCTTTATACTTAGAAAATTCTTTGTCTTTCAACCCCCAACGGTACTTTGTATATATAGCATAGGAAGCAATACTTAGCAAAATAGGGGTAACCTATTAGGAGGGAAAATCCTAAGTATAGAGCTACTCATGGCATACTACAAAATCATCGCACTTGCAAAATAATACTAAGGAAAAATTCTACTAGAACATCCTACACATGCATACTACAGAATTTTGAAGATCACATGCATAGAATCAAAACTGGGACAAAATTTATGAACAAGTGGTGTAACTTGCCTTGATCCGAGCAGCACTCTACACAATAGCACTCCTTAGCGCACTCCGAGCAATCTAACGAGTCACAAACATAAAATTGATCACGACTTGCTCAAAGCATACACAAAAGAAAGCATGCATGCATGCAACATGGTAGTTTATGCAAGGTTGGTTGAATTGATCGAGGTAGCAAGTTTGTGGTTTGTGATAGTGTAAGGGTGTCACTAGGACTTATTTTTTTCCAAGGGTTTAGATCTAATTTGAATCACTAAAACAATTCCGAAGATTATAGGAGATCAAACCCTCTAAATAGCCCCAAGTTAGATCTAGTAACCCTAAGCAAAGCTTGATGATTTGTATCAGTAGGTATTGTGGAAACAAAATTATTGCAGCAAGATTCAAACAAAAAGGAATTTCAATTATTTTATATAGATTAAAAACCCTCTAATCCAAAGATTAAAAACTACACCTAAAACATTTATGCAACCCTGCAATATTATTACAGATTTGGATTCTACATAAAATTAGGAATCCAACGGTATATTATAAGCTAGATTTGGCCAAAAATTTCGCAAGTTTAAAACCAAATCTGCAATCAGATCTAAATTCTGCTTAAACCCTAGCCAGGTGTCACTGTCTGATTGGCCCAGCTGGCAACGGGGGGGTGACGCGGCGCTGGCGCGTGCGTGCTGACGCGCGCAGCCACGTGGCACGTCGTTATTCGACGATACCCCTTCGGCGTTTGATCTAATCGTGCGCGTCCAATCTAAATCCGACGGTCGGAAGGAGCGGCGGCGACTTACAGGGCGTGTCGGCGGCGAGGGGCGGCGATGTCGTCGGCGATGATGGTCGGCGATGCTCCGGTGGCTCCCCGCGGTGGTGGCGTGGTCGACTGGGAGCGCCTGGTCCTCGCGGTCGCGTCCGCGGCCTCTTCGAGCCTCCTTGCTTCCTCGTCTGGCGGTAGGGTCCTGCCGTTCTTCTCCGTCCCCGGCGGAGCTCCGGCGAGCAATCGCAAGCGCGTCGCTGCGAGAGAGAGGGGGAGGTTAACGCGAGGAGAGAGAGTCGAGGGTGGGAGTCGCGCGGAGGGTAAGAAGAGGTGGAGGCGAGGCTCGGAACCTCTGGCTCGAGTCTGCCCGAGCTCGACTCCGGCGAGATCCGTGGCGCGGTCGACGGCGGCGTTGGCGGAACCAAACCCTAGGGTTTTCGAGGCAGTGGGTTGCGGCTTATATGGGGCGGAGACGTGGACGAGGGGGTGGTCGAGTCCGCGCGGATCTGAGTCGAGGCGGCCGGCGTGTCGCCCATGATCTCAGGAGGAGACGACGGGTGGGGCCCAGCGTCGTGATCGAGGTGGAAGCGGGCGGTCTTTGGGCTGCGGCGCGGTGTCTTTGGTGGCTGCTGCTGCCCGCTTAGGTTTTCTCTTTTTTTTTCTGTAAACATTTTCCCTTTTTCTGTTTTCTTTAAACCCCAATAACTTTTGCAAACTAGGTCAAAATTTTATGAAACTTGTTTCTAAATTTTCATAAAATTGAGGTGGTCAACATAGGACCATGTCTTACTGTTTTTACAAGGTTTTTAAGAGGGGCCAAACTAATACAACAAGAGTGCTTAAGAGAAAATTAAAATAGGGTTGGGTTTATGTGTTAGGATCCTTGTAGTTGCTATGTTTTCAAAATGTAGGATGCAAATGATGCAAGGGTGATGCATGACACTAATAATGTCCAAGCACAAAATCTGGAATGTTACATCAAGATTACGGAGGTCGTGCCTCTCTTGTTCCCGGCCACGCTTACCTACCTGTTATGAATGCACCTCCTCGCCTCCTTCAAGAAGAACCAGAATGCGTATATCGAATGGAAAGCCCGAACTATGTGACTAATGGAATCTACTAGGCAAGTTAGTTGGCCGAGGGGGTTTCCAGGCCCCCATGTGGCTGTACGCTCGTCTTGGTTCAAGAGGCAAGAACTTAGGTCCTGGTAGTGGCAAGTATGGGGCTGCAAAAACCACAACCCACCATGGCCTCACATACAAGTCTTAGCATGTTTAACTTTTATCTCTAATCATACCACGTCATCCTATCATACTAGGTTCATTCGTAGCTATGATTCATCAACCGAATAGACCAGCAAAACAGCTAAGCATCGCTAAGCACAACAGATGTAACAGATCTCGCAACGCTCACAAGCCAATCCCTAGTTATGCTAGGAGCAGTGGATCAGGGAATATAGGCTACAAAGGGAACATGCATCAGATAGGATTATTCTATCTATCGATAAAATACTTTAGAATCGCATGCACAGGGTAAGAATTGAAATACTTGAAAACATAGGATTATATCATGTGTGGGGCTTCGCTTGCCTTTGCCAGTTGATAACTAGAAAGCAGAGCTTCGGACACCTGGTACTTGACTTGGTTATAGTTGATCAAGTATTGGTCTTCGAGCTTCGACGGTGTTGATCTCGGTCTTCAATCTCGATCTCGATTTTGATATCGTATTTTACCAAAGAAGAATCAAACACCGGAAAGAAAGGGAATCAATGAACACATGGCATCGATGTAATGCTCAAGCAAGGATGATGATATGACAAGTTAATTTGTATTGAAATGGAAACCCTAAACATGGTCGACCATTTTAAATAGGGTCTGAAAGGTGCAAACCCTAGAACAGGGGAATCCTCGGAATCACCTACGGGGTTCAATTGGTTCTTCTAACTAAACTTGCAATTGAAGTTTCTTAACAATGCACGATTATATTGCCATTGTATAGATCTTAATTTTCTGATCATTTTGATATATTATTTGTATTTCTCTGATTTAAAATGAATTAGTTATGAATTTCTCCAATTTTAATTCATTTTAAAATATTATAAAACAATTTATATTTTGAATATTTACAAATTATTTTCCATCTGGCCCCACATTTCATAAGTTTATTCATTTTAGAAAACATTTATGGAAATTATTAAAATTCTCACAAGTAGGGCCCATAGGGATTTATTAATTTCTAGAAAACAATTACTGAAAACATTTAATAAAAAGAAAAAGGGGAATATTGCCTCAGGCTGACGTCATGCTGATGTCATGCTGACGTCATCCATGGCGTTGCTCCCAGGTGTGGCTCGGGCTCGATGCTAGAGGCGACGTGGGGCTGCGGGGAGTAGCGCGCTGGAAAGAGGGGATTGAGTCGAGCAATTTAGGGGTGGCGCTGCCCAGTTTTGGTCACCGGAGCATCAACATCGATGACAAACAACGGCGGTGGGTGGTGGTGCTCGGCGGGGAGGGAGATGGAGAGCAAGAGGAAGTGAACGGAGGTGCGCACTAGCACCGCGGGCACACCAGGAAGCCGATGGAGGTGTCGAGGAGGCGAGGCAAGGTCGGACGACAATAAATCAACGACGGCAACATCGGCGGCCGATAGTGAGTTGGGCTTGATTCCGGTGAGAGGGCAGCTCCCCTGCTTGCACGCTTCAACAGGGATGGCGAGGAAGACACGACGCTTCCAATGGTGGCCTCATCTCGACGTGGGGTGGTCGGGGACGGCGAGGCAACACGGTGGCCGGAGCTAGGGTTTTGGCCATGGCGAGAAAAGTATAAGGTGGAGGGAAGAGTGGCGTGCTAGGGTTCTCCACGGGCAAGTGATACGTCGTAAACGTATCTATAATTTTTGATATTACATGCTTGTTTAGTATCAACTTTGATATGCTTTGTCTACACTTTAAGGTATTTTTATACATTTTCTGGGACTAACCTATTAACAAGTTGTTGCAGTGCCAGTTGCCTGTTTTCTACTGTTTTTGGTTTCAGAAAAGCTAGTAAGGAAATATTATCGGAATTGGATGGGACAAAAGCCAAAGTCAATATTTCACCGAGGATAACACAGAGACCGAAGGGCGGCCGGAGGGGCGCCACAGGGTGGCCACACCCACCCACGCGTAGGCCCACCCTGGGCCACGCCTAGGCAGGGTGTGGCCCCCCTGGCCACCCTCCTGCCTCGCCTCTTCGCCTATGTAAACCCTCTGTTTCCAAAACCCTAAGTACCCGATCAGATCTCCACAAAACAGTCCATAACCGCCGCCACCATCGTCCCTATATCGGGGGAGGGGATCTGAAGCTCTTCCTGGCACCCTGTCGGAGGGGAGAGATTATCCCGGAGGCCTTCTTCATCAACATCCGGTATGATGCGTGAGTAGTTCCACCTTGTACTATGGGTCCATACAGTAGCTAGATGGTTGTTTATCCTCCTTTGTGCTATCATGTTTAGATCTTATGAGCTCCGTTCATGATCAAGATCATCTATTTGTAATCATGCATGTTGTGTTTGCGGGGATCCGATGGATATTGAGATTACTATGTCAGATTGATTAATGATTCTATCTTGTCTTCTTGATTATTTATTCTATCATGTCTATGTTGTTTGAGATCTTGCATGCTCTCCGTTTCTAGTAGCTATCTTGGCCAAGTAGATGCTAGTGACTCCAAGAGGGAGTATTTATCCTCGATAGTGGGTTCATGCCTCTATTGAATCTGGGGAAGTGACAGAGATCTCTAAGGTTGTAGATATGCTGTTGCTACTAGGGAGAAAACAACAATATTTTGTTCATGGAACAATTGTATTATTTACTTTACACACATTTCTTAAAGCAGTTATCTGTTGCTTGCAACTTAATACTGGAGGGGGTTTGGATGATAACCTGAAGGTGGATTACTAGTCATAGATGCAGTTGGATGGCGGTCTATGTATATTGTTTTAATGACCAATCAAATCTCATAGGATCATGAATGTCTAGTATTGCATTGTTATGCCTTGATCAGTCCTGTCAATTGCCCCGCTGTAATTTGTTTACCTAGTATGTTATGTTATTTATCTTAAGGAGAACACCTCTAGTGAACTGTGGACCCCGGTCCAATCTTTACCATTAATACATCATCTACTATTACTGTTTACTTTCTGCAAGCAATCATTATCTTCCACACCATATGTTTAATCCTTTGTTTTCAGCAAACTGATGAGATTGACAACCTCACTGTTCGTTGGGGAAAAGTCTTGAGTTTGTGTTGTGCAGGTTCCAAGTTGTTAGCAACACCTTGGAGTCGTTTCCTTCCTCCTACTGGTTCGATAACCTTGGTTTCATACTGAGGGAAGAATTACTACTGTGCTCATCATACCTTGCTCTTGGGGTTTCCCAACGGAGCTCTACAGTGATCTGAGCTGCATCAGCGAGGCAAGGTCCTTATAGGCGACGACGGACAGCGGCATTGATCTTGGCGTGCGGCAGCGAGGCGACGACATCTGTGGTGACATGCAGGTTCTTCACCGGTCGCGAGGAAGATGACGAATGGGAGGAGGCCGAAACGATATCAGGCCAGGCTGGGCTGCAGATAGGACGGGGTTGGGCTACAAGTAGGCCACGACAAAGGAATCAGGGGTGGATACTGCTACTGCACTAGATAGAAAATAGAGGGAGTTGGGCTACGACCTAGTTAGGTTAGGATTAGTTTTTTATTTCCTGAAACATTTTTCTTTTTATGTTTTGTTCTATCTCTTTTGTATTTTCATTGGTAATATGTTTTGGATATTTCCAAAATACAAAAACTTTTGTAAACATTTAAAATATTGCATGGACCCTTAAATAACCATTTGGGTTCCATACATTTTGGTATTTCAAAATACTCAAAACCATTTGAAAGTTTTCAAATAGAGAGGGGGAATTAGGGTTTAGGGTTTTAATCCATTTGTTGCATGTGATTTAATTAGATGATGGTCATGATGCACAAATCAATCCTAATTTAACATTTAATAAAAGTAGGGTTGTTACAGGGGTGGACCGAACCCCTCGTTTACCGCGTCACGCCGCAACTGGGCATACCCTTCGTGGAGCTTTTTAAACTCCCGACAGTGTTTGAGCAGATGGCTAGACTTCTTCTTGCCATCTTGCTTGTCGATGTAGAAGTGGATGCTACAGGGACTCGATAGCTTATCCATCACGGATGGTTCATAATTGTGGGTACGATGTTGCCATGACCGTGTGGTTTTTCTGCTGTCACGGTAGCTGCCGCTGTGGTAGCGGCTTTTGCGTTTTCCGTCATCGCGGCGATGTTGACTTCCTCGCGGTCGTCATAGGCACACACTCTCCTATTCCCTCGGTGGTCGCGTCTAAGGCCAAGGTCATCCTCGTCATCCGAGCATGCTCGTTTGTTGTGGACGACGTCTGATACCTTCGATCCGGATTACGTATGTAGTATAGCTCTTTTTCCCTAGTAGACCTAGGTTTATCGAATCCTCGGGAAGCAAAAAGAAAAGTGAGATTACTTAAATGGAGCTTCGAGATTTATAGAATTCCTACTGCGTTTTCACCGGACCAAGTGTTTGTGATCTTTTTATTGTTGTTGACGATGGAGAGAGAGGGCTTAGTGTCTTCGGTTTTCACCAGTAGCTGTGCAAAACATCTGATGGGAATAATAGATAATAATAAAGTATACATGTAATTGTTAGAGAAAGATAATTATATGTGGGTAGTGCATCCATAATTGTTATCGCCTCCTCAACCGCTCATAGCAATAACCTACTAGTCTCATCCATAGAAAAAATGAACTAATGGTATGCATCGTGATGTCACCGTTAATCCCAAGTAAATCCCTCACATACAGTCATACTACCCTTTCTGTCACTTGGGTTCCTATCCCGTAGATCATTCATTACTCACACTCCATTTACCTGGATCAATCTTCGGGGTCTTGGGTACCTGACAAGTCCTTAGATTGAGGCAAGAGAGGGTACTACAATCATCATGTCATGCAAACTAATACATGATCCCATCTATGATAAATAACATGCACAAAAGCTACATGGCTAGGACGAATCCCTTAGCCCAAGGAGAATTACTCACACATAGAGATGAAATCGACAATCATAAACATTGTAATAGAGATCATAAGGTTGATAGCAAATAGTCTTACAATGTCGCCAATTGGAGAAGATATCTACTATTACAAGTGGTGGAAGATGGATATGGTTGTGGAGACGGGTTTAGAGGTTTAGATCTAGATCTATTCCTCCGGCGTGGAGGCTTCTTGTGGCAGGGAGAGTTGAGGTCGAAAAGAAGTGTTGTTTCTTGTCGCCCGAAGCTTCTTTATATAGGTGTCCCTTCACGAAAGTTGTTCTGTTTGACCTAATGAGGTTGGTGCCAACTATACGACCGGAATAAAATTTCCGCCGTATAGTTGGTCGTTAATCTTGCAGTAGTAACTTCATGGATCCATGTTTCTTTGACATGTTGGAAATCTCATATCTTCGGCATTTAAGTAGTGATTCCCATCATCATACATCATTATCTTCAAAGGGAAAAAATAGCAAGAAAGGATTGCATACCCCTTTGATCATTAGGCATTAGTGGCAGGTTTTAGAGAGATATTTCATCAAATATATGAATAATATCTAGTTTAAATGCGGACGTGGAAGGCTATATTTCACAGCCATCAACCTCCCCAAGCTTAAACTTGATTGTCCCGAGCAAGAAAACCAAAATCAAAAGGGAACTCAACATTTAAACTGAAATAATGAGATGATGATCTTACTCATGATTGGTAGTCTCATGTTTCCTCCAATTTATTAATCTGAAAAACTTCAGCATAAATAGAGTAATATCAATCATATCATACAGGTTTCATTAATCCTTATAGCGCATCAAAATTATTGTAAGAATGGAGGGTTCAAAAGAGTAAACTTTATTCCATGTAATGTAATCAACTCATAGGCTTGCCTTTTAACAATAAAGTATGATTATATAAAATTGAGGGTGTGAGAGTTTGTCATGAAAAGCATATACACTAAAGTGTCTCAATTATCCCACATCAATAAATTAAGACTTATCAAGCACTACTTTTCTATTCATTGTCCTTCAAGAATTTCAGTTCTTAAGTAATTGAGAGCATGCCAAAAAATTCATTAGTTTATCGGGCTGTGATGGACAATTGTGGCATCACTAAGGTTTTGTTCCTTTTGCATAATGATTTCTCATATCAGCCAGAGGAGTGATTCCATCATGTTACAGCTACCCGGGAGTGCCAAGAATCTTACCCATTATAGCATTGCTGCTACATATGTTTAATCAACTCATAGCCAGAATCTAGGAGTTTCCTCCATGAAGATCGTTCGTAGTCTAGCGGAGTTGTTGGCATCCCATGAAGTTTGACACGCATAAAGCTATATAATTCTTATGATTGAAAAGTCAAACTTTGGCATGCTCACAAAAACCGCTAAAACATTAATTCAATTGAACAAATATTTTCAAAGAGAGCTATCAAGTCAATCAATATTTTCTGTGGTGTTGAGTGTCTCTAGGAATAAGCTTTCAAGACTAAACACTACAACACCCAAGTCTTCAATTTGTTATACTTTTTCTTGTTTAAATTTGTGTACCAAATTTTTAGGCAAGACTTTGGTTAACTACAAGAGCTGGAATAAAACATACCCAATTAAATACTCATGCAAACAAAATTTTACTACAATATAGAGACTCATTCCACAATTATAACATCTCAACATTACTACTAGCCAGCATGGGTTTCTCAAACTTCAAAAGTGGGGAGTCATAAGGAATACCTCTCATGTTTGGTTCCAGTTCTCTCTGCCCTTTTTATTTGTTTCTTGGAAACCCGAAGTCAATCACTCTCCTGCAAACCAACGAGAACTTCTAGGCGAAAAGAAAAGGAGAGAGGGAAAATAAAGATAAACGGAGAAATATTTTTGTGGTTTTTGATAAGGGGAATTAAAGATTATAAAATTGGCGGCAAAGCTCGGCTTGAAAATAACTAAGATAAAGTGTTGGGGAAACCAACACATGTGCCTCGAAAGAAAAATAAAGAAAAATGAAATAGATAGAAAACCTCCCCAAGATTAGGATTTTGCAAGCCCTTCAAATCACTGAGGTGGGGGAAAAATTTGTAACTCCATCTTGAAAATTGAGTTAAGAGGTTACTTATTGTTTCTCGAAGGTTCAGGGCAATATTATGCATTCCCTCCACAGTTCCTCCAAGTTCTTGGAAATCTTGATATGTTGCAAACAGGTTTGGTGGCTGCTGCTCCTGATGAGGGACTTCTTGCTCCTCTTCTTGGTCCTCATACTCCTCCGGAATCTCCTCATGGGGTTGGTGTTTCTAAACCTACAAGTCATAAAGCACACGTCCTTCATTGATAGAGAAAAGACCATTAGGAAAAGGAGTGGGGTAGAGACGCCCAGCTCCAGCAATATGCAGATAATAAACACCACCTCTCCTAGTGAGCATTCTACAAGCCCTCAAAGTAGAGAAACCAACACGTCGCTCACCTAGCACCGGATGTAACTCATGTAGGTCGATGCCCAATGCATTGGCAAGCACGGTGGTGACGCCTCCACAAGTGATTGGTCCTTGGCTTTTGTGGGATTGGTACTCCAAGAAGCGCACAAGAATTGCGCCCAAGTGAAGTGACAAGTTGTCATAGTTGAGAGCAGATTTTGCAAGGACTAAGATGTCCTCCTCATTGAGTCTTGTAAACTCATTGTGCGCCTGCAAGGTGTTAGCAATAACATAGAACAAATACCGAATAGAAAGATGTTGAATATTCTTCCCTTTACTGACTCTAGAAGTAAAGCTTGTCTTATTATAACAGAGTTCAGGGGAAGATTCCATGTCGGTAAAATCCGCGCGTAGAGCATTAGGATCATTGTTGGGTAAACCAAAATAATTGCACCATTCATCAAGTGATAGGGAATAATTATTGTTCACGAGTCGGAAAGAAATTCTATCCTCCCAGTGCCATGTCTTAACGGTGCTTTGCAAAGAACTAAGGAATTCAATGGTTAACTGGCGATAGGTTGGTGCATCATGAAATACAAAGTTTTGCAGGCCAACTATATTGCAAAGTAAATTAAAGCCATTAGATATACCGAGTTGGTTCAAAGTGATGGGGCAAGCCCACTTGGTTGCCTTGACTTCTCGGTTTTTTATCTTGTCGAAACGATCATGGTGGGGTTCGTTCTTGAATCGAATCCCCATGCTTTCCTGAGCTGCAGGCCGAGAAGAACTAGCAGCAGCAAGAGCACGCGTCTGGCTCCTCCTGTTCATCTTATAAGAAAAATAAGAAAGACAATCATAAAACTTTTTGATCCAACAGTAATAGTCATAGCATATTCCTCATCATAACACACTAAAGAATCTCTTCAACATAATAATGTAGGCAAGATAATCATGGAAAATAGTTCAAAGTAAGTCTCACCCTAGATTGATAATGACAATATATCAGAGATGAATTCGCAAAAAGTAATTGAAGGATCGGAGGATAAACATACCGTAGACCACTTGTGTGCGAGGAATTCCAACAAAATTGAGTAGGGGTGAAGATCCCTTGAGGTTTTGAGAGCGTTTGGAGGTATAAGAGAGAAAAATGATTGATGTTTTGATGTTTTGGGTACCTCCCCGTGCATTTAAGTGATCGGACACAACTATACGGCCGTAACTATACGACCGGAACATATTGTTCTCACCGTATAGTTGGTCTGACGGGAAATTTTAGGGTTTCTAGGGTTTCTTTCCTAGAGGCTGTAACTATATGGCCGGAACTATACGACCAGAACTTTTGTTCCCGCCGTATAGTTGGTCATCAAACCTTCTGTATCCTGGGATGAAAAATTGTCGATGGGTCGCATAACTATACGGCCAGAGCTATACGGCGGGAATTTTTATTCCCGTCGTATAGTTGGTTGATAAAGCTTCTGTACACATCAAAGAAATTCTATTTCTTCAAGAATTACTTTTTAGACTGAAACTTAGCGAAACACCTTGTTTTGACAAAAAAAATATAGACTAAAATTTCGACCAACTATGGCATATATAAAACAGGAATTTTTAGTACCGCTGAATTCTCCTTCTCACTGGTGTTTTCTAGCACTCTTTATTCTATAAAACTTAAACTAAAACTTAAAAACTTAACTCAAACCTTTATTTCACATGGGTTGCCTCCCATGCACCACTCTTTTATGGTCAATAGCTTGACCTTGATATTGCTCACTTAGGCCATATGAGTGGAACACCCACTCCAAAGTAGTTGGCCTTCAAAGTGATGGCCTCCTTATCATATTGCTTGGATTTCTTTTTCCTAGGAAAATGAATAACAAAAGGATCCCGCGAAGGCAATTGGAGCTTCATGTTCGCTTCATGCAAATTGATTAAAGCATTAATGGTTCTTAAGAAAGGACGGCCTAATATAATAGGGGTATTTGCATCTTTAGGCATGTCAACAATAACAAAATCAATAAGAGAAGGACAACCTTTAATGTACACTAAGTTATTCTCTTTGATGCCTACCGTTTGTTTAGAAGTAGAATCTTCTAGATGTAATTTTAGTTCGGTAATTTCAAAATAGCCAAGCTTTAACTTGTTAAAAAGACACTTTGGAATTGTTGAAACACTTGCACCTAGATCATAGAGTGGAGCTATTTCATCAGTCCCAAATTTAATCTTAATAGTAGGCTCAAATATATCATCTAGCTTAACAGGCTATTTTTTCAGCAATTTTCTTATATTTTTCCTCAAGCTCACGTACCTTTATTGGTACCTGATTAACGGAGTGTTGATACATGGATTCCTCACTTCCTTCACTTACCGGAATCTTGACATTGATCCTTTTTACAAGATCTTCATCTGTGTAGTTCGGTGAAGGAGCATTGCTATAATCAAGTTCTTCGGGCTCCTACCTTTGGATTCTTATTATCTTGAGGTCTTCAACTAGATTGGGCTCAACTTTACCTAGAAATTAAGCTAGAATGAGAGTTTGACTCTCGGTTATCTTACCTAGATATGCCTCCACAATCCTTGTTCTTTCTTGGAGGGCTTGCAAATCATTCCTCAAACTAATATCTTGGTTAGATAATTTACCAAGCATAGCATTAATGTATACGCACGCTTCTATTCTTGTAGATAGTTGTCGGTCCTCCAAGTGCAGAGGTTTGTAGAACAACAGCAAGTTTCCCTTAAGTGGATTACCCGAGGTTTATCGAACTCAGGGAGGAAGTGGTCAAAGGTATTCCTTTCAAGCAACCTTGCAATCAAGATACAATAAGTCTCTTGTGTCCCCAACACACCCAATACACTTTTCGGGTGTATAGGTGCACTAGTTCAGCGAAGAGATAGTGAAATACAAGTGGTATGGATGATTATAAGACAACGGTGCTAGAAAAGACTTTGATGGCGTGGAAGAGTCTAAAGGCAATCTGAAATAAAGATAGCAGCAAGCAAACATGTAACAAATCTAGTTGTGAATGGTACTTCAATGTTTAGAAACAAGGCCTAGGGATCATACTTCCACTAGTGAACACTCTCATATAAATATCTTCTCTTCATGATACTACTCTGAACTACTCTCTGGTTGGACAAGTCTAATCCATGGTAGGGCTACAAAAGCACTCCTTAAAGTTTGCAATCCCCATATAGATAACCCCACACTGTCACCTTGAGCGCTAGATGGTTCCTTCAAACACCACAATTTCATAAAGACATCCAACTCCAAATATAACTCATGACAAGTATTTATGTAATCTCTAGCCTAAGTGCCACACGGTGAGCATGCTGTCACTTTCACACACGTGGGGATAGACAGATGTCTATTAAAGCACTTGAGTAGAAGAGTAGAACTACTTGATCACAAAGCTCATGATCACAATATGATCATGCATAGAGAGAGAGATGAACACATAGATACCGGTAGAGCCCTTAGCCTCGAGGAAGAACTACTCTCTCCTCATCATGGGAATCAACAATGGCGATGGAGATGGCGATGTGGATCGATGGAGATGGCTCCGGGGAAAATTCCCCGTCCTGGCAGGGTGCCGGAATAGAGACTTCTGTCCCCTGAATCTCCCCTTCGATGGCGGCGGCGCCGTGGAATTTTCATGGATGTATGTCGATTCCTCTAGGGTTTTTGCCTTGGGGGCTTCTTATAGGCGAAGAGGCGAGGCGAGGAGGCAGCCAGGGGGCCACACCCCTGGTGGCGCCACCATGGGGTACCCACGCCACCATAGGGTGTACCCACCCTGGTGCCCTCCTCTGTCTCTGCTTCGCGTTTCCGTAATGCTCCGGGGGAAATAGGCAGATTGGCTTTTGTCCCGTCCAATTTCGAGAATATTCATTTTTAACTTTTCTAAAACCAAAAACAACAGAAAACAGGGAACTGGCACTGCGACATCTTGTCAATAGGTTAGTTCCAGAAAGTGTATAAAAATACCTCAAAGTGTATACAAAACATAAGATAGTTGGCACAAAACAAGCATGGAGCGTCAAAAATTATAGATATGTTTGCAACGTATCAAGCATCATGATTCTCTGTAATTTTGACTAGAATATTGTTTTTATCATTTTGTGAGTCCATAAAAGATTTAAGAGTTTCTTGGAGACTACTATTACTTGATGCCATATTATTATTAGAGTTACCTGCTGGACTAGAATATTTTTTCTAGAAATTAGGATTATAGTTTTTCTACCAAGCAGGGTTATAATCACTACGAGCTATGAAGTCTACTTCTTCAATAGTTAGTTCAGGAGTAGTTCTTACATGGGTTTCCTTACCTTTAACGGCTAAAATGAGCTCAGCCAACTTAGCATTGAGTTCTTCATTTCCTTGAGGTGTAACGGATTTCACCTTCTTCGTGTTTGACCTTTACACATGCCATTGGGCATGGTTGTCTTGAATATTGTCTAGCAGCTGCTTTGCTTCGGTAATTTGCTTACCCATAAATCTTCCTCCAGCTGCAGTATATTGCATAGACTTAGAAACAGGTTTAAGATCATTATAAAATAAATTAAGAATTAACCAATCTTCCATCCCATGGCTGGGACAGTTTCTCATGCATTCTTTCATTCTCTTCCATGCAAGCGCTAGTGGCTCAGGCTCTTCCTGCCTAAAACCAGTAATATTAGATCTGAGTTGCATAGTCTTTGCAGGTGGAAAGAATTTAGTCATAAATAAAGAAGTACATTCCACCCATGATGCAATAGTATTTCTAGGCAAAGATAGCAACCATTTTTTTGCTCTTCCTCTAAGAGAGAAAGGAAATAAGCGCAACTTGACCGCATCGGGGTCAACATCTTTAATGCGCATCATATTACATATTTCGGTGAAAGCATTTAAATGCATACCTGCATCTTCTACAACAGAGCCTCCAAATTGATTCTGTTGAACCAAACTTAATAGTGGGTATTAATTTCATAATCTACAGCAGCAATTGTTGGCCGAGTAATAGGAGTACGCAAATAATCATTGTTAGGAGTTGCAAACTCTCCAAGTTTCTTTTCAGCCATACTTCCTATGTTTTTGGATTTTCTTAAACAAGTACTAATGATGATAAAACAAGAATTAAATGACTAACTATTTTTTTTTGGTTTTTCAAATAAAAATCGAAAGCAAACTATCAAAACTAAAAACGAGAATTAAAACTAGCAAGGTTTCTACTAACTTCACCAGGGTAGCTATTACTTCCCCAGCAGCGGTGCTAGAAAAAGGGTTGATACCTTCAATCCTAATTACGAATGTAGTATAGCTCTTTTTGCCTATTAGACCTAGGTTTATCGAATCCCCGGGAAGCAGAAAGCAAAGTGAGATTACTTAAATGGACCTTCGAGAGTTTTAGAATTCCTACTGCGTTTTCACCGGACCAAGAGTTTGCGATATTTTTGTTGTTGTTGACGAAGGAGAGAGAGAGAGGGCCTAGGGTCTTCGGTTTTCACCAGTAGCTGTGCAAAACATCTGATGGGAATAATAGATAATAATAAAGTATACATGTAATTGTTAGAGTAAGATAATTATATGTGGGCATTGCATCCATAATTTTGATCGCCTCTGCAACCGCTTATAGCAATAACCTACTAGTCTCATCCATAGAAGAAAGAGAACTAATGATATGCATCGTGATGTCACCGTTAATCCCAAGTAAATCCCTCACATACAGCCATACTACCCTTTCTGTCACTAGGGTTCCTATCCTGCAGATCAGTCCTTACTCACACTCCCTTTACCTGGATCAATCTTCGGGGTCTTGGGTACCTGACAAGTCCTTATATTGAGGCTAGAGAGGGTACTACAATTATCATGTCATGCAAACTAATACATGATCCCATCTATGATAAATAACATGCACAAAAGCTACATGGCTAGGCTGAATCCCTTTGCCCAAGGATAATTAATCACATATAGAGATGAAATCGATAATCATAAACATTGTAATAGAGATCATAAGGTTAATAGCAAATAGTCTTACAATGTCGCCAATTGGAGAAGAGATCTACTATTAAAAGTGGTGGAAGATGGCTATGGTGGTGGAGAAGGGTTTAGAGGTTTAGATCTAGATCTATTCCTCCGGCATGGAGGCTTTTGGTGGCAGGGAGAGTTGAGGTCAAAAAGAAGCGATGTTTCCCGTCGCCCGAAGCCTCTTTATATAGGGGTCCCTTCACGAAAGTTGTTTTGTTTGACCTAATAAGGTCGGTCCAACTTTACGGCCGGATCTATATGGCCGGAATAAAATTCCCGTCGTATAGTTTATCGTTAAGCTTGTAGTATTAACTTCACAACTCTAGTTTAAATATATGAATAATATCTAGTTTAAATACGGACGTGGATGGCTATATTTCCTATCCATCAAACTCCCCAAGCTTAAACTTTATTGTCCTAAGCAAGAAAACCAAAATCAAAAGAGAACTCAGCATTTAAACTGAAATAACGAGATAATGATATTACTCATGATTGGTAGTCTCATGTTTCCTCCACTTTATTAATCTAAAAAACTTCGGCATATATAGAGTAATGGCAAGCATGTCATACGGGTTTTATGAATCCTTATAGCGTAGCAAATTATTGTAAGCATGGATCATTCAAAAGAGTAAACTTTATTCTATGTCATGTAATCAACTCATAGGCTTGCCTTTGAAAAATAAAGTATGATTATATAAAATTGAGGGTGTGAGAGTTTTTCATGAAAAGCATATACACTAAAGTGTCTCAATTATCCCACATCAATAAATTAATACTTATCAAGCACTACTTTTCTATTCATTGTCCTTCAAGAATTTCAGTTCTTAAGTAATTGAGAGCATGCCAAAAAAATTCATTAGTTTACCGGGTTGTGATGGACACTCGTGGCATCACTAAGGTTTTGTTCCTTTTGCATAATGATTTCTCATATCAGCCAGAGGAGTGATTCCATCATGTTACAGCTACCCGGGAGTGCCAAGAATCTTACCCATTATAGCATTGATGCTACATATGTTTAATCAACTCATAGCCGAAATATAGGAGTTTCCTCCACGAAGATCGTTCATAGGCTAGCTGAGTTGTTGGCATCCCATGAAGTTTGACACGCATAAAGCTATATCATTCTTATGATTCACAAGTCAAACTTTGGCATGCTCACAAAAACAGCTAAAACATTAACTCAATTGAACAAATATTTTTAAAGAGAGCTATCAAGTCAATCAATATTTTCTGTGGTGTTGAGTGTCTCTAGGAATAAGCTTTCAAGACTAAACACTACAACACCTAAGTATTCAATTTGTGATACTTTTTCTTGTTTCAATTTGTGTAGCAAATTTTTAGGCAAGACCTTGGTTAACTACAAGAGCTGGAACAAAACGTACCCAATTAAATACCCATGCAGACAAAATTCTACTACAATATAGAGACTCATTCCACCATTATAACATCTCAACATTACTACTAGATAGCATGGGTTTCTCAAATTTCAAAAGTGGGGAGTCATAAGGCATACCTCTCATGTTTGGTTCCACTTCTCTCTTCCCTTTTTATTTGTTTCTTAGAAACCCGAAGTCAATCACTCTCCTGCAAATCAACAAGAACTTCTAGGCGAAAAGAAAAGGAGAGAGGGAAAATAAAGATAAACAGAGAAATATTTTTGTGGTTTTTGAGAAGGGGAATTAAAGAATAGAAAATTAGCGGCTAATCTCGTCTTGAAAATCTCAAACAAAATAAAATAACTAAGATAAAGCATTGGGGAAACCAACATGAGTGCTTATAAACTCAAATAAAAGCATAACCTCGAAAATAAACTAAATCAAATGAAAGCAAAATAAAATAGATAGAAAACCTCCCCAAGCTTAGCCTTTTGCAAGCCATTCAAATCACTGAGGTGGGGAAAAATGTTGTAACTCTAGTCCGCAATTTGAGTTGAGAGGTTACTTGTTGTTTCTCGGAGGTTCAGGGCGAGATTATGCATTTCCTCCACAGTTCCTCCAAGTTCTTAGAAATCTTGATATGTTGCAACCCAGTTTGGTGGCTGCTGCTCCTGATGAGGGACTTCTTGGTTCTCCTCTTGGTCCTCATCCTCCTCTAGAATCTCCTCCTAGGGTTGGTGGTCGTTCAGCCTACCGGTATTTTTGCTTCCACCATGCAGCTTGACTGACGAGATGTTGTCGTCTAGCCAGATCTTTGGCTCCTATTGTCCGTCGAAGTTTGGATTGTCCAAAGGAAGTTTGAATCCCTTGGGCATACACGATTGCCATATGGCTCGGCTGAAGCATCTAGCGTCGCAAAGCTCCATGTCTTCGTCTTCCGACTTCGTGGAGCACACATGTTTGGCGTGTAGCTTGTCGATTTTGAGCTGCGTGAGCTCATCACGAGTGTCGTACTTGCGGCTCCTCCGTCATGGCTGTGGCGTCGCCGCGATAGGTCTTGGTCATCTTCGTTGGATGAGGGGGTGCAGTTCCTTGCGAACTTCACCGCAGTCTTATTTGGCTCTAGAGTCTCCTCTCCGGTCAGTACGGCTCTGACGAGCCCAAGGCCCGCGATTGCGGATTTGTGGATGGTGGATTGTGGATCCCTGACTGGTGGTTGGTTGGTGAGCAGGTACGTAGTAGATGCTATCAACACAGCTTGCGGTGTCTTGGGCATCATGTTGCCCTGTGAATCCACTAACATGAATGACATGTCGAGGGCTTTGGTAGCCTTGCGCCTTGTGTCTGGGCACATGCACTCCAACTGAGAGTTGCTTTTGTGGGCGACGTAGCCGCCGTCGTCCCTCAAGGAAGATTTGCCGATGGAGGAGAGCGCTACCTGTTGGGCGCTTCATTCGTTTGCTGCTCAAGCTGAACGTGTTGTGTGACTGATACGTCCCAAATGTATCTACTTTTCCAAGTACTTTACTCCATGATTTGATCCATAATCTCCCCATACTTGGATAAAACTGTTGAATCTAACGCTATTTTTAGTAAAAGTTTTCTTTCTATTAGTTTTCGTAGGGAATAAAATCAAGGAAAAATACCACAACAGTTTTTCACCAAATAATGAAGCCTGAGAACTTGGAATCAAGAAAATGGAGCCACGAGACCCAAAAGGGACCAGGTGGCATGCCCAGTAAGGGTGGGCACGCCAGCGAGGCCCTTTCAGCCCTCGAGCGTCATCTTGGCCTCTCTTTTGGCGTACCCCCTTATATACCAAAAAACCTAGTTCCCTAGGGGCACGAAGCGTTTCGCGAAACAGAGCGCCGCCAGAGCCATTATCTTTTTTTCGGGGGTCAGATTGGTCCTGCTCTCTACCCCGGGGAGTGGGATTTCGAGCTCTTCTCCACCACTGTCATCATCAACAACGACCATGATGTAATCTTGTAGACATTCTTGTAATCATTGGATTGGATCCATCATGTAATCATCCATATGTATCGAGATTTGAGGTGATATTGTAGACATTCCTGTATGAGTGTTGGTACACTTTTGCTATGTTTAATGCTTGTTGCTAGGGCCCAAGTGACATGATTTCAGTACTGAACTTTTATCGCCCTATCATATATTTGAGTTTGGTATGTATTTTCAAATTGTATTACCTATTATTGTGTTGAACCTGCGAACCCTAAGGTGACAATTAGGGAAAACAATGGGAATATATGATAGTTTGAGGATATTGTGTGTTCATGAAGTGTTAATGCGTTGTTCTGGTATATTTGAAAAGGTAGATCTTAATTGCCTGTAGTACCAAGTTGGCCCCGGTAAAATTGTCAGGCGGGACAAAAGATATTATGCAAACTATGCATGATTATGTTTGGAGCACACACCTACGCACAACTGAATTAGAGATAAATTCCATGGTAGTAGGATACATTATATGATGGATATCATTCATACAACACCCCTCTATCACCTCATGCATACGTTTTAGCCACTAAAAGTTTCACAACATTACTTTCGGTGAAAACTAGAATTATTCCTCCATGGTCTCGGACTAACGAGATACATGTTCCCGGTGGCTTTTCTTCTGGAAGGAGTTGCTGCTTCCTCTGCATCACTGGAGCAAGGAGGCGGAGGTTGTTCGGTGGCTTGAACGTGTGTGCGATCACGGATGTACTGCTGATTTGCGGCGCTAGACTTCTTCTCAATCTTGAGATCGGCAAGCATTCGTCTACATCATCCACGAGTACAACCTCGTCAAACTTTGTCGGTCTACAAGCGTATGTTCTCTATGGATGTATATTCACCCGTTTCTTGTATCTAGCAGATAGATCTTGGTGCTTAGTGGTTCCTATCTGAAGGGTTTCGCGGCATAGTAAATCAAAATTTTCTACGGATGCGAACAGAGGGAAAGCCAAGATCTAATCTAGGAGATGCAATCAACGAGAGAGATTGGATTAGATCTTCATACCCTAGAAGATTCGCACAGCGGAACGTTCGTCGGAACGTGGGTGATGGAGTCGTACTCGCTTCTCCTCCTCGCGGTCCGATCCGATCTAGCACCACAAGTGGCGGTGCCTCCGTGAGATGCACACGTGCAGCACCTCGACGTCTCCTCCTTCCTCGGACCAGCGAGTATGGTGGAGAGATAGATTGGATCTACAACACGACGGCGTGGTGTATATGGTGGAGAATTTCTGCTGCAGGGCTTTGCCTACAAACAGTCGGGAGGGAGAGAGGAAGGTAGCAAGGCAGCTAGGGCTTGGAGGAAGGTGTGTGATCGGGGGGAGG
The DNA here is from genome assembly GCA_030063025.1 of Avena longiglumis. NCBI lineage: Eukaryota > Viridiplantae > Streptophyta > Magnoliopsida > Poales > Poaceae > Avena > Avena longiglumis. Next base: position 186,938,415 of record CP125978.1, read on the forward strand.
GGGCGCACCACCCCTCTATATATAGGGGGGGGGCAGCCCTTGCCCCTCCTCCAAGCCTATCTCTATTTTAAACAATTTAAACTCTCCCTTATCTAGAAATCCTATCTCTAGTTTAAACGATTTAAACTCTCCCTTATCTAGAAATCCCATCTCTAGTTTAAACGAGTTTAAACTTATCTAGGATCGGCTGGGCCCTATGGCCTTGTGCCCCTGCCCAATGCGCCAGGACACTCCCTCATAGGCCCATGCCCCTCCCGGAAGGTGGGGCCACGTTGGTCCCCCCGGAAGGTTCTAGAAGCTTCGTACAATACCGATTAACCCGAACAATTCGAACTCCAAAAACTGCACCGCCTTATATGAATCTTATTCTACGGACCATTCCGGAACCTCTCGTGATATCCGGATCCCATCCGAGACTCGAACAAAAATTCATAAACCAATTATCCAATCTATCCTAGCGTCGAGATACGTTATGTGTGACCTGCGGGTTCGAGAATATGCAGACATGATCTTCTATCAATAATCAACAGCGGGGTCTGGGCACCCATATTGACTCCCACACATTCATCGATGATCATATCGGATGAACCACGATGCCAGGATTCAATCAATCCCATATATATATTCCCTTCGTCTCACGATATTTTACTTGCCCGAGATTCGATCGTCGGTACCGTCATACCTAGTTCAATCTCGTTCACAGCAAGTACTTTACTCGTTACGTAATCCGATATCACTTTGTGATTAACTCCTTAACCACATGCTTGCAAGCGGTGTTGATATCGATTACCGAGTGGGCCCGAAGTATATCTCTCCGACTTGGGAGGGACAAATTCCATCTCGATACATACAACCCAACAGATACTTTCCGATCACCTGAGAGACACCTTTATGATCACCCTCTCATAGGATGACGTTCGATGACCTCAAAGATTTCTTCCGATACCGTGGAGTTGCATTATCTCATGGTCTAAGGAATACAATATTTGACATAGGAAAAGCTTCGCAAAGACGAACACGATGACACGATCTAATTGCTCTGCTTTGTTTGGGTCTATCCACCATATCATTCTCCCAATGATATGATCTCATTATCAATTGACAACTCATGTCTATGGTTAGGAAACCTTAACCATCATTGATCAATGAGCTAGTCCATAGAGGCGTACTAGGGACACGGTGTTGTTCACAAACCACACAAGTATTAAAGTTTCCGCTTAATACAATTCTAGCATGGAATATAAACTTTATCATGAACAAGAATTATAATAATAACATCTTTATTATTGTCTCTAGGGCATAATTCCAACAGTCTCCCACTTGCACTAGAGTCAATAATCTAGTTTACATTTGGCAACAATCTCACACCCATGGCACTGAGGTGTTGATCATGTTTTACACGTGGAAGAGGTTTAGTCAATGGATCTGCGACATTCAGATCCATATGTACTTTGCTAATCTTGGATCTCCATCGCTATATAATCTCGGATTATATGAAACTTGCGGTTGATATGCTTGGTCTTTGGATGATATCTTGGTTCCTTAGCGAGTGCTATGGCGCCAGTGTTGTCACACAATATCTCCAGTGGGTCCAATGCACTTGGAACCACGCCAAGCTCAGTGATGAAGTTTCTGATCCAAACTCCTTCACTTGACGCTTCTGCAGTAGCCATGTATTCCGCTTCTACTGTAGATCCCGCGATCACGCTTTGCTTGCAGCTTCTCTAGCTCACAGCTCCTCCATTCAAAATATAAACGTATCCTGTCTGAGATTTAGAATCATCCTTGTCGGTGTCGAAACTAGCATCGACGTAACCTTTTACGACAAGCTGTTCATCACCCCCATAGACTAAGAACATTTCTTTAGTTCTATTTAGGTACTTTAGGATGTTCTTCACGGCTGTCCAGTGTTCCACTCCTGGATCACTTTGATATCTGCTCGTCAAGCTAAGAGCATTGGACACATCCGGTCTAGTACACAACATGGCATACATGATGGAACCTATGGCCGAGGCATAAGGCACTTTGCTCATAGCTTCCCTATCATTTTACAGAATGGACACTGAGCCTTGCTCAATATCTTACCTGACAACATAGGCACTGAACCTTTCTTCGCCTTATCCATTCTGAACCTTTTCAGAACTTTGTCTAGGTATGTACTTTGGCTTAAAGTTATCAGGCGTCTTTGTCTATCTCTATAGATCTTGATGCCCAATATATAAGCAGCTTCACCTAGGTCTTTCATTGAAAAACACTTGTTCAAATAACTCTTCACATCGTTAAGCATGTTGATGTCATTTCCAATAATCAATATGTCATCCACATATAGTACCAGAAACGTCACCGAGCTCCCACTCACTTTCTTGTAGATACAAGCTTCGTAGCAATTTGGAACAAATCCAAAGCTCTTGATCACTTGATCAAAGCGAAGGTTCCAACTCCGAGATGCTTGCTTCAGTCCATAAATGGAACGCTGAAGTTTGCATACTTTACTAGCATCCTTAGGATCGACAAAACCTTCGGGTTGCATCATATACAACTCTTCATCAATGTTCCCATTGAGGAAAGCGATCTTGACATCCATCGCCATATTTCATAATCGATGCGCAGCAATTGCTAATAAAATCCGAATGGACTTAAACATCGCTACGGAGAGAAAGTCTCATCGTAGTCAACACCTTGAACTTGTCGAAAACCTTTTGCGACAAGCCGTGCTTTATAGACGGTAACATTACCATCGCGTCCGCTTTCTTCTTGAAAATCCATTTGCACTCAACGGCCTTTTCGGTCGCTAGGAGGGTCCACCAAAGTCCATACTTGGTTTTCGCTCATGGATCCCAATTCGGTTCATGGCTTCCAGCCATTCTTCGAGTCCGGCTCATCATCGCTTCCTCATAGTTCGTAGGTTCACTGTCTTCTACCAACAAGACAGTCAAGACAGGTTGCCATACCACTCGGGAGGGGCACGCGACCTTGTCGACTGCGACGCTCAATGCGACATCGTCCAAGCTTCATGATCCTTGTCATTAGCTTCCTCTATTGTTGGTGCGGTGACCGGAACAATTTCAGGTGATGCGCTACTCTCCAATTCAAGAGAAGGTTCAATAACCTCGTCTAGCTCTACTTTCCTCCCACTCACTTCTTTCGAGAGAAACTCCTTCTCAAGAAAGGAACCGTTCTTCTGAAAAACACTTTGCCTTGGTTACGTGATAGAAGGTATACCCAATAGTTTCCTTAGGATATCCTATGAAGATGCATTTCTCGCTTTGGGTTCGAGCTTGTCCGGCATCAACTTCTTGACGTAAGCTTCGCATCCCCAAACTTTAAGAAACGACAACTTAGGTTTAGCACCAAACCACAGTTCATACGGTGTCGTCTCAATGGATTTAGATGGATCCCTATTTAAAGTGAATGCAGCGGTTTATAATGCATAACCCCAAAATGATAACGGCAAATCAGTAAGAGACATCATTGATCGGACCATATCTAATAGGGTTCGATTCCGGCGTTCAGACACACCATTGCGCTGTGGTGTTTCGGGTGGCTTGAGTTGTGAAACGATTCCACTTGCTTTAAGATGCGTGAGAAAATCATAACTCAAATATTCGCCCCCACGATCGGATCGTAGAAACTTAATATTTCTGTTACGATGGTTCTCCACTTCATTCTGAAATTCCTTGAACTTTTCAAATGTTTCAGATTTATGTTTCATTAAATAGATATACCCATATCTACTTAAGTCATCGGTAAAAGTGAGAAAATAGCGATATCCACCACGCGTCGAAACACTCATCGGTCCGCATACATCGGTATGTATGATTTCCAACAAGTCCGTTGCTCGCTCCATCATACCGGAGAACGGGGTTTTGATCATCTTGCCCATGAGGCATGGTTCGCATGTGTCAAATGATTCAAAATCAAGAGACTCCAAAAGTCCATCGAATGGAGTTTCTTCATGCTTTACACCAATATGACCTGACGCAGCGGTGCCACAAATAAGTAGTATTATCACTATCTACTTTGCATCTCTTAGCCTCAATGTTATGGATGTGTTTTTCATCCCTTTCGAGATTTAGAAGAAATAAACCATTTACAAGAGGTGCATGACCATAAAAGATGTTACTCATATAAATAGAACAACAATTATTCTCCGATTTAAATGAATAACCGTCTTGCAATAAACACGATCCGAAATAATGTTCATGCTCAACGCAGTACATAATAACACTTATTAAGGTTTAAAACTAATCCGAAGGTAAAACTAAGGAGAGCGTCTTACGGCCATCACATCAACTCTTGATCCGTTGCCAGCATCGTCACCTCATCCCTCAAGCCGCCGTCTATTCCTTAGCTCCTGTTTGAGTTACAAATATTAGCCGAACGGTATCAAATACCCGTGCACTACAACGAGGGCTAGTAAGGAAAACATCAATAACATGTATATCAAATATACCTTTGATGGTGCCAGCCTTCTTGTCCGCTAAGTATTTTCGGACGATTAAGCTTCCAATGACCCCTGTCCTTGCAATAGAAGCACTCGATTGTCGGCTTAGGACGGACACGAGCTTCTTCTCGGCGGGGCATTGCGCTTCGCCGCCCTTCTTGAAGGGCTTCTTTGCTCCTTACCTTTCTTAAAGGAGGGCTTGTTGACCATCAACACATGATTATCCTTCTTGATGTCCACTTCCAGCCTTGACTGCGAAGAGCTCGGTGATCATATCGATGGAACCAATCGATTATGAGTCACTACAAAACTTTTTGTAGCCGGGAGGAGTGATTGCAGAACTCTGTCAATCTTGAGCTCCTCTGGAATCGTGCATTCCAGTTGATCAAGGCGTTGAGTGTAGCCCGACATCTTTATGGCGTGCTCACTAACGGAACTCCCTTCCTCCATCTTGCAGTTAAAGAACTTCTGGAGATCTCATATCTCGAGCGGGCTTGAGTCTCAAACATGGTTTTCAGCTCTCGAGAATCTCAAAGGGCCCGGATAGGTTTCAAAATGATTTTGAAGCTCGGTTCCATAGCAAACAACATGGTGCTCTTAATCACACCATAATCATCTTTGCTTGACCGATAGACAGCTTTCTCATCGGCGATTCTGCAAGGGGTCACCTAACGCTTTCCCAAGGACATAGTCCTTTTGTCGCTTGACGAATGATTCTTAGATTACGGAACCAATTGGTGAAGTTAGACCCATTGTTCCTAAGCTTTTCTTTCTCAAAAAACGTTGAAGTTGAAGTTGGACTTGGCCATGTGATCTACAGTATTTGCAAGTACAATTTAGACTATGTTCATGATAAATAGTTCAACTTAATCAAATTACTAGATGAACTCCCACTAAATTCAACATCCCTCAAGTTGTTTAGTGAACACGATCCAAATTCACCACACCTAATCCGATCATCACGAGAAGAGATGTGGTTTCAATGGTGGACAACAAAGTGTCGATCATATCATTCATATGACTCATGCTTAACCTTTTGGTTCTTGTGTTCCGAGGCCATGTCTGTACATGCTAGGCTCGTCAAGCTAGACCCAAGTATTTCTGCGTGTGCAAAACTGGCTTGCACCCGTTTGTTGGAGATATGCCCAAGAGGCAATAATAAAGTGGTTATTATCATATCTTCACACTTATGATAAATGTTTACATACCATGCTATAATTGTATTAACCGGAAACATTAATACTTGTGTGATTTGTAAACTAAAATAAGAGTCCCTAGTATAGCCTCTTGTTAAACTAGCTTGTTGGTTAATATATGATCATGGTTTCCTGATCATGAATATAGAGATGTTATTAACAACAGGATCATATCATTAGGAGAATGATGTGATGGACATACTCCTATAAATAAGCGTAGCATAAAGATCAAGTCATTTCAATAGTTCAATTGCTATATGCTTTCTGATACATAGTAACCTAATTCCTTCGACCATGAGATCATGCATATCACCTTTACGGATGGATGCTTTGATGACATCAAACACCACACCGTAATCGGGTGGTTATAAAGGTGGCATTGAGTGTTGGAAAGTATTGGTTGAGACACATGGATCAAGAGTGGGATTTGTCCATCCACATGACGGATAGATATACTCTGGGCCCTCTCGGTGGAATGTCATCCAATTAGCTTGCAAGCATGTGACTTGGTCACAAGGGATCACATATCACGGAACGAGAAAAGAGTACTTATCGATGCGAGGTTGAACTAGGTATGCAGAGATACCGAAGCGATCATAACCTCGGATAAGTAACATATCGTGAGACAAAGGGAAATTGGTATCGTATGTAAGTGGTTCATTCGATGAAAGTAATCGTAGAAATATGTGGGAGCCATATGAATTTCTAGATTCCTCTATTGGTTATTGTTCGAGAAGTGTCTCGATCATGTCGCATAATTCACGAACCGTAGGGACACACTTAAGGATTCGACGTTGTTTGAGTAGTTATGGTATTATGAGAAAGAGACCGAATGTTGTTCGAGTCTCGGATGGGATCCGGGATATCACGAGGTGATCGGAATGGTCCGGAGAATAAGATTCATATAAGGAAAGTCCGTTTGAGTTCGGGAATGATTCCGTGTTTTCATCGGGAATGTTCGAAGGTTCGGATTGTCCAAGCACTCGGGGAGGGTACATGGATGTGTCATTACATATTGGAATGATTGCATCATGTACTAAGTGTTCTTGCTGTCCCAAATAAAGGATTAAATTGAATCCTAAAACAGAAAAGTCAAACGGCTGAAACAAGAAACTGTGGGAAACAAGAAAGAGGAGTTGGAAACCGACTTGAGGGAGGAGTATCCTCCCCAAGCCGGCGCGCCACCCAAGGCCGACTTGGGGAGGGACTCCCCTCCCCTGGCCGCGCCTCCCCACCCATAAAAGGAGGAGCAGGGATCCCCTCCTAGACACACAACTTTCTACCTCTAAATCTCCGGTTTAGAGCCGTTTTGGTTTAGAGCTTCTAATTGCTTTAGCCAGCGGTTTAGAGCCTTCTAATTGGTTTAGAGCCTTCTAATTGGTGTGTCTAATTACTAGACCACTAATAGCCTCTCTCATAAGCTCCACCATACTGCACCGCTTAAGACGAAGCCTGCGGGATTTCCCTCTACTTCAGGTACCACGTTGTCTTTTGGAATCGCGAGGAGAGTGCTACAACCTCCATTTTCTTTGGAACAAGGAGAGGAAGGTCTTCGTCGAGTACCGAACTGTGACCGATCATGGGGCGCTGCGAACGTGGCGCCGAAGGATCGTCTACACGATCTTGAGATCGGAAAGAGTACGACTACATCACCCACGAGAATCTACTCTCGTTAACCGCTTTGGAATCTTCGAGGGTAAGTTATTCCATCGACTCGTTGCTACAATCTAGTAGATAGATCTTGGCTTGTTTGTTTGTATGCGATAGAAAATTTTTGTTTTCCATGCTACGAACCCCTACAGTGGTATCAGAGCCGTGTCTATATGTAGATATGTTGCACGAGTAGAACACAATGGTCATTGTGGGCGTTGATGCTTTTATTGTCGATTGCTTCTTGTGTACTTTGCATCTTGCGGTATGTTGGGATGAAGCGGCCCGGGCTAACCTTACATGACATCGTTCATGAGACTTGCTCCACGCTTGACATGCAACTTGTATTGCATAAGTGGCTTTATGGTGCCTGTTTCTCCTAGCATAGTTAAGATCCAATTTACAACGGGTGATTGACAATACTAGTATCAATGTTGTGGTTCTTGTTCGTAAGTTAGAACGACACTTATTGAAAGCCCCAAACCACGTAAAACATGCAAAGAAAGTAGAGGCGTCTAACTTTGTTTTGCAGGGGTGTCTTGATGATGTGATATGGCCATGATTGTGATTATATTTGATGTATGCAATGTTCCTTATTGTAAGTTGGCAACCGCGAAAGCCATATGGTTGTCTTTAATTTATGTTAAGACCAGCGTGTCTATTCAAAGTAGTTGTAATAGTTGAAGCGGTGGGCGACAACCATGGAAGCGTCATTGACCTTGATGCAATGCCGATGATGATGGAGATCATGTTCGTGCTAGAAGATGGAGATCGAAAGCACAAAGAAGAAAAGGCCATATCATATCACATATTATGAATTGCATGTGATGTTAATCCTTTATGCATCTTGTATTGCTTAGTAGTAGGCAGCGGTAGCATTATAAGATGATCCCTCATGCACATGAATTTCAAATCATAAAGTGTTCACCCTTAGTTAGCACCGTTGCTAAAGCTTGTTGTTTCGAAACACCACGTGATGATCGGGTGTGCTAGATTCTGCAAGTGTATACAACGTGAGCAAGCCAGATTTGCTCATGCATAAACTAAGGTTTGATCTTGACGAGCCTAGCATGTACAGACATGGCCTCAGGAACACGGATTACCGAAAGGTAGAGCATGAGTCATATAGTAGATATGATGAACATGTCGATTGTTCGCCATTGAAGCTATATCAACTCTCGTGATGATCGGTTTTGATGTGGTGGATTTGGTTCGTGTGATCACTAAAACAATGTGAGGGATATTGTTTTGAGTGGGAGTTCACCTAGATTAATTTGATTATTAATTAGAACTCAATTTATCATAAACTAAATCAAAGTGAATTTGCATAGTTGTTGTAGTCATTGGCATCCATTTACCACCGTACGCTTAGTTATAATTGAGATGATAGAACTATATAATTCTGGTTAATTTACTTTCTGTTGGTATCGTATTGTTTTGAAGTGTTAATATAAAGTTTAAAAGTCCTATTGCAAACTTTCAAGAAGTTCCGTTACTCCATGAAGTTTAATAATTGGTATTAAATCAAGAGTGACAATTCCAAGAGTTAGTATATGAGTATCATGTTTGTCTCCATGATTCTTGATATTCAAAGAATTCTCTTAATATCAAGGTTATCTAGGATCTGAAAGAGTTATTTCAGAAACCATGATGTGTGGAAGATTTTGTGATATCTGAAACAAAGTTTTGGTTGCAACATGATAGAGTATAATATGGCAAAAGTCATGTTCTCATATTTGATGAGAATTTGCAAAAGGTTGGAGACACTCGTTGTCCTGATCCTCCAAAAGGTTTTGGATAGCAACATTATACTCATAATTCATCGTTATAAGCTAAAAGTAGCTTGATCATGGACGATTCCATGTTAAGGGTGAATATTTGATGTAGGTAAAATGTTTACTACACCAAGAGATTACTAAAGAAAGGAATTTGAAAGAACACCAAACATTTGATGATGGTGATCTACTTCAAAGTGCAAGTCCAAAGACATTGGTATTTAACTATACATGCTTTGGACTATATGTCATATGTATGACTCCTTTGTTGATGTTGATAGATTCTTTCAAATGAATAGGAAATCTTGAAGAGAATCTCATAAATATATGGCAGAAAGGAAAAGACTAGAATTGTTCAGTTTAAGTATATAGATGATATACATGTTATGGTTATATTCTTTGCTTATTAAACAATGTGGTTCTTAAGTATTTAATACTGCATTTGTTGGTATGAATCGTCATACGAAACAACAGAATTCATGAACTACAATGGCCTAAGTAACTAGCAAAAGAATATGTGATGATGTTCATCGAGAACAAATAAAGGGTTATTGTGTTGCTCGTTAAACATCAAAGCTTGCCTTCAAGATTTGTTTTATCAGGTATTATGAGAACAAAAGGGTTGTTCAAATAATTGTCGTAATCCATAAAAGATGGATGATTCACAAAATCTCGTTGGAGAAATCACGTCCATAAAACTAGTGCTAAAAATGTCGAAAGACAAATTGATTGAAAGGTCACTTAGGAAGTGACATCGCCGTTTAAATTATATTGGAAAGAACACATGAAGAAACTCCATGTGGATGGAATTTTGGAGTCTTTTGATTTTTGATCACATGACGCTTGTGAAACTTTCCTAGAGATAATTAAAACTTCGTTCATAGGCCAAAAGGGAACGAATGACTAGCTTATTGGAAATTGTACATATTGTTGTACAAAGACCATCATGTGTAGTCAAAAGCGATGGATTTTAACTTCATATGCTTTCTCCGAATTTGAGTGAATATTTGAATATTTACTTAATAAGGATAAAGTATGAAACACTTGAAAAGTTCAAAGACTTTCAAGATGAAGTGCAAAATCATAGTAACAAGAATATAAATAGTTTATGATAAAGATCATAAAGGGAGATATTTGAGTTACAGAGTTTAGCATAATACCTAAGATTTAAGGAATTGTTCCGTGGATTTGCATTTCCCGAAACACCATAAGGGTATGGGGCGTTCGAGGTATGTAATTAAACCTTGTTTGACATGGTAAGATCAAAGGTATAATTCATAAAAACTTCCATTATATTTTAAAGATTAAAAGCTTTAGAGATTACCGTTTTTCCACTGAAAAGAGCTCCATCATAATCCGTTGAAATGACACCATATAAAGTTATGGTTTGGGATTAAACCCAAGTTGTCCTTTCTTAAACATTGGTATGCTATGCATAAGAAAGATGTGTGCAACCAAAGTCGGATGAACCTGTCTTTGTATGTTATTTTGAATAACTGTTAAGTAATCCTCCATAACATCGGAGACAAAAGTGTTTGTCACTTAAAACGTCAAGTTTCTTTGAGAAGGAATTTTTCGTGAAAAGTTAAGTGGGAGGACAATAGAACTTTGATAAGGTTAAAAGAACCTTAGCTATATGTGCAGAGTTACGCAGCGCCGAAAAGTGTTCCGAAGGCAGCAACAAAGCTCATGGCTCACGTACCTCAAAGGTTGTGGTCACGAAGATCTAAGTTCCTATTGAAACAAGTAGATCGGGTAAACAATCAAATACCAAGATTTGAGGGTTGAATCATTATTTGAGAATAATGAACCGACTACATGCAAAGAAGCGATGATGGGCCTGACTCGTCAAATGGCTTGAAGCCATAAAATCGTGATAGTTCCATACACAGAAATCAAGTTTTGAACTTGAAGGACCCTCGAGAAAGGTGTAAGACCTTACAGTTGTGTTTGGATCTATAAATAAATATACATGGATGTTGCACATCTATGAAATAGTCGACATGTTGGGAAAGAGTTCACAACAATGTTCAAAGGTTGACTATGACAAGATCTGATCTTTCATAGCGATGTTTAGTCTAGACGGATTAATGTAGCAACCACTACATATAAATTTTGTTATATGGTAGTTGAATAAACAAAACAAGTTCTTCTAATAGAATCGTTACCTAGGACGTGTGCATGACACGGTCCATAGGGTTTTGTTAAATTCAAGGGATGCTAAAAACATATGCAAACTTCAATGGTTGAAGTAAACGTAGCGGAGTTGGAATCTTCACTATGATGAAACTGTTAAAAGAGTTTAATTTCATCAGAGATAATGAAGATACTTGCGTTTGCAAGAAATTAAGTGGGAGCGCTAAGACATATTTCTAATACATTATGTGGAGGACATATTGTTGATTAGAAAAGATGTATCTTTTATTAACACATATTAAGAATTTCATCCCGATGAAAGACTTAGGCAAAACCCAAATATTTGGCATCAATAGACGCTAATATGGTTGTGCCAGGAGTACATAGACAAGATATTGAATGAGTTCAATATAGAAACTACAAGAGAGGTTCTTGTCACACAAAAAGGATTGAATAAGTTCAATGTTGATGATATATTCAAGTGTATTGACATTTGGTAAAGTGAAACAAATAATCAAGTATAGATTGATACTTGATGTATGAAATCACAAAGAGTATTTATATCAATCATATTGTGATATGTACAAATTCAGATATGTCCTATGCTCTAAATGTTGTGAGCATATACCAGAATGATTCATAAGATGATCATTGGACAATAGTAAGGATATTCTTATGATCTTTTGGAAGAACTAAGAGTATAATATTTGTAGAAGTGACAAATAGATGGTTAGTTCATTGTAAAAGTACTACATTGATACTAGTTTTGTCACAAAGTACAAATTAAGTTTATCTCAATCTAAACTAAGGGTGGCACAATATAATGGAATGTGAGTTCCATAATGGATTTGGATGAGTTCCAAAGTTAAGACATTGTGACAGATACTACAACAAAAGGCTAAGTATATGACGCTATTATAGCGACAAAGAGGGCATTTGTGTCAAGTAGTTTGTTATCAAACTAGGTGTAGTTCACGGAGGATAATACTATGAAGATATATTGTGCGACAATATTATCAACATGTTTTAACCCCAAAGAACTAAAGGTCACACCGAATGACCAAATTCATACAAAGCCATCTCATTAGAGAATGAGTGATGCGTAGAGGCAAAGACATGCAATTACACGGACTGGAAGTGTCAAGATCCGAAGATCGATTGACCACTAGCAATCGTGTACATACAACCGGAAAGCCATAGGTGTTGAATACACAAAGGTTTGAAACTAGATTATTGACTCTAGTGCAAGTGGGAGACTGTTGGAGATATGCCCAAGAGGCAATAATAAAGTGGTTATTATCATATCTTTACACTTATGATAAATGTTTACATACCATGCTATAATTGTATTAACGGAAACATTAATACTTGTGTGATTTGTAAACTAAAATAAGAGTCCCTAGTATAGCCTCTTGTTAAACTAGCTTGTTGGTTAATATATGATCATGGTTTCCGATCATGAACATAGAGATGTTATTAACAACAGGATCATATCATTAGGAGAATGATGTGATGGACATACTCCTATAAATAAGCGTAGCATAAAGATCAAGTCATTTCAATAGTTCAATTGCTATATGCTTTACGATACATAGTAACCTAATTCCTTCGACCATGAGATCATGCATATCACCTTTCGGATGGATGCTTTGATGACATCAAACACCACACCGTGGCGGGTGGTTATAAAGGTGGCATTGAGTGTTGGAAAGTATTGGTTGAGACTCATGGATCAAGAGGGATTTGTCCATCCACATGACGGATAGATATACTCAGGCCCTCTCGGTGGAATGTCATCCAATTAGCTTGCAAGCATGTGACTTGGTCACAAGGATCACATATCACGGAACGAGAAAAGAGTACTTATCAATAACGAGGTTGAACTAGGTATGCGAGATACCGATCATAACCTCGGATAAGTAACATATCGTGAGACAAAGGGAAATTGGTATCGTATGTAAGTGGTTCATTCGATCGCAAAGTAATCGTAGAAATATGTGGGAGCCATATGAATTTCCAGATTCCTCTATTGGTTATTGTTCGAGAAGTGTCTCGATCATGTCGCATAATTCACGAACCGTAGGGAGACACTTAAGGATTCGACGTTGTTTGAGTAGTTATGGTATTATGAGAAAGAGACCGAATGTTGTTCGGAGTCTCGGATGGGATCCGGATATCACGAGGTGATCCGGAATGGTCCGAGAATAAGATTCATATAAGGAAAGTCCGTTTGAGTTCGGGAATGATTCCGTGTTTTCATCGGGAATGTTCTGGAAGGTTCCGGATTGTCCGGCACTCCGGGGGGGGAGGGGTACATGGATGTGTCATTACATATTGGAATGATTGCATCATGTACTAAGTGTTCTTGCTGTCCCAAATAAAGGATTAAATTGAATCCTAAAACAGAAAAGTCAAACGGCTAAAACAAGAAACTGTGGGAAACAAGAAAGAGGAGTTGGAAACCGACTTGAGGGAGGAGTCTCCTCCCCAAGCCGGCGCGCCACCCAAGGCCGACTTGGGGAGGGACTCCCCTCCCCTGGCCGCGCCTCCCCACCCATAAAAGGAGGAGCAGGGCTCCCCTCCTAGACACACAACTTTCTACCTCTAAATCTCCGGTTTAGAGCCGTTTTGGTTTAGAGCTTCTAATTGCTTTAGCCAGTGGTTTAGAGCCTTCTAATTGGTTTAGAGCCTTCTAATTGGTGTGTCTAATTACTAGACCACTAATAGCCTCTCTCATAAGCTCCACCATACTGCACCGCTTAAGACGAAGCCTGCGATTTCCCTCTACTTAGGTACCGCCGTTGTCTTCGAAATCGCGAGGAGAGTGCTACAACCTCCGCTGCCTGCTGGAACAAGGGAGAGGAAGGTCTTCGTCGAGTACCGAACGTGTGACCGACTGCGGGAGCGCTGCCGGAACATGGCGCCGGAAGGATCGTCTACGCGATCTTGAGATCGGAAAGAGTACGACTACATCACCCACGAGAATCTGCTCTCGTTAACCGCTTTGGAATCTTCGAGGGTAAGTTATTCCATCGACTCGTTGCTACAATCTAGTAGATAGATCTTGGCTTGTTTGTTTGTATGCGATAGAAAATTTTTGTTTTCCATGCTACGAACCCCTACACCGTTGTATGTGAGCGTAGAGTCTATAGCACCCGATCATCACGTGATGCTTGGACACGACGAACTTTCGCAACGGTGCATACTTGGGGAGAACACAGTTTTTATCTTGATCTTTAAGTGAGGAATCATCTTATAATGCTACCGTCGCGATCTAAGCATAATAAGATACATAAAAGGGATAAACATCACATGCATATAACTTTATGTGACATGGTATAGCCAATCTTCGCGCAATGATCTCCATCTTGTGCGTTCGGCATGATCTCCATCACTCCACCATGATTGCCTCCACCACGAATAGCAACTACAACTATTGCTAACTACTTAGCGATAAAGTAAAGCTATTACATGGCGTATAAGAAGTTGACTCAGGTCATACACAATTATAAAGACAACCATATGGCTCCTGCGGTTGTGTACTCATCGACATGCAAGTCGTGAAACATTACAAAACATGATCATCATACAATATACACATCACATCTTGGGCCATACCATATCACAGAAAACACTCCTGCAAAAACAAGTTAGACGCCTCTACTTTGTTGTTGCATGTTTTACGTGGCTTATGGGAGTAGATGCTAAGAACGATTCTTACTACGGAAAGCCACAACGGTGATATTATGGTTGCCAAACTCGTGTTAATCCCATGACAACTATAGTGAGAAAGCGGCATCCACCAGCCGCATGTGTGGAACAAGCCACGTCAAGTGCGGAGCGGTCTCATGACGGCGTCGCGTAAGGTTGGCCTGGACCGCTTCAATCTCACTATCCCGCGTCATAAGAACACAAACAAGAGGCTTGTAACAGAAAACATCAACGCGCAACAACCATGTTGCGTTCTACTCGTGAAACACATCTACGCATAGATCTAGCTCGATACCATGAAGGGTTTCGCGGCATAGTAAATCAAAATTTTCTACGGATGCGAGCAGAGGAAAGCCAAGATCTAATCTAGGAGATGCAATCAACGAGAGAGATTGGATTAGATCTTCATACCCTTGAAGATTCAACGCAGGTGAACGCTCGTTAACGCGTGGGTGATGTAGTCGTACTCGCTTCTCCTCCTCGCGATCCAATCTGATCTAGCACCACAAGTGGCGGTGCCTCCGTGAGATGCACACGTGCAGCACCTCGACGTCTCATCCTTCCTCGGACCAGCGAGTATGGTGGAGAGATATATTGGATCTACAACACGACGGCGTGGTGTATATGGTGGAGAATTTCTGCTGCAGGGCTTTGCCTACAAACAGTCGGGAGGGAGAGAGGAAGGTAGCAAGGCAGCTAGGGCTTGGAGGAAGGTGTGTGATCGGGGGGAGGGGGCGCACCACCCCTCTATATATAGGGGGGGCGGCCAGCCCTTGCCCCTCCTCCAAGCCTATCTCTAGTTTAAACAATTTAAACTCTCCCTTATCTAGAAATCCTATCTCTAGTTTAAACGATTTAAACTCTCCCTTATCTAGAAATCCCATCTATAGTTTAAACGAGTTTAAACTTATCTAGGATCGGCTGGGCCCTATGGGGCCTTGTGCCCCTGGCCCAATGCGGCCAGGACACTCCCTCATAGGCCCATGCCCCCTCCCGGAAGGTGGGGCCACGTTGGTCCCCTTCCGGAAGGTTCTAGAAGCTTCCGGTACAATACCGATTAACCCGGAACAATTCCGAACTCCAAAAACTGCACTGCCTTATATGAATCTTATTCTCCGGACCATTCCGGAACCTCTCGTGATATCCGGATCCCATCCGAGACTCGAACAAAATTCATAAACCAATTATCCAATCTATCCTAGCGTCGAGATATGTTAAGTGTGTGACCTGCGGTTCGAGAATATCAGACATGATCTTCTATCAATAATCAAGCAGTGGTCAGGCACCCATATTTACTCCACACATTCATCGATGATCATATCGGATGAACCACGATGCCAGGATTCAATCAATCCCATATATATATTCCCTTCGTCTCGCGATATTTTACTTGCGAGATTCGATCGTCGGTGCCGTCATACCTAGTTCAATCTCGTTCACAGCAAGTACTTTACTCGTTCCGTAATCCGATATCACTTTGTGATTAACTCCTTAACCACATGCTTGCATGTGGTGTTGATATCGATTACCGAGTGGGCCCGAAGTATATCTCTCCGACTTGGGAGGGACAAATTCCATCTCGATAAATTCAACCCAATGATACTTTCCGATCACACGAGACACCTTTATGATCACCCTCTCATAGGATGACGTTCGATGACCTCAAAGCTTTCTTCCGATACCAGGGAGTTGCATTATCTCATGGTCTAAGGAATACAATATTTGACATAGGAAAAGCTTCGCAAAGACGAACACGATGACACGATCTAATTGCTCTGCTTTGTTTGGGTCTATCCACCATATCATTCTCCCAATGATATGATCTCATTATCAATTGACAACTCATGTCTATGGTTAGGAAACCTTAACCATCATTGATCAATGAGCTAGTCCATAGAGGCGTACTAGGGAAACGGTGTTGTTCACAAACCACACAAGTATTAAAGTTTCCGCTTAATACAATTCTAGCATGAAATATAAACTTTATCATGAACAAGAATTATAATAATAACATCTTTATTATTGCCTCTAGGGCATAATTCCAACACTATCGTGGGACAATTTTTGTTTTCTTTGCTGCGAACCGAACACCTCCAACACCTGATTATCATGTCGCAGAAGGTTCCTCTGCTCAACAGTAGGACGAGGACGTGCCGCCATAGTGGCTGTCATGGGAGCAACATCCACCATATTATGGATGTGGTAAATATGGTTGGGGGAACGATCCCAACTATCTGGGCTACTAGCTTTCACCAAATCTTAGGGGAGTATGATTTCCTCCCTTCCTTTTCATTGTATATGCCATGCTAGAATTGTTTAAGTTATGTGAGTTATGTTTTCATTTCAGTAAAACCCAAAACCCAATTTTTTTTTCTTGCTTAGGTAGTTAGCTTCTATTTAAGTTCATTTCTTTTATTGTCTAAAACTAAAAACCACAAAACGATTTTCGTTTTTGAAATCACACGTAGGAGTTATATAAATCTACATGATGTTGTCCACTATTTTATTTTTCATTTTTTATCTGTATCTCAGATTAAGCTGAAATTTATATAGTAACTGTAAATTTTCATCCTCCTGACACACAAAAATTGGAAAAAAATATTGGGAGGGAATTATTGTGCTACATTACTGCTGTAAATTGTTGGTAGGTTTCAATTTTTAACACTAAAAGTGGCTAGTTGACTTTAAATGATCCTTAATTCAATGCTTTGATAAAATATGGATCACAACCACTATAAACCACCATGTTTATGAGAAGTGATTTATGGAAAATCTTGCAATAATATTTTTGAAATTAATGAAAATGAAGTTCGGAATGAACCAAGCTATATCTATTTTATTTATTTCAACATATATGGGCATATTGTGCAGTTCAATATGGGAGAGGAAAAATAATAATGATGAATCAATGTGTATAAATTGATTAAAGAGGTATGACTCATTTGCTGTACTTATGCATGCAAGTTAACATTAGCAAATGCTTGGGCAAAGTTTCATCAATACTTAGGGAAGTGGTAATGAATGGTTACTTTGTTTGTGTCCTTTTGGCTATATAATGAGGCAAATGAGATGCTATTAGGGAACATTATTTTAAATTGATTGAATAATAGTAGCCATGAACAAAAGTCTATACATCCCATTATGCTTGTTGATGTGGACGTGGCACATATTCAATGATGAATATTTATATTCCTATGTGTCTTTGAAATATGGAGGTTGCGGCTTGTACGATAGTCTAGTCTTTCAAATTGTGAATCTCATCGTCGAATCATGTGTTAGTGAGTTGATAGTATCTTTAGTTGACAACTAAGACTTTTTGCTAGCCTTTAAACCAATTCCACCAACATGGCCATCATTGTGTTGATGGGCACCCATCCTTTAAACCCTTATCCTAAAAAAGAAATATACCAATGAGTTGGCTCTTCTACGGAAGAAAAACATGATGAAACTAAGAAGTTTCCACCAAGCAAGGAAAAAAATCAAGAGATGCTTATTCGTTCAAATCTTATAATAAAAAATATTGATGCACTATGTATAAAAAAGTCCACTCGAAGCTGAATAAAAAAGACTTGCAAGCCCAAAAAGTGGCAACCAAATTCCTACCACTCAAGCAAAGGTGCAAGAAACATACCACAAAAGCACCTATCCTATTCGACTCCACCTGTTGTCAACTAAAGATATTAGTTACTTACTCATGTATGGGTCTTCTATGAGTGTTCAAACTTTGAAAGACTAGAAGGATACAACGTCCCCAAAGTATTTAGTTCGTGATGCAATCATGATGAATTACTTTTCAACAATTGAAAGAATTAAAGGCCTCAAAAACCTTACAAATGATTTAATCAAGTGCCATGTGAGAACTTTGTTCGTTGCCACTATTAGGTAATCATGTTCAAGTAGTGTTGTCATATATTATCTCCTTTGTACCATGTATGATCATTTGTACACTGTCATAGTGGACTCTCATTATTACTTTTCTATTCATTGATAAAGCTATGTTTCAAATATTTTCCATGTTAAAATGTTATGCGTGAATAGAGAAAAGTTATTGTCAAAGTCTTTTATCGCTTCTACCCTGTGTTTGACTTGTCTGAGGACAAACAAAGAGCTAAGCTTGGGGGAGCTGATACATCCAAAATGTATCTACTTTTCCAAGTATTTGCTCGATGATTTGATCCAGAATCTCCCCATACTTGGATAAAACTGCTGAATCTAATGCTGTTTTTAGAAAAAGTTTTCTTTCTATCAGTTTTCGCAGGAAATAAAATCGAGGAAAAATACCACAATAGTTTTTCACCAAATAATGAAGCCTGGGAACTTGGAATCAAGAAAATGGAGCCACGAGGCCCAAAAAGGGACTATGTGGCGCGCCCAGGACCCCGAGTGTCGTCTCGGCCTCTCCTTTGGCGTACCCCCTTATATACCCAAAAAACCTAGTTCCCTAGGGGCACGAAGCGTTTCGCGAAACAGAGCGCCACCAGATCCATGATCTTTGTTTTAGGGGCCAGATTGGTCCTGCTCTCCACCCCGGGGAGTGGGATTTCGAGGTCTTCTCCACCACCATCATCATCAACATCATCAACAATGACCATGAGTTCATCCCCCATCATCATGTGTGAGTAATTCCCTGTGGGCATGTGAGGTGGATGGGGATTGGATGAGATCCATCATGTAAATATCCATATGTATCGAGATTTGAGGTGTTTATCTTGTAGACATTCTTGTATGAGTGTTGGTACACTTTTGCTATGTTTAATGCTTGTTTCTAGGGCCCGAGTGACATGATTTCAGTACTGAACTTTTATCGCCCTATCATATATTTGAGTTTGGTATGTATTTGCAGAGTGTATTACCTATTATTATGTTGAACCTGCGAACCCTAAGGTGAGAATTAGGGAAAACAATGGGAAAATATGATGGTTTGAGGATATTGTGTATTCATGAAGTGTTAATGCTTTGTTTCAGTCTATTTTAAAAGGTACATCTTAATTGCCTGTAGTACCAAGTTGGCCCTGGTAAAATGGGCAGGCAGGACAAAAGATATTATGCAAACCATGCATGATTATGTTTGGAGCACACACCTACACACAACTGAATTAGAGATAAATGCCATGGTAATAGGATACATTATATGATGGATATCATTCATACAACACCCCGCTATCACCTCATGCCTGTGTTTTAGTCGCTAAAAGTTTCACAACATTACTTCCGATGAAAACTGGAAATCTGCTGCATTATTTACTGCTTTGAATCAACTGCCAAAAATTACCACTTTGTTTGCAAGTTCATTGATATACTTATGTGATTGAGAGTGACGCCTCAATTGCTAAAGTCTTATTGGTATTCTGGTGTTCCCTTTGAGTCGAACTATAAATTTGGGTAATACTTCCCATCGGAGATTTCAACGATCCCCTATACTTGTGGGCATCAGCGACTTGTCGATTTTTCTCCTTATGAGGATCCAATGGTAGCCTATCGGCATGTCACGTGAGGCGTCCATTGGCAAAGGGTTGCCTCGTAAAGCCTCTCTGACTCTCTCCCACTGGGTGTCATTGAGGCGGATCTGCCGACGAGCCGATTCGCCACTGTTAGCGGCTTTGGGATTTCGAGGGTCGTTCGCGTCGGGATTCAGAGGAGGGCTGTCGTTGGCATTGATGTTTGGAGGATGGAATCCGTCTGCAACGTTGGGAGCCTGCGGATCGGTCCCATTGTCGCCGTTGTCACGGGTGTCGTGGCCATTGACGACGACCGCACACATGAAGCGATGAGGGAGATCATTGCTCCCACAACTTTCGGATCTTGAACCGTAGGTTCCTTCCCTGGATGGTGGATCACACAAATCGTAATTGCAACTGTTGTTGCTATCCGATTCATATGCCAGCACAGGTGCGCTAAGCACGTTGATTGGTGGTACCCACGAGGCAGGTGCGATTGCCGGCAGCGTCACCCGCTCAGGAAGCGTAGCGTGCCGATCTAGAAGACCTCGAAGCATAGACTCACAAGCATCATGTTGACTCTGTCTCCTATGGAATCAAAGTCCGGGTGAGTTTTCGGTGAGTGGACGGTGAAGTCGATAGTGCCGAAGAGGAGATAGTTCTCCGTTGCAGAGGAGTCGAAGATAGCGGTTTATGGGGTCGTCACGGTTGCAATATCAGCATCCCCAGTTCCCACAGATGACGCCAATTGATGATGTTTCGACTCGTAAATGCCCATTATTATGGACTTGGGTTTTGAAGAAGAGGGGGACACTGGAGATCATGGAACGGCTAACAAACAAGCAACACGAGACACGAGATTCACCCAGGTTCGGGCCTCCGGAGGGAAACCTTACTCCTGCTTGTCTGTTCTTGATTGATGGCGAAGCCGAAGGTTATAGGGGGTGCGCAGATGAGATTTGGCGATGTGTATGCTAGGGTTGTGTGTTCTCCTCCTCGTCGTGCCCTCCTGGCCTTTATATGGGGAGGCAAGATGTCGGGGTTAGGTCGACTTGGTTACATATTAGTGTTTTATCCTTTAAACTTTCTATCTATAGCTAGCGTGTTTTTCAAGGAGTCGTATCCTTCAAGGGTCTAAGCCACCCAAATTACTCATGGGCTTCGTCAACAGGGGTACATTGTTGTATAGGCTTATGCTGGGCCAGACCAGATGAGTTAACGTTGGGCACCCGTAGGGCATATACTCATATCAGGTATTCATTGTAAAAAAAGCTCATAAAACATGCCCATTACCGGTCAAAAGTCGGACTTGGAACAAAGAAGGCTGCTCAAGTTAAATCAAATAATAATATCGTTCATCTCAAAGAAAATGATAGTGAAAACACCAGTTTGATGCAAGTAATAGAAGATGTGATGGTCAGTGATCACCCAAGGTAAACCCGGTTTGGAACATTCTATGGAAGTTGAAGGTTCCAAGCAAATCCAAGAAAAATTAAAATATCCTTATGGAAAGGAAAATGATATGGATCCCCCGGACGATGGGGGTTCCCATCGTTCTCCTCCCCCCAAAATCGTCCCAAATTTCATTTTTGCTGCAAAACGGCCCGCTTTTGCTACATATGTCCCCGCTTTTGCTTCCGAAACAAAAAAAGGTTCGTTTTAGAAATAGAATGTCTCGCCGGAGACCTTGACGGAGATCATGCAGCAAAAAAATTGTGCTTATACAGCAAAACCGACTTCGCCGGAAACTTTTTTTGCTACATGGTCTCCGGCGAGGGTCATCAACGAGTTGTTTCCGACGATGTCTCCGGTGAAGACGGTTTTGCTGCATTAGCATGATTTTTTTGCTGCATGGTCTCCGGCGAGGTCTCCGGTGAGGTCTCCGGCGAGACGTTCTATTTCTAAAACGAACCGTTTTTTTTTTTTTGCTTCGGAAGCAAAAGCTAGAACATATGCAGCAAACGCGGGGTGTTTTACAGCAAATGGACACGTGTCAGCAGGGGAAATAGGTCGATGGGAGCTCTCCCATCGTCCGGGGGAGGCTTAGCACTGTCCTTATGAAAAACGTTGCACGCATTTGTTTCAGGATGGCATTATTAGCTCCAAGACATATTAAGGACTTGATTGATAGTCCGCATGGAGTGGAAACATGTCCGCTAGATGAAAAAACTGGAGGACTAGTTGTCTGGGCTCACTCTGTGTGTGGACTGAGCGCGCGTCAAAGCACGTCGTAGTTAGGCCTAGCGACAATGGCTGAATCGGTTGTTGATTCCCAATTTCGAGTAAGCTTTGTCTTGGTACTCTTGGGTTTACGTTGACCCTAGACGGTTGGAGTTTGCATTTAAACATCCAACGGTGTGGTTACCATCAAAGAGTCGCTTTCACTTAGTTGGGGGGCTCACGTGGAGAAGAAGGCTAGATCCAAGTGGGATCAATGTGGGCTAAGTTTGCCATGACCCCTCCAACTCCAACAGAGATTAGAGTACCTAATGATTTGAACTTAGGATACATCACCACACCGATCTTCGCTTTGTGCTTTAGTTAATTCGTGTCTCATCTACTTCTGCTTGTTTATCTCTAGCTTGTTTACTTGCTTGCTAGTGTAGCCTTATCATATCGGATCGTTCACTTATTTGCATTTTAGAGAATTTTATTTATCCGAAAATGTCTCTAGAATCAACTAGTACGATTCAAAATTTAGTCAACTATTCGCCCCCAATTGGTATTCGAACAAAAAATTCTCAATGCTCGCTATGTTGTGCCATTTTAGCCCTGGGTCTAGTTTTGCATGCGTGCATGACGGACGCAAGGGTTCTTGCATGTTCGGAACTGCTGCATGGACAATACCTTACACGACGTAGGATCCGATTGTGTGCTATAGGAGATAGAGCAGCAGGCTGTTTCTCCTCCCTCTCCTCTTTCCCATGCTACAGTACCAAAAGAGAGCTCGAGAGGCCCAAGCCAAACCGATGCCTCTCTCGCCCGTGTTGCTAGTGAGAGATGGCGGAGGGGCGTCGCCGGTGGCGGTAGATTAGGTAGGTGTAGTGGCACTATGCCGGTAGTGGGATTCTTGCCCGGTAGTGGAGGCGAAGCTCAGGGCCATGCTAGACGGATCTGGAGCTTAGGGTTAGGGTTTCTCCTTTGTTTTCCTCTGAGTCGATGGTGAGAGCAGGGTGAAACGAGGAGAGACACTGTCTCCTCCAATAAATTCAAGGCATGCACGTCCTTCTTGATAGGTGTTGCTATGCTACTGGTTCTTCTCCTGGCCGACCGTGATGGTGAGGGGAGGAGTGGAACAACGGTGTGGCTGATGGATCTGGGAGGCAACAAGGGTGTTGTTCCGCATGGTGAACTACCGCGTCATTGGGTGGCTATCTTCTCTGAGATTCACTAAGCTTCCGAGGTGCGAGGCGGTGATGCTCCTCTCCAGGCAGGGGCCCTATTCGACAAAGCATCATCGCCGTCCTTTCGGTGGTTTCTAGGCTGCCCCATCTCTCTCATCCGGTCGCGGAGGCGAGGAAGAGAGATGGGATAGACCTTCTACTGCGGGTCCTTGGAGACGGATCGTTTGGTGGTGTTGGGGGTTTCTAGAGCTTGCCCCCTATGCAGCAGCTCCCAAGCGACAACGAAGGTGCTCCGCCGCTATCTGTGGACATAGGGGTGGCCCTGCTGCGCTCGGTCTACGTGGCATGAGCTTGTGCTTCGTCCTTGGGTGGAGGATCTTCTTCGACCTCGTCGCTAGACCACTGTTGCATCTCCAAGTTTCTTTGTCCCCAGTGGAGGCAACAGTGGTCGTGGCTTGAGGTCGCCGGCGTTTAGTGTCGTGGTATTGCCGACGAGTACGCCATGGATGGGTCCTCACACAACGTGTTTAGAGACAGTGGGGTAAGGCAGAAGGTTGGCGGGTACGAGGTAACACAGCTTACCCAGGTTTAGATCCTATGACGGTGGCGGGATCATACTCCTTCTATAAATCACTATAATGGCAATACGCCGAGTTACAGAGATCGTTTCGTTGTGCGCGATATGAGTTTTGTCGTGCCCTAAAGGCTCCCATAGGTCTGGCTTATATAGTCGCCAAATCCTAGGATTACAGGCAAAGTCCTAGCCGGATAGGTTACATAGTCCTACACGGTATACAACTAGTCTAACGTGTCTTGCACTCCAAGGCTCCGGGTTCGTCGGTGACTCCTCTGTAGCCTTCCTTTATCCGGCATGGGCCTCCCTTCTAGATCCATCTAACTGGGCCGCCCAGCAGGCCATAGGCCTTGCTACCAACTGTGGGCCACCCGGGTTATCCGCATTAGAGACATGGTGATACCCATTTAGCATATCCCCAACAGTAGCCCCCGGAGAACTTCGAGATCTTGCGCCGTCTTGCCTCTTCAGGTTGAATGCTCCATCTAGATGAATGTCGTCAAGCAATATCTTGTAGTCCTCCCAAGAACCCTGCAATGCTCTCTGTCTTCAACATGTAAGTCGGAGAACAGCTGAATCTTCCATCGTACTCTTCTCGTAGTCGGACTGGATCCGTCCATGCCGGAATATTCCGATGGGATAGTTCACCTGCCTGTGTCAGTTAGAGCGACGTAGACCATAGGTCATTGACGCCTCGAAACTCACACATGCAGAGAACGCAATCATGTCCGTTTTTCCCGCACGAAGGATACGAACCGTTGGCGGTGGCGGTGGGAACGTGACGAAATTTCCGCGCACGCGCTGTCCACACAGCAACCATTCGATCAACTTGCACGCATCTTGACGCCGAGGGTTATAAATTAAAACCATGGTATATTTTATCTTTTCACCTCATTCTCCCCCGTGTCATCTTCTTCCTCCTGTGAATTTCTCCTCGAGCTCTCCGCGCGCACGAGAAAAACCCTAGTTCTTCCCCAATCTCCCAGTCACCTCTCTCCCACTCCAATGGCAAGCAGCAGCTCCACCCCATCCATGGCGATGACGAACGAATCCACGACCAAGCCGGCAGGCTCCATCCACGTGCCTCCAGAGGACGTGGTTGTGCCTCGTTCCGTGGTGGTGGAGGCCACCGGCGGCGACCATATTCCAGCAGGGCTGGAACCGCTGGAGGAGGAGAGCGACTCCCACAAGGGATAATGGCGCGGCTCCGATATCGCCAACAGCGATCTCAAGGAGCTGCCCGCTAAAGGATACCTTCCCGCGACGGAGGGGATAGTCTGGCGGGCGGCGCCGGCCGGAGAGGTCACCCCTTTTCCCCAAGCCGGAGAGAAGGTGTACCTCAAAACGCAAATGGTACGTGGAGTCTCCCTTCCAATCTCCGACTTCTTCTTAGCTGTCCTTAGCCATTACCGGGTTCAACCTCAGAACCTATCTCCGAATAGCATCCTCGCGCTTAGCAACTACACGGCGCTTTGTGAGGACTACCTAGGAATTAGGCCTAGGTTAGACCTATTTATATATTTCTTCACTGTCAAGAGGGAAGCCGGAGCGAGCAAGAACGAGCTCAAAAACTTCGGAACCATTAGCTTCAAGATCCGGCCTGGCCGGTGGTTCCCCGACATTGTAGGCCACGATTCCTGCAAAAACTGGCAGATGACGTACTTCTACGACCCAGATATCCCTCTGGACGGCAGAGAATCTACGTACTCGGACTTTGTCGAAGGGGCTGCCACTGAAGCCCTGACATGGAGATCACAAGCCACCCTTCCCTCCGACGACGGAGCCTCTCGCGCTATAAGGCGGATCGAGTGGATCGTAGAGACGGGTTTGACTAGATTGGACCTAGCCATGTGCTGGTTCGTCAGGCGGATCCAGCCTCTGCAGCACCGCACGGAGCTGATGCACCAGTATACCAAGGATAGGAAGGATAGACTCCGCATCTCCGAGGACAACTTCTCGAGTGACTCCATCAAGCTCCGCCTCAAAGATATCGTCAAGGTGAAGGATAGGAAGCGTGGCTTCACCATCACCTACGATATGTTCGTGGATGGCACATGCCTAGAGGTATGTCTTTATTTTCCGTGTATGACATATACTCCAGTTCTTCCGTCTAGCCATTACCATTTCATATAACACTTAAGGATTTCACTTAATAGCTAAAAAGTCTAGAGGAGGATAGCATGGCTGTCCAAATCTATGACCCCAAGATGAAGGAAGTCACCGTCGTTTTCGACGACGATGTCCCGTTGGCGCGTAAGCGGAAGATCTCCACCTCTGACGCTGCCGATGAAGGCAAGAAGAAGAAGACGGAGAGTGGAGCCTCCAAGAAGTCCACCACCTCCCTGGAGGCGGAGAAAAGAAGAATTACCAGCATCCCTTTCACCAAGGCACCAACCGTTGTTTAAGCTTCTTATCATCCGACATCGTCTCTTGCTCGTCTTATTCCTATACTTATTCATTTGCACGTTTCAGGAAGAAGGCCACTTTGAGTTTGAAGAAGACCTCCAAAACATCGGGGGCTTCTAAAAACATCAAACATATGTTGCACCAAGCGTCTCCCGCCATCGCCCCTACTACTCCTAGCGTCCAGCCTGCTGCCGCACCGACAAGCTCTCCAGCTAAGGTAGCATCTGGCCCTTCCGCCATGGAAGTGGACCCAGGTGATCTTGCCGTTGTCGGCGAGCAGGCGACACAAGAAAGCACTGCATCCAAAGTGGTTGAATATCCGGCTAAGGATGCCATTGGTAGCGGTAAGGCGGTGGTGGAGGGCGAAACGTCTACCGAAGGCGGCGCCACTATACCTAGGACGTCAATAGAGCTCCCGAAGATTGTCTACCCGGCGCTTACGCTGAGTAGCTCAGCTCTGGCTCCTGGTGCAGCGCCAACTTCTCCGACCTGTGGTCTTGAGGAGCTACTCAAGGATGCGGATATCTTGCATGGAAATAGTCTTTCCTTCAGCAAGACATTTGTCGAGAGCGCCACCAACCTCAAGATCATCGCACTTGTAAGTTTAATTTGCCTTCTGCATTTCATAAGTAGTATCCCACTGTAGCCCCCGAGGATTTAGACGAAAGACCATAGGTCTTTTGCATCTGAATGATCTAAGAGTGACTAAGCTAGAAAACTTCACATTGTAGCCCCCAAGTATTTAGTTTGAATGAATTATTCTGACTAGATACTTTTAAAGTAGCATATGTAGTGTTTGTAAATTTTAATACTATAGCTCCCAAGCCTCTAGTTGAAACAGAATTGGTTCTGACTAGATGCTTAAAAGACTAAGCATATTGCCGAGTTAAAAATTCTTACTGTAGCCCCCCAAGCCTCTAGGTGGATATTTATCCGGCAATATGCTCCAAGTAGACTAAGTAACTTTTATCTTTCCACATAATGAGAATGCTCGGAGAGGCGTCGCCAACGAGAAGTTCCACAAAATGCGCGCTGAGCTGGAAGCTGAAAAGTGTAAAACTGCCTTCTTGAAGGATCAAATCACCAAGAGCAAGAGTATGTTTTTTACTTTCAGTTTCGTACTCAAACTTGGTCTTGTGCGATCACTCTCCGACTACTCATTATGTGTTGTTATTTCTCCGACATGAAGAAGCTATCGCCAAGGCCAAGGACATTGTCGAGCAATCCAAGCACATTGAGCTGCTAGATAGCGAGAACAAGATCCTTAAGCAGGAGAGGTCTGACACTCTGAAGATGCACGAAGAGTCCATGTCGGCCTTGCAGGAGCCTGCCAACACGGATATCAACCGACTGAAGGAGGAAACTGTGATGCTCAAGGAGCAGAAGAAAGCCGCCGATGAGCAGAATCAACGCAACCTTGATGCCTACAAGGTCCTCCGACAAGAACGGGACTCCGTGGCAGAGACACTCCAGCAAGCGGAGGCGAGCATCTTTGGTAAGCGATCCGTCTTGTACTTCTGTAAGCCAGGTACTCTGAACTTCTTTTTTTATGTTATGTGAACTCATATACTCCTTTGGCTTGTTGGAACTACAACTCCTATTGGTTTAACCAATACGCCTCCTCCACCAAAGGAATGCATGGTTCTCGCCGGCAACTTCATCAGTACCGCCATCAAGCAAGCCAAAGAGATTGTCAAGCCCTTAACATCAACATCAAGGCGGTTGATTCCATCATGAAGTACTCGAAGATTCTGCGCCAAGCCCCTGAGCGTATCGTAAGATGGAAAGCTTCATATACACGGGCTGGTGCTAGAATGTCGCTGGCGATGGTCAAGGCTCACTATGAGAACGCCGACATCGACATGGTGACCTTGGGACTGCCCAACCTAGACGATGACGGCCACAAGATAGATCACAAAGTTATCTGGGCATCGCTCGCCGGCTTCGACACCAGGGTTGCCGAGTTAGTCGATCCAAACGTCTTTGTGCCTCTTGAGATCATTGACGGCGACCAGCACAGCTCCTTCGAGTCGCTCAAGACCAACGACTTTGTTGATGACCATGATGACTCTCCTGCTTCCGACGATGCTACCTCAAAGTCTCCTGCGCCCAGAGGAATAAAAAACACTTTGTAATATTTGTTTCCTCTGGATGTACGTATGCCAAAAACTACTGTGTTAATCTTAAGGCAGAAAATAATAGATGTATGTTTCATGCTACTCATGTACTAGTTCCTGCATGTATATATTTTTTAAGCAAGTGCTGGCTTATCCATTACTTTGGTTTTTATGCTTGACTTTTCGTGAGTCGGAAGACTCGTAGTCGGAACCATGCTCTCAAGTGATGATGCCCAATGGCACCGTTAAAATCTAAGCACAAAATCACTGACTTCAAGTGCCAAAAGTCACTACTCCAGAATCCCATAAACACAACAAAGAACGTGTAGACCAGAAAACTTAAGCTAACATCCGCTAGGCGGAATTTTCACAAGTGCAAATACAAAGCTTGCGCATAAAGTTTTTATACGGTCCAAAAATAAACACTAAAGGAGGTAAAAGACTCAAGAATATGAGTGAACCAGAGAGCTTTATTTCATTGATCATATAAGAGGTACACAGTAGATAAAAAATATGCTAAGTGTAAAAAGAACATAGTTGTGCTATGTTCCATGGCCGATCAAGCTCCGGGTAGTCATCATCCGGGTCATGTCGCTTACGCTTATGATCATCGCTGGGTCTATTCTCAAGTTCACGATTGTCAACGAGATAGTAAGACTCATTGAGTAGCACCTTTCTTATGATGAACGGTCCTTTCCATGGCGGAAATAATTTGTGTGACTTCTTCTGCTTAAGTCGGAGCACCAGATCCCCCTCTTTAAAAGAGCGATGCCGAACGCGGCGACTATGATAGCTGCGTAGCTTCTGCAGGTAGATGGCGGATCTTTGGCATGCCAATACGCGCTCTTCCTCGAGAAGGTCCACATCTAGGCACCTGGATTATTCAACGTCATCTTCGTCGTAGGCAGCAACTCTTGGTGAATCGTGAAGGATGTCGGAAGGCATGATGGATTCTGCTCTATATACCATGAAATAAGGGGTGTAGCCAGTAGATCTGTTGGGTGTAGTTCGCAAACTCCACAGAACAGATGGTAACTCCTCCGCCCAGGCTCCAGCTACTCTATGTAGGGGTGCCTCAAGACGTGGCTTGATTTCTTGTAGAATTAATCCATTGGCTCGTTCAACCTGACAATTGGATTGTGGATGTGCCACAGATGCTAGGTCGAGTCGGATGCCCTTCTCCCAACAATAAGCTTCCACTTCTCTGAGTGATAAGTTGCTGCCATTGTTGGTGATAATGCTATGTGGAAGACCAAATCTCACCACTAGATCCCGGACAAACCTAAGGGCAGTTGCCCCATCAAGCTTTCTAATGGGTTTAACTTCTATCCATTTGGAGAATTTATCAACTGCTATTAGCAGATGCGTAAACCCATATGGTGTCGTTTGTAATGGACCAACCATGTCTAGCCCCCAGACTACAAATGGCCAAGTTATTTGTATTGTTCGCAATTCTTCAGCTGGAACATGTGGTTATCGGGCATAATAGTGGCATCTCATGCACATCTCAACCAGCTTGTCGGCGTCTGCCTTCGCGGTCAGCCAGTAGAATCCTTGCCGGAAGGCTTTGGAGACCAATGATCGAGGAGCGGCGTGATGCCCGCAATCTCCGAGATGGATCTCATGAAGGATTTCAATACCTTCTTGCTGGGAAACACACTTGAGGTATACACCAGTGGTGCTTCTTTTATAGAGCTATCCATTGATTATGGTATAGCCCTTTGCTCGACGTATTATTTGCCTACGCTCGACCTCGTTGATAGGCAAATTTTCGTGTACGAGATATTTCATGAACGGTTTTGTCCAAGCCGGAGGGACATTTGTCATTGTGTGAACGAAAGAGTCAACTCTATCCGGGTTCTCGGGGTCTGCTTCCTTCACGGATGGTGTCCGTAGATGCTCCAGAAAAACGCTAGGCGGAATTGTTTGCGACTTAACCCAAGCTTTGGCAGTAGATCAGCCGCCTCATTTTCCTCCCTGGAGATATACTTGACTTCGTAGCCCAAGAAGCTCTTGGCTATCTCTTCTCGATATGCCACCATCATAGGTGTCGTGGTGGTGGCACGGCAGATGCCATGGGTAGGCTTAAGTTGGGGGCCGAATGGGTGCTTGTGGTCACTGGGGAGGGAGTGCACGGTCGAGCCATGCACGAAGAACAAGAAGAACTCTCCACACTTGACAATTTGATTGATACCCCAAAGATTACAAGTGCTCCTTGAGCTGTATTGGCTTGAGTACGCAGCACCTGTTCTCTACTTGGTCCAACCTCCCTCTACTTCTGCTATGCCCTCCCTTATATAGGCAGTGCTAGCTAGCTAATACCCCTTTGGGTTCTAGGGTTTACTATTTGGATCTTGGCCCTACAATATGGGCCGGGTTATGGGCTTGCCTTAAGCCCATAGGCCCGGTCCATAAAGCTTGATAGCTAATGGTCTTCTGGTACACTGCTTCTTGTTATTTTTGGCGTCACGCAGTTACTTTGTACGTCAGCACTTGCTTTGGGCATCACCCGGCTTCTTTTGTGTCATCCCGGCGTCGCCCTTCTCTTTTGACCATGCTTTACCATGGTCCTTCCCAAACCTTACTCGGAAAGGTGCCACGCATCCTTCTTGACTCGGCTCGTTGGTACCTGCAAGGGTTACAACTTTGTCCTATACGGGCCGAGATAGTTTGTATCTCAGCTTTCATGCTTATCTTACCCGCCGTTCTTACCCGGCCTGGTTCATTTTTTACTCGGAGCCAACCCAGTGCACTATGTTTCCCCTCTCGTGAAACTACCAGGGGTTATCCCCCTGACATTAGTCCCCGAAGCTGGTGAGGTCTAGCAGTTCAAGCTGTTAGGCGTCTCCAGGTTCCTTTTGTGTGAATGGAACTTAGTTTTTGTCTTTTATATACCTCAGTTTTGCATCTTGCCGGGTTAGTCTGACAATTTCGGGTCAATTCTTTGACTTCTTGGCTCATTCTTGCCTCGAGCCGAGTTATTTTGGCCAATTCCGGGTCATTTTCGGCGCACTTCAGTCACTGACAACTAGTAATCATGATTACTTGCCTCAATTTTTGTTCCAAGTTCTGGCGGAAAAGTGACGGCTGCGCAGTTATTCCCCGTTACTGTGGCAGTCCCATCGGTTTGCGCCTCTTGTCCTTCTAGCCGTGACGTGGCACCGGATTTTTCGTGTATCTTTGGCTACGTGGCCCTTGCTGACTGGCTCTCCCAGCCTGGTACACGGCCACACGCTGGCCGCACGGCATAGTTAGATCCCACGACGGGGGGTTTTACTGCCCTTAAGTAGGGGTTGGGGGTTTCCACTTCCCCCATGCCGTTCAGTTTCCTTAGCCTTTCTTCTTCCTCGCGCCTGCAATATTGAACTGTATCCTTTGCGGTTCCTTCTCCCTCTTGATTTAGTGTTGCGATTGCCCCTGCCCTCTTTCGATTTCAGCACGGGTCCTCGCTGTTCCAAGCCTCTCCTTTCTGTGGAGGAGACAGACTCCGACGATCCCATGGACGCTCGTGACGGCGCTGATGGTTCTGAGGAACAGGAGGTTCCCTCCGGTGAGGGCGGTGGTTGGGAAGGCTCTGAGGCCTACACCGAAGAGGTGGAGTGGCTCCGCTCCACCAGACGCAATCCCTTACAAGATTGGTCTGACGATGATGAGGATGATGATTGTACGCTTTTGGAAGTACATGCCTTGTGAGCTTAATCTCTTTGCTTATCCGAGTAAGCCCATTATTTACTTATGCAGTTGTTCAGGTACATGGCATTCCTCCTCTCGCCGTGGGCGGAGTCGGCAAGATTCCTGTTGCTAAGCCGAAGCGACGTGGAACCTCCTCCAGCACTCAGCCGGCCAAGAAGAACAAGCCCACTCCGGCTGCTCCTGCTGCTGCCAGCCTGAGTGAGACTCGCCAAGCTGCTGGGCGCCGAGTCACGATCTGAGTCATCCGCGACCCGGTTGTCACCGGGTAAGTTTTTGCACCTTGCTTTCTTTGCTCTTTTCTTTCTCATTACTGTTGTTCTCTCATATATATCTTGTTGTTTTCAGTGTTGCACCTTTGACGGCGAATCAGGCTGCTACTAGCATTGCCTCGCCGCTTAGGCCTGCACCTCCTCCAGCTGACTCGGCGGCGTCGAGTCCCGTCCGGGTTGAGGCTCGCACTGTTGAGGCTCACGCTTCTCAGTGTCAGTCAGACCTGGTGGATCACTCGGCTAGCTCCCCTGTCGCTGGTCAGGAGAAACTTCCTGATCTTGGTGCTCACAAGTCTGGTGCCGAGAAACCCTCTGCCCCCAGTTCCTCTGGCATCAGCCCTCAAGCTGATGTGAATGAACAACTTCCTGATCTTGGAGCCAGCAAAACTGCTGAGCCCAGTCAGGGGGCTCCACGTCCTTCTTCAAATCCTTCTGCTCGTTCTCCAGTTCTATCAAAAGGCCAGACCCAGCCTAAGGCTTCTGGTTCTACTCGCCCCTCTTCTGGCAAATCCACCTCTTCCAAGCAAGCAACTCTAGTTTGCACTCCGGGTTCTGCTCCTCAGATTCGGCCTCCTACGTCGGTGACCGTGTTCGCTTCAACGGGTAAGTGGGACGAATCATGATTCTTGGTCGGTGATGGCTCCAAAGGTTACCTCCATACCTTTGCCGCAACTTTGTGCCCTTGTGGGAACCGCCTGAAACAGCGTCGAGTTCTCACTCGGGCCTCGATGGTGAGCCTTGGTTCGGCTGAGCCTTACGCCGTGGCATGGAATGCAACACGCGAGCAAGAGGTCAGCACTCGTGCCGGGAAGAAGCTGAAGCTGGGCCCCAAGGTCGTCTCCGACATAACTCAGCAGTCCATTACTCTGATGGCCCATGCCGACGAAATAAACGAGGTGACAATAACTTACTCTTTTGTACTGTTGAGTATTTCCTTTATACATATCACCTAGTCCCCGAGGTTACAGTTGAGTAAGAGACTTACTCGGCTGTAAGCTCTTCAATTATTCACTTAGTCTTTGAATCCCACGCTTGCATGTTAAAGCTTCGAACCCTAGCCCTCGAGGTTATTGTCGAGTAAGGAACTTAATCGGCTGTAAGCTCTTAAGCTCTTTGATTTCTTTATGACAAACTCATGTTAGAGCTTCAATCCCTAGCCCTTGAGGTTACTGCCGAGTAAGGAACTTACTCGGCTGTAAGCTCTTAAGCTCTTCTTTATTCGGACGATCGCCTGTCTTGACTCTTCCTTATTGTCTAACTTCTTTGATTAGCTTACGCTGTGGCGCACAAGGTGCACCAAGCTCTCTCTGGCGCGCCATAGCTCGAACTTGCGTATGAGAAGCTGTAGAGTGACACCTACGGCCAAGGTAATATCTTTGCTCTTCCTCTTTCTTATTTTATGTAATTTTCCTTGGTTCATCTTCTCATATTTACTCTTGCTCTTGTTCCACAGCCACTGCTCAGGATACCATCAACGATCTTCACTCGCAGATCAGCGAGGCCGAGAGTAAATTTTCTGCCTTCTAAGACAATAGTTGAAATTTTTCTGTTGGTACTGACAATTTTTTTCTCAATAAGCAGAGAAGCACCAAGCCGAACTCCAGAAGGAGCGCGATGAGGTGACTCGGCTGAAGAAACTGATGGCCGAGACAGAGCAGAAGCACTTGGCCGAGGTGAAAGGGCTGAAGGAGGAGCTTACCGAGAAGAACGAGTAGCAGGCTTCCAGCGCCGAGAAGACTAAGAGGCTGCTTGACGAGGCCGAGTCATTGGTCGAGTTGACAAATATGAACCTCGACGCCCTTCAAGCCAAGACCAAGACTTGGCATAGCAAGCTCGCTGCCATCAACTTCTTTCTCGGTAGTGAGTTCTTACTCTTTACGCATTGTGCAAGTCCTGCTGGATCTCTTCCATCTGCCCTTGTCATTTGCTAACTTCTCTCTTTTTGCTTGCAGAGAACTTTCCCGAGGCCAACATGTTTGCCATCTGATCCATGAAGAAGGTGAGGGCCGAAGCTGTTGCTGCTGCTGACGGCGATGTGTCCATGGAGGAGCTCCTTGCAGCGGTGTCTGAACGGGTCAAGACCCTCAGATCTTGTGGTGTGGGTTTGCTCAAGTCAGCTATCCATGTGTTTTGCATGCTCTGGCCGGATGAAGACCCACCCGAACTAATCGAGCCGCTAGCTGAGAGACTGCTCCTTACTGAAGACCGGCTGGATCAATGGCATGAGTCGGCCGGCCGGGCTGCAGCGGACAAGGCTCTCTCCTTCGTGCTTTCATGGTACGAGGACATCAACCTCGACGTTCTTGCTCGTATAAGGGGAGATGGAAAATGGCTGAATAACCCGGAGCTGATCAAGAAGCGCCATGAGCGAGCTTATGCCATGATCGAGTACACCATGGTGCACGCTTGGTGTGAAGGGCCTAGCTTTCTCGACCTTGGCGACCCGCTCGTCGAAGTTGCTGATGAAGAGGGTGGCGACAGCGAGGCAACCGAGTCAGATGATCCAGATGACCCGGCTGCAGATTCCCCTCACCCGGTAGATGCCCCAAGCACTCCTGGCTCCGAGAACGCTCCTCCGAGTTCTTCTGCTCCTTAGGCCAACAAATACTTGAACTTTTATTAGATCCCCGGTATGCCGGGTACAGATGTAACATACATTGCACTCGAAGTTTGATTATGTGCCTTTTGGTAGGCTTTATATGTTTGCATTATGCTCTTAGTGCGAATCATTCAAGGGCAAGTCCCTGAGTTTCATTTTGTCGTGTCACCTTTCCTTGCCTCTGGCCCTTGTCTACCTTTTTCGGTGTTCGACATTAGGATCTCAAAGTACAAAGGATATAGTTAGCGGGTATGAAACTTGGATAGCTTAGCCGAGACTACTCGACACGTAGTATAACAAGACCTGCAGAGAGTTAGGCAAAAACTAAAGCCGACTCGCGTTTCTCCCTTGTATTTATCCAGCGTTCGTGTTTACTCGTCTTAGATCCTTTTCTCTTGCTTGCCATGAAGCCGTGTTTTCGGACAAAAGCATAGTCGAAGATTTGATTTCTCTTGGGTAAACACTACTTGTTTCGAGATAAATTCTGGGTATCACGCCAGCCGACGTAAAATAATTGAAATGGAAAGCCTAAGGGGTAGTCCCCGAGTCAGTTTTTCGAAACATACCATTTTATTATTAGCACATAGCCGGCAAAAACGTCCGACATATGAGAGTTCGAGTGATACATGCACTGCTTCTCTTAAGTATAGAAGGGACGAAGCAATGCCACATTCCATGGCCTTTTGGTTTCATCTCCTGACCTGTCCGCCTTGTTCTTTTACGCTTCACGAGCGTCTGTGAGATAGTAGGAATCATTGTGCAATGCTTTGCTTACAATGAATGGACCTTCCCATGGAGGTGATAATTTATGCATTAAAGCTATGCGTTGCACCAGCCGTAGCACCATATCTCCTTCTCGAAAAACACGAGGTTGCACTTTTCGGCTATGGTAGCATGGGAGATTTTGTTGATATATAGCAGATCTGGAAAATGCCAGTTCCCTTGCTTCTTCGAGTAAATCTACTCCATCTTCTCGGACCTCTTTTACCTCGGCTTCCAAGTATTGCCTTATCCTTGGCGAGTCATATTCTATGTCGGCAGGAAAAACTGCTTCAGCCCCATTTACAAGGAAAAATGGCATATAACCAGTTGATCGATTCGGAGTCGTTCTTAAGCTCCACAGTACTGAGGGTAGTTCCTCTAGCCAACAACCAGGTGATCTCTGGAGTGGTTCCATTAAGCGGGGTTTTATCCCGGACAGAACTAAGCCATTAGCCCGTTCAACTTGTCCATTTGATTCTGGGTGGGCGACTGACGCTACGTCGAGTCTTATTCGGTGTTTTCCACAGAAGCGAGCAAAAGCTCCTTCAGCAAATTTTGTGCCATTGTCCGTGATCACACTGTGCGGGTAACCGTATCTGAGGATTATATCCCTTAGGAATGTAACCGCTATTTTGCCGTCCAGTTTTTTGATTGGTTTCACTTCTATCCACTTAGTGAACTTATCAATCATGACCAAGATACGAGTCATGCCTCCCCTTGCTGGTTTGAATGGTCCTACCATATCTAGGCACCATACTGCAAACGACCAAGTGATTGGTATAGTCTTCAATTCAGACGCTGGTAAATGTGACTTAGACGCATAGTGTTGATAACCACTGCATTTCCCGACTAACTCTTGCGCTTGTGCCAATGCGCGATAGAATCCATGTCGGAATGCCTTGGCTACCAACGCTCTTGATGACGCATGGTGCCCGCACTCTCCCTGATGGATATCCAACAAGATCTCCTGGCCTTGCTCTGAGCTGATGCAACGCTGCGGTACACTTGTCACACTTCGCTTGTAGAGTTCCTTGTTGATTATGGTGCATGCTTTTGCTCTTCGTGCGGTTTTCCTTGCCAGTGTTTCATCACTCGGCAAGGTTCCATATTTCAAATAACTGAATATTGGTTGTACCCACGTCGGTATTAGTGGTTCCGGGTCTGCTTTAACATCGACGTCCATTGGTTCCGCCGACATATGCTCTGCCGACATAACCTGAGGAGTCCCCAAGTGTGATTCGGCTAACCCTGAGGTGAACGTATCAGTCCCCGAGTGACTCGAACCTACCCCTGAGTCGATATCCATTGGCACTGCCTCTGATTCCTGACTCGCCGGGATGACCCTGATTGATTCGGACTCTGGCGACGGCTTGATTGACGGCTTCCTGAGATGCTCCAATGCTACCCTGGTGGTATTGCTTGTCTGGATGATCCTAGTTTGGATAACACATCTGCTGCCTCATTTTCTGCTCTAGGAATGTAATGAAATTCGCAACCGTCAAAGTATCCCGAAATTTGCTGCATGTGGAAGCGATATAATGCCATGTTTGCGTCCAGTGCGTTCCAATGTCCAGACACTTGCTGAATCACCAAATCCGAATCGCCAAAACACATGATCCTTTTGATACCAATTTCCTTGGCTACTTTAATGCCATGGATGAGTGCTTCATACTCGGCAACGTTGTTAGAAGCAGCAAAATGAATCTGCAAGACGTACCTCAGTTGATCCCTCTTTGGAGATGTGAGCACTATCCCGGCGCCCAGACCCATTCTCTTCTTGGACCCGTCAAAATGCATTTTCCAGTAATTTGGATCTGGCAGTGGTGGCTCGTACTGCATCTCCATCCATTCTACAAAGAAATCTGCAACGGCTTGAGATTTTATTGCATCCCGCCTATCATATTGTAGAGTGTATGGTGCTAGTTCAATGGCCCATTTGGCTACTCAGCCGCTGGCATCTTTGTTTCCCAATATATCCGAGATAGGTGCCTCGCATATTACCCGGATTGGGTGTTCTTGAAAATAATGTTTCAGCTTTTTTGTTGCCATATATACCCCATATGTCATCTTCTGATAATGCGGGTAATTCTGTTTCGAGACAGAGAGCACTTCGCTCAAGTAATATACTGGCCTTTGTACTGATTTGCCCCCTTCTTCATGTTCAACCACTATTACTGCACTTACAACTCTGTTGGTTGCGGCGACATAGAGCAGCATTGGCTCCTTGGATAGTGGTGACGCTAATATTGGTGTTGTTGCCAACATTTTCTTTAATTCATGGAAAGTGCTATCAGCTTGCTGTGTCCATGTGAATTTGTCTGATTTCTTCATCAGCTAATATAGTGGTAGGGCTTTTTCGCCTAGCCGACTAACAAACCTGCTCAATGAAGCCAGACATCCAGTAAACTTCTGGACATCATTGAGGGTTTTTGGCAATTCCATTCTTTTGATGGCCCTGATCTTTGTCGGGTTAGCTTCAATTCCTCAGCTGGATACAAGGAATCCGAGTAACTTTCCAGCCGGGACACCAAATGTACATTTTTCCGGGTTAAGTTTCATCCGGAATCTTCTCAAGTTTGCGAATGTTTGACGGAAGTCCTCAATTAGAGTATGACTTTGTTTGGTTTTTATTACCACGTCATCGACGTATACTTGAACATTTTTGTCCAATTGATCTTGCAAGCATTTTTGCATGCATCTTTGATATGTTGCGCCTGCATTTCTCAAGCCGAATGGCATGGTGCGATAGCAATAAGCCCCGTACGGGGTGATAAAAGTTGTCTTTATTTGATCATTTGGATTCAGTGGAATCTGATGGAATCCTAAATATGCATCCACAAATGACAACAACTCACACCCAGCAGTAGAAACTATGACTTGATCGATCCGAGGCAGAGGAAATGGATCTTTCGGACACGCCTTATTGAGGTTCGTGTAATCAATACACATGCGCCATACCACTGCCACGTTCGGGTCATCTTTATCCTTCTCGACTAGGACTGGATTTGACAACCAGTCCTGGTGCAGAACTTCCATGATGAATCCAGCAGCTAAAAGTCTTGAAATCTCAGCCGCTATTACTTTCCTCCTATCTTCGGCGAAGCGGCGGAGGGTTTGCTTCACCGGCCTTGCATCTGGTCTTACATGAAGAGAGTGCTCAGCCAGCTCCCTCGGAACTCCTTGCAGATCTTGAGTGGACCATGCAAAGATGTCCAGATTCTCACGGAGGAAGCTAGTGAGCTCGCTTTCCTATTTATCTGTAAGGCCAGCCCCAATGGTTACTATGCGCTCTGGGAAAGTTTCATCCACCTGCACCTTCTTGGTTTCCTTGGTAGCTTGAAATGACACATTGCCAGCGGGTTGGTGAGTGCCGGGATGGATATTTGTGCTGCTTTGGCCAATGCTGCCACCTCCAACATCTGACTTTTCTCTTGTGCTATGACGAATGACTTGGCCAGTGAAGATCCGGCTGAGGCACAAGCAATAGATATTTTGTAATCTCCTTCAACTGTGATCACCCCACATGGGCCTAGCAGCTTCATCTTCAAGTAAGCGATGTGAGGAGTAGCCATGAACTTTGCCATAGCCGGCCTGCCGAGTAAGGCATGATATGAGCTGACCAAATCTACTACCTCGAACTCTATGGCTTGGTCGACAATTTTATCTGTTGTCGAATAAGACGTCGACCCAGATCTTTCCAATTGGCTCACAGGACAATCCCGGCACAATCCCGTGGAAAGTGGTCTTAGTCGGCTCCAGCATGTTCATGGTAATGCCTAACTTGAGCATAGTATCCTTGTACATGATGTTGATGCTACTGCCATCATCGATTAACACCTTTGAAAATTTCTCGTTGATATCTGGGCCCATGAACGTTGGATCCAGAACCAGAGCGTATCCTCGTGGGGTTGGCATGATTTTGGGGTGATCCTTTATACTCCAAGTTATCTCTTGCTCAGACCAATGCATGTACTTGGGAATTGCCGGCATCGTGGCATTCACTTCCATCATTCGTCGCTGCTGGCTCTTCTTGTCATTTGGCTCTGTGACAAAGACAACATAGCTCTGGTGATGTTCTCTGTACTCATTTCTGGTTCCGTGTCCGACATGGGCATCGTCACCTCTTGGATTGTGCACTTGGTGCACAGCTTCTCTTCTTTCTTGATTACGATACCTCATTTTTGTTTTCATATCATTATACGCTCCCTACGCTTGACATTTCCTCCTGTAAGTGGAGGAGGGGGAGGTAGTGGAAGCTGCTTATTCGGCGAGTCCACTTTGTCTCCTTTCTGAAACCAAGTGCATTGCCTTGTTGAGTGATTTGCCGGCTTACTCGGACTTGGCGTGTGAAACTTACACAGCTGATCCAGCATCATCTCATAGGTGTATTTTTGTCGGTCTTGATACCATTTCCTCTGATCGTATGGCCTTTGGTCGTCATTCTTTGGCACCCATTGTTGTTGCCCATTTGTCCTTTGACGCCGACTGCTTCCAGCATCTGGATGATCCTGACTCACTGCTGCAACCTGAGCCGAACCATACCTGTAATCCGGCCTCTCGTCTCTTCTCTTGCTTCTGTATTCGGATCTCTCCTAGCGCCTTTGCGACCCGACAGCGTCATAGATCTGAGTCTCAGTCATCCCGTCTGCCGACATGAGCAGCGGCTGAGTCGGATCTCCTAACGCATACGAGTCGGCGATTCTTATCGTCTCTGCTAGGCTTTCCAGCATATCTCTCTGTAACCTTTGCCACAGCACACTCTCATGTCTACATCCTTGTGCAAACCATGCGATTGCTTGTGACTCGATTACCCCTTCACAAGAGTTACGTATCGTACACCACCTTGTGAGGAACTCTCTGTCTATCTCATTCGGTCTTTGCTTGCATATTGCTAGTTTCTGTGGGCGATTCGGCCTCTTGTAAGTGCTCGTGAAATTGCTCACGAAGGCGTCGTGAAAATCAATCCAACTGTTGATGCTTCCGGGTGGCAAATTGTTCAACCATACCCGAGCTGGTCCTTCCAGCATCTGCGGTACGTAACGTACTGCCCATCTCAAGTTTCCATGCGCGATCTTCAAAGCGGTTCCATAATCTATGAGCCAATCCTCTGTCTTTGTGCTTCCATCATATGTTTTTGTCCCTCTGGCCAGCTGGAAATTTGGCACCGGTGGCTCCTTCATGATCCTTGGGCCAAAACATGGTGGACTCTGCGGACCTTGTGATTCAATTATCTCTGCCATTTTTATGCGGTCAAGCTTCAGCCTGGCATCATCCGGATGAAGGTTCCTACCTCCGTATCTCGCTCACATTGCTTGATATGCATGATCCGACAGCTTATACCCGTCATTTACCATAGCCGAGTAACCATCATTATACTTATTCGCGTTCGGGTCACCGGTGGTATTGAGCTTTTATCGCTCTGTTGTCTTCTTCTTTAAATTTGGTGGTGCGTTATTCGGAGCTAGATTTCCTCCTCCTGCCGAGTGAGTTGCGCGCCGAGTATGAGGCGCAAAATTTTTCCCTCCGTTGTCATTTCTCTGTCCAATTTTTTCCTGGTTTTCATTTTCTCGGGGATTATTTCTTTTTGCCCCTTGCGCATGCGCCGGGTTTCCTTGAACTACTGCCGGATCATAGGCGACCATCTGCTTGTTTCTTCCAGAATCCACACTTTTTTTCTTTTCTCGGCATGGGTGCCGCTCCGGGTGAGGATGTCGTGTGCCCAGTCGATCTTGCCGAAACAGGAGTTGCCGAGTGAACCAGTTGTGATCTCCCTGCTATACCCGGATTTGCTCTGTAATATGCCTCATTTAGCATGTTGGCTGCTTTTACTAACTCATTGACCCGTCCTTGCTGCCTTTTCTTTGCTTCCCCCTCCAAGTGGGGTAATTCTGCCATTGCTGCTTCTGCTGCTCGCAGATTAGCTGCTGTTGTGTTGTACGTTGGACGCATGGTCGTCTTATTGCTGTTCTCTGGTGTTATCTTTGATGTCGCATCTGCCAGTTCTTCATTGAGATTCCTTCCTCTCAATCTTGTTGCATCAAGCCGGGTCTTTGCGCCCTTGACTCGATTTGCCGAGTTAAGCTCTCGGATAGTGATATCCACATCCTGTTGTGATTGTGCTAGCTCCTTTGCTTTCTCCAGGACTTTTATCCTGGCTTCTTCCAACTCGGCTTGCACACGCGAAGGGTCAGTTGCTTGTGCCACTAGCTCTGCCAACTTGTCTATCGCTTCCTGTAGCTCCTTAGCTCTTTTGCTCCTAGCTATGTTCTCTGGTTTCTCCAGCGACGCCTTTGCTGTTCTTGCAGCCCTTGGCGTTTCCTCATGATTTCCTCCTTCTGTGTTTTCATTTACCACTGGAACTACTGTGGGAGCTATGGGGTTTGGGGCAGTCATCATTACCTCCATGGAGACGAGTTGGACAGGTTTCCGGCCGGCGGTGCCGTTGGGGATCCGGCGCCCGGGCGGCGTGCTCGGGATATCGCGCTCCAGCGCGCACGTGACCGGTGCTCGCCGAATTTGATGAAGCGACGCCCCTAGGAGCAGCTTGGTCCCAAGCGGCCCGTGTTGTCGGCGAAGTTGGCGCTCAAACCTCTGGATGAGGCGGATTAGGCGCTTCCGGTCTTGGCGATGATGTTGCCCGTCCGGATGAAGACTCCATCAAGCACACCTTACGCTTACGGTGGCGCCAACTGTCGTGGTGGTGGCACGGCAGATGCCATGGGTAGGCTTAAGTTGGGGGCCAAATGGGTGCTTGTGGTCACCGGGGAGGGAGTGCACGGTCGAGCCATGCACGAAGAACAAGAAGAACTCTCCACACTTGACAATTTGATTGATACCCCAAAGATTACAAGTGCTCCTTGAGCTGTATTGGCTTGAGTACATGTTCTCTACTTGGTCCAACCTCCCTCTACTTCTGCTATTCCCTCCCTTATATAGGCAGTGCTAGCTAGCTAATACCCCTTTGAGTTCTAGGGTTTACTGTTTGGATCTTGGTCCCTACAATATGGGTCGGGTTATGGGCTTGCCTTAAGCCCATAGGCCCGGTCCATAAAGTTGTCTTCTGGTACACTACTTCTTGTTCTTTTTGGCGTCACGCGGTTACTTTGTACGTCAGCGCTTGCTTTGGGCGTCACCCGGCTTCTTTTGTGTCATCCCGGCGTTGCCCTTCTCTTTTGACCATGCTTTACCATGGTCCTTCCCGAACCTTACTCAGAAAGGTGCCACGCGTCCTTCTTGACTCGGCTCGTTGGTACCTGCAAGGGTTACAACTTTGTCCTATACGGGCCGAGATAGTTTGTATCTCGGCTTTCATGCTTATCTTACCCGGCCTGGTTCATTTTTTACTCGGAGCCAACCCAGCTGCGCTATGTTTCCCCTCTCGTGACACTACCGGGGGTTATCCCCCCGACATTTTCCTCCCTCGAGAAGGACGTGGCGGGATTGTTTGCGACTTGACCCAAGCTTTGGCAGTAGATCAGCCCCCTCATTTTCCTCCCTCGAGACATACTTGACTTCGTAGCCCAAGAAGTTCTTGGCTATCTCTTCTCGATATACCGCCATCATAGGATTCCGTGCATTCCATATGCCAGCCACTTGCTGTGCAACCAAGTCAGAATCTCCACAGCAAACTATGGGCTTGATGCCAATATCCTTGGCTACACGTAGTCCGTAAATGAGTGCTTCATACTCCGCCATGTTGTTTGTAGCCTCGAAGTGGATCTGTAGAACGTAGTGTAGCTTTTCCCCTATTGGAGACTGTAGCAGTACGCCAGCCCCCGAGCCATTGAGTAGCTTTTATCTGTCAAAGTGCATCACCCAGTATTCTGGCTCTGGTATAGGGGTAGCATCTGGCATCTCCGTCCAATCTGCGATGAAATCCGCCAAGGCCTGTGATTTGATAGCGTCACGTCTCTTGTAGGTGATCTCGAAGGCGGCAAGCTCAATGCCCCACTTCGCAACCCTTCCTGTAGCGTCGCTGTTGTTGATGGTGTCGGACAACGGAGCTTTGCTCACAACTGTGATAGGGTGCTCCTGAAAGTAGTGCCTTAGCTTCCGAGAAGCAAGGAACACTCCATAAGCTAGCTTCTGGTAGTGCGGGTAAC
This sequence comes from Avena longiglumis, assembly GCA_030063025.1. NCBI lineage: Eukaryota > Viridiplantae > Streptophyta > Magnoliopsida > Poales > Poaceae > Avena > Avena longiglumis. The sequence goes on from CP125978.1 coordinate 186,982,631, forward strand.
ATTGCTTGGACTCCGTCAAGACCTCGCTTACATAGTAAACTGGTCGTTGAACTCCGTACTCATGCCCTTGTTCTTTCCGCTCTACCACGACGACGATGTTGATTACCCGGTTGGTGGCCGCCATGTAGATTAACATAGGCTCCATAGGCTCGTGTGCTGCCAGTATAGGTGTCGAGGAGAGTATCTCCTTTAGCTTATTCAGTGTTGCATCTGCCTCGTCCGTCCATGTGAATTTGTCCGCCTTTAATAACTTGTACAGCAGCAGGGCCTTCTCTCCAAGTCGGCTGACGAACCGGCTTACTGCTGCTACGCAGCCTGTAAGCCATTGTATGTCTTTCAAGCATGTCAGACGGTTTATGTTTAGGATGGCCTTGATCTTCTCCGGGTTGACCTCGACTCCACGCTGGGAAACGATGAAGCCTAACAATTTGCCGGCTAGAACCCCGAAGACGCACTTCTTTGGGTTAAGCATCATGTTGTATTTCCGGATATTATCGAAGGTTTCTTTTAATTCATTTGACTTTTTAGACATCACCGCTAAATCGTCCACATTGGCGTGAATGTTCCGACCAATTTGATCATGTAGGCAACGCTGCATAGTCCGCTGGTACGTAGCACCTGCGTTTTTTTTAGCCCAAAGGGCATCATGCCATAGCAAAATGTGTCGTAAGGCGTGGTAAACGAAGTGGTCAATTGGTCCGACTTCCTCATCTTTATCTGGTGGTATCCTGAGTATGCATCGAGCAATCACAAAAGCTCCGAGCCAGCTGTCGAGTCAATGACTTGGTCAATACGAGGCAAAGAAAACGGATCTTTGGGACACACTTTGTTCAAGCCGGTGTAATCAACACACATTCTTAATTCTTTGGTTCCCTTTTTGGGGACAAGTACAGGATTGGCCACCCATCGAGTGTGAAGGACTTCTCGGATAAAACTAGCCTTAAGTAATCTAGCTATCTCTTTGCCTATGGCGTGTCTCTTCTCGTCTCCGAAGCGTCGTAGATGTTGTTTCACCGGTTTGCATTTTGGATTAATATTCAAGTTGTGCTCGGCAAGTTCCCTGGGTACACCTTTCATGTCGGCAGGTTGCCAGGCAAAGATGTCCCTATTCTCACGGAGGAACTCGACGAGCGCGCTTTCCTATTTAGGGTCCAGGTTCGTCCCAATTGCGGTGGTCTTGGAGGCATCGCCTACCACAAGTTCCACCGGCTTGGTCTCGATGGCGGCCTTGAAGGCGGGGGCGGAGTCAGATATGTTCTTCTTTGACGTCGGCATCTCCGTGGCATCGACCTTGCTCTGGATCTCCTTGAATTCTTCGCTGTAGAGGACAGCTTCTACAAAGGCTGTTTCTCCAATCTCGCAGTCCCTTGCCTTGGTAAAGCTTCCGGATACGGTGATGATGTTGTTTGGTCCGGGTATCTTGAGCTTGTTATAGACGAAGCATGGCTTGGCCATGAAGGCGTGGAAGATGTCGCGTCCGAATATGACGTGGTACATCCTCTTGAAGGGGACCACCTCGAAGGTCATGCGTTCTTGGCAGTAATTATTAACATCACCAAAAGCGACTTGAAGCGTGATGCTCCCAAGGGACCGAGCCTCCCGGCCAGGAACTACGCCATGAAACACGGTGCTGGTCCGCCTTAGGTTGGCCTCCGTCAAGTTCATCTTGTGCAGCGTATCCAGGCACATGATGTTGATGCTGCTTCCACTGTCCACCATGCATTTGGTGAACTCATTGCCGTCAATTAGGGGGGTTGATGACCATGGCGTACTGGTTCTTCGTAGGGATGAGGTCTGGGTGATCCTTCATGTCCCAAGTGATTGGAATCTCCGACCGGTAGCAGTCTTTGAGGGGCTGGGGTAGGGTGGCCATCAGTATCCTCATGGAGGTTTTCTGTTGCCAGACAGTAGGGGTGCCAAGGAAAGTGTGGTAGACGGTAGCCTTCTTCTCGAAGGGGTTCTTGCCCTTGACATCGCTCTTGTCGGCGTGCTTGGGGTCAACATCCTCGTCCATGTCACTTGAATCCTTGTACTCTTCTTCCTTCTTCCCCTAGCCCTTGCCGCGTGGTTTCTTCTTATGACTTTGCTTATAGCCGGACTCCGGGTCCTCCTCCAGGTCGTTGACGAACTTGCAATGGCGATTGGTGTGTGTGGCTTTACCGTTGGCGTCGAGGTGTACAAGGCACGGCATATCACGATACTCCTCGTACGTTTGGGGAACGCGGAGCGCTGCCGAGGTAGTTTCACTGCCTCACTGCTGCCCACGACCAGCCCCCCGTCCTCGGCCACGCTGTCCGCCATCACCTCGTCCTGCAAATGCCATGGCGACCATGTCGGAGGTTTGCTTTTCTTCTGGCGGGTTCTTCTGCTTTGTGTTGTTGTTCCTCTTAGCTTGAGTTGGAACGGCCGTTGCCGGCAGGGAGCCGCGAGCATCGTCGTCGGCAGCCGCGAACTCATTGGCCAGCTGGATCATCTGGTTGAGATCGAGCCTATGATTGTCCCGCAGGCGCTTCAACTTATGTCGGAGCAACATACCTTTCTCCAACCCATCGATGAAGGCGGCCATGGCGGTCTGAGCGTGCACTCCTGCGCGGGAATTCTTCATATCCAGCCAGCGAGAGAGGTGGGCGCGAGATGACTCGTCTTTCTCTTGCACGCGCCACTGTAGATCGCCAACATTGCAGGGACGCTTATATGTGTACCCTCGAAGTTCTTGGTGAACGCTTCTTGCATGTCCAACCAGTTGCAGATGGACTTCTCTGGCAAGTCATCAATCCATTAGCGGGTCGTGCCCGCCAGCATCAGCGGGAGGTACTTGACAGCAACGTTGGGGTTACCCCCGGCGATCTCCGCCGCGTTGTCGTAATCCTGCAACCACGTAGCTGGTTTGGCGGTGCCGTCATAGGTCTTGATGGTCTTGTCAATCCGGAAACCCTTGGGGTAAGTTGTGGTCTGTATTACAGGTCCAAAGCAACATGGTCCCAGCTATTGTCCTTCCCGGGCCTCGTGAATCTTGTCCAGGCGTGAACATGCGTCGTATGGCTCTGGGCTTGTTCTTTTCTTCTTGCCGTCAGGGGATGGGCTACGTGAACGACGGGGGCCTCCTCCGCCATGGTGGCTGCTAGGGGGGCGATAGAGACGGAGGTGGCGGTGGGTTAGCCTTGTTACTGTTACCCTCCTGTGACGCCTCATGCTTGTCGCGGTTGCTTGTCGGACGCGGAGGGTCATGACACGACCTGCTCTTGTGTCCTTGGTTGCGCTCTCCATCGTGACGGGGCTACTCCGAGTTGTCGCGGATGACGATGTCGCTCTGCCTTGGCGGAGGCACGTCTGTACGATGGTGAGCCTTGGGGTCTTCGCGATGTCAGGGGGATCGGGGCGGTGGAGATGGGCGACGAGGATGAGCCTTGCCTCCGTGGTCGAAGGATATGGGGATAGCGTCCTTCCTGTTGCGTGCATCCCTCCGTCTTCGTTCTGATGAGACCGTCTGAGACCCGACATCCTGAGGAGATCGGTCCCTTGGCGGCTTAGGATTGCTAGACTGGCAATACGCTAGGTCAAACTCAAGCCTCTAAGAGGTGGCCTTTTCCTGTTGTTTCACCGCCTTGGATACAAGGTTATAGACCTGTTCCACAACTGCGGGTGATCTATCCTGCTCCAGAAGGGTCTTGCCGACGGCTAGGTTGAGAATAGGAGTGGGGATGACCTGCCTGCCTTCGCTATCAATGTATGGCTTGGCTTGTGGCGGCTTCGGGGGATCCCATCCTAGGTTGCCGTACACCAGGATAGTTGATGACGCGAGCCGGGGCTTTCTTAGCCTTCTGCTGCTTGAGCAGAGTCTTGTACTCGGCCTCCATGGCTATAGCTTTCTCTATTGACTTCTGCGCTTGGCCAGATCTTGATCCAGCTTTGCGCCTTGCTCCGCGATGGCATGCGCTTTCTCCAGCAGCAGTTGGCGCTTCTCGTCAAGCTGGACGACGTTCCGTATATGAGCCACCGTCATGGGCTCGACAAGCAGGTTGCCGTACATCACTCTATCAGCTAGAGTGATCTAGGCAGCTGCAGACGTAGATGCCGGAGGCAGCGGGATTGCGGTGTTGTTGTTACTCGGACCGACGTTGAGTTCCTGCGGCTGCTGCACTGGGTTAGGCGGAGGGGGCATGGCCTTTGCGCGATCATTGTCGGTAGCAACAGGTGGTCCCTTCCCCTTGTCTAGCGCTTTAGGCGGAGCTTGTCCAGGTTGATCTTCCTCCATCACGGTCCCAATAGCGACGAACACCTCTCGGGATGTGATGGCGTTGTCGGCCTGCTCATCTCGTCTGATATCCTCCTCCATCTCCCGCATAGCAGAGTCAAGTTCCTCCAGGCTGAAGTCTATCTCCTCCGAAGTCGTGCGATGTCGGTGTAAGCGGCGTCACGGAGTCGAGGTTAGGGCTTCCTCGATGATGGGTGGTGGTGGTTCAACAGCAGCGACGATGACTGGAGGCGGTGGTGCGGACGCAGCAACGGCGACCGGAGGCGGTGGTGCGGACGCAGCAACGGCGACCGGAGGCGGTGGTGGCGAGCGGGCGGGTAGGGCGCGCGCTGTCTGCCTTCTTGCCTCATTGTCGTAGTTGTTGACGGTGTGAACCATGCCCTCGAAAGTGAGGAGACCCGCGGCCTCCTACCGTCTTAGCGTATGCCGGAGAAGTTTACCACGGTCCAGTCCTTCCACAAAGTGATAGATGACATCATCATTGGGGTAATGCTCCAGGTCGGCCTGTATACAGAGCCACCTAGCTAGGTAATCGCAGAGGTTTTCACCCTCTCTCTGAACGCAACACGCCAGATCGAAGATAGTCACCACGCCGACGAACTTGGATCTCTGATGTCTAGACGCACGAGCGAAGCCGACGGACTTGCAGCGATCTTCCACAATTATATCCTGCACACGCGCGGTTTGGGTGGGCCTTAAATTTTTCCGATCTATGCCGGGAAACTCCGAAGAGAGAACCGACTTCGATCCTTCCGCGAACGTATCCTACCCGTAGGCGGTCCGTGTGGGTCTTGACGCTCCTCCGACTTCTAGGGAACTAGTGCCCGAGTCGGTCTCGCCGATGAAGAGGTGGATGTCCCCGATTGGGACGATCGAGCAGCGGGTGGGGTTCGTCTTTGCCGGGATCCAGAATTCGTCGGGAGGGACGATCGGAACGTTGTCGGAGAAGAGAACACGGCCCATGGCTACGGTTTCGCCGATTCCCGCGAAGAGCTTGGTCCTCGCCCGTTGTAGAGCCTGAAGCGCCTCTTGCCCAACGGTGGACGCCAACTGTCGTGGTATTGTCCACGAGTACGCCATGGAGGGGGTCCTCACAGAGCGTGTTTAGAGACGTGAGATAAGGCGGAAGGTTGGCAGGTACGAGGTAACACAGCTTACCCAGGTTCAGATTCCACGACGGTGGCGGGATCCTACTCCTTCTATAAATCACTATAATGGCACGCCGAGTTACAGGGATCGGTTCACTGTGCGGCGATATGAGTTGTGTCATGCCCTAAAGGCGCATGCCCTAAAGGCTCCCATATGTCCGGCTTATATAGTAGCTAGATCCTAGGGTTACAGAGAAAGTCCTAGCCGGACAGGTTACATAGTCCTACACGGTATACAACTAGTCTAACGTGTCTTGCACTCCAAAGCTCCAGGTTCGTCGGTGACTCCTCCATAGCCTTTCTTTGTCCGGCATGGGCCTCACTTCTGGGTCCATCTAACTGGGCCGCCCAGCAGGCCATAGGCCTTGCTACCAGCCGTGGGTCACTCAGGTTATCCGGATTACAGACATGCTAAGGTGATACCCATTTAGCATATCCCAAACACCACCTAGGCCTAGATTGCTTTTTTAGCTCTAGTGTCCTTTTTTGCAAAGGTAGAGGCCTTATCCTTAAATTCTTGGTTTCTTAAGATTTGTAAAGGGCCTCTTTGTAATTTTTCTAAAATCAAGCTTGCCAAGTGAGACCCGTTATATATCAACAGACAGCAGACTCTTTTCCTTTCTGCCCAAAAGAAATCGTTTAGCGAGAGACAAATCTTGATCCGCTTATTAGGATCACTTTTACTTTGCCGGCTCCAGTTTTCAAGTAAAGAGGCCCTGACTTGCCTGCTTACAGACGAGTACAATCAAGTAAACCTCTGCACTTTTTATCAATACGACACACAAATATTATGAAAACAGACATGATTAACACTATGATTAGTTCAAAGTGACAAGCAGAAAGAAGAAAAGAAGATATCAATGACACATAAAATGGGCCTTTCATTTCCCCAAAGGTAACAAGATGAACCAAGAGAATCAATGAGCATTCTTTAACAGGATTTACACCCTAAGCTTCCCAGGTGCAGCCTATAGCATCAGGCATAGGATGCTTGATTACTTCCAACTTTTGACAGATTGCAATATAATCAAAAACAGAAAAGAACACACATCGCAACCGACCAGCAACATGGGAGGGCCAGGTAAAAAAGTAGCACAGTAATAGCCTACATCTCTAAAACAGTGGCCATGTGCATTAGCAAAGAAGCTTCGGCACCAACTATGACCGTAACAACAAAGAAAAGTCTGAGAGCATCAAGCACAAGAAAGAGCAAAGCACATACCCTCGAGCGTACTCCATCTCCAAAAAAGGGGAAAATACAACCGTCACATGTGCTTCTACGGTAGCCATGGCAGAGTCAGTAAAATTGAAGTTATCAGGCAAACAGAGAACCTTGAAACCATCCTACTGAGGATGTAAACAAGAACCGGTCATCTTCATAAGCAGAATGGGGCACAGACAGTCGCCTTCAGACATGCTTTCAGCAAAACAATTCAACCATCTGTAAGCACAAATCCATTTACAATTTGGGAGGTACAACACCAAGAACAAGTATCATGAAGGTAGACCAATCCATCCAAAAGAATGTCACATCTAGTACCAAACTAGTCCAGACCATTGTAAAGAATGATTAGTGGCCTAACAAAACCGACAAAAACTATCATTGGGTCAAAACTTTCTGTACAGGCAAACTGCAAGTGATCTGACGATTATTCCTCAGCCTCTGGCTAGGTACACCTCAAGATGCTTTCCTTTGCAAACCTGTTGTGAGCTCCCAGATTGGTAACTGTAATCATTCCTCTTCCTGTATTCCATTGGTTGAGTTCTACTTCTGAATGTGACTTGATGCAACTGCAGAAAGGCAAGCATACTTACTGCAAACACTGCGGCATTACCCAGAGCACCACCAATCTTGTCCACACGGAATGAATTCTTGGCTAAAGATAGACTAGAAGATAACAAGTTTGCCATGATACTCGAACCATTGACCACATTTTCTACCGCCTCCTCCCCTGACTGGCCCGTTGCCCGGAGATCTTCTGGTGAGATGAATCGACTCTTGTCACTGACCTCACCTACAAATGCTAAGGTCTCATCAATGACTCTATACTTCTTCCCCTGATGTTCAGCTAGCCTCGTTGCAAGGACTACACGGCTTTGCTCCAGTCTTGCAATTGCAGCATCCCGCTCAGCCTGCTGCTGTGATTGAACAGTCTGTGGAGGCAATTAACGCAAGTAAATAACAGATCCGACAAAAATTATATCAGACAAATAACTGAATCAGCTAAACACATTATCAACTATGCCTGTGCAGATTTTCAAATTTCTCTATCCACTGGAAAAGGCAGGAAGGAGTTCATAACAAAATTAAAAGCACAAAGAAAGAAAGCTAAGTCTATGAGTACCAAATTAATCACGCCTTTATCCAATCGCCCTTCTAGAAATGAGAACAAACAACAGACACCGTTTCCTGCCTTGTTGACATCAGACCAACACCGACGACCAGACAACAAACAGGCCAACAAAATATCATGTGAATTGCACATTTTTCACATCCATACAGCCTTTGTTTCGTTACCAATCTAGAACAACAGCTTGTAGCCAATTTGATGACCGCCAACCACTCCCAATCAAGATCATCTAGACAGAAAACAGCAAGCTAAACAACCAGAGGAAAATAAAAGCCAGAATCCACCAGAGACACTTGTAACCCTGCTCACGTGTACATTGAGCAGCACCGCAGCCTGCCATGTGAACAACATGATGCATTAATTAACCAATCAGAGTACCATATGAAACGCCGAGTGGATCACAAAGACGCCAATCGTCGGAAATCAGGATTCACCAATCACGCGAACAACGCATCCTGACCTCTCACGGATCCGCTATGTATTCATTGCAGCAACTCGGGCATGGTCTACCAACAGACAGAAACCCTAAAGCATATATGAGGAGAAGGAGGGCAGGGGAAGGGGGCAATCTCACATGCAAGAACTCGAGGTGGTCCTCGAGGTCCTCGAGCGCCGACCGGATGGCGTGCAGGCTCCTCGCCTCGGCCATGGCCTCCGCCGCTGCGGCCAGAGCGGAACCGCCGCCGTCCTCCGCTCTTCCCTCCGGATGGCCCTTGAAGAACACGTACCCGTTCCGACCGCCGCTGCGGGCACAGGCGGAGGGGCGCGGGGGCGGCGCGGTGAGGAAGTGGGTGCTGGAGACGGCGAGGATGGCGTCGCTGAGGCGGTCGTGGAGGTCCCAGATCCGCTCCAGAACCGCCTCCGCGTTCGCCGCGTCCCATCTCATCACCTCGCCGTGACGGGCCCTATGGTTCGCGTGCGGATTGGCTCTGACGGCGAGGTGGGAGAGGTGAGGAAAGGGAGGGAAAATGGTGGAGGACGAGGGGGGGAGTGTGGGAGAGAGAGAGAGGGAGAGTGAATATGTGACGGCGGCACGACCGATGCGGAAGGCTTTTCCGTTCCGTTGTTCGCTGGCGGACGAAAATATCGGAGTATTTGTTTGGCTGCTTGATTCGATTTTTCTCTGTTGTATGTACTCTCTCGATTAAAAGATCCAAGAGTTTTTTAAAAAAATGTTAGAAATGGTAAGGCCTCTTTTATTTAATGTATATTTTTTCTCTATCTTCTTCTATACATGTGTAACTGTTGGTGCATGTATCACGAGTATAAGTTATTGATTTTTTTAATCCTATTAAAACAATTCATAGGCCTTATAATCTCTAACAAAGTAAGTACACAACAACAACAATAATCATAGTTTGCCTGTGTTCCAAAGCTTCAATCAGCATCTGCATCTAATTTAAGTGAAGGATCCATTCGAAAGCACTTTTCTCATTGTAACTATCTAGTAGTAATAATAATTCATAAAAGTTGTGAAAACTTATGACAGTCAATAAGCACATGCAATTTTTATTTATTTTGCGGATAAAGCTCATGCTATTTCTAAATGTGGAAGTATAAGGAAAGGAACAAAGCATACAGATATAGAACAAGGTGTTTGACACGATTTTAAGAAACAACTAGCTAGTGAAAGAAGGCCATGAGGTCGTTGTAGGTAGTAAAGATATAACTCCTTCCCGAGTCACTCTCACGCGGGGTGGCTCCGCAGGGCACCTAGCCCACACAAAAAAGCTCCTCACATTCGGTCGACCTGGGCAGCCGCTGCCGTTGGTGCCGGCGGTGGTGGCGGCGCCCAGCCACCGAAGGTGGATCCCGAGGAGAGCGCGCCACTAGGCCCCCGTTTTGCGCAGAGCAGCAGCTGCATGGTGGTTGGCGTGACGAGGTGGTGTTTGCCGTCAGGCCAACGAGACACGGTGAGGGCAGACAAGCGGCGCGGCGAGAGCTGGCCAGCGAAGCACTGATGTGGCCAGACGGCCGTAGCGGAGGTGGCGCTGGCTTTAGCAGCTGTTGTGCACTTGTGCTTGAGGAGGACTTGATCTGGGCCTCGCAGACCCGATCTGGGCATTTTCGGCATGCAGTGTAGGAGGGTTTGGTGGTGTAGGTAGCCACGTCCCTATGGTGTCGCCTGCTTGCTGGGACCTGCGGACCGCGGGATATGAATGGCATCGGAGGGGTGTTGCATCCTTTCACCTAGTGCAGGGAAGAGGAAGAAGACGACGGAGGCAGGGGCTATGGTTTTCTATCCCGTGTTGCTGTAGTGCATGGCGGAGCGAGGTGGTGGTGGCTGGAGGGATATGGATGGCGCCGTGGCTGGCGTTGCATCCTTCAGTTGGGAGACGAATGGCACGGTGCGGGCGTTGCATCCTCCGGAGGGGAGATAAATGGCGATTTGTGGGTGTTGCATCCTTCCAATGGGAGAGGAATGATGACGTCATGGCCGTTGCAAACTCCCTTCTAGCATGGATAAGAGGAAGAAGGGTTGGCAGCATGTTGGGATCGCAAGGAGGTGAGGTTGACCGTGGATGCAAGGGCAGCGAGATGGTTTGTTGGCTGACCGTTTCCATGTTGGGCTTGTGCGGGTGAGTTTGCCGGTGAAAGCCGTACTCTGGTTGCCGTCGGAGTCGTCTACTATGGCGTCTACGGGCGTCGCTTCCTTGTTGAAGGCGTTGATGTATCATTCCTTACTTGCCTTTCTCGACTTTCTCTAGGGGAAATCCGAGATTTGGTCTTCCAGATCTTGCGGTGGCTGCGCTACTCAGCGTTGCATTCCCTCTTGGGCGTTTTGGAGGTGGTCTTTGGTCAGAGGGATGTGTGGTTCGTGAGGGTGTGCGGAAGTGTGTTTAGGTGTGCCTTGCCATTGTTCAGGTTTTCGCCCGATTTTCTTCTAATAAACCGAGTAGTGTGGGTCTTTTGACCGGTTTTTATCTATTCAATGGATTTAGCAGTTCTCCTGCTAACATTGAAAAAAGAAACAACTAGCTAAATGAATGTGTGTAGCACCCCAGAAAATCCCCAATTAGAAACTTCTTGTTATATTTCTTTTCTGCATCATCATCATGTTCATCATGCCACCTTGCATGAACATATAATTAAATTGTTGCATTTAAATTGTTTCACTTTTATTTGGTTCTTACTAAATTATAGTTGACATTTGTATTTGTCTCCCTCTATTTTACATCTCGCTATTCTATTGTTAATTTGTGCCATTTGATATGGAACCATAATGTCTAATTCAATATTTTGATGTCTTGTTATTTTCTATTTGATAATAATGCCCAAATTGATTTTGGGGCATCATCTCTTATATCTATTCTATCACCATTCAACCTATATTCAAGGTATCACTTAGATATCACTTATTCAACCACGACCTGCACTTAAGTCAGTTACTAAGTCAAATATATAAGAGTCATAATATAACAGTACAATCAAGGGTATTTCCAACATCATTTTCCTTGGCTGTAAAAACTAGGAACCATTTAATACCTTGTTGTCATCTTGATAGATCTTACTTAGCAACTTAGTTTTACTCATAAGAGTCATCAAATGAGCTCATTTAATTTTTGGTCATCATAAACTGCCAACACAAATTTATATCATCAACAGGCTTGCATCATTGATAGGGTGGACGGGGGCAAGTACACTACTATCTCTAGTTAACTCAATTCCATCAAGATATAACATCAGTTTAAGAAAAACGCAACAGATGATGGTGTAAACCACACCAGTAGTGCAACAACACAAGGTAAACATCATGGAGCCAATGACGAAGTTTAATCTCGTCAATGCCCATTGTTATGGACTTGGGTTTTGGAGAAGATGGGGATGCTGGAGATCGTGAAACGGTTAACAGACAAGCAACCAGGGGACACGAGATTTACCAGTTCGGGCCCGGAAAAACCCTACGCTGCTTGTATGCTCTTGATTACTGGAACCGAAGGTTCTGAGTCTGTGATTCGATCTGGCGTGGAGGTGTGTGCGAAAGTATGAGTCGAGATATACGTCTATTGCGTACGTGCCCCCCTGGTTGGACCCTCCTAGCCTTTATATATGGGGAGGCTAGGTCTCAGGTACCGATACGAGTAGGTTACAAGTTGTATTCAAACTCTAGTCTTGAGTTTTCCTTGTCTTGTGCGCTTGAGAGTCCGTGTCCATATGGGTTTCATAGCAGCCGAACCGTCATAGGCGTCATGGACCCTGGTAGGTCGTCGAGTGGGCCTTCCGTCGGGCTGGACCAGGTATGCTAACATTGGGTACCCGCAGGGTATAACCATGTCAGTAGCCCCTGAGTGTTGATCAGAATCGTGGGTCGGTGAGGACTCTTCAATTCTTCGTGCAACTATCTCTTTCAAGAGAATGTGTAGGGATTGTTGATGCGTGTGCGACTCTCCCGGGATCAGGGTCGATTAAGCATCTTAGGACAAAACAACACGATCTTCTTCAGATTCGAGTCCCTCGACTCGAACCCGGAACATTTGCTGGCGTAATTCGACTTAGGCCGTGGAGGACTTACAGGAGTAGAATTCCAGTGAATTTAAATGATGTACCCAACGCGTCCGTCGGGATTTTTCCGCGCCTGCTGGCACGGATTTTTACTAGCAAAGCGCAGTCGTGTGCGTTACCAGGCCATCAGACGGTATCTGTAGGTCTTATCTTTGCGTCGCAGACGCAGCATCCGAAATTTTATCACCACGGAGGTGTTTCGAGTGGACAAGGAGGACGTTGCTCACTTAGGGTTAATTAGGGCAAAGTTGCCAAAAAGTTTTGCATGCTGATCCGAAGGATCACAGTCGAAGAATTCATAGGGTACGCGACTAGCGCTCCCTCTGGGAGTAGCCTCCAGTGTGCTCGAGTCGTGAACTCGGCGAGACTTTAATTCAGCCGTTGTTCGGCTTCAGGTCCGTAGGACATAAATTTTTTGGATGCTTGAATCCATCCTCCCTATGGGAGTAGCCCCCGAGTCCGTAGTCAAATCGTTGATTCGAGTGAGGAATCGAAGTGTGCCACTCGAAGATCTTCTGTGTGCGCGATCAGCGCTATAGTTTGGAGTAGCCCCCGAGTGTCTGGCGGAGTCGTAGACTCGGGCAGAGACTCGAGTCTTGTATCATGCAGTTGTAGTCGTAAATGTCGTGGGCGTCTCATGCCGAAAGTACATCGGGTGCGACCGGCGCTCCCGATAGTAGCCCCGAGTGTCTAGTCGAGTCGCGGACTCGGTGGAGACTCATGCGAAAAACCAGCGACCGGAAGTGCATCGAGGCAGCGTCTCACGCATAAGGATCCGAGAGTCAACGTAGCGGAGTTGATGTAGCGGAGTCGTGCGGCGTTTAACCGGAAGGACTCGATGTTGCGGATGAAGTCGACGCCGTTTCTTCTGTCGGGTGCGCGGCCAGCGCCGCTTTTGTCGATGATTGATGTGGTCATCCGAGGAATGCTTCGATTCGGGTCTTGGCGTCTGTTGACGTGACTGTCGCTGGTCAACTCCGTTGGAGGACCCGATAGAATAGCTCGGCGCATTTGACATCCTTGTAAGCTGCAGAAAAACATGATGAATTGTGAAGTACTTGTATCTTGTAAGGAATATTTGCCTTTCGGCTTGTATAGCAAGATTCTGGTGTCGATCGAGTCGACACTGTTGCAATGTATGCTAGGCCTTTTCGTTAGTCTGATTACCCTTAGTCTCAGTACCTTGCCGAGGCACTCGGAGTTTAAGGATTTGACGGTCAGGCAGAATCAGCTACTCGGGCTGTCGCGTTCGAGGTGCTCGAGTGCGTGGTGCTGATGGCACATTAGGTTACTCGAAGAGGGAGCAGCCCCCGAGTGTTTCGAGTGCGATTAAAGTAAGAAATAAAATCAACTCTGAGTAGTGAACTTAGCTTCGTTGGTTGTTGACGAGGTGTAACGGGTCATGAGAGCCAACGCAACCGGAGGGTCGCGGTCTCGAGAGCCGTTGTGACCGGCAGGTCATAGGCATCAAAGTAGTAGTTCGTTGGAGCCGATGGAGCCCCCGATCCACCGTAGCCGAAGACCACAACGAGTTGCGCGAAGGGTCCCCGGGTCACCGCAGCCGAAGACCACAGCAGGTTGCGCGAAGAAGTTGAAGGAGCCCCCGAGCCGCCGAAGCCGAAGGCCATAGCGGGTCGCGGGTGTCGAAGATTCAGCTGGTCACGCGACGGAGTCGCCGTATCCCCTAGGCGTGTAGTTGATGTGATCGATGTAGTCGAGATGGCGTTCGAGAGACGATGCGGCGGACCGGAGTCAGCGCGGCAGCGGGTCGCCAAGGCGGATGGTGACAACAGTTTTCCGCAATCGAAGATCGCAGAAGGCCGACATAGTCGAAGAATACAACAATTTGTTGGGTAGAAGCGGCGGATGTGTAGTCCAGTTGACGGAGTTGCGCGGAGGGCGAAGTCGATATAGCGGTGAGTGGCCAGCGCGGCAGAGACGTCGGCCGTGTCGCTGTTGAAGATTTCCATGGTGGACTATCTGACAATCGTTGTGCTGCAACTGCAGAGGCTGAGGCACATAATACTCAAAGCTTATGTATCCATGCATGCAATTAGCATTTTATGCTTTGAAGTACATGCACGTAGCATACTATTTTTCATGATGCCGTATCTCCCTATTTTTTTTACTGACCCACACGAGTCATGAAGACGTGAGGTCAGGTCTTTGGCATGTTTTTTTTTCTACGTCCAATCCGAAACTTTTCCTGGTATGATACAAGGACTCGTGCTCCCAATTGAGTTTGAAACATGCACGGCGTCTCAGGATTCCAACAGGGACCGTGGTTACGATCTCTGCGTGGCTTCAACCGACGGATCGATTTGATGCACTGCTCTGATCTGACTTTTACGCATTCTTTTTCTTGAGCTTGATTCTGGCTGTTTTCGCTTGTTCGTCAAATATTTCCTGTCTAGACAGTTGTTCCACGCGTTGATTGCACAAACGAGGGCCATGGCGGTGTTGATCCCCTGGGCTGTACGGCCAGATTTTCTTCACACGCGTGATGTTACTGATTCCGCCGGATCAACCTAGAGAATTGATGGAAGATGTTGCCGGTAGCTCTGTTGATTGGCCGTCAACCGATCTATATTGAAGACGAATGCCGAGTTTGACTTGAAAGTGTGGATCCCCAATCATCATATCGACTCTATCATCAACGGAGTCGAAGGCCAGGCGCATGGCCGACGAGTGAACGGTAAAGTTGAAGACGTCGAAGAGGAGGTGATTCTCTGTCGCTGAGGAATCGAAGATCGCTCCGGATGAAACCGTCACGATCGCACAATCAGCAGCCCCGATTCTCACAGACGGCGCCAATTGACGAGGTTTAATCTCGTCAATGCTCATTGTTATGGACTTGGGTTTTGGAGAAGATGGGGATGCTGGAGATCGTGGAACGGTTATGGACAAGCAACCGAGGACGAGATTTACCAGTTCGAGCCCACGGAGGGAAAATCCTACTCCTGCTTGTCTGCTCTTGATTACGGCGGAACTGAAGGTTACAGGGTGCGCAGATTCGATCTGGCGTGGAGGTGTGTGCGAAAGTATGAGTCGAGATCTAGGTCTATTGCGTACGTGCCCCCCTCGTTGGACCCTCCTAGCCTTTATATATGGGGAGGCTAGGTTTCAGGTACCGATACGAGTAGGTTACAAGTTGTATTCAAACTCTAGTCTTGAGCTTTCCTTGTCTTGTGCGCTTGAGAGTCCGTGTCCATATGGGTTTCATAGAAGCCGAACCGTCATAGGCGTCATGGACCCTGGTAGGTCGTCGAGTGGGCCTTCCGTCGGGCTGGACCAGGTATGCTAACATCGGGTACCCGCAGGGTATAACCATGTCAGCCAATGCCAGGTAGTTCAGCAAGCCAACTAAAACAAACCAAATAGTACTGGATCATATACACAACTAGCTAAACCTCATATAAGACTAAATTCATCATACGATCCAAACTATAATAATTCTTGAGTCAAGCTCACTAAAAAGGAACATTGGCAAAGCTATTGGAGGCTACACATGAACCAAAGAGAGAAATCCTAATTAGGGTTTGATATAGAGAGAGACATGTGAGGAATAGAGAGAGGCAAAAGAACTTACTATTGATCCTCGCTTAAGCTCGAGAAGAGGAATCATATCGGCGGAGGAGGCCATAACAAGTGGCGACACGAGGAGCACCAAGGTACTCAACCTGCGCTAAGCCGCTCGAGCAGCCGTCCATCGACAAAGCATCAAGGCAGCAACATATCAACACCGAACACCACCACCACACCATCTCCACATCGCCAGGCCACCACCACAAAGCCATGAGGTTACTATCAAGCGCCAAAGCCACGGGCAGCGAAACTCTAGGGCCACAAAAGAGAAGGGAGCGAGTAGCAGGGAATGCGGATCCCAAATCGAGCAGGATAGGGAGAACAAGCGGAGATCAACGATACTAGAATCACGGTAGCGGTCGGAGCAGCTAGAGCTAGCCGGGATAAAGGGGCGGCAGAGGTGCTAGGATCGCGCGAGAGAACGAGGAGAGGGGTCTAGTACGAGAGCGAGAGAGATTGAGTGGACATAATGGCCGATCCTAGGGTCGTGGTTAGGTTGAGCCCAACCACTAGGCTCTATTATGGGCCAGGTTGGGCTGGCCAGTGGGCCAAACCTAATTTCTAAAGTAAAAAATGGAAAGAAAAGGTGAAATTACCTAAATAAACATATAAACATTTTAAGCCCTAGAAAAATCATAAAAATACATATAATATATAAAAATGCTCATAAAAATAATATCTAACTAAGAAAATATAATAATACTTATTTGAGTTAAATAAAATGCAAATAATTATTAACACTATTAAATATCTAAATGAAATTTAGTAAATCAAGAAAAGTCCTAAAAAATAAAAATAACTTTTGTGTATAAAAATAAATCTATTATATGATAATAATGTTAATTATGGAATTTCAAGTTATCAAAGGATTTATAGAAAATAAATGTTGCGTTTAGCTTTATAAAATTTACTTTCTTAAAATGTATTTCTTTTATTTTTATAAACCAAAAATAAATTCCTTATAAGTTCATTTAAGTCATTTAGAATTTATTACTTTGGAAAAGAATTATACTTTTCACAAAAATTTTTATTACTTAATAAATTAGTTAGAACATCAATTAAAGATTAAGTCTAAATGTTACACTTAAAACTATAATTATAATTTCTAATAAAGTCTAAAAATAAATTACTAACTACATAATGTTCCTTTAAAATCTTTAACTCATTATTATTCAAATATTTACAAGTTCATCTTGCAAAACATTAGCTTATATTATAAGTGAGTGATCTCAAGTTATAACCATATTTCATGTTGCTCTTAAACTTAGTATTAATTAAATACACTATACAATAAGATCACCTATTTTCCATAAGCAATATTATAATATAATCTAAGAATATTAAACATACTAGATCTAAGTCCTTAAGGCTAAGCTTCGTATTTATAAGATCTCATCTTTGATTATGCTTAGGAAAACCCTAGAATTTAGTGATGCCATAAAAAATATGCCTTAAGCCCATTATTGTTTTTACAATTAACTTTGGTCTAATATACAAAAAATTTAAAAGCATAATAACTCAAGATCATTTAAACCTTATTAAAAACCATAGCTTTAGTACTATTAATCTTCAAAGTTGATTAACTTAGCATAAACAATATTTTCTTCCAATATTATTCTTTTTGCCACTTCAAAAGAAACACTATGTTATTTCTTTCAAGTCATAACAATTTAAAACATGAACTTCATAATAGTTACATAATACCACTTAACCTTAATTTTGTATTATGATTGTACTTCACCTTTTATGTCTTATATGTTAATATTAAAGTCCTTGCAACTGTACTCTTTTGTGAAGTAAACTTGAAGATAAATCAAATATTAAACAAATCACCTAAATCCAACTCACTTGGAATGTTGGGGGTTACTTTGGGGTTTTTATAACATGCATCTCATTACTTATGCATAATAACATATTGCTTCTTTAAACATTGTCCTTACCGGGAAATGATGACCCAACGTTTAGGGTCAAGTCGAGACATTCAACTACAATACTTTGTTATATAAAGGCAAGTTCACACTTTCTAATGTCCTTTGGTTGTTTTCTATCAAGTATTTGCAAATCCAATGTTATCATCATCTGTATTTCAAAAATGTTAGAAAACACTTTTTTCATAATGATATGATTATGGGTTATTTATCAAGAGGTAATAACCTATTATGGAATTTCCGGTGGTAAAGGAACATATTATATAGGAATTAAACAACCAATATCGCCTGTGATTCTTGCGTCGTATAATATGCATTAACCATGAGATCTGAAATGGAACGATAAAGTCAGTTGCATCTTCTTCCTTCCGTATGTCATAGACACTGTTCTGGGCGTTTTGCAAGTTGCAGATCGTGGTTAAAACCGTGTATTTTGGGAAAGCCTACCATGGATCTGAGCGTAAAAAGACAAATTTCTAGTGTTTATGGTTTTCGTGCGTATCAAACTAAGGTAAAGCCGTATTACCGGGGGAAAGTCTACCTTGAGTCTGATAGTACAACAACTGCGGGTATGCAGAGTCACGGAGAAGGGCAGTGATCGGCCGGATGCGGGATCAATTACTGGGCCCTAGATCATAGGATGTATGGATGGGTAAGTTGCCCACATGTGCAACAAGCAATTGGTCTCTCATGGGTAAAGTAACGCACCTCTGCAGAGTGTACAAAACTGTGACATGTTACTTCTTGTTCCGGGAAGGAGCTAGAAACGCGGCAGGAAAGAAACTCCATGAAATTCTGGTAAACTTGTGGAGGCCAACCGACATAGTTTTCAGAATAAAAGCAACCTTCGAAGAAATGTTTATAAAAATCTGCATAACCTATGACCTTTAGTTTATGGTTGTAGTTAATGCATCAAACACTTTTTTTATTGAACTTGCTGAGTACGCTCGTACTTAACCGTACCTTCTTAACCCTTGCTAGATTCTGAAGACATTGAAGACCAAGAAGAGGAAACACTCTATTCAGTTGAAGACCAAGTAGAATTCCACTACGAGGAACTAGAAATATCTGAAAGTATCGAAGGGGGCAACTACGAAAACATCTACGAAATGGAGGCCGAGGAGTCTGAAGCATAGATGTGTTAGATATAGTTGATTGAGTCTAGTAGTATAGATCTCTATTCTCTGTATATAATAATCTCGTATAAACCTTAAAGTTTTTTGCTTCTTTATCTCATTATCAAAGTTATTATTGTCATATCCCAAATTTTGATGCTAATAATTTATGCTTATTCAATCCTTTTAAAAATTAAATTAAATTTGTATGGCTGTGTTTCTGTCTGTATTTGGGTTTGTAAGAAAATAATAATAAAACAAAAAGAAATAGTGTGTAGTAGCACTTGAACTTTTGACTCGCGGTTCAAAATCTGTAGCTACAACCCACTAGTTTTTTCGTTTGTTTCTTTAGTCCAATACGAGAGGAATGGAAATCCACGGGCTGGGCTCCATGACTTATCGGACTCGACTATGTGCCCTACTATGTCGCCTCTTAGTAGCAGCGTTTCAGGATTGCACTATTTCATTTGATTTTCTCATATGTCCTTGACCAGTTGCCCTCTTGATCGAAGCTGCTGGTCATCGTCGTCGGTCATCAGTCATACGATCTCCACGGTGGGTTGCCATTATTTTTCCTTGATGCCTTGATTCCTCCGGTCAACGTTGTACCCTGATTTGTAGATGCATAGGGCTTGATTTGTGAGGGTAAATTGCTTAGTCTGTTTTGTCGTGGTCGATCCTTTTCGTTTCATGAACTCCATTGTTTACTAGCTAGTACGTTCAAGCTTCAGATTTTGATTTAGGGAATCAAACCATTTTTTCTATTTTTGTTCCTGGCCTGAATTTTATTTTATGCTAGCAACCTAACTTGACGTATAACTTGCCTTCTGATTGTCTTGTATTCTGAATTCTGGTTGTGGGTTCAGTTAGAGTAGGTGCTCTAATTGGTTCTTTTAGATGTTGGCCTTTGACTTAAAAACTTGGTCTGATTCATCTATAATTTTAAGATGCTCTTCACAGATAACTTGTAGGTTTTGTTCCAGCCTTTAAACAGTGTATCTTTTTGCACAATTTTGGTTTGATATATTGCAAACAACGGTTAGCTTAATGATCTAGCTAGTAGTTGGATACGGTGGATATCAATGGTTTACGTTACCTGAAACTGTAGAGTTGCGTTTTGTTTATTCCCTATCCCTCTTCTCAAACAAAGATCTAAACCTGGGTTCGTTTTCCCTAAGATTAGTCTGTAGGAGTGTCGTTAATTCTCTTTGTTCAGATACCACTAGACTGCAGAATTCCTTCAGGTGTTGTCTTATTGTGCTTCTTATAATTGGAAAGAGTAGCTTCTTTGATTAGAGTTTTGCCAACAGGCAGCAACACGTGTGTGAGATTGAGGGTCAGCTAAAGTTAGTTTTAAAAATATTTTGGGCAGCTAATTATATTGGGAAACTTCCTTATGGCTACCCAAATTAATTCGTGTGCAACTAGCACATGAGAATATTAGCTATTTTTTCTACTTGGGCTTGATGGAACCCACTGAGTGTTGCACTTTATAATTGTTTGTTTTGCTCGTTTTCTGTCTCTTTAGGAATATGTTAAAGGGATTAAACCTACATGATACTAGGAAATAGCTACTACCGTCTTGCTCTTTATTCTGAAACGATCATGTGATATATGCGTGTGCTAGACCATGGTTTATTGCATTATTGCTAGAACCAAGATGAGCCACAATAATTTTGTTGTATGAGAATTCACCTATACCGGGTACTAGTAAGTTGGGATTAATTAAATCCGTTAGCTCTATGAAAGATTGTCCTGCAAATTTTATTACTATTTTTGTGATACTGTAGAGAGTACAACATGTGGGTCTTTTCTAGAATAAAAGTGAAGGTTTAGTTTTAGGTCTGTTGCGCGTAGGAGGGATGGTATGATTAGCTTGTATGCTTTTGAAGTGATGAAACGTATTCAGTGTGGCCTATGCTCTTTAACATGTGTTGGTCCTTTCGGTTCGGAGTCCTACATTTCACTGTTTGTGTCCCGCGGTTGAGGCAAGTTCATGACGGATAGTGAATGTTGAAGGGAATATGCCCGAGAGGCAATAATAAAGTGGTTATTATCGTATTCCTTATTTATGATAAATGTTTATTTTGCATGTTATAATTCTATTAATACGGAAACGTTAATACATGCGTGTTTAATAAACAAAAAGAAAGTTCCTAGTTATGCCTCTCTTATAAACTAGCTCGTTGATTAACAAGATGATCAAAGGTTTCCTGATCATGGACATTCGATGTTGTTAATAACGAGGTCACAACATTGTTGGAATGATGTGATGAACATTCATCCAAAGTATAGCATTACGATCAAGGTCATTGTGTTTATATTGCTATAACATCATATGAAGTAATCTTAATTCTTAGACCACTAGATCATGTTAATCACTAACAACGGAAGAGTATCTTGATAACATCAAAGTCACACCGTAACAGGGTGACTATAAAGATGGGTTCAGTGTTACGAAGGTATTATGTTGAGGCTCATGGATCAAGAGTGGAATTTGTTCATCCCGGTGACGGAGAGATATACTCTGGGCCCTCTCGGTGATAATCACATTAGTTAGCTTGCAAGCAAGCGATTTTATCACTAGAATGTTATATCACGGGAACGAGAAAAGAGTACATGTCGATAATGAGATCAAACTAGGTATGAAGATACCAATGATCGAATATCGGACATGTAATATATTACAAGACAAAGGGATTGAGTTACATGCGTATAAGGTTCACACGATCACAGAAGTCATCGTTGAATGTGTGGGAGTTAGTACGGATCTCCAGGTCCCGCTGCTGATTATTAATCAGAGAGGGTCTCGATCATGTCTACATTATTCACGAACTGTAAGGTGACACACTTAAGGGATACCGAGACTATTTGGAGCAAATAATATGCCAGAGAAAGCAAAAAGAAAGCACAGGAATTATTTCACTAGACACCGAAACTGTTTCGGTTGATATTGCTGAAACTAGTTCTGCATATGAAGTTGAAATGTTGTAAGGGTTTATGTGAATATTTGTTAATTCAAGTATTTAACAAAATTATGAATAAATAAATAAAAGAGTTTTATTTAAATGAGAGCCTGCATTAAATTTGGTGGAAATTTAATGCATGTGAGTGGATTTTTGAGTGGGAGCTCCACCCACATGAATGTGGAAGAGGTGGGGGCAGCCACCATGGCTGGGCGCCATGCCCCTTGGGTGCCCCCTCTCCCTATAAAAGGCCTCCCTCTCCTCCTCCACTCTCACACCTCCTCGTAAAGGATCTCTCTCCCCCTTTAGTATTTCCCCATGGTCTCGGATCAGCGAGATACATGTTTCCGGTGGATTTTTTTTGGAAGGATTTGTTGCTTTTGATTCTTCACTAGAGCGAGAGGGCGGAGGTTGTCGGGGTACCCAAACGTGTGTGCGATCACGGATGCACCACTGCTTTTTGGTGCCGGACTAGATGGTGCTGGACCTGCTAGACCGGATGGACTTCTTCTCGATCTTGAGATCGGGAAGCGTTCGACTACATCATCCACGAGTATAACCTCGTTAACGCTATTCGGTCTTCGAGGATATGTATTCTATGGATGTATATCCACCCGTTGCTTGTATCCAGTAGATAGATCTTGGTACTTAGTTGTTCCCATCGTAGGAATTTTTTTGTTTTCTATGCTGCAAACCCTACAAATGTTGCATATATCTCTTCACTCAATTTTATTTGGTGCTTATTATATAACGATAATGATAATGATACATATCATGATGATGGTATGTGCATATTATGCTTTTGCATACCATGATGATAATGTGACCTACGTTGGTGGACACAATGTGACTTCCATTGATGGGTTGCGACCCACCTTGAAGGCACCCTCCACGAGTTGGAGCGAGTGGATGCCGATGGGTGTTCACTCGAGCGATACATGTATTCGCGATGAGATGAGATGAGCATATAGGCATGTAGGACATACTATTATATTCTAATGGAATAATGATGTTTAATGATGTCCTGGTATTTTTATTTATGCAAAGTTACTATTTGTTTGTGAACTTGTTGAGTCTTTGTACTCACCCTTGTTGCTTTCATGTTTTTAGGTAAACCTTGACGACATCATGCATGGAGAATATGAGAGTAGAGCCACCACCTACTTCACATCGCGACCTCACATTTATCCTGGAGTTATACCTTCTTAAATAAGAAGATTACCTTGGCTGGTTGGACTTTGTAGTCTGTTGAATAATACCCTAAAATAGTATTGGTTTTCTTCTTGCATGTGGTTGATAAATTATTATTTTCTAGTGGTTTAGATTTTGGTATAATTTTTGGGTGATGAACTTATTCTATCTCATGATATATTCCTGCATTCTGTAATTCCTATAATCTGTCTGTTGCGGAAGTCCTTATAAACAGAGGAGACTCTGCCGAATTTTCCTAAAATTTATTAGTTAACTTTTTTAAGTGAAATGTTGATGACCCACAAGTATAGGGGTGTGTATCGTAGTACTTTCAATAAATAGGAGTGTCGATCCCAACGAGGAGCAGAAGGTGTTGACTAGTGGTATGGAGCAGGAAATCTCTGTAAATACTTAGCAAACGGATTTTTAGGAGTTTTCTGATAAAGCAAGGAAATAAAGTGCAAGTAAATAAAGACATCAAACAATTGCAGCAAGTGGCCCAATCCTTTCTTAGCAAAGGACAAGCCGCTGAAAATACTAATGAGGACCAAACGTTCTCGTGGACACATGAGAATACTGTCAAGTGCTTTCGTTTCATATAGCTGATTAATATTCTTTGATTTCATAAGTGTTGTGTGGGTGAACCTATGCTAATGTACCGAACTTACTTGTACTAACACATACTTGTGATTAAACCCCTTGCAAGAATACGCAACTACAAGAAAGCAATTAAGATATAAACCTAACCACAACCTTAAACTCTGAGATCCTACACTCCCTTGTGCAAAGGTTTCCTAACGGGGGTTCAGGTTTCTATCACTCCGGCAACCCCACAATTAGTATCCAAGTACACAATGCATTCCCCTAGGCCCATAAATGGTGAAGTATCATGTAGTCGACGTTCACATGACACCACTAGAATAATAACACCACAACTTTAATATTAAACCATTGAATAATACCTCAACTCAAATCAACTACTAACAACATGACTTCTCCCATATCCTTAAGAACTAAATGAACTACTCACGAGACATCGGATCAAGATCAGAGATGATATAATGATGTATAACAATCTGAACATAAACAATAATTCAATGGTTACACTCACAAGCATCAACTACAATAGTAATCAACACCGGGGAAGTTTCCCCAAAGAACTATGCAAGATTCAACACAATTGTTACAGCGGGATGGAGTGGTGATGATGGTGCTGGTGGAGATGATGGTGTGGATGATGATGATGATCCAGATGAAGTTTAGCTTGATGATGGTGTTGATGGCGACGATCTCCCCTCTCCGGGAAGGAATTTCCCCGACAGAAATCTTCCTGCCGGAGAGCTCTTTCTCTCTCGGTGTTTTTCGCCCCGCAGAGCCGTCAGAATATTTCTGTGGTCGCTTCCCCGTGTATTAGGGTTTCTAGGAGAAGATATAGGCGAGAGGGCAAATCCAAAGGTGGGCCAGGGTGTCCACACCCCCTGTAGGCGCGGCCTTGATACGTCGGAAACGTATCTATAATTTTTGATGTTCCATGCTTGTTTAGTATGTACTTTGCTTTGCTTTGTTACACTTTGAGGTGTTTTTATTTGTTTTATGGTACTAACCTATTAAAAAGTTGACACAATGCTAGTTGCCTATTTTCTTCTGTATTTGGTTCCAGAAAGTCAGAAAATCAATATTCTCGGAATTGGACGGGACAAAAGCCAAAGTCAATATTTTATCGTGGGCAACACGAATCTAGAATACGAGACGGATGAGGCTCACCAAGGGGCCACACCCGTGGCGGTCCGGGCTAGGGCTAGTCGCGCCTGGGGGGGTGCAGCCGCCCTGGTGTCCCCCCCTGCCTTGCCTCTTCGCCTATAAAGTCCCCCCGATGTCAAAACCCTAAACACCCGATCAATATTCCACGAAACCGTCTGTAGCCACCGCCACCATCGTCCCTAGATCGGGGGGATATGAAGCTGTTCTCGGCACCCTGACGGAGGGGAGATCATCCCGGGTCTTCATCATGCCAGCCTCCGGTATGAAGTGTGCGTAGTTCCACCTTGGAATACGGGTCCATGTAGTAGCTAGATGGTTGTATCTCCTCCTTGTGCTTTCATGTCTAGATCTTGTGAGCTCCGTTCATGATCAAGATCTCATCTATCTGTAATCATGCATGTCGTGTTTGCGGGGATCCGATGGATATTGAGATTACTATGTCAGATTGATTAATGGTTTTGTCGATTTGATTCTATCATGTATGTGTTGTTTGTGATCTTGCATGCTCTCCGTTGTTAGTAGCTATCTTGACCAAGTAGTTTCTAGTGACTCCAATAGGGGGTATTTATGCTCGATAGTGGGTTCATGCCTCTACTTATCAAGGGAAGTGACAGAAATCTCTACGGTAGTATATGTGTTGTTGACACTAGGGAGAAAACAACAGACTCTTGTTCATGGAACAAGTGGATTTTTACCTTACACACTTTGCTTAAAGCAGTTGTCTATTGCTTACAACTTAATACTGGAGGGGGTTCAGATGATTTTTACCTAGAACAAGTGGATTTTTACCTTACACACTTTACTTAAAGCAGTTGTCTATTGCTTACAAGGTGGACTTCTAGTCATAGATGCAGTTGGATGGCGGTCTATGTATATTGTTGTATTGCCCAATCGAATATCATAGAGTCTTTTTACCTAGTATTGCATTATTATGCCTTGCTCAGTCCTGTCAATTGCCCTGTTGTAATTTGTTTACCCAGCATGCCATGTTTGTTTATCTAAGGAAAACACCTCTAGTGAACTATGGACCCCGGTCCAATCTTTACCATTGATACATCTTCCACTGTTATTGTTTACTTGGCGCAAACCATCATCACCTTCTACACTATACAGTTAATCCTTTGTTACAGCAAACCGATGAGCTTGAAAACCTCACTGTTCGTTGGGGCAAAGTCTTGAGTTTGTGTTGTGCAGGTTTCCACGTTGCTTGCAACACCTTTGAGACATTTCCTTCCTCCTACTGGTTCGATAACCTCGGTTTCTTACTGAGGGAAGGCTTGCTGCTGTGCTCTTCACACCTTGCTCTTGGGGTTTCCAACGAAGCGCTCCACGTCAACACTGGGCGCCATCAGGCCTAGGGTGGCCCGCCCCTTGTGGCCCAACTCCGCCTCCCCTTCTGGCTTCCTTCGTCTTCTAAGAAAATAGAATTTTCCGTAGTTTTTCTGGTATTTTTCTGATCTTCGCGAAATTGCATCAAAACACCGCTTTTCGATCAGAATCCTGACTCCGGCAGTTCA
The DNA here is from genome assembly GCA_030063025.1 of Avena longiglumis. Taxonomy (NCBI): domain Eukaryota; kingdom Viridiplantae; phylum Streptophyta; class Magnoliopsida; order Poales; family Poaceae; genus Avena; species Avena longiglumis. The sequence goes on from CP125978.1 coordinate 187,008,951, forward strand.
TCCTCCAAGAATCATCCAACATGCAAAAATAGATGAAAAGACATAAGTAACACCTCTTAATACGAAATATATCAATGAATCGAGGCAGATTATGATATAGAATGGTGATGCAAATTGGACGTATCAACTCCCCCAAGCTTAGACCTCGCTTGTCCCCAAGCGAAAACTGAGCTCAGTAAACATGTCCACATGTTTATGGAGTGAAGTGTCGATAAAAAGAATACGGACAAGAATCATCACACTTACCAATACACAACTCATAGAAGAAAGCAACTCACCATTATATAACTTTGCTTGCAACAAGTATGGGAGTCACAATAAAGATGCATAAAGATAAATCATAATTGAGATTGACAAACTTTGTTCTTGGTCAGAGAACAGTTGGCAAACAGTTTTCAAATAAATCTTTTGTAGAAGTTTACAACAGGAGTACTATTTGCTCAAACGTAAAAGGTTTTTCACAATGATAGCTTTCAAAGTAATACTCATTTAGATAAGAGTCTTGTGCAAACGAGGAAGATAGAGAATATGGTTGAATAAATCATCATATGAATGCTTGAAACACAACAACTCAAATGCTTGCTAGAGATAGAGAGGAATAGTTTTACTAACTCAACTTAGAAGTAGAAGAAAGGGCCCTTCATAGAGGGAAGCAGATATTTCAAGTTCATAAAGAGCTTTCAAAAGATTATGGTACTTACTAGCTTTGATCTCTCATTGCCCCTATCATAAGCATCTTGAGGTGATTAAGGTTAAAGTGAACAAGGAAGGAGTATATGCTTGACAAAATATAAGTTGGCAATCTCATGTCCCTTGAGTACGAGGGCCGCTCCTCATGCTACTCAACTTTAGTTACTGGTAAGTTCTTGTCATTGTAAGTATATGTGTATGATAAAGAACCGCCAACGAGGTATAACCCTTGCACATGATACAGGAGCTATCCCATAATCAAAATGACAAGGCAAGCTGAAAGGGCATTTATGCCTTTCGTATTATTTTGATGTTTGTTGACAACACTTGGATTAGTTTAATGCTTTGCTGAATGTTTTAGGAGATATCAGATTTATTGTGGCCAATATATATACAAATGGAGAGATGACTTGACAGGAACAAAACAAGGGAAAAAATATGTATCTGGTCGGACTGTCCGGCTAGCGGGCGCCGGACTGTCCGGCCCAACCAGAAACTCCGCCCGAAAGCTGTCGAAATGTCCGGCCGTGAGTTTTTTCCAGGATTTCTCCCCATCTGTGGACAATCAGTATAGCAAATCAGACACTGTCCAGAAACTTGGCCAGGCCATAGTGTCCGGCTGGTGTTCAGCGGAATGTCCGGCCAGGACGGACTGTCCGGCTTAAGTGGTTCCAACGGCTCTAAATTCTGGGGCCATATAAAAGGACCCCTTATTCTACCTTGGAACCTGCTCGTCCAGTTCAAGAACAGCAGCACATTTTGAGCCACCAAATCCACAAGATCTCTTCATTCATCCATCCAAAGTCCTTGATCTTTGGAGAATCGAAGGAGGATGCCTTGGTCTACAGCTTCACCAAGAGAGATCTTCATTTCCCCCTCATTCACTTGAGGGCCCCTTGCTCTAGTATTTCTTTGGAAACCCTAGCTTTGATTTGGTTCTTACAAGCTTATCATTGATTGTTTGACATCTTGCTTGTATTTGGGAGCCTCCAATTACGTTGTGGATGTGTGCCCCAAACTTTTTGTAAAGGTGCGGGCTTACACCTCGAAGGTTGTCGATATAGTGGAAGAGGTGAATCGAACCCCTTTGGGGTGAGGTTCATCGGAGAACAAGGGAGGCCTCTCGTGGCATTGGTGGTTTGAAACCACCCCCTCTCCAAACGTAGACGTACTTCCCCTAAAAAGGAAGGAACTACGGGAAACAAATCCTTGTGTTTTCGCGCCCACCACTTTGGTTACTTCTATCCTTTACCACACTTTACTTATTTGTTCTTGCTTAGAGTTGTGCTAGTTAATACTTGTTTGACATATAGGTAAATTCAACTTAGTTGCATAATCTAGAGAATTTACCTTTCGTGTCAAACCCTAATTTTAAAAAGAAGAAAATTTGAAGCAGCACCTATTCACCCCCCCTCTAGGTGCCCATACGATCCTTTCAATTGGTATCAGAGCCTCGGCTCTTTATTCGGGCTTTACTTCCTAAGAGTATATGGGTAGCAAATAATGGGAAGTGGATGGTGATACTACCGCCTCGGTGACCATGGAGGATGTCAATAACTTGGAAACAAGATTGTGCTCCACCATGGCCAACGAGATCAAACAATTGCACAAGTTACTTGAGCAACTTGTTAAAGATAAAGGTGGATCATCATCCCCTTATACTCAAGAGGAACTTCCACCATTACCCAAGGATAATGCCCCGGCATCACCCACGGGTAAGGTGGTGGGGGATAATCAAGACAACATTAATTCCTCGACAAAAAGGGTTGGTGAGAAGGGAGAGCACCATGACTCTCATGGATGGTACACTCCTGACCCTCCAATTCCTCACCCTTATATAAAAAATAGGGGAGACCCACCAAATCTTTAAGCATCTACTTTTGCTCAATGGCAATCTCTAATGAAAACTCATGTGCGCAACTCTTGCATTGAACTCTGGAACATCATTGAACAAGGACTCTATATTGGGGATCCAAACAAATTTACAAGAAGAGAAGTTGTCAGTAGTCAACTCAATGCCACCGCCTTGCACATGATTCAACAAGGATTGGGTACAAAGGATTACCCACACATTGAGCACCTCAACACCGCCAAGGAAGCTTGGGATGCTCTCACAGTGTTGTTTGTTGGGAATGAGAGCATGAGAAGGAACCGATATGATGCACTAAGCAATGAAGCCGAAGGGTTATACATGAAGGAAGATTAAGATCATGAAGACATGTACCATAGGCTCAAGACCACCGCCACCGCTTTTAGGAATGTGGGTGCCTCACATGTGGATGATGCTTGGATAAAAAGTAAATATGTGAGTGCACTCATGCCCTTTAAGCCCACCGACTTGAAGAGCCTAGAAGGAAGACACAACTACCACCTCATGACCTCCAATGAAGTTATGCAAGAGATGGCCTCTTTCAAGGTTGCCGCCAAGAATGCCAAAGATTCCCATGCTCGAGCCCTTGTTATGAGCAACGTTGTCAACCTTGCATTGAAGGCCAAAGTTGTGGAACATGGAGATGAAGATGATAGTGATGAAGGCCTCTCCATGATCCACCCCGATGGTGTCAAGATTGCTCATGGTCAATATATGGCTTTCTATGCAAAGAGATTTTGGAAGAACCCCGCCAAGGCCAAGATGGAAATGCAACGAAGAAGCAAACCAAATGGAAGAAGAGAAAATGTCACTAAATTGAGAACTTGCTTCAATTGTGGTGACCGCTATCACTTTGTGGCGGGTTGTCCCTATGAGAAGAGAGAAGATCATGGGGGTAAACTTATGCCAAAGACAACTTCCAAAGCTCCTTACAAGAAACCCTTCATCAAGAAGAGTCCAATAAATAAGAAGAAGGGGGAAATTGTATTGATAACTCATGAAGAATTCTCCTCCGACAATGAAGATGATGAAGATGAAGAAGAGGAAACATCAAGTGGTGTGGATGCTCTAGCCACTACGTCTACTCCGACATTCTCGCTCTTCGATTCTCCAAATGAGAATACTCCCAACAAGAACGTCACTTGCCTTATGGAAAGAGGAACGGAGGTATCCTCATCATCTCACTCCACACCCTTAGCTAATGCTGAAATTGATGAGTTTGTGACTAACTGACAAGGGGAGACCAAGATACATTTTGGGAACATCTTAGATCAACTTTCCCACACACAAGAGCTTCTTGATGTAAGATGTAAACTTGGGAATGAACACATGATTGAGATATAAGCCCTAAATAATGCTCTAGAATAAGAACAAAAGACTAGGATGTCTATTGAACTAAAACTTGAAGGGCTTGATGAGGCCACTGACATAATTGTTAATAGACTCATCAAGGAACGTGATCATGCTATTGCTAAATATAAAAGGGCTAAAAAGGACAAGATTAAGTTTGGTGTGGTTCATGGAAAACTTGCCGAGGAATTTAGTTTACTTAACAAGGCTCACAAGGCATTGGGAAGTGAACTCTTCTCACTCACAAACTCCTATGAAACACTTCAAACTCAATAGACCAATATTCCTTCACCTAGTAATTTCATTCCTTCTAGTAGTACAACTATTCTTGAAGAAAATGCTAGGATGAAGGGGGAGCTAGCCAAGGCCACATGTCCAAAAGGCAACAAGTCCATTGATGACCTTTTGAGTAAGCAAAGGTCAAATGGTGAGAAAGGGGGCATTGATTTTGTCTCCAAATCCAAGAAGAAGAACAACAAGAAGAAGAAGGCCAAGCCCGCACAAGAGAAAAACAAGGCCATTGTGGATAGTAAGACCACAAGTGGTAAAACTATGCCTCATGATGATTTTGCGGGAAGTGCTAACCCTCACTATGTTCTAATGCGTGATTACTATGGTGATGTGTATGCACAATATGTTGGCCCATATGATGGTTTTATTGCTTGGTCTATTTGGGTCCCCAAGATCCTTGTTGCTAACTAAAGAGGACCCATTGAAAAAGGGGTACCTAAAAATTAGCTTGATCTTTTGTAGACATATGCTTCCAGAGGGTCAAAATGGGTGCTTGATAGTGGTTGCACAAGTCATATGACCGGAAGCTCTTCTATTGTCAAGGAATTAAGGCCAAATGATGATCACATATCCGTGACATATGCCGACAAGTCAAAATCTAAGGTAATGGGTTTTGGCAAGGTTGTGGTTGCCTATGATATTACACTCGTGGACGTCATGCTTGTTGAGACCCTTGGTTACAATTTACTTTCAGTCCGTGCTCTTGGAAAGATGGGTTTTGCCATCTTTATTGATGATGATATTGTGGTCCTCATGTGGAGCAAGTCTCTCAAGGTCACTTTTGTTGGGTATGTCAAAAATGACTTGTATGTGGTGGACTTTTCGGGGCAAGCCACTACAAGTGCGATGTGCTTATTCAGAAAGGCTGATGTGGGTTGGTTATGGCATCGCCGACTAGCCCATGTCAATATGAGAACTTTGCAAAGTCTCCATAAGGAGGGCCATATTGTTGGACTAAAATAAAATGTTTCCTTTGCCAGAGATCGTGTTTGCAGGGCTTATGTTCTAGGAAAGATGCATGATGCTCCCCACAAGCCAAAGAACCGCATAAAGTCAACAAAGATCTTGGAGCTCCTTCATGTGGATCTCTTTGGTCCTCCATCTCATGCAAGTCTTGGTGGGAAGAAATATTGTTTGGTGATTGTTCATGACTATTCAAGATACTCATGGGTATATTTCTTCAAGTTGAAAAGTGAGACCCAAAATAGCTTCATCGTCTTCATCAACTTGGTTCAACGTCAATACAATGTCCTCGTGTTGATAATAAGAAGCGACAACATCACCGAGTTCAAGAACTACACCTTGAATGATTTCCTTAGTGATGAGGGGATAAAACACCAATATTCCGCTGCATATGCCCCTCAAAAGAATGGTGTTGCTGAGAGGAAGAACCGGACTCTTATTGAGATGGCTAGGACAATGTTGGCGGAGTTTAAATCTCCATACAACTTTAGGTCGAAGCCATCTCCACCGCTTGCCATACATCAAACCGGCTCTACCTCCGCAAAGAAATCAACAAGACTCCATATGAAATACTTACCGGTAACAAGCCCAACATATCTTACTTTCGGGTGTTCGGTTGTAAGTTTTTCTATCTCATAAAAGGTGTTCGTTTGTCCAATTTCGAGTCTAAAGCATTATAGGGTATTTTTGTTGGCTATGGTCTGGAATCTCACACTTATAGAAACTATGATAAGCTCTCTGGAGCCGTCATAGAATCTTGTAGTGTGACCTTCGAAGAATATGATGGTCCCCAAGGGGGGCGTGTTGATGCTTGTGATGCAGATGATGAAATGCTTCAGGATTCCATAGGAAGAATGGGTGTGGGATATATCCGCCCTATTGAGGAAACCCCTGTGGAGGATTGATAAGAACTATGCTCTAGTCAAGTGGAGCCCTCATCTTCACAACAATAACATGTTCCATCTACCGAGGTGGACAATGACCCAAGCCAAAGACAAGTTGTGGACCCTCAACATGTTGATCAAGGTGACATCTCTAGTGAGGAGGAGCTTGATTCATTCTCCAGGATGTCAAGTGGTGCAAAGTCAATTACTCAAGGAAGATCCATACAAACTGCCTTGAGACAAGCTCAAATCAATGCTAGAAGAGTGTCTAATCAAGACCAAGGTCTTGCCTCTTAATGAAGAGAATGATTCCGGTAATGATCAAGGTCAAGTTAATGGTCAAGACGAGGACCAAAATGAAGAAGAGGTTCCTCCAAGAAACAACGAGGAGATCCACACTCGTCGCGAAGCTAGAACAGATAGGATGTTGGAATTAAGATACCACTCTTTAGAAAATGTGGTTGGTGACCTAAGGAGAGGCATATCCACAAGAGCACAATTGAAGAGGTTTAGTGAACACCAAGAACACATCTCCATGATTGAACCAAATAAAGTGTGCGAAGCTCTTGAAGATTCAGATTGGTTGGAAGCAATGCACAAAGAGCTCAATAACTTTGAGAGAAACAAAGTATGGAAGTTAGTTGAGAAGCCAAAGGATTGCCGCAATGTTATAAGCACCAAGTGGATATTCAAGAACAAGGAAGATGAGCATGGAATTATAGTAAGGAACAAGGCAAGATTGGTTGCACAAGGGTTCTCTCAGATTGAAGGCATTGATTATGGAGAGACACATGCACCCGTGGCTCGCCTTGAGTCCATCTGTATCCTTCTTGCTTATGCGACATATCATAACTTTAAGTTGCAACAAATGGATGTAGAAAGTGCATTTCTTAATGGTCCCTTAAATGAGTTGGTATATGTAAAGCAACCCCTGGGATTTGAGGATCCCAACTTCCCAAACCATGTCTACAAACTTGACAAGGCGCTCTATGGGCTCAAACAAGCCCCACACACGTGGTATGAGCACCTTAGAGAGTTGTTGTTTGACTGTGGGTTTGAGGTTGGGAAAATCGATCCCACTCTTTTTACTAAGAAGGTCAATGGGGAGCTATTTGTATGCCAAATATATGTTGATGATATTATCTTTGGCTCATCTAACAAAGCTTTTAATGATGAATTCTCAAAGCTTATGACTAGTAGGTTTCGGATGTCTATGATGGGGGAGTTAAGGGTATTTCTTGGTTTTGAGATCAAGCAAGTTAGAGGAGGGACATTCTTCAACCAAGCCAAGTATACTCAAGATATGCTCCAAAGATTCAATATGCAAGATTTAAATGGAGCTCCTACTCCCATGGCTACAAAGACTCATCTAGAACGAAATCCAAATGTTAAAGATGTGGATCAAAAGGTATATTGGTCTATGGTTGGTTCTTTGCTTTACCTTTGTGCATCTAGACCCGATATTGTTTTGAGTGTAGGCGTGTGTGCAAGATATCAAGCGGCTCCTAAGAAAGCCATTTGATGGCGGTCAAGATAATCTTTCGATATTTGGTTCATACCCCATATTATGGTCTTTGGTATCCTCGAGGGTCAACATTTGCTCTTTGTGGATACACGGATTCAGATTGGGCTGGTGATAAGGATGATATAAAATCAACATCTAGGGCTTGCCAATTCCTTGGTAGGTCCTTGGTATGTTGGTCTTCTAAGAAGAAAAATCGTATATCTCTCTCCACCGCCGAAGCCGAGTATGTGGCAGCTGCTAGTGCTTGCACTCAGTTGCTATGGATGAGGCAAAATTTAAAGGATTACAGTGTCCATTGTGACAAAGTGCCTCTTCTATGTGACAATGAAAGTGCTATCAAGATTGCCTACAAACCAGTGGATCACACAAGGACAAAGCATATTGATATTCGCCATCACTTCATTAGAGATCATGTTGCTCAAGATGATATTGATCTATCTTATGTGTCAACCAAAGACCAACTTGCCGACATCTTAACGAAGCCACTTGATGAAGCAAGGTTTTGCTATTTGAGGAATGAACTAAATATCATAGATTTAAGGAGCTTGACTTGATCACCTTGCATACTCACCCATGTCTTAACCCTTATTTGGTTTAGGTGTAGGCATGGATATAGGGGGAGTGTGGTCCTAATTGATTGGACTATCCCTCCCCCATAATGCCAACATTAATGAAAATCAATTCTCTTAATATCATTTTGTGATATGTGAGCTTTATTGATGAGTAGTGACTATGTACCCAAGGATAATTCTTCATGGTGTCATGTCACATACTATTATATGGTGGCCTCGGCCACCTCCCTCTTCCGAGTGAAGAGTTTGTTTTTTGGATTGTTTTGATTGGTTTTCATCTTTGTCATCGTTTTTAGATCTTTTTCAACTCTTTGGTTTTTCACAGTACATCCTCTGAACCCAGGCCTACTCTCGTCTCCAAACATGCTCTTCTTGCCACACATTTGTCCAAAAACTTGAATCTGGGGTTTCTGGTCGAAGGGGGCCGGAGTGTCCGCCCTGTACCAACTGGAGTATCCGGCCTGGCCGGACTCTCCGCTTGATACAAACCGGATATTCCGGTCGGGCCGGACTATCTGGCGCATATGGCCCGGACTGTCCGGCCCCTGCGGTTTTGTTCTAATAATAGAGGTTGAGGAGAAGTGAACGGTTCAGTCCTCATTCTTCTCCCCAACTCTCTCCTCTTCTCAAACCACTGCCCCCGACTAGGATCTCCACCGGGAGGGCTCCTACACCCCGGATCTTGCTGTTGCCGCCGGCCATTTGCCTCCCCTTGCCGCTAGGATCATTTCCCCACCGATGAAGGCCCTCATGGATGCTGGTATGATGCCCCTTTTCTCTTCATCTCTATGGTTGGCCTAGATGATTTTTATTGGTCAATGTCCTACCTAGCTCCATGGATACATCACTCCTGCGTGCAATATCCTCCTGGTAGTGGTCTTAGCAATCCCGATCTGTCCCGATTGAACTCACATGCGCAGCCCGAAAAATCGCCTAGAATCTAGCCGGAATGTCCGACGTGTACGGGACGGACACTCCGGTCCAGCCGCAATGTCCAACCGGTACACGCCGTACTGTCCGCCCCTGGCGGATTGTCCGGCTCAGATCTTCCGGATTGTCCGGTGATTTCAACCTGTACTGCTCCAAATTTCTTTGACTACTATTTTTTATCTCCTGGACAAATGTGCTTACCCCATATGCTATCCCTCTATTCTGATTTCACATGTGGTTCTTGTCCTCGCCATCCTCGGGCTGCTAAGAAGATCGCGAGTCGCAGGTTCCGGTATGATGACGAGCACGACATTCACATTGATCCATCTGTGGTCAGGCAGGCTGCTCGAGACCATGCCGCAACAAAGCATGAGAAGATGAGGCAGCTAAAAAGAGATGAAGCCAAGCGGATGAAGTTTGAGTCCTTGACTACTCTAGCTGATTTGGGTACCGAGGAGTATGTGGAAATGAGACTCCAACAATTCTATTCCCTGCCTCGCACCTCAACTGATGAGCGCTTCTGGAGGACTAAGCAAGCCCTACTGTTTTCTGAGCTCTATGTTACCTTCTGGACTCCTACTTGTCCCATGCAGAGGTTGGACCTTGAGAAGCTTCGTGCTCACAAGTACATTGAGGATGCTCTTTGGGTGACTGAGAAGATGGGGCTGCACACCATCTTTCAGGAAAAAGAAGACTACAATGTTGAGTTGGTCCAGCAGTTCTATGCCACGGTGGTCTTTGGGGAGACAACTGACATTCCTCTTGAGTGGATGTCTGGTACTACCAGGATTCGCTCCAACATGGTTCAGTTTGCTCACATTCTTGGATTGCCTTTCAATCCCAATGGCCCTAGTGGTATCCGGATGCATGTACATGGTCAGTCATATGATAAGAATCAGCTGGCTCCTATTTATGCTCAGAATGGTGTGGTTGGGAAAACCACCAATATCAATCTCATTTACAACATCTTGCTTCGCATGTTCCGCCACACTCTCACTCCTAAGGCTGGAAACAAGGATGTGATGAGAGGCGCGGAGATCAACCTGATGGCGCATGCTCACACTGTGTACCTCCACGGTCCAGCTCATCCAGGTGGTGCTATTGATGTTATGGACTTCATCTATCAGGATTTGTACAAGTGCATCACTCACAAGAAGTGTCCTTTGTATGCCCCCTATGTGTTGAAGCTCATTGCTTCCCACACTCCTGTCACTCCCTTACTGTATCAGGATCTTGTTCCCCACACTGCTGCCAAACTACAGAGGAAGGGGGTCCCTACCACCAAGGCTCCTAGAGGCTACCCTCCAGCTCAGGACATATTTGAGGATGATGAGATTGAGGTTGATGACTCTGACAGTGACGGTTCTGAGGAGGTACAGTGTAACACCCCAATTTTAGTTAATCCTTAATTAGGGTTTGATTGTGCATTGCATGAGCATCATCATTTAAATTGTGCATTGAATAAAATAGATAAAACCCTAAACCCTAGATTTATCCCCTCTCTTTGAAACACATTCAAATAGTTTGGACTTCGAAAATTACCAAAATATAGGGAACCCAAATTGTTATAAGGGCCCCTGTAATTATTTTATATATTTTACAAAGCCTCTGGTATTTTTGAAATTTCCCAAAATAGATTTCAAAATGAATAGCAAAATAGAAAACAGATTCAGGAAAAAGAAAAGAGTTTTACTGAAAAAAATAGCAGCACACCCTAGCCAGGCCGCAGCCCATATCTCTCTCCCTTGTCTATCTACTGCTCGGGCGCAGCCTGCAACTCCACCATCGGCCCAATTCCTGGCCCGCGTACCCCTTCTATTCTTTTCCTCTTCTTCTTCCTCGGTGACAGAAGGACGACGACGCAAGTAGGCTATTGCGTGTCGATGCCGGCGCCGTCCCTGCCTCGCCGAGATGACCACTGCGAAGAGATGCGCGCTACCGCCCTGGACGTCGCCTATAAGACCCCCTGCCGCCGCCGGATGAGCCTTATCTTCTTCCTCTTCCCCAATTTCTATCTCTGGCCGAACCCTAGCTCACGGGAGCTCCGGCTCGCCGTCGTTTCTCGCCTCCCCTCGTCGTTCTGAGCTCAGGTGACCACCATGGTCGAATTGTTCGATTGCCCCGGTCAGCGTCAGCCGAAGCCATCCCCTTCGCCCCAATCGACACCTCGGTCTCCGACGACCTTAGCCACCTTCAACATCGATTCCGTCCACCCCTGCCATTGCCGACCGTCCTGCTACGCTCGTGGTGAGCTCCTGCATCTCCTGGCCCCTTCCCTTCCTCCCCTAGCTCTCCGGTTCGCTCCGTCGTCCATCTCCGTCGTCGGCCACCGCCAGAGCTCGCCATACAGGTTGCTCCGGTGGCCATCCGCGGGTGGCGCCGCATCTTTTGAGCTCGCCTCGACCCACTGGTTCGAATAGGCCTAACCCTGCAGCCCCACTCGCCCCAAACGCCGCTACCACTATTGATCTGGGAGCTCCCCGTCGGGATGACGTCGTGTCGACGTCATTGTGACGCCATCACCCACGGTCAATCCCAGTCAAACCCGAGGTGGGTTCCACCCTGCCCACGTGGAGGCTGAGGTGGCCAGTGCCCCACCTGTCAGCCACAGAGGCTAGGTCCAGTATCGGTGTAAAAAGAATAACCCCCCAGCTGATGTCATAATGATGCAATAAATGTTTTAATAATTCCAGAAAATAATTTTAAACTTGTAAATTCAATATCTAATTATTTATAAGTCAGAAAAATATGTATAATATACCAGAATGTTCAGAAAAATGAGCTCTAACTATTTAAGCTATAATCATGCATTATTAAATAACTTCAATGACAAGTTTAATTAGAAGAACCTAGTAACCCCTCTCATATGATCCCGGAGTTTCTCCGAGTTAGGGTTTATACCCCTCGGAACCCCGATTAAATTGTCGAGCATGATTTAGGGTTATATTTCAGTACTAATCAACTTGTCATATCATCATCCTTGCTTGAGCATTGCATCGATGCCATGTGTTGATTGTTTCCCTTTTTTCCCGGTGATTTGGTTCTTCCTGGTAGAATACAATATCGAGATCGAGATCAAAGCCCGAGGACAATACCATCGAAGATCGACGAACAATACTTGACCAACTATAACCAAGTCAAGTACAAGCTTCCGAAGATCTGCTTATTGGTTATCAACTGGCAAAGGCAAGCATAGCCCCACCATGATATAATCCTACGATTTTGAAAGCATTTCAATTCCTGCCATGTTGCATACGATTCTACTGTGGTCTTTTATAGATAGATAGAGTATCCTATCTATTGCATATTCCCTTTGAGCTTATATTACCTGATCCACTGCTCCTAGCATAACTAGGTTTGGCTTGTGTGCACTGCTAGAGCTTTTATTCATGTATTCTTAGCCATTCCTAGCTGTTGAGTCTGGTCCATCCAGATGATGTATCAGATGCAGAGAATCTAGTATGACAGGAGAACATGATGAGATGAGTTCAGATGTGATATGAGTTAAACATGCTAAGGCTTGTATGGGAGGCCACGATGGGATGTGGTTTTTCTAGTCCCATGCTCGTCACCACTAGGACCTGAATTCTTGCCTTTGGAACCGAGACGAGCGTACAACCACACGGGGCCTGGACAACCTCACGAGCAACTAACTTGCCTAGTAGATTCCATGAGTCACGTAGTTCGGGCATTCCATTCGACATACGCATTGAAAATGTTTTCGAAAGAGGAGGTGAAGTAGGTGCATTCATACAGGTAGGGAAGCGTGGACCGGGTTACGTGGGGTTGATGGCGCCCCTGGTAAACCAACCTCGCCTCACATATTTAAGTACCGGCTTCGGGATTTGACCCGTTACAGCGGAACCATACTTATTGCGTGACTCATGGTCTCGGAGAAAGAAAGTTAAAGGTCATGTCTAACCACCCTCACCGGCCTTCCAAGGGAGAGGGCTTATCTAGTGGCATTAATAGAAGGTTAGTATGTGTGGGTAAAGTTGTACACCCCTGTAGGGTAATAATCTTTTCGAAAAGCCGTGTTCACGGTTATGAACGACTTGGCGACCGGAATCAAGATCATAGAGAACATGAACCTAATCGTAAAACTTGGCAACTAATGTTTGTTAAGGATGCTTCCTCATGGGTACGAGGGGGTGATCCTAGTTGGTAGATGATGATGATTCGGTGGATATCAAAAGATGATGATCAATATTTCAGAGACAGCGCTCTCTTATCCCCTTTTCAAATACTCTGACTAGACGAGCTTCTTCTCCCTCTTGTTTTATAAACAAAAGTGGCTTTATGCAAAACAACTCCACTAGCCATAAGACTTGCGGATTACACCCTGTACTCACCCTGGCTTTGTTGATACTTTTGGCAGAGTAAGTGTTCCCTGAAGATCAGTTTGGTACTACATCGACATCGACGGGTAGCTTGGGGTTCCTGGCCGGCAGCCTGGAATCTATGGGCTGGGACGTCATCATTATGCTTCAGGCCTCTTAGGACATTTGTTAAGTTTGCTATACTTAATAACATAATTTGCCTTCCGTTGTTTGATGTTTCTGGTCAGTGACCTCTGCTTGTAATAATTCGGTTCTCTGCTCAGTTATGAGCTTGCTGTAATAATTTTTGTGTCGTAGGGTCATTGCTATGTTACCGATTCTTCACTGGATATTCTCGAGCTCAAGGTTAAGCTTATTTCGGACGGAGGTCTGGGATTTGTTTAGCCCTGATCCCGGGTGTCACGCCTGGTATCGAGCGGTACCGTAGGAAAACCTTGCTATTGGTCGATGTTGAGTCTAGTGTTTGTGAAAACTATTTTAAAGCTGAAAAGTATTTGCGAAAAGTCTAGTATGCTTCGTTTACTCCTTATCCAGTTTCGCTCTAACTCTGGGTTAACTTATCTGGTGTTAATTTCAGAAAAGTTTTGATATCTCTTCTAATCTTTCAAATATTAGGTGCCTTTTAGGCATGCCGTTTCTAAGCCAGTTAACCTAGTGCTGAGTTCTCTAGAGTTGTGTGTGTTGTGAATTCCTTATTTCCCTTTTGCCCTACTTCATCTGAGAGATTCCTTTCCATCATGATCTCTCTATCTTTTGGACCCACAATATTATATTGTTGGATCTGCAGTGTTCTGTTCTAGGCTTCGAGGTTTCCTTTCTCCTTGTGTGCCTCCTTTTCGTTTGTTGGATACTTCAGAAGTCGTTTCTTCTCTTGGAAGCTACCTTGTGGGTACTAACTTGTAGTGTACGCTACGTCACTCAAGTAGTAGCTATTCCTTTCTTTGGGTTTTAACCCTTGGACTTGAACCTAAGATCCCCAATTGTGCTGGATTCTGGTGTTGTGAATCTTGTACATGAAGCTGATCTTTAACCCAATATCCATACCTTTGACCCCTATTGTTAATGTTCACACATTACCTTAGGATGGCTGGTATTATAACTCTAGCCTTCAGGCTTGTGGTTATTGTCGCGATTGAATTATGACAACTAAGGACTTCCCCACCACATGCTATGGCAGATGTTCTTTAATGGAACCAAATAGATCACGACAAGAGTACTTCTCAAGAGTCTCGCATCTATACTCGTGACTCTGCCACACTTACCCCTTCTCTGCATTAGTTTTCGGAAGATTGTTGACTTATGCATCCACATCTCGGGATTCTATCCTGAGCATGTTCTTTCTCCCTTGTTGTTTTTCGACCTTTGTCTACCAGTTGGTAGCCAAGTAGTAAATGTGCATTGGTGTCTTCCTATGCAAGATACTCTTGTGGTCCATCAAGACAAACCATTTGGGGATGTCTAGGAGAAACAAACTCCAGTACCTCGTCATATCTAGGACCAGGTCAAAGTGTTGTAATCCGCAGATCAAGAAGCATTGACTAACTTCTATCTGTTCTACCTTAAAGTATCACACTCTTTCATACTAAGAGGTCGTGCTAAGTTCCATGACCCCTTAATGAAGTGATGCTCTCACACATTTTTACCCACCCTTCCTATGAGATTTCGTGTTCGTGAATGTTGCGTGTGTGTAATAATGTGGCCATCTGAGATTCTTAGCAATTATCATTGTTTTGAACTCTAAGGACATTTGAGTTATTCTTAACGTGCTTGGTTAACCCTGTTACTAAGCAAATGATGATTGTGATACCAAGTCCATTATTCTGGTACACTCTCTTTGGTCAAAGAGTTAGGCTTGTGCCAAAGATCTAAGACTATGTCTTCTTGCCTTACTAAGCAAGTTTCCTCTCGAACTAAGAGACATATCGGTGGTTCGTGATATTCTGGATGTCTTCCTAGAAGTATCGCCATGTTGCCACATGACCGTGTTGTCAAGTTCTTGAGAAAGCAAGTTCTCTGAACTTCTCCTATCTCCAAGGATCCGTAACTGGATACCCCTGAACTAGTTGGTTAAGCCTATACAACAACTTGGAGAGTTGTAAGACAAAAGTTCTACTCAACTCTGTTCATTCGTAAAGGGATGTGTAGTTTCGTTTGTGTTGAAGAATGATAATATTTCCTTTGTGGATATGTTATCTCCCCCATCTTTGATTTGATTTGGGTTATCATCAAGTCAAACTCAGTTCCAAGGACTATCTTGATAATGTTTCTTCTTGTGATGTTTCATTGGGATACATCTTCATGTCCTTTGGTCTGACCAATACTTTTGCCTTGTTCAAGAACATGTGAGTACATCTTCTCGGAGTGTTTTTATAAGTTTGTTGTTGAGCCCATCAATGACATTCTTATTTTCTCCATGTTAGATTGTATTCATATGGAACAATTGGGAATCAATGTTGGAAACTTTCAAGAACCATCTTCGGGTCATTCGAAGTATGAGTTCTAGATGTTAGAAGCAACCTTCTTTGATTCACGTGCAAATGTTGAAAGATGTCGCTGTGGATTCGAGAAGAGTTGTCTCTGTTTCTTAAGGACACACATGTGTTTTATTGTTAGTACTTATATGTGTGTGCAGTTGTCCTTCGACAAGTTGCTAATACATGGGTATAGCAATCTAGATTAGTCTTTTGGAGCTTTACACTGTAGTCCATATCTTGAGAATCTAGTAACTTTACCATCGCTGTAAATGTTGCAAACTTTCTATTCAGACGTGCTGAGCCTGAAGTATCATTTCACTTAACCAAAGATCAATCTCAACCAGCAATGATGGTTGGTGTTCCTCAAGGTTTTGACATAGGTTTCTTTGAAGTCTGGCAGGGTTGATGTAATGGTTGACAGACTTAGCCAGAAATACCTATTGTCATATCCTCTTGAATCAGTAGTAATAACCAATCTTCATGAGGCTTCTTCTATAATTTGACTATAGGAGTTGTGCTCATGGTTTCCTTTGTATCCTAAGTCTGACCTTTACTTGATGTTTGATTTCTCGAACATCAAGGAGAACATTTAAAGTAGTGTTGCTAAATGTCTCTCGATCGATCCTCTAGATCCTCTTATGTTGTCAAGAACCCTGTTGTGCCAAGTAGTTGAAGCCCGAGAATGAAGTTTCTTTCTTCTCGTGTCACCAGGAATCTTCTTAACTACTCATCTCACTGGTGTAAAGTGATATCATGGTCTTTGGCAAAGATTTTGGTATACCTAGGTGAATAAAGAGTTTCCTCCGTCTTTATCAGCCATGTTTTAAGAGTGACTATGATTTTGGTAATCTATAGTTTCTTTTACTACATGCTCCTTGTGACTCCTATGAGTCCTCTCCACCAAAACACCTTTCTGTCTTGGCCTTCTGTTGAATGAAAGAGTGAACCTTCCGTGTCAAAAATAGTTCAACAACTTGGTTTTGTTGATCCATATCTCCGCAACCTGAAATCTCTACTTAAGCTGTTTAGTAGAGGTTCTCTATCGAAGTTTATGGTCATGTTGTTTCTGTTGGAACCTTCCTCTTCAGAAGCTTAAACCCTTCTGAGTTCCATGGTCTCAATCCTTATGAAGACCATCTATCTCACAATTTGAAAACCTTCTCCTCTTGTTTCCTCTATTACCTTGACGTGTTGCATGTTTGTCATCTCAGAGTTATTTCTGAACACTCCATCCATGAGTTGTTTAGTGTGTACCCTCTTATCCTTAGAGTGACCCTATTTCTTTCCCTCTCTGTCTCTTTTCCTACCTTTGGAATCTCGGGTCGAGATTCTCGTAAGGGGGATAGAGCTGTAACACCCCAGTTTTAGTTAATCCTTAATTAGGGTTTGATTGTGCATTGCATGAGCATCATCATTTAAATTGTGCATTGAATAAAATAGATAAAACCCTAAACCCTAGCTTTCTCCCCTCTCTTTGAAACACATTCAAATAGTTTGGACTCCGAAAATTACCAAAATATAGGGAACCCAAATTGTTATAAGGGAATGTCTCTTTAGAGAGCATTAATTCCTCTTTCATCACCCTCATTCCAAAAATTGCTGCTCCTTTGACTCCTGCTGACCTTAGGCCTATTTCCTTGCTAAATAGTGTCCTCAAGATTATCACTAAGATTCTGGCCAATAGACTGCAAAAAGTTATTCTTAAACTTGTTCACAAGAATCAATATGGTTTCCTCAAGCAAAGATCAATTCAAGACTGTTTAGGTTGGGCTTTTGAATTTCTTGATCAGTGTCACAAGTCAAAGGAGGAAATCTTAATTCTCAAGTTGGATTTTGAGAAGGCTTTTGACAGAATTGAGCATTCTGCAATCATTGATATCCTTAAAGCCAAAGGTTTTGGAGTTAAATGGATTTCTTGGATTCAGTTGATTTTTGGGTCTGCTTCTTCCTCTGTGCTTTTAAATGGTGTGCCTGGGAAAAAAATTTACTGTAGAAGGGGTGTCAGGCAAGGTGACCCTTTGTCCCCTCTGCTGTTTGTACTGGCTGCTGATCTTCTTCAGAGCATCCTCAATAAAGCAATGTACCTGGGTCTGCCCTCTGAGAATGTTTTTTGCCCTGATTTCCCTGTGGTCCAGTATGCAGATGACACTTTAGTAATCACGAAGGCTGATTCGAGCAACTATTATGTCTTAAAGCAATCCTGCACACCTTTGCTATTTCTACTGGGCTTAAAGTCAATTATTCCAAGTCCAGCATGATGCCTATTAATATGGATTCTGAAAGGCTTGAGCACTTTGCTAATACACTTTCTTGCCTCACTGGGTCCTTGCCTTTTACCTATCTTGGTCTGCCTCTGAGCTTGAATAAACCTGCTGTGGAACACTTCTTGCCTATTGTTCAGAGAATTGAAAGAAGATTGTGTGGAATTGTTGACTTTCTGAATTATGGGGGGAAATTACAGTTAGTTAAATCTGTGTTATCTTCCCTCCCCATATATTACATGAGCTGCTTTGATCTCCCTGTCTCTATCAAAGAGCAGTTGGTTAAATATATGAGACAATGCTTATGGAGAAAGAAAACTGCTGATGTTCAAGCTAGAGGTACTGCTCTTGTAGCATGGAAGAAAGTTTGTAGACCCAAGAGTCAAGGTGGATTGGGAGTTCTGGATCTTAATGTTCAAAACTCTGCTCTTCTCTTGAAAAATTTGGATAAATTCTATAATCATAGGGATATTCCATGGGTGCATTTGGTGTGGAACACTTACTATTGTAATGATAAGCTACCTGGAAGAAGAGTTGAGGGATCTTTTTGGTGGAAAGCTCATCTGAAACTAATTGACACTTTTAAAGGACTTGCAAAGTGCTTGGTTGGAAATGGGGAATCTACACTATTCTGGACTGATATGTGGAATAATAATTGCCTCCAACATAAGCTCCCTCGCCTTCTTACTTTTGCAAAAAATCCACACATTTCTGTCAGTGAATTCATGCATACTGCAAATACTCAGGATCTCTTTTATCTGCCTTTGTCTCAACAAGCATATCAGGAATATCAAAGTCTTGAACAAATTCTTGATTATAGCAGGAAGGGAATCGGATTGTTGGTCTTATATTTGGGGTAGTAATTTTTCGTAAAAAGGCTTACTACTCTTTAGTTGGCTACCAACCGTTCAAATACATTTTTCTTGGATCCGGAAATCCTCTTGCCAATGTAAGCACAATTTTTCTTCCGGCTTTTCCGCTTGATAGACTCAACACAAGGAATCTTCTGAAAAGAAAATGTTTTCCTCTAGCATCTTATGATTGTGTCTTCCAGAACTGCCATAGTGAAGAAACTAGTTTACATTTGTTTTGGGAATGCCCTTTTGCCAGAGCCTGCTGGGCTGAAATCTCACAGGTTAATTTGGCTGATCAAGGCATCTTTGAAGTTCTAGCCAGTACTAAAAAAGATCTCAAGGTTCCTTTTGCAATGGAAATTCTGATACTTGAAACTTGGAGCATCTGGATTTGCAGAAATAATGAAATTTTCAACAATCAGCATACGTCGGTGGAGACCTGGAAGGCTATTATAGCCCAGGAATTAAGATGGGTCCTTTATAGAATTAAGAAAAAGTATTATCAGGGCCTTAAGGACTGGATTGAAACCAATTTAGACATGAGATAGCTTCTTTAATTGTTATCCCTCTTTTTTGAGGTGGACTATGCTTGTAAATAATCTTTTGTAACTCTACTTGATATATAAAAAGAAAAATTGCAGTGGGGTTTTTTTACCCTACCGTTTTACCCTAAAAAAAATTGTTATATGGGCCCCTGTAATTATTTTATATATTTTACAAAGCCTCTGGTATTTTTGAAATTTCCCAAAATATATTTCAAAATGAATAGCAAAATAGAAAACAGATTCAAGAAAAAGAAAGGAGTTTTACTAAAAAAAATAGCAGCAGACCCTAGCCAGGCCGGAGCCCATATCTCTCTCCCTCTTCTATCTACTGCGCGGGCGTAGCCTGTAACTCCACCACCGGCCCATCTTCAGCCCACCTGGCCCAATCCCTGGCCCGCGTACCCCTTTGATTCTTTTCCTCTTCTTCTTCCTCGGTGACAGAAGGACGATGACGCAAGCAGGCTGCTGCGTGTCGATGTCGGCGCCGTCCCCGCCTCGCCGAGATGCCTGCTGCAAAGAGATGCGCGCTACTACCCTGGACGTCACCTATAAGACCCCCTGCCGCCACCGGATGATCCTTATCTTCTTCCTCTTCCCCAATTTCTATCTCCGGCTAAACCCTAGCTCACGGGAGCTCTGGCTCGCCGTCATTTCTCGCCTCCCCTCGTCATTCCGAGATCATAGGCGTGACTCTCCCCAAACGCCGCCACCGCTGTTGATCTAGGAGCTCCCCGTCGGGATGACATCATGCCGACGTCATCGTGATGCTAGCACCCGCGGTCAATCCCAGTCAAACCTGAGGTGGGTTCCATCCTGCCCACGTGGAGGCTGAGGTGGCCCGTGCCCACCTGTCAGCCATAGAGGCTAGGTCCAATATCGGTGTAAAAAGAATAACCCCCCCAGCTGATGTCATAATGATGCAATAAATGTTTTAATAATTCCAGAAAATGATTTTAAACTTGTAAATTCAAAATCTAATTATTTATAAGTTAGAAAATATGTATAATATACCAAAATGTTTAGAAAAATGAGCTCTAACTATTTAAGCTATAATCATGCATTGTTCAATAACTTCAATGACAAGTTTAATTAGAATAACCTAGTAACCCCTCTCATATGATTCCGGAGTTTCTCCGAGTTAGGGTTTATACCCCTCGGAACCCCGATTAAATTGTCGAGCATGCTTTAGGTTATATTTTAGTACTAATAAACTTGTCACATCATCATCCTTGCTTGAGCATTGCATCGATGCCATGTGTTGATTGTTTGCCTTTCTTTCCGGTGATTTGGTTCTTCCCGGTAGAATACAATATCGAGATCGAGATCGAAGCCCGAGGAAAAAACCATCGAAGATCGATGAACAATACTTGACCAACTATAACCAAGTCAAGTACAAGCTTCTGAAGATCTGCTTATTGGTTATCAACTGGCAAAGGCAAGCATAGCCCCACCATGATATACTCCTATGATTTTGAAATCATTTCAATTCCTGCCATGTTGCATACGATTCTACTATGGTATTTTATCGATAGATAGAGTATCCTATCTATTGCATACTCCCTTTGAGCTTATATTACCTGATCCACAGCTCCTAGCATAACTAGGTTTGGCTTGTGTGCACTGCTAGAGATTTTATTCATGTGTGCTTAGCCAAGCCTAGCTTTTGAGTCTGGTCCATCCAGATGATGTATCAGATGCAGAGAATCTAGTATGATAGGAGAACATGATGAGATGAGATAAGATGTGATATGAGTTAAACATGCTAAGGCTTGTATGGGAGTCCACGGTGGGATGTGGTTTTTCTAGTCCCATGCTCGCCACCACTAGGACCTGAGTTCTTGCCTTTGGAACCGAGACGAGCGTACAACCACACGGGGCCTGGAAACCCTCACGAGCAACTAACTTGCCTAGTAGATTCCATGAGTCACATAGTTCGGGCATTCCATTCGACATACGCATTGAAAATGTTTTCGAAAGAGGAGGTGAAGGAGGTGCATTCATACATGTAGGGAAGCATGGACCGGGTTGCTTGGGGTTGATGGCACCCCTGGTAAACCAACATCGCCTTACATCTTTAAGTACCGGCTTCGGGATTTGACCTGTTACGACGGAACCATAATTATTGCATGACTCATGGTCTCGGAGAAAGCAAGGTAAAGGTCGTGTCTAACCACCCTCTGCCGGTCTTCCAAGGAAGAGGGCTTATCTAGTGGCATTAAGAGAAGGTTAGTACGTGTGGGTAAAGTTGTACACCCCTGCAGGGTAATAATCTTTTCGAAAAGCCATGTTCACGGTTATGAATGACTTGGCGATCAGACTCAAGTTCATAGAGAACATGAACCTAATCATAAAACTTGGAAACTAATGTTTTTTAAGGATGCTTCCTCATGGGTACGAGGGGGTGATCCTAGTTGGTAGATGATGATGATTCGGTGGATATCAAAAGATGATGATCAATATTTCGGAGACGTCGCTCTCTTATCTCCTTTTAAAATACTCTGACTAGACGAGCTTCTTCTCCCTCTTGTTTTATAAACAAAAGTGGATTTATGCAAAACAACTCCACCAGCCATAAGCCTTGTGGAGTACACCCTGTACTCACCCTTGATTTGTTGATACTTTTGGCAGAGTAAGTGTTCCTTGAAGATCAGTTTGGTACTACGTCGACATCGACGAGTATCTTGGGGTTCCCGGCCGGCAGCCTGGAATCTATGGGCTGGGACGTCATCGTTATCAGGCCTCTTAGACCATTTGTTAAGTTTGCTATACTTAATAGCATAATTTGCCTTCTGTTGTTTGATGTTTGTGGTCAGTGACCTCTGCTTGTAATAATTCGGTTCTCTACTCAGTTATGAGCTTGCTGTAATAATTTTTGTGTCGTAGGGTCACTGCTGTGTTACCGATTCTTCACTGGATATTCTCAAGCTCAAGGTTAAGCTTATTTCGGACGGTCTGGGATTGTTTAGCCCTGATCCCGGGGGTGTCACATACAGGCTCCACCGTCTTGTGGCCCTAGGACGAAGCATGCTAGAAATGAATATCGCTTCAACACCTCTAAGGAGGAAGTGCACAAGAAGGCCTCATGGTGGAAGAAGCTCCTCCTTTGCCAGAACATTGACATTCACCGTGGACAGTATGATGCCTACAAGGCTAACAGGAATGTCATGAAGGAACTCAAGCGGATCAACCGACCCATGGATGTTGATCCTTCTTAGCAGCAGGCGTCAGATGTCACTCTCTCCTATGGAAACTAGAGTCAGGGACGTGTGGACTGGTCCATGTTTGAGGATGTGTCCTCTTCTTCACGCCCTCATGTCCAGCGCTCGACTCAGGATGACGATGATGATGAGGATGGCGACGAGGATGAGGAGGAGGATGAGGATGAGGATGGCGATGAGGACTTCAATGGCTAGTGTCTTGGGGCGTGTTAGTAGTGCTCTTTTCCCTTTTTGGCATCTCGATGCCAAAGGGGGAGAAGTAGCCCCATATTAGGTTGCCATCGGGATTTGCATGGGTTCACGGGCTTCACTTTCTCTCGATTTTCCTCTTTGAAGCTCCGTGTATTTATCTTTTATCCTATTTGTTTGAGAACTTTGTGTATTGTGTGTTATGACTTGTGTACCCGGTTATGTCTAAGACTATGCTTTATCTAGCTTATCTACCTAGACTTTATCATATCTTGTCATAACTTGCTTAACAATCTAGCAAGGAAATGATCCTAGGATGTGTGATCTTGTATTCAAATGCAAAGCCAAAATTAGTCACACATCTAGGGGGAGCCTTTCTATGTTGTAATTTTTTATCATTAGTAAACCTTTTATCTATCCCATATGCAAATCCTTGGGTTGTCATCAAACACCAAAAATGGGGAGATTGAAAGGGCATTGATGCCTTTCATATTATTTTGATTTTTGTTGACAACACTTGGATTAGTTTAATGCTTTGCTGAATGTTTCAGGAGATATCAGATTTATTGTGGCCAATATATATACATATGGAGAGATGACTTGACAAGAACAAAACAAGGGAAAAAATCTGTATCTGGACGGACTGTCCGGCTGGCGGGCGCCGGACTATCCGGCCCAACCGGAAACTCCGCTCGAAAGTTGCCGGAATGTCCGGCCATGAGTTTTCGCCAGGATTTATCCCTAGCTATGGACAACCAGTATAGCAAATCGGACACTGGCCGGAAACTTGGCCAGGCCGAAGTGTCTGGCTGGTGTTCAACGTAATGTCCGGCCAAGCCGGACTGTCCGGCTCACACAGGCTGGACTGTCCGGCTTAAGTGGTTCCAATGGCTCTAAATTCTGGGGCCCTATAAAAGGACCCCTTGTTCTACCTTGGAACCTGCTCGTCTAGTTCAAGAACAACAACACATTTTGAGCCACCAAATCCACAAGATCTCTTCATTCATCCATCCAAAGTCCCTGTTCTTTGGATAATCTAAGGAGGAGGCCTTGATCTACAACTTCACCAAGAGAGATCACTACTGCAGAATAGCCTATCAGTGACAGGCTCAAAAAATCTATTAGTGACGGGCAAAGCGCCTGTCACTGATGACTAGTCACTGATATGAGGCTACTAGTGACAGGCACACTTTCCTATCACTAGTATGTGTACTAGTGACATGCATTTATGCGTACCAGTGACATGCAGATTGTGATCAAAGGCTTTAGCCATGTGGGTGTTTGTAGTGACATGTCCATTATCTTGCCCGTCACTGTTTTGAATTTCAATAATAAAGTAAATTAAATGTATTTTCCATGAATATTCCAGATAGAAAAATAAGATGCTATAAGAATATAAAATGCATTTTCCACAAATATTTCTGATAGCACAATAAAATGTTATACCAATGATACTCACATAAACCAATGTGACATAATATTTGCACAACTAACACACTGACATAAGAACTTGCAATCTATTAGAGACTAAGGAAGAATAGTTTCATTAGCACTACCACCCTAGTACATTTATTATGGTCATATGCATAGTTGCAAGTTCATTTCATTGTTCTGTATATCCATCATCTTGTTGAGGTGCATATTCTTTCATTATGTCTTCCTTGTATGGACATGAACCGTACAGGACATTGATGACATGCTTACCAACTGTACTGCGTGACCTCAGGGATTGAGTTTCTGCATTAGAGTCTACATCACTATTTGTCGCTAGCCATCTATCATCATGCTGAGAGTCATCGAAATGATCGCTGTGTTATCTGGAATTGGCATCTTTCACCACCCTTATCAGCATAGGAATTGTCTTCTGTGGAATGCCTGGAGCTCCTTTTAGTGTTGTGCCCTTTTCGTGTCGATCCGTGTGTTGAGGAATAGTGCTCTTCAAGATTGGGATGGTCCAAGGATTGCCTCATGCTCCTCTTATGATTATCGTACCTGTCAGCGAACTTGCTGCCTGAAGGACTCTTGCTGGTGCCTGCATTAGTACACTCTGAAAGCCAATCAGAACATACAGGCTCCACGCTTTCGCGTCGTTCAGATATGTGCTTCTTAGACTTGATTCCATTGTTGTCTCCGCATCATTCATCATCATGGTCAGTTCTTCTTTCTTTGCCTATGTGCTTTTTAGACACTCTTCCAACTCCCTTGGCAGGACATAATCTACTAGTATTATCTTCAATATCTTGGCCTTGTTGCTTATTCTCTATAGATGGTTCTTTTCTATGTTGACTGTGACCATGCTTAAGGCTGCTCCCGCTCATACTTTGAATATATCTCTCGATGAGTTTCTTTTGTGTGCATATTCATCCTTATGCCTACTTGAAACGTACCTACTGAATCAAAATTATAATAAGCACCTTTCATTTTAGATTTTACCACAAAAGAAAAACTATACAGATTACAGGAAAAGACGATTTAGCACGTACCTGTCGTCAGAACTTCTCAGCCTCTACCTCTCTGAACTGCGTGACCATCCAAAATCTGAGGAATCACTCGCTTTATCAAAAACAGCATCATCTGAGGGACCAAAAAGAGCAGCCATCTTCCCAGTCCAGTAGTTAGGGTGAGGGTTCTCCCAATCAGCCCACTCATAATCTCCCCCGGGGCTGTGAAAGTAATGAATGAAATTACAAGCAACTCCACGTGAACATGTCTGTTAAACAGGAGAGATGAAACCGAGCATACGGATGGTACCAATCATCCTTAGAATACCTAAAACTCAGAGGTTACTCCTCTAGAAAATATGAATGTTGTGAATATACTTTGGCCATGTCAAATAACAGAGTGAAGAAGGCAAGGTAGTGCAGTTTTAGATACATTGAATCTTGACCACATGTATTCACCACAGATCGCTACCTTCCATTTGGTCACAACAACAAACTCGCATGTGATCTGAAAAACAGGAAAAGATCCAAGGTAAGTTTATGAAAGAGTGCCATTTTGAAATAAACTTATTTTACACTAGGAACAACATAAAAGAGTGAAGGATTCTCTAAGAAAGCTTCATAAGGATTCTTGAAGATGGAATGATCTATTTCTACATACTTTAAATAATATCTCAAAGATGGATTTGTAATGCACGTAAACAGAAGGTTCTTGCAAGGAATGGCACACATTCCATGGTTCAAACATACTGAGACAAGTCAGTTCCCAAGATACTCCAGGAAGCTTACGATGGAGTGTAAATACAAGCAAGGCTCAGAACAGCCATAGCCCGAGCATTATTACTAATTTGTTTGACTCCAAATCATAACCTATTATTTGTGTGTGTTAACATTACATTAATAAGTGAGGTAAATTTTACTTCTTGTGTTTCCTTTATAATTACCTAAATCCCTGTAGATATGTGTCAAATAGGCTAGCGATGAAAGCGTTCCTTTTGTTGAGTGTTAACAATACATCAGTAATAGTCTACCTCATAATATAATATATAAACATAAAAGCAATAGAGTTCCATCAAATTGGTTCTACTATATGTGCATAACAACAAGAAGACAAACATCAATGAGAGAACTACTTACAACATCACTTCTTATTACTGCCATGCCCGAGTCACAATTATTATAAGAATTATTATACGCAGAAAAGGGCTTGCTAATGTTGAGCAGTTTCTACTTAACTTTGCAGTATAAATAGCACATGAAGGACTAGTAGCCCTTGAAGGTCAGAGAAAGATTAAATTTATATCTTGTATTATTTCATAAAAGTATGTATTCAAGTGGGCAATCTACACTTGTTTTATCCTTCTTATCAGTTATATCATAAACAGTTGTTTTACTACAAACCTTCTTGGTGCTCGGAATTTCAGATACAAGTATAAAGTGAAATATAATTTAGATACCAAGTGTAGGAAAGTGAAGCACTATGATACTTCTATGGCTTATGTCCTAGATTCAAATGGATTTTTTCCTGTCACATACACTACTTCAAAATATCATCATACTCCTAATATTATAGGATGACAGGTGCAACTGCATACAAGAATGATATGTTTGGAAACAATAATATCCATAATATTCTGAAAAGAGCCATCAAATTGAAGATGTTGTGGATTAATTGAAACCAAACCTGACAGGAGTCCTACGAAGCGGATTGCAGTGCGGCAGATTCGTCGCTGCTTGCAGGAGTACGATCGGAGGGTGAAGTCGTTGCGGCCGGGGAGGAGCCGCAGCTTGTAGGGCTACGGAGCGGAGAGTGGCGGAGTCTTCGCGGGCGATGAATTCGTCGGGGGCTGGGTAGGAGGTGTGGCTTGCAGGCTACGACGCGGATGGTGGCGGAGTCATCGCGGGCGGCGAATCTGTCGGGGCTAGGGAGGAGTCGGGGCTGGGGAGGAGTCGCGGCTTGTAGGCGGCGACCCGCAGAGTGTTCGAGTCTTCGGCTCATCGCTGCTTTCAGGGCGGCGGCATGGAGGGCGGCGGCGTGCAAAAGTTTTGGCGTGGAGGTTTGGGAACAGATCTGGCTTCTTCAAGGTTTTTTTAGCGGTTGGTTCCTCGTGTGTGTGGCAAGTGCGCTAAAAGAATTCCCATGTCCCGCGAGTTTTTTTCAAGTCTTTTGCTCGCTAGGTATTTGGACAGGTAGTTCTTATGCATATCCAAAATTCATATAACATCTATAAAACTCAGAAAAACATAAAAAATCATGAAAATATAAGATAGTCCAAACAACTCACATCAAAAGAAATTAGGTTTCAGTTTCATCGTGTTCAAAATCTTCTCAACGATCGTCTTGATCAAAGTGACAGCTTCTTTTGAAGGGACATGTAACGATAATGTAGTTTGATCCCTTCTGGTAGGCTTGGGGGTTAGAGGTCCGTGGGTGGGCTAGCAAGCGGAGCAGGGCAAGCAGGTGGGCCAGCCTAGAGACGCGCGGTGGCACCGGCCGGTATGGTTGGGTCAGCGGTTAAAAAATGACCTATTACCAGTGATAGGCATTTAGAGTTATGAGTCACTAAAAAAATGCCCATATCGGTCAGACTCCACTAAAGATACTAGTGATAGGCATATTTTGAGCCTGTCACTACTCATATCATTTTTAGTGACTGGCATTTATAAACACCTGTCACTAAGTAGTTTTTCTATTCTGGCGGACTCTACAAAAATTACTAGTGACAATCAATTGTATGTGCCTGTCACTAGTGCTTTGTACTAGTGACAGTCTTATCCTTGCCCGTCTCTAGGTATATTTACTAGTGACCCACCTGGAGGCTATAAACCTTTCTGCAGTAGTGGATCTTCATTTCCCCCTCATTCACTTGAGGGCCCCTTGCTCTAGTGTTTCTTTGGAAACCCTAGCTTTGATTTGGTTCTTACAAGCTTGTCTTTGATTGTTTGATAGCTTGCTTGTATTTGGGAGCCTCCAATTAGGATGTGGATGTGTTCCCCAAACTTGTTGTAAAGGTGCTGGCTTCCACCTCGAAGGTTGTCGATATAGTGGAAGAGGTGAATCGAACCCCTTTGGGGTGAGGTTCATCGGAGAACAAGGGAGGCCTCTCGTGGCGTTGGTGATTTGAAACCACCCCCTCTCCAAACGTAGACGTATTTCCCCTCAAAAGGAAGGAACTACGAGAAACAAATCCTTGTGTCTCCGCGTCCACCACTTTGGTTACTTCTATCCTTTATCGTACTTTACTTACTTGTTCTTGCTTAGAGCTGTGCTAGTTAATACTTGTTTGACATATAGGTAAATTCACCTTAGTTGCATAATCTAGAGAATTTACCTTTCTTGTCAAACCCTAATTTGAAAAAGAAGAAAATTTGAAGTAGCATCTATTCACCCCCCCTCTAGGTGCCCATACGATCCTTTCCCAAGCAGACAGTGAGCATCTCAGCAATCTTTTTATTTGCTATTTGCATAGGTTTTTATTAAGGATGCTTCACATATTGCTCACTATGGTTATGTTGCAAGTTTCCACCATCATTAGGCATGGCTTAGGCTAGCGGCCCAGACGTTTCTCTAACACACATACATAAGTCCATGGACTTACAAGCTCCCCTTTTATTTCACACCGACGACATTCGCAAACAAAAGAGCATCATATCAGTTGTGTACAATGTACACGTGCAATGTTGAAAGTGTTCCCCTTGACAACACGGTTCGGCTAATTCCAACGTATAGGTGCAAACATATACAACTTTGATGATACAATGGTTAAAATTTATTAGGGGAAAGAAAATAAGGTGTGCCATCAAGTTCGTGAGAGCTTTACTAACTAGTTTTCATATAACAAAATAATTTTTAATTTGAAAGATAGATGAAGCTTGAGAATTTACTTGTAATAGCAATAATTCTAATAGGTAGATATGGTGGACACAAATGGCACAGGTTTTGGTTTAAGGGGTTGGATGCATGAGAAGTATGCCCTCTCAAAACAGGTTTTTGGCTAGCAAGGCTGGGTAGCAAGCAAAGAGTTGAAGGAAACAAGCGAACATACAAGTGATAAAGCCAAACATGCAATCTTCCTTGAAGAAACAAAATATCTTAAATAAAAAAATACTAAGCTTATGAGCCAATCAAGAAAGAAAATATATGATACAAAATACCTGTAAGCCTTTTCTCTTTTCCTTTCAAACCTCAAAAAGTGTTGCTACTGACCAGAGCTCGGTTTGACAAAACCAATTTAGATCTATGTGATGCTCCCAAAGTGATACCATACTGATCAACAAGATCAATCATATAATAGAGATTGCAAACTAAAATAAGAAGTGAAAAGTAAAAGATGAGACTTCACATTAATATTCCATAAAGGAACTCACACCAAGGGAGACATAGATAACCAACTAAAGGAGAGATACTTTCATAATGCAAACCAACCTATAAGATAACTTCTCTACTCAAGATATAACTCTACTAAAAGGGTAAAAAGGTAAAAGATAATGATGTGATACCACAGCACTCCCCCAAGCTTGGAACAAGCCAAGGGGATGCCAAACCTGATGATGAATTACTCCTTCGGTGGTGGTGGCGTTCTCTTGATAAGCTATTCAATCAGTTCCCTCAATTCCTCAATCTCGAAGGTTAGAGTACGAATCAACTACGAATTATGCTCAATGCGGTTCATGATCATGTCGGACCGAGAATCCCAATCCTTGTTATTCTTTCCACATTCTTCCTTCTTAGTGTGTTCCTTCCCTGCGTGGTTAGAACGAGGCAGATCCCAAACAGAGGGCAACCTCCCTCGGGGAATCTTTTGGTATTGTTGCTCATGTATGAGAGCATGGAATGGGTTCTTGGTGCGTGAAGGAAGTGACCGTGGAGCGAGGATATGACACAGAATTTTCCCTCTTGTAGACATCTGTGTTGTCCTCTTAAGCTTGGTAGGGTTTGCCACCACTCCAATTCTTGCAACGGTAGCGCGGGTGTCTAGATGCTAGTCCTCCTTCACGTCTTCTTCATCCCCAACCAAGATCTCCTCCTCCTTGGGGTTTTGAGGATCATCTTCCACGGGATTCTTGCCTTTATCTTTGGCGGAGACCATGGTGCTCTAAACTTGAGAAGATTTCCTGACAGAAACAGATCGAAACGAAAACACAACGAGAACATGATATACGAACCTCGCGGGATCTGGGGGTTATATATTACAAAGTTTCACTACATAAGGAAGGTATTGTGTGAAAACGAGGCAGAGACAGACTCCAGGGGGCTCACACCCCCTGGTGGCGCGGCTAGCTGGGGCCCACGCCACTGGTGGGTGTGGCCCACCTGGCCTCCGTTTCCTCCTCTATTTCGTACCGTAACCTTCTGTATGTAATAAAAATACCAAAAATATAAGGTTTTCACGAACCTTCAGTTTGCAGCACTTTTAACTATTCAAAGACGGACTCTGCAGATTCCTTCTCTCCATCTCCTGAAAATTCCTTTCATACAAGTCCTTACACAAACCTCATTGGCAACATTAGTGTATGCCAAAACAATAAACCTCTAGGTACACATTTCAACTGAAAGCCACCAAAACAAAAGCTATTGTAGCAACTCCTTTCCAAAAGCCCAAAAAGAATTTGAAAGGGAATCAATATAAGAGGCAAATGCAAATGATGGCAGAAATCTGTCAAAACAGACCAGTAAGTAAAATTGATTTTTTCGAAAATCTTCTGTTGCTCAAATCAAAAAGTGCAAGACTAATTAAAGTTGGATAACAACTTGGAGAATAAGCACAGAAAATTAAAGCTCCATCTGTTGTATTGAGATCCTTCACGAATTTTTACAACGCAGCACAAAAATTTGTCCCAGGACAGCCACTTTTCACAACTCCTCTACTTCTCAAAAGTAGTTGATCTTGACACAAAAACCAATACAAAAAGGATAAGGATAGGTCATTACTAAGTTAATAACTTCCAAGACTCAACAAAACAAAAACCAAAAGCAAACTAAAACTGGTTGTCTCCCAACAGCTCTTTCTTTATAGCCTTTAAGATGGGCTTGATAAGGTGATCACATAGGAGATATGGATTTGAGATGAAAAAGAGCATCAAGAAGCAAATATCCAACACATTTGAGTCTAACCCACTTCCTACGCAAGGGAGTCTTGTGAGAAAAAAAATTATTGAAACAAAAGGCCACTATCATAGGGAGACAAAACAAATGCAACTTCAAATCTTTCAACATAAAGCAGGGAAACTTAATATTATTGAGATGCATAAAACCATGTTTCCCCCTCTCATAATAACTTTAAGTAGCACTTTGAATAAAGTTGACAATATAACTGTCGCAAGAAACAACTTTATCATTAGAATGAGCATACTTACAATCATCAAAAGAGGCCTAAGGTCATAAACTGGATCAATAGAAGCAAGTTGTTCAACCCTGAAATCTTTATTAGGCAACCTATTTTCATAAGGAGCTTTAGCAAATTTGGAAAAGTTAAACTCATAAGAATCTCCATCAAACCTAGTTAAAACTTTCTCCTTCTTACAATCTATAATAGATCCACAAGTGTTCAAGAAAGGTCTACCAAAAATGATAGGACAAGTTTTACTAGCTGCTGAACCAAGCACTATAAAATCAGCAGGATATTTAATCTTATCACAAAGAACCTCCACATCTCTTACAATACCAATAGGGCAAATGGTTTCCTTATTAGCAAGGTGAATAATCACATCAATGTCCTCAAGTTCACAAGGACCAATTTCATGCATAATTTCCCTGTAAAGCTCATAAGGAATAACACTAGAACTAGCACCAATATCACATAAACCATAATAGCAATGATCACCAATTCTCACAGAAAGCACATGGACACTAGTTTTCCTAGCTTTTCTAGGATAAGAGACAATATTAGAAGCGTCTTCGCAGAATACAATGTTCCCAACTTCTACGTTTTTAGTGATAAGATCTTTCGCAATGGCTACTACAGGTTCAATGTTTATTTGCTCATAAGGTTCCATAGTTTTATTTGTACCTTTGTTAACCGTACTAATTATCATAGAATACTCCTTTACCTTAGCTGGGAAAGGTATTTTCTAAACATAAGGTTTAGGCAAAATATGATCAATAGTGCAAACTTCAGTATTTCTAGCAGGAACATGATTAACAACATCTTTATAAGGTGCATGGTACTTATTCCACTTCTTTTTAGGAATTTCTATATAAGAGGCAAAACCGTTAAAACAATTGGCAATACTTTGAGAATCAAGAACATACTCAGTACTAATATCACGGAAGTCATCAGTTCCCATAAAAGATTTAATGCATTCATAATCATAATTTATACCTGACTTTCTTCTTTTGTCATTATCCCAAGCTTCAGTGTTTTCTTGAATACAGTCTAGGATATCCCATTTAGCTTCTTCCTTCATACGTGTGAATGATCCAGCACAAGAAGCATCTAGTAAATCTTTACCATGAAGAGAAAGCCTAGCATAAAAGTTATTGATAATAATATTGTTAGGGAGTTCATGAATAGGACATTTAAGCATTAGTAACTTCAATATACGCCAAGATTGAGCTGTACTCTCTCCATCACGAGGCCAAAAGTTATATATTAGATTCCTATCCTTATGAGTCTCACTGGGAGGATAGAATTTAGAGTAAAAGAGAGGTACTATTTCCTCCCATTCTATGGATTATCCATTATTCAACATCTTATACCATTCTTCAGCTCTTCCTTTCAATAATATAGAGAGTAACATCTTCTCCAACTGTTCAGTTTTGATACCTTCACACTTAAACAACCCGCATAATAATGGATAAAAAGTAAGTGATCACCAGGATGGATAGTTCCATCCCCTAAATAATAATTATCCATAACACGATCAACAATACTTGTAGGTATCTTAAAAGGATCTATCTCAACAGGTGGTGATTCATCTACTACCCTAACAGTGGTAGTAGTTTTCCCAAACAGAAAACCAAGTGGGTTATCCATATTGGAAACAAAGTAACAAACATAAATAAAAAGCAATACTCACAGTAGAAGTTCCCTTTACCAGTTCCACTCTTCAATAGCGCTTCACTCCCTGGCAACGACGCCAGAAAATAGTCTTGATGACCCAAAAGTATAGGGGGTGTATCATAGTACTTTCGATAAATAGGAGTGTCGATCCCAACGAGGAGTAGAAGGTGTTTACTAGTGGTATGGAGCAGGAAATCTCTGTAAATACTTAGCAAACGGATTTTAAGGGGTTTTCTGATAAAGCAAGGAAATAAAGTACAAGTAAATAAAGACAACAAACAATTGTAGCA
Organism: Avena longiglumis; assembly: GCA_030063025.1. Classification (NCBI taxonomy): domain Eukaryota; kingdom Viridiplantae; phylum Streptophyta; class Magnoliopsida; order Poales; family Poaceae; genus Avena; species Avena longiglumis. The sequence continues at coordinate 187,042,641 of CP125978.1, forward strand.
AGTGGCCCAATCCTATCTTAGCAAAGGACAAGCCAATGGAAATACTAATGAGGACCAAACATTCTCGAGGACACATGGGAATACTGTCAAGTGCTTTCGCTTCATATAGCTGATTAATCTTCTTTGGTTTCATAAGTGTTGTGTGGGTGAACCTGTGCTAATGTACCGACCTTACTTGGAGTAATACATACTTGTGATTAAACACCTTACAAGCATCCACAACTACAAGAAAGCAATTAAGATATAAACCTAACCACAACCTTAAACTCTGAGATCCTACACTCCCTTGTGCAAAGGTTTCATAATGGGGGTTTAGGTTTCTGTCACTCCGCCAACCCCACAATTAGTATACAAATACACAATGCATTTCCCTAGGCCCATAAATGGTGAAGTATCATGTAGTCGACGTTCACATGACACCACTAGAAGAATAGCACCACAACTTAAATATTAAACCATTGAATAATACCTCAACACAAATCCACTACTAACAACATGACTTCTCCCATGTCCTCAAGAACTAAACGAACTACTCACGAGACATCATATGGATCAAGATCATAGATGATATAATGATGGATAACAATCTGAACATAAACAATAATTCAATGGTTCCACTCACAAGAATCAACTACAATAGTAATTAACACCGAGAAAGTTCCCCCTAAGAACTATGCAAGATTCAACATAATTGTTACAGCGAGATGGAGTGGTGATGATGGTGCTGGTGGAGATGATGGTGTGGATGATGATGATGATCCCGATGAAGTCTAGCTTGATGATGGTGTTGATGGCGACGATCTCCCCTCTTCGGGAAGGAATTTCCCTGACAGAAATCTGTCTGCCGGAGAGCTCTTTCTCTCTCGGTGTCTTCCGCCCCGCAGAGGCGGCGGAATCTTCATGTGGTCTCTCCCCCATGTATTAGGGTTTTGAGGAGAAGATATAGGCGAGAGGGCGGAGCCATAGGTGGGCCAGGATGGCCACACCCCCTTTAGGCGCGACCTAGGGTGGCCCCCATGTGGACCAACTTTGCCTCTCCTTCTGGCATCCTTCGTCTTCTAGGAAAATAGATTTTTTCGTAGTTTTTCTAGTATTTTTCTGATCTTCGCGAAATTGCATCAAAACACCGCTTTTCCATCAGAATCCTGACTCTAACAGTTCATCCTCCAAGAATCATCCAACATGCAAAAATAGATGAAAATACATAAGTAACACCTCTTAATACGAAATATATCAATGAATGGAGGCAAATTATGATATAGAATGGTGATGCAATTGGACGTATCAAATGTATGTTGTAACATCTCAAGTGCTTGTTGGCTTGGGGTGTTACAGTTGGTATCAAAGCGGGCTTTAGGTCCGTGGTATCAAAAAAACTTACCTAATAACGTTAAAATTTGACACACTAGTGCACAGTAGGATGGGTTAGGTCATGCATTGCATTTACGCTTTTGCTATCTTATTGTGGATCCCTTTCATCTTTATTATGTTGGCATGCTTGTGGGCAGTCCATTATCGTGGGAGGCTTCAGGACCTGGTTCATGTATTTTTGTCCCTCTATTATTGGTAGTAAATAGTTGACTAGAGTTGAAGAGAGAGAGTCTCCTCATGGTTGATGAATTCAATATTGGAAGGGTGATATTTGATAATTTATGATGGCTCTGTAAATGTGTGAAGAGCACGATGAAGGGATTTGTATTGATAGATCTAGATGTTCATGTTGTTTTGATGGACTCATGAGGGGACAATTGAGCAGCCCTGTGTTGACGTCAATTTTTGATGATGTTAGCACGACAGATTCAAGGTGGCTTTGCTGGATGCTATTTAAAATTTTGAGATGTGTCAAATATCCTAAAGGAATTTGAGGGAAAAATTTGCTAATCTTGATAAGACGGGGTGGACCAGGTGATTGGTTTTTGAACGGATAATGCTAGGTTGGCTAACCTGGATGGTGTCATTTTGGAGAAGATAAATTATTTTTTTGAAGACTTAAATGTATCCAAATAACTACAAGAGGACCTTTCCTATATCCATGTCCCGTGAGAAAAAACCTTCTATTTTTCCTCCTTATTCCCATTCACCTATTCTTTCTAGTGCTTCACCTACACTTAATGGTTTGATGACCATCATCCAGTAGAGGTATTATCTTTGGTGGATTATTGTCCAATGATTACGACGTATTTCCAATCATGTACTTCAAATGTCCTTGTCGCTAACTATTAGTCTTTGAGGATCAACACTTTCTTTTTGTCCAATTGTCTATCTATTGTATTCTTCTTTGACATTCTTTGGTATCCATTATTCCACCATGGAGTATAAAGAATGGCGAACACGCTATTCTATTTGGATGCAACGTGGACTTTCTTTTAGAAAATAATTTTTCTTACTAAAATCCTTGTAAATGGTTGCTATACTAGATGAGAAGCCTATCCTTCCTTTATCCTCAATTGCTAGTTTTTAGGTCAAGTTAGTAACCCATAAAGTGATGCTTTGTTCTTTTAAAATGTGTGTCTAGTACACGCAACCCTGCGTGTTCTTGAAAGGTTCATAGGTTAGACTTTTGTAGTGGCTTTGCAATAGGGATAGATGGGAGTCGACCTCGAGCCTTTGGTTCATGTCCATGGTGTTGGGCCACGCAGAGATAAAACAAAACTTTTCCTCTAATGTGGTGATCCCAAGATCTAGCCGAGGTAGAAGGCCACGAGGTTTACCACTAGACGCGCAGTTGCGGATTGCTGATGAAGCGTGTCAGTTGATGCAGTGCCGTCCTCACGATCCGATCGTCCTGGTGCTGATCGCACAACACCTCTGCTGGTATCCACACGTACAAGGAGGAGCACCGGCGGCGAACTACTAGGTTCGTATCGACGGTAGGACTGCTGTGGAGCTAGGGTTTCCAACACATGGAATGACCTAACCAAACAACGATTAACCTTTCTGGGTTGTGCTCCACTATATATGGGGAGTGAACGTGGGCTCTGCTCGCGCGACCCATTCACTAAATCCCATATAACACTAGTCACCGTGAGTACAACTCACTAACTCAGTCCTAATCCGGTTTAGGTCCAACTCAACCAGATTACAGGTTCAGATCCAATCCGAACATGCTCCCGCTCTTAAGTGTGTGACCCCACAGGCTCATGGCTACTTGGACACGATTGGAGTCCGACTCTCAATCGATCAGTCGGTAGCGGCTCCTAGCAGAACGTGCCGACTCCCAAGTACCAAAGAGTCATGACGACTTGCCTTTCCAATGCGACTTAAGTCCGACTCCCTTTTTCCTCACGATATACCTTGTCAGACTATAGGCGAATAATTGTCATCCCTTAAATAGTCTGACTCTCTTCTCGATCCAAGATAAGTGATTCACCCGACTAACTCTTAGTCGATCGCCTCGGTTAACACTTAACTGAGTCGTGCATGGCCATGCTTTCCGAATCATATCTCACGAGAGGGCCCAGAGAATATCTGTCCGAGTGGAGGGGCAAAATCCCATCTTGGTTATTCACATCACGCAGCTTGATTCTCAGTTGACCCGAACCACCTTTATAACTGCGCCATTCGGATCATCATTTGACAGAACCTAAGTCGGTGATCCTCAACTCGGACTATGCAACAACCTCAGGTCTAAGGATTACATTGATTGAGATATACAAATGACAACTTGTTCGTTGTACCTCAATATGGGTCAATCCGACTCGCTAAACTCTTTAGCCGAATCTGTGTAAGTTGGAATAGCATCTCCATGCTCATGACAAGTGGAACCGAGTCATCAAGACAACTTTCACATTGGTCTAAGTTGTGTGTCCAGCACAACTTCGATGACCAAGGATATTTAGTACAAACAACATGAATGCATAGTTCCACAACCGAATCACATATTCAATTATACACATCAGATGTTTATACAAGGACTACTTAATATCTTTATGAATACAATGGGAAATCTCATCATACATGATTGCCTCTAGGGCATATTCCCAACAGTCTCCCACTTGCACTAGAGTCAATCTTCTGACATCACATGTCTAAGCATCTAATGCCCATGGCTCTCAGGTGAGCCTCATGCTTCGGCTGTGGTAATGGCTTTGTCATCGGATCCGCAATATTTGCATCCGTGTGTACCTTGCATAACTTGATATCACCCTGATCCACGAACTGGCGAATCAGGTGGTACCGCATGAGTATGTGCTTGTTCTTCTGGTGCTGTCTAGGTTCCTTGGCTTGTGCAATAGCACCATTATTGTCACAATACACGTCTAACGGATTGGACGAGCCCTGAACCACAACAAGATCCATGAGGAAATTCCTCATCCAAACAGCTTCCTTTCTTTGCCTCGAGCGGCAATATACTCACCTCTACATTGAGACGCAGACACAGTCTCTTTCTTGGAACTCTTCCAGCTCACAACACCTCCGTTTATAATAAACACGTATCCGGATTGCGAACGAGAATCATCAAAGTCGGTAAGATAACTCGCATCCGTGTAACCCTTTACACTGAGTTCATCTTCACCACCATAAACCAAGAACATATCCTTAGTACTTCTCAAGTACTTTAGGATATTTTTAGCCGCTGTCCAGTGGATCTCTCCAGGATTAGCCTAATATCTTCTCACAACACTTAGAGCATAGGAAACATCCGGCCTAATACAAATCATGGCATACATGATGGATCCGACTGCAGAAGCATATGGAATCGCACTCATCCGACTTCGCTCATCAGTTGTCAAAGGACACTGAGTCTTGCTAAGTTTTACACCATGGGACATCGATAAGAACCCCTTCTTAGACGATTCCATGTTGAACTTTTCAACACTTTGTCCAAATAAGTACTCTGACTCAATCCAATGAGCCTCCTTGATCTATCTCTATAGATCCGGATTCCGAGGATGTATGTTGCCTCACCCAAGTCTTTCATTGAGAAACTCCTTTCCAATGATTCCTTGGTTTATTGCAACATCTGGACATCATTTCCAATCAGTAATATGTCATCCACATATAAGATTAGAAAATTTACTTTGTTCCCACTAAACTTCTTGTACAAACAAGAATCATGATCACTCTTGACGAAGCCAAACGATTTGACTACCTCATCAAAGCGAATATTCCAACTCCGAGATGCTTGCTTCAACCCATAAATGGATATCTGTAGTTTGCACACCTTGTCAGCATTAGCCGGATTGACAAAACCCTCGGGCTGTATCATATACACGTCCTCGGTGAAATTTCCGTTAAGGAAAGCCGTTTTGACATCCATCTGCCATATCTCGTAGTCGAAATAGGCCGCTATAGCTAACATGATCCGAACTGATTTAAGCATCGCTACAGGCGAGAAAGTCTCATTGTAATCAACTCCTTGAACTTGTCGGAACCCCTTTGCGACAAGGCGTGCTTTATAGATTGAAACATTTCCATCCATATCAGTTTTCTTCTTAAAGACCCATTTGCACTCGACGGGTCTTGCACCGTCTGGCAGATCAACCAAGTTCCAAACTTGATTTTCATCCATGGACTTTATCTCGGATCTCATGTGTAACACCCTCAGAATCGGACCTATGCAAGTTTTAGCGAAACCCGCCAAACCCGCATAGAAACGATTCAAAGGTGCCCACCAGGCACTTTCGTGCGGGTGGAAAACGAAGTAATAACATTACACAACATTCCTCGATGGGACCCACAGAACAGATATATACAGCAGCGACTCAAAGAGTCCAGAATACAAATATACGGTACAAAGATCCAAATCACCTTGGAAACGATAGAGCGTCCAGCTACGGACAAGATGCAAATGGGGCTAAGAGCCCGGAAGAATATCCAATGGCGTCCATAACCCTGCCCAGGCCAAGCCGGAAGGATAACCCTGCTAACGACGTCGATCTCGAAACCTGCTTAAACAAAAGGGGTGCCGACTAAGGGCAAAGGAAAAAAGAGGCGTCGATCGAGGCGAAGACAGCGAGGCTAGAATTCGGCGGTCCTCGCCTACATAGGTATGGTGGACTGAAGCGGCAGCGGCAGCATGCACTAAACAACCTATAGAGACTCGATACAACTGGCGTCTATCAGAGAGGGGTAAGATAGACCTATTCGGATCCAACCTGATACTATTATCAAACAAACCCATCCTGGCGTTTCCCCCTCGAGACCAAACGAGGAAGTCAACCGAGGAACTCACACAGTTGGCAGTTTTATTTATTCGGTTATCGTTGCAGCAGTTACTAGTCAGGTATAGATAATCATCCTGGTAAAATAAGCGGTGGGCACTTTTAGCTAATCCTTCCGTTGTAGTTGCCACAATTACTAATCAGATTCAGATAGCATGAGATAAACCCAAAACCCAGCAGTTGTTGGTACTTTTATTTAGCCATTCCGTTGTAGTTGCAAGATTTACTAGTCAGGTGCAATGGTCGCAAGCGACAATTCAAACAGGCAATGGTGGGCAGTATTATTAGCCATTCCATTATAGTGAAGCTGATTACTAGTCATTATAAAGTCAAATTTATAGCAATAAAATTTAGTTATGCTTGTCTATGGTCGAGATACTGTGCTCCAAGTCGTCCATAACCGCGGACACGGCTTTCAGAAAGTTTTACCCGGCCGGGGTGCACCAATAGCAACACACGCTCGATCAACCTCGGAAAAACCAAATCAAAACCCAACGAGGCCTTCACGACAAAGCAATCGCAGGATTCAGAAATATTTCAGGGCCACCCTTGAGTACACCATAGCGAAGTTAGTGACTTGAGACGGACCCGAGGTTTGTGGGGCGGTAACGATATGAGATCCAAACAGGGACTGTCGATACCGCGTAAACGGGTCACAATTCCTAAACAGTACAGTGTGCTCCTCGCACAATTTAAATAAAGCAGTAGCATGGCATAAGTATAGGATAGTAAACAAAACCTCAAACTAGTTTGTGGCCCCACGAAATAAGACGGAATCAAGCTCTGGCTCAGGGGGGTCCCATATACCTCCCGGATGTGGATAGCGCGATAAATCAAGGAACAGGTATCAAGTACTCGGGGTCCTACGGGACACAAGTGGGCGTTCGGAAACCAAATATTATCTATCACCCACCGATGCCTCTGCTTACTTCAATTTTAGTTGTTAAACAGGAATTTAAAGTGAACGATAAGTAAAGCCATGATAATCTCCAACATCAAACATGCGGCATTACTCCAACAACTGTGGCAATTGACGACACGCAACAACACTTGAGCAAGCGACTACGACGCGCAAGTCCAACTATCTACCAAACAACAGGTAATGGGATGTGTCCAAGGCAATATAGGGCTGCACGGTATATCACATGTACGGAAACTAAAGCATCGCAACACAGATAGCAATAGATCAATAGGAGGGAATAAATACTATAAAAGTAAGATAGGTAGAAAGGGGGAGATGCTCGCCTGAAAAACATTGCCGAAGGTTCAACCGAAGATCGGGGCGAAGATCACATCAACTCAACGGCCTTATCCGCGAAGAAGCAAAACACTATAAGAAACACCGGATGCACTATTTAATACAACGGCAGAAGGTCGGCATGATGCATGTAGGATGTATGGCATGGCAAAGATGCGATGCAATTAGGTCATATTAAGTGGAACCGGGGTCCCGACAATTATTTAGATGGTTCAAGTTGTTTAGCTACCCCGCAATTTAAATGTTGTATTAGCAAGACAAAAGTTGGCACCGGTTCGCTACATCAATTTAAATGAGGCCTGTATGAGACTAGATTTGCCCGCATATGGGCCCCATATTTAATTAGAGGTGAATCGGCATAAGGCCCCCAAGCCACACAATATGCATGCGAGTATGACAATTCAATATGCGACAAGTTGTTATGTTATTATAAAATAGGGTGTCGGGAAGGGTTCACACATTGAGGGGTCTCGACGGTCTTGGGGGATCCGGGGGTTCGGGGTTCGACAGGGTCCAGGGTTCGACGGGTTCGGTCTCGGCGGATCGTTCCCAGATAGCGGAGGTAGTTCTTGTCGCATCTGCGGCCTTCGGGTACGGGATCGGTCTCCGGGTTCGGGGGTCTCGACGTTCCATGAAGAAGTACTTGGCCTGGCGTCGGGGCAACGGTCTCGGTCCGGTTGCTGTCGTTCTTGTCGTCGTGAAGACCTTGTCGGGTCCGCGGTTCGGGTCGGACTTGGCATCCGGGAGGACGAACTTGGCGTACCGCGTCGATGTCCGTACCGTCCGTGTTCTCGAGCATCGCCTCCGAGGAATACTTGTCGCGCATGTGGTCTTCGGGTCCGGGTAGAAGAGCTCGTCGTCCGGGTTCTCTGGGCCGCGACTGCGGTAGCTGGTCTTGCGTTCGAGGAAGTACTTGATGCTCGGCGTCGCCGGTATCCATGTCGACGGTCTTGTGGATCGAGTAGAAGATCTTGGCGTGCCGTGAAAACTTCGGTCTCGAGAAAAGATGGCGGCTTCGACACTCTTGTCGAGGTGGGGTGGAATCTCGTTGTTGGCCTTGTCGGCGGATAGGGTGGCTTCGGTAGGCAGATGGAGGCGCACAAGTCGTTAGCAGCTAGCAGCTAGCCAACAACCTACACCCTGCCCAAGAGCAACAGGAGCAACCAAACAACGGCCAAGCGCACGAACTGAAGCAGCAAAACACATTACTCGGGCCAAGCGAGCGACAGGGAGGGCCCACGCGGCGACGGGGCCAGAGGTAAGGCAGAGCTGCAGCCGGGGCGGCAGGAACATGGCCGGGGAGCCCCCTGGCTCGCACGAGCGGCCGAAGACGGACGAGAGCAGCACGCTCGAGAGGAGGCGGTGCCTGGCCCGACGAGCTCCAGAGGGGGGACGCGGCGGACGAGCCGGCGGCGAGGAGGAAGCCGGCCAGTGCGCGAACTCGAGAGGCAGAGGGTGGAGGACGCGTGTAGCATCCCAGTTGTCTAACACCTGTAATGCTACTTGTTATGATAATAAAAAGGGCCACTTCCAACATATAATTGCTGCATCATTATCATATCATGCTCATGTCATCATGCCACCTTGCATTTGAGCATCATACAAAACCCTTTCTTGTTTGGTTCTTACCTCATGTGCATTACTAATTGTAATTGCCTCTTGATATTGTATTTGGCTCTTGATATATTGTTAAATGCCCAAGTTGAGTTGGGGGCATATCTCTTCTAAACTTCACCACCTTTCTTTCACCACCTTATATTCCACCATCCAATTAATATGAGCTTGGCATTTTAATTTGGGTTATCTCTAGCTCATGTTGGTTGGTTGGATTCCACCCATAATCTTTGCTTGGCCTTGCCCACCTTTTGGGAATGCATATGAATAATGCCATGTTAATATTATTGTTTTCACAAGGATAAATTTGGCATTAATTATTTTGCATGGGCCATGCAAGTGCCACCTTTTCTAGTATTTGGTTTTACTTGAATTCTAAGTGGATCATCTTTCCTTTGCTTAAATCTTTTGTTGGCTTGTAGTTTTTCTTCACCATATCATCTAAACCCACTTTCCTTCTCCCCACCTTTCTCTTTTATCTTGCTTGTTCTTTGAATGGAACATGCATGATTCAAATCTCTATCACCATATCTCTCTCTCCCTCTCTCTCTTTTTCTTGCCTTGATCTTGATAGGGCTTGTTTGGAGCATGCATGATCAAGCAAAAGAGCCACTCCCTCTACCTTACCCTCCCTCTTAGCTAAACTCTAAAATCTACCCATGTCACCTCCCCATCCTAGCTAAACCAACCCTTATCTACACCTCCCCTAAACAAAACCCTAAACCACCCCTCTCTCCTTAACCCCACCTACCTCTAAACCGAACCCCTCTAGCTAAACCCTAGCTCGCCCCTCTCTTCCATGCAGGCCCCACCCCAGCAACCCTCTACCATCTATCCACCCCACACGTCCAAGGACCCCCCAACCCTAACCCTAGCCGGCCCCTCTCCCCTCCCTCTTTTCTCTCCCGCCTAAGGGTCCTCTAGCCTTACTCGCCCACGAGCTTCCCTGGGCCACCGCCACCTCCCTCTCCTCCCAGCTCTGCCGCCACCCCCAGCCCCCATGCTGCACGTGAGAAAAAGGTGGCACCGAGGCCACCTTCCTCACCCACGCAGCCCTCTGGCCGTCCTTATCTACACCCCAAGACCTTTCGCTCTCCCTAGATCCGCCAGGCCCGCCTCGCCCTCCTCTACCCTCCTTCTCCACCCCAGCTCCTCTCTGGCCACGCTGTCTACCTCGCCAAAGACACACGCACCGGGAGGCGGCACGAGCTGCAGTGTCGAGGAAGGCCTCAAGCTCATCGCCGCCTGGAGCCGGGCCATGAGGAGAAGCCCGAAGCCTGCACGCGGGCGCCCGTCGAAACCCTAGCGCCTGTCCATGAGCCGCACTGGCGATCAATCTGCGTCTGCCCGGCCAACCCCACCAGACACTCGCGGTGAGCCCCTAACCTCCTGCATAACCCCGCCTCTCGATCGTTTCTGGTTGCGCCGCTCCGTCGAACACCGTCGATGCCACCGCCGGCCGCCACGCACCCTCCCGCCGCCAGAGCCTATCTAGCACGCCCCACCCTCCGTCACCAAGCCCAAGCCACCGCGTGGCAGCGTCTGCTGGCCCCAGATCCCGCGTTCGATCCCCACAAGGCCAAGCTGCCGTTTTCGTCGATTAGTTCAGAGGGAAGAAGTGCAAGACGCGTGGCGTTTTGCGAAAACCCCTACCAAACCTTTTTGCCAACCATCGGTCCAAATTGCCCACCGTCAAGGATCAGAGCTGCTTTATAAAAGGATCCTCTTCTTTCCAAATCAACCCATGGTCCTTTTTCCTCAGCACAAGTGGGACCGCAGATCCTTGGCCCCACCTGTAAGTGTCTGAGGGCATATTAGTCTGTGTATAAAAGGTTTTCTGTGTCTGTTTAAATATAAATCTAGTTTAAATTATTTCAAATTCAAAATCAAATCAGATTTTAAATAACTTTGCCTTTGTAAATCCAAATGACACAAACAATATATGTTTTTGGTGGCATAGTGGGATGAAGGGCGGACAAACTTTTTACATGTCCTCAAGACGAGACCTCGCTTCCACTGACACTAGTTTGCATAAGTGATAAGTGGCTAGCGGGTCTCTCTCCTATAGTTTGTCAACAATTTGATTATACTCGTTGTGGTTCATGTTCGTGAGGTAAGAACGGTGTCTATCTAAGCCCCCCTCACGTAAAAAACTTGCAATTGCAATGGATAAATTAGAGCGTCAGTTTAGATTGTTGTTTTAGAGTGTTGTATGTGTGAAGTAAGTATTAGTAGTAGAATGAGGACATACAGCATACAAGTAATAACATAAAAAACCATAGATTAGGTATGATTATATATGATATGATAGTGATCATACTAATGCTGCACATGAATAGAGATCATCACGGAACTATATAATTTACTATTAAACATATGATGTTTGATCAGGCTTATATTGTTTGTTTAGTTTGACGCTTTGAAGATATCCCTCATTTTAAATATCAAGATAAGAATGTGTTCTCCTATGCTTTCTCCTTTAGTATGTTTCGCCCAAGACATCACGATCGATCGACTACATCGATCCATAGCAAACAAAACAATATATATGATATACATGTTGTGTGTATTGTAGACTCTCGCGACAGACAGCATTTGATCTATTTGATATTTTGGCTCATTTTGCATTTAAATCAGGAATCAAAAAAGTGCGGAGTGTGGGCCGAAGAGCAGGGTCGGTCAAGAATGGTGGATCAATGACGATCGACGGCCGATGATGATCACCTCTTCTCCGTCACGCTTACTAGTTAATTTGATTATAAATAAGTTAAATTTGCACCGCATTTGCATTGTGAAATTATCGATCATGTTTGATGCAAAAGTTTTTTTTCATTCAAATCATTCAAATCTCATGAGAACAATGTGAATGAAATTATTTATATGAATGATGCAATGGTGATGGTGGTTTATTGTTGGATCTCTATGATAATCTTACACACATATTCATAATATTGATGCAAATTGATGCTAAAATGATATATGTTTTGAGATCAGAAAAATGAGAGGATTCCAAATATGCCATCCAATTTGCCTTTTGCACATTTAAAATTCCAAGTTGTTCAAATTACCACAATTGCCACTAGAACTTAAATAATTAATAACTTTTGTTTTATAATTCCAAATTTAGCAAATGATATGTCTAAAATGATCAGCTCGACGAGACCTTTCTGTTTATGCTATCCATGACTTCAATTGCAGCATGCATCATATAAAAATATAGTGTACAGCAACTGTTATGGCAACAAATGTGATTCCAAAACCCCATTAAAATGTTATTACTTGTCTTCCACACCTCACCATGCCATGCTACCTTATTTGCCATGTAAATTGTGCATCATCCATCATGGCATGATTGTTTGCTTGACGCATCTTATTCATATGCTTGTGCTCTATATTCATGTTGGCCTTGTTTGTTTGGTTTTTCTCGGATAGACACTGAGCAGGGGTTATATCAAGAGAACCAGGAGCACTACCCAGATCCGTCCCTCGCTTCAACTGAGTTGTCAGGCAAGCACTTCCACATGCTTGCATACATACAGTACCTATTGCCTCTATCTTATTCTTGCATCATTGAGTCGCGAATGCATTAAATTGAATCCCAAGTATGCATAGCCTTTACTTTTAAACCCCACCAAGCTTGTTCCTCCATCCCATGAGCCACTACTATAGGAGTTGTTTGAGCCATGCGAGTCGTAGAACAGCATGTGTAGGGTATGTGAGAGTCTGTTGTATAATGAGGTACCTAAACAACTTAATCTGAGTAGTAGTGGGATAACTAAAGAAAGTGGCACCGGTGAGCAACATCTGCTATTTGGTTTTTCCTGCTCACTTGTGTCCCGTAAGACCCCGAGTACTTGATTCCTGTTCCTTGATTTATCGCGCTATCCACATCCGGGAGGTATATGGGACCCCCCTGAGCCAGAGCTTGATTCAGTCTTATTTCTTGGGGCCACAAACTAGTTTGAGGTTTTATTTACTATCCTGCATTTGCCATGCTACTTTACGTATTTAAATTGTGCGAGGAGCACACTGCATTTAGGATCGGGACACGCTTACGCTGTGTCGACAAGCCCAGTTTGGGTTCCCGATCATGCCGTCCACCCAAACCTTGAGTCCATCTGAGTCACTATCTTTGTTATGGTGTACTTCAAGGGGTGGCCCCCTGAAATATTTCTGAATTCTGTGATTGTTCAGTCGTGAAAGCCTCGTTGGGTTTTGTTTTGGTTTTTCCGAGGTTGATCGAGCGTGTGTTGCTATTGGTGCACCCCGGCCGGGTAAAACTTTCTGAAAGCCGTGTCCGCGGATATGGACGACTTGGAGCACAGTTTCTCGATCATAGACAAGCATAACTAAAGTACCGCTTTAATCTGACTAAGAAACTTGACTAGTAAATAGTGCCACGCTCATGGAATGGTTAATAAAATTGCCAACGGATGGGGGGTTGTTCGTCCGCTTCCTTGTTGGTAAGCAGGGAGGAGGATGGATCTGATGAGATTACCATTATAACTGTTGTTCTTAATTCACGGACATCCGTCTATCATTGGTTAGGCGGATGGTTAGCGTTTATCTGTAGAACTGCTAGGGTTTATCTTTCGCGGCAATTGCGTCACCCCAGGTTGTGTCCCCTTTAGAGGCATTAAGACTTGCTGAGTACCCTTAGGGTCTCACACGATAAATTCTTGGTTCAGATGGACGTGTACCTTCTCGGGACGGATCTTGGGTGGAAGAGGCCAAGATGTGGGCAACGATCGCTCGGTGTAGAGATTCCGGAACGGGATCCGTGAGACCTGTAGTTGGGATGTGCTTATTTCTATGGCATCTTATGCCGATTTGCTTCTTATCCGTATTCGGATTTTGTTGCCGCGCATGATACTACGATGTGTGTTGTATGAGGAAGTATCCTAAAATATAGATCTACCTAGGTTATTTGAATCTTGCCGTATGGTGTTGCTATATTTCCTTTCTTTCTAGATGGTATGGCTCCGATGTACTCTTGTATGGTGGCTTGCGTACATACCCACTTGTGTACGTAGTTGATCCTTCGCTTGCCGATTCGCCTGTCATGTGTCCGTTGAGAGGGTAGTGGTTGGGACGTCTGAAAGGACTACCGGTGAGTGGCTTTTGGGGCCCCACCGTACTATTTCAACCACTACCACTCATCCAGGCTTGTATCTAGGAGTAATTCACCGAGGTAGTTACAATTGGTATCGAGCCATCCCGACCTTCATGGTTTATGGTTTCAGCCAAGCACGTTGTCGATCTAGCAAATATTTTGGTAGTTATGTATATTAGGGAAAACAAAACACGAGTAGGACTGCTTCCACTTTTCTTCTTACCCCCCCACCCACCCTTTTCTGGTAAGGAAGTGCAACGTTTTCAATCCTCTTCTCAAAATTCAAACTAGGATTCACGTGTTCTGGGTTTCCGTAGTACCATAGGGTGTGTGTGTGTAACCCTTGTCTATCTGTTGCATCCAAGTTGTTATCTTATCTGCCTTTGGTTATCAACTATTGGTACATTCCATACCGACAGGCTTTTGAAAAACGACGCAATCTATCTTCCTCTTTGTAGCCGACGCTATCTTGTTGGGGTGTTCGTTTCCGTAGTTACCAATCTTTAGGTTTTGTCGTGAGAAGAAGGGGTTAGGATATGTGTTCCACTTGTTCATGTGCGGAGTAATGATTTGAGTGCGGGATGGAGTCGCGACCATACCACTACTTTTATCATTCGCTTTTGTATATTGAATCGGTAGAGTCACTAATCTTGATTCATAAGTAATTTTATGATCTATTGGTATTCTAATGCTGAAATTTGTGGGAATTTTTTTCTTTGATATTTTTGTGTACCACTCCTTTTCATCGTGCGATATGCTTAATATCTTTAGGTGCTATGAACTTTGTTGATATTTTAATATCATCTCAAGAATTGTATCCTTTAATCTTGGTTAATTCCATCTTGGTACTATTATGGATTATTATCATTCTCCATTATAGTAATCTTGACTTGAGTTTTATATCAATGAGGATGGCTCCACCACGGATCGAGGAGGACATACCTCCGAATCGGGCTCGTATTTGTCAAACATAGCTAATGCTTTGGCAGCTATGCAAGAGAACCAGCAGCGCTTTGAGGAGAGCGTCAGAAGAAACGAGTTTGCTCCACTTCCTCCACCTCCCAAGCGTGGAGACATCAAGAGCTTCCTCAAGTTCAACCCTCGCCAGTTTGATGTTTCGACCGACCTGGACGCGGATGATTGGCGTGAGATCTCAAGGTTGCTCGAGACTCCGATGTTCCAACAGGAGGGTCAAGTGTGCTACTCACCTTCTCAAGGGAGATGCAGCTCTATGGTGGGAAAACTACTTGAAGGCAAGCTGACCGGGTTCCAGCCAACTTGGGAGAGGTTCACTGCAGCTTTCAAAGAGCGCTTTCTCGTAGATTGTGATGGAAAGGATGAAGGAGGCTTTCCTCAACTCAAGGTGGAAATGATAACGTCAACACCTATATCAGAACTTCATGAATCTATCCGTTATGGTGGTGATGAGGTATCCGATGACAAGAAGAAGCGAGAAAAGGTTCGCAAGGGCTCAATGCGTCGATCAAGTATGCAATCACGCATGCAAGACCGCAACCTTCCTGAACTACAAAGACACAAGACTTTGCAAGAGGAGGCAAGCGTGCAAGTGTTCGAGGAGTCCAAGAAACACAACAGGATGCATCAAGCTCTCTGATTATGGCAGCTCCTTCTAAGCGTGTCCGGGTTCCTAACACCCCACCGCTCCCGGCTCCACCAAGACCTGCAAGTTACGCGCCAAGGCCATCAAACTTCACCATGCGGCTCCTGGGCTACAACCACCACTACCCCGAGCGCTGGCGGAGTCCCCTGCTACTCGCTCCACGCCCACCGGTGCTCGCCGTGTGTGGAGATCCTGGACATCAACTGAGCTGCCCAATGAAGAACAAAGCTCCCTCCACCCCGCCAAGATCGCAACAAGCTCTCCTTCGGTTCGTGCACCACCGCCTCGGGCTCTCAACATCAACACCAAGCCCGGTCTGCGGTTGTTCGTGCTAATCGCTAACGCCTCTCAAGCCGAGCTGCACTTTGGAGTTGTGATGGGTATGCTTTCCATTAACTTAGTCCCTGCACGAGTTTTGTTCGATTCTGGTGCATCGCATTCTTTTGTGTCACACAAGTTTGCAGAAGAGAATGAGTTAGTCATGGTTCCTCTCTCTAAGCGGTTGGTGGTACAATCACCTGGTTCAAACATGAGGGCTGAGCATATCAGTCATGGGAATCAAGTTGAGATTGGGGGTTCTTCATTCTTGGCTTCTTTGATTGTTCTGGGCAACTCTGACATTGATGTCATCTTGGGCATGTATTGGTTGACAGCAAATGCAGCTGTGATTGATTGTGCTGAATGCTCAGTGTCTCTGAAGATTCCTGAAGGCCATATAGTCTTTTCTCCAAGTCTGACTCCTGCTGTCCAACTCTATTCCTTGGCGGCTCTGAATGATGATGCTATGGAAGCTATTCAGAGGGTACCAGTGGTCTGTGAGTTCCCAGATGTCTTTCCTGAAGAGTTGCCGGGTATGCCTCCGGATCGCGAGGTTGAATTCGTGATTGAGCTTGAACCTGGAACGGCTCCTATCTCCAAGCGGCCATATAAAATGGGTCCTTCTGAGTTGGCTGAACTCAAACGACAACTTGATGAACAAGAAAAGTTGGGTTTCATTCAACACAGCACTTCTTCTTGGGGTAGTCCAACAATCTTTGTGAAGAAGCGTGACAGAACCGATAGACTCTGTGTTGACTACCGGGCTCTAAATGCTAAAACCATCAAGAACAAATATCCTCTTCCTCGGATAAACGATCTTTTTGATCAGCTAGCAGGAGCTGTGGTGTTCTCTAAGCTGGACTTGAGAAGTGGTTATCACCAAATCAAAATTCGCAAAGAAGATGTGCCCAAAACAGCTTTCACCACCCGCTATGGCCTGTATGAGTACACGGTCATGTCTTTCGGTCTCACCAACGCACCTGCTACCTTCTCGAGGCTGATGAACTCCGTTTTCATGGAGTACCTTGATAAGTTTGTCGTGGTATATCTGGATGACATTCTGGTCTATTCCAAGTCCAAGGAGGAGCATGAAGAACACCTGCGGTGTGTCCTGAACAAGCTTCGTGAGAACCGCTTGTATGCAAAGTTCTCTAAGTGTGAGTTTTGGCTGCCTGAAGTAACATACCTGGGTCATGTTATCTCTGCCAAGGGCATTGCAGTCAACCCGGAAACCGTGAAGACAATAGTTGAATGGCTACCTCCTGCTAATGTCAAGGAAGTGCGGAGTTTTCTCGGCTTGGCTAGCTATTGCCGTCGCTTTGTTCGTAACTTCAAGATAGCAAAGCCCCTTACCGATCTCCTCAAGAAAGGCAAGAAGTACTGTGGACTCTGCATGTCAAGAAAGTTTTGAGACACTCAAAGAGAAGCTCACTTCCACACCAGTCTTGGTTCCTCCGGATACATCTAAGCCTTTCCAGATATTCTGGACGCCTCTTTGCAAGGATTGGGTGCGGTCCTTATGCAAGAGAGACATGTGGTTGCTTATGCTTCGCTTGAAGACGCATGAGATCAACTATCCCACATATGACCTTGAGCTAGCAGCTTGTCTTTGCTTTGAAGCTATGGAGGCACTACTTGCTAGGTAACCGCTGAGATCTTCTCGGACCACAAGAGTTTGAAGTATATCTTCACTCAGCCGGATCTCAACCTTCGCAGAGGAGATGGATCAAGCAATCAATGACTTTGATGTGACCATCAACTACACCTGGCAAAGCAAATGTCATGGCGAGATGCTTAGCCGTAAAGCTTATGTCAACAACCTCATGGTAGAAGAGCAGCAGCCTCTCTTGTGCGAGGAATTCCGTCACCAACCTCGAAATTGTGGAACAAGGGCATCTCCGAACCTTCCGGCTACTCCTCTCTTGGAAGAACAGATTCGCTCGTCGACTTGGTGATCCACACCAAAAAGCTCATCTCTAAGCTTGACCTTCCAGTATGAGTCCTTCCACGTTGATGATCAAGGCACGCTCTTCTTTGAACACGGATGTTTGTTCCAAACTACCCGGTCCGAGAGACCAAGTTCTCAAGGAGGCACATGATTCGGTTCTTTCTATCCATCCCGGCAGCACAAAGATGTACATGGACTTGAAAACACAATCTTGGTGGCCTGGTTGAAACGGTATTGTGCCAAGTATGTCTCAGAATGTGATGTCTGCCGCAGAGTGAAGGCTGTCCATCAGAAACCATTTGGTCTTCTACAGCCATTGAAACCTCCGGAATGGAAATGGGAGAAAGTAGATATGGACTTCATCACTGGCTTTCCAAGGTCACAGAAGGGCAACAATGCAATTTTTGTTGTCATCGACAGGCTTTCTAAAGTGGCTCATTTCTTCCCAGTCAAAGAAACAATTTCTGGAATTCAGTTGGCTGAGCTCTATATCAATAGAATTGTCTCTCTGTATGGGGTTCCACTTGAAATCAGTTCAGACCGTGGGAGCATCTTCACCTCAAAGTTCTGGGAGAGTTTCCAAAAAGCTTTGGGAACAAAGTTGAACTTCAGCACTGCTTACCACCCTCAGTCGCAAGGACAAGTGGAGAGGATCAATCAGATTCTGGAGGATATGCTTAGAGCTTGCGTCATCTCTTTTGGCATGAAGTGGGAGGAATGCCTTCCTTATGCTGAATTCTCCTACAACAACAGCTTCCAGAAGAGTCTGAAGATGGCACCATTCGAGGCTCTCTATGGTCGGAAGTGCAGAACTCCGATTGGTTGGTCAGGTGCAGGAGAAAGAATCTGGTTTGGCCCTGACATTGTGACTCAGGCAGAGGAGAAGGTGCATATCATTCTGGAGAACCTGAAGATTGCTCAAAGTCGTCAGAAGAGCAACTATGACAGGAAGCACACGGATATGGTATATGCCCCTGGTGATCTCGTCTACCTTCGTGTCACTCCCATGAGAGGAACACACCGCTTCGGTATCAAAGGAAAGTTGGCTCCTAGATACATCGGTCCTTTCAAGATACGTGGTAGAAGAGGAGAAGTTGCTTATGCACTGGAGCTTCCGGAAAAGCTCAAAGTCCATGATGTTTTCCACATCTCTCAGCTCAAGAAGTGCTTCAAAGATCCCGGCAGGACCGTGGATCATGAGCTAATCGACCTCCAAGAAGATCTGTCTTATCAAGAACACCCCACCAAAATCCTTGAGACCGCAGAACGAAGGACTCGCAACAAGTCCATCAAGTTCTGCAAGGTGCAGTGGTCACACCATTCCGTTGATGAAGCCACATGGGAGCGTGAAGATGAACTCCGTACCAACCATCCTTCTCTTTGTATCTTCTTCTTCTTCCTAGAATCTCAAGTAGATTCCTGTTTAGTGGGGGAGAGTTGTAGCATCCCAGTTGTCTAACACCTGTAATGCTACTTGTTATGATAATAAAAAGGGCCACTTCCAACATATAATTGCTGCATCATTATCATATCATGCTCATGTCATCATGCCACCTTGCATTTGAGCATCATACAAAACCCTTTCTTGTTTGGTTCTTACCTCATGTGCATTACTAATTGTAATTGCCTCTTGATATTGTATTTGGCTCTTGATATATTGTTAAATGCCCAAGTTGAGTTGGGGGCATATCTCTTCTAAACTTCACCACCTTTCTTTCACCACCTTATATTCCACCATCCAATTAATATGAGCTTGGCATTTTAATTTGGGTTATCTCTAGCTCATGTTGGTTGGTTGGATTCCACCCATAATCTTTGCTTGGCCTTGCCCACCTTTTGGGAATGCATATGAATAATGCCATGTTAATATTATTGTTTTCACAAGGATAAATTTGGCATTAATTATTTTGCATGGGCCATGCAAGTGCCACCTTTTCTAGTATTTGGTTTTTACTTGAATTCTAAGTGGATCATCTTTCCTTTGCTTAAATCTTTTGTTGGCTTGTAGTTTTTCTTCACCATATCATCTAAACCCACTTTCCTTCTCCCCACCTTTCTCTTTTATCTTGCTTGTTCTTTGAATGGAACATGCATGATTCAAATCTCTATCACCATATCTCTCTCTCCCTCTCTCTCTTTTTCTTGCCTTGATCTTGATAGGGCTTGTTTGGAGCATGCATGATCAAGCAAAAGAGCCACTCCCTCTACCTTACCCTCCCTCTTAGCTAAACTCTAAAATCTACCCATGTCACCTCCCCATCCTAGCTAAACCAACCCTTATCTACACCTCCCCTAAACAAAACCCTAAACCACCCCTCTCTCCTTAACCCCACCTACCTCTAAACCGAACCCCTCTAGCTAAACCCTAGCTCGCCCCTCTCTTCCATGCAGGCCCCACCCCAGCAACCCTCTACCATCTATCCACCCCACACGTCCAAGGACCCCCCAACCCTAACCCTAGCCCGAGCCGGCCCCCTCTCCCCTCCCCTCTTTTTCTCTCCCTGGCCTAAGGGTCCCTCTAGCCTTACCTGCCCACGAGCTTCCCCAGGGCCACCTGCCAGCCTCCCTCTCTCCTCCCCAGCTCTGCCGCGCCACCCCCTGGCCCCCATGCCGTGCACGTGAGCAGAAAAAGGTGGCACCGAGGCCACCTTCCCCTCACCCACGCAGGCCCCTCCTGGCCGTCCTTATCTACACCCCAGCACCTTTCTGCTCTCCCTAGATCCGCCCAGGGGCCCTGCCTCGCTCCCCTCCTCTGCCCTCCTTCTCCACCGCCCCAGCTCCCTCTCGCCGGCCACGCCGTCTACCTCGCCAGCACACACGCACCAGGAGGCGGGCGCGGAGCTGCAGGTGTCGAGGAAGGCCTGAAGCTCGTCTACGTCGCCCCTGGAGCCAGTCGCGAGGAGGAGAAGCCCCAGGAGCCTGCACGCCGGCGCCGCCCCGTCGAAACCCTAGCGCCTCCGTCCATGAAAGCCGATCAATCAAGCGTCCGGCCTCACAACCCCACTCAGACACTCGCGGTGAGCCCCCTAACCTCCCAGACAACCCCGCCTCTCTGATCGTTTCCTAGTTGCGCCGCTCCGGCCGTCGAACACCGTCAGTGCACAGTACGCGTGGCAGTTTTGCGAAAAACCCCCTACCAAACCTTTTTGCAACCATGTCCACCGGCCCACCGTCAAGGATCATTGCCGTTTATAAAAGGATCCTCTTCTTTCCAAATCAACCATGGTCCCTTTTTCCTCAACCGGCCATGGGACCGCAGATCCTTGGCCCCACCTGTAAGTGTCTGAGGGCATATTAGTCTGTGTATAAAAGGTTTTCTGTGTCTGTTTAAATTCAAATCTAGTTTAAATTATTTCAAATTCAAAATCAAATCAGATTTTAAATAACTTTGCCTTTGTAAATCCAAATGACACAAACAATATATGTTTTGAGATCAGAAAAATGAGAGGATTCCAAATATGCCATCCAATTTGCCTTTTGCACATTTAAAATTCCAAGTTGTTCAAATTACCACAATTGCCACTAGAACTTAAATAATTAATAACTTTTGTTTTATAATTCCAAATTTAGCAAATGATATGTCTAAAATGATCAGCTCGACGAGACCTTTCTGTTTATGCTATCCATGACTTCAATTGCAGAATGAATCATATAAAAATATAGTGTACAGCAACTGTTATGGCAACAAATGTGATTCCAAAACCCCATTAAAATGTTATTACTTGTCTTCCACACCTCACCATGCCATGCTACCTTATTTGCCATGTAAATTGTGCATCATCCATCATGGCATGATTGTTTGCTTGACGCATCTTATTCATATGCTTGTGCTCTATATTCATGTTGGCCTTGTTTGTTTGGTTTTTCTCGGATAGACACTGAGCAGGGGTTATATCAAGAGAACCAGGAGCACTACCCAGATCCGTCCCTCGCTTCAACTGAGTTGTCAGGCAAGCACTTCCACATGCTTGCATACATACAGTACCTATTGCCTCTATCTTATTCTTGCATCATTGAGTCGCGAATGCATTAAATTGAATCCCAAGTATGCATAGCCTTTACTTTTAAACCCCACCAAGCTTGTTCCTCCATCCCATGAGCCACTACTATAGGAGTTGTTTGAGCCATGCGAGTCGTAGAACAGCATGTGTAGGGTATGTGAGAGTCTGTTGTATAATGAGGTACCTAAACAACTTAATCTGAGTAGTAGTGGGATAACTAAAGAAAGTGGCACCGGTGAGCAACATCTGCTATTTGGTTTTTCCTGCTCACTTGTGTCCCGTAAGACCCCGAGTACTTGATTCCTGTTCCTTGATTTATCGCGCTATCCACATCCGGAGGTATATGGGACCCCGAGCCGAGCTTGATTCAGTCTTATTTCTTGGGGCCACAAACTAGTTTGAGGTTTTATTTACTATCCTACTTCTGCCATGCTACTTTCAGTATTTAAATTGTGCGAGCACACTGCATCGCTTAGGACTCGCCACGCTGTGTCGACAAGCCCAGATTTTGGGTTCCCGATGCTCACCGGCCCACCCAAACCTTGAGTCCGTCTGAGTCACTATCTTCGTTATGGTGTACTTCAAGGGTGGCCTCAAATATTTCTGAATTCGTGATTGTTCAGTGAAAGCCTCGTTGGGTTTTGTTTTGGTTTTTCCGAGGTTGATCGAGCGTGTGTTGCTATTGGTGCACCCGCCGGTAAAACTTTCAAAGCCGTGTCCGGATATGGACGACTTGGAGCACAGTTTCTCGATCATAGACAAGCATAACTAAAGTACCGCTTTAATCTGACTAAGAAACTTGACTAGTAAATAGTGCCACGCTCATGGAATGGTTAATAAAATTGCCAACGGATGGGGTTGTTGTCCGCTTCCTTGTTGGTAAGCGGGAGGAGGATGGATCGATGAGATTACCATTATAACTGTTGTTCTTAATTCACGGACATCCGCTATCATTGGTTAGGCGGATGGTTAGCGCTTATCGTAGAACTGCTAGGGTTTATCTTCATGCAATTCGTCACCCCAGGTTGTGTCCCTTTAGAGGCATTAAGACTTCTGAGTACCCTTAGGGTCTCACACGATAAATTCTTGGTTCGATGGACGGTACCTTCTCGGATCTGACATCGGTGGAAGAAGCCAAGATGTGGGCAACGATCGCTCGTGTAGAGATTCCGGAACGGGATCCGTGAGACCTGTAGTTGGGATGTGCTTATTTCTATGGCATCTTATGCCGATTTGCTTCTTATCCGCATTTCGGATTTTGTTGCCGCCCGCATGATACGATGTGTGTTGTATGAGGAAGTATCCTAAAATATAGATCTATCTAGGTCATTTGAATCTTGCCGTATGGTGTTGCTATATTTCCTTTCTTTCTAGATGGTATGGCTCTGATGTACTCTTGTATGGTGGCTTGCGTACATACCCACTTGTGTACGTAGTTGATCCCTTCGCCGACACGCCGCCTGCAGGTCCCGTTGAGAGGGTAGTGGTTGGGACGTCTAAAAGGACTACCAGTGAGTGGCTTTTGGGGCCCCACCGTACTATTTCAACCACTACCACTCATCCAGGCTTGTATCTAGGAGCGTAATTCACCGAGGTAGTTACAACGCGGGACCGGCCGGGGCGGCGGGCGCTGGCTGCGGGGCGAGCCGGAGGAGGCGGGTGGACGCGAGGGCCGAGCCCGGCTGAGCAGAGGGTGGCAATGGCGCTTGAGGCGGGTGGGGCGTCGGAGGTGGAGGAGAAGGCGGGCGGGCCTGGAGGCCAGAGGGGAGGAAAGGCGGAGGGTGAGGCGGGCTCGTCGAGCGCGTCTGGACGAGCGAGTGACAGCGAAGCGGCAATGTGGTGGAGGAAGGCGAGGCGAGGTTGGTGGAGAGCAGTGGCGATGAGGCCTGGAGGCGGGGCTGCGGCCGGAGGGGAGGCGGGGCTGGCGATGGGGTGCTCGGGCGGAGGCGGGAAGGCGAGGAAGAAGGAGAGGAGAGGAGACAGAGGCGAGGGGTGGGCCAGGGCGTGGGGCCCAGGGGGTGTGCGTGTGTCGCATGTGTGTGTGCTGGGGCTGGGTGTGGCGTGGAGGGTGTGGTTGTGTGTGGGGGTGGGAAGAGAGAGAGAGGGGGCTGCTGAGGTGGCAGGGTGTGGTTGGTGGGGTTCTGGGGGTGGCTGATGTGGCGTTCAGGGATTGGAGGGATGGGGTGGAGGCTGGGTAGGTTAGTTGGTAGCTGTAGGATTAATGGGGTGGGCCGTTTTTAATTCACAGGGGTGGTCGTTGGGTCGAGTTGGCCTGCCTCGCCCCACTAAAATAACTTAATATTTTATTTACTTTAATTGGACCGTTTGCAAACCGATAGCAACAAAACAAAATAATCCGGAGACCCGGGGTTTTGCGTTTGAATAAAGTCGGGGCGTTTAGAAAACAAAACTGGATTTTTCCGAAATAGTTTTACACAAGCAAAATGCAAGATGATGACGATGCTCATATGCAATGTGGCATGATGACATGAGCATGCGGTCATGATGATGCAATGCACAAAAACAACGCGATTTTCTAGTAGTGGTTTTGCAGGATGCCACATCATGGCTCCAATCCATGACTCGGAATCAGATCCCACCATCGCTTCCGAATAATTTGCCGGCTCATCACTGTCTAACAGTAACACATCACGAACACTTCGTAATCTTGACGATCTTCGTAGTACAGGTGCTGATGCCGGCTCAGCTGCCACGACCGGCTCAACCTCCAAGGTTTTTGCCGACTACATTAGCTTCCTCTCGAATTTCTTCGAGTTGCACCGTGCTCCCACTTACTCCACGACTGAGAAACTCTTTCTCAAGGAAGACACCATTCCGAGCGACAAACACTTTGCCCTCTTCTCGGTTGTAGAAGTAGTAACCCAAGGTTTCCGTCGGATACCCCAGAAAATACATTTATCCTACTTGGTCGTAAGCTTGTCCGACTGAAGTCGCTTGACAAATGCTTCACAACCCCAAATCTTAAGAAAAGACAAACTCGGCTTTTTGCCTGTCCACATCTCAAGCGGTGTCTTCTATACCGATTTTGATGGTACTATGTTTAGTGTGAACGCCGCTGTTTCTAGACAATAACCCCAAAATGATAAAGGCAGATCTGTCCGACTCATCATTGACCGTACCATGTCCAACAAGGTCCAATTCCGCCTTTCCGAAACACCGTTCCTTTGCGGCGTTCCTGGCGGAGTAAGTTGAGGAACTATTGCACAACTTTTCAGATGGTCATCAAACTCATGGCTCATGTACTCACCTCCTCGGTCCGACCGAAGAAACTATATTTTCTTGCCGAGTTGATTCTGTGCTTCATTCTGGAATTCTTTGAACTTTTCAAAGGCTTCCGACTTGTGTTTCATCAAGTAGATATATCCATACCTACTCAAATCATCAGTGAAGGTAATGAAGTACTCATAACCACCCCTGGCTGTCATGCTCATTGGTCCACATACATCACTATGTACTAGTCCCAACAAGTCGGACGCCTTTCACAACTCTTTGCAAAAGGTGTCTTGGTCATTTTGCCGAGTAGGCAAGATTCGCATGTCTCGAACGACTCCAAGTCAAACGAAGTTAGGAGTCCATCATCATGGAGCTTCTTCATGCGTTTCCAACTTATATGACCAAGCCGACAGTGCCAAAAGTAAGTCATATTCAGATCATTTGTTTTCAACCTTTTAACATTTATGTTATAAACCGACTCACCATCAAGATTCAAAATAAATAACCCGTCCTAGACGGGTGCAAAGCCGTGAAACATATCATTCAAATAGAAAGAACAACCATTATTCTTGATATTCGACTCATAGCCTTGCCTCATCAAACATGAAGCAGAAATAATGTTTCGACTGAGCACTGGAACATAATAACAATTATTCAG
The DNA here is from genome assembly GCA_030063025.1 of Avena longiglumis. NCBI lineage: Eukaryota > Viridiplantae > Streptophyta > Magnoliopsida > Poales > Poaceae > Avena > Avena longiglumis. The sequence goes on from CP125978.1 coordinate 187,068,570, forward strand.
TTCCATAATGAATCCGAAAGGTAAATGAAGTTGCATCGTGCCGACTTCCAACGTAGCAACTCTTGCTTTGTTGCCGACTCGAATATCAACCTCGCCTCTTGCTACGCTCCTAGTTCTTACCAGTCCCTGCAACGAGTTGCAGATGTGAATAACTGATCCGGTATCATATACCCAAGAACTATTAGGTGCATCAGAAAGATATATGTCTATAACATTGCAAACAAGTGTACCTGAGTCGGAAGTCATACCTCCACTCTTGGCTTTGTCGGCCAAGTACTTGCTGCAGTTCCTCTTCCAGTGGCCATCCGCCTTGCAGTGGAAGCAAGTGGATCCGGCTGAAGGAGATGGTTTAGTCCCTGAGGAAGCGCTTTGGACCGGGTCCTGAGCCTGCTTTCCTCCTAACTTAGCCTTCTTATTAGTCCAAGAACTCTTCTTGAACTTAGCCTTATTCTGCACCATCCACACTTGACTGGCGCCCTTCTTGAGATTCGCCTCTGCCTGCTTGAGCATCCCATGTAATTCAGTGAGCTTCTTATCCATACCATGCATGTGGTAGTTCGAAATGAACCACCCATATGCACTAGGAAGAGAGTTCAGAATTATATCTGTAGCGAACTCTTCGTTGATGGGGTATCCAAGCCTCTCCAGAGATTGCACATAACCAACCATTTTGATCACATGCGGACTCAGTGGATCACCATCCTTAAGCTTGCAACTCAGCAAATCCTGAGATACTTGATACCTCTCAGTATTCGTCTGAGCCTGGAACATACTTTTGAGGCTTTCGATCATATCGTAGGCCTCAACATGCTCGAACTGCTTTTGCAAGTCCGGTTCCATGTGGCAAGCATAAGACAACTAATATCCATGGACTCATCCTTATCCCGACTGTAGGCATTGGTGGCAGCGACAGTCGCATTCTCATTCGGCTCATCTCGAAGTGGGTTGTCTAGGACATGGTCCTTCTTTTCTTGTTTGAGAACAATTCTCAGATTTCGATACTAGTTGGTAAAATTAGTGTCGTTCAGTTTATCTTTCTCAAGAATGGTTCTCAACGCAAAACCGGATATCTGAGAGTGACTGCTACTTGGTGCCATGATCTACAACAGAAAATATGCAAAACACTTAAGACATGTATTCATAAAAGAGCAAGCATATTAAACATTTTAATATTTTATGCTCCCACTAGAACCAACACCCCTCCAATGGTTGCTTAGTGATTCAGTATCCTAAATAAGCAAGTCGGCTAGTGAGATTTAGCATCACCGCTAGCCGCCAAGTGATCTAGGTAGACAACTCCTTGTCAATCGCATCTCATGCGACTCCTGTTGGACGGGTGGCATCACATGCCCCGACTCCCATCCGACTTTTCCCCGAGTCCCACAACCATTGTGATAGACCCGTCTAGTTTACCGAGTGTTTCCGCAGTAAAAGTCCGACTCGAACCCACCTAGTCGGAAAGAATTGGCAGCACCTCAATTTTATGAGCCCACTACCAAAAATGTCCGACTTGTGATGGTGCAAACACCATGGAAAACCGACTAGACCTTCTTTGAGGGATTAAATTTACCGACTATCTAATAGAGGTAAACTGAGACATAACAATAACACAAAATAAAGCATTTATAATGTGAAATGGTATGGCTCTCTTCATGGCGATCTCCATCTCCACAAAGCACGTAATACGTGCCAACTCTTGTCACTTGCCGTCTTACTCCATGTCGCCGACATGTACAACGCTTTGCATGCCTTCCGGGTTCTCCAAACAGCTACACTAGCTTAGTAAAGTAAATTACATAGAGAATCCGACACGCAGGTCGTTATACAATAAAATGACAACACCTAGGCTCCAGCCGGCTGACAAAAAACCGTGATTCGCAGATCACGTATGGATTACACACATACATCACATGCACATTAACCATACCATTCACAACTTCCTACAAAAACACGTTATGCATCGATACAATATCTACCGGCGTTGTGAAACTCGCAACGACATCTAAGGCGCTACGACAGGGCGAAGCCGGCGGTCCCGCTAGCCGGATAGCGGGCGGGGATCAAAGGGGCAGCGCCCGACGATTTTTTCCGAAAACGTAGATCTCATCTACGATCCGGACATGGATTCCGACCATTGTTCCGATTCGATCAAACTCTTTGATCTTCGATCACCGCTTCTGGATTTACGTGTCACAGTCTACCCCGATGGCGGAAGCCGACCGGTAGGGGTATGTCGTTCCACGACCTCAGCAATATGATCATGGAAATCAGATCTACCATTCCCCGAGCACAGTTGATCCAATCAACTTCGTACAAAACCGATCTATCTCATAGATCGACCACCAAAAAACACATAGATCTCATCTACATCCTACCGCATATCACATATGCGAGATCTCGAGCCTAAAACCAGAAGCTATCGCTCTGATACCACTGTTGGGCCACGCAGAGATAAAACAAAACTTTTCCTCTAACATGGTGATCCCAAGATCTAGCCGAGGTAGAAGGCCACGAGGTTTACCACTAGACGCGCAGTTGCGGATTACTGATGAAGCGCGTCAGTTGATGCAATGCGGTCCTCACGATCCGATCGTCCTGGTGCTGATCGCACAACACCTCTGCTGGTATCCACACGTACAAGGAGGAGCACCGGCGGCGAACTCCTAGGTTCGTATCGACGGTAGGACTGCTGTGGAGCTAGGGTTTCCAACACATGGAATGACCTAACCAAACAACTATTAACCTTTCTTGGTTATGGTGCTCCACTATATATGGGGAGTGAACGTGGGCTCTGCTCGCGCGACCCATTCACTAAAGCCCATATAACACTAGTCACCGTGAGTCCAACTCACTAACTCAGTCCTAATCTGGTTCAGGTCCAAACCAACCAGATTACAGGTTCAGATCCAATCCGAACATGCTCCTGCTCTTAAGTGTGTGACCCCGCAGGCTCATGGCTACTTGGACACGATTGGAGTCCGACTCTCAATCGATCAGTAGGTAGAGGCTCCTAGCAGAACGTCCCGACTCCCAAGTACCAAAGAGTCATGACGACTTGCCTTTCCAATGCGACTTACGTCCGAGTCCCTTTTTCCTTACGATATACCTTGTCAGACTGTAGGCGAATAATTGTCATCCCTTAAATAGTCCGACTCTCTTCTCGATCCAAGATAAGTGATTCACCCGACTAACTCTTAGTCGATCGCCTCGGTTAACACTTAACTGAGTCGTGCATGACCATGCTTTCCGAATCATATCTCACGAGAGGGCCCAGAGAATATCTCTCCGAGTGGAGGGGAAAAATCCCATCTTGGTTATTCACATCACGCAGGTTGATTCTCAGTCGACCCGAACCCTGCCTTTATAACTGCGATTCACGGATCAACGCTTGATGTAACCTAAGTCGGTGATCCTCAACTCGACTATGCAACAACCTCAGGTCTAAGGATTACATTGATTGAGATATACAAATGACAACTTGTTCGTTGTACCTCAATATGGGTCAATCCGACTCGCTAAACTCTTTAGCGAATCATGTAAGTTGGAATAGCATCTCCATGCTCATGACAAGTGGAACCGAGTCATCAAGCCAACTTTCACATTGGTCTAAGTTGTGTGTCCAGCACAACTTCGATGACCAAGGATATTTAGTACAAACAACATGAATGCATAGTTCCACAACCGAATCACATATTCAATGATACACATCAGATGTTTATACAAGGACTACTTAATATCTTTATGAATACAATGGGAAATCTCTACATGATTGCCTCTAGGGCATATTCCCAACACATGGAATTTGTTTGCAATGTGAGTGAGGATGCCTGAGTGTTAGTGCTGCATGATTCACTATTTCAGCTACAAAGTTAATAGTTTGGGTGCGGGATGGATTAACCCCAATACCAATTACCCTTATTATTTTCTCTTGTTATGTTGAGGAAATGAATCATTTGCCTATTCCTTTAGTTAGTTGAGAGACGACATTGTGCAGCCTAAACCATAGAATGCAATGATGTTATACATGTATCAGGGGCAATTGTTCCCTAGCGTAGGAGATGCGGTGAGGATATATTTTTCATTTCTAAACCACCATGAGAGTTTCAGATAGGTTTTGTGGTAATCTCTTGATGTGCTCCAAAGTTAAATGTTGACCATTCATTGGTCATGAACCATCGACAATCTTTATAAGCTTTCCGAATCATGAAGGGTAGGGAAAATTTCTTATGAACAAGATATCATCCTTATTTCCAAGTTCTTTGTGAGAGGAGCGTGGAGTTTTGCTTTGATCTTATTCCTTACACCCAACCTACCTTTTTGTTTCCTTATCATTTTGTTATGACCATTTCAAGAAGAATGGAAGAAACATTTGGATTATGTTTTCCAAAGGTTTGATCGATAGTCTCTGGTGAGGGGTGACTTCAGCAATGCCCATTGTTATGGACATAGGGTTTTGTGGAAAAGAGAGCGTTGGGGATTTTGTCGGCTCATCAGACAAACAAGGGAGTCGATGTAGTCTGATTGTCAGAAAAACTCGGTTACAAAGTCGCCGGTTCGCTAGTTGCGATCTAGATCATGGTGGATTGTAGGAAAAGTAAGGTGCCCTCTCCGTCGGGTCCTTCCAGCCATTATATGAGAGGTTGGGTCCTGGATGAGTAGCCAGAGAGGTTACAAGTTTATGTTTACAATGCAAACTCTATGTCGGTTCCTAATTATTCCTTAGCAGATAAGGAAAGTATTTATTCGTCGTGTGCTTCTTGGACTTCGTTGGGCCTTCGTGGGCCACAAGATTTTATGCGCCTAGGGTAACTAATCATAGGGACCCGATATGTCATACCCATGTCAGTAGCCCCCGAGACTCTATCTTAATCGTAGATTCGGGTCGAATCTCAAAACTCTGTTTAGCTATTCAGCCGAAGTTTTTTGCTGTAAGGAGATTATTATTTTTATTAAAATATCTTAGGGATTTGGTACAACGAGTCTGATGCATCCGATGGATTGGGAATCGGCTAATTGCACTTGGGAAAAGAAAACATGGACCTACATCAAGTTCAATCTCCCGGGCTTGAACTTGGTATTTGCTGGCGTAATTCAGTTCGGGCCGTGGAGGTCTTATCGAACACTGAATTCCAGTGCTTTTATTTTGGGTGCACGATGTGTCCGTCAATACTTTTCATCGTATCGTAGATACGGATTTAATACTGGCAGAGCACATGCGTGTCCAATTATCAGGCCACACAAGATAGATCCTGGGGTCTTACCTTCATTTTGTGGACACGACATTCAAACATGTTATCGCGACGGACGCAGTCTGAGAAAATTTTATCGACTGCCTTGTTTAGCTGTTGGAATAACTGAAGTTATCGACTTCTTTGATATCTTTATCGGGTGCTCCCGATGGGAGTAACCGTATGAGGATACAATCTTGTAATACTTATAGGTCTGCTTCAGATTATCTATCAGGTGCATGACAGCGCTCCCGATGGAAGTAACCCCTGAGGCTACAAACGAATATTTGTATTCAAGTGTAGGCTTAATTTTTATGATTTTCAATACTGAAATGTCGACTCCGTAGGAGGATTTGTTCTATCGGTTGCGTGACAGCGCTCCCAATGGGAGTAGCCCCCGAGGCTATGTTACGGTGCTTGCATCGAAGCATAGGCTCGAAGTAGATCCTCCATCCGAGAAAAGTGTAATGCTGAATTTTATCAGGTGCGCGGCAGCTCTCCCGATGGGAGTAGCCCCCAAGTCTATGTTTGGGAACATGCATCAGAGCATAGACTCCAAGCTTTTTTATTCGAATGAACTTTACCTCATTGCTTTTTGACCACTCATGGCGTCATTGATGATGAAAATGGCGTGCCGGAGTTATGTCGACGGGACATGACATTAGTAGGCCCCACTACTCCTTTTCATGCTGATGCGTGGGCGGCGTAGTGGTCTTACTGTTACTGCGCGGCCCACGTCCACATGAGAACCAAGACGTTATGCGGTTACCGCCAGATTTACCGCGATATTTTTTAACCGCGTGGAATTTTTTCTTTCTGATTGTAGCTACGTGCCAACATCTCATTCCTTCTGGCGCTACATTTCTCTTGATCAATGACTCGTAATCACTCCACATTTCTTTATATTGATAGGGTTAGGGATTTTTACTACCCTTCTCCCTTTTATCCATCGTCTTCCTCCTCTGTTCTGCTGCTCTTAGCTTCATCGTTCTTGCGCGCCCCAACTCTGTCCTGGTCCTTTGCTCCACTACCCTAGAGAACTACCATGGGTTGATATAAGGGAGCTTCTTCTGCTGCTGATGCTACCTCGAAGAAGAAGCGGGCCGTCGGATGGGTGGCCTCGAAGTGTACAGCGCACGATCTGCACAAACCTCACAATTTTAATCTGCTAGAGGAGGGCTCCTTCAAGCTTCCCAACGATGAGACCACTATCGGGGTCCTGGAAACAGGGATGCCATGCCCCCTTGGTTGATGGGTCCAGCGCCGGGGTAACGCCCCCTTGTGAGGTGGCCGTGCCTCTGAAGGTGGACGGACTGTGTGCACCTTGCGAGGCCCCCGCTTCGCGAGGAGATAAACCTACAGAGGGTGCGCCTCCCGAGGAGACCCTGCTTCTACACCTCGTTGCGTCTCGAAGCCTTGGATGCTTTTGTACGCGTCCCGGGGCTATTTGGTAACTCCGCCTGGCAAGGTACAAGCCGGATCTCGACAAGGGAGCAGCGCTCCTGCGTTCCAACCCGTCTCGATAAAGCATGACTTGGTCTGCTCCACTTTCGGTAGGAGGTGGACGGATGACCTCGTGGTGGAAGGATCCTCACATTGCCGTTTTGATGTAAGGGGGAAACGCATAGAGGGCCGGATGAAGACAAGCGACACTAAAGAAGGCCACTTTACAGGAGGATAGAGTGGAGAGCGGCATGCTAGACCTAGTCCACCGAAAGTAGTCTCCTAGACTGGGATCTTGAGGAGCGGGACTATGAACGCCCTTCCCGCCCAAAGGCTGGAGGAAGAGTGATACCTTCGATCCGGATTACAGATGTAGTATAGCTCATTTTCCCTAGTAGACCTAGGTTTATCGAATCCTCGGAAAGCAGAAAGCAAAGTGAGATTACTGAAACGAACCTTCGAGAGTTTTAGAATTCCTATTGCGTTTTCATCAGACCAAGAGTTTGCGATCTTGTTGTTGTTGACGATGGAGAGAGAGAGGGCCTAGGGTCTTCGGTTTTCACCAGTAGTTGTGCAAAATATCCATGTCTATTTCTTCGATTTTCGAATGTTTCCTTCTGGTCCTCAAGCAGTGCGTGCTGTTCCTTCTGGTCCTCAAGCATTTGAAACATCCATGTCTATTTCTTTATAGATCCAAATATGACTATAAGGTCTTGTACCTTTCCAGAAGGTCTTTCAAGCTCAAAGCTTGATCTCTTGTATATGGAACTATCACGGATTTTATGTCTTCAAGCCATTTGAAGGAGTCAGGGCCCATCATCGCTTCTTTGCATGTAGTCGGATCATTATTGTCAAATAATGATTTAACTCTCAAATCTTGGTATTTAATTGTTTACCCGACCTATTTGTTTCAATAGGAACTTAGATCTCCGTAACCAATACCTTTGAGGCACGTGAGCCATGAGCATTGTTGCTGCCTCCGGAACACTTTTCGGCGCTGCGCAACTTTGCACATATAGCTAAGGTTCTTTTAACCTTGTCAAAGTTCTATTGTCCTCCCACTTAACTTTTCAAGGAAAATTCCTTCTCAAAGAAACTTGACGTTCTAAGCGACAAACACTTTTGTCTTCGGTGTTATGGAGGAATACTCAACTATTATTCAAAATAACATACAAAGATATGTTCATTCGATTTTGGTTGCAAACATCATTCTTATGCATAGCATACCAATTTTTAAGAAAGTACAACTTGGGTTTAATCCCAAACCATAACTTTAGATGGTGTCAATTCAACGGATTATGATGGAGCTCTTTTCAGTGGAAAAACGGTAGTCTCTAAAGCTTTTAATCTTTAAAATATAATGACAGTTTTATAAATTACACCTTTGATCTTACCATGTCAAACAAGGTTTAATTACATATCTTGAACGCTCCATACTCTTATGGTGTTTCGAGAAATTGTAAGGTTCCCAACCTTTAATATGGTAGAGATCCCTGTGTTTACAATGCTAGTCCCTGGATCCATAGCTAGCATCCACAGTTAAGATGTAATATCAAGAAACAAAGGTCATAATACAACTTTATAACCAGGAATAACATAATTTTATTACATCTTACATAGCTCATTTAGCTATCTCATTACAATGCAGCAACATATAACAATAGCATGGGGTCCTTCATCTTCAAAGTGCCACAAGCAGACATGTTGGTTGTAGATTTGTAATCCTAATCATTAAACTTCACTAATAACAATCAAACCTACAACATAACAAGTTACATCCACAAGGGTCAATACATTTGATTTGTATTGGCAAGTGATACTATGGTAGTATAGTAGAGTCTATCATCTATATGCATTTGGGTAAGTGGATCTTAGGCTTGCATTGCTCAAAATAGATTTTCCTTATCATTTGAAAACACTAAGTTTTTGCTTGACAAAATCTTTCCCAAGGCATCTCCCAATAGAAATTGGTGATCCTTTCAACCCTTGTTCACCCACAAGTTTTTAACTTAGAAATTGGGATGATGAGATTCTTGATAGCCTCCATGTCTTGATGCTCAAATTGTCCTTTGCCAGGTACATGGCTAAGTACTTAGATTTTACACTCTGTAGAGGTGGTGCACTTTCCCCACAAGACTTGGTTTCACCAAGACAAGATCTTTCAGAAGGCTTCCCTTAGACTAGAATGGACGCGTTCCAACCTATCATACCCTATCACTAACTGTCCATTTGGCTAAGTTCTTGCAACCTATATGATCCAGGCAGAGCCCATAATGCCAAGTGGCTGCACTTGAAGCTTCTCAACATTTGACATCTCAAATCTCTTTGTTCCTGGGTGGCCATCCACAAGTGAGATACACAAGGTTCACCAGTCCCCTGGCCTTGTGTAACCACTCAACACAAACCATTCCTTCCATTACACCCAGGTGATTCATTAACTTAGTTGTTTTATTAAACAAAACACAAGTCCTCAGACTTACAAATTTTCCATAGCATGAATCTATATTCCACCCTTGTTTTCTACTAGCTAAGCTAAGCATGATAGTAGTATGAATATTAACTTAGGAAATTCTACTAAGGTTTCATCTAATAGGATTTCCCATAGCATAGTTTATACTTAGCAAAAATTCCATGCAAGTCCTACTTAGAAATATCACTAATGCATAGTGAAAATAATGGGACAAAGTATGGAGCATCACTTGCCTTTTTGGTAGTGGGTATAAGTTCACTCCTTGATCTTTGAAATGTTCACACACTTCAAGTCACTACAATTCAATCAAGCAAACAATATTTCAATCTACCATTCAAGCAATTCATGACATAAAATTGTAGAAACAAAACAATGCATGCAAGCATGCTAAAGATTGTTTTATTTACAAAAGTGATTTATAATAGGTTATAAACATTCTAAAACACTTATTAGTCATTTTATAAAGTGGCAAAATCATTTGCAAAAGATTTCACTTCATAAACCATTTTTAAACCAAGTCATTATTTTATGTGGTGAAGAAATGCTTTTAATAAGGCAACATTCTATAGGTTTAACAAAATATGTTTTCAAACCATAAAATCTTGTGTTTAGGGTCAGAGAGTTTAGTTCCAAAACATTTCCCAAAGGTTTTCCTCCAAAATCATTTTTAACAATTAAGCCATATTTTTATTTGACTAGAAATGGTTTAAATCAAAGATTTATTCTTTTGCTTTACCAAATACATTTTTGAAATCACAATTTGTTTCCTATGGTCATTAGGTTCAAAACACACCATTTTCCAAAGATTTTATCCTCAAAATCATTTTGGAATAAATTTTATATCCTAAACATGCATACACAAGTTTCTGTAAAAACAAACAATTTAACAGAAGCTTTTTACTAAAAAAAGTGCATGGTTGGCTAGGGCTTGTTTTTATGAATCCATTGATATAAAGTTTACAAAATTTGGACGTGTATATTAAAAGTTATAGGTTTTACAAATTCTAGCATCTAATAGATCCAATCTGTTTTTATTTCAAATGAACAGAGCCACGTGTCAAGTTCTAATTCGCCTGTACCGGTTTGCCAGGATCGAGCTACGTGGTGCGTTGGATATAATTAGAATCATGCGGCTCAGATGCAAACTTACCCCTTTGCTTAAGTTCTAATCTCACGCCTTCGATCAAGATCTAACGGCTTGCATCTACTGGTCAAATACTAGCGGCGCTGGTGGTGGTGAACGGCGGCGGCGCGCTCTGGCAGTGACCTTGCCGGCGGTATAGGAAGCTAGGGAGAGAGGGGAAGGGCTCACCGAGTTCGCCGAAGCTTTCTGATGCTCAACGTGCCCTTGGTTGGCGAAGGGGCGCATGGGGACGATGACAATTCCTCGCCGAAGTTGCTCACTGGCCCGGGCACGTGTTGTCGTTGTCGGGGACGAGCTCCTAGGGCGTAAGAAGGCAAGGCAGCATGTCAGGGAGGTGCGCACAGTCTCTAGGGTTGCAGGAGTACTCACCAGAACATGAGGGGCGCTCGGGGTTGGCGTTAGTAACTCGCCGGAGTGGAGGCATACGATGGAGGAGCTTTGTTCGTCGAGGTTGCCGACGCTACAGGGCACGCGCGGCCAAGCGGGTGGCACTGGGAGGTGCAGGAGATGTTGGCGAGCAAGCTCGGGTGGTCGAGGGGGCAAAGCGGTGGCTGGGCTCGCCGGAATTGGCCGGGGAAGGTTGTCGGAGCAGTGGTCGTGCAAATGAAATCAGGGGCATCCTGGGGGCAGAGGGAGGATGGCGAGCGAGGGGAAATGGAGAGGGGACGCGGGCGATTAAGAGTGCGCGGTTGCAGAGCGGAATCACTGCAGCGTTACTACGAATTTACGCGAGGTTTCAACGACAGAAACGGCCAGGGCGGAATGAGGGGCGTGGTCGTCGCGGGGTTGAAGACGGTGACGTGTTCGGTGGGTCCAGCGGTCAGCGAGAGAGAGAGAGAAAGAAAGTGGGGTCCAACTGTCAGCATCTTTGCGGGTTTGATCACTGGTTCGAATCGTTTTTCTGCGGGGAAGGAGAGGAACTGGGCTGGACTGGGCCAGGTGGGCTGGGCTGTTCCTTTCACCTTTTTTTTTGTTCTGTTTGTTTTTTCTTTTTCTCATTTGATTTTTCTATTTTGATTTTGAATAAGCAAAACAAACATTCATTTGAATTCAAACTTTGCCAAAATTTGTTTAGGTTTAAATACTGATTAATAAAACATTCTGATATCATTTTTGGAATAATTTATTTATTCTTTTTAAGTCTTTTAATTATTCAAAAAATAGGCTCTAGTTTTAAATCAGTAAGATTTAATAATAACTTCAAACACCATTTAAATTTCTAAACTCTTCCAAAACTTTTCAGTAGGTTCTTATTCAATTATAAGGATGTCAAAATAGTTCACTTTGAATTATTTGGAATAATTTTAATATGATTTATTAATCATTTGAATCGGGCATTTGTTTTAATTCCAATGGAATTAAATATAGTTTTATTTCCATAATTTTATTTGGAAGATTTATTTTATTTAAGTTGATTTAACAAATTTTATTCCACTTGGGTAAATTCCAAAATAATATTTTCTCATGGTTTAAATAATTATTCTTATTAGAGGTTTGTCTTTATTAAAATAGGGATAAAATGGTTAATGCCATTTTATTTTATTTTGGAAATTCTTTATCCTTTTATTTTATTTGGATTTGTATTATTATTCATTCCACTTGCTTATGGTTTTGGCCAAGATTTAATTTGGTATTTAAATATTCTTTATTTAATATTTCTTTCTTCATCTTATAAAATCCATATATTTTTATTTAGAGATCCAAATTTGGTTATTCCAATTTATAAAATCTTATTTAATATTTGTTTATCCTTTTAAATATATTTAGGATTATTTGCTCACCATTTGGCATGGATTTTAGATAAGGGTTTTATTAGCTTTGGGAATTAAATCCCTTTATTCTTATTAAATTCATAAGATTTTTATTTTTGGTTCCAATTTAAGTGAAACCAATTTCTATGGTCTTATAATATTTCTATTTGTCCTTCTTGATCTTTTATAAATTTTTGTTGGCAAATTTTTATATGGATCAAATCCATAGGCTTGGAGATAACTTGGAAATTATTTTATTCCATTAGGGTTTAGGGTTTGGATTTATTTTCCAAGTGTTTTAAATTTCCAGATACATTCATTGACGAATGCATTTCTCTTGATTTGGATTTTTTCGGATTCAAACTTTAATTAAAGTTTGTTCAAGATGGGATTTTAAGTTTCCTTTTAGAAACAAAAGTTTCTTTTCACCCTGATTTTCAACAATAATTTATTTTATTTATTTATTTTTCACATTACAAGATTTGGAAAATCTTGGGATGTGACAGGCTACCACCCTTAAAATAAACCTCGTCTCGATATTTGGGGAGGCTAAGGGTTACAAGTTGGCTCAAAGCATCTAGGGTACTACCACCCTTAAAATATTTTCCAACTAGATTACATATTGGCCTTCTTGGGATCCTGTTGAAATCTCTCTAGGCAAACATCTGCATAGTGTCCTTTGTTTCCACATTTGAAACATGTGACTAGGCTGAGGTCCTTCATAGGCTTGTTTATCTTGTGCTTCATCTTTTCTGGACAGTTGCTTGCATAATGTCCTTGGTTACCACAATTGTAACATGTGATAAGATTGAGTTCTTCACGTATCTTCCATGGACAAGTTGCTACATAATGGCCTAGATCTTTGCAGTTGTTGCACCACACTTGGCTAATCTCCTTATACTTCTTCTTCTCTGGACATTCACGGCCATAGTGTCCCATTTCTTTGCAATGACCACATTGCACATGGCTTTTGTCCTTCTTTTTCTTGGGTTTCTCCAAAGCTAGGAGTGCTTCTAGTTCATGTTCTTCATATGTTATCTCAAAGGTAGGAACAGTTCCTGGTCTCCTTGACCTTCTATTACTCCTTGGATAATACATGTGTCTCCTCTTTGGTCCTTTAAATTGGGTCATATTGCTGGGAGGTACAAGCTGAGATTTTCCTTTGTCTTCATCCTTCTTGGTAGACTTGGCTCTCTCATGGTAGTCTGCAATTAGTTGTTGCACTCCACCTTGTTTCCTTTGTTCAACTATGGAATAGATGGGGCATTGGAAAGGGACATGATTATTTCCTTCACATAGGTAACAAGTAGCTTGGGTTGTGGGGCATTGATTAGCTGGATGTTTCTCTTCACAATTGGGACATTGATCTTCATGTTCCTTGGAAGTGTGATCCTTGTCTCCACAAATATTGCAAGCTTGGGTTCCTCCTAGAATAACATCTTTGTCATCCTTGTTGTCATAAGCTCCTTGGGAATAGTTTTCTCCCATGTTGATCATTTGAGTAGCCAACCCTTGCAACAATTGGGATTGAGTTTTCAAAACTTTTTGCATGGTTGGGTCTAACTCATTGTTGTTGGCTAAAAACTGAGTTGTCACTTGGTTCAACTGGATTTGTATTGCAAGCAGTTAGTCTCTCATGTTGACCTCTTGGTTGTTGTTGTCACCATCCTTGATGTTGGAGTCTCTTGGAGAAGTCATCTGTTTGGGTTGGATTGGGATTAGAATAGGCAAAATATTTCTAAGGGAATAATTCTAATCACACACATCACAATGCACACAGGCAATGTGCAAGCAATCACAAACAAACATTCCACTCAAACAACAAGTTTCAAGCATATTTTTAAGCAATCAAAATATTTTTGTTACACCACATAAGTTGGTGGGTTATTTCTATACTTAATATGGTGGTCCATCTATGTGGTTCACTTGAGATCTTTCCATCCCTCTTGGTGGATTCTTCTTGAATGAGATCATGGTTTCCTTGGGAAAATTCTTGGTCACAAAATCTTCAAAGGTGATGATGGTTCCTTTTAAGTTGTGTTTCCTTGGTCTTCAAGTCTTGAGTAACTTTTCTTGTCTTCACTTGTAGTCCTTAGTGATATCCAAGGTTGAAGTCCTTGTTGAGAATAAGGTTGAAACCACTTGAAGATGTTGAAGTCATTAGAGTTTGAAGATGTTGAAGTCATTAGAGTTGATAAAGTCCTTTGCTCATGGTGAAGTCTTTGGCCATGGGGTAGGCTTTGTCCATCAAGTTTGAAATAAAAGAGTTGAAGAATCAAAAACCAAAGATGGTTGAGGAAAGAGTTTACATGATTGTTTGTAAATAAGTTTTGGAACAAATATAACTCCTATTTTTCTAAGGGGTTTTGTCCAATCCTAGGTTTACAATCCTACAGGCAACACAATGCTCTGATACCATCTGTAAGGTTCCCAACCTTTAATAAGGTAGAGATCCCTGTGTTTACAATGCTAGTCCCTGGATCAATAGCTAGCATCCACAGTTAAGATGTAATATCAAGAAACAAAGGTCATAATACAACTTTATAACCAGGAATAACATAATTTTATTACATCTTACATAGCTCATTTAGCTATCTCATTACAATGCAGCAGAATATAACAATAGCATGGGGTCCTTCATCTTCAAAGTGCCACAGGCAGACATGTTGGTCGTAGACTTGTAATCCTAATCATTAAACTTCACTAATAACAATCAAACCTGCAACATAACAAGTTACAGCCACAAGGGTCAATACATTTGATTTGTATTGGCAAGTGATACTATGGTAGTATAGTAGTCTATCATATATATGCATTTGGCTAAGTGGATCTTAGGCTTGCATTGCTCAAAATAGATTTTCCTTATCATTTGAAAACACTAAGTTTTTGCTTGACAAAATCTTTCCCAAGGCATCTCCCAATAGAAATTGGTGATCCTTTCAACCCTTGTTCACCCACAAGTTTTTAACTTAGAAATTGGGATGATGAGATTCTTGATAGCTTCCATGTCTTGATGCTCAAATTGTCCTTTGCCAGGTACATGGCTAAGTACTTAGATTTTACACTCTGCAGAGGTGGTGCACTTTCCCCACAAGACTTGGTTTCACCAAGACAAGATCTTTCAGAAGCCTTCCCTTAGACCAGAATGGACGCGTTCCAACCTATCATACCCTACCACCAACTGTCCATTTGGCTAAGTTCTTGCAACCTATATGATCCAGGCAGAGCCCATAATGCCAAGTGGCTGCACTTGAAGCTTCTCAACATTTGACATCTCAAATCTCTTTGTTCCTGGGTGGCCATCCACAAGTGAGATACACAAGGTTCACCAGTCCCCTGGCCTTGTGTAACCACTCAACACAAACCATTCCTTCCATTCCACCCAGGTGATTCATTAACTTAGTTGTTTTATTAAACAAAACACAAGTCCTCAGACTTACAAATTTTCTATAGCATGAATATATATTCCACCCTTGTTTTCTACTAGCTAAGCTAAGCATGATAGTAGTAGGAATCTTAACTTAGGAAATTCTACTAAGGTTTCATCTACTAGGATTTCCCATAGCATAGTTTATACTTAGCAAAAATTCCATGCAAGTCCTACTTAGAAATATCACTAATGCATAGTGAAAATAATGGGACAAAGTATGGAGCATCACTTTCCTTTTTGGTAGAGGGTATAAGTTAACTCCTTGATCTTTGAAATGTTCACACACTTCAAGTCACTACAATTCAATCAAGCAAACAATATTTCAATCTACCATTCAAGCAATTCATCACATAAAATTGTAGAAACAAAACAATGCATGCAAGCATGCTAAAGATTGTTTTATTGATAAAAGTGATTTATAATAGGTTATAAACATTCTAAAACACTTATTAGTCATTTTATAAAGTGGCAAAATCATTTGCAAAAGATTTCACTTCATAAACCATTTTTAAACCAAGTCATTATTTTATGTGGTGAAGAAATGCTTTTAATAAGGCAACATTCTATAGGTTTAACAAAATATGTTTTCAAACCATAAAATCTTGTGTTTAGGGCCAGAGAGTTTATTTCCAAAACATTTCCCAAAGGTTTTCCTCCAAAATCATTTTTAACAATTAAACCATATTTTTATTTGACTAGAAATGGTTTAAATCAAAGATTTATTCTTTTGCTCTACCAAATACATTTTTGAAATCACAATTTGTTTCCTATGGTCAGTAGGTTCAAAACACACCATTTGCCAAAGATTTTATCCTCAAAATCATTTTGGAATAAATATTATATCCTAAACATGCATACACAAGTTTCTGTAAAAACAAACAATTTAACAGAAGATTTTTACTTAACAAAGTGCATGGTTGGCTAGGGATTGTTTTTCTAAATCCATTGATATAAAGTTTGCAAAATTTGGACGTGTAGATTAAAACTTATAGATTTTACAAATTCTAGCATCTAATAGATCCAATCTGTTTTTATTTCGAATGAACAGAGCCACGTGTCAAGTTCTAATTCGCCTGTACCGGTTTGCCAGGATCGAGCTACGTGGTGCGTTGGATCTAATTAGAATCTTGCGGCTCAGATGCAAACTTACCCCTTTGCTTAAGTTCTAATCTCACGCCTTCGATCAAGATCTAACGGCTTGCATCTACTGGTCAAATACTGGCGGCACTGGCGGTGGTGAACGGCGGCGGCGCGCTCTGGCAGTGACCTTGCCGCGTCTGAGGAAGCTAGGGAGAGAGGGGAAGGGCTCACCGAGTTCGCCGAAGCTTTCTGATGCTCAACGTGCCCTTGGTTGGCGAAGGGGCGCACGGGGACAATGACAATTCCTCGCCGAAGTTGCTCACTGGCTCAGGCACGTGTTGTCGTTGTCGGGGATGAGCTCCTAGGGTGTAAGAACGCAAGGCAGCATGTCAGGGAGGTGCGCACGGTCTCGAGGGTTGCAGGAATATTCACCAGAACACGAGGGGCGCTCGGGGTTGGCGTCAGTAACTCGCTGGAGTGGAGGCATATGACGGAGGAGCTTTGTTCGTCGAGGTTGCCGACGCTACAGGGCACACGCGGCCAAGCGGGCAGCACTGGGAGGTGCAGGAGATGTTGGCGAGAAAGCTCGGGTGGTCGAGGGGGCAAAGTGGTGGCTGGGCTCGCCGGAATTGGCCGGGGAAGGTTGTCGGAGCAGTGGTCGTGCAAATGAAATCAGGGGCATCCTGGGGGCAGAGGGAGGATGGCGAGCGAGGGGAAATGGAGAGGGGACGCAGGCGATTAAGAGTGTGCGGTTGCAGAGCGGAATCACTGCAGCGTTACTGCGAATTTACGCGAGGTTTCAGCGGCAGAAACGGCCATGGCGGAATGAGGGGCGTGGTCGTCGCGGGGTTGAAGATGGTGACATGTTCGGTGGGTCCAGCGGTCAGCGAGAGAGAGAGGAAGAAAGTGGGGTCCAACTGTCAACGTCTTTGCGGGTTTGATCACTGGTTCGAATCGTTTTTCTGCGGGGAAGGAGAGGAACTGGGCCAGTGGGCTCAATGTTCCTTTCACCTTTTTTTTGTTCTGTTTGTTTTTTCTTTTTCTCATTTGATTTTTCTGTTTTGATTTTGAATAAGCAAAACAAACATTCATTTGAATTCAACCTTTGCCAAAATTTGTGTAGGTTTAAATAATGATTAATAAAACATTCTGATATCATTTTTGGAATAATTTATTTATTCTTTTTAAGTCTTTTAATTATTCAAAAAATAGGCTCTAGTTTTAAATCAAATAAGATTTAATAATAACTTCAAACACCATTTAAATTTCTAAACTCTTCCAAAACTTTTCAGTAGGTTCTTATTCAATTATAAGGATTTCAAAATAGTTCACTTTGAATTATTTGGAATAATTTTAATATGATTTAGTAATCATTTGAATTGGGCATTTGTTTTAATTCCAATGGAATTAAATATAGTTTTATTTCCATAATTTTATTTGGAAGATTTATTTTATTTAAGTTGATTTAACAACTTTTATTCCACTTGGGTAAATTCCAAAATACTATTTTCTCATGGTTTAAATAATTATTCTTATTAGAGGTTTGTCTTTATTAAAATAGGGATAAAATGGTTAATGCCATTTTATTTTATTGTGGAAATTCTTTATCCTTTTATTTTATTTGGATTTGGATTATTATTCATTAAACTTGCTTATGGTTTTGGCCAAGATTTAATTTGGTCTTTAAATATTCTTTATTTAATATTTCTTTCTTCATCTATAAAATCCATATCTTTTTATTTAGAGATCCAAACTTGGTGATTCCAATTTATAAAATCTTATTTAATATTTGTTTATCCTTTTAAATATCTTTAGGATTATTTGCTCACCATTTGGCATGGATTTTAGATAAGGGTTTTATTAGCTTTGGGAATTAAATCCCTTTATTCTTATTAAATTCATAAGATTTTTATTTTTGGTTCCAATTTAAGTGAAACCAATTTCTATGGTCTTATAACATTTCTATTTGTCCTTCTTGATCTTTTATAAATGTTTGTTGGCAAATTTTTATATGGATCAAATCCATAGGCTTGGAGATAACTTGGAAATTATTTTATTCCATTAGGGTTTAGGGTTTGGATTTATTTTCCAAGTGTTTTAAATTTCCAGATACATTCATTGAGGAATGCATTTCTCTTGATTTGGATTTTGTTGGATTCAAACTTTAATTAAAGTTTGTTCAAGATGGGATTTTAAGTTTCCTTTTAGAAACAAAAGTTTCTTTTCACCCTGATTTTCAACAATAATTTATTTTGTTTATTTATTTTTCACATTACAAGATTTGGAAAATCTTGGGATGTGACAAAAATGCAAATCCACGAAACGATTCCTTAAATCTTAGGTATTATGATAAACTTGTAACTCAAATATCTTCCTTTATGATCTTATCATAAACTATTTATATTCTTGTTACAATGATTTTGCACTTCATCTTGAAACTCTTTGAACTTTTCAAATGTTTCATACTTCATCCTTATTAAGTAAATATTCATATATTTACTCAAATTTTCGGAGAAAGCATATGAAGTTGAAATCCATCGCACTTGACTACACATAATGAACTTCATACAACAATATGTACAAGTTCCAATAAGCTAGTCATTCGTTCTCTTTTGGCCTATGAACGAAGTTTTAATTATCTCTAGGAAAGTTTCACAAGCGTCATTTGATCAAAAATCAAAAGACTCCAAAATTCCATCCACATGGAGTTTCTTCATGTTTTCTTTCCAATATAATTTAAACGGAGATGTCACTTCCTAAGTGATCTTTCAATCAATTTGTCTTTCGACATTGTTAGCACTAGTTTTATGGATGTAATTTCTCCAACGAGATTTGTAAATCATCCATCTTTTATGGATTACGGCAATTATTTGAACAACCTTTTGTTCTCATAATACCTGATAAAACAAATCTTGAAGGCAAGTTTTGATGTTTAACGAGCAACACAATAACCCTTTATTTGTTCTCGATGAACATCATCACATATTGTTTTGCTAGTTACTTAGGCCATTGTAGTTCATGAATTCTGTTGTTTCGTATGACGATTCATACCAACAAATTCAGTATCCAATACTTAAGAACCACATTATTTAACAAGCAAAGAATACAGCCATAACGCGTATATCCTCTATATACCTAAGCTGAACAAGTCTTGTCTTTTCTTTTCTGCCATATATTTATGAGATTCTCTTTCAGTATTTCTTTTCCTGTTTGAAAGAATCTATCAACATCAATAGTGGAGCCATATACATGACACATAGTCCAAAGCATGTATAGTTAAATACCAACATCTTTGGACTTGCACTTTGAAGTAGATCACCATCATCAAATGTTTGGTGTTCTTTCAAATTCCTTTCTTTAATAATCTCTTGGTGTAGTAAACATTTTACCTACATCAAATATTCACCCTTATCATGGAATTATCCATGATCAAGCTACTTTTAGCTTATAATGGTGAATCGCGAGTATAATTTTGCTCTCCAAAACCCTTTGGAGGATTAGGAAAACTAGTGTCTCCAACCTTTTGTAAATTCTCATCAAATATGAGAACACAAACTTTGCTATATTATACTCTATCATGTTGTAACCAAAACATTATTTCAGATATCGTAATATCTTCCATACATGATGGTTTCTGAAATAACTCTTTCAGCTCCTAGATTACCTTGATATTGAAACTATCTTTTGAATATCAAGAATCATGGAGACAAACATGATACTTATATACTAACACTGGAATTGTTACTCTTTATTTAATACCAACTATTAAACTTCACGGAGTAATCGAAACTTACTGAAAGTTTGCAATGGGACTTTTAAACTTTAGATTAACACTTCAAAAACAATACGATGCTAGTTCTAAAGTAACTAACCAGAACTCTATAGTTCTATCATCTCAATTATAACTAAGCGCAAGGTGGTAAACGAATGCCAATGACTACAACAACTATGCAAATTCACTTTGATTTAATTTATGATAAATAGTGTTCAACTTTTAATCATATTGATGTTGAACTCCCACTCAGAACAATATCCCTCACATTGTTTTAGTGATCACACGAACCAAATCCACCACATCAAAACCGATCATCACGAGAGATGATGTAGCTTTAAAGGCGAACAATCAACATGTTCATCATATCTACTATATGACTCATGCTTTACCTTTCGGTGATCCGTGTTCCGAGACCATGTGTGTACATGCTAGGATCATCAAGATCAAACCTTAGCTTCCGCATGAGTAAATCTGGCTTGCTCACGTTGTATACACTCGCAGAATCTAACACACCCGATCATCACGTGGTGCTTCGAAACAACGAGCTTTAGCAACGGTGCTTACTAAGGATGAACACTTTAAAACTTGAAATTGTGTGCTTGAGGGATCATCTTATAATTCTACCGTCGTGAACTAAGCAATACAAGATGCATAAAAGGATTAACATCACATGCAATTCATAATATGTGATATGATATGGCCTTTCTTCTTGTGCTTCTGATCTCCATCTTTAAGCACGAACATGATCTCCATCATCACCGGTGCGGCATCAAGGTCAATGGCGCCGTTTTATGATTGTCTTCCACCAGCATGAACTATTACAACTACTTTGAATAATAGACACGCAGGACTTAATGGAAACAACCATATGGCTCCTGCCGGTTGCCAACTTACAATAAGGAACATTGCATACATCATATATAATCACAATCATGGCCATATCACATCACAACACACCCCTGCAAAACAAAGTTAGACGCCTCTAATTTTCTTTGCATGTTTTACGTGGTTTGGGGCTTTCAATAAGTGTCGTTCTAACTTACGAACAAGAACCACAACATTGATACTAGTATTGTCAATCACCCGTTTTAAATTGAATCTTAACTATGTTGGGAGAAAACAGGCACCCGCAAAGCCACTTATGCAATACAAGTTGCAAGTCAAGCGTGGAGCAAGTCTCAAGAATGATGTCATGTAAGGTTAGCCCGGGCCACTTCATCCCACCATCCCGCAAGATGCAAAGTACACAAGAAGAAATCGACAACAAAAGCATCAACGCCCACAATGACCATTATGTTCTACTCGTGCAACAGATCTACATATATCTGAGCTCGATACCTTTGTAGGGTTCGTAGCATGGAAAACAAAATTTTCTACCGCATGAACACACAATCAAGATCTAATCTATGATCAAGCCAAGATCTATCTACTAGATTGTAGCAACGAGTCGATAGAATACTAACCCTCGAAGATCCAAAGCGGTTAACGAGAGCAGATTCTCGTGGGTGATGTAGTCGTACACTTGCCGATCTCAAGATCGTGTAGACGATCCTTCCAGCGTTGCGTTCTGGCAGCGCTCCCGCAGTCGGTCACACGTTCGGTACTTGATGAAGACCTTCCTCTCCCTTGTTCCAACAGGCAGTGGAGGTTGTAGCACTCTCCTCGCGATTCCGGCAGCACGACGGCGTGGTACAGGAAGTAGAGGGGAGATCTCGCAGGGCTTCGCCTTAAGCCGGAGCGAGTATGGTGGACTATGAGAGAGGCCTTGGCGATCTAGGGTTTAGAGGCACCAAGGAGAGAGGGATAGGCCGGCGGCTAGGGCAAGGGGAGGTCCCCAACTCAGCGGCTAGGAGGAAACCCTAGGGCAGCGGCGGCGACTTGGTGGCCGGCGGCTAGGGTTAGGGTTTGGTGGGGCAAGGTGTAGGTCTAGAGGGGCAGCCCTGCCCCTCCTTTTATAGGTGGGAGGGCGCGGCCAAGGGGGAGGGAGTCCTCCCCCAAGTCGGCCTCCTTGGCCGGCGGTGGAGGGAGAGGAACTCCTCCCCAAGTAGGTTTCCTACTCTCCCTCCACCAAGCAAACTTGCAGTTTGACTTTTCAAATTGGCGTTTGACTTTTCAAACTAGGATTTGATTTATCCCTTTATTTTGCTCAGCGATGAAACCTAGTACATGATGCAACCATTCCAACTTGTTATGACACATTCATTCACTCTTCCCCTCCAGAGTGCCAGACCTTCCGGACCCTTCTAGAACATTCTCGATGAAAACACCGGAATCATTCCCCAACTCCGAAACAGGACTTTCCTTATATGAATCTTATTCTCCGGACCATTACGGATCTCCTCGTGATATACCGGATCCCATCCGAGACTCCGAACAACATTCGGTCTCTTACTCATCATTCCGTAACTACTCAACAACATCGAATCCTTAAGTGTGTATCCCTACGGTTCGTGAATTATGCGGACATGATCGAGACACTTCTCCGATAAATAACCAATAGAGGAATATGGAAATTCATATGGCTCCCACATATTTCTACGATTACTTTGCGATCGAATGAACCACTTACATACGATACCAATTTCCCTTTATCTCATGATAGTTTACTTATCCGAGGTTTTGATCGTCGGTATCTCTGCATACCTAGTTCAACCTCATTACCGATAAGTACTCTTTTCTCATTCCCGTGATATGTGATCCCTTGTGAGTCAGTCACATGCTTGCAAGCTAATTGGATGACATTCCACCGAGAGGGCCTAGAGTATATCTATCCATCATATGGATGGACAAATCCCACTCTTGATCCATGTGCCTCGACCCATACTTTCCGAACACTCAATGCCGCCTTTATAGCCACCCAGTTACTGTGTGGTGTTTGATGTCATCAAAGCATCATTCCGGTGATGGTGATTAACATGATCTCATAGTCGAAGGAATTAGGTTACTATGTATCATAAAGCTTATAGCAAATGAACTATATTAAATGACTTGATCTTTATGCTATGCTTAACTATAGGAGTATGTCCATCATATCATTCTCCTAGTGATATGACCCTGTTGTTAATAACATCTCTATGTTCATGATCAGGAAACCATGATCATATATTAACCAACAAGATAGTTTAACAAGAGGCTTTACTAGGGACTCTTTTATGTTTACAAATCACACAAGTATTAATGTTTCCGATTAATACAATTATAGCATGGTATGTAAACATTTATCATAAGCATGAAGATATGATAATAACCACATTATTATTGCCTCTTGGGCATATCTCCAACACTCTTCGTGTTATTTCCAAGCAAGGTAACCTCGAATACAAACCGGAGTTGCCTGCAAACTTCCCTGAGGTGCATGACGTCTTCCATGTGTCGCAACTCAAGCGTTGCTTCAAAGATCCTGTCCATGGTGTTGATCACCAAACTCTTGATCTCCAAAAGGATCTGACTTATCATGAGTATCCCGTTCGTATCCTTGATGAAACCAAGCGAAAAAATCGTCGTCAAAACATCAAGTTTTTGAAAGTTCAGTGGTCTCATCACTCTGAGGATGAAGCAACCTGGGAATGAGAAGATTGTCTTAGATCTGAGTACCCTGCCTTCTTCTCTAAAACTTAGGAATCTCGGGTCGAGATTCTTGTAAGGGGGTAGAGTTGTAAAATCCCATGTTTGTAATATATGTACTCAGTACTTAAGCATGGCATGCATCTATTTAAATCATCCAAGTAATGCATGTGATCAATTGTGTAAATCAAAGTGCAAGTGCAAAACCTAAACCCTAGTCATTCCCCTTTCTCTTTGAAACTATCTTCAAATGGTTTGAATTTTGAAAGACCCCCAAAATTTGTGGAGCCCAACCTGTTTCTAGGGGTCCTTAGTGTTTTCAGATATTTTTATGAAAGTCTCTATATTTTGAAATGGTTCCAAACAGATTACAAAATCAAACTCAAAGAGAAAATGCAAAATAGAAAATAAAAAGAGTTTTACTGAAAAAAATAAGCACCTTAGCGCCTCTGGGCCGAGCCCAACTCTTTTCCTCCCTCTCTCCTTCTCCCGCGACCCAGCTAAGGCCCACGCGGCCCTGCACTTTCACTGCTTCGACGACGACGCTAAGCAGCTGGGTGGCAGTGCCGCCGTCGTCAATTCCAGCAGCGCCCTGCGATGCTCGCCACCGCCCCCGGAGCCCAGGATAAGAACGCCGCTGCTCAACTCTCTCTCCTCGTCCCCTTATCCCTTTGCCTCTCGCTCTCTCTCTCTCTCTCTCTCGGTAGAGCTCCTCCCCACCGAACCCTAGCCGCCATGGACGCCGGCTAGCCGCCGTCTCCGGCCTCCCCTCGCCCATACGACACCGCCACAAGCTTCGCCTGGACGCGAACTCCCTCCTCCCCGAAGGAATCGGGCTGGGACGCCCCCAATCGGCCGCATCGACCCCTTCTTCTTCAACACCGACGAGGTCCGACAAGCTCCTTGCCATCGATTCCGGCCTCGCTTGTCCTCCCCAACCCTTCTACGAGCACCGTGGTGAGCCCCTGGTGCTCAAGGCGCCCTCCGTTTGCCTGCTAGCCTCCTGTAGCCGTCACGCGCTGTTCGCCTGCGAGCACCGCCACTGCCGTTCGCCGTAGCTGCCCCTCCGGCGACCAATAACTAGCGGCGCTAGGATAGTTAGGTTCGCCTTGTTGAGCTCTTTCGAACGCGCCCTCCCGCGCGTGCTGGGGTGGACCAAATCATCACCGGCGACCACCGCCTGACGTTTCCGCCGTCGAGTATGATGTGGCTCACGCGTGGTTTGCCTGCATGGCCTTGGCCCCACCCGTCAGTCGGTGTGGGTAGCCTCTGCCCCGGTGAAAACTGCCCTGAGCCTTTTCGCGTGTGTGGATGCTGAGGTGGCCACGGGCCCACCTGTCGATGTCTGTGGCTAGCCTAGCCCCTATGTAAAAAGTATTCCCAGTTTTATTTAAATTAATAAAAGGCTTAATAATTTCAGAAATTGTTTTGAATATTGTAAATTCAATAACTTTTAATATGTAATTCAGAAAAATACAAATAATATATCAAATTGTTCAGAAAAATGAGTTCTACCTATTTAAGCTATAATCATGCATTGTTAATCAACTTTAATGACAAGTTTAATTAGAGAACTAAATCAACCCCTCTCATGTGTTTCCGGAGTTTCCCAAGTTAGGGTTTTCAACCCTCGGAACCCCGTTCAAATTGCCGAGCATGTTTTAGGGTTTCATTTCAACGCAAGTTAACTTGTCATATCATCCATATTTATTGAGCATTGCACATGCCATGTATTGAATGTTGTTTCCCCCTTTCCGGTATTAGTTCTTTGCGATAGGATCCGAACCCAAAGCTGAAGTCAACAACACCGAAGATCCGTACCTGTCTACTAACGGACAAGGCAAGAGTAGCCTCTCATTCTGAACCTATGTTTTATAAAGTATGTTACTTTCTCGCTATGATGCACACGATTCTAATGTGGTCTTTTGTCAGTAGCTAGTGTTACCTATTTGCTGCACTGTTTCCCTTTTGTAGCCTTATACTCCTGATCCACTGCTCCTAGCATACCTAGGTTTGGCATGGGAGCGTTATAGAGCTTCTACTACCAATAGCTTAGCCAAGCATAGAAGCAACGCCTGATCTATTCAATGATGAGTCAGAGGTGCCAAGGAAGGTAGTGAGGTAGGAGATGGTGACATCCTCGAAGGAGTTTAACTAAATATGCTAAGGCTTGTATGGGAGGCCACGTTGGGTGTGGTATTTGTAGTCCCATGCTCGCCACCACTAGGAACGAGTTCTTGCCTTTGGAACCGATAAGAGCGTACAACCACACGGGGCTTGGGAACCCCTCGACTGACTAACTTGCCTAGTAGATTCCATGAGTCACATAGTTCGGGCTTTCCATTTGGCATACACATTGAAAATGTTTTCGAAAGAGGAGGTGATGGAGGTGCATCATAACAGGTAGGGAAGCGTGGAACGGGTTGCTTGGGGTCGATAGAGCCCCTGGTGAACCAACCTCGCCTCACATCTTTAAGTACCGGCTTCGGGATTTGACCCGTTACGGCGGAATCATACTTATTGCGTGACTCCTGGTCTCGATGAAAGCAAGGTAAAGGTCGTGGTCAACCACCCTCTGCCGGCCTTCCAAGGAAGAGGGCTAATAATATTTGGCATTAAGAGTTGGTTGGTACGTGTGGGTAAAGTTGTACACCCCTGCAGGGTATTAATCTTTTCGAAAAGCCGTGTTCACGGTTATGAACGCTTGGTGACCAGATTCTAAGATCATAGATAACTTTAACCATTATAAAACTCGTTGATCCTCGTGTGCTTAAGGATGCTTCCTCCGGGTCGAGGGGGTGATCCTAGATAGGAGGTTCTGATGAAGCTGGTGGTTATCGATATGTGATGAACAAGAAGAATAAGTCGCTATCTCATCCCTTTTAAAAGATTCTGAGTAGACGAGCCTCTTCTCTCTCTTGTTTACAAATAAATATTGCTTTCCGCGAAAGAAAATCCAAAGAAAGCCTTTCTAGCCAGAGCATGTAGATACTAGGTTATCTAAGTATTGCAGAGTACATTCTCGTACTCAGCCTTGCACCATTGTTGTTTTTCTATAGAGGATATGGTTGCAACTGAAGGTGGCTTCTACGTTGACATCGACGAGTAGTTGGGGGTCCTAGGTAGCAGCCTAAGGACTATGGGATGAACGTCGCTTTTGTTTTTGGCCTCTTAGGACTTTTGCTAAGTTGTTGTGTAGAACAACATAATTTGCTTTCGCTGTCTGATGTAATGTTGGGTCTATGACCTCTGGTTTGTAATAACTCTAATATCTTACTCTGTTAAGAGTTTAAACTTATGTTGTTGAATCCCTGTGTTATGTAATGTTACCGAATCTTACTGTGATCTTCCGTGTTTGGGAGTTGAACTTATCTTAGATGGTGATCCGAGGTTAGTTTAACCCTAACCCCGGGGGGTGCTATAGTTTTCGGCGTCCCAGCCAGTAAACTCCTCGGTTTTCTCATCTTCGAGCGAGGAATTGAGGCGAACCGGGAGAAGATCGGAGCCATCAAGCGAATGGAGCTGCCACAGAGCCTGCGCGACGTACATAAGTTCACCGGGTGCCTGGCTTCCCTCAGCCGGTTTGTTAGACGGCTGGGTGAGAAGGCCCCCCTGTACCAACTCATGAAGAAGACAGACAAGTTCGTATAGACAACTCAAGCGGACGAAGCCTTCCGAGACCTCAAGCGCATGCTCACCTCACCGCCTATCTTGGCAGCACCAGTCGCAAAGGAGCCAATGCTGATGTACATCGCCGCCACAAACAGAGTTGTCAGCGTGGTACTAGTAGTGGAGAGGCCAGAAGAGGGGAAGGCCTAGCCGGTTCAGCGTCCCGTGTACTACATAAGCGAAGTACTGTCGCTCTCCAAAATGAACTACCCCACTACCAGAAGATGGTGTATGGCGTGTACATGGCCGCCAAGAAGCTTAAGAACTACTTACAAGAACACTCCATCCGGGCGGTGGCATTGGCCCCACTCGCGGAGATCATTGGCAACAAGGACGCCACTAGGCGCGTGGCAAAATGGGCCATAGAGCTCGCTACACACAACATTAAATACGAGCCAAGGACAACAATCAAATCCCAAGCAGCCAACTTCATCGTCGATTGGGAAGAGACGCAGTACATGCCACTGGTCCCTGACTCAACGTACTGGAAGATACACTTCGACGGCTCCAAGATGCGAGGGGGACTCAGAGCCGGAATGGTGATAACCTCACCCAAAGGCGATCGGCTGGAGTACGTCCTCTAGATCCACTTCAAGGCGTCCAACAATGCTGCCGAGTACGAAGCACTCATCCACGTGCTCAAGATGGCCAAGCAGATAGGCATTCATAGAGTACTATGCTTCGGAGATTAAGACCTAGTGGTGCAGCAGGTCTCAGGCGAGTGGGATGCAAGGGACGCAAACATGGCACTCTACCGTTTCTTTGTTCAGCATCTTTGCGCCTATTTTGAAGGGTGCGAGTTCCACCATGTACCCAGGGCCAACAACAAAGCCGCTGGCGCCTTGGCCAGGGTTGGCTCAACAAGACAGGCCATACCGCTTGGAGTCTCCCTCGAGCACCTGCGCAAGCCCTCCATCACCCTATCGCCGGAGTCCGACTCCATAGTACTCAACGCAGACCCAAGAATAGCCGGTGTCTCGCCGCACCCGGGGACAGCCGTGCCGCACCCGTGGACCGCCTCTCCCCACCCTGAGACTGCCGCGCCGCACCCGGGGACCTCCTCGGCGCACCCGGGGACTGCCACGTCAAACCCGGGGACTGGCTCGCCGCACCCAGGGATTGCCGCGACCCAACCGGGGACTACCTCGTCGCACCCGAGGACTGCTGCGTCACACCCGGGGACTGCCGCGTAACACTTGGGGACTGCCCCGCGGCAGCCAGCGGTCGACACCAGCAAGCTCCCACCCGGCAAACCTCCCGACGTTCCAGAGCTAGCCATCCACGAAGAGATCAGGCTCATCATGCAGACGGTGTACGCCATTCGGGAAATACCCGACTGGGCGAAGCCATTCATGAACTTCTTGGCCAAGGATGAGCTCCCAACGGAGGAAGTGGCAGCACGACAAGTGAGACGAAGAGCAAGCACATACACCATCATCAACAACAAGCTGTACAAGCGCAGCGTCGGAGGCATCTATCAGCGATGCGTAAGCCAAGAGGAAGGAACCAAGCTCCTAGTGGACATACACTAGGGCGAATGCGGCCATCATGCTTCATCAAGAGCAATAACAACCAAAGCTCTTCGCCATGGTTTCTATTGGCCGACAACGTTGAAGGACGCCTAGGAGCTGGTCAAAGCATGTAACGGTTATCAGCGATTCAGCTAGCTGAATCACACGCCGTCTGTGACGCTCAAGACGATACCAATCACCTGGCCATTAGCAGTCTGGGGGCTAGACATGGTTGTGCCATTCAAAATAGCCTGATCCGGTATGACACACCTACTCGTAGCTGTAGACAAGTTTACCAAGTGGATCGAGGCAAAGCCCATCAAGAAGTTATATGGAGCAACAGTGATCAAGTTCTTCACGAACATCATCATCCAATTTGGCTACCCGCACAACATCATCACGGACAACGGCACCAACTTCGCAAAGGGGGCTTTCACCCGCTTCTGCGGAGACAAGGGCATCCACCTAGACCTGGCTTCAATCGCGCACCCATAGTCGATCGGAGAGTGCGAGCGTGCTAATGGCCTGGTTCTCGCCGGAATCAAGCCAAGGCTGATTGAACCACTCATCATGTCACCCGGATGGTGGATCAAGGAGTTACCAGCTGTGCTATGGAGCCTGCGCACCACCCCGAACCGTTCAACCGGCTTCACACCGTTCTTCCTTGTCTATGGGGAAGAGGCAGTTCTCCCCACAGACATCCAGTTTGACGCACCCTGCAAACAGCTCTACACGGAACATGGTGGATCAAGGAGTTACCAGCTTGTCCAAGGAAGCACGGGAGGACAGTGTGGACCTGCTCAAGGAAGCACGAGAGCTCGCTCTGTCCAGGTCAACAATCTATCTGCAGGATCTGTGCCGCTACCACGCCAGCCGGATCTGGCCCACTTCTTTTCGTGAAGGAGATTTGGTGCTGCACCTAGTCTAGATCACAAAAGGAATGCACAAGTTGTCCCCACCATGGGAAGGTCCATTCATCGTCAGTCGGGCACTGCACAACAAATCATACTATCTGATCGACGCCCAGCAGCCGGCAAAGAACAAGGCAGATCGCTTGGTCGAGGAGACAGAGCACCCATGGAACGCAAGCCTACTCCGGCCATTTTACACTTGAACTAGAAGTGTATGTACCTTCCCTTTCATGTAATAAATGAATAAGCTCGGAAGCCTCAGCACTGTCTCGAGGACTTTGTCCCAATTTCGCGCACCACATCCGTCTCCGTACCGGCTGGCCTGGACACTCGTGATTTCTACAGGCGGCATAGTATTGTACGGGATGCCTAGAGCAAACTCTTCGGTTCCGGCTTCAGACCGCAAGCCGGCTGTCGACCCAGCAAGAGCAAAATCTCGAAGTACCTACTGCAAGAAAATGCCAAAGCAGAAAACAAGGGTGCCTGGGCGAACCGGTCGCGCCTGCACAAGCTAAGCCAATAACAACGAACCGAAGTATCACGAGGCACGCCAGCTCAGCTATCCCTTCGGTTCCGGCTGCAGACCGCAACCCGGCTGGCAGTCGACAAGGACAACGCTCGAAAGGCCAATGCTTGCTGAGAAAAGGGGAGGTGCTAATGACCTAGCTCGAAAGGGGCACCCTTCACTTTTTACGGTTAATCATAGACACAAATGAACGTACGCGTAATGAAACTAACTCAAAAACAACGCTGTGTCTCGCATGACACGAGCCACAACTTGACAGGAAATAAGGTGGCAAAGAGCTTCGACCCGGTTGGCTACCCTAGCCGGCCCAAACCTCGGGGACTACACCCAGTGGGCGCGCTCCCGCGCACCCATCAACTTAAGTCAAGACAACAAAGAGCTTCGACCCGGTTGGCTACCCTAGCCGGCCCAAACCTCGGGGACTACACCTAGTGGGCACGCTCCCGTGCACCCATCAACTTAAGTCCAGACGACAAAGAGTTTCGACCCGGCTGGCTACCCCAGCCGGCCCGAACCACGGGGACTACACCCAGTGGGCGCGCTCCCGTGCACCCATCAACCCAAGATAAGGCGGTCAAGAGCGCCGACCCGGCTGGCAAGCCCAGTCGGCTCGAATTTCAAGGACTACAACTGACGAAGGCATAAGGAAAAAACGCCAATGCCAAGCAAAAAGACAGAACGAGCTCAAGACAAAAGGGGGCGCCAAGCCAATAAGCGGAACACGAAGGTTCCATGCAAAATTCAAAGTTTAACATCAAAGATTCACCCACAGATAGCACCAACAAAGGGCAAGTTTGACAAATACTCCTAGCATACCAGGGATCATGGCTCAGGAGCCAGAGCGGCAGAAGGAGCATTAGCAGCAGGAGCAGGAGGCAGACCGGCAGGAGGAGCACCAGCGTCGGCTACAGGAACTTGGCTGGTGGAGGCAACATCGGCGGAATTCTAGGGAGCCGGGATCCAGTGAAACGGCAACGGCTCGGAGGGGTCGCAGAAGTCACGCTCCAGATCCACGTAGGTGCCAATCATCACCGCGCAGGACTGGATCGCCGGAATGCTGTTGTAGAGGCCCTCGTAGCTGGTCCCAAGACGGAAACCACGAATGAGCACACCTAGATTAGCCCCCGGATACCAAGACTTCACCAGGGCCAGAGCGATCTCCACACCGCCGTGAGCCGCCCATTCCTTGTGGATCTCCAGCACGTCGATGCGACGAGATAAGGCGACAGCTAAGCTGACGATGTCATGCACATCACCCGCCTCCGGCCAGATGTAGTGGAAAAGGTCGTTAGCAATGACATGAAGACCATTGCTCTCCTCCTCCAGCACCATAACCAGATCCAGGGCGGTCAGATTGCGGCCAGCCTCCCCCACCGGCAGCTTCTCAAGAGCCATCTCGGTCGACTCAGGGTAATGAGCTACAGCCGAAGAAAGGAGTAAGTGTCAAGATTAAATTCAGCTAGCCATGGTAGAAAGGAGGCGAGGAGAAAAAAACTTACTGACAACCATCTCCGAGATGCTCTGGAGGTTCTAGGTCAGCTCCTCCTCACGGGAGCGAAGAGTCTTGATCGTCTCATCCCTTTGAGAAGAGATCGTTTCAAAATTCTTCAGCGCCTCCGCCCGGATGTCAGCGGCCTTCTTGCTCCTCTCCACGCTAACCTCAAGATGATGGTTGGCCTCGGCCAGTTGGTCGAACTGCACCTGTCGCGTCTTGTTCGACTCCTCCAGCTGGGAAACCTCAGCTTTGAGGCGCTCCACCTCTTTCTCCTTGTCCAGGATCATGGCTATAGGAGGATACCCGATGGTCAACAAAAAACAGGAACAGGGAGCCAACCGCCAAGACAGGTCGGAAGAAGCAATCTTACGTCCTAGATCCCGGGTGTTCTTCACCGACTCCGAAAATGCTCTCTGCAAAGAGAAACGAGTAAGAGATAGAACGGCAACCCGACTTCAAAAACAAAGTACGAAAAAGATAATGGGGAGAGACACCTACCTCCATCAAAGCAGAAAATTTTTTGGCCTCGCCAAGGCCCTTCTCCATTCCCTCAACCAGGTGGCGAACCTGGCTGAGTGCGACGGGCGCCGCGCTCGAGAGCTGGGCGAGGATCGCACCCGGCATTAGCACAGCCGGAGCTGGCCTCGAGCCGGTCACTACGAACTCGTCATCATCAGCGGCCGCACCCGAACTTACGGCCAACACCAACTCTCTCCCCGCCGGGTTGGAAGCGCCCGATTGGCCCCCGACCGCTGCAGCCGCCTATGCAGCCGCAACCTCCTCCGTCACTTCCATGATGACGGGCCTGGCAGAACTGGCTGGAGCATCGCTCCAGGCCAGGTTCACGCCAGCCCCAGGACGGAGGAGGGGAGTCACGGGGTCCTGCGCGGCTGCGAACAGCTGCCCCAACCGCGAAAATGTGGACGCTTGGTGCAGCAGCCCCGTGGTCGGGGAACCCTAAGGAGCCCCAGGCGGAGATGGCGCGCAGGTGCAGCCGGCGACGTCGCCACCTCCTAAACCACCGGAGGCAGGGGAGGAGCAACGGCGGCAACACCAGAGTCATCAAGCGACATCGCCTCGCCACGTGGGACGAAAGATGCAAGGTAAGATACTAACCCAACGACGTACGGCGCGACGACGACTTAGCACGCCCGGCGCGTCCTTTTTTTCTCAACGGGAGCCGGTGCAGCAATGGGCGCTGCCCTCTTCCCCCGGGCTTTCGTCATGACCTTCTCTCGACCGGCCTCATCGTCGGTAGCATTGACTGCAACAAAAGCAAAATCTTAGCCACACCTCCACGGGCCAGGACGAAGGACGAAGCTGCAACCGGAAGCTTACCATGAGGATCCGAGGGGCCGTCGTCCGACCGGACGGGAAAACCTTCGGGCTCCGTCTAGGGGTACTTCTTCGGCTTCGTATCCGCCAAGAAGGAGGGGAGCGAGAAGTTGCCCATGCCATCCTCGGATAGTTGTGCCGTGAACAACTACTCAAAAAGGGGAGCATAAGGCACCCAAGGAAAACTCCTGGCAAAGAAGACAAAGGCAAAAACGACAGGAAAATCAGAGAACAACTCACCTGGGGCGACAGGCGGCCGCGATGGTACGACGGACAGGAATACGCCCAGGTCGCCTCCACGCGGAACTTGGAGATCATGGAGATCCAGTTCCGCAGGTCCTGGTAGGGCACGTCCTTCCGTGACGTCCGCGTCAGATCATCGACGGTCGACAGATGGCACATCTTATGCGACCGCTTCTGCAGCGGAAGCACGCGACATGCCATCCACGATAGCGCGATGTCCCGGGCGGTGAGCCGCTCCGTATCCACCATCGCCTCCACCCAGGCTGCCTTCTGATCGATGTCCGCCGTAGCGCCCATAGTCTTCGTCGTCCAGCCCTTTTGCGTTGAAGGCACATTGACGAAGGGCGACAGGCAGATCCAGTCCACCTCCGTGGCGTTGCTCACATACAATTATATGAGCGCTGCCACAGCTTGACAGTGTCGGGAAGCTCGAACTACGGCATCTACAAAGAGGGCCGCGGATAGATGGCGCAGCAGCCCGTCTGCGTCAGCGGACCATCCTTAATGGTGTTCTGGGTTTTGAAGTGGAAGAACTTGAGAAAGTTTGCCACCTCGGGCCACACCCCAAGATACGATTCACAGCAGGCCGTGTGGTGCGACAGCTGCGCGATGGCATTCGCGCCAAGGTGGTGGAGTTGGAGGTCAAAGAAGACGAAGAGTTAGAGAAGAAAGGGGCTGACGGGGAGGCCGAAGCTGCGAGCAAGGTGCGCAAGGAAGACGACGCGCTCCCCGGGCCGAGGGTCTAGAACGCTCTCCCCCTCCGGCACAAGCCGATGCTTTACCAGCATCGACGAGGGAAGAAATCTACCCCGCCGATACTTGTAAACGAGGTCGTCGGTCACGAAGGACCCGCACCAATCCCCGTGCTGCTCCGGTAGCATATTGGCAGGAGGAGCAGCCGTGATGAATGGTGTGGGATTGCTCCGGCGGCAGCGAAGAGGAGGCGCAAGGAGCGAGATGCACTGAGAGGCAGGGAAAGAAGAGTCGGAGGAAGAGGAAGTGTAAACCCCGTTCCCCTCCAGAGCTCTATTTATCCCCACGTGGGGCACCATCGGCCCCTGAGCTTCCACGCGACGCGCGGCTTCAAGGCACCCTAGCCACACGGCACTACGACTCCGGATCCTCTGCGCCGTCACAACGAACCACAGAAGATCCACATGCGCTACCAGGAGACGAGGCATGCGCTCCCGCCCCAAGAAACCGCTACGACAAGTGGCGTGCGAAGTTGTCAAAGACTGGCGCAGCGACGCAGAAGTCCAACTGGCGCGACATGCGCCAGAGCAGCAGCCATGGCTGACGACATAACCAACCTCATCAAACTGATGCTTCGTCTCCAGCTTCGCCAGCCGGTCCCTGCCTTTGCTGTTTACACCTAGTGGGCGGCCATTGATTCCGCAGCCGGTTAAATCCAGCCGGAAAGCAAAAGTAAAAGCAAAAGCAAAAGATGCAACCTGACGTGGACCACCAACTGCATCAAGATACAAAAAAGCGCGCAAGACCTTACCCACTGGCCAAGTCCATACGCGCTCAGGGACTAGTGTCGGGGGGATAACCCTCGGGTAGGAAGAACCAGGCCTAAGTGGGCCGTCTCGAGAAGGCACAGGCCGCCTAGCCCTCGAGAAGGACAACTCCATCTTGTTGGCCAATACCGCCCGGCTGGGCATGAACCTTTCTTGGTTGGCCCGTCTAGCCCTGTAGCCAGAAGAACCGATCGGGTGGCTGCTTCCACCCAGCTTACCTCGGATTCAATGGAGAGCACGGTGTGGCATCCCGCAAAACCACTACTAGAAAATCGCGTTGTTTTTGTGCATTGCATCATCATGACCGCATGCTCATGTCATCATGCCACATTGCATTTGAGCATCGTCATCATCTTGCATTTGCTTGCATAAAACTATTTCGGAAAAACCTATTTTCGTTTTTTTAAACGCCCCGTCTTTGTTCAAACACAAAACCCGGGTCTCCGGATTATTTTGTTTTGTCTGCCAACGATTTGCAAAAGCCCCGTTTGGAATAAATAAAATATTTAATTATTTTTTTAGGGGGCAGCCAGACCGGGCCGATCCGACCCAGTCGGCCACCCCCAGTACAAATCCCAGCTACCCCAACTCTTTTTCTTACCCTATCCTAGCCTACCCAGTCCCCAGCCACGTCACCCCGACCATTCACCTCGCGCCACCTCACCACCCCCCTTCCCCCTATCCTATCCCACGCTGCCACCTCATCCCCACTCCCTCCCTCACCCGCTGTCCCCAACGCCACACACACAACACACCCACACCACACACGTCCACCCCACCTGCCCACTCCCCATCCCCTGTACCCGACCCACCCGACACGCACCCAACGCACGCACGCACACAGCAACCCACACCGCCAGCCTGTCCCCACCTCCCCCTGCCTCCCGCCTGGGCCACACCACCTCTCTCACCGCGTGACCTCCTCGGGATCTCCGCCCGACCCCACCCCTGCCGACACGCCCCGCGTGCCTCTCTCGCCTCCTTTTGCCCCATCTCTCTCCTCCTCCCCAGGAAAACCTCCGCCTTCGCCCGACCTCTTCTCCCTCTGCCGCCGCCAGAGCTCCCTCCCCCGCCATCGCCGCCGGCCCGCCAAGCGCCACCGCCGCCTGGGACTCCCCTCTAGCGTCGACCGTGTTCCCCCCTCTCGCGCGGTCGCCCTCGCCTCCGTCGGAGCCCCTCCTTCCCCCTCCCCTTCCGGCGACCGCCGCCAGGGCCGACCTTGCCGGAGCCTCGTCGGGTCCGCCCGCGCCTCCCTGAGACGCGACCGCCGCCCTGCAAGCTGCACATCTACCCCGAGCCCTCTTCCGGCCACCACCCTGCACCGCGACCGTTCGCCCATGGCCGCCGTCTCCCCGTCAAGCTCCTCGCCGCCCGGTCCGTGCCCGAGCTCGCTGCCATCCTCTGTACCGTGCCATGCCCCCATGGCCTCTCCGTGTTGTGCCTCCCCTCGGCCTTGGCGTCTTGTCGTTTTACCTGGCCTCGCGTCGGGTCTCCTCTGCACATCCCCAACGCAGCCCCTGTGTTGCTGCCGTTTTTTTTGTGCTAAGGCATGATTACTCTAGTACCAACGGGTTTGCTCCATGTGTCGTGTTTTGGTGCTGATCAGTAGAAGGACCAACATGATCTCCAACACGGCCCGCTAGTAATCTCATCGTGGAACGCCAAGCTCTCCTCGGGGACCCGAAGACGCCAAGACCCTGAGACCGAACCCGATAACCGCCAAGGCCGCCGACACGGATACACCGAGTTCTCCATCGAGGACACCAAGACCGTCGACATGAAACCAAATGACGTCAAGCACTTCGCCGCGGAACGCCAAGTCCTTCACCCCGAATGCCAAGACCGACCCGATACACGGACCCGACAAGATCTTCGTGACGACAAGATTCGCACAGAACGACAAGAACTGCTTCGCGGACACCGTGCGACAAGATCTACTCCACGGTTCCCAAGACCCCGGGACCCGATCCACTCAAGTTCGTCGTCAGCGGCAAGATCGACCGCTTGGACCCAAGTTCTCCATCACGACAGAACAAGTTCTCCTCTTGTATCCGAACCTCGCCGTCCCCGTCGAACCCTGAGACCGAACCCCGAACCCCCGGAACCAAGATCTTCCGAACCCTAATGTGATCCCCTATCCGAGACCCCTATTTTATAATCGTCAACTATATAAATTGTCGCATATTTAATTGTTCATGTATGCATATTGTCATGTGGATTGGGGGCCTTATGCCGATTCACCTTATAATTAAATATGGGGCCCATATGCGGGCAAATCTAGTCGTATATTGGCCTCATTTAAATTTGTGTAGCGAACCGATAACTTATCTTGCCCTGTTATTACAACATTTAATTGCAGGGTATCTAAACAACATGAACCATCCAATAAATGTCGGGACCCCGGTTCCGCTTAATATTGCCTAATTGCATCACATCTTTGCCATGCCATACATCATACATGCATCATGCCGATCTTTTGCCGTAGTATTAAATAGTGCATCCGGTGTTTCTTTTAGTGTTTTGCTTCTTCGCGGATCAGGCCGTTGAGTTGATGTGAGCTTCGACCCGATCTTTGGATGAACCTTCGGCAATGTTTTTCAGGCGAGCACCTCCCCCTTTCTACCTATCTTGCTTTTATAGTATTTATTCCCTCTTGTTGATCTATTGCTATCTGTGTTGCGATGCGCTAGTTTTCGTACCCGTGATATCCCTTGCAGCCTTATATTGCCTTGGACACATCCTATTACCTGTTGTTTGGTAGATAGTTGGACTTGCGCGTCGTAGTCGCTTGCTCAAGTGCTGTTGCGTGTCGCCAAGTACCACAGTTGTTGGGGTATTGCCGCATGTTTATTGTTGGAGATGATCAATACTTTAATTACTGTTTAATAACTAAAATTGAAGTAGGTAAGCAGAGGCACAGGTGGGCAATAGATGTTATTTGGTTTTTAACCGTCCACTTGTGTCCCGTAGGACCCCGAGTACTTCATACCTGTTCCTTGAATATTCGCGCTATCCACATCCGGGAGGATTATGGGACCCCCCTGAGCCAGAGCTTGATTCATTCTTATTTCTTGGGGCCACAAACTAGTTTGAGGTTTTATTTACTATCCTGTACTTATGCCATGCTTTACTGCTTTATTACTATTGTGCGAGGAGCACCTGTACTGTTTAGGTAAGCGGAGTGTTTTCGCGGTATCGACAAGCCCAGTTTTGGGTTCCCAAATCGTTTGACCAATCGCACAAACCTTGAGTCCGTCTCGAGTCACTAACTTCGCTATGGTGTACTCAATGGGGTGGCCCTGAAATATTTCTGAATCGTGATTGCTTTGTCGTGAAGGCCTCGTTGGGTTTTGATTTGGTTTTTCCGAGGTTGATCGAGTGTGTTGCTATTTGTGCACCGCAGGTAAAACTTTCTGAAAGCCGTGTCCGCGGTTATGGACGACTTGGAGCACAGTATCTCGATCATAGACAACTATAACTAAAGTAGTGTTATAAATTTGACTTTATAATGACTAGTAATCAGCTTCACTATAATGGAATGGCTAAATAAAACTGCCAACAATTGCTTGTTTGGGTTGTCGTTTGCTACCGTTGTACCTGACTAGTAAGTATTGCAACTTCAACGGAATGGCTAAATAAAAGTACCAACAACTGCTGGGTTTTTGGGATATCTCATGCTAATTGTATCTGACTAGTAAGTGTTGCCACTACAATGGAATGGTTAAATAAAACTGCCCACTGCTTAACTTATCAGGATGACTATCTATACTTGACTAGTAATTGCTGCAACGATAACTGAATAAATAAAACTGCCAACGGTGTGAGTTCCTCGGTTGACTTCCTCGTTTGGTCTCGAGGGGGAAACACCAGGATGGGTTTGTCTGATGGTAGAATCAGGTTGGTCCGAATAGGTCTTTCTTATCCCTCTCTGATATCCGCCAGTTGTATCGAGTCTCTATAGGTTGTTTAGTGCATGCTGCCGCTTCAGTCCACCATACCTATGTAGGCGAGGACCGCCGAATTCTAGTCTCGCCGTGTACTGGCCTCAGTACTGACCGCTCTCTCTTTTTCTTTTGCCCTTTGTCGGCACCCCCTTTTGTTTAAGCAGGTTTTGGGATCGACGTCGTTAGCAGGGTTACCCTTCCGGCTTGGCCTGGGCAGGGTTATGGACGCCATTGGTTATTCTTCAGGGCTCTTAGCCCCATTTGCATCTTGTCCGTAGCTGGACGCTCTATCGTTTTCAAGGTGATTTGGATCTTTGTTCTGTATCTCTGTCTTCTTGACTCAAGGAGTCGTGTTGTATATATATCTGTCCTATGGGTCCCATCGAGGACTGTTGTGTAATGTTATTACTTCGTTTTCCACCCGCACGAAAGTGCCTGGTGGGCACCTTTGAATCGTTTCTATGCGGGTTTGGCGGGTTTCGCTAAAACTTGCATAGGGCCGATTCTGAGGGTGTTACACACGGAAGGGATGATGCTCCTTGCGGGGTACGCCTCTGGCTCCCTTCGTCATCAGGCAGGCTGGCATGCCGTCACAACCATCGCTGCCCGACGAAGATAAAAAAAAGTGGTCGGCTGACCGACAAAAGCAGTCCGGGTGACCGTTAAAGCAAGGGTGGCTCCCCAAAGGAAGCCCGAATGACCGCCAAAGAAGAGGGTGACGCTAAAAGAAGGGCGGACTAGGTCTTGGCCCACCGGCTGGGCCCTGCATCCGGCCCTACCTTGTAAAACTGTATCCAAACAGTAAACCCTAGAGCCCATATTGTAATATGCCCCCCCTAGACCAGTATATAAGGGAGGGCAGAGCTGGTGTGCTAGGTAAGCAAGAATAGAAGGAACATATAGAAGAGAGAAGGGCTAGCCTCTAGTTCCCATCTTCCTCTATCTCTTGACAGTAGCTAAGGA
Source organism: Avena longiglumis (assembly GCA_030063025.1). NCBI lineage: Eukaryota > Viridiplantae > Streptophyta > Magnoliopsida > Poales > Poaceae > Avena > Avena longiglumis. The sequence continues at coordinate 187,108,572 of CP125978.1, forward strand.
AACAGCTCCAGGAGCATCTGTATTGGGCATTCGCCCCTCCATATAGTTCATCTTGCAGGAGTATGGGTGTTACCTCGCCGAGAGGGACCTGAACCTGGGCACGTCGCTGTGTTTGCAGTTTAACGTGCCTAACCCATTGCGTGAGCCACCGATTGCATCTGAGTGTCCCTTCTTAGCCATCCCCGATGGCACTGCCGTGTTCCACACCACGACAACCGTTTACAACTAGATCTGTTGCATGTTTACTTGCTTCCATCTTTTTTCCTTTAGTCTTTTCCTCCCCGCCAGAAGCTATTTTATGGCACCATTACCACTTATAATCATCCATACCACATGTATTTCACTATATCTTCACTGAACTAGTGCACCTATACACCTGACAAGTGTATTAGGTGTGTTGGGGACACAAGATACTTCTTGTATCTTGATTGCAGGGTTGCTTGAGAGGGATACCTTTGACCACTTCCTCCCTGCGTTCGATAAATGTTGGGTAATCCATTTAAGGGAAACTTGCTGCTATTCTACAAAACTCTGCACTTGGAGGCCCAACAACTTTCTACAAGAATAGAAGTGCGTAGACATCACCCAGCATCAACAACATCACGGCCGCGAAGACTCTCATTGATGGAGGTGCAAGCTTAAAAGTGATCTCCACCGAGACGTTCGCCTAGCTGCAGGTGCCCCATGACAGGCTCATGCCAATCATGCTGTTCTCCGGAGTGACCAGCGGTACCACCACACCCATCGGGCAGGTGCGCCTCTCCGTCACATTCGGGACACACTATAACTACCGCACTAAGCTCATCGACTTAGACGTGGCCCACATCAAGCTCCCCTACAACATCATCCTAGGCTACCTGTGATGACCCACAAGTATAGGGGTGTATCGTAGTACTTCCGATAAATAGGAGGTGTAGATCCCAACGAGGAGCAGAAAGTGTTGGCTAGTGGTATGGAGCAGGAAATCTCTGTAAATACTTAGCAAACAGATTTTTAGGGGTTTTCTGATAAAGCAACAAAAGTGCAAGTAATAAAGACAACGAACAACCGCAGCAAGTGGACCAATCCTTTCTTAGCAAAGTACAAGCTGGTGGAAATACTTATAGGGACCAAACGTTCTCGAGGACACATGGGAATTCTGTCAAGTTCTTTTGCTTCAAATAGCTGAGTACTCTTCTTTGGTGTTGTAAGTGTTGTGTGGGTGAACCTGTGCTAATGTACCAAATTTACATGGACTAATACATACTTTTGATTAAACCCCCTGCAAGCATCCTCAACTACAGGAAAGTAATTAAGATATAAACCTAACCACAGCCTTAAACTCTGAGATCCTACACTCCCTTGTGCAAAGGTGTCCTAACGGGGGTTCATATTTCTATCACTCCGGCAACCCCACAATTAGTAGCCAAATACACAATGCATTCCCCTAGGCCCATAAATGGTGAAGTATCATGTAGTCGACGTTCACATGACACCACTAGAAGAATAGAACCACAACTTAAATACTAAACCATTGAATAATAACTCAACACAAATCCACTACTAACAACATGACTTCTCCCATGTCCTCAAGAACTAAACGAACTACTCACAAGACATCATATGGATCAAGATCAAAGATGATATGGTGATGAATAACAATCTGAACATAAACAATAATCCAATGGTTCCACTCACAAGCATCAACTACAATAGTAATCAACACCGGGAAAGTTTCCTATAAGAACTAAGAAAAGTATTCAACACGATTGTTACAACGGGATGGAGTGGCGATGATGGTGCTGGTGGAGATGATGGTGTGGATGATGATGATCCCGATGAAGTCTAGCTTAACGATGGTGTTGATGGCGACGATCTCCCCTCTCCGGGAAGGAATTTCCCTGGCAGAAATCTGTCTGCCGGAGAGCTCTTTCTCTCTCGATGTTTTCTGCCCCGCAGAGGCAGTAGAAATCTTTCTATGGTTGCTCCCCTTGTTTTAGGGTTCCGAGAGGAAGTTATAGGCAAGAGGACGGAGTCGGAGGCCGGCCAGGTGGGCCACACCTGCCCTAGGCACGACCCAGGGGGGCCATGCCTAGGGGGGGTGTGGACCCCCTGTGGCCCAGCTACGCGTCCCCTTCTGGCTTCCTTCGTATTCTGGGAAAATATAATTTTCCAATATTTTTTTGGTATTTTTCTGATCTTCGTGAAATTGCATCAAAACATCTCTTCTTCCATCAAAATCCTGACTCCGGCAGTTCATCCTCCAAGAATCATCCAACATGCAAAAACAGAGGAAAAGACATAAGTAACACCTCATAATAAGACATATATCAATGAATAGAGGCAAATTATGATATAGAAAGGTGATGCAAATTGGACGTATCAACTCCCCCCAAGCTTAGACCTTCGCTTGTCCCCAAGCGAAAACTGAGCTCAGTAAACATGTCCACATGATTATGGAGTGAAGTGTCGATAAAAGAATACGGACAAGAAGCATCACACTTACCATTACACAGATCATAGAAGAAAGAAATTCACCATTATATAACTTAGCTTGCAACAAGTACATGAGTCACAATAGAGATGCATAAAGATAAATTATAATTGGAATTGGCAAACTTTGTTCTTGGTTAGAGAACAGATGGCAAACAGTTTCTCAAAAAGCTTTTTGTAGAAGTCTTCAAAACAGGAGTACTCTTTGCTCAAAAAGGTTTTTCACAATGAAGGCTTTCAAAGTAATACTCAATAGATAAGAGTCTTATTATGCAAACAAGGAAGATAAAGAACATGATTGAATAAATCACCACATGAATGCTTGAAACACAACAACTCAAATGCTTGCTGGAGATAGAGATGAAATAGGTTTACTGACTCAACTTGGAAAATAGGAGAAAGGTCTCTTCATAGAGGGAAGCAGGGATTTCAAGTTCATAAAGAGCTTCCAAAATATTATGGTACTTACTAGCTTTGAGCCCTCATTGCCCATATCATAAGCATCTTGAGGTGATTAAGGTTAAAGTGAACAAAGATAGGGTATATGATTGACGAAATATAAGTTGGCAATCTCATGTCCCTTGAGTATGAGGGCCGCTCCTCATGCTATTCAAATTTAGTCACCAGTAAGTTCTTATCATTGTAAGTACATGTGTATCATAAAGAACTGCCAACGAGGTACCCCTTGCACATGATACAGGAGTTATCCCATAATCAAAATGACAACGCAAGCAGACAGTGAGTATCTCAATGATATTTTTATTTACTATTTGCATAGATTTGTATTGAGGATGCTTCACAGATTTCTCACTATGGTGATGCTACAAGTTTCCACCATGATTAGAAACGGCTTAGGCTAGCGGCCCAGGCGTTTCTCTAACACACATACATTACTCCATTGACTTACAAGCTCCCCTTTTATTTCACATCATTGACATCCGTAAACAAAAGAGCATGATATCAACTGGATAAGTATCCATAAGTGTTGAAAGCGTTCCTCGTGATAGCATGGTTCTGCTAATCCCAACGTATAGATGCAAGCATATACAACTTCGATGACACAATGGTTCAAGTTTATTAGGGGCAAGAAAATAAGGTGTGCTATCAAGTTCGTGAGAGCTTTACTAACTAGTTTTCACATAAAAAAATACTTTTTAATTTTAAAGAATAGATGAAACTTGAGAATTTGTTTGGAATAGCAATAATGCTAATAGGTAGATATGGTGGGCAAAAATGGCACGAATTTTGGTTCAAAGGGATTGGAAACATGCGCCTTCTCAAAACAGGTTTTTGGCTAGCCAGGCTGGGTAGCAAGCAAAAGAGTTGAAAGAAACAAGCAAACATACAAGTGATAAAGCCAAACATGCAATCTTTCTTGAAGGCACAAAAGATCTTAAATAAAGAATACTAAGCTTATGAGGCAATCAAGAAAGAAAATAAATCTATACCTAATAATAAAGAACGGAGCGTTTCTGTCCACGGTCCATTTTAGACTTTTTTATCCCTAACTTTTCGGAGATATTACTGGTCTGCCACCGCCCAATGAAACTGTTCGGTTCATTTAGACAGGCAGAACAGGCCACCGAATCTTCCAGGTATCTGACGCCCACCGTGTTCCCCATCCCCGCAGCTTCCGCGGCTGATGTCTTCGTAGCGCCCGACTACCTGCTGATCCCCATCCCATCTCTACCTAGGAGGACACAATCGGGCATGGCGGCGGAGAGGAAGAAAAGGCAGAGGAGATGAGGTCGGGGATGGCCGGGCGAGGCTGGAGGGGGCGGCTGGAAAGATCGGACGACGGTGGCGGGCATGGCGACGGAGAGCCGCTTGGGAGGAGGCGGAGAGCCGCTCGGGAGGCGCGGCCGGACGAGGAGGGTAGAGACCGGTGGCGTGACCAGAGCATGATGGGAGGCAACCAGCGGCGGTAGCACTGGATCGAAGGTGGGTCGCGAGGGGCCCGGTAGGTCTTTGCGTGTAGGGATCGGCGGGAGGAGGTCGAGGCCAGCAGGATCTACTTGGGAGCTCGTGGAGGCTGTTGGCGTTGTTCCCTGCTCTCGAATCTTGATCTCGGCCTCCCATCTTTTCCTTATCTCTCGGTCAACTATTCTTGTGGTCCGTTTGGAACACAGTAAGCAAAACAGAGAAAATGGAGAAATACGGGAATGGGAAAAGAATGCAAGCGCAAAACTTTGGAACCGAAACTGGGAAAACCATGGCGATGCTGTTCGGATCAAACGAAGAAAAGCTACGGAAAGACATCCCAGATCCTATGGGCACGCATGTGCGAATTTTTATTTGGCCCGCACACCGCTTTTGTCTCCATCTCACTTAATCCCATGTGATGCAATTTTTTATTGCCGCAACATGCATGGCGACGAGCCTTGCCGGCCTCCCCAAAAAACGAGCTTCCGGTGGATGTTTCCAATCCCGTGGAAACAGTGCGGGAAATGAAGTTTTCCTTTGGAATATTGTTCATCAATCCTTAGTTCCGGACGCTTGAAAAGGGAAAATTTTCATAGGAACAGGTTTCCTACGAAATTCTGCAGAAATCCTTTGTAACGGAGCCTCGATATGGCGGGCGGTAGGAGACAAGAGAAGGGTGCCGTGTACAGTGTGCAGAAGTTTTAGGGCAAGGCCAAGGCAAAGCAAATAGATTGACCAAGTTCTGGTAGATGCGTGTTGGCTCGACCAACGGTGAGTTCCTACATGTCGATTGAGTCGAACAACGCCATGGACTGCACATGCACTAACTCGGCAGAAGATGTTCGGTAACATGTTTAGTCTGATTTTTTCCAAGTGTTCGAAGAATTCCCACTTACATAATTTCGATCTTATGTTGTACACAAGAAGTTCTAGGTGGATTTAATCAGAAGTTTATTTTGTCTCACTAACTGGTTTCAATTACGGAAATTTCCACTGTCTATAAATATTTAAGTAAAAGAGTTTCACGAAACGGTTTTTTCCCGGTGCAACGCACGGGCATTTCTTGCTAGTGATACAAAATACCTATAAGCTTTTCTCTTTTTCTTTCAAACCTCAAAAAGTGTTGCTACTGACCAGAGCTTGGTTTGCCAAAACCAATTTAGATTTACTTGATGCTCCCAAAGTGATGCCAATACTGATCAGCAAGATTAATCATATAATAGAGATTGCAAACTAAAATAAGAAGTGCAAAAAGTAAAAGATGAGACTTCTCATTAATATTCCATAAAAGGCACTCACACCAAGGGATACATAGATAATAACCTAAACGAGATATACTTCCACATGCAAATCAACCTATAAGATAACTTCTCTACCAAAGATATGAATCCAATAAAAAAGTAAAATATAAAAGATAATGATGTGATACCGCGGCACTCCCCAAAGCTTGGAACAAGCCAAGGGGATGCCAAAGCTGATGACGAATTACTCCTTCGGTGGTGGTGGTGTTCTCTTGATAAGATCTTCAATAAGTTCCCTCAAATCCTCAATCTCTTAAAGGTGAGAGTATGAATCAACTCCGAATTATGCTCAATGCGGTTCATGATCATATCGGACCGAGAATACCAGTCCTTGTTATTCTTTCCCCACTCTTCCTCCTTAGAGTGTTCCTTCCGTGGAGAAGATGACCGTGGAACAAAGATAATATATGGAGGTTTCCCTCCTGTAGACATCCGCGATGTCCTCCTAAACTTGGTAGGGTTTGCCACCACTCCAATGCTTGCGACGGTAGCGCGGGTATCCGGATGCTCGTCCTCCTCTATGTCTTCCTCATCCCCAACCAAGGTCTCCTCCTCTTTGGGGTTTTGAGGATTATCTTCCTCGGGCTTCTTGCCTTTGTCGTTGGCGGAGACCATGGTGCTCTAAACTTGAGAAGATTTTCTGATAGAAACAGATCGAAATAAAAACACGATGAGAACACGATGCACGAACCTCGGGGGATCCGAGGGTTATATATTACGAAGTTTCAAAGCATAAGGAAGGTACTGGTACGAAAACGAGGTGGATACGGAGCTCGGGGAGGGGGGGTCACACCCCCTCCAGGCGCGGCTAGCTGGGGCCCGTGCCTAGGGTGGGTTTGGCCACCCCGGCCTCCGTTTCCTCCTCTATTTCATTCGTAACCTTCAGTATGTAATAAAAACGTCAAAAATATAAAAAGATAGGGTTTTCACAAACCTTCTGTTTTCACCACTTTTACCTATTCAAAGACGAACTCTGCAGATTCCTTTTCTCCTTCTCCTGCAAATTCCTTTCTTCACAAGGCAATACGCAAACTTCAATGGCAACATTGTAAGCAAAAACAATAAACCTTTAGGTTCACACTTCAACTGAAATCCATCAAAGCAAAAACTACTATAGCAACTCCTTTCCAAAAACCCAAAAGAATCTGGAAGGGAATCAATATAAGAGGCAAATGCAAATGATGGCAGAAATCTGTCAAAACAGACCAGCAGGTAAAGATTGATTTTTTCGAAAACCTTCTATTTCTCAAATCAAAAAGAGCAAAACTAATGAAAGTTGGGTAAAAAATTGGAGAACAAGAATAGAAAAATACAGCTCCAACCGAAGTACTGAGCTCCACGAATTTTTACAATGCAGCCCAAAAATATATCCCAAGACAACCACTTTTTCACAACTCCTCCACTTCACAAAAGTAGTTGAACTTGACACAAGAGACAAAACAAAAAGGATATGGATCAGTTATTACTGAGGTAATAACTTCCAAGACTCGACTAAACTATTGTGTTATCTCCCAAGAAGTACTTTTCTTTAATGCCTTTAAGTTAGGCTTGAAAATTTCAAAGATGCTCACATAGGAGATAAATATTTGAAGTGAAAGAGAGCATCAAGAAGCAAATAACCAACACATTTGAGTCTAACCCACTTACTATGCATGGGAGTATCATGATAAAACAAATTGTTGAAACAAAAAGGCACTAGCACAGGAAGACAAAATAAATGCAACTTCAAAGCTTTCAACATAAAACGGGGAAACTTAATATTATTGAGATGCATAAAACCATGTTTCCCTCTCTCATAATAACTTTCAGTAGCACTTTGAATAAAGTTGACAATATAACTGTCACTAGCAACAACTTTATCATCATAATGAGCATACTTGTTGTCATCAGAAAGAGGTCCAAGGTCATAAACTAGATCAACAGAAGCAAGTTGTTCCATCCTGAAATCTTCACTAGGCAAGCTATTTTCACAAGGAGCTTTGGCAAATTTGGAAAAGTTAAACTCATAAGAATCTCCATCAAATTTAGTTAAAACTTTTTCCTTCCTACAATCTATAATAGCTCCACAAGTGTTCAAGAAAGGTCTACCAAAAATGATAGGACAATTTTTGCTAGCTGCTAAATTAAGCACTAGAAAATCAGCAGGATACTTAATATTACCGCAGAGAACCTCCCCATATCTTACAATTCCAATGGGGCAAATGGTTTCCTTATTAGCAAGGTGAATAATCACATCAATGTCCTCAAGATCACAAGGACCAATTTCATGCATAATTTCCCTATAAAGCTCATAAGGAATAGCACTAGAACTAGCACCAATATCACATCAACCATAGTAGAAATGATCACCAATTTTAACAGAAAGCACAGGAACAATAGCTTTTATAGCTTTACTAGGATGAGAGATAATATTAGAAGTGTATTCACAGAAGACAATGTGCTCATCCTCTATATTTCTAGTGACAGGGTCTTTCATAATAGCTAGCACAGGTTCAATACTCATTTGCTCATCAGGCTCCACAGTTTTCTTAGTACCTTTGTTATTCGCAATAATCATCATAGAATACTCCTTTACCTTAGCTGGGAAAGGTATTTTCTCAACATAAGGTTCAGGCACAATATGATCAATAGTACAAACTTTAGTGCTTCTAAAAGGAAGATGACTAACAACATCTTTATAAGGAGCATGGTACTTATTACACTTCTTCTTGGGAATTTCTATGTAGGAGGCAAAGGCCTTAAAACAATTGGAAATGCTTTGAGAATCAAGACCAAATTTATTACTAATATCACGGAAGTCGTCAAATCCCATAAAAGATTTAATGCATTCATAATCATAGTTTATACCTGACTTTCTTCCTTTGTCATTCTCCCAAGCTTCAGTGTTATCTTGAATACGGTCTAGGAGAACCCATTTAGCTTCTTCCTTCATACGTGTGAATGATCCAGCACAAGAAGCATCTAATAAATCTTTACCATGAAGAGAAAGCCTAGCATAAAAGTTATTGATAATAATATTGTTAGAGAGTTCATGAATATGACAGTTAAGCATTAGTAACTTCAATAGCCCCCAAGCTTGAGCTGTACTCTCTCCATCAGGAGGCCAAAAGTTATATATCAGATTTCTATCCTTATGAATTTCACTGGGAGGATAAAATTTAGAATAAAAGAGAGATGCAAATTCCTTCCATTCCATGGATTGCCCATTCTTCGGCAGCTTATACCATTCTTCAGCTCTCCCTTTCAAGGATATAGAGAGTAAATTCTTTTTCACATGTTTAGTTGTAATACCTACACACTTAAACAACCCGCATAATTCATGGATAAAAAGCAAATGATCACTAGGGTGGACAGTTCCATCCCCTAAATAATAATTATCTATAACACGATCAACAATACTTGTAGGTATCTTAAAAGGATCTATCTCAATAGGTGGTGGTTCATCTACTACCCTAACAGTGGTAGTAGTTTTCCCAAACAGAAAACCAAGTGGGTTATCCATATTGGAAACAAAGTAACAAACAAAAACAAAAAACAATACTCACAGTAGAAATTTCCTTTTCCAGTTCCACTCTTCAATAGCGCTTCACTCCCCGGCAATGGCGCCAGAAAATAGTCTTGATGACCCACAAGTATAGGGGGTGTATCGTAGTACTTTTGATAAATAGGAGTGTCGATCCCAACGAGGAGCAGAAGGTGTTGACTAGTGGTATGGATTAGGAAATCTCTATAAATACTTAACAAAGTGCAAGTAATAAAGACAACGAACAACCGCAACAAGTGGTCCAATCCTTTCTTATCAAAGGATAAGCCGGTGGAAATACTTATAGGGACCAAATGTTCTCGAGGACACATGGGAATTCTGTCAAGTGCTTTCGCTTCAAATAGGTGAGTACTCTTCTTTGGTGTTGTAAGTGTTGTGTGGGTGAACCTGTGCTAATGTACCGACCTTACTTGGACTAATACATACTTGTGATTAAACCCCATGCAAGCATCCACAACTATAGGAAAGTAATTAAGATATAAACCTAACCATAACCTTAAACTCTGAGATCCTGCACTCCCTTGTGCAAAGGTGTCCTAATGAGGGTTCCGGTTTCTGTCACTCCGTCAACCCCACAATTAGTATCCAAATACACAATGCATTCCCCTAGTCCCATAAATGGTGAAGTATCATGTAGTCGATGTTCACATGACACCACCAGAAGAATAGCACCGCAACTTAAATACTGAACCATTGAATAATAACTCAACATAAATCCACTACTAACAACATGACTTCTCCCATGTCCTCAAGAACTAAACGAACTACTCACAAGACATCATAAGATCAAAGATGATATGGTGATGAATAACAATCTGAACATAAACAATAATCCAATGGTTCCACTCACAAGCATCAACTACAATAGTAATAAACACCGGGAAAGTTTCCCCTAAAAACTAAGCAAGTATTCAACACGATTGTTACAGCGGGGTGGAGTCGTGATGATTTTGCTGGTGGAGAAGATGGTGTGGATGATGATGATCCCGATGAACTCTAGCTTGACGATGGTGTTGATGGCGACGATCTCCCCTCTCCGAGAAGGAATTTCCTCGATAGAAATCTATCTGCCGGAGAGCTCTTTCTCTCTCTGTGTTTTCCACCCCGCAAAGGCGGCGGAAATCTTTCAGTGGTCACTCCCCTTGTTTTAGGGTTCCGAGAGGAAGTTATAGGCGAGAGGACGGAGTCAGAGGCCGGCCAGGTGGGCCACACCTGCCCTAGGCGCAGCCCAGGGGGGGACCCGCGCCTAGGGGGTGTGGGCCCCTGTGGCCCAGCTACGCCCCCCTTCTGGCTTCCTTCGTCTTATGGGAAAATATAATTTTCCAATATTTTCTGATATTTTTCTGATCTTCGCGAAATTGCATCAAAACACCTCTTCTTCCATCAGAATCCTGACTCCGACAGTTCATCCTCCAAGAATCATCCAACATGCAAAAACAAATGAAAAGACATAAGTAACACCTCATAATAAGACATATATAAATGCATAGAGGCAAATTATGATATGGAAATGTGATGCAAATTGGACGTATCAAGTTGCACTGGACAAGTTCATGGCGTCCACTCACCACGCCTACAACATCCTCAAGATGCCCGAAGGCAATGGCAGAATCATCACGGTCCGCTGCGACGAGGTGGAGGCTTTGCACTCCCTCGAGTATTCCTACAAGGCGGTAGCCACTGCCCACCCGAGGACGTGGAAGCACTGGACTATGTCGGGGGCTCGGTGAAGCGGAAGCCACCTCGTGCAGAGTGGACCGTGTCTAGTGTCCCCCCATGCAATAAGCACCTGGCCGCCGCCGCCCACCCTCGCGGGCGCTAAAGAGGCTTGCAAGAGCTGCGTTGACCCGAGGGCTCCTGACTTTGATGGCTGCGAAATATAGCCATCCATGTCCACATTTAAACTAGATATTATTCATATATTTGATGAAATATCTCTCTATTTCCTGCCACTAATGCCTAATGATCAGAGGGGTATCTCAATACTTTCTTGCTATTTTTGCCTGCACATATAATGACGTATTATGAAGGGAATCACCACATAAATGCCAAAGATACGATATTTCCAACACGCCTAAGAAACCAGGAGTCGTGAGGAGGCAAGTGCAAGCTTAACGACCAACTATACGACTCGCTGTTGTATAGTTTGCACCGATATCCTTAGGTCAAACAGAACAACTTTCGTGAAGGGAACCCTATAAAAAGAGTCTTCAGGCGACGAGAAACAAGGCCCCGACTCCACAACATCGCTTCTTTCATCCTTGATACATTGGAAACGTATCTATAATTTTTGATGCTCCATGCTTGTTTAGTATCTACTTTGCTTTACTTGTCTACACTTTGAGGTGCTTTTTACATGTTTTCTGGTACTAACCTATTAACAAGTTGCAACAGTGCCAGATGCCTGTTTTCTGCTGTTTTTGGTTTCAGAAAAGTTACTAAAGAAATATTCTCGGAATTGGATGGGACGAAGGACAAAGTCAATAACTTTCCGTCGGGAACGAGAAGTCCAGAGGGGAGCCCAGAAGGCCAGCTAGGGGAGCCAAACCCACCCTAGGCGCGAGTGGTCCCAGCCCCGCGCCTGGCTAGGGTTTAGGCACCCTGGCCGCCTCCCGGTCTCGCCCCTTCGCCTATAAGAAGCCCCCGATGCAGAAACTCTCGGTACCCGATCAGAAATCCACGAAACTGTCTGTAGCCGCCGCCACCATCGTCCCTAGATCGGGGGGATCTGAAGCTCTTCCCGGCACCGTACCAGAGGGGAGATCATCCCGGAGGCCTTCTCTCCGGTATGATTCGTGAGTAGTTCCACCTTGGACTATGGGTCCATGTAGTAGCTAGATGGTTGTATCTCCTCCTTTGTGCTTTCATGTATAGACCTTGTGAGCTCCGTTCATGATCAAGATCTAATCTATTTGTAATCATGCATGTTGTGTTTGCGGGGATCCGATGGATATTGATATTATTATGTTAGTTTGATTAATGGTTCTATCTTTATGATTCTATCATGTCTGTGTTGTTTGTGATCTTGCATGCTCTCCGTTGCTAGTGGTTATCTTGGCCAAGTAGTTGCTAGTGATTCCAAGAGGGAGTATTTATGATCGATAGTGGGTTCATGCCTCTAGTTTCCAAGGGAAGTGACAGAAATCTCTTCGATTGTACATGTGCTATTGCTACTAGGGAGAAAACAACGGTCTCTTGTTCATGGAACATGTGGACTATTTACCTTACACACTTTGCTTAAAGCAGTTGTCTGTTGCTTGCAACTTAATACTGGAGGGGGTTCAGATGATAACCTGAAGGTGGAGTTCTAGTAATAGATGCAGTTGGATTACGGTCTATGTATATTCTTGTATTGCCCAATCAACTTCATAGGATCTTTCTGGCTAGTAATTGCATTGTAATGCCTTGCTCAGTTCCTGTCAATTACCCCGTTGTAATTTGTTTACCCTTCATGCCATGTTGTTTATCTAAGGAGAGCACCTCTAGTGAACTATGGACCCCGGTCCAATCTTTACCATTGATACATCTTCCACTGTTACTTGTTTACTTGCTGCAAACCATTACCTTCCACACCATACGTTTAATCCTTTGTTACAACAAACCGGTGATCTTGACAACCTCACTGATTCGTTGGGGCAAAGTCTTGAGTTTGTGTTGTGCAGATCTCCACGTTGTTTGCAACACTTGTGTGATGTTTCCTTCCTCCTTCTGGTTCGATAACCTCGGTCTCTACTGAGGGAAGACTTGATGCTTGCTGCTTCACAGCTTGCTCTTGGGGTTTCCAACGAAGAGCTTCCACGTCAAACACCAGGCACCATCAAGCTTTCTAGTGTCGTTACTGGGGAATCTACTTCAACCTCTTCCACCTCGTCAAGCGCTATCAACAAGTTTTCTGGCGCCGTTGCCGGGGAGGCTAAGGACGTCTTCACTAGGGGAGTCCTTCACTTCCTTTCTCTTTAATTTTTTTAGTTTGATTTTTTTCTTTTGCTTGGTTTTTCTTGCCTCTTTCCAAAAAAACCCCAAAAAATTAGTCTAGCTTGGTTTGCTTGACTTATTCAAAAACACAAAAAAATTAGTTCCTACTCTAGTTGTTGGTCTGTTGTTGTCTTGTTTGGTCATGGTTTCTCTTTGAAACTAGTTCTTATTGGCAAGGTGGGTTCACAGAAGAACAAAAGTATTATTATAAGAAACACCGTTTGTCACAAAAAGGGAAACACTTATGGGAACAAGCTGACAAGTTGAATACTATTGCTAGAGACGTTTGCTCTACATATGATGTTACTTATTGCTTTGATAAATCTTGTTGATGTAGGAGGTATAAACACCTGCCTTTTCAATGTGAGTATAATGATAATGTTACCATATCTTCTTATGTTAAAGGAAATTATGACTTTTATGATGTGGAACAAATTGAAGAATTTATTGCCTTCAAGGGTGCATTTGAACTTGCCAGTTTGCTTGAAAATACTGATGATGCACCTTATGAACATGAGGTTTATGAGATACTTAAATTTTTCATTGACAATTACAAGGAAGAAAATGGCTATATTCTTGAATATTTTAATAGATGCTTCCCACAGATGGAAGAGACTAATGCCTTGCAGGAGCTTATAGAAGAAGAAATTGTTGAAACTGGAAGTTCATTAGATGAAAAAGAGGAGGAGAGTGATGAAAAAAAGGAGGAAGAATGGATCTACCCATGTCTACCTTCTAATGAGAGTAACTCTTTACCTCTTATATTATTTAATTTTCCCCCATGCTTACAAAAGGAGGATGAATGTTATGTTCCCGTGGATCCTTTTGAAATATCTACTTTGGATAGAACCTGTGAAGGTTTTAATCCCACTATTTTTGAGCTTGATAGAAATTATGTGTTTGTAGATCATGGAAAGTCTGCTTTATGTGATAGTTAGATTGTTTAGTTTATTCATGATGCTACTGAAAGTTATTATGAGAGAGGGAAACATGGTCTTATGTATCTCAACAATATTAAGTTTCCCCTCTTCATGTTGAAAATCTTGAAGTTGCACTTGTTTTGTTTTCCCATTCTTGTTACTATGTGCTTCTTTGATTTATTTGCTTACAAGATTCCTATGCATAGGAAGTGGGTTAGACTTAAATGTGTTTTGAATTTGCTTCTTGATGCTCTCTTTGACTTCAATTCATAATTCTTATGAGATCATCTTCTTCTTGCTTCTTGTGCCTAACTTAAAGGCGTTAAAGAAAAGTATTTGTTGGGAGATATCCCAAGAGTTTCTTTGAGTTTTGGAAGTTATATTTCAGTAATAACCTCTCCTTATCCTTTTTGTTTGCTTTTTGTGCCAAGAATGACCTCTAATGAGAGGGAAGTAAGATTTGGGGAGTTGCTGTCCCGAAACATATTTCCGTCCTCCACCAAAAAAATCCTTGAGGAGGATATATAACTTGGATTGATCTCACAATTTATGAATAAAACCCCCAGTATGTTGGATAACTTTCGTTAGTTCAACACTTTTTGATTTGAGCAACATAAGATGTTCGCAAAAAATCATTTCTACCTGCTGGTCTGTTTTGACAGATTTCTGCCATTATTTGCATTTGCTTCTTATTGATTCCTTTTTGAGCTCTCTTCAGGTAAATTGAGTTTCTTTGAAGGAGTTACTTCAGTAGCTTGTGTTTTTAGTGAAAATACTTGTTGTTCCAAAGCTTTTACAGTGGTCTAATATCTTTTGAATAAGCTAATGTTGCTAATGAAGATTGTGTGAAGTTTTGTATGAAGGAAAAATTCCAGGTGTAAAGAGAGAATGATGCAATGAGATGTAGAATGGACAAAATCGCAAGCTTGGGGATGCCACCATGGTGTCACCCCAAGAAATATAAAAGAGTTACAAGCGTCAAAGCTTGGGGATTCCCAAGGCATCCCCTTCTTCATCAATAAAAAGCTCAGGTCTGTCTAGACACTTCACTTTTATTGTTTCATGCACAGTTGTGTTGTTCTTGGAGCGTCTTAGTTTTTGGTTGCCTTGCTTAGTTTGTTTAGTTTGATTTAGTAGTTTGGACCCCCGTTCTCGCTATGTTGTTTTGCAAATAAGTTTGCTTGGTGTTTGGAAAGGAGTAGTAAGTTCTTGCTTGAAGTGCAAGAGGAGCTTGCATTGGCTGTGACTTAGACTTTAGCATGACATTATAGGTGTTGTTTTAGCATTATGCTTAGTGATTATTGCTGTAGCATGTCTTGTTCCAAACAATTGGGATTGCTTAGTGTGCCTTGAAGAAATTATGCGTTGTTTTAGCATGCAAAAGCATAGCATTGTGGTATTCTCCTTTGATGTTTTGCTTGGGTTGACTTGGCACATGCTCACACCATGTTATGATATGACAAGTCACCATTAGCCTCTGTGATCATTTAGTCCTTGACTTTTAGTAACACTCTTTGCTTTGATTAGTTTTCTTTGTTGCATTGCATAATTATGGCCATTATTGCTCTCTTAGTTGGTTGCTCCCAGTCTTTTGCTAGCCTCCACTTGTATGAGTAAGTTCTACTCATGCTTCCAACTCCCAAGAAACAAAGTTATTACAAAGTGTCCACTATAAACTCCTATACATGGCATGTTACACCATTCCAAGTATATTCTTGTTTTCAACTATCTTCCAATTTAAAACTATTTTGTTATGTGAAAACTTAGTGATTAAAGCCCTCATGAACTTGATTGCACATTTTATTCTTTGCCCCTAATAAACTTGAACCATTGAGGCAACTTTGTTGTATATGCTTGCACTTATAAGTTGGGATTAGCAGAACCGTGCTATCATGGGGAACATTTTCAACATTGCACTTGTACTTTTTGTACTCCGTTGATATTATGCTATTTTGACTATGGATGTTACCAGTGTGAAATGAAGTGGGAACTTGTAAGTCCATGGAGTTTGTATTCTGTGTTAGAGCAACGCCTAGGCCGCTAGCCTAAGCCATGCCTAATCATGGTGGAAACTTGCAGCATCACCATAGTGACATCTATGAAGCATTCTTCTTATAAAAAAAGAGAGACACATTGAGAAAAGAGGAAAGAGAGAAAAAAGCACCATATTCCCATGGTACATAAGAAGATTTCTAAGATGCTCATTATCTGCTTGCCTTGTCATTTTGGTTATGGGAAAGCTCATGTGCCATGTGCAAGGGGTACCCCATTGGCGGTTCTCAATGATATGCAAATACTTACAGTGACAAGAACTTTCCTGGGCCCTAAGTTGAGTATCCATGAGGTGTAGCCCTCATAGTAAAGGGACTTGAGATTGCCAACTTATACTTTGTCAAGCATATACTCTAGCTTTGCCACTTTAACCTTAACCACTTCAAGATGCTTATGATAGGGCAATGAGGGCTGAAAGCTAAAAAGTACCATAATTTTTTGAAGATCTTTTTGAAACTTGTAATACCTGCTTCCTTTACAAAAAGGCCTTTCTTCCATCATTATTAAGACTCCACCTTCTACCTTTAGGCACCATTAAGAGAGCATAGTTGGCATTCTATGTGCAATGTTCCAAAGCTTATTAATTGATGCATATTGTGTTATTACTTGTTCATGTGCTATCTGTTTCTAGTCACCCTTGTGAACTTTGCAGGTGTCCTACGCATTATATTGCAACTCTATGAGGGACAAGCAGGTTGCCACAATGCTATGTTTTCTTCATTTGAAACAAACAAACGTTTTTTATTATTCATGATCTTTGTTTGTAGCTTGTCATGTTGCATACATAGTTACTATGTCCTATTGTTAGAACTCCATCTTTCATGCACATTTTTAGAGTTCCTTTATACCAACTTTCAATGTTTGCAAATGGTTGGATCTATATTGTCAGGGTGCATGTCACCTCAACAATTATTCTTTTATCACTTACCTACTCGAGGACGAGCAGGAGTTAAGCTCGGGGATGCTGATACGTTGGAAACGTATCTATAATTTTTGATCCTCCATGCTTGTTTAGTATCTACTTTTCTTTACTTGTCTACACTTTGAGGTGCTTTTTACATGTTTTATGGTACTAACCTATTAACAAGTTGCAACAGTGCCAGATGCATGTTTTCTGCCGTTTTTGGTATCAAAAAAGTTAGTAAAGAAATATTCTCGGAATTGGACGTGATGAAGGACAAAGTCAATAATTTTCCGTGGGGAACAAGAAGTCCAGAGGGAGCCGGAAGGGCCAGGGAGCAGACCACCCTAGGCATGTGGGCCCGATCTAGTGCACAGCTAGGGTTTGGGCACCCTGGCCGCCTCCCGATATCGCCCCTTCGCCTATAAGAAGCCCCCGATGCAGAAACTCTCGATACCCGATCAGAAATCCATGAAACCGTCTGTAGCCGCCGCCACCATGGTCCCTAGATCAGGGGGGGTCTGAAGCTCTTCCCGGCACCCTGCCGGAGGGGACATCATCCTGGAGGCCTTCTCTCCGGTATGATTCGTGAGTAGTTCCACCTTGGACTATGGGTCCATGTAGTAGCTAGATGGTTGTATCTCCTCCTTACACACTTTGCTTCAAGCAGTTGTCTGTTGCTTGCAACTTAATACTAGAGGGGGTTCTGACGATAACCTGAAGGTGGACTTCTAGTCATAGATGCAGTTGGATTACGGTCTATGTATATTGTTGTATTGCCCAATCAACTTCATAGGATCTTTCTGGCTAGTAATTGCATTGTTATGCCTTGCTCAGTACCTGTCAATTGCCCCGCTGTAATTTGTTTACCCTTCATGCCATGTTGTTTATCTAAGGAGAGCACCTCTAGTGAACTATGTGTAGGGTTTCGTAGCATGGAAAACAAAAAATTTCTACCGCATACAAACAAACAAGCCAAGATCTATCTACTAGATTGTAGCAACGAGTCGATAGAATAACTCACCCTCGACGATTCCAAAGTGTTTAACAAGAGCGGATTCTCGTGGGTGATGTAGTCGTACTCTTCCCGATCTCAAGATCGCGTAGACGATCCTTCCGGCGCTGCGTTCCGGCAGCGCTCCCGCAGTCGGTCACACGTTCGGTACTCGACGAAGACCTTCCTCTCCCTTGTTCCATCAGGCAGCGGAGGTTGTAGCACTCTCCTCGCAATTCCGGCAGCACAACGGCGTGGTACCGGAAGTAGAGGGGAGATCTCACAGGGCTTTGCCTTAAGCCGGAGCGAGTATGGTGGAGTGTGAGAGAGTCCCTCGACGATCTAGGGTTTAGACACGCCGAGGAGGGGGCTAGGATGGCGGCTAGGGTTTCACCTAGGCGGCGGCGGCGAGTGCCCTAGGGCCGGCGGTGGCTATGGAGGCGGCGGCTTGGTACTAGGGTTTGGAGGAGAGGATCTTGTGTGTCTCTAGGAGGGAGCCCTGCCCCTCCTTATATAGGTGGAGGGGCCGGCCGACCAAGGGGAGGGAGAGGAGTCCCTCCCCAACTCGGCTTGGGTGGTGCGCCGGCGGTGGGGAGGAGGGACTCCTCCCCAACTCGGTTTCCTCCTCCTTTCCTCTTTCCAAAATTAGTCGTTTGACTTTCAAACTAGCCGTTTGACTTTTCAAACTAGGATTTGATTTAATCCTTTATTTTATTCAGCGATGACACTTAGTACATACCAACTTGATATAACACATCCATGTACCCTCCCCGGGTCTTGGGACATTCGGAACCTTCTAGAACATTCCGATGAAAACACCTAATCATTCTCCAACTCAAAGCGGGACTTTCCTTATATGAATCTTATTCTCCGGACCATTCGGATCTCCTCGTGATATCCGAATCCCATTCGAGACTCGAACAACATTAACTCTTTCTCATCATTCCATAACTACTCAAACAACGTCCAATCCTTAAGTGTGTCTCCCTACGGTTCGTGAATTATGCGGACATGATCGAGACACTTCTCCGATCAATAACCAATAGAGGAATCTGAAATTCATATGGCTCCACATATTTCTACGATTACTTTGCGATCGAATGAACCACTTACATACGATATCAATTTCCCTTTGTCTCACGATAGTTTACTTATCCGAGGTTATGATCGTCGGTATCTCTGCATACCTAGTTCAACCTCGTTCCGATAAGTACTCTTTTCTCGTTCGTGATATGTGATCCCTTGTGAGCAGTCACATGCTTGCAAGCTAATTGGATGACATTTCACCGAGGGCCCAGAGTATATCTATCCGTCATATGGATGGACAAATCCCTCTTGATCCATGTGTTTCAACCAATACTTTCCGAACACTCAATGCCACCTTTATAGCCACCCGATTCACGGTGTGGTGTTTGATGTCATCAAAGCATCCATCCGGTAAAGGTGATATGCATGATCTCATGGTCGAAGGAATTAGATTACTATGTATCAGAAAGCATATAGCAATTGAACTATTAAAATGACTTGATCTTTATGCTACGCTTATCTATAGGAGTATGTCCACCATATCATTCTCCTAACGATATGATCTTGTTGTTAATAACATCTCAATGTTCATGATAGGGAAACCATAATCATCTATTAACCAACAAGCCAGTATAATATAGAGGCTTTACTAGGGACTTCAAATTAAGTTTACAAATCACACAAGTATCAATGTTTCCTTGTTAATACTATTATAGCATGAATGTAAACATTTATCATAAACACAAAGATATAATAATAACTATATTTATTATTGCCTCTAGGGCATATCTCCAACAGTCTCCCAATTGCACTAGAGTCATCTAATCTAGATTACATGGTAATATACCGAACACCCATGGCAGTTTGGTGCTGGTCATGTTTTGCCCTCGGGAGAGGTTTAGTCAACGGATCCGCCATATTCAGATCTGTGTGTACTTTGAAAATCTTTATATCCCCATCTTGGATATGTTCTCGAATAGCGTGAAAACGTAGCTTGATGTGCTTCAGCTTCTTGTGTGACCTTGGTTCTTGCGCATTGGCTATGGCGCCCATGTTATCACAGTAGATAGACATTGGGTCCAGCGCACTAGGAACCACACCCAGCTCTATAATGAACTCTTTCATCCATATCGCTTCTTGTGAAGCCTCCAAAGCAGCCATGTATTCCGATTCAGTTGAAGATCTCGCCACAACGCTTTGCTTTGCACTCCTCTAGCTAACTGCTGCACCATTCAAAATAAATACGTATCCAGATTGTGATTTAGAATCATCCGGATCGGTGTTCCAACTAGCATCGGTGTAACCATTAACAACGAGCTGTTCATCACCTCCATAAGAAAGAACCATATCCTTAGTTCTTCTCAAGTACTTAAGGATGTTTTTGACCGTTGTCCAATGATCCACTCCTGGATCACTTTGATATCTGCTAGTTAAACTAACAGCATATGCAATGTCGGGTCTAGTACATAGCATGGCATACATTAGAGATCCTATGGCTGAGGCATAGGGATTCTTACTCATCCTTTCTATATCTTCTGCCGATGTCGGACTTTGAGTTTTACTCAAGGTCTTATTGGGCAACATGGGCAATAACCCTTTCTTGCTATCTTCCATTCCAAACCTCTTTAGAACTTTGTCCAAATATGTACTTTGTGACAATGATATTTGGCGTTTCGATCTATCTCTATAAATCTTTATGCCTAATATGTAAGCTGCTTCGCCAAGATCCTTCATTGAAAAACTATTATTCAAATATTCCTTGACACTATTAAGAAGGTCTACATCATTCCCAATCAACAATATGTCATCTACATATAGTATTAAGAATGCTATAGAGCTCCCACTCACTTCCTTGTAAATACAAGCTTCTCCATAAGTTTGTATAAAACCAAAACTTTTGATCACCTTATCAAAACGTTGATTCCAACTTCGGGATGCTTGCTTCAATCCATAGATGGACCGTTGAAGTTTGCATACCTTGTTAGCATCTTTAGGATCGACAAAACCTTTGGGTTGCATCATATACAACTCTTCATCAATATCTCCATTGAGGAATGCTGTTTTGACATCCATCGCCATATCTCATAATCATAATATGCAGCGATTGCTAACATAATCCTCACAGACTTTAGCTTCATCTTGGTGAGAAAGTCTCATCGTAGTAAACTCCTTGAATTTGTCGAAACCCTTTTGCGACAAGTCGAGCTTTATAGACAGTAACATTACCATCAGCATCTGTTTTCTTCTTGAAGATCCATTTGTTCTCGACAGCCTTCCGGCCATCCGGTAAATCCACCAAAGTCCATACTTGGTTTTCGTACATGGATCCAATCTCGGATTCATGGCTTCTTGCCATTTATTGGAATCTGGGCTCATCATCGCTTCCTCATATGTCTCAGGTTCATCGGTGTTGTCCACCAACATGACACTCATAACGGGATCATACCAATCTGGATTGGTACGAGTTCTCGTTGACCTGCGAGGCTCTGTAGCAACTTCAACCGAAGTTTCATGATCATCATCATTAGCTTCCTCTCTAATTGGTGCAGGCACCACAGGAACTTCTTCCGGCGCTGCGCTACTCGCAATTTTGAGAGAAGGTTCGACAACCTCGTAGAGTTCTACTTTCCTTCCAGTCACTTCTTTCGAGAGAAATTCCTTCTCTAGAAAGGATCCATTCTTGGCAACGAAGATTTTTCCTTTGTATCTATGATAGAAGGTATACCCAATAGTTTCCTTTGGGTATCCTATGAAGACGCATTTTTCCTCTTTGGGTTCAAGCTTGTCCGGCTGTAACTTCTTTACATAGGCTTCGCAACCCCAAACTTTAAGGAACGACAATCTAGGTTTCTTCCCAAACCATAATTCATACGATGTCATTTCAACGGATTTAGATGGTGCCCTATTTAAAGTGAATGCGGCTGTTTCTAATGCATAACCCCAAAATGATAGCGGTAAATCTATAAGTGACATCATAGAACGAACCATATCTAAGAGAGTTCGATTACGAAGTTCGGATACACCATTACGCTGTGGTGTTCCCGGCGGTGTAAATTGTGAAAGTATTCCGCATTTCTTCAAATGCTCGCGAAACTCGTAACTTAGATATTCACCTCCACGATCAGAACGTAGAAATTTAATCTTCTTGTTATGTTGATTCTCTACCTCACTTTGAAATTCCTTAAACTTCTCGAAAGTTTCGGACTTATGTTTCATGAAATAGATATACCCATATCTACTCAAGTCATCCGTGAAGGTAAGAACATAACGATAACCACCGCGCGATGCTACACTCATTGGACCACACACATCGGTATGTATGATTTCCATCAAGTCCGTAGCTCGCTCGATCATACCAGAAAATGGAGTCTTAGTCATTTTACCCATCAGACATGCTTCGCATCTTTCAAGTGATTCGAAATCAAGTGATTCAATAAGTCCATCAGAATGGAGTTTCTTCATACGCTTCACTCCAATGTGACCAAGACGACAGTGCCACATATAGGTCGAGTTATCGCTCGATTTCAAACGTTTAGCCTCAATGTTATTAATATGTGTATTTCCACTATCGAGATTCAATAAGAATAGACCATCTATCAAAGGTGCATGTGCATAAAACATATTACTCATATAAATCGAACAACCATTATTCTCAGACTTAAACAAGTAACCGTCTCGCAATAAACAAGATCCGATATAATGTTCATGCTTAACGCAGCACCAAATAACAATTATTTAAGTATAAAACTAATCCGATGGTAGATGAAGGGGTAGCGTGCCGACGCGATCACATCAACCTTTGATCCGTTTCCACGCGCATCGTCACCTTGTTCTTCGCTAGCTTCCATTTATTCTGCACTGTTTGAGTTACAAATATGAGCAACCGAACCAGATATCAAATACCGAGCACTACTACGGTACTAGTGAGATACACATCAATAACATGTATATCGGATATACCTTTCTTCTTGATGTTGTCGTTCTTCAAATCCGCCAAGTACTTTGGGCAATTCCGCTTCGGTGACCTTCTCCTTGCGGTAAAGCACTCAAGATGTCGCTTAGGTCCAGCCTTGGTCTTCTTCGTTGGCGTGGTAACTTTCTTACCACCCTTCTTGAAGTGTCCCTTCTGCTAAGACTTGCCTTTCTTGAATTTGGTGGCCTTATTGACCAACAACACTTGGTGCTCTTTCTTGATCTCCACTTCTGCAGATTTCAACATGGCAAAGAGTTCTGGCCACGTCTTGTTCATGTTCGCATGTTAGTTCATCACAAAGTTCTTGTAACTTGGTGGTAGTGATTGGAGGACACGGTAAATCCCCAAAGCATTAGGAATCACAATACCCAAGCTTTGAAGTTTGTTTGCGTGCCCAGACATCTTAAGCACATGCTCACTGACGGAGCTGCCCTCTTCCATCTTGCAGTTAAAGAACTTTTCAGAAGCCTCATAGCTTTCAATTGCCGCATGAGTCTCAAAGATCAATTTGAGATCCTCGACAATATAATATGGGTCTGAATTCTCAAACCTTTTATGAAGCTCTGATTCTAAACCATAAAAGATAGCACATCTTTGGAGTCTTGAGTCTTCCGAGTGAGGTAAACGTTCTTTACTTCATCGGCAAAGATCGGTGCAGGGTCACCCAGCTGTGCATCCAGCACATAGGTCAAATTACCAGCTGTGAGGACAATCCTCAAATTGTGGAACCAATCCGCGGAGTTGCTTCCATTGTTTTTCAACTTTTCTTTCTCTAGGAACGCATTAAAATTGATGGTAGGGGCTGCCATTGATCTACAACATATTTTCAATAGTTTAGACTAAGTTTATGACAAATTGAGTTCAAATTAATAATAAAATTAATCTAGGTGAACTCCCACTCAAAACAATATCACTCACATTGTTTTAGTGATCACACGAACCAAATCCACCACATCAACACCGATCATCACGAGAGTTGATATAGTTTCAATGGCGAACAATCGACATGTTCATCATATCTACTATGTGATTCATGCTGTACCTTTCGGTGATCCGTGTTCCGAGACCATGTCTGTACATGCTAGGATCATCAAGATCAAACCTTAGTTTCCGCATGAGCAAATCTGGCTTTCTCACGTTGTATACACTTGCGGAATCTAACACACCCGATCATCACGTGGTGCTTCGAAACAACAAGCTTTAGCAACGGTGCTAACTAAGGGTGAACACTTTATGATTTGAAATTCATGTGCATGAGGGATCATCTTATAATGCTACCGTCGTCTACTAAGCAATACAAGATGCATAAAGGATTGACATCACATGCAATTCATAATATGTGATATGATATGGCCTTTCTTCTTTGTGCTTCCGATCTCCATCTTCTAGCACGAACATGATCTCCATCATCACCGGCATTGCATCAAGGTCAATGACGCTTCTCCATGGTTGTCGTCCACCGGCTTCAACTATTACAACTACTTTGAATAGACACGCGTGTCTTAACATAAATTAAATACAACCATATGGCTCCTGCTGGTTGCCAACTTACAATAAGGAACATTGCATACATCAAATATAATCACAATCATGGCCATATCACATCACACCTGCAAAACAAAGTTAGACGCCTCTACTTTCTTTGCATATTTTACGTGGTTTGGGGCTTTCAATAAGTGTCGTTCTAACTACGAACATGAACCACAACATTGATACTAGTATTGTTAATCACCCGTTGTAAATTGGATCTTAACTATGCTAGGAGAAACACAGGCACCATAAAGCCACTTATGCAATACAAGTTGCATGTCAAGCGTGGAGCAAGTCTCATGAACGATGTCATGTAAGGTTAGCCGGGCCTTCATCCCAACATACCGCAAGATGCAAAGTACACAAGAAGCAATCGACAATAAAAGCATCAACGCCCACAATGACCATTGTGTTCTACTCATGCAACAGATCTACATATAGACACGGCTCTGATACCACTATAGGGTTTCGTAGCATGGAAAACAAAAAATTTCTACCGCATACAAACAAACAAGCCAAGATATATCTACTAGATTGTAGCAACGAGTCGATAGAATAACTCACCCTCGAAGATTCCAAAGTGTTTAACGAGAGCGGATTCGTGGGTGATGTAGTCGTCTTCCCGATCTCAAGATCGCATAGACGATCCTTCCTAGGCTGCGTTCAGCGGCGCTCCGATTCGGTCACACGTTCGGTACTCGACGAAGACCTTCCTCTCCCTTGTTCCAGCAGGCAGCGGAGGTTGTAGCACTCTCCTCGCAATTCCGGCAGCACAACGGCGTGGTACCATAAGTAGAGGGGAGATCTCGCAGGGCTTCGCCTTAAGCCGGAGCGAGTATGGTGGAGTGTGAGAGAGTCCCTCGACGATCTAGGGTTTAGACACGCCGAGGAGGGGGCTAGGCAGCGGCTAGGGTTTCACCTAGGCGGCGGCGGCGAGTGCCCTAGGGCCGGCGACGGCTATGGAGGCGGCGGCGGCTTGGTACTAGGGTTTGGAGGAGAGGATCTTGTGTGTCTCTAGGAGGGAGCCCTGCCCCTCCTTATATAGGTGGAGGGGCCGGCCGGCCAAGGGGAGGGAGAGGAGTACCTCCCCAACTCAGCTTGGGTGGTGCGCCGGCGGTGCGGAGGAGGGACTCCTCCCCAACTCGGTTTCCTCCTCCTTTCCTCTTTCCAAAATTAGCCGTTTGACTTTCAAACTAGCCGTTTGACTTTTCAAACTAGGATTTGATTTAATCCTTTATTTTGTTCAGCGATGACACTTAGTACATACCAACTTGATATAACACATCCATGTACCCTCCCCCCCGGAGTGCCGGACATTCCGGAACCTTCTAGAACATTCCCGATGAAAACACCGGAATCATTCTCCAACTCCGAAACGGGACTTTCCTTATATGAATCTTATTCTCCGGACCATTCCGGATCTCCTCGTGATATCCCGAATCCCATTCGAGACTCCGAACAACATTCAGACTCTTTCTCATCATTCCATAACTACTCAAACAACGTCGAATCCTTAAGTGTGTCTCCCTACGGTTCGTGAATTATGCGGACATGATCGAGACACTTCTCCGATCAATAACCAATAGAGGAATCTGGAAATTCATATGGCTCCCACATATTTCTACGATTACTTTGCGATCGAATGAACCACTTACATACGATATCAATTTCCCTTTGTCTCACGATAGTTTACTTATCCGAGGTTATGATCGTCGGTATCTCTGCATACCTAGTTCAACCTCGTTACCGATAAGTACTCTTTTCTCGTTCCCGTGATATGTGATCCCTTGTGAGCCAGTCACATGCTTGCAAGCTAATTGGATGACATTTCACCGAGAGGGCCCAGAGTATATCTATCCGTCATATGGATGGACAAATCCCTCTTGATCCATGTGTTTCAACCAATACTTTCCGAACACTCAATGCCACCTTTATAGCCACCCGATTCACGGTGTGGTGTTTGATGTCATCAAAGCATCCATCCGGTAAAGGTGATATGCATGATCTCATGGTCGAAGGAATTAGATTACTATGTATCAGAAAGCATATAGCAATTGAACTATTAAAATGACTTGATCTTTATGCTACGCTTATCTATAGGAGTATGTCCACCATATCATTCTCCTAACGATATGATCTTGTTGTTAATAACATCTCAATGTTCATGATAGGGAAACCACAATCATCTATTAACCAACAAGCCAGTATAATATAGAGGCTTTACTAGGGACTTCAAATTAAGTTTACAAATCACACAAGTATCAATGTTTTCTTGTTAATACTATTATAGCATGAATGTAAACATTTATCATAAACACAAAGATATAATAATAACTATATTTATTATTGCCTCTTTCACCACTTGTAATAGTAGATCTCATCTCCAATTGGCGACATTATAAGACTATTTGTTATCAACTCTATGATCTCCATTACAATGTTTATGATTGTCGATTTCATATATATGTGAGTAATTCTCCTTGGGCTGAGGGCTTCGGCCTAGCCATGTAGATTTTGTGCATGTTATTTATCATAAATGGGATCATGTATTAGTTTGTATGACTTGATGATTGTAGTACCCTCTCTTGCCTCAATCTAAGGACTTGTCAGGTTCCCAAGACCCCGAGGATTAATCCAGGTAAAGGGAGTGTGAGTAACAACTGATCTACAAGATAGGAACCCTAGTGACAGAAAGGGAAGTACGGCTGTATGTGAGGAACTTACTTGGGATTAATGGTGACATCACTATGCATATCATTAGTTCTCTTACTTCCATGGATGAGACTAGTATGTTATTGCCATAAGAGGGTGCGGAGGCGATAACATTTATGGATGCACTGCCCACATATAATTATCTTGCTCTAACAATTACATGAGTACTTTATTACTATCTATTATTCTCATAAGATGTTTTGCATAGCTACTGGTGAAAACCGAAGACCATAGGCCCTCTCTCTCTCTCCAACATCAACAACAACAACAAGATTGCAAACTCTTGGTCCGGTGAAAACGCAATAGGAATTCTAAAACTCTCGAATGTCCGTTAAGGTAATCTCACTTTGCTTTCTGCTTCCCTAGGATTCGATAAACCTAGGTCTACTAGGGAAAAAGAGCTATACTACATCCATAATCCGGATTGTAGGTATCATCCAGTAGTGGCTGAACTTCCTTCATTTCTTTGGCGGAGGGGCGCTTCTCCCAGGAACTAAGTATTCGGCAAATTTTTGTCGGGTCAAAGGGGGTAACCCGAACTTTTGACCTTCAACTTGCTGGTCCTTGATATAGAACCACTACGCTTTCCAACCTTGGATGGATTCTATAGTTTTCAAGTCGAAGTAATTCACATCAGAGTGCACACAAATTATTGTGCCTCTGACATCATGGACGATGGTGTCAGTGGCATTACGAAAACCAAAGAAAAAAATGCTTCCACAAGCCCCGATGGGGATGGTCCCGAGGAAACACTTGCTTGAGGCGATAAAAAAGGCAATGTGGAGGATGGAGTTAGGCGTAAGGTGGTAAAGTTATACGCCATAGACAAAAAGAATCCCACAAAGAAATTCGTGGGCAGGGAGAGAGAGGCCATAGAAGAGGAAGGAAAGGAGCATTACCCGCCATCCCGCTTCGGGTGCGGGTGTGGTTGTCGGAGATTTGTCCTGCGAAGGAAACTAGGGTCCAACGATCCCTTGGTTCGAGAGGGAGCTGAACACGCAGTTCCAAGGAGCCTCGGCAACGGCGGCGGAGCAAAGCACACGACGGAGAGGTGACATGGTTTTTTTACCCAGGTTCGAGACCCTCGTGAGGAGGTAAAGACCCTACTCATGCTTTGTTGTATTGCTCGCTTGCTTCACGAGGGTACAATGGTGGATGCAAGTCTAGGGTTTTAGATCGCTGAGGATCGACATGTTATAAGGTAGGATAAGAGTCCCTTATATAGGGAGGCATTGGGCCTGTTCCCCTAGTCTTTTGGCGGGAAGGGCGTCCAAAGTGTCGCTCCTCGAGATCCCGTCCTAGGAGACTACTTTCGTTGGACTAGGTCTAGCACGCAGCGCTCCACTCCTTCCTCCTGTAAAGTGGCCTTCTTTAGCATCACTTGTCTTCACCTGGCACTCTTTGCTTTTCCCCCTTACATTGAAATGGCAATGGGAGGAGCCTTCCACCACGAGGTCATCCGTCCACCTCCTATTGAAAGTGGGGTGGACCGAGTCTTGCTTTACCGAGACATGTCAGAACGCAGGAGCGCTGCT
Source organism: Avena longiglumis (assembly GCA_030063025.1). Classification (NCBI taxonomy): domain Eukaryota; kingdom Viridiplantae; phylum Streptophyta; class Magnoliopsida; order Poales; family Poaceae; genus Avena; species Avena longiglumis. The sequence goes on from CP125978.1 coordinate 187,137,430, forward strand.
CCCCTTGTCGGGATCCGGCTCGTTCCTTGATAGGTGGAGTTAGGAAATAGCCCCGAGATATGCACCAAAGCATCTAAGGCTTTGAGACGCAACGAGGCGTAGCAGCATGGTCTCCTCGGGAAGCAGGGGGCCTTGCAAGGTGCGCATGGCCCGACCACCTTCAGAGGCGTGGCCGCCTCACGAGGGGGCGTTAACCCGGCGCTGGACCCGTCAACCAAGGGGAGGTGGCACCCCGGTTTATAGGACCTGATAGTAGTCCTGGGGCGCTTGGCTCGCATGTGTCCCCTGGTGGGCTCGAAGGGGCAAGCGGCTCTGGAGGGTTGATGCGTCATGGCACTTGCTTGGTCAACAAGGGCCTGCCATGCTTGCATCCTAGTCGTGGAGCCCAACCGGCCATGCGTTCTCGTCCATAGATCTGGAGCGCACTGTTGCCACTCCGGGAGTTGTTCCCACGACGTGAAGGTGCGTGGGGCCTTGAGGTTAATGTCATGCGCCTGGCACAGTAATGTGTCTTTTCATTTTGCCAGGTTAAATCAGGGCGTGGGCAGAGAATCTTCTCACTTCCACACCTCGGTTCCCCCCTTTTATCCTCTTCATGTTTCCGAGCTAGTAGCTTTGCCACCTTCCATGGTGTCCCCATGCCTTCCCCTCGTCGAGGCTGATGAGGACGCGACAGTCGAGGTGCAGGTTGCCCTGGTTCTGGATAGAACGGAGGAGGGCCCGCCGGTGAAGCGTGGCTGCGGGCGGCCGCGCGGTAGAGACCGGGGTAGACGCGACGACCGTGGTTCTTCCCTTGTCATGGTTGCCCTTTGATCCGGATTACGGATATAGTATAGCTCTTTTTCCCTAGTAGACCTAGGTTTATCGAATCCTCGGGAAGTCGAAAGCAAAGTGAGATTACCTTAACGAACATTCAAGAATTTTAGAATTTTTATTGCGTTTTCACCGTACCAACAGTTTGCGATCTGGTTGTTGTTGTTGTTTTTGATGATGGAGAGAGAGAGGGCCTAGGGTATTCGGTTTTCACCAGTAGTTGTGCAAAACATATGATGGGAATAATAGATAGTAATAAAGTACACATGTAATTGTTAGAGCAAGATAATTATATGTGGGTAGTACATCCATAGATGTTATCGCATCCGCAACCGCTTATGGCAATAACCTACTAGTCTCATCCATGGAAGAAAGAGAACTAATGATATGCATAGTGATGTCACCGTTAATCCCAAGTAATATCCTCACATACAGCCGTACTACACTTTCTGTCACAGGGGTTCCTATCCTGCAGATCAATCGTTACTCACACTCCCTTTACCTGGATCAATCCTCGTGGTCTTGGGTACCTGACAAGTCCTTAGATTCAGGAAAGAGAGGGAACTATAATCATCAAGTCATACAAACTAATACATGATCCCATCTATGATAAATAACGTGCACAAAAGCTACATGGCTAGGTCGAAGCCCTTAGCCCAAGGATAATTACTCACACATAGAGATGAAATCGACAATCATAAACATTGTAATGGAGATCATAGAGTTGATAACAAATAGTCTTACAATGTCGCCAATTGGAGATGAGATCTACTATTACAAGTGTTGGAAGATGGCTATGGTGGTGGATAAGGGTTTAGAGGTTTAGATCTTGATCTATTTCTCCTGCGTGGCGGCAGGGAGAGTTGAGGATGAAAGAAGTGACGTTGTGGAGTCGGGGCCGGTTTCTCATCGCCAGAATCCTCTTTATATAGGGGTCCCTTCACGAAAGTTCTTCTTATTGACCTAAGGATGTCGGTGCAAACTATACAGCCGCAACTATATGGCGGCGGGCCTTATAGTTGGTCGTTAAACTTGCAGATGCCTCCTCATGGCTCCTGGTTTCTTTGGAGTGTTGTAAATCTCATATCTTTGGCATTTATGTAGTGATTACCATCATAGTACGTCATTATCTACGCAAGCAAAAATAGCAAGAAAGGATTGCATACCCCTCTGATCATTAGGCATTAGTGGTAGAATATAGAGAGATATTTGTAGAAGTCCCAACCTTTAATAATGTAGAGATCCCTGTGTTTACAATGCTAGTCCCTGGATCAATAGCTAGCATCCACAGTTAAGATGTAATATCAAGAAACAAAGGTCATAATACAACTTTATAACCAGGAATAACATAATTTTATTACATCTTACATAGCTCATTTGGCTATTACATCACATTGCAGCAGAATATCTATAAGCATGGGGTCCTTCGTCTTCAAAGTGCCACATGCAAACATGTTGGTTATAGACTTGTAATCCTAATCAATCAATCTTCACTAAAAATCAATCAAACCTGCAACATTACAAGTTACAGCCACAAGGGTCAATACATTTGAATTGTATTGGCAAGTTTCACTACTATGTAGAATATAAGTGGATCCTATCATTACATGCATATTTGGCTAAGTAGAGTTTTAGGCTCATTTGCAGAAAGCAATAGTTTATCCTATCTTTTAAAAATAGTTTTGATCTTTTATCAAAAAAAATTTTGAACTCCTTGGTAAATCCCCAAGTGTTTCAAGTCTTTATCAAAATCTCTTGAGCTCCTTGGTAAATCCCCAAGTGCTTCAAGTTTTTGTCAAAATCTCTTGAGCTCCTTGGTAAATCCCCAAGTGCTTCAAGTTTTTATCCAAATCTCTTGAGCTCCTTGGTACCCCCAAGTGCTTCAAGTCTCTTGTTGTCACTTTAAAGTTTTTCTTTTAGAAATTGGAATGTCGAGATTTCCCATAGCTTCAAGCTTTAGTTGCTCAGTATTGTCCATAACCGGGGACACGGCTAAGTACTTAGATTTTTATCTTCTCCAGAAGTTTTACACTTTACCCACATGACACACTCTCATCTTGTTGCCACCCGTGGCCTCTGTATAGGTACTCACCAAGATGGAGTACTTGCAGATTGAGAATGTGACGAAGTCTTTCCTGAGGGTCCTCCCATACACCATTGCTAGCTTTCCTTCAGGCACCCATGTAGGGTTCCGAGTTCCCTCATTTTCAGTAACCTGAAGACAATGCATGGGTCTTCCCAATGTAGTTTACTAAGCCAGAGCCATATTAGCATGTGGCTGTACACGAAAGCCACTGTTGGAGAAACATGTTCAATCTCTAAGTTCCTGGGTGGTTTTCTTTTGGTGCACAACACAAAGAGATTGCCATAGACATGGTTCCTTTTGTTGCCACCTTGTCCAAAACTTGAGTATCCTTGTCCACACAGGTGGTTCATTGAGTACTTATTTTATTATATAAAACACAAGTCTTTTCTCATCTTTATAAAAATCTCAACATGTACCTCTTCTCAAAATATGTTGCATGGCTAAGCATTTTACAACTACATTGTTTTCACTAAGGAATATATAAGGTATCCTATTAGGATTTAGCATAGCATAAGTATAGAAATTCTTTTCATGCATGTTTCAAAATCCACTATGTATAATGAAAATAGAAGGACTTTTGGATGATAGTGTCACTTGCCTTTTTGGTAGGGAATGTTGGTTCACTTCTTGACCTTGCTAATCTCACACTCTTCTAACTTCACTACAAGTTAATCAAGCAAACACAAATTCAACTATCATTCCAAACCATAAACAAACAAACAAAACATCACACATAAAATAATAGAAACTAAGTCATGCATGCAAGCATGCAAAAGATAGTTTTATTTGCAAAGGTGGTTTCTACTAGGCTCTAAACTTTGTAAGGTTCAAAGTGGTCATTTTCTCAAGTGTCAAAACCATTTTAAAAAGTGTTTTATCTATAGGCCATTTTTAAATCCAATCAATATTTTATGTGGTGGAAAATGTTTTTATCAAAGCAAAAACTTTATGTCTTTCACCAAATAAGTTGTTAATTCTCAAAACTTGGTGTTTAGGGTCAGTAGGTTTGAATCAAATCATTTTCCCAAAGTTTTTACTCCAAATTCATTTTCATAGCAAAATCAATATTTTTATTTGACTAGACATGAGCTAAATCAATTAACCAATCCTAATCTTCACGAAAAACATTTTTAAATCCATGAGTTGTTTCCTAAGGTCAATAGGTTCACAACAAAACAATTTGCAAAGATTTCAACCTCAAAAACATTTTGGAATAATTTTTATAACCTAAACAAGCATACAAATGTTTCTGCAAAAACAAACATTTTACCAGAAGCTTTTTACTAAACAAATTGCATGGTTGGCTAGGGCTTGTTCCACTGATTCCATTGATATAAAATTTGTAATTTTTGGACGTGTGGATCAAAAGTTACAAGGTTTTCAAATTTGCATAAAAGTCTGATTTCAAATTCTGTTTTAAATCATCCTGTGCCACGCGGCGTGATTTTACTGGCTGATACCGCTTCGGTCGGATCATGCTTGCTAGGCCGTAGGATTTAACTTAGATCGAGTGGCTCAGAGGCACATGATACCCCTTCGTCTACGTTCTATCACAACCACACGATATCGATCTAACGGCTCCAATCAACTTGCCACTAACTGGCGGCGCTGCGCGGCGGCAGACGGCGGCGGCGTGTCTGCCTACGGCGGAGCTGGCGATGCAGGAAGCAAGGAGGCTAACGCAGATGCTTACCGTGTTCGCAGGGTACTGGGGAAGCTCAAGGTGGTGCTGTCTGGGCGAGGGGCGCACTGGAGTGGGATTAATCGCTCACCGGAGCTTGAAGCGGCATCGGGTTCGTCTCGTGGTCGTCGAGGGCGGTGCTGCGGTTCGCCCCGAGGGAAAACAAGGGCACGGTTAGATGCGGCCGAGTGTGGCGAGTGCAGGAGCATGAACGAGAGGGCACGGGGCGATCTGTCTTACCAGGGGAAGGTCGCCGGAGATAGTAGCAGACGCGGCGGCGCTCAGAGGTTGTCGAAGCCGAGGTTCTGGGGCGCCCGCGGTTGAACAAAAGGCACAGGTAGAAGCACCAGAGGCTGGGGAGTGTGTGTGCTTGGTCAATGAGGCAAGGGGCGGTGTCTGCTGGCCGGAATTAGTTGCGGAGCTCGCCGGAGCAGTGAGAGCGCGGCTCGAAATTACGACGGCCTGGGGGCGGAGGAAGAGAGATAGCTGGGGGGAAAGAGAGGTAAGACGCGGGCGTTTAAAACATCGTGGTCGCAGGGGGAGTAATGGCCGTTAACAGCGCGAATTGATCGCCAGAGTAAAGGACAGGAAACGACGAGGAGGATTCAGCGCGGGTCTGAAGACGATGAACAGTGGTGTGGGTTCCAGTCGTCAGCGAGGAAGAAAGAGAGGGAGAGGGGCCACTGGTCAGTGTCGGCGCGGGTCAGTTAACAGGTGTGAATCGTTTTCTTCGGGAGGAAGAGAAGCTGGGCTGGTTGGGCCTTGTTGGGCTGGCCGACTGGGCTGCTGTCTTTTACACATTTTTTTCTTTCCAAATGCTTTTTCTTTTCTATTTCTATTTTCTGTTTTGAAATTCAAACAACAAATCAAACATTCAATTCACATCAAACTTTCACCAAACTTTGTATTGAGTTTTGGTTCTGTCTAACAACAATAAACCAAAGTCCCAAAATAAAATAATATTTTTTTATTTTAGGGTCCATTTATAATTAAATAAAATGGATATTAGTTATTAAATCAAATGGGTTTTAATTTATTTAAAACTCCATTTAAAGTCTAAATATTTTCAAAACCAAATCAGTAGGTTTTATTTGAAAATAAAGAATACTTGGAAAACTTGTTTAAAATAAATAAATAAGTTTTGATGTTTAATTAAAATAGTGAAACCTTTATTTTTAATAAACTTGGATATTAAATCCTTATCATTTTATTTAAATAAACCTTTACTATTTTTATCAAATAGAAATATTTTATTTCAAAGGCTTGGCCAAGTTTTAATTTGGCTCTTTAAAATAATCTTTATTTATATTTCTACCTTCTCATTTTGAAAACCAAATATTTTTATTTAAAGATTCAAAAATGGTAAATCCAAATATTTTTTTAACTTTATTGCTTATTTAACTTTTTAAATCCCTTTAGGATTTTATTGTTCAAAATAGGTTTGAAAGTTTCCAATTGGCATCAAAAAGTTTCTTCTCACCCTGAAAATCAACAAAGTTTTATTTTATTCATTTATTTTCACATTACAAGATTTGGAAAATCTTGGGATGTGACAGGCTACCACCCATAAAATAAATCTCGTCCCGAGATTTGGGAAGGCTAGGGTTACAAGTAGGCTCAAAACATCTAGGGTACTACCACCCTTAAAAATTTCCAAACTAAATTACATATTGGCTTGCTTGGGATATTGGGGAAACTTCTCTGGGCAATTATCTGCATAGTGTCCTTTGTTTCCACACTTGACACATGTGACAAGGCTGAGATCCTTCATAGGCTTGTTTATATTGTTCTTCATCTTCCCTGGACAATTGCTTGCATAATGTCCTGGTTCTTTGCAATTGAAACATATGATAACTTTGAGTTCTTCATGTGTCTCTTATGGACAAGCTACTGCATAATGGCATAGCTCTTTGCAATTGTTGCACCATACCTGGCCAATCTCTTTATACTTCTGTTTCTATGGACATTCACTGGAATAGTGTCCCATTTCTTTACAATGATGACATTGCACATGGCTTTTGTCCTTGCTTTTCTTTTTGGGTTTCTCCAAAGCTAGGAGTGCATCTATTCATGTTGTTCATATGTTATCTTGTAGGTAGGAATGTCTACTTGTTTCTTGGACCTTCTATTGCTCTTTGGATAATTCATATGCCTCTTCTTTGGTACTTTAAATTGGGTTGTATTGCATGGAGGTATAAGTGGAGCTTTTCCCTTGTCCTCATTCTTCTTTATGGACTTGGATCCTTCTTGATAGTTTGCAATCATTTGTTGCACTCCACCTTGTTTCCTTTGTTCAACTATGGAATAGATGGGGCATTGGATAGGGACATGGTTATTTCCATCACATAGGTAGAAAGTAGCTTGAGAGGTGGGACATTGGCCTACTGGATGTTTCTCTTCATAGTTGGGGCATTGATTTCCATGCTCCTTAGAAGTGTGGTCCTTGTCTCCACAAATATTGCAAGCTTTGGTTCCTTTTAGAATAACATTTTTACCATCCTTGCAAAAGTTGCTTTCCATGTTGAGCATTTGGTCTGTCACCTTATGCAACATTTGGGCTTGGTCTTCCAAAAATCCTTGCAGGGTTGGATCTTCCCCACTGGTGTTGGCTATGAATTGAGCTGTCATTTGGTTCAACTGGTTTTGGGTTCCTAGGAGTTCTCTCATGTTGTCCTCTTGGTTGGTGTTATTGTCATCAACCTTGATGTTGGAGTCTCTTGGAGTAGTCATCTGTTTGGGTTGAATTGAGATTAGAATAGGCAAGATATTTCTAAGGAATCAATTCTAATCACACACATCACAATTTACACAAGCAATGTGCAAGCAATCACAAACAAACATTTCACTCAAACAACAAAGTTCAAGCATATACTTAGGCAACCAAAAATACTTTTGTTACACCACATAAGTTGGTGGGTTAGACTTAACTATATATGGTGGTCCATCTATATGGTTCACTTGTGATCTTTCCATCTTTCTTGGTTGATTCTTCTTACTTGAGATCATGGTTTCCTTAGGAAAACTCTTGGTCACAAAATTTCAAAGGTGTTGATGGTTCTTTCTAAGTTGTATTTCCTTAGTCTTCAAGTCTTGGGCAAGATTTCTTGTCTCACTTGTCCTTAGTGACATCCAAGATTGAAGTCCTTGGTGATTATGCTGAAGATGTTGAAGTCATTAGAGTTGAAGATGTTTAAGTCATTAGAGTTGAAGATGTTGAAGTCATTAGAGTTGAAAAAGTTGAAGTCATTAGAGTTGAAAAAGTTGAAGTCAATAGAGTTGAAGAAGTTGAAGTCATTAGAGTTGAAAAAGTTGAAGTCATTAGAGTTGAAGAAGTTGAAGTCATTAGAGTTGAAAAAGTTGAAGTCATTAGAGTTGAAGAAGTCCTTTGTTCATGGTGAAGTCTTTGGTCATGGTGTAGGTTTTTCCATCAAGTTAGAATAGAAGAGATGTAGAGTTGAAACCAAAATGGTTGAGGAAAGAGTTTACAAGATTGTTTGTAATTAAGTTTTGGAACAACTACAACTCCTATTTTTCTAAGGGGTTTTGTCCAATCCTAGGTTTACAAATCCTACAGGCAACACAATGCTCTGACACCATTTGTAGAGGTCCCAACCTTTAATAAGGTAGAGATCCCTGTGTTTACAATGCTAGTCCCTGGATCAATAGCTAGCATCCACAGTTAAGATGTAATATCAAGAAACAAAGGTCATAATACAACTTTATAACCAGGAATAACATAATTTTATTACATCTTACATAGCTCATTTGGCTATTACATCACATTGCAGCAGAATATCTATAAGCATGGGGTCCTTCATCTTCAAAGTGCCACAGGCAAGCATGTTGGTTATAGACTTGTAATCCTAATCAATCAATCTTCACTAAAAATCAATCAAACCTGCAACATTACAAGTTACAGCCACAAGGGTCAATACATTTGAATTGTATTGGCAAGTTTCACTACTATGTATAATATAAGTGGATCCTATCATTACATGCATATTTGGCTAAGTAGAGTTTTAGGCTCATTTGCAGAAAGCAATAGTTTATCATATCTTTTAAAAATAGTTTTGATCTTTTATCAAATTTTTTTCTGAACTCCTTGGTAAATCCCCAAGTGTTTCAAGTCTTTATCAAAATCTCTTGAGCTCCTTGGTAAATCCCCAAGTGCTTCAAGTTTTTTTCAAAATCTCTTGAGCTCCTTGGTAAATCTCCAAGTGCTTCAAGTTTTTATCCAAATCTCTTGAGCTCCTTGGTACCCCCAAGTGCTTCAAGTCTCTTGTTGTCACTTTAAATTTTTTCTTTTAGAAATTGGAATGTCGAGATTTCCCATAGCTTCAAGCTTTAGTTGCTCAGTATTGTCCATAACCGGGGACACGGCTAAGTACTTAGATTTTTATATTTTGCAGAAGTTGTACACTTTACCCATATGACACACTCTCATCTTGTTGCCACCAGTGGCTGCTGTATAGGTACTCACCAAGATGGAGTACTGGAAGATTGAGAATGTGACAAAGTCTTTCCAGAGGGTCCTCCCATACACCATTGCTAGCTTGCCTTCAGGCACCCATGTAGGGTTCCGAGTTCCCTCATTTTCAGTAACCTGAAGACAATGCATGGGTCTTCCCAATGTAGTTGACTAAGCCAGAGCCATATTAGCATGTGGTTGTACACGAAAGCCACTGTTGGAGAAACATGTTCAATCTCTAAGTTCCTGGGTGGTTTTATTTTGGTGCACAACACAAAGAGATTGCCATAGACATGGTTCCTTTTGTTGCCACCTTGTCCAAAACTTGAGTATCCTTGTCCACCTAGGTGGTTCATTGAGTACTTGATTTATTATATAAAACACAAGTCTTTTCTCATCTTTATAAAAATCTCAACATGTACCTCTTCTCAAAATATGTTGCATGGCTAAGCATTTTACAACTACATTGTTTTCACTAAGGAATATATAAGGTATCCTATTAGGATTTAGCATAGCATAATTATAGAAATTCTTTTCATGCATGTTTCAAAATCCACTAAGTATAATGAAAATAGTAGGACTTTTGGATGATAGTGTCACTTGTCTTTTTGGTAGGGAATGTTGGTTCACTTCTTGACCTTGCTAATCTCACACTCTTCTAACTTCACTACAAGTCAATCAAGCAAACACAAATTCAACTAGCATTCCAAACCATAAACAAACAAACAAAACATCACACATAAAATAATAGAAACTAAGTCATGCATGCAAGCATGCAAAAGATAGTTTTATTTGCAAAGGTGGTTTCTACTAGGCTCTAAACTTTGTAAGGTTCAAAGTGGTCATTTTCTCAAGTGGCAAAACCATTTGAAAAAGGGTTTTATCTATAGGCCATTTTTAAATCCAATCAATATTTTATGTGGTGGAAAATGTTTTTATCAAAGAAAAAACTTTATGTCTTTCACCAAATAAGTTGTTAATTCTCAAAACTTGGTGTTTAGGGTCAATAGGTTTGAATAAAATCATTTTCCCAAAGTTTTTACTCCAAATTCATTTTCATAGCAAAATCAATATTTTTATTTGACTAGAAATGAGCTAAATCAATTAACCAATCCTAATCTTCATGAAAAACATTTTTAAATCCATGAGTTGGTTCCTAAGGTCAGTAGGTTCAAAACAAACCAATTTGCAAAGATTTCAACCTCAAAAACATTTTGGAATAATTTTTATAACCTAAACAAGCATACAAATGTTTCTGCAAAAACAAACATTTTACCAGAAGATTTTTACTAAACAAATTGAATGGTTGGCTAGGGCTTGTTCCACTGATTCCATTGATATAAAATTTGTAATTTTTGGACGTGTGGATCAAAAGTTACAAGGTTTTCAAATTTGCATAAAAGTCTGATTTCAAATTCTGTTTTAAATCATCATGTGCCAGGCGGCGTGATTTTACTGGCTGATACCGCTTCGGTCGGATCGTGCTTGTTGGGCCGTAGGATTTAACTTAGATCGAGTGGCTCAGAGGCACATGATACCCCTTCGTCTATGTTCTATCACAGCCACACGATATCGATCTAACGGCTACAATCAACTTGCCACTAACTGGCGGCGCTGCGCGGCGGCAGACGGCGGCGGCGTGTCTGCCTACGGCGGAGCCGGCGATGCAGGAAGCAAGGAGGCTAACGGAGATGCTTAACGTGTTCGCAGGGTACTGGGAAAGCTCAAGGTGGTGTTGTCTGGGCGAGGGGCGCACTGGAGTGGGATTAATCGCTCGCCGGAGCTTGAAGCGGCGTCGGGTTCGTCTGGTGGTCGTCGAGGGCGGTGCTGCGGTTCGCCCCGAGGGAAAACAAGGGCACGGTTAGATGCGGCCGAGTGTGGCGAGTGCAGGAGCATGAACGAGAGGGCGCGGGGCGGTCTGTCTTATCAGGGGAAGGTCGCCGGAGATAGTAGCGAATCTTGGCGGCGCTCGAGGTTGTCGGCCGAGGTTACAGGCACCATGGTTGATCAAAAGGCACAAGCAGAAGCGCCAGAGGATGGGGAGTGTGTGTGCTTGGTCAATGAGGCAAGGGGCAGTGTCTGCTGGCCGGAATTGGTTGCGGAGCTCGCCGGAGCAGTGAGAGCGCGGCTCGAAATTATGACGGCCTGGGGGCGGAGGAAGAGAGCTATCTGGGGGGAAAGAGAGGTAAGACGCGGGCGTTTAAAACAGCGTGGTCGCAGGGGGAGTAATGGCCGTTAACAGCGCGAATTGATCGCCAGAGTAAAGGACAGGAAACGGCGAGGAGGATTCAGCGCGGGTTTGAAGACGATGAACAGTGGTGTGGGGTCCAGTCGTCAGCGAGGAAGAAAGAGAGGGAGAGGGGCCACAGGTCAGTGTCGGCGCGGGTCAGTTAACAGGTGCGAATCATTTTCTTCGGGAGGAAGAGAAGCTGGGCTGGTTGGGCCTTGTTGGGCTGGCCGACTGGGCTGCTGTCTTTTACACATTTTGTTCTTTCCAAATGCTTTTTCTTTTCTATTTCTATTTTCTGTTTTGAAATTCAAACAACAAATCAAACATTCAATTCACATCAAACTTTCACCAAACTTTGTATTGAGTTTTGGTTCTGTCTAACAACAATAAACCAAAGTCCCAAAATAAAATAATATTTTTTTATTTTAGGGTCCATTTATAATTAAATAAAATGGATATTAGTTATTAAATCAAATGGGTTTTAATTTATTTAAAACTCCATTTAAAGTCTAAATTTTTTAAAACCAAATCAGTAGGTTTTATTTGAAAATAAAGAATACTTGGAAAACTTGTTTAAAATAAATAAATAAGTTTTGATGTTTAATTAAAATAGTGAAACCTTTATTTTTAATAAACATGGATATTAAATCCTTATCATTTTATTTAAATAAACCTTTACTATTTTTATCAAATAGAAATATTTTATTTCAAAGGCTTGGCCAAGTTTTAATTTGGCTCTTTAAAATAATCTTTATTTATATTTCTACCTTCTCATTTTGAAAACCAAATCTTTTTATTTAAAGATTCAAAGATGGTAATTCCAAATATTTTTTTAACTTTATTTCTTATTTAACTTTTTAAATCCCTTTAGGATTTTATTGTTCAAAATAGGTTTGAAAGTTTCCAATTGGAATCAAAAAGTTTCTTCTCACCCTGAAAATCAACAAAGTTTTATTTTATTCATTTATTTTTCACATTACAAGATTTGGAAAATCTTGGGATGTGACAATATTTCATCAAATATATCAATAATATCTAGTTTAAATGCGGATGTGGATGGATATATTTCACAGCCATCAACCTCCCCAAGCTTAAACTTGACCGTCCTCGAGCAAGAAAACCAAAATCAAAAGGGAACTCACCATTTAAACTTAATTAACGAGATGATAATCTTACTCATGATTGGTAGTCTCATGTTTCTTCCAGTTTATTACTATGAAAAAGTTCATCATAGATAGAGTAATGGCAAGCATATGATATGGGTTTCATGAATCCTTATAGCGTAGCAAAATTATAATAAGCATGTATGATTCAAAAAGAGTAAACTTTATTCCATGTCATGTAATTAACTCATAGGCTTGCCTTTGAACAATAAAGTGTAATTAAGTAAAATTAAGAGTGTGAGAGCTTGTCATGAAAAGAATATACACTAGAGTATCTAAATTCTCTCACATCAATAAATCAAGACTTTTCAAGCACTACTTTTATATTCATTGTCCTTCAAGAATATCAGTTCTTAAGTAATTGAGAGCATGCCAAAAAAATTCATTAGTTTATCAGGATGAGATGGATACTCGTGGCATCACTAAGGTTTTTGTTCCTTTTGCATAATGATTACTCATATCAGCCAGAGGAGTGATTCCATCATGTTACAGCTACCCGGGAGTGCCAAAAATCTTACCCATTATAGCATTATTGCTACAAATGTTTAATCAACGCATAGCCGAAATCTAGGAGTTTCCTCCATGAAGATCGTTCATAGGCCAGCGGATTTGTTGGCATCCCATGAAGTTTGACACGGATAAAGCTATATCATTCTTATGATTTACAAGTCAAACTTTGGCATGCTCACAAAAACCGCTAAACATTAATTCAATCGAACAAATCTTTTCAAAGGGAGTTATCAAGTCAATCATTATTTTTTGTGGTGTTGAGTGTCTCTAGGAATAAGCTTTCAAGACTAAGCACTACAACACCCAAGTCTTCAATTTGTGAGACTCTTTCTTCTTTCAATTGTTTAACACATTTTTAGACAAGACTTGGTTAACTACAAGATCTGGAACAAAATGTACCCAATTAAATACCCATGCAAATGAAATTTTACTACAATATAGATACTCACTCCACCAATATAACATCTCAACATTACAACTAACTACCATGGGTTTCTCAAACTTCAAAAGTGGGGAGTCATAAGGCATACCTCTCATGTTTGCTTCCACTTCTCTCTTTTCTTTTTATTTATTTCTTGGAAACTCGAAGTCAATAACTCTCCTGCAAATAAACGAGAAATTCGAGGCGGAAAGAAAAAGAGAGAGGGAAAATAAAGATAAACGGAGAAATCTTTTTGTGGTTTTTGAGAAGGGGGATTAAAGAATAGAAAATTGGCGGCAAAGCTCGGCCTAAAAATCTTAAACAAAATAAAACAACTAAGATAAAGTGTTGGGGAAACCAACACGAGTGCTTATAAACTCAAATAAAAGCATAACCTCGAAATTAAGATAAAGCAATTTAAAACCAAAATATAAAATAGGTAGAAAACCTCCCAAAGATTATGCTTTTGCAAGCCCTTCAAATCACTGTGGTGAGGGAAAAGTTGTAACTCCAATCCGCAAATTGATTTGAAAGGTTACTTGTTGTTTCTCGGAGGTTCAGGGAAAGATTGTGCATTCCCTCCACAGTTCCTCCAAGTTCATGGAAATATTGATATGTAGAGAACCGGTTTGGTGGTTGCTGCTCCTGATGAGGGACTTCTTGCTCCTCCTCTTGGTCCTAATCCTCCTCTGGAATATCCTCCTCGGTTTGGTGTTGCTCAACCTGCAAGTCATAAAGCACACGTCCTTCCTCGATAAAGAAAAGGTAATTAGGCAAAAGGAGCAGGGTAGATATGCCTAGATCCAACGATATGGAGATAATAAACACCACCTATCCTAGTAAGCATTCCACAGGCCCTCAAAGTAGAGTAACCAACACGTCGCTCACCTAGCACCGACTGTAACTCACCTAGGTCAATGCCCAATGCATTGGCAAGCACGGTGATGATGCCTCCACAAGTGGTTAGTCCTTGGCTTTGGTAGGATTTGTACTCCAAGTAGCACACAAGTATTGCGCCCAAGTGAAGTGACAAGTTGTCATAGTTGAAAGTAGCTTTTGAAAGGACTAAGATGTTCTCCTCGATGAGTCTTGTAAACTCATTACACGCCTAGAGGGTGTTAGCAATAACATAGAACAAATAGCAAATAGTAGGATGTTGAATATTCTTCCCTTTTCTAACTCTAGAAGTAAGGCTCGTTTTATTAAAACAAAGTTCAGAGAAAGGTTCCATGTTGGTAAAAGGTGCATGCATAGCGTTAGGATCATTGTTGGGTAAACCAAAACAATTGCACCATTCATCAAGTGTTAGAGAATAATTAGTGTTCATGAGTTAGAAAGAAATCTTATCCTCCCCATGCCATGCCTTAAAGGTGCTTTGCAAAGAGCTAAGAAATTCAATGGTTAACCGGAGATAGGTTGTGCATCATGGAATACAAAGGTTTGCAGGCCAACTCTATTGCAAAGTAAATTAAAATCATCAGAAATACCGAGTTGGTTCAAAGTGACGGGGCAAGCCCACTTGGTTGCCTTGACTTCTTGGTTTTTGATCCTGTCGAAACAATCACGGTAGGCTTTGTTCTTGAATCGAATCCCCATGAGTTCCTGAGCTGCATCCCGAGAAGAACTTGCTGCGACAAAATCACGTGTCTGGATCCTCGTGTTTATCTTCTAAAAATAATAAAAGAGACAAATATAAAACTTTTTGATCCAACAACAATAGTCATAGAATAATTCTCATCATAGCACACTATAGAATCTCCTCAACATATTAATCTAGGCAAGATAATCATGGCAATTTGTTCAAATATAATTCCTAGCTTAGATTGATAATGATAATAGATCAGAGATGGATTTGCAAAAAGTAATTGGAGGATCGGAGGAGAAATATATCGTAGATCACTTGTGTGCGAGGAATTCGAACGAAATCGAGCAGGGGTGAAGATCCCTTGAGGTTTGAGAGAGTTTGGAGGTAGAGGAGAGAAAAAGGATTGTGTTTTTTATGATTTAGGTACCTCCCCGAGCGTTTAAGTGGTCGGACGCAACTATATGGCGGGAACAGGGCGTTTCGGCCGCATGTCTGAAGACAAAATTTTAGGGTTTCCTAGGGTTTCTGTCTGGCGGCTATAAATATACGGTGAAAACTAT